>JARQAD010000012.1:10000-1283750 GCA_029955455.1 Quercus agrifolia | reverse complement strand
TTTTTTTGAGGAAAATCTTTCAATTTTAAACTAATTTTGGGAGATTGAACAAGTTCTATTTCCCTCAAGGCCACATCCAGCAGGTTCATTTTCTTAACTCTAACTCTAATTTTTTTTTCTTTCAATTTTTTTTTGAGAGGAAAATCTTTCAATTTTAAACTGATTTTGCATTTCTCACTTCGATTTCTCTTTCTATTTAGCCATGTTTTGCTTATTGTTATTTCGAGACTTATTGAATATTTTCTGGTCTATTGATGTGTAGGCTTTGAGGTCGGTACTACTTAGTTTCATTCTTCTCTACATTATTATCTGCTCTATTGTTTTACATTATTTACTGACATTAACGTTTTTTATGTTGGTTTTGCTAAAGAAAGAATTATCATACTGACATTAACGTGATAGATAGACAAACAAAAAAAAAAAAAAAAACCACATTCAAACCCACGTTCAAACGTTTGTCAAAAAAAAAAAAACCACTTTCAATTTTTTTGTTTATTTTTTTTAAACCACTTTTAATTCTGTAAAAAAAGTTTCGGATAACTCTCATAAAAATAAAAATAAAAAGCTTCGGATAAAAAATAAAAACCACGTTCAAATTTTCCCTAACAAAACCCCACGTTCAAATTTTTTTTTTTTTAACCCCTACTTTCAATTCTAAAACAAAAGTTTCGGATAACTCCCAAAAAAAAAAAGTTTCGGATAAAAAATAAAAAACCACGGTCAAATTTTCCCTAAAAAAAAACTCCATGTTCAAATATATTTTTATTAAAAAAAAAAAAAAAAAAACCACCTTCAATTCTATAACAGAAATTTCGAATAGCTACTCTGCTAAAAAAACTGAAAGTAAAAAAAAAAAAAAAAAAAAAAATCCAAAAAATTCCAAAAAATTTCAAATACCACGTCCAAACCCAACCCACGTTTAGATTACCCAACCCACGTTTAGATTCTTTAAAAAAAAAAAAAAATGTTATCTTTGACAAGAGTTTCAGATAACTACTCTACTAAAAAAAACTGAAGTTTGCTAAAGAAAGAATTATCATACTGACATTAACGTGATTATTGTAATGGTGATGAAAAATATTAAAATACTAATAGGTCTTTGTAATTTTTTATGTTGGTTTTCTGGTTTGTTAGTCATTGAATTAGCATCAATTGATTCATTGTGTGTGTGAGTTTTTTTTTTTTGGTAGATGTTGTGAATTTGAATTTCATATATGAGATTGATGCTGCATAGATCTCTTAAATATGTGGTTATCATTATCCTTTCCATATCATTATCTTATCTTATCATATCTTATCTTTTTTTTTATCTTTTCATTTCTTTTATTTGGTCAGTTTGATGGGTGTTTAAGTATTTTTTTTAATTAATGACTTTTTTTTTAAAGAATGATATATATTGATTTGTCTTCTTTTTTTTTTTTTTCTTTTTTGTGGTTATTGGGTTTGACCCATTATTTTATTGTATGTGTTCTAAGTAGTGCCCTCTCTTCCTCATATTATTTTTGTTTGTTGTTTTTCTTACATTTAAGTCTTACTCTCTATTTTTTTTTTTTTTTTTTGTATTTTTTTTAGGTTGACGTAACAACAATTTGGTTAGATTGCATAGCAAACACATTGATTGGATGAATTCGGGTGAGCGAAGTGGTAGTCAATCTATCAAGTAGTTGTTAAAAAACATTTTTTTTTTGTAAATATCCTATGTTATGAAATTTAATATTGTCCTTTTTTGTGCCTTTCATTGCACATTTGATGATTTTGTAAGTAATTGTTATATACACAAATTTGCTAAAGCAAGATTGATACTGAAGAACTTATCTTTAAAGATAAAATTTTAAAATTATGGTGAAAATTGCTTCTAAATAATAGACTAACTTTTAAGGGTAAAAACCTACACCCTTAAATATATCTTATATTTGATAGTTTAAAATGTTACTTCATTTTAAATTTTAAAATTTTAAAAATTGGTAAAATTTAATCTAATCCAAAATAACTTACCAAAAGAAAAAAAGACTCCAAACAAACCATGTCTTTTGAATTTGCATCAAGTGTTACGTGTCCTCAATTAAGAAATTTGCATCAACGTTTTTTTTTTTTGAGGGTGGTGAGTCCTTTAACGTTGGTTTCCTTTTTTTTTTTTTTTGCAACTTCAAGCAAAAATAAATAAATAAATAAATCCATCAATGTTGGTTTCCTTTTTTTTGCAACTTCAAGCCAAAAAAAAAAAAAAATTTGATCAATGTTGGCTTCCAATTTTTTTTGCAACTTCAAGCAAAAAAAAAAAAAAAAATCCATCATCAACGTTGGTTTCCTATTTTTTTTGCAACTTCAAGCCAAAAAAATAAAAACCATCAACGTTGGTTTCCTATTTTTTTGCAACTTCAAGAAATAAAAAAAAAAAAATCCCTATGTTTTAGGTATTTTAATAATAGGACAACATTGTTTTACGTTAAAAAAAAAATTTTAAATTGTTTTAAGTATTTTTATTCCTAAAATTTTGCCTATTATTTAAATACTAAAGCAAGAATGATATTGGAGAATTTATCTTTAAAGACAAAACTTTAAAATTGTGCTGAAAATTGCTTCTAAATAAATAATAGACTAACTTTTAGGGGTAAAAACTTACACCCTTAAATATATCTTATATTTGATAGTTTAAAATGTTACTTCATTTTAAAATTTTAAAAATTGGTCAAATTTAATTTAATCCAAAATAACTTACCAAAAGACAAAAAAACTCCAAACAAACCATGCCTTTTGAATTTGCATCAAGTGTTACGTGTTCTCAGTTAATAAATTTTCATCAATGATTCCTTCAACGTTGGTTTCCTATTTTTTTACAACTTCAAGCACCAAAAAAAAACAAAAAAAAAAAAAAAACCAATGTTTTTGGTATTTTAATAATATGCCAGCATTGTTTTACATTTAAATTTAAAAAAAAAAAACGTTTTAAGTATTTTTATCCCTAAAATTTTTCCTATTATTTAGATATTACTTAGAAGTAATTTTTTCCATAATTTTATACTTATATATATTTAAAGAAAAAAGGAAAAAATAAAAACCACGTTTTATAGATTTTCAACCAATTAATAACATGAAGCCTTTTCTATACCAAAAAACAAATAATAATAACTAGCCTCTAAGCACGCGCTCACGCGCGTGCTCAGAGGCTCTTCTATTTTTTGGGTAAAGGTTATTTAGAGCATTTATTATAATTTGGGATAATTACATTTTCCAATCACAAAAAAGTAAAACCTAGGGGTGTGATGAAAAATTATTTCACCTGCTAATGCATAATAATCATCACACCCCTAGGTTTTATTTTTTTGTGATTGGAAAATGTAATTATCCCAAATTATAATAAATGCTCTAAATAACCTTTACCCAAAAAATAGAAGAGCCTCTGAGCACGCGCGTGAGCGTGTGCTTAGAGGCTAGTATATATATATATATATGTGTGTGTGTGTGTGTGTGTGTGTGTGTGGCACAAATTTATGTATTTAATGCCATTTTTGTAAGACCATAAGTTCAAAATCAATCCAACCAAAATACCCGTTTTAGATGGTATTTTTCGGAGCAAAAATTTATGTTGGTTTAGAATTTTGTTGCAGTGGAAGGCCAAACAGAGTCTTTTTTAGATCATATGTAAATCATGTTTGAAATAGTACTGAAACCTAAATCACCTAAATTAACTACATTTGAAATTACCTGAATTCTTTCTATCTTTCTCACGATGTCAAAAATCGTCTTAAGTATCTCTTTGTTTGATTTTTGATGCACTTACAAAGACAAAATGACATTGAGGAGCATTTAGTAATTCACCTAGTGAACGATTTTTAAAATTCAGAATTTATTATTAAAAAAAAAAAAGTTGAAATCCTACAAACATGAGAATGTACTTGGTGAATCTAGTGGAACACATTTGCACAACATGAACCCTTCAAGATAGCAAGATATTATCACAAATTAAGATGCATCAAACAGGAAAAGAGCAAGAAACTAATAAATAAGAAAGGATAATGCATTAAAATTTAAAACAACAATTCCATAACAAAAGAATAAAGGGTAGTTCAAATAGTTCCTATTGTTAATCTCATGCCTTAAAGGAAACAACAATTTCTGAAAAATTTATTGACTAAGTTCTTTTAACAAACAGGCAGAGCACATCATTAAACAAAAAATTGAAATAAATAGATATTGAGACTTGAATCTCAAATATTTGACAAACCAAAGTAGAATTGGAAATCCAATTCAGATGCAAAGTTTGCATTATTAGCCTTGTTGATCAAATATGACAAAACTCATTCTCTAACATTACAAAGCGTGTTTACTAACGAAATACAATTTAATAATAAAATTGATCTAATCATTGTGATATGTAAACAACATGGCCTTCATATCATAACCCAGGAAAAACTTTAATTTTAGAAAAATATATACTGAAAAAACTTGACAACAATGGTAGAAAAGAAAACATGGGAAATGAAATTAAAAACGGCATAAATGAAATGACAGGCGGAGCTTTATTTTTTGGTAACATGAATCTATGTTCTTCAGAACTAAATCAATCCATGAAGATCTCCAGAGATTTCTCTTTAAAGAGAAGACATACTCAAAACGAATTTAACCCAAATATCCAAAAGAAATACCAAATCTAACACAGATAACTGATATTAAAAACAATTCTAATCCAAATTTCTTACTCAAACTGAATCTAAGCCAAAACTTGAATGCAATCCAATCCAATCCAATCCAATCAAAATACCCACACCTAAATCGTATCTAAACCCAAATTTAAAGAACCTAAACCAAAACACGATACAATTCTACAATAGTACACCCACCAAATAGCACCGTTTCTGGCAGGGATAGAACCCAAAACTATGTCATATTTCATTCCCAGACCTAACAAATAAGGGAAAAAAAGAAAGAAAGAAAGAAAAAATTACAGGTGGTAATTCCGACGGTCTGATGGTAATGGTGTGCCTTACAGATTGTATATCTGTGTGCCTGCGGTTCCGGTGGACGGAGTATGGGGAGGGAACAGGCAGGGGTAGGAATGACCAGCCATTGTTATTTCTCTATTGGGTTTGTTCTTGAAGAGGTTCAGGGTTTTATCGTGAGGCAGCCTAGAAAGAAGAAGGCTTTCACTAATATAAGCAGGTCAGAAATAGAGTATTTTTTATATATATATTTTTATCACATTGCTAGCCGGTGTTATCAAAAAGAGAAGCCATTTTTCTGAGTTTTTCAACCAAATAGAGAGAAATTGTTTCAAAATTGTGCATTGGAAATACATTTCATTTCAGAAGAGAGTGAGAAAGAGAGAAAGGGAGATATGAGCATATAGGGAGAGATATAAAGTAAAGTGTTTGATATATATATATATATATATATATATATATATATATATACTAGCCTCTGAGCACGCACATGCTCAAAAGCTCTTCTATTTTTTGGGTAAGGGTTAATTTAAAGCATTTATTATAATTTGGAATTACTTTATTTTCTAATCACAAAAAAATTCTAGGAGTGTGATGAAAAAATTATTTCACCTGCTAGATTTTATGATATCTTTAATTTTTTTATCACACCCCTAGATTTTTTTTGTGATTGGAAAACAGAGCAATCCCAAATTATAGTAAATGCTCTAAATTAACCCTTATCCAAAAAATAGAAGAGCCTCTGCGCGCGTGCTCAGAGGCTAGGTTTTTTTTTTTTTTAAATTCAAAATCCTAAAAAGAATAAAAACTTTACTTACAAAAATAAAAGTGTAGTTTTAATTGTTCTGGTTCACGCGCATGCTCAGATGCTAGTTTTTTTTTTTTTTTTTTTTTTAATTCAAAATCCTAAAAAGAATAAAAACATTACTTACAAAAATAAAAGTGCAGTTTTAATTGTTCTGGTTCAACATGTATGTCAACAAAAAAATATACGTGAGATGAGATTAAGGAGCAAGGGAAACCGATTATTCCAAAAAAAAAAAAAAAATAGTGAGTATTTGCTAGGCCAATTAAAAGAGTGCATCATTCTTGAAAAGAAAGTTGATAAAGTTTAGGCCCAAATTTTGTATCTATAGGACTATTTCATCTACACTACACATTAGGATTACCCCGTAAATTTTCCTCTCATGTTGTTGCTTCTATTTAAACACACAAAAGCATTTATGATACCTAAAAAAAAAAGTAACACAGATTAGCATCATGTCTAAATTATGCAATTATATTACAATGCCATAACAATTATCAAAAGGCAATTTTGGTGTTGATTTTTTGTGGCTAGCCTCATGACATTTTTGGTTGTATCAGTCATTCATAAATGTGTAATATTAACGGACAAACATGTAAATTATAACATAGAACCAAAAAATAACATTAAAACCAAAAAATAGAAAATTATGACATTAAAACCAAAAAATAAAAAAAGAGCCTTAACACACATGCTCCTATTCTACAAATAACATTAATAGATAAATTTTGGAAAACTTAATATAATTAGAATTCAAAAGTGTAGAAGATTGTTCAAACTGGGTTTGTGATTGAAAAATATAAAGCAACATTTCAATATTGTCATCTACTTCATTTTTAGATCTGTCTGTTAATGTGGCCCAACTTCCTAACAAAAATTACCCTATAACATATGGAGAATCCTGAAGAATGAGGGGTCCTAGTTAACTTGTTAAAGAACATCAGTAGCATAAAATCTTGTTTTTTTTTTTATTAAAAAAAAAAATCACCCACCACACATATGCAAAAGTCAAAATTTCCAAAATAAACATGCAAAGGTAAACAGAAGCATAGATATAATATTAGGAATTGACAAATAAATAATTTCCCTCTTCATTTGAAAAATAAAATAAAATAAAAATGATAAAGAAGGGAACACCATAGGTACATTGTAATTATACATTCAAAAAATAATTTAATTATTTAATTGTTGCTTTCCATGATTCAAATGTAATTACACATTCAAAATTAAGTGGCTCAAATGTGAAACATGAGTAAGAAAAGGAAATGTAAAAGTTTGGTAACTTCTTCATAAAATCTTGGGGTTCATGCAATCTTAACACTTTCGTTTGGCTAAAATCCCAGATTGGCATCAGTCATCGATCTATCAAGGTCGCTTTATAGTGCTTTCAGTTGAAACACATATCTGCAGACCACAATATGAATGGAATAAGGATGTTACTATCTTTCTCAAGAGTTTTTGGTCCAAACAAAGTAAAAGAAAATTTTTGATAGAAAATTTGAATAGATTGAATAGTGCAAACATACCTTTTAGTACATGTTTCCCAATAGTGATAATGCCCGTTCATCCTCATCCACCAATTTGAAACCAAAATCCTTTCATTCAAAATGGCATGCAAAACGTATTAGATCAAATTTGACTCCATAAAATTATTTCATAAAAGTAGAAGGAACAAAAGCAAATATCATAGGAAATAGGAATGAGATCAAACTTGCCATCACTCTTGAAAGTATAAGGATTTCGCAAATTGGTTGAGGAAATGATGATCATAAGGGTTACAAAATCACAGCTTAGACTCTTGAAATCAACATCATTAACAATTTAAACAATGCAATTAGAATGGAGATGGTAAAAAAAAAAAAAACTGAAAAAGAACGTGAAATTGTGAAACATGGGAAATAGAGGAAGTTCGAATAATTGACTCTCTTTTTTTTAATAAAGGTAATTGATTTTTTTTTTTTTTTTTGCAATAAAGGCAGATGTGTGTGTGTTTTTTATTTTTTTTATTTTTATCAATTATCATGGTAGATATATTCACAAACAAACGTGTGTTTGTTTTAATTTAATTTTTTTTTTTAAATGGATAAAGCAATTTGAAAACCATCGGAAGAGTGGTCCTATTTTGTAGGCAATATTTTAGTGCAAGTTAGACATGTATTTTTACCTGACTATCCTTTACTTTTGTCTCTACTTAAACATAGGTTGTACGGGTATTTTAGAACAAAAAAAAATCCAGTCCAAACAGGTGCAGCCCCCTTAAATAGTAGTATAGATATATATATTTTAATATAGTTTTTAATGGGTAGGAAATAGGAATATGAAACTGGTTTGTAACTGCTAACCAAGAGTCAAAATGTTGTTATTATTGTTGTTGTTGTTGATGATTTTTTTTTTTTTTTTTGAGAAGAACTTAATTATTTTGGAGAAATTTTTAAGTTGAAGAACGTTGTATCTAATGAATCAGAAAACTGTTTTGCATAAATCACCAAACCAAAAGTCACCTCTTTTAAGGTTTTTTAAGGTTCCGTTTGAGAGTTAATAAAGGAATAGAATAGAATGATCATAAGGGAATAGAATGAAATGAAATATATTTAAGTAAGAGAAAGGAATGGAAAAGAATAGAATGGAATGAAATTAAGTAACCTTGATTGGATGTTTTAAAATAAAGGAATTAGAATGTAAGTAATCTTATTTTGAAGTAACATGGAGAGAATGAAATAGAATCATTTTATGACAATATCATTATTAAACCCATATTTTAAAATAAATGGTTGAATATATAGGGGTATTTTGGGAGTTTTAGTAAAAAAAATCATTAAATTTAATTTCATTCCCTCTCATTTCTCCCAATTTGGGGGGAATGAAAATTTGAAGTTTTAAGAGAATAGAAAGGAATGAGTGTTCCCTCCTACCCATTCCGCTCCCTCCCACTTAAACTCCTAAACAAGGGAATGAGATTTCCATTCCCTCCATTAAAACTCTCAAACAAGGGAATGGAAAAATATTCTAAAATTATTATTTTCATTCATTTCCATTTCATTCCATTTCCTCCTCCCAAACGAGGCCTAAATGTAAACGTGGTAATAATTTATGCAGTCACGTGGTGCAATACAATGAGGAACAGTCAACAAAAAGTCAAACGTTTCGACTATTAATTATTATATAAATATAGATATGTTTCCTCTTTCTCTTTTTCAAGGCAAGATTCTAGTTAATTGAGACACATTCTAGCTAGGTTGAATAAAGTGTAAGTGTTGTATGCATTATATTTATATATTTATGAGTACAAAGACAAGATTTGAAACAAATAAAGATCATAGAAATTCAAAGTGCTAAGAAGCTAAATAATAATAATAATAATAATAATAGTCCAATATCAATTATATCTCTATTTTTTCTTCAACTGAGGATAAATTGAATTTAAAACTTAAAGATGAATGATCTTAATGAGAATTTCTTGCCGTTCATAATATATGAAAGACATTATTATTATTATTATTATTACTAGCCTCTAAACACGTGCTCACGTGCGTGCCCAAAGGCTCTTCTATTTTTTGGGTAAATTTAAGATTATTAAATTTTCAAATCACAAAAAAGAAAAAATCTAGGGGTGTGATGAAAATTTGATTAGTATTATGCATTTGTTTTTTATGTGCAATTGACAAAAAATTTATATCAATTAGGAATAACTAGCCTCATCACATGCACTACGCGCATGCAATGAGGCTTTTTTTTTAGCCAAAAAAAAAACCCAATTTTTTATTTTATATATATAATTTTTTTATTTTAAGAATCTAATTTATAAGGTTTTTTTTTGTTTTTTTTTTTTTTTTTTGTTTTTGAGAATGAATCTAATTTATAAGTGGATAAAACAATTTGAAAATTTATAAGAGAGTAGTCCTATTTTTTAGGCAATGTTTTAGTGGGAGTTAGAGTTGCATTTTTACCTAATTGTCTTTTAGTTTTATCTTTACTTAAACATAAAGGTGTAGGGGCATTTTTGAACTAAAAAAAATGAGGAATCCAAATAGGGGAAGTCTCTTAAATAATAGTATAGATATGTGAGAATGTTTTATTGTACACGTTTCTTTTTTTATGAGAAATTCTACTTAGAAAATATGGGAAAGGTAAATACGTGGGGAGTTTTTTAAGCTATTGAGTAGAAGTAAGAATTTATTAGAAATATGAAGACATTTCAACGTAGGAGTAATAATAATTTGTCAATTTACTATTTTAACATCATTTTTAAGTTTTAGGTAGGGGTATTTTTGACAGTAAAAAAACAATAACTAATTTTTTTTGTCAATTTATTATTTTAACCCAATTTTTAAATTGTTGGTTAATTAATTTAAGGGTATTTTTAACAGTAAAAAAAACAGTAACTAACTTTCTAAATTCTCTTATTATTATTATTATTATTATTATTATATGAAAGGCATTATTTAAAGTTTTACCGCTAATGCGATCTGATCAAATATTTTGCGCAGCGGAGGAGAAAGTTCGACTTCATGCTTAATAGATGGTTTATTACACGTTTTGATAAAGATTGTTTGGATTTTTTCTCAAATTTTCACATGCCTTCTCTCAGTTTTCGAACTGGCTGCCTTATGCATGCGCATAACATATTGTGCACGTAATTGTTTTAATGTTGATTTTCTTTTTGCTTGTTATATTACTCAAATTTTCACATGCCTTCTCTCACTAAAAGAAAATAATGCTGTTTGAACGAAAACCAAGGAAATCGATACAACATTACTAAACAAATTTCCGAAGAACTACCAAACATGCATCAACTTCATTCAATTTCTGTAGTCTGTACAATATGGTTCAAGCTGGTAAGTGAAATTAATCCTTACATTAAGAATAACTTATTACAAAGGCATTGCAAAACCAAATTACAGAACACGAAATCTCATGGCAACTAAAGATTGTTTAGACCTACATATATGCATCGGGGGAATATAGGACCTTTTACAACTCTAAATTTAGTAGATTCAGGTGGTTGCGATCTCCTTATAACGTCTAACAGTAATCACTTGATGTGAACCTTTTTGAAATTTGAAACTTATCTTGAAAAAAAATCAAAAGCCACCCTCTAATTACGTGAGAAAGAAAAATACAACTTCTAAAGCATTAGGCTTTCGAATTGAAATAAGAGTTTCACATTCACCTTTTCACTTCATATTTTAAATGTGGGCATTATCTTTTCACCTTTTAAACTGTGGATGTAAATTGTATATAAGAAAATATTTTCTCTTAAAATAATAAGCGAATATGACTGCTACATCACACATGCATATATAGATCATGATTAAAACTTTAGCACATACGCTATAAAAACAATGTAAAGCAATTTTTTTTTCTTTTTCTTTTTAATTGCTGTGTGCCTAAGTCTGCCACGAAGCTACTTTCCTTTTCTAGTGTTTATCGGAGGAAGACTATATAATAAAGGCAAGAACGCTGATGAAGAGAATCCCAAAGGATCGATTAATGTCACTCCCAAATCAAGTCAAGAAGGTGAGGAATTCCAATTGTTACAGAATCATACATCGGTTGAGTTTAAGACTTCACTACACTTGGGACTTTATAAGGGAATAAAACGGATATAATAGGGAAAAAAAAAAGTTTTATCACTCTTTTTTGAATGTTTGAAAGAAAATGACTGGAATAGAATAGAAAGTGTTGAGAAATTTAGACCCCGGTTAATATAATTAACAAGTTTTAAACCAAAGTTGTTAATTAGATTTATTATGAATAAACTTTGTTAAAACAAGTAAACATCAATATTATGTAAAAATCATGCACAACGGAATAGTAAATAAGATAAGATATGATGACCTAGGAAAAACCAATGAAACAAATTCATTTCACAATAAAAAATAAATAAAAAATAAAAAACCTTGGGGGGAAACCTTCTCAAAAAGCAATTCACTATAGTAAAAAGAAGTTTCAGATCTAATACAAAACCTTTGTCCCTAAACTCTACAATCCCTATAGATGAACTTACAGCAGAAATCGTCTACCACTTCAGAACCTCTGAACTTTTCAATATATGAACGCCATCATTTTGCATGAATCCCAGTATATAACTAACCAATGATACATGGATCCCAGTACGTGACTAACTCCCAGCAACTTGAAGAAGATGTTGTTGGCTGCAAAGTTCTTCACTTTATCAACAATAAAGATCAAGAAGTACTTGGTTATAAAATCCTAAGGCATAAAAGACGCAGTAATTTCTTGCAGAGAGAATAAGGCACTAGGTCACTTTCTGCATGTGTTTTCTATGTATGACAGCCTTTAAAATAAGCCTTTAAACCTCAATAGAAGTCTTTCTGTCGAGATTATTGTCAAGCTTTAATGAACAGCTCTTCTTCACTTGTTTTTTGGTCAGATCTTCATGGTTTTAATACTTGACTTGAACAACATGTTTCTTGAAATCTTAAACACATCCTAGATATACCCAATTACAAGTAAAGTGCATTTTGTCAAATGATTAGCCAATTACATAAAATATGTCCCTAACAAAAAGTAACTTGTTTAAGAGTTACTATTAAACCCTCAAACAAGAGAATGAAATAAATATTTTAAAAATTCTTTTTCATTCCCTCCTATTTTCCTCTCCAAAATAAATTGTTACCATATGTTAATGTTAAATCTTACAAATACCAGTTACCTTAATGTTATTGATCAAGCCCAACTCAAAACTAAATTTGCTAATTTACCTTATTATTTGCATATTATAATGAACCGTTTATTTTGTAAAGGAATATCCTAGACTGAAAATGAAGATCGAAATAGTGTCAGAGCAAAATTGGGCAGTCTTGGATTTGGCACACCATCTTATTAGCATTTTAGCCTTTTCTTATTAAGATTAAATTACACTTTTGATTATTTTTTTTTTCTTTTTTTTTTTTTGTCTCTTAAGTTTAAAATTTGTAAACCATAATGAAAATTCTCAAACTTAAAAGACCACAATGAAAATAAATCCAAATGTCAAGAATCAAAAGTGTAAACCAGTTTAATATTAATGTTTCAGATAAGATGTGTCCACATGAGGTGAGCATGGTAAACATGTTCATGTTACTATGTGCACATTAAAATATTTTTTTGTTCATATATAACATATATTCAATTTTATGATTGCAAGGTTTAGAGGAAATAAAGAAGATAAAAGAGAAGCACTTATTTTCCGCTGCAATCTTGAAATTTGTTGTCGGATCTATAAAGTAGAAAAGTTCTTCGAACACGGGAGAGACCCTGTTCTAACACCATATAAAACTGATCAGTCAGATTTTGTCAATGTTCCTAAAGAAGAGCCTACTGATGGTGACAAGGGCAGCAATTTACAACCAGAGTTAAAAAAATGAGTCACCGTGTAAAACTGATCAATCTGATGAATCTGATACTAAGATTACCAAGATTTCTAAAGAAAATCCTGATGGTGAGAAGGGCAACAGTCTACCCCTAAAGTTAAAATATGAGTCACCCTTATTGACTGCAGCAAAAAATGGTATCATGGAAATGGTCAAGGAAATACCGACAGTTTTCCAATGGCTATCCATGCCACAAGTGAAGAAAAAAATATAATACTGGTGTCAATGGAGAACAGACAACCACTACCTCGAAAGTTAAAATATGAGTCACTCAGTCACCCTTATTGATTGCAGCAAAAAATGATATCATGGAAATGGTCAAGGAAATACTAAACAGATTTCCAATGGCTATCCATGCCACAAGCGAAGAAAAAAAATATAATACTGGTGGCGGTGGAGAACAGACAACCTCAAATATATCAACTATTGTCCAAGAGCAAATTACGGGCAAATTTACAGACAAATAGCATGTTTCAAGCACGGGATAAAGACAACAACAACGTATTGCATCTTGCGGCTAGTCTTGGCTAATTCCTAGGGCTACATTGCAAATGCAATCGGAGATCAAGTGGTACGAGGTATGAACTCAAAAATGTATAAGAATCATCCCTATATGAAATTGAACTAAATATTATAGATCTAAAAGTATATCATATCACATAATTTTATTCATTGTTATTGGAATAAAATATAAACCATGAAATAGTTCTCGATTTTACTTGAAATTCATTTCACTTAAATTGAGAAGATCTTATTTTCATTTTTTTTTTTTTTAGAATTGGAAATTTGAGTAATATTAAGCATGCAATATTTTTCATAACTACTAATATGACTTGTGTTATAATTGGAGCAACCTGATCACTTTGAACAAAACTCACCACTGATATATTTTATTAGAAAAAAAAAGTGTTAAATCCCTATAATTATTTTATTTTATTTTATAATATAGAGTTATATCCCTTGACTTGAGAGACTTGTTTGTTTTACCTTTTTCTTCATTAAAAGTATAATTTCTACTCAAATTGTTTAAAGACACACTCAAAATTTCTCGTGTTATGTATATGTATTATTTTTTCAATGCAGCTTGTCAAAAGCATTGTGCCAAAATACTTACTTTACCAAACCAACAACGACAGTAAGTAGACATGGCAAAACATGCAGGTCGGGTCGGGTTCGGGTCGGGTCAATCGGGTTGCAGGTTGAGTCGGGTTGGGTCGACCCATATTTTTCACATGAATTTTTTTATTTTTTATTTTTATAAAGTAAACAACATATATTTGCCATTTGAAAAGTTATGCAACAAATTACTTGATGTAAAATGCATTATTTTGAATTTACCACTTATATCAAGAATTAACTCATTTAAACTTATTAATACTTATTAAATAATTTTAACATTATACAAATCCTAACATTACTATCTAAAACAAAATAACACAAAGATAAGTAAAACAAATACACAAGTTTTATTTTTATACAATATCAACATTCCAAAATATAAAACAAAATTACAAATGACTTATTGGATAATTCATTTGATAAAGAATAAAAACATATAAGAAATTTACAATATTGAAAATTAATTTTATAATCTATTATCAATTATGGTTGGCACTCTATTTTAATTTGAGAAATACATTAAAGTTTGATTGCTTACTTATTTATACATAGTCTCTTTTATGAATATCATATCATTGTTAAACAACACGCACTCTAGGAAATATCATAATTTATTTTAAAAAACCATTTATTTTGAACATAAATTGGTAAAAAATAGGTCTAAGCATTCATAATTTATGCTAATTTAATACTTTGGTTTCACTATTTTCACACTTGTGAATGTTTCTCACACATCTACAATTTTAAATATGTTTTTAACTCTACTGTAATCAAATTATTTTGGCATGTACTTTACTATTTGATATCTAAAAATCTTTACTCATTACAAAATGCTCAACTATTTATCTTTCAATTAATTTGCATGCAGTTATGTAAATGTATCAATTGTTTTCTTAAACCTCACAATAAACAATTAAACCAATATTATCTTAGTTTTACTATTTTTTTACCCAAAAAAAAAAAGTTTTAAAAAAATGGTTCGGGTTCGGGTTCGGGTTGGATCGCGGGTTGGGTCGGGTTGACTCGCAAAAAACACGGGTCGGGTCACGGGTCAACCTGTTTTTGCTTCGGGTAAAAAAATTTGGGGTTAGGTCGAGTCGGGTTAGAAAATTTTGACCCGTTTTGCCATGTCTAACAATAAGACCCCTGCAGATATTTTCACTGAAAATCACAAGGATCTTGTCAAAGAGGGAGGTGAACGGCTAAACAGAACCTTTGAATCCTGCTCAATTGTGGCTGCACTCATTGCCACTGTTGCCTTTCCAATGTCAACCACCATCCCAGGTGCTGTCAAGGAGAATAGTGGCACGCCAATCCTCGAGAGTCATCTAGCATTCGACATATTTACTGTAACCTCACTTCTTGCCCTATGCTTCTCCGTCACTGCCTTGTTCTTGTTCCTCTCCATTCTCACTTCTCGGTACCAAGAAAAAGATTTCCGCGTAGACTTACCGGGAAAACTTTTTGATAGGCCAAATACATATTGACCCATTGTAATAAATTAATTGATTAATTAGCCAAGTATATTAATTAATCAAATTAACATGCAAACGTGTGGTAGCATAAACAAATCACCAATTAAACTAAGTATGCAATGAAAAAATAAATTGACATGATGATTAGTTTACAAATGGGAAAAACCTACACAGCAAAAACCTCATCGGATGATTTTAAGGTCACCACTCCCGAGAATCCACTATTATCAAAACAAGCGGTTACAAGTAAAGAAATCCTAGTACCTTATACCAACCGACAGTTGAACCCTTACCGCAATACCTAATTGAACTTATTCTGTAGTGACAATCTCTCCTTATATTGCACAACTCTCAGTACGTGACTAACCAATTGCGTGGATCCCAATACGCGACTTCAATCACCAACTAGAGAAGGTTATTGGCTGCAAAATTCTTCAGTTCATCACACAATGAAGATCAAGAAGCTCATTAGTTACAAAACCCTACGGTGCACAAACACAACAGCTTATTCACAAGAGAGATGAACTAGGGCAAATTTTGTCTCTGGTCACAATTTGCTTAATCAAACTTTGCTCAACACTTGTGCAACTTTTGTCACCATTGACAACCCTTAAAATAATCCTTTTATATGTCTAGGGTTATGAAAAAAGAAAACCCAAACATACAATCACGGATTGAATGAAAAAACGTCTTGAAAAACAGAACTTCATAAACCTCAACAGATACCTATCTATCGAGCTGTTGTGGGGAGCCACGGGTTAGAACAACTCTACAAGTCTCGATAGATGCTAGCGGTCGAGATTTAATGAACAACACTTTTCTCACTTGAATCTTGGATAGATTTGCATGGCTTTAACACTTGAACTTGAAACAAGGTTTCTTGAAGTATTAAACACATCCTAGATTTACCCAAATACAAGTAAAGTGCATTTTGTCAAAGGATTGACTAATTACATAAAATAGTGACATATGTTCCCAACAAGTGAACCACATATGTCCTAACACTTTTGCTTGGCTTAACTTCATTGTACGTATCCATTGCCGCGATGTTAATATCTTTATGTGCTGGACATTTCCTTATGCTCAAGGATAAACTTAAAGACAGGGCACTTCTAGTGTACGTGGTGACGTACCTGCCTGTTACATTTTATGTCATCTCATAATTCTTGCTCTATTTTGATCTTGTAAGGGCTCATTTTAAGAAGGTGCCTTGGCCGAGCCACACGATGGTGTTATTAGGAAAACAGAGAAAGAAGATTCTGGAATTGAAGAATTTCTGTATATTGCATTAATTGAAGAACCATTACAAAGCTATGTATATATATATATATATATACAAGAGAAATGTAAACAAGGGAAGTGAAATAACTAACTACCAGAATTTCCTCCAAGCCTAACTAATAGAACTAACCACACACATGCTATCCACATGTTAATTACTAAAACTTATATACAGTATTACAAAGCTACATGTCATATAGTTGTATAGTATAAAATAAAACAAATATTGTTCATTGTTGTTTAAGCAGTTTTAAGAACTTTCTTCATCCCTTGATCTTCGATTCTGTCATGATCCTTTCTATCCTTCTTTGTACTATCTTAACACCCCCCCTCAAGTGGAAGAGGGGCATGTATATTGACCATATTCAACTTGGACACAAGAAAAGAAAATTGGGGAGCATTTAAGGCCTTTGTCAACAAATATGCAATTTGGGAATTGTTTTTAACATGTAACATTCTGATAAACCCTTCCAAAACCTTATCCCTCACTAGGTGACAATCTATCTCAATATGTTTTGTTCTTCAATGGAAAATTGGGTTTGCAGCAATGTGAAGAGCTGCTTGACTGTCATAGAACAGAAGAGTTGCTTAAGGGTGCTTGACTTGAATATCACTAAGCAAATACAAAAGCCAAATGACTTCACAAACAGCTACTGCCATGGCTCGATACTCTGACTCTGTTGTGGATCTTGAGACTGTTTGCTACTTTTTAAACTTCTAGGAGATTAAAGACTCACCAAGAAAGACACAAAACCCAGTTACAGACCTTCTAGTGTAAGGACAGGTAGCCCAGTCTGCACCTGTGAAGGCTTTTAGGTGCAGGTCTGACTTGCTTGAAAAGAATAGACCTTAACCTAGTGTCCTTGACGTACTGCAACACTTTATTGGCTGCACGTAAATGTGGTTCTCTAGGATATGTCATGAATTGACTCAATCGGTTCACAGCGAAAGTGATATCAGGTTTGGTTATGGTTAAGTACAAAAGCCTTCCTATAAGCCTCCTATAAGAGCTAGTATCTTGCAAAGCCTTACCTGCATATTTACTGAGCTTGACATTTGGATACATTGGAATCTTAGCTAGTTTACACCCCATCATGTCAGCATCATTCAATAGATCTAATATGTACTTCCTTTGGCACAAGCTAATGCCACTTGCTGTCCTTGCAACTTCAAGACCTAAAAAGAACTTTAAGTCACCCAAGTCCTTCAATTTAAATTGTTGATCAAGAAGAACCTTTAACTCATCCACTACCTGCTTGTTGTCACTAGCAATTAAAATATCATCAATATACACTAAAAGAGCAATGAATGAAGTAGAAGTCTTCTTAGTAAACAAGGAGTAATCAGCTCTAGATTAAGTAAAGCCTAGCATGAGTAAAGCAATGGAGAACTTAGCAAACCACTATCTAGAAGCTTGTTTCAGACCATACAATGATTTAACAAGCTTACATACAAGCCCCCCTCCCTGTGGAAGCCCGGTGGTTCAAATCACCATGAAGGAAGGCATTGTTCACATCAAGTTGACATAGATACCAGCCTTGCATAGCAACTATTGCAAGGAGGCATTTGATAGAAACCAACTTAGCAACAAGAGAAAACGTTTCTAAATAGTCAAGGCCTTCCTTTTGAGCAAAGCCTTTAGCAACCAACCTGGCCTTATACCTCTCCTCACTCTCATCAAACTTATATTTCACCTTATACACCCATTTACACTCAATAGTCCTCTTATGATAAGGTAAAGGAGTGAGAACCCAAGTATGGTTAGCTTCAAGGGCAGAAATCTCAGCAGCCATAGCTTCTCTCCACTTGGGATCCTTAACTGCCTAGTGATAGAACTTAGGCTCCTTAATGGATGAAAGATATTACAGAAATGCAAGTGTTTAGGTGATAACCTGTGAGAAGACAAGTAGAAAGACAAAGGATGGATAGTACTAGAAGAGACTTGATTACACTAGTAAGCATCTAAATAAGCAGGCTTGTGACTGGCCCTAGTAGATTTTCTAAGATAAACAGGCTGATCAGGAGGCAAAGAAGGGGAATGATCAGGTAAAACAACATAATGATCAATAGACATGGAATTGGACTGCTCAAGCAACATAATAGGTTGATCAACAGATATGGAAGGGGACTGATCAGGGACAGCATCATGTTGATCAGCAAGCAAGGGAATTGGTAAAGAACCAACTAAAATGGAAGAAGGACTAGATAAGGTACTCAGAGGTGTACCTGCAAAAACAAACCCAGGACTAGAGGAAAGATCAAAGTCAAGATTGCAAGAAGCAAGTAAAGGGATTGACAATGGAGGTGACTGGAGAACAAAGACTTATAAGATGGAGAAAAAGGAAAGATTGATTCATGAAAAATAACATCTCTAGAAATAGAGATCTTCCTAGTATGTAGATTAAGGACTTTGTAACCTTTCATATTGAAGGGGTAACCAAGGAAGACACAAGGAAGTGCTCTAGAATCAAATTTCAACCTATGAACAAAAGGAGTAGATATAAAACATAAACAACCAAAGACTCTAAGATGATCAAAAGAGGGTTGTTTATGAAAAAGAATTCAAAAGGAGACTTGTTACGTAACAAAGGGACAAGCAATCTATTAATGAGGTAGGTGGCAGTGAGGATGCAATCAGCCCAATAAGCAGAAGGAAGATTGGATTGGATTTTAAAAGACCTAGCAACATTCAAAAGATGTTGGTGCTTCCTTTCAACCACAGAATTTGGTTGTGTTGTATAGGCACAACTCTTTTGATGCACAATACCATGAGCACTATAAAAATCAGGTAAAGGGAACTCAAGGGCATTATTTGATCTGATGGCTTTAATACCAGTATTAAATTGGGTGTAAACCATGTTATAAAATGAAGTTAAAAGATGTTTAACATCTGATTTAGCTTTCATAAGGTACACCCAAGTAGACCAGGTAGCATCATCAACAATTGTAAGGAAAAACTTAAAACCATCATGAGTGCAAATAGAATATGGACCCCAAACATCCACATGAATTAAGGAAAAAGGTTCATTACATAGATTATTGTGAGAAGGAAAAGGCAATCTCTTTTGCTTAGCCAAAGGGCAGATGGTACAAACATCAGTACATTGAGCAGAAAAAGAAGGCAATACATTTTGTAAAATTGACATTCTACTTAAAGATGGATGGCCTAATCTAAAATGCCACAAGATTGACATGTCTTTAGTAGAAACAGAAGAAGAAAAGGCTAACTTGAAGGACTTGTTAATGGAAAGATGATCTGACAGAGAAGGTGTAGTCTTGGAAATACTCTTCTGTAGCAAATACAAACCATTATGGACTTCGCCCACTCCAATCATCTTCCAACATGAAAGGTCTTGAATGAAACAATATTGAGATAAAAACAGAAGACGCAAAGGCAATCTTTGAGTAAGTTGACTGACAGACAAGAGATTGAATGAGAAAGAAGGAACACAAAGAACATGATCAAGAATAAGGGAATTAGAAAGTTTAACAATGCTAATGTGAGTGACATGTGCCGATTCACCATTAGGCAATTCAACAACACAATGAGAAATAGTAATATAAGACTGAAAAAGAGAGACAGAACAAATGATATGATCACTTGCTCCTGTATCCATGACCCAAGTATCAACACCAAAGGCAATTTTGTTCATAAATTTAGCAAAAAATATGGAGTGCTTGAGATTACCTGTGATGGGTGTGGACTAAGAACATGAAGCTTGATTGAAAGCAACATTATTTGCCATGGCAACAATGTTGGTCTAAGCATCAATCCCTCCAATCATAGCAAGTAATTTCTGACATTGCTCCATTGTAAAAGGAAAGGCTTGTTAAGTGGTAACATCAACAGATTCTTGAGTAGAATCAAAAGATGAAACTTGATTAGCCTTTGGCTTGGTCTTGTAGCCAGGGGGATAGCCATGGAGCTTGTAGCACGCAATCCACAGTGGCTGTAAGTGGGATTTTCCTTACCTTTCTTGAAGGTCTTGGAATCAAGATTCATGGTCTTTGCTGCAAGTGTTATGGACTCCACAAAAGGACCATTGTTGCTGCCTTGCCCAATTGATCTTTGCTTCTCATCTTGAATTAGCAAGGAGTACACTTTCTCAATAGATGGAATAGGATCCATCAAAAAAATTTGTCCTTGAATGTGAGAGAAAGAATCATTGAGACCCATCAGAAGTTGCATAACAGCTTCTTTGTGATGAATATTAGAGATCTTCTCATTCACATGGCACACACACTTCTCACAAGAACAAGTAGGAAGAGGTTCATAATTCTGTATTTCATCCCACAAAATTGAAAGATTGGTGAAGTACTTAGTCACAAATAGCTCACCTTGAGAAAAACTTGCTAGATCCTTCTGCAATTGATAAACCCTAGGTCCATTACCCTAAGAAAACATGTTCTGCAGCTTCTTCCAGACTTCCTTAGCAGTCTTATGATACACCATGCTTGTGGCAATCCTGGGAGACACAATTGATGATCCAAGAAACCACAATATCATTGCATCGTGCCTAGCTTTGAACTACGAGAGGAACTTTCTCCATGGTTAAAGTCAGAGAAGCTGATCCATCAATCAACCAGAACTTGTTCTTGATCCTAAGAGCTCTCTCCATAGATCGTGCCCATGTAGGATAGTTCTCACCTCCAATCAATGGTTGTGAAACTAATATCGCACCAGGACTTTCAGCATGATGAAGAAAGAATGGATGCGATTCGTCAATGGTGATGCTTGTAGAAGCTTGATCAGAGGAAGCCATTTATGAAGCTTCGAGATTTTGAAGAAGAAAAACCCTAACTTTTTGGGAAAAAGGAATTGAGAAATTTGTTTGAGAAACTTAAGCAGAAGCCAAAAATTGCTCTGATACCATATTAGGAAAATAGAGAAAGAAGATTTTGGAATTGAAGAATTTATGTATATTGCATTAATTGAAGAACCATTACAAAGCTATGTATATATATATATATACAATAGAAAGGAAAACAGGGGAAGCGAAATAACTAACTACTAGAATTTCCTCCAAGCCTAACTAACAGAACTAACCACACACGTGCTATCCACATGCTAATTACTAAAACTTATATACAATATTACAAAGCTACATGTCGTATAGTTGTATAGTATAAAATAAAACAAATACTGTTCACTGTTGTTTAAGCAAATTTGACAACTTTCTTCTTCCCTTGATCTTTGATTCTATCATGATCCTTTCTATCCTTCTTTGTACTATCTTGACAGGTGTCTCTCTAGGGTGTTTCCGCTGCTGCATTCAACTGCTTTATGTTTTAATATTTTACCTTTTCTCTATCCATCGACTTTCTTGGTTTACTTCATGTTTGAAATAATTAAGCTGCTTGTTTTACGAGTTCTAGCTATGTCAAGCAATATATCTGCTTGTGTATGTCTTTTATTTGGGCTTGGAATTTTGACTTTAAAGAAAGGTTTGGACTGCGAATATAATTATTGAATAATAGAGTTCTTCAATGTTAAATCTCATCCTCTCTCTGACACAAGAAATCTCACCTCCTAACATGATTTTCCAGAAAATAACGTTTATTTTCACAATTTGAAATCCTCAATTAAGCATGGTTCGTAATGGAATGATAGATATCTCAATTATTTCTTTCTCATTACATGCTCATTTCTAGCCAAACCAAGTTATCCACATAAATCCGAGTGGTAAAACGTTTTTGCAATACCTCTACAAAATGAGGTATTTAATCTACAAGTGGTATAAAAGCTTTTTGAATTTCCTAACTTTCAACAACTAATTAGGACAATTTGTTGAGAAGCACCTAATTTTCAACCGTGTGTTAAGTGTAGTTTGTGCTTCAATTGCAAATTGGATTTTTATTTTTATTTTTTATTTTTTTATTATAGAGTTTCAACCCATGACATTTCCTTTTGATGATTGCGCTTTTTATCATTAGACCAAAACACCAATCCGATTTTTGGTATAAGCAGGGATTGAACCCTAATTCTCTTATTCAACCATTAGAGATTTTACTAGTTACCTGGAACCCACTAAAAAAAAAGTTTTGGTATACAGTTATCTCTGTATTTTATTCTAACAACTAATTACTAATTATAGGTTTACCTGCTTGTAAAGTTTTGGTAGACGTACATTTCTTCATCTTCAGGGATCAACTAAAAATTGTGTCATCCACCTTGTGTATAGTGGCCCACCTATCGGTAACATTGTTTCCTATGAGAGTGTTTCTACTCTACTTTCATTTGGCGTGGGCTACCTTGAAGAAGGTGCCACAAAGTAAATACATGGTGAATATTCATCACTGGCTTTTGGAAGATAATTAAATAGTATTTACATTCCAATCTTCTTCAAGGGTATGATGGCTCAAGTTATTGATTGATATACTTTTTCCACTAATATTGATGCTGGACTTGTACTGTGTGTTCCATTTCAAAAAAAGTAAAACAATTATTTTGTGTGAATTGAATATTATCTTCCTTCTTGATTAATTTGTTGGACTACAATTAATCATTGGGAGTTCAATTTGTTTGAATGTTTTATTTTGGGTAAATTGCAAATTACACCTCTAATGTTTGGGTGTGTTTTGATTTCACACACTAAAGTTTCAAAATTTGGATTCTATCCCCTGAAATTTGGGAGTATTTGGATTTTACACCCTAAAATTTAAGAATTTGGATTTCACCCCCTAAAGCTTTGGGGTGTTTGGATTTTACACCCTCAAATTCTGAAACTTCAGTGGATAAAATCCAAATACCCCCAAACTTTAGGAAGTAAAACCTAAACACCCTTAAAATTTAGAGGGTAAAATCTAAATTCTGAAACTTTAGTGTAAAATTCAAATACTCCCAAACTTTAAGGGTGAAATTTGTATGTGAGTTCAACTTTCTATATAGTTAATTTGTAGGAAATAAAAATTTTATAGGGTTGGTTATTTTCATTTAAATTTGTTAGATTAGTCACTGCCTAAACAAATATATATAGATATATATATATATATATATATATATATATATATATATATATATATATATATATATATATATAAAGTTGTAATTTCTAACTAGCCTTTGTTGTCTTTAATTTTGTGCCAAATTTGATTGTCATTTCTTCAATCATTTCCCTGTATTTATGTGGATTTATTTTTAAGGGATAAGTGTGAGAGATTGGTGAAGAATCAAGTGTCAAAGAAGAATCAGTGCAGTTCGCAACTAGCTCGCGAGAAGAGTAACCTGCGAAAGGCAACATGTGAAGCACATGACTAAAAGCTAAAGAGTCATGCCATACTGTCAAATTTGCGAGTACTTCACAAGGAAAGCCATCTTATGAGGTACCCATGAAACTCTTTATTTGGCAAAAAGAAAAAGTGTTTTACCAAATTTTTTACCCACACTATATATACCCTCATTTCCCATGAAATGTAAGGAGTACTTTTCAAAGAGGAAACCCTAGTAAAAACACTTAAGAGTTAGAGATTGTTATACCCACAATCATCTACACATTTTCTCTTGGTTTTCCTTTACTCCTACCTCTCCATCTCTACATCCTTGTGAGGTTCTTAGCCCAAACACTTACCTCACCCAATCAGAGTGTTGAGTCAAGTTTTGGTGCCTTTAGAAAGTATTGGAAGGAGCCATTAAGTGACAAATGCAATTGAGCAAAGTTGTGGGATTCGAAAGCTAGTAGAGACAAGACTCCGAGAAGTCCATTGGTAGCATGAGCTTGGAGGGCTCAAGTACATGGGGGTAGACTAGGTTTGGAGGGTCTTTTGTTATTCGTGTACACCAACTTATTCACTAGTGGATCGATTTCGACTTGGAGGGTCGTGGAGAGGTTTTTTATCGAGTTCTTCGGTTTCCTTTTCAATAACACGTCTTGGTGTTATCTTGTGTTTGCATCTTTCTTCCCTACTCTTTAAGCTTTTTGGTTGAATATGGCTTAGAGTAGTGTTACCGGTTTATTGCTCTCATTTACTCTTGTTCTGCACTTTGATAAGTTAGTATAAAAGCAATCTAGCCGTATTTTTAAAATTAGGGTCTAAACAAGCTTTAATGTTTTCACACCAATTTGAGCTTTCAATTGGTATCAGAGCTAGTTAGGCATAGGACTATAAATAAGTTGTGCTATTCATGAAGAACTAGTCATTCTCCCATTCGTTGTACACATAGTTAAATAAAAATCTCACACACACACACACACACATATATAATTTTATTTCTTTATTTTACTTGAAGGTATAATCAACATCATGAATTCCATTTAAAAGTAATGATGTTAAAACAAATGAATAATTATCCTAACAATTATAATCATATTATTGTATATTCCTAGCCCTCATGTTTGGAAATACTTTCACTTAAATTTAGCGGGACTGAAAAATTACGTTAATGTGGCTTAATAGGAATATAGCAATAATAAATGTTATGCTTAAGATTTTAGATATTACAAATTGAGATCTATATATATATATATATATATATATATATATATATATATATATAATAAATTTGGATTTAGAATAGGTGCTCTAAATTGAAACTTGTCTTTTCCCATTATACAAGTGCACAAAAATGGACCGAATGTACTGAAAGGACCGAAATGGACTATAATGGACTGAATTAGACCACATGGATCGAAGTTGACCAAAATGGATTGAATAGGACTGAGGTGGACAAAATAAGATTGAATAGGACCAAATAAGACTAAATGGACTGAATAGTATCAGAGTAGACATAATGGACCGAAGTGGATTGAATGGACTGAATAAGATCGACATGGACAAAATAAGACCAAATTGGACTGAATAGAACTGAAGTGGATCGAATAAAACCAAATGAACCAAATAGGACCAAAGTAGACCGAATAGGACCAAAGTGTATAGAATGGGCCGAAGTGGATAAAATGGACCAAAGAGGACTAAATAAGACCAAAAAGGACTGGACAAACCTATGAAGGCTCGAATTTGTGTGAAAACACAAGAGCTTGTTTAGACCCCCAATTAAAAATTACGGCTAGATTGATTTTACTCTTACTTAATCAAAGTGTAAAACAAGAGTCAATGTGCGCAATGAACCGATACTACTCTAGTGCATAAACTTGAACAATAAACAGTAAAAGTAAAGCATAAGATAATACCAAGACGTGTTATCGAAGAGGAAACAAAAAAACTCGGCAAAAAACCTCTCCACGACCCTTCAAGTCGAAATCGATCCACTAGAGAATAAAGTTGGAGTACATGAATAACAAAAGACCCTCCAAGCCTAGTCTACCTAATGTACTTGAGCGCTTCAAGCTCCTGCTACTAACGTACTTCTTGGAGTCATATCTTTTCTAACTTTTCGGATCCCGCAATACGCCCGATTGCATCTACCAAGCCTCACTGTCTTCTTTTGGCAAATCTCCTTATCAAAGAAGAAATCGAAGAACTCAACAAAAAACTTCTCTGTGACCCTCCAAGTCGAAATTGATACACTAGAGAAAAAAGTTGAAGTACACGGATAACAAAAGACCCTCTAAGCCTAGTCTACCCAATGTACTTGAGCACTCCAAGCTCTTGCTACTAACAGAGTTCTCAGAGTCATGTCTTCTCTAGCTTTTCGAATCCTGCAATACACCCCAATTGCATCTGCCAAGCCTCACCAGCTTTTTTTGGCAAATCTCTAAAGCTTCTCAAGCTCCAAAACACTCTCTACACTCTGAATAAGTGTGGGTTGTGTTTGGATACAAATCTCCTCTTAAGGTATGACAATGGGAGAGGAAGCAAAAGAGGCTAAAATGATTTCTCACTAAGGATGAGTAGCTCTCTCTCTAAAAGATGGGTGTGTGTGTGTTGTAGAAAACCTATCTAGGGTTTTTCTCTCTGAGTGACCTTCTAACACTTTTGTGGGTAATGAGGGTATATATAGTATGTGTGAAGGGTAAGAAAATCACATTTAAAAATCCTCCAAGCAGAGAGTTTTACGAGTATCTCGCGAGAAGGCCTTACCTATGAAACACTTGGGAAAACGACAGCTTGGCATAACTCTTTATCTTCCAGCATGTGCTTCTCACGTGGCTCTTTCGCAGGTTAGCTTCTCACGAGCTTCTCGCAAAATCCACTTGTTCTTCAATTCATGCTAGATTTTTCTCCAACTTAATACTTAACCCAATACAGTAAAATCCCACAAAATACAAAGACCAAATTTAAAGCAATTACAACACTTTTTGTCATGGAATAAAGTTAACATAAAACATAGTTGTAAATCACAAATTTAAAGTCTCTCATTTTGGCTATTTCGTAACAAAACACCCTATAACAAACTCTAGACTTAAATGTGAGTTTGGAAACAATGGCAAAGCTCACTCACACCTAAATCTAGAAGCTGTGATGAACTTGGAAGATATATACCTGTAACCTGAAACACTTGCACAAAACACATTAGACCTTCAAGGTAAAGCAAGTAATAAAAAGACAAGTATAATGTAACAAGTAAATTGCGATCAAGTAAACATGATGTGAAACACGTGAGCAACTTGATCATACACCAAAACAGTCATATAGAAATGACTACAATGATCACATAACAAAGCAAATGATCATCTGAACATGCAATCAATAAAGCACAATGGCATAAGAATGTATGCATGTCCAAAATATAAGCACGATGCGATGAGAGCAACAAAGCATAAATACTAAACATAACTCAAAGCACCGTAAAACAGCGAGAAAACAAGCATAAAACAAAACAAAACAAGATTTTCTCAAAAAAGATGTCTTCTCCCCCTTGGTATATGCATCTTCCCTATGACTTTCTCCCCCTACGAATGTGCACAAGGTAGAATTTCTCCCCTTAAGAATGTGCACAGGAGTCATATAGAAATGATGATACACTCCAGTATACTCTTTAATATACTCTCCCCCTTTTTGTCACGAATAGACAAATGAATCAAGAGGAATGAGGGAAAGAAAGGAAGATATGAACAAGAGTAAAGATGTATGAGGGGTGCAAGATGTAAGAGAAAAATGAAGCTCAAACAAAATATAAAATATCTTAAAGACACAATGCTACAAAGCATAAAGTAATCACGACATGCTAAGGATGATGGAACATGATATAGACCTAGGCATGACATAGATACAAAAGCATGTTATATGTGCTAAAAGGGTCTAAAAAGACTTAATTAGCATAAGTGAGTGCAAAACATGTCAAGTGTTAGAGTGTGTGCAACAAGGGTGCATCTAGTGTGCATGTGAGATGCATGACCAATGCATGAGCAAGCACTCATGGGGCAAAGTGTGTAAAACACATAACTAATGATCAAAACATGATAAACATGAATAATTATTGTAATCCCCAAAAATTGGTACTCATTGGAGTCCAAAACAACAAGAAAATGTCATTTGGGCATTTTATCAAACACTTAGAGGGCACACACTACACATGTAAGTTAAACTATGCATGAACATATGAAAATCTGGCCTAAATACATGTTATTTTTGCCACAAGGGGCCAACATCCAAAGCAAATCATCGTTTAAAACAAAACACAATAAAAAAGATTGACAAAAAATAAGTTTTCCAACTCTCATTTAAGAAAATCCAAACAATGAATATAAAACACCCCAAAAACATAATCTAAGGATTAAAATCAATAAAAAGAGTTAAAGATTACTTTAGAGATGTTTATGGAATGTAAAACACTTGAAATTAGTTGGGTTTTGATGTTGAAGCATTAAAATAAGGGTTTGGAAGAAGATGGGAGAAGTTTAAAACAAATGTCCCACAAAATGCCCTTTAAAAAGTTTATCTAAAAATTTTCATTGGTAATTTTGTTGGTAAGCTTCTCGCAAAAATTTTGCTAGTTATTTCGCTTGTAGGCTTCCCGCGAAAATTAATTTCGCTGGTAAATCGCGAAACAGTCGTGAAACTCTCTGTACAAAGTTGAAAAACTTGAGATTTGGACCATTTAACTCATGACTAAGTTTACACATAAAATAAGTCATGAAATCACCCAAAAAAACATGTTTTTCACACAAAAACAACTTAAAAAACTTTGAAAAACATGAGTAATACAAATTACTTTCAAAAGCAAACAAAAAGAACAAAAATCTTTTTGATTTGATCCACATAAGGTTGAGCACACACACATCACATTTGAACATGTACAAACACACAAATGAAATAGGAATTCATTGAACATTAAACTTGTGTGTTTTGTGTGTGGATCAAGTGTGGAATAGCCCTTAGTCTAGAGTGAAGCTTCAATGATCAATTCACTCAACTCATACACAACTAGAACTAAGTCAAGTGGTCTATCTCAATTATAAAAATGAACATATATGACCTCTCATAAGAAAATGATTACGTAATTTTGAAGCTTTTCTTTTGGCTTCAATCAACTTATAACTTTTAATCATTTAAAAGCATTACATCTAATTTTGAGATCGATGCTTAAAATTTTTGATATTTCAATTTTGAGAGTAAGCCTTTGGCTTTTTAGGCACCATACATTTCAATACAAGTCGCTTTTCCTTTTTCCTAGTTAAATACTAGTATGTGCGATGATTTTTGCAACTCATTATCTCTTTTTGAGATTTGACATTTGTTGAGTTATAAAGCAAAAACATAACGATGTGGGAAGATATATAGGTACAAGTCTATGCATGTATCAAAACCATCAAGACTATTGACTAATCATTCATGACAAGCTTGAAAATCGATTTACAACAATCACACATAGATGTTAAGATTTTTCCCACAGAGATAGATGTGCATACATAACAAACTAAGCTCGTAAATGCACAACGCCATTAGTACGAAGGTACTAGGCCAAACTCACATGTGATAAGTGCTAAACATATACGATCAAACTTTTTGAATTTTTCACTTTTTATGTGTTTTTGGATTTTTACACATACAAAAACAAAAGCATAAAAGTAAGATCAAATGCAAAAACAACAAAAACAATGCATATAAAAAAATGCATGATGCACAAATGCATGATCATGAAGTATCTAATGCATGAAGGCTCCTACAAAAATTGAAAGAATTAGATCAATGACCAAAAGAGCAAAAACTCAACTATAGGAACCCTTCCTCATCCAAACGGAACGATTGTTTGAAATAAGTATCTCATGAGAAGTTAGACGAGGGTTGGAAGAATGAGAACCAAAGATGCACATAGACATCAAAAACTTTCTTCAACAACTTACCATTGTTCCTTAAAACCGGTTTTGCTTTCATAGCACAACTTCCAAAAAGATCAAGTTTCTCTTTCTTTTTATCCTTTTAAGAGCTTGAAACTTAGCGCAATGAGGTCTAAGATGACCAAAGGCATCATAATGGTGACAAGCAATGGGTTTAGGTCCACTAGGCATTTTAGTGAAGGATCTAGTAACATGGTTTTGTTCTCTCTTCTACTTTGGACATTGAAGCCTTATATAACCAATTACACCACAATGGTGACAAGTTGGAACAAACTTAGATCCATCCAAAACCTTAGATTGAGACCTAAATGAAGGCTTTGGCTTAAGAGTCTTTCTCTCTACCTTTTGATTTCTTTTGTGTGGAGGAATGTACACTGATTTATCCATTGAGGTAGAACACACAATAGACATACAATCGGGTACCACAACATGATTGCAACAAATATTTTCATCCTTTTTAGCAATAGGTTCAGCAATCAAACACTTGGCATGCATCTTAAGAGATTCATTTTCACATTTTAGCTCATCAACAAGTTTTTTAGACACAACAAGTTTAACATCCAAGTCCATATTCAAATATTCAAAATCTTTCATCTTTTCAAGAGAATTTTCACCAAGTTTTTTATATTTCCCAATCAATTTGTTGGATTCATTGAGCTTAGCAATCAAATCATCATTTTCACAAAATAACTTACTCAAATTCTTATGAAATTTGTTAGCCTTTTTCTTCAAGAGTCTGATGTTAGGAATATCAACACCACCCAAAGATTCATATAACATTGCATCACAATCATGAGGATAAATACTCATAGAGGCATTTTCATAAACACGTGGCATGCTACAATCATCAACATCGAAAACATCCATAGAAGCATACAAAACACTATTCATGGCAAAACTCATAAGGAGTCAAGGATCACACTTAGGTAATGAAACCAAAACAAGTGTACCCACTCTAATACCAATTGAAAGCTCGAATTTGTGTGAAAACACGAGCTTGTTTAGACCCCCAATTAAAAATTACGGCTAGATTGCTTTTACTCTTACTTAATCAAACTACGGAACAAGAGTAAATGTATGCAATGAACAAATACTACTCTAGTGCATAAACATGAACAATAAATAATAAAATTAAAGTATAAGAGTAAGGGAAGAGAGATGCAATCATAAGACAACACCAAGACGTGTTATTGAAGAAGAAACCGAAGAACTCAGCGAAAAATCTCTCCGCAACCCTCCAAGTCGAAATCGATCCACTAGAGAATAAAGTTAAAGTACAAGAATAACAAAAGACTCTCCAAGCCTAGTCTACTCAATGTACTTAAACCATCCTAGCTCCTGCTGCTAACGGACTTCTCGGAGTCATGTCTTCTTTAGCTTTCCGGATCTCACAATATGCTTGATTGCATCCGCCAAGTCTTACTAGCTTCTTTTGGCAAATCTCCAAAGCTTCCCAAGCTCCAAAACACCCTCTACACTCTGAATAGGTGTGAGTTGTGTTTGAGTACAAATCTCCTCTCAAGGTATGACAATGGAAGAGGGAAGGAGAAGAGGTTAGAATAATTTCTCACTAAGTATAAGTAGCTCTGTCTCTAAAAGATGGGTATGTGTGTTGTAGAAAATTATCTAGGGTTTTTCTCTCTGAATGGCCTCCTAATACTTTTGTGGGTAATGATGGTATATATAGTATGAGTGAAAGGTAAGAAAGTCATACTTAAAAATCCTCTAGGCAGAGAGTTTCACGGGTATCTCACGAGACACTCACAAAAACAACAGCCTAGTGTGACTCTTCAGCTTCTAGCATGTGTTTCTCACGTGGCTCTTTCGCTGGTAAGCTTCTCACGAGCTTCTCGCGAAATCCACTTATTCTTCAATTCATGCTCGATTCTTCACCAATTTAATATTAAACCCAATACAGTAAAATCCCATAAAATACAAGGACCAAAATTAAAGCAATTACAACACTTTTTGTCATGGAATAAAACCAACATAAAACATAATTGTAAATCACAAATTACAACCTAAATGGACCGAATAGAACCAAGTTGATCGAATAGGACCAAAATGGACCGGATATGACTGAATAGGTCCAAATAGGACCAAGGTGGACTAAATAGGACCAAATTAGACTAGAAAAGACTGAATAGGAACGAATAAACCTAAGTGGACCGAATAGGACTAAATTGGGACTAAATAAGACCAATTGGACTGAATAGAACTAAAGTGGACCAAATAGGACCGTATAAATCCAAAGTGGACGAAATATGACCGAATATGACCAAAGTGGACAGAATGAACTGAATATGACCGAAGTGCATAGAATAGATCGAAGAAGATTGAATAAGATCAAAATGGACTGAATAGAACCAATTGGACCGAGTAGGACCAAATTGGATCGGATAAGATTGAATAGGATCAAATAAAACCTAAATGGACCAAATTGGACTAAATTGGACCGAATAAGACCAAATTGGACTAAATAGAACTAAAGTGAACTAAATAAGACCGAATAAAACCAAAGTGGACCGAATATGACTGAAGTGGACCAAAGTGGATAGAATAGAACCAAAGTGGAGCGAATAAGACAGAACGAACCAAATAGGACCAAAGTGGACCGAATAGAACCAAAGTGAGTTAAATAGGACCAAATGGACTGAATAAGACTGAATGGATTGAATAATACTAAAGTGAACAAAATGAACTGAATATGACCAAAATAGACAAAATGGACCGGAGTGGACCAATTAGGATCGTAGTGGACTGACTTGTGTATAAAGAGTTTATTCTGATAAAGTCAAATCCTAAATCTACCGCTAAGAATGAATGCTTTTATAAAAGGGTGAATAAGGAATATTTGTACAAGTCATTGATTTATTATTATTATTATTATTATTATTATTATTGGGGTTAAAGGTACAAATCATTAATTAGCCTATTCTTTTCTTAAACTAATTAATGCACCGCTAGCATTGCGTGTATTCCCATTTAAGTCAACATATATCTTCTTTTCCTTTTTTTCCTTTTTGTCCCCCTTCCCTCTCTTTTTTTAAGGCAAGGTTCTAGACTTCTAGTTCCTCCTCCTATTTATATATATATATATATATATATATATATATTTTAAGGTATAAACAAAAGAAAAGGCTGAGTTCTTGTTCAAAAGTTGACAAAGAGGGAAATTATTGGGTACTTATAGAGTACCATAAATGCGTACGCTTAGAGTACCATAAATGTGTACCCCTTTACATAGCTAAAGGTCCCACTAATTAAATTTATGGTGAAACCCACAATTTATGTGAGAGTAGGGAGTACACATTTATAGTATTCCCAGAGTATTCAATAATTTTCCAACAAAAAGACCACCCTAGCCATGGTTTATTTCCGTTGAAGTAGTTCATTACATTAGATCCAATGCTTAATGATAGAAAGTAACTAGATATTGGTTTTTTTTTTTTTTTTTTTTTTGTTGTTGTTGTTGTTGTTGTTGTCGTCGTCGTTGTCGTCGTCGTCGTCAAGGGCCTTGTGACTGAATTGGTATCTTCCCATACACAAAGTGCTTGGGGTCTAAGGAGAAGGGTTTTGTAACTATCTCTTTTTTTTTTGTGTGGGAGAAACAATAAGGTAGACACTAGATATTGATAATATTATAAGAACAAAGTTTAGTTATAAAACTTGTTGTAGCCTAAGACAATAACTTTATTCAATAAAATAAATGTTACTACAGATTTTGAAAATCTAACATGCTCTTAATACACATGCAAAATTTTGTGTTAATTGGATATTATTTACTATATAATCTATAAGCTTATATATTATGTATAACTTTAAACTACAAAAACTTGTAATTTAAACAATTTATTGATGACATAGCTATTGATTTTTAATTTTTTAGAAATTTGCAAGTATGGAGGATATAAGAAGAATATGTAATCCAATGGTGAATTTCTCAAAATTCACCTCCAATAAAAAGATATTAACTATAACTAATTTTGTAGCCTTAGGCTATAACTAATTTTGTAGTTTTTTTTTTTTTTTTAAAGAACCAATTTTGTAGTTAAACTTTATCCATATCATAATAGTTATTGTATGTTGTCAATATTGTATTGGAGTCACTCCTTATATAGAACTGATGTCAATATTTATTACCTTTTCAATTGTCAAAAAATAAAAAGAAAGGTATTTATTACTTTTTTCGTATTTCCTTAATTTCAGCCATCCTTCACTGTGGCAGTACTGAATATTAGGTTACGGCTGTAACCATCCTCGGAGGAGTGAAAAATTTCATCAAACTGAGGACACACTACATTTTTTTTTTTTTGGAACTGATGTACATAACGTAACAACGTTGTCATTTCTACAGTTATTGCATGCATGTTCATATCTCCCATTTCAATCGTTTCCTTAAAGTTTGCACTATTAACAATTGATGATCCCGTGAATGCTTTCTCATTTAAGTTGTTAATGCTACCTCTTTAGTCTCTCTCTTTTTCAAGGCAAGGTTCTAGTTGATTGAAAAACAGTAGGTTGAATGAAATGTTACTCTTACAAAGTCACAATATTGTAGTATTTTTTATATTCTGTTTATATATTTGAGAGTACAAGATAGGATTTAGAAGTTGGAACTTCGAACAGATATAGATTATAGAAATTCAAAAATACTGATAAGGAAATTAAAAATAAATAGAGAATGATAAGGCGAGTCCAATATCAATTACTATATCTCAATACAATCATAACTGTGTGCACTTGATTTTTTTAATGTTGATTTTCCTTTGCTTGTTATGTTAATTAGTATGGATTTTTTTTTTTTTTCTTGAATAAGAGATATTTATTAGCACTAAAAGAATATTTGGGTCTTTGCTGTCTCGATCCACAAAACATGTGGTATCACTAGCAAGTTCCCGGCATGGAATAATTATCCACTTTTTCTTTTTTCTTCTTTCTTTCTCTTTTCCTTCTTCATTTCTTTTTCTTCTTTTTCTTTTTTTCCCTGTGGCAACATCATAGGGCTCTGTTGATACTTGATAGAATAAAAATTGATAGAAATTTGAAATTTCAGGTATCGTGAGCTCCACAAACATACCTTTTGCGTTAAATAGAAGTATATTCTCCAGGGATGTTTAGTCGTTCAACTGCTCTTGAAAATTTCGAAATTACCGATCATTTGGAAAAAAATATCAATTTCGAAAAACAATTATACTAAAAAATCAGGTCCCGGCAGTGGTCTGACGTTGTCAACATATATCGGGAAAATTTTGATCAGGCTCACAAGGTGATAGCGATGTTAAGGGAAACAGCCTTGCATGTAGCTATCGCCCATGGCTCAGAAGATATTGTTGAGGAACTTTTAAAAATAATTCATGCTAACAAAAAAGAGTTCGAGAATGCTCTAAAATATAAAAACGATCAAGGGAATACCCCTTTGCATGTGGCAGCATCAACAGGGAGTCTGAGTACGTGTATCTGCGTTGCTGAAGCTGAGCCATCAATGGGGAATGAACGTAACAAGGAGGGTAAGAACCCTCTCTTCTTGGCTGCTCTGCTTGGTAGAACAGAGATTTTCTTTCACCTCCATTCCATCTGTGAAAGCCACCTAGGCACATCCTACTATAGAAAAGAAGATGGCGAGACAATTCTACACTGTGCCATCAAAAGGGAGTATTGGGGTGAGCATTTTAATTTGTTGAAATTCACTTCATGCCTATCAGATAATTTAATTCAATAAATTAATGTTTAAACCAATAGTTGCTACATGTTTGAATACTGTTATTGAATACTTGCTAAACCATATTTTAAACATTGTGGTTGACAGATTTGGCATATCGGATACTTCTCTTACACGAAGAACTTGCGATTTGTGTGGATGAGAATGGAATATTGCCGATCCATCTCTTAGCAGAGAAGCCTTCTGCCTTCCGAAGTGGTTGCCACCTTGGATGGTGGAGCAAGATCGTTTATTATTGTAAGTGTTACTAAATTGTCAAGCTGCTTATAAGGAGTAGTGCTAGGCCACAATTTTTGTCCCAATTTATCCACATGGTGAGTGGTAGAGTAATAAACTCACATGTATTTTTCATTTTTATTTCATCATTCACAACTTATCACATAAACAAATTGTGGTAAAAGATGTGGCAAAAATTGTGATCCTAACATATTTCACTTATAAAAATGAAGAAATTGATAATGAGAATGCTCTTCGTTGTTGAAATCCAAGTTGTTCAATACATTAGGTGAGAGATTGTTAGGTGCAACTGGCACGTCTAATAATTTGTCTACATTAATGTACGTCTTACATTTGTTAAAATATACGCCTACACATCATTTTCTTCAAAGGATACCTTCGACTTATTTATGTCATACAGCATTAAATGTCATTATTCTCCGTTGTTTTTTCTCAGGGACACCAGTTGATGTGCTTAAAAAAATCGATACGAGTCTTAAAAGGCGTGAACACAAATTTCCACAGAACTACCAAACATGCTTCAGCTTCATTCCATTGTTGTGGAGGTGGACCATAATTCCAGTTGGTAAGTGAAATAAAATTTTACATTAAGAATAACTAATTAAAGCCATTTAAAACATCTGGTCAAAAAAAAATGTTCACTTTAAACAAATGATCGAACATGAAATTATGGCAAGTCAAGGCAACCGAAGTTTTTTCAAGACAATTGGAAGGAATAAATGGTTTTTTTTTTTTTTTTTTTTTTTTTTTTAAGAATGAATGAACGGATAATATAATATAACTAATTTAAGTCTATAAACTTAAGTTTTTAAGGTTAAATAGCGTCTATGTATGTTATATTAGTTAGTTTCTCATTTGGAGTCTCCCTAGTTTTCTCCCCAACAAAAACTTTGACACACACAAAATCCAAAACCAATGGAAAGCCTCTCTTTTTTCTCTTTTTAAATTTAATTATGTGTGCACTTCATCACATAACATAACCAAGCTAGTTTCCTAATTTCTTTCCTAATCTCTAGTGGTTATTATAGGAAAAGTATGTGACAAAGGCAAAAAAGCAGATGAAGAGAATCCTGAAAGATCGAATGTTACTCTCAAATTGAGACATGAAGGTGAGGTGTGCAATTGTAACAATGTTCTAATTGCTAAAGAATCTTGCATCGGTTGGATTCAAGATTCACTAAAGGATTATGTCCAAGTTGGTCCTCTCCGCCTATTAATTTTTTGGGTTGGATACTTTAATGCCCTTCTAATAGTGCGTATGCTAAATCTTACATGTGCAATATACCTGTATGCCCATAAAATTCTATTCTTTTTTAGGTATATATTTTTTAACTTTAAAAAAAAAATAAGTTCTTAACTTATTTGTTTATTTATATTTTTTAAAGCCTATCTATTTTTAGGTACAACTTTCAGCAAAAACTATATCCAAAGGCAGGCTAAATCTACTAATGAATCTTACTATTTGCACATTATAATAATCTAATTTAATTTTTTGAAGGATCCCGAAGTGAAGATCAGAAGCATTATTCATTTTGGAAATATTGTTGCGCCCCCTTTATGATTATCACAAATGTTTGCAGAGGAATAGAGCGTATTCTTGGATTTGGTATACCATCCTTTTCACCTTTTAGTCTTGCCTTATTTTCTGTATCTCCATTTGTAAATAGGAAAATCATAATGGGAAATATTTGTTATGAGTAGTGCTTATTACACACTATTTGCTGCACACACATTTACCACACATAAAAATTGCATTGAAAACAAAATTTGAAGTCACAATTTCCACTTAGATGCGTGCACATATTTTTGTACATTTTTCATTCACACCATTGAGCATTGAGGTGTGTCCACATGAAGTGAGCACGATAAAGATGTTCATGCACGATAAAGATGTTATTTAGTTAGTAGGTGATGTATCAATTTCTTATTAAAACAAAAAGAGATTCTTTTTTAAAAAGTATTGAAAGTAAGCCAATCTCATTAAATGCAGTTATATGTTTGAATTTAATTAGAGATCTAATATATGCATTTAAGTAACTATGTCTAAGTTTTAACCTTCGCAAAACTAGTATCATAATTAGCCTTTTTTTATATTAATATTTTATTTATACCTTTTTTTTTTTTTTTTTGAGAAGATTGTTGATACTAAATAGATTGTACTAGTTTGCATAAAAAAAAAATTTGCACTTTGGCCCCTGAATTAAAATCTTGGTTCCATCCCTGTGTTCATGTAACTATATTTACATTAATATATTTGGTTGCTCATAATATATATTACGTTATGTGGTTCTGAGAATCAGGGGAAATAAAGAAGATAAAAGAGACGCACAGATTGTCCAATAAGATCATGAAACTTTGTATCAAACCTATAAGCGTAGAGCACTACTTCGACGGAGGGACGGACCCTTGGCTAACTAGATATGATGAAGATGAAGATGAAGACTTAAGTTTTATTAATTCCAATAGACAGCCACAGGTAGACAAAGAGACACCCATACTGTCTGCAGAAAAAAATGGAATCATAGAAATGGTTGAGCGAATACTACGCAGGTTTCCAATGGCTATCCATGACGAAACGAGCGAAGGAAAAAATATAGTAATGCTGGCAGCCGAGTACAGACAAACACAAGTATATAAGCTATTCTGCAAGAGCCATTTACGGATAGAGAGTATGTTTCATAAACTGGATAACCGCGGGAATAGCGCATTACACCTTGCAGCCAAACAAATAGAGCAGAAGACGGGCCTAATTCCTGGGGCTGCATTGCAAATGCAATGGGAGATCAAGTGGTATGAGGTATGAACCAAAGTGCACCCTTCTTTTGTTTATTTTTTTGATAAATAAGTAATACTATTATTAATTCATGTTTACGACTAATCTTAAGTAGGATATATATAGAAACTAGGAATTAGGATTAGCCTTAATTGGACATTACACTAAATTGAGTCTCTTGAGCCATTAAATCATATAACAAAAGTTGACTCCTAAAAACTGTGGTTAGATGAAGTAGCAAACCTTTCTATGTACCAAGTACTTACATTCTCATTAATTTTTTTTCTCCATAATATGAAGATAGTTTATCCTAGATTTAACTAAGCTACCAATAATTTACTTTACATAAAACTTTTTTTTTTTTTTTTTTTTTTTGAGAAAGACTTTACATAAAACTTTATTAATATGAGTTTTATACATACATAATAATTTTGATTAAATTATTGATAGTTGAGTTTAATCTAAAATAAACTATTGAAACATTATCAGCAAAAAAAAATTATTAAAGCTTGTGCCAAGTGTCTTAATATGTGTATGTATTACATAAATAGTTTACACAAAATAATTTAAATGAATTAAAATATTTTTTGAATGTTGCAAAACTTACCAAGTGTTCACTAATTGTGAATACAATTTTAACAATTTTGAGTAAAGTCGTGCAACACATGGGTATATCCTAGTAATAGTGAAGATTATAATTATTATTTTTAATAATTCCCCTCATTGTCAAGGTAGAAGCTTGATGATGTCTTAAGTTTGAAATAAAAGCTTGTGAAGATCCCTTCAATGATGCCTTGAAAGTGATTAGATTGGATGGATGATAGATTTGACACAATATGATTTAAATTTATAAGCAAATTGGCAAAATTCACAAATTCAAGACTTAAATCAGTCAATTTGAGTATTTTTAAGTCTTATATAAGAAACAGCCCAAAATCAAAATTTATGCACACAAAAAAGCAAAACAAAACAAAAAGTAATGCATGATAGACTCGATTGAAAAAGTCAACAATCAAAATCAACAATCAAAATTCAACAATCAGCAGACTAGTCAATAGTCAAAGAGAGCCAAATGTTAGTGGTATTAAATCCAAGTTAAAATTAGTTCAAGAATTCAGGTCATTTAAAAAACAAGACTTATTGACATGGCTAGTGTCATATATCACTAACATCGTTGGTACGTGCTTAGGGCTAATGAGAAATTACTAAATTGTAACACATGGTATTGTATTCAAATCTCTTGCAGCATTAAAGATTAGCCTGGAAAAAACTTGAGCAATAATGCAACTTTAGGAGCCAATTGATAACCTTTCTTGGTCATTGACGTCATTGAGTCATTCTCCCTTCTAGGATTGTTCCAAAAGTTTGGTTGTATTAGGTCTTGGCTTTAAATATAAAGTTTCTAAGTCTAATGTTCAAAATTCGATTACTCAAACCTTAGATACAATGAAAGAATTAACCATTATATATATATATATATATTAACATGTACTGATCAAATGGTACATGGACAATCGTAAGCACATTTAAATCAAACATAAATCTTTCATTTAAGCTAGTAATAAGCAATAGTTATAAAGTCATTACAGGCGTCTTTTATGAACCGCTTCATGGCTGTTACAAATACCTTTATGAGCTGATTAATGGTCATTGCTAAGTTATTAATCTTCCAACTCAGGCACAACGCTAGGAGAAACCAACCACCATACTTTTTATCTTTCTTTTTAATATTAGTCACATCATTTCAAAGCTAGAAATGTAAATTAGAATCGTGGGAGAACTATGTCGGACTTGAATTCATAACCTTGTTAATTAATGATCCTATGGTCGAGGAAAAAGTTTTTGAATTCGAACCTTGAATCCATGCAACAACAGCTAGGAAGGTGTTTGAAATTTTGGTGGGCTACCCACTATTATATACAATAGCCCGAGAAAAAAAAAAATTAAAAATTCCTTTTTTTTTAATTTTATAAATTTCTTGATTAAATTCCAAAATCCTAATAGCCATTATTCTTTTGTTATTGTTGTTGTCATTGTTTCCTTTGATCTTAATGAATACAGCACATAATGAAGTCCATGCCACGAGGCTTCCTTCATCTCCCCAACAAAGATGGCAAAACTCCAGGGGACGTCTTCATGGATACGCATAAACTTCTTGTCGAAGAGGGTGGGAAGTGGCTAAGTGACACATCGAATGCATGCTCAATAGTAGCAGGTCTCTTTGTCACTGTTGCCTTTAACATGTCAACCACCGTCCCTGGTGAGGTGGATGAAAAAGGCAATCCCCGCCTCGTAAAACAACTGGCATTTAATATTTTCGCCATCTCATCCTATATATCCTTCTATTCTTCACTGTTAGCGATGATCATGTTCCTTGCAATCCTCACCTCCGGGAACAAAGAAAGCAGTTTTCGTAGCACCCTACCAATGAAGCTTTTGTTAGCTTTAACTGCATTCTACGTGTCTATAGCATCTACCGCGATATGTTTTTCTGCAGCACACTTCTTCATTCTAAGACAAAATCTGAAATCTGCAGCTTTTCCAGCATATTCATGGGCAGTGCTGCTGCTAATATGCTTTGCTATATCAGGGTTTCCACTATACTTTCATTTGACATGGGCTATCTTCAAGAGAGTGCCACATCATCACCAAATGATAACTCCAGCTGGTTTTCATATTAAACATTAAGTAAAAATTAATTTTCCTTCCTATCTTATTCAAGACCCAGTACTGATGAGTCAGATTTAATATCGATAAAGTCATTTATTTATTTCCTATGATAATCAACTTGTACCGTGTGTGTGATCTATTGAATTAAGTTTCTTCTTAATTAATACTATTGAGATGTTCTGCAACTGCCAAAGGAGTTAAAGTAGAATCATTTTGCTTTTACCTTGCTGATTTCAATCTCATCATCCTCTTTTAGATTTGGAAATCCATGGAGGCGACATTAACATACCGTGGAACAAGGGTTAGCATGCTGTTTGGCTTAGTCAAAAGAAAGGAGAAGAGAATTGTGGGGCTTGATGAGAATAAAGGGCAGCTTTCATTCTCAAGCAAGTTAAAACCAAAGTTATGAGTACCATTTTGGATTTGTTTCGGTTTGTACAATTGAATGAAATATTGAGATACTGGCTTATTTTAGCATACTATTTTGACCTTTTTCAGTTGTTAATTTTATATGGTTTTATAATATTTCAATTTAAAATCTAGTATTAAAATACAAATAGTTATTCTTCTATTTTTATTATTATTATTTTTTTTTTTTTTGTGCTTTGGAAAATTTCTAGTAAGTAACATTGTTATTGATCCGTACCTTTCCAACCAGAACGACCGGAAAATTTCATACCAGTCAGCTACCCGGCACGAAGCACCTCTCTGTTCTACCTTGGACCAAATTCCGGTCTATTCTGGCCTGTTTCATTCATTTCGGCAAGTTCCAGTGTATTTTCGCCGGTAAACAAATTTCGGCCGATGCCCAATATACTCTTAACTTTCTCTTTTCCCACCGTTAATCACAATTTTTTCCCATTTCATCACTCATTTCTAACTACTAAGCCAAGAGCAGAGATGAATTTAAGAAAGGACCTTATCGTTGCTTAGGAGGTTGAGATTTGAGATCCTTTAGAGTTTTTTTTTTTTTTGGTGCTAAGATGATGTTGGTGATGCTTCAGAGCCATGGATGATAACGATGAACTAAAAAATAAAAGCACATCCCAGTGTAGATCTACGACGAAGCAAGTTTAGCATCAAGATTGGCTTTTCTTTCTACTTGCCTGGATGACTTGCAGATGGGTATTTGTTGTTTGTCAGCACTCAGCAATGTGAAATGGGTATTTGGGGCTGATGGGTAATTTTGAGTTTATCAATACTTTGTGGAGAGCTAGCGAGTGACTATTCCTACGTGCCTAACAAATCACTCACACCATAAGGTTTAATGTTAAGGGCATTTTTGTTTGGAAAATAAATCAAACAGGCTTAAGGCCCACCAGCCCATTGACCGACAGAATCAAGCTTAGATTATAGACAGGGCCCGTGCAAGGTAGTTATGAGATTGACTCAAAATGGGCCCATAAAAAGCCCAGCCCCGACCAAAAAAGTTTGGCCACTATGCCTAGTCAAGTCAACATACAACAACAACATGATATGAGGCCCACTCGGAAGCCCAAAAGAAAGGAGGGATCACCAACATAAGTTATGGATGTCATAAGCAAAATGGAAACCACTGAACCCGCCCAGACCCGCGAGGCCCAACACCAGTCAACAAGAAGGAGCTTCGGCTAAGCCATTTTTCCAAGTTAATTTCCCCATTTTAAATTCTAGGTAGAAAAGCAAAACTTACTCCTTAAATTTCATCAAAGTTCATTTTAGTCCTTTAATTTTGTTTTTGTTTAGTTGTATCCTCTAAGTTTTAAAAATATCCAATCAAGGCCTTTCATTAAACTTCGTTAAATTAATCTATTAGATACACCTAAAACTGTGTTATTTTGATCATTTCAAAATATTTATTAAATAAAATTTTGGTAATTTCAAATTAACATTCCACCTTCTAAGATCCGAAATTAAACCGAAAACAAAAACGTAAGTATTGGAAACTAAAAAGCACTTCTTCTTTTCAATTACCTCCAAAAGCAACAAAGGAGACAAAGAAGAGGACAAGTCAAGAGTGCAAAGGGTGCTCATCTTTGAGTAGATACTATTTGATGATTGAAGAACCTAAGCTTGTGACCAATTCTCTCTCCTCCTTCATCTTCTTCTTCTTTTTTGCTAAAAAAGAAGTTCATTGCAGTAACTAAACCAAAAACAAAGTTTCAAGACACGCCCTATTTAAGTACAAACCATCTAACTCAGACTTAAAAGTTCTAACTACGTCCATAGGCAGACAGGCAAAAATCTCAAAACAACCATCCTGGACTGCTCCCAGCTTAGCTAGCATATCAACGCTTCTATTTGCTTCCCTATAACAATGATTAAATCTGATATGAGGAATTTGGGTAGCCAACAGCTTGCAATCATCCCCCAAAGGGTAAATGAAATTGTTAGAGCAAGAAGGGGAAGTCAAAACATCAGTGACAAACTTAGCATCTAAATCAACTTCAACATCAGAAAATTTCCTATCAGCACACAGCGAAAGACCATCACGAATTGCCCATAACGTGGCACTTGAAAACTGGTGGTGATGCCTATGTTTCTAGCAAAACCCACTATCCAGTCACCATTCTCATCCCGTATTAGACCCCCCACCACCTGCCAACTCAGGATTACCCAAGGAGGATCCATCAGTGTTAAGCTTCACCCACCCTCTAGCTGGTTTTTCCCATCTAATTGCCTTGACAACTCGTGTTTCTGCTACCTTGGGATTGTAGGTTCAATGATAGAACTCCCTTACTCTCTACATTATTACCTTAGAGAGGTTTGGGTTTGATTCTCTCACAAAAAGGCAATCCAATTCTTTTCCACAAATACAAACCCTTTCCCAACTTTCTAGCAATGCAGAGGCGAAAATGTTAGAGTTACAAACTTTTTACAAATTAGGTGAATAGTTATTAATAAGTAAAAGAGTGATGTTAGTAGCGTGCTTAATTGAAAACTAGTAAGAATTGGTTAAAGCATCCACATCAGTGGATTCAAAGTCTTGCAAAATGCAAAAAAATTCTTCATTTTACATATTTTGACCAAAAAAACACCCATATCAATGGGTGTAAAAATATGCATAAATGCATCATTGTTACAGTAACCATGCATATATGCAAGGTAGCACTTGCATTTATTATTTTATTCATTTTTTCTCTCTCATGTCTCTAGTTGCTCTCCGTTGTTCTCATTTTTTCCAGCTTTTGCTCACACATGTCCATCAATAGCTCCTTATACTCCTTGGCCGCTTGTTCCTAAGCCTCGGTCTCAATCCTCACCTACCTCCTCCTTAGCATCTGATACTTCCCTTGCCCCATTCCCCTCATCATAGTCTGCCGCCTCCTCCACTTATACTAAACCTGCCTCTTCTCCTCGTTATTCATCTCCTGCAACAATTCTTGAACCTCCTCCCCAGCTAAAACATCCTCCTCAACATCTATAGACAAAGCCGCCCCAGCCTCAGCCTCAACAACACTCGCATACCCTTTGGGACAAAAAAAGCCATTAAACCCAAAACTTGGCCTTCCAGTAAACTCCTCATGTGACAAAATTTCACCATTTCTACAAAAACCCATTTTAGAAAACCTATAAATTGGCCTATATTTGAATTTTTTAGGGAGAATCGAGTGGTGGGTAAGACCCAGAGAGGCGGTGAGGGAGAGATGGGTTTCAGATTAGGTCTGTGAGAGAGAGAGGCGGTGAGGGAGAGAATAATAAAAAATTGTAAAAGAATGAATATTTTATTGAATAAATGTGTAGAATAGATAAACTGATATAGGTGTTTTGTAAAATTGGTGTGTAAAATAGAAAAAGTAGTTTTTTTTTTTTTTGGTGTGTGTGCAAAATAGATGGAAAGTTTGCATCCACTGATGTGGATGCTCTGATAACAATAATTTGTAAAAACATTGTAAAATAGTTGGTGGTAATAACATTACTCATGTAGGAGCCTTCTCTCACTACACTCTATCTCACTATATCCCTGCACCCCTTTCCTAAGACCACCAATATCTCTGCCATCTTCATAAACTCAAAAATATAGACAGTGGGTTTTAGTTTTTGGGTTTTTTATTAAATTAAAAAATATTTAAATTAACTTTTTTTTAAAAATTTTGAAGTAAGAATTAAATAGTAATTTTTTTTATTAAATATTTTGAAATTACCAAAATGATGCCATTTTGGGTGTGTTTAATGGATTAGTTCAACAGGGGCTAATGAGAGTCCTTGATTGAATATTATGAAACTTAGAGGATTTAATTGATAAAAAAAAGTTAGAAGCCTAAAATGAATTATAGTGAAACTTAGATAGTAAATTTTTCAATTTTGCTTAAATTTTAATTGAATTTCAATTTTTGTATTGAGTTTCATAAGATTGGAATGCAAGGATCTATCAAAGATGGAGGTGTAACCATGTAGGGACGGAGCCAAAATCTGCTGGGCGGGGGGAACCTCTAGGACCAAATATGGTGAGGCTCAAATTTTACAAATCACATATCAAACAATGAGAGCAAAAAGAAACGGTCAAATTCACTCACTTTATCAGCCTGATCCACCATTTTTCTCTAAAATTACAACAAAAGTGAAATTAATTTTTTTTTCACAAATGCTATGATAGGATTTTAGTTTAATTCAGGTTTTGTTTTTGAGGTTTTTATTTATTTATTTAATTTTACTAAGGTCATGTGGTAGCATGCATGTGGCATAAATTGATTGTTGGGCTCTATAAAATCTAGTTGTATTTGATCTGAATTATAACCCAACCCGATAAAAAAAAGGGTTTTTAATGAGATTTTTATTTTTTATTTTTAGGCTTAGTTCATGGAATGGAGACTTGACTTGAAACTCTAATCTAAAACAATAGTATTTCTATCATGCACAGAGGATCCACAATGGGCTAAAAACAAGCCAAAAACTATACTGTCACATCTTATATTTTTCTCTATGAATAGTAAAATCACAACAACTTTGTAGATGTAAGCAAATTGCTGAACTACATAAATATTATCTTGTATAATTGTTTTCTTTAGCGCATTTTTTTTCTCTATTTTTACATCTTATAGATCTTGAAATTTTGTGTATATTCCCTTCATTGACTACACACATTGAGTTTGAATTACAAATTAATAGTATTGATTGATTCAAATCCTAGAAAGTGAATAATTTTCAATATATAGAAGGAATCATGAGCCATGTTTAATTTAATTATTGTACAATGAATACTAATTGTGTGCTTCTTTGTGTAATCAAAGAATACAATCTTACACTTCACCATCGGGGGTGATTGGTCTAGTGATCATGGGCTCAATGGTAAGGGTTTAAGAGCTGGAGAACCTAGGTTTGAATCCTGCAATGGGAAAGGCATGGAAAATTACTCTATGCTCTCAGCTTATGCTCACTAGTGTCCTCAATGGAGCTAGGTGTACAGCTATGACTCATCTAGATCCTTTGCTCCCGCAGGCCTAAGCCTAGCGAGTAGAATATCACAATAGTTACGCTCAAGTGAAAGATGCTAACTTGCCCCCTTCTACCCATTTTTCTCTCCGTAAAAAAGAATATAATCATATACTTCTATCATGAGCTTTCTAATTTAATAGTACTCTCTTATTATTCTGTAAAAGAGACCCCCATCTCCCACCTTGATATAAGCACCCAAAAAAAGAAAAAAAGAAGAAGAAGAAGAAGATAATACCCCCACAGGCCTACATGTCTCTCTTTAAAGCCAGGTAAGAAATATTTTTGTTCAAAAAGAAAAGCTTGGATTCTGATGAAAAACATGGGGTCAAATCAACATCATTTGGAATATAATTCACTTGAGGTCCAAGTCTAGTCTCTCCTTTTTTTTTGGTTGAGAATCTAGTCTCTCCTTTTTAACTTAACATTCGATTTGATGTTATATTTCCCATATACAAGACCTAAATTAGCCAATTTGAGTGTTTTTAAGTCTTACATTAGAAAACAACCCAAAATCAGAATTTATGCACCAAAAAAAAAAAAAAAAAAAAAAAAACAAAACAAAAAACATTGCATGATAGTCGTGATTGAAAAAGTCAACTAGTCAAAATAGTTACGCTCAAGTGAAAGACACTAACTTGCCCCCTTCTACCCATTTTTCTCTCCGTAAAAAAGAATATAATCATATGCTTCTATCAAGAGCTTTCTAATTTAATAGTACTCTCTTATTATTCTGTAAAAGAGACCCCCATCTCCCACCTTGATATAAGCACCCAAAAAAAGAAAAAAAGAAGAAGAAGAAGAAGATAATACCCCCACAGGCCTACATGTCTCTTTTTAAAGCCAGGTAAGAAATATTTTTGTTCAAAAAGAAAAGCTTGGATTCTGATGAAAAACATGGGGTCAAATCAACATTGTTTGGAATATAATTCACTTGAGGTCCAAGTCTAGTCTCTCCTTTTTTTTTTTGTTGAGAATCTAGTCTCTCCTTTTTAACTTAACATTCGATTTGATGTTATATTTCCCATATACAAGACCTAAATTAGCCAATTTGAGTGTTTTTAAGTCTTACATTAGAAAACAACCCAAAATCGGAATTTATGCACACAAAAAAAAAAAAAAAAAAAAACAAAAAACAAAACAAAACAAAACAAAAAAGATTGCATGATAGACGTGATTGAAAAAGTCAACTAGTCAAAATAAAACCAAATGAGATTATAGTTAGAATTTATATTACTTCAAATATAAAAGTATATGACATTTTAAGAAAATAACCAAACTTTTCTTTCTTTTTAATATTAGTCACATTATTTCAATGCTAGAAATATAAATTAGAATCGTGGGAGAACTATGTTGGACTTGAATTCATAACCTTGTTAATTAATGATCCTATGGTCGAGAATAAAAAATTTGGATTCGAACTTTGAATCCATGCAACAACGGCTGGGAAGGTGTTTGAAACCACTATTATATACAATAGCTCGGAAAAAAAAATTAAAAATTCCAATTTTTTTTAATTATAAATTTATTGATGAAATTCCAAAATCCTAATGGCCATTATTCTTTTGTTATTGTTGTCTTCATTGTTTCCTTTGGTCTTAATGAATACAACACATAATGAACTCCATGCCACAAGGCTTCCTTCATCTCTCCAACAAAGATGGCAAAACTCCAGGGGACATCTTCATGGATACGCATAAAAATTAAAAAACTTGTGGAAGAGAGTGGGAATTGGCTAAGCAACACATTGAATGCATGCTCAATTGTAGCAGGTCTCTTTGTCACGGTTGTTTTTAACATTTCAACCACTGTCTCTGGTAATGTGGACGAAAAAGTAAGAAACCTGAAATGAATTATAGTGAAACTTAGGTAGTAAATTTTTCAATTTTACTTTAATTTTAATTAAATTCCAATTTTTATATTTTTCTTAATATTGGAATGTAAGGATTTGTTAAAGATGGAGGTGTAACCGTGTCGAGACAGAGCCAAAAATCTACTGGGCGGGGGGAACCTCTAGTACCAAATATGGTGAGGCTCAAAATTTTCAAATCACATATCAAACAATGAGAGCAAAAGAAATGGTCAAATTCACCCCCTTTATCAGTCTGATCCACCATTTTTCTCTAAAATTACAACTAAAGTGAAATTAAATTCTCTTTACAAATGCTATGATAGGATTTTAGTTTGGTTCAAGTTTTTTTTTTTTTTTTTTTTTTTGAGTTTTTATGTATTTATTTAATTTTACTAGGTCATGTGGCAGCATGCATATGGCATAAATTGATTGTTGGGCTCTATAAAGCCTAGTTATGTTTGTTCCAAATTATAACCCAACCTGATAAAAAAGTGAGTTTTTAATGAGATATTTTTTTTTTTGGCTTAGTCTATGGAACTAAGGCTTCACCCAAAACCCTAATTTGAAACAACGATATTTCTATCATGCACAGAGGATCCACAATGGGCTAAAAATGAGCTAAAAATTATACTACTGTGTCTTATATTTTTCCTTGTGAATAGTATAATCACAACTCTGTGAACGTAGGTAAATTGCTAAACCACGTAAATATTGTCTTGTATAATTTTTTTTCTTTAGCGCATATTATTTTCTCTATTTTTACATCTCATAGATCTAAAATTTTTATGTATATTCCCTTCATTCACCACACACATTGAGTTTGAATTACAAATCAATAGTATTGATTAATTCAAATCCTAGAAAGTGAATAATTTTCAATATATGGAAGGAATCATGAGCCATGTTTGATTTAATTACTGTACGATGAATATTAATTGTGTGCTTTTTGTGTAATAAAGAATACAATCTTACACTTCACCATCGGTGGTGGTTGGTCTAGTGGTTATGGACTTGATCCTAAGGGTTTAAGAGGTTTATTAGGTCTTAGGTTCGAACCCCGCAATGGAAAGCGCCTGAAAAATTACTTTATGCTCTCAACTCATACTTACTAGCATCCTCAATAAGGCTGGATGCATAACTATGGCTCACTCAGATCATTTGCTCTCGCAGGCCCAAGGCCAAGCCCAACAAGAGTATCACTATAATTATGCTCAAGTGAAAGATGCCAACTCAGGTCGTTTATTTCTATCCATTTTTCTCTCAGCAAAAAAGAATACAATCTTACACTTCTATCATGAGCTTTCTAATTTAATAGTACTCTCTTATTATTCTGTAAAAGAGACCCCCATCTCCCACCTTGATATAAGCACCCAAAAAAAGAAAAAAAGAAGAAGAAGAAGAAGATAATACCCCCACAGGCCTACATGTCTCTCTTTAAAGCCAGGTAAGAAATATTTTTGTTCAAAAAGAAAAGCTTGGATTCTGATGAAAAACATGGGGTCAAATCAACATCATTTGGAATATAATTCACTTGAGGTCCAAGTCTAGTCTCTCCTTTTTTTTTGGTTGAGAATCTAGTCTCTCCTTTTTAACTTAACATTCGATTTGATGTTATATTTCCCATATACAAGACCTAAATTAGCCAATTTGAGTGTTTTTAAGTCTTACATTAGAAAACAACCCAAAATCAGAATTTATGCACCAAAAAAAAAAAAAAAAAAAAAAAAAACAAAACAAAAAACATTGCATGATAGTCGTGATTGAAAAAGTCAACTAGTCAAAATAGTTACGCTCAAGTGAAAGACACTAACTTGCCCCCTTCTACCCATTTTTCTCTCCGTAAAAAAGAATATAATCATATGCTTCTATCAAGAGCTTTCTAATTTAATAGTACTCTCTTATTATTCTGTAAAAGAGACCCCCATCTCCCACCTTGATATAAGCACCCAAAAAAAGAAAAAAAGAAGAAGAAGAAGAAGATAATACCCCCACAGGCCTACATGTCTCTTTTTAAAGCCAGGTAAGAAATATTTTTGTTCAAAAAGAAAAGCTTGGATTCTGATGAAAAACATGGGGTCAAATCAACATTGTTTGGAATATAATTCACTTGAGGTCCAAGTCTAGTCTCTCCTTTTTTTTTTTGTTGAGAATCTAGTCTCTCCTTTTTAACTTAACATTCGATTTGATGTTATATTTCCCATATACAAGACCTAAATTAGCCAATTTGAGTGTTTTTAAGTCTTACATTAGAAAACAACCCAAAATCGGAATTTATGCACACAAAAAAAAAAAAAAACAAAAAACAAAAAACAAAACAAAACAAAACAAAAAAGATTGCATGATAGACGTGATTGAAAAAGTCAACTAGTCAAAATAAAACCAAATGAGATTATAGTTAGAATTTATATTACTTCAAATATAAAAGTATATGACATTTTAAGAAAATAACCAAACTTTTCTTTCTTTTTAATATTAGTCACATTATTTCAATGCTAGAAATATAAATTAGAATCGTGGGAGAACTATGTTGGACTTGAATTCATAACCTTGTTAATTAATGATCCTATGGTCGAGAATAAAAAATTTGGATTCGAACTTTGAATCCATGCAACAACGGCTGGGAAGGTGTTTGAAACCACTATTATATACAATAGCTCGGAAAAAAAAATTAAAAATTCCAATTTTTTTTAATTATAAATTTATTGATGAAATTCCAAAATCCTAATGGCCATTATTCTTTTGTTATTGTTGTCTTCATTGTTTCCTTTGGTCTTAATGAATACAGCACATAATGAACTCCATGCCACAAGGCTTCCTTCATCTCTCCAACAAAGATGGCAAAACTCCAGGGGACATCTTCATGGATACGCATAAAAATTAAAAAACTTGTGGAAGAGAGTGGGAATTGGCTAAGCAACACATTGAATGCATGCTCAATTGTAGCAGGTCTCTTTGTCACGGTTGTTTTTAACATTTCAACCACTGTCTCTGGTAATGTGGACGAAAAAGTAAGAAACCTGAAATGAATTATAGTGAAACTTAGGTAGTAAATTTTTCAATTTTACTTTAATTTTAATTAAATTCCAATTTTTATATTTTTCTTAATATTGGAATGTAAGGATTTGTTAAAGATGGAGGTGTAACCGTGTCGAGACAGAGCCAAAAATCTACTGGGCGGGGGGAACCTCTAGTACCAAATATGGTGAGGCTCAAAATTTTCAAATCACATATCAAACAATGAGAGCAAAAGAAATGGTCAAATTCACCCCCTTTATCAGTCTGATCCACCATTTTTCTCTAAAATTACAACTAAAGTGAAATTAAATTCTCTTTACAAATGCTATGATAGGATTTTAGTTTGGTTCAAGTTTTTTTTTTTTTTTTTTTTTTTGAGTTTTTATGTATTTATTTAATTTTACTAGGTCATGTGGCAGCATGCATATGGCATAAATTGATTGTTGGGCTCTATAAAGCCTAGTTATGTTTGTTCCAAATTATAACCCAACCTGATAAAAAAGTGAGTTTTTAATGAGATATTTTTTTTTTTGGCTTAGTCTATGGAACTAAGGCTTCACCCAAAACCCTAATTTGAAACAACGATATTTCTATCATGCACAGAGGATCCACAATGGGCTAAAAATGAGCTAAAAATTATACTACTGTGTCTTATATTTTTCCTTGTGAATAGTATAATCACAACTCTGTGAACGTAGGTAAATTGCTAAACCACGTAAATATTGTCTTGTATAATTTTTTTTCTTTAGCGCATATTATTTTCTCTATTTTTACATCTCATAGATCTAAAATTTTTATGTATATTCCCTTCATTCACCACACACATTGAGTTTGAATTACAAATCAATAGTATTGATTAATTCAAATCCTAGAAAGTGAATAATTTTCAATATATGGAAGGAATCATGAGCCATGTTTGATTTAATTACTGTACGATGAATATTAATTGTGTGCTTTTTGTGTAATAAAGAATACAATCTTACACTTCACCATCGGTGGTGGTTGGTCTAGTGGTTATGGACTTGATCCTAAGGGTTTAAGAGGTTTATTAGGTCTTAGGTTCGAACCCCGCAATGGAAAGCGCCTGAAAAATTACTTTATGCTCTCAACTCATACTTACTAGCATCCTCAATAAGGCTGGATGCATAACTATGGCTCACTCAGATCATTTGCTCTCGCAGGCCCAAGGCCAAGCCCAACAAGAGTATCACTATAATTATGCTCAAGTGAAAGATGCCAACTCAGGTCGTTTATTTCTATCCATTTTTCTCTCAGCAAAAAAGAATACAATCTTACACTTCTATCAAGAGCTTTCTAGTTTAATAGGACTGTTTTATTATTCTGTAAAAGAGACTCTCATCTCCCACCTTGATATAAGCAAAAAAAAAAAAAAATGATGATACCCCACAGACCTAAACGTCTTTTTTTTTTAAGAGCGAGATAAGAAATATTTTTGTTTAAAAGGAAAAGCTTGGATTCTGATGAAAAACATGGGGTCGAGTCAACATCATTTGGAATATAATTCGCTTGAGGTCCAAGTCTAGTCTCTCCTTTTTTTTCTTTTTCTTTTTGAGAATTTAGTCTCTCCTTTTTAACTTGACCTTTGATTCGATTCGAGGTTATATTTCATAAACTTATTTGGTAGAAATTCTCCCAAACTATGTTCACTGTCAGTCTGTCACTATGTTTTTCAAAAGCCAAAATAATGTTGGACAATTAATTGTACCTACTGTTGTTGATTTTCTTTCCAGTTTCTGTTAGTTTCTGTCATTCTGATTGTCAGGCGGCAAAAGTGTTTCTTCTTTTTTCTTTTTTTCTAGTTCTTTTTTTGAATAATAATGACAAACTTCTAGAAGAGGTAGGCTTAGACTCTTAGTTTACAAGCTACAGATATGCTAGTAAACACAACAGCATGTGGAAGAAGCTTTCCTTAAAGTACTGTTTGTGTATGTTTCTTTGTAGCACTAGCACAGGAATCGGTCGACCTCTAGTATAAAATCAAAACACAAATCCCAGTTAGTTTCACCATCTCCTACTCATCTGACGCCACTCGTTTCCTTTCCTTGTTCCTGTTAGCCAAAATGACTTCCCCCATTCCCCAAACGAATCCGGAAACTGAGAAAATCAATAAAGATTTGTTCAAAATGGCCATGAGAGGCCAATGGGAAAACGTGGTTGAAATATATAGCAAAAATAATACGGTCCACAAGGCCAAGCTCACGAGTTCAGGGGACACAGCATTACACATTGCTGTCTCCGATGGCAAAGAAAAGGTAGTCAGAAAACTTGTGAGATATATCTCCGCTCAACCAGATAAAAAAGAGGCTCTGCAAATTAAAAACGAGCAAGGGAGTACCCCTCTCCATATTGCTGCATCAATGGGGAATGTGGCAATGTGTGAGTGCATAGCCAAAGTTGATCCAGAATTGGTGGGTGCTCGTAATGATGACAGAGAGACCCCATTTTTCTTGGCAGCGCTCTGTGGTAAAAAAGACGCCTTTCTTCGTCTTCACCAGATCTGTGGTACCGAAAATGGCTATGAATATTCAAGGAGGAAGGATGGTGACACTATTCTTCATTGCGCCATCGCTGGAGATTATTTTGGTGAGCATTTTAACTGTTTAAATATATATTTCTTTAATAATTTCTAATCATAACTAATAACTTTCTATGATTTGTTTTCATTTTAAATTTTAATTATTTTATAAGGACCGAAAAACAAATATGAGCTGTGTTATAATTAAGAGAACAAAAGAAAAACATGATTAAAATCGAAATTCATTCAAAATAGTGTAGGCAGATACTTTTTATTTTAGAGAATTTGGGCTTACTGATATGGAGTACTTTTATCTTCTTTCTATTTTGGTACTAACTACTATGACATGTTTCAAATGTTGCATTCTTTTTTTTTCTTTTTTCTTTTTTTTGGACAGATTTGGCATTTAGAATAATTCACTTGTATGAAAAACTAGTTAACTCTTTCAATGAGAAAGGATGGACCCCTCTTCATTTGCTAGCAAGCAAGCCTTCCGCCTTCAGAAGTGGTAGCCACCTTGGAGGATGGTATAAAATGATTTATTACTGTAAGTATCAATAAATGAGCAATCATGAACAGAATCATGTTATAGATTTAAAATAGAGTCTGAATTAATTTGGTAGGTTGGGATGTAAAATTCATATTTTACATCATTTAATAAGAGATTATCACATCAGTTTTTTACTTAAAACTCAATATATCCAATCATCTTAATAAATTCACATTTAAGTTGAATCTTCAATTGCGTATTAGAATTGATTGAGTGTGATCATGCATATTCTTTAAAAAATAATATGATGATATGATATGCTGGGATTAGAATGATAAAACTTGAGTTTTATGAGAAATTATAAGATTCACATGGTGGACAAGTGATGTGATCTACCATTCCACTAAAAAACTTTCACATATTTAAAATTGTTAGTTAGAAAGTTTTTTTAAACAGAAACTAATTATTGACTCAGCAATTTTAAACAAGTGGAAGTTTTTTAGTAGAATGGTGGACAAATAACGTTGTCCACCAGAGTACTCTATAATTTCTCGAGTTTTACCCCACATCGTTATAAAATTTAATCCCCTAAACTATAGATTTTGAAATGAAATATTTCCCTAATAATTTATTTTACTGTTTTACATATATTGTTGTATGTCTTGTATCTCATAATCGGCAAAAATCAGTTATCACGGTATGTGTGACTTGGTATTAAATACGTATATTCTAGATTTAATTAAGAATCATAAAAATATGGATTTTAGATTTAAGAATCATGGCCTAAAATAGTTTTATTTTAAATTATGGATTTTATTTTATTTTTCTTATTTTTGGAAGGTATCCTTGTTGATGAGCTCGAGCATGAATCATCTGATTACCTGCCAAAAAACAATCAGAATTTGAAAGATGCATCTGTCAAAGAGCCCGATACGCCAACAGGACCAAATAACAGTCTCAATGACCAAAGTGATCTGAGTTTTCAAGATATCATTATTTATGATCTTGAGCCGAAACCATCTGATCACCCGTCAACGGGACCTGAAAACGGTCTCGATGACCAAAAGAAACAGGATTATCCAGAGAACTACAGAACATGCCTCGACTTATTGCAATTTGTTTGGGATGCAGTTTCAGTTGGTAGGTGACTGAATCTTGTGTGTGTGTGTGTGTTAGCTGCTAGTAAAATATATCATAATTATAAACATCATACTGACAGAATGGAATCATATATTATATGAATTGATCATTTTATTTTGTTTGTGTTTTATTGTTAATTATTTATTATCAATCCATAGGACTTGTCTTTCTTTCATCTTCTTCTTCTTCTTATTTTTTGTGAATTAATCCATAGGACTTGTCACTATTTACAATTTATCAATGAGTGATAAAAGTAAGATTAATTTAGTACAATAACAGTAAATACCAAATTTTAAAAATAAAGAAATTAACAAGAGGGACACTTTGATCTGGTAACTACCTTCTTCTCATTAAAAATATAAATAAAAAAAGAAAAGAAATATATGCGGTAACAAAATTAAGAACCAATGAAAAATGACTCTAAATGAAATCACACTCCCAGAGTAACCTACCCCAATTAAGACAACTCACTGTAGAAAGAAAAGTTAATACTTTAGCTCAAAAATCTTTATGTACTCTATGTGAAAAACTAATTTGGGAAAAATGACTTCATTGCATTAATTAGAATTACAAAAGCTAATCTATATATACAAGCTAAAGGAAGTAACTAACTCTAACTAAGTCCCATAAAATGTGCTAATCAGAAAAACTAAATACTAACAGCTCTTGGCATGTGTATTACTAACAGTAGTTGGCACGTGTGAAACATATATACAATATACTGCTAACTAAACTACAAGTCGTATATAGCAACTAACTACATGTCGTGGTCTGTTCTTCTGTATCTTGACTTCCCCTGTTTTCTGTGTGTATGAGCTTATCTGCAGCAATTGGTTCTTTGACAGTAGATTCGGCTTGACCAGAAGGCTTCTTCTTTTGATGCTCTGCACACGACCCAATAGATAAACTTAGTACTATGACCCACTACAGTTTTAGAATTTTTGAACTCTTCGTACATGAATTCATGAATGACCTGCCCATGTTCATAACCAAAACTTTTGACCAACTGTTCCTCTAAAAATTTTTTTTGACCAACTGTTCCTCAAAAAAAAAAAAAAAAAAAACTTTTGACCCACTCCAGTGACCCACCTTGAAGGTTTGAATGCTGCAGTGACGCGCTTGGCTATGTGGATTCAACTCTTGATCACTAATAGGCAATAACACCGTGTTGAACATTCGCTTTCTAAGCTCACGGGTGCGCAGCAATGGCTCTATAACTTGTATCCTATATCAAGATTGTAAACACCAACATATGTGAAAAATAAAATGGATATTAATAAAACACACAAGCATTCAACATAGTTTGATATGAAAGTGAATGGTTACAAAACCAACTGTACAAAAACTATAAGGAATAAATAGACAATAAATAACGACTCCCCCTATATATCAGTCCACCCATCCCCCCCCACCCCTCCCCCCTTATCTCATCAAAAAAGAAATACATAGTCCCCTTAACAAGTACATCACACACTCTGACATATACTTCAAAACACTCCCTTCTTGTCATGAAAGACAAAGGGTACACAAGAATCAGCTCTCCAAACGAGTCAACGGAGAATGGTAAGAGAGGTACACTGGGTGGCCATGAGCTACTGTAAACAATAGTCCATAACATTGCTCAAAGATGGAGTAGCACGAGAGGAGGAATGACTAGGCACATTGTCCTAAGCAGCAATAGCAGCATCTTCAGTAGCATCAGTGTCGTCTTGTTAAATGCAATTATTATTAGCAACGTGATGTGATATACCATGTTGTGTATGCTAGAGTGGATGCGGAAGAGAAAGCATAGAATAGGAATTTCGTGAACACGAGGGTTACGTGGTTCAGCTTTGACAACTTACATCCACGGAGGAATCTCTTAAGGGGCTACATCTTTATTATGTATAAAAGTGTAGTATAATAACCTATGTTACAATGAACCCTAACATGAGTATATATAGGCGACTAAACTCTAGACTATTAATACAAGTAGGATTGGGTTTGAGCCTATTACATTGGACTAATATGTCTAATATATATCTCTAACATCCTCCCTCAAACTCAAGGCGGAAGCTCGATGAATGCTTGATGTTGGATAAGCATGAGAAGATCATTTGGAGATGCCTTAAGGAATGCCTCTAAAGAAACCACAATAAAGAATGTGCCAATTGACCAATTTTGGAGCTTCAAATGAAGAAACGGAGTCCGAAATTAGAGTCTACGCGAAAAACTAAGCAAGATAGGCCATTTCGGAAATTTTGACTTTTGGTCAAAGCTCAACGCAAAAAGTCAAAGTCAACTGGTCTAGGGTCAAAGTCAACGGATACATGGTCCGGGTCAGTTCCAGGTTTCCAGGTCGGTCACGGATCGGGCTACAGAGACGTTGACTCATCCTAATGACGTGGCGCTGACGTGGACGTGCTTGCATGGCTGCTAACGTGGAGTGATAACGTCATCTGGTGACGTCAGATGACATCAGCAGTAGTGTTTCGGCGCGTGGCAAGAGTGTGCGTGTTCATCGATGCGTGGAGGAGAAGTCAGAAACCCAGGTGGCACGTGGAGGTGTGTGCAACAGCGGTTGACCACCAGATTCTCAGGCCAAGTAGATTGGTGGACGACAAGGCTGTCTTGGCAGCGCGTGTGACTGAGGTCCAAGCTGGGAGTTGAGAATCTGCGGCGGCGCTTGTGAGAGTTCCAGGAGCCGTTGTCCGCGCATGATGGTGAATGCGGCTGCCGTTGGAGGTCGAGTTCCTGGGTTTTGGTCGCGATATGCCGTGGAGTAGGTCTGTCTAGTTGGTTTCATCAGGCAAAGGCTTGTTGTGCACCAATTTGATAGGGAGAGGCACGGATTGCTTGGGCTTGAGGATTTGGACACAGTAGTGAGCCATGGCGACTGCGAGATGCTGTGAAGTCTAGATCCAATAGACAAACATATGTGACTTCTGACAGTGATGTGCACGTGAGAATCTTCTTTGCTTGCTAGAGATTTTTGTTTGATGCCAAAAACGAAGTTTGGCTCTGATACCATGTTAAATGCAATTATTATTAGCAACGTGATGTGATATACTATGTTGTGTATGCTAGAGTGGATGCGAAAGAGGAAGCATAGAATAGGAACATCGTGAACACGAGGGTTACATGGTTTAGCCTTGACGGCCACGGAGGAATCTCTTAAGGGGCTACATCTTTATTATGTATAAGAGTGTAGTACAATAACATGTGTTACAATGAACCTTAACATGAGTATATATAGACGACTAAACCCTAGACTATTAGTACAAGCAGGATTGGGTTTAGACCTATTACATTGGGCTAATATGTCTAATATATATCTCTAATACGTCTAAATCATTGTCTGGCTTAGAAGTTGAAGAGCAAGGTTGAGGTCGTTTCTACTGAGACCTACTCAATATAAGGGTACCACAACCAAAAGCAAAAGGGAGGGGGACACAGTTCAGACCAGGTTAAATAACGACTCCTAAGTGCAAAAGGATCCTAGTGATCACAACTGAAAAGGGTATGACAATCTACTTAGAATTGTTCCAGTGTTCGTCTATTATGGTCCAAGTTATATATGTGTCTACACAAATCTGTAGGAACTTGTATGCCCAGTGCCCACTTTGTGTAGTAGTTGTTATTTATTTCTATTAAGTAAAATTAAAGTAAATGAGAGGGGTGGATATGTTATAAGTGTAAATCCGGAGTGCATCTCAAAACTCTCAAAATGGATTATGCATTAGGCATTTATAAAGCTAACATCTAATTTCCTCTTTCTTTCTTTGCTTTTTGTGATAGTTAATTTCCTCTTTGGATTTACACATTTATAAAAAGATTGACATACACAAAGCGCAAAGCCATAATTAATGCATATTCTTATAGTTATGACTTATTTGCTATCTGCTAGTGAACAAACTTTTTTTTTCTTCTTATCAGTCGAAAAAAAGAATGGGGTGAGAAAGGTTGCACAGAACCATGAAAAATCAGATGTTAAATCTAAAGCAGAAACAAAGAGTGAATTGGCAACAGATGTAGAGAACCCTAAAGCTGAAGCAGGTAATCAAGCTGAGGTGTGACACCTCAGATATTATAAATTAAATTTTATAAAGGTATTACACGAACATGTCTAATCTCAGAATAGTAAGCACAAATTTGACCTGAAAAATAAAAAATAGTTACGGAGAATCCCATATATAATCAATATTTATGGGATATCACAGGAAAGGGTATATCCGTTTATATGGTGTAAGGGGCAAATGTAAGGGTTATCACAATATCCCTTTCGAATTTCAATAAATGAAAAAATGACATAAATAATACTAGTGTGTCTGTCAGCTATAGTTTTAATGCCACTATTGGTGCTACTAGGTAATACCAACTAAACAAATATTGTTAAAAACTTAAAAGTCTTGCAAATTATAAACACAAGTAGTTGAATTGTTTTCCAGCCTAACCATAATACGGTGAAGGCTCTGTATTTATATATAAATGTACAAATGGTCAGATATAAAGTATTTAAGATACAATGAGTTTGAAATACAAATAACTCTTTTTATCTTATCACAATCTATAGATTTGGTTGAGTTTGTATTTCATATTATAGTTATCACTTATCACAAATATTTGAACGCTTGGACTCTATAAGCTGGTTCTTATCCTTAATACAAATCAACTAGCACCTTTTGGCATTGTCTATAGAGATATTCAAGGTTCAAATATCTCATTTTTCATTATAACTATCAAATTTATCCACAAAAACAAAAACAAAAACAAAAAAAAAAAACAAAAAAAAACAAAAAACAACTAAGCAAATATTTGTAGCAAAGAATAGGGAAAAAAAAAAAAAAAGATTGGATTAGGTATTTTTTCGAAATAGTTTTTACCTACAACGTTTACTCCTAAAACAAATAACTAATTTTTAATTCCCCCACAAATAAAAATAAAAATAAAAAACCAGAGTTTCGTAATTGTTAAACCAGTCATACTGGCTAGTTTTAATAAAATGGAGAAAAAATAAATTAAATAATATGTTACCGTGAGCCAATTTTTGGGACAGATCGAATTTTTAAATCAATGAGGTCTTATATTGTCCTGACTTAATCTTTAACACTGAGGTCCAAGCATTGTGAAGACTATATATAACTCTTGAACCTTGTTATTGAAGCATCGCAATCATCTATCTCATTCAGGATCCAATGCTACCAATGGAGTACTGGGGCATCAACTGTTTCCAGCTAATTATGGCACCTGCTTTGAGTTTGTCAAGTTCGCATCCAAGGCAATGCTGGTCATTTTTGGACTAGGTAATGTCATTATAGAGGAATGCTATGAAGTATAAACACAGTTCTTGTTCACAATCTTGTTTACAACTTACCAAAATGGAAAATTTTGATCGAAGAAACGTCTTCACTTGAATCCATCCTCCTACCACTTTACTATATATCAATCAAAAGAGGTCATTTCAACAATTTTTTTCACTAGATTTTTTAGTCATTATATAACCATATATCTTCACCTCTGCCTTTTTTGTTTATAATATTATTTTTCTTAAAATATTACAGTGTGCTACAAATATTATAATATTAAACGAGATGGTATTTACATTATCACATTTTTCTTTCCCCACTAAGGCTATCTCCTAAGATACTCTTTCTTTTTCCTTTCGTTCAAAAAATAAAAAGTGCATGCACACACAAGGTAGTGACGTACTCATGCATTATGTACATATACAAGATAATTCACATGGTCTCTAATTTACAATCTAAATTGTATTATGTTAATAAGGATCTACTGGGATAAGAAAGATACAAGAGAAGAAACAGAAGCACACATGGGCCGTTCAGATCATGAACGAACTTCTTCGTTATACTTCATTATATGAATATGATGCCACTGCTGGGGCGAAGCCCGTGGCAACAGTGGCAACAGATACAGAGACAGTGCCTTATGATGCTATCAAATTCGCAGGTGAATCCTCCTCCGAGGATCAGAAGCCAACAGCTCTCTCAAATACTGGTACTTCGAAAACTAACCAAGAAGACAAAAACAAAGAAACTGGCGATAACGATAACACAAAACAAGGTATATATAATCCGCTATATATCCTTCTCACTTGTGAACTTTCTGATTAGCTTACAAAACTCATAGAGGGAATTCATTAATCACTAAAACAAAAACAAAAAATCTTAGGGGGTATTTAGGAGATTTTTTTTGTTGATATAAGATAGAAATTCTACTCAAACCTAATTTAAGTGTATATATGTGTGAAGCTGCTTTCTGGAGATTTGAACTCCGGCTATTACCCCTATACCCCACAAGTATTTATACTTATAGAGTAATCATTGCGCTAAAGATGCACAATAGTTTAAAAATAAAAAATAAAATAAAATAAAAATTGTTTAAGAGAGTAAGAGTTTATAAGATTTTTTCCCTAAGGAAAGTGAAAAATTTTCAAGAAAAAGAAATAAGTATAATATTAGGGCGAGTCCCAGCATCCGACTTTGTCACTTGTGATCCTACTTACCAAATAAGAAAGTAGCAAATCTAAGAGACACTGCACATCAATTTTGTTGCTGTTGTTGTACATCTATCAAAAGTGACACCTTAATATTTGTAAAAAAAATATATATATAAATTTCCTGGGCCTTTAGACTTTTTGAAGAGAAATGGTCCACATGTGAGTCAAAGTCAACAAATACATACAAAAGGAGTACGGTTTATTATGCACACCTTAATGCACACACCTTTACACACAACTAAAATTGCAATTTCGTGTCTTGAAGAATTAAAGTCATGATTTTAAAGTTAGAAGTCGTAACTTGAAGTCATGATTTCAATTGCTTTTTTAATTGTGTGTAGAAGTGTATGCAACTATATTTATGGATTTTTTTTTTTTTTTCAAAATAACATAAATTTTCAAACAATTTTGTTAGTTAACATCATTTTTAAACTATTTAGTAAATTAACATATCGAGGCTAAGAGACTCGAGGTCATTGTAGCAAATCGAGTATCACATACTCGATTTCAATGAAAATTCACCTGGAACTCGAGTTTTAAACACTCGAGTTCCACAAAAGAAAACCAAAAAACCTCAATCTCTTCTTCTTCTTCCTCGTCTCCCTCTGAAAAAAAATAATAAAAAAATAAAAAACAAAAACAACAACAACAACAAAAACACAAACACAAATAAGAGATCAAAGTAGAAACCATATGAAGCAAGAGATCAAGCACAAACCCAGTCGGCAAACCCAGGCAACAAACCCAGCGATGAACCCACAAACCTAGTCAGCGAACCCAGGCGGCAAACCCAGCAATGAACCCAAGCAACAAAACCCACAAACTTAGGCAGCGAAACCCACAAACCCAAACTCAAATTGAAGCCACAAATGTGTGTGATTCCTCAAACAAAGGTCGTTTTCCCTTTGTTTCTCTCTTTTTTATTTGTGTAGAGCAGGAACTCGAGTCTCTAATACTCGAGTTCCATTGGCAAATCGTTTCCTAGATACTCGAGTTCCACTGGAAATTGATTCCTATAAACTCGAGTTGCTACAGTGAACTCATGTCTAAAAGACTCGAGATGTTAGTTTTATAAATAATTTGGAAACGATGCTAACTAACAAAATTGTTTGAAAATGGGTAATATTTTGAAAAAAAAAAATCCCAATATTTATCCTTTCAAAAGGCATTATTTGACTGGATGATTCAGGTCTCATTAAGGCTCGCCTCCAAAAAACACCTCATAACTTTTCCATGCTTTCCTCTTCATTTTTTTTTTCCTTTTTACTTTTTTTTTTATTAGCAATATTTCAATAATTTATTAAGTCATTTGACTATTTTGCTTCTCTCAACTTAAAACTATCCCCCTTTTTTGGTTTTTTTTTTTTTTTTTGAAATTTTATAGCTACAATAGGTGTTTTTGTTGAAAATACAATAAAATATCAATTGAACTATAAGATTCTTAAACATTAATTTATTTAAAAACAACGTAAATCTTACATTAATAGTACAATGTAAACTAAGAATATTTTTAACCAAATTATTGAAATGAACTAAAAAGTTAGAGGGACGATAATAGAAAGCTACCCAACAAGGGAAAAAAATAAAGATTTATTTGCTTCACGTACCTATTGCCACTTTAGCAATATATATATATATATATATATATATATATATATATATATATATATATATATATATATGTATGTATATGTTGCAAACAGTTTAAACAAAGACCAAACATTGCATAAGTGCCCCTTGTGTTATTGGCAGAGAAGGAGAAACGCTCTGAAAAGGTATTAAATGCAACTAAGATTGGTATCACTGAAATTGTGGAAAAGATCGTGGAACTCTTTCCCGTTGCCCTACATGACTTATTGGCAACGAAGGAGAAACTTGCTGAAAAGGTAAAGGTAAAGAGGGAGACTCCTGTATTAATTGCAGCTAAGAATGGTATCACTGAAATTGTGGAGAAGATCCTGGAACTTTTTCCCGTTGCCATACATGACATGAATGAACACAAGAAGAATATAGTGTTGTTGGCGGTGGAGAACAGGCAACCACATGTATATCAGCTTCTGCTACAAAAAAATATAATGAAAGAAAGCGTGTTTCGGAGAGTGGATGACGAAGGTAATAGTGCGTTGCATCTCGCGGCAAAGCTTGGAGAGCATAAGCCTTGGCTAATTCCTGGAGCAGCATTGCAAATGCAATGGGAAATCAAGTGGCATGAGGTATGATTCTTCAGTAAAATTGGTGAACTATGAGCTCTCTAGTTCATTACCAGAATCCTTTAGGGGGGGAAATCTAGATTAATCTAATTAGTTTAATTTGCCATATCAATATTTCCACTTGTCTCTATTCTTCTACTCATGTTTTGCATCACAACCCTAGTTAAATCAATGAGTTAAAAATAAAAGCAAGTAAATTAATGAGTCAAAAATTAAGATTACCTTAGAAAATATATGTTAGAATTATGGTTAAATAATTAAATTTATTATTCTTTAATATCTTATGTTTTTCAAACAATTAGTAATCTATCATGTTATAAGGGCAAGTTGCCAAGAGCCTCTTAGTATTATTGTTCAATTAATTGGTATCTACTGATATTTTCAATACAGACATTCAAAATTCAAATCCTCATTTTCTCATTGTAACTATTGAATTTCAAAAAAAAAAAAAAAAAAAAAAGAGCATGCTTGCAATTCAATTAGTTGGCAATTACCTACAAACTAATCAAAATTTTTATCCAATTCCATTCAACATTAATTTGTTGAGTTTAATGTTGACTCATTAGGTTGTAAAACTCCTATAGTAAAGCTAGCTGACATGTGCGCAATGCATACATAGTTACATACAATTACTTAAATGTGATCTAGTAATTAAACACACACCATCTTTCTATTGTTGGTTGTAACCCAAAAATCATAACCAAACATTGTCACAAATAATGTATCCAAGAGAAACCATGTCATTTATTTTTGTTAAGAAAATGCAAAAGTTGTGACAAAATCAGTATAATAAATTAATAAATCTTTGAATGATTTATTGTAATTAATGATACAGAATTGTATACTAGAATTAGTACTATAATCACTCTTTTTTAACCTCTTGTTATTTCAGTTTGTCAAAGAGTCCATGCCCTTCCACTTCTTCCAACGCTACAACAACAAGGGCGAGACCTCAAGAGAGATATTCACCGAAACCCACAAGGATCTCGTCAAAGATGGAGGCGAATGGCTAACAAGCACCTCTGAATCTTGCTCCGTAGTCGCTGCACTCATAGCCACTGTGGCCTTCGCCAGCGCCACCACAGTCCCCGGGGGCGTTAAGCAGGATATTGGCACTCCAACACTTGAAAATCAGCCTGCATTCGACGCCTTTGCCATCTCATCACTCATTGCGCTCTGCTTCTCCGTCACGGCTTTGGTCATGTTCCTCTCCATCTTAACATCTCGGTACCAAGAGAAGGATTTTGGTAGTGGCCTGCCAAAGAAACTTCTGCTAGGTTTGACATCACTGTTCGTTTCCATAGCTTCCATGTTGATTGCCTTCTGCGCGGGACATTTCTTTGTGCTAAAGGATAAACTGAAATATGCAGCGTTTCCAGTGTATGCAGTGACCTGCCTGCCGATAACATTTTTTGCAGTAGCGCAGTTTCCACTGTACTTTGATCTTATATGGGCTACCTTCTTGAAAGTGCCACAACGTAGCTACAAGGTGGTTCCTCTTTAATGTGTGAGTTTATTGCAGTATTATAATTTTTTTTTTTTTTTTCATTTTACGGAATTTGATGTTTAAGAGTGTTTCAAAGATATTACAAATTTTATTTTATTATAAGCTTTACAAACATGTATCAATTTTTAAATATGCAAAAAATTAATCAAAATTTAATTTTTAGTGTTATATTGGTTTGTAAGTTAAAAAAAAAAATTAGTAATAATTTTAATATTCTTCGTTAATTATATATGATTACATCATTATTGTTATTTGAACATATTAAAATAATTCAAATAAGCAATAGAACTTGATTTTATAACGTGGTGGCTCTAAATTATATCTCAAAAGAATAAGGTAAAGAAGTGCACACTTGATTTAATCTTGTCCCGCCATATTGCCATCCCTAGGTTTTGTTTATTTGGATGGCTTTTTTAATTATTTTTTTTATGTTGATTTTTTTAGAATCTCATCATTTCAAGAAAGCATCTCTTATAAAAGATGTACCTAATAAAAATAATTCTTGAATGAAGTATTTAACTCCAGGGATGAATTGAAAAAGAAATATTTATTGGTTCTACTTCAAAGCCAATAGGAGATAAAATTCTATCTCCTGTTTTAATTAGTATTTATGTAATAAAACAATAAGTGAATTTTATATAATTTTTTTATTAAAAAAAAAAATCAATGCTGGTTCCACCAATCTTTCATATGGATGACTTGATATAATTGTTACAAGATATAAATTCTCAATTTTTTCTAAGTATAATTTATTTATACCCAACTCTTTTTTTCTTTTTCTTTTTCTTTTTTTTAACAACATAAACCTACAAAATAAGCTCCCACAAACACAGAGAATCATAACTTGTGATGAATTATGATTATCATCATCCCTTGTCTTCTCTCTCAGCTCTCTTCTTTTTCTTTTATTAGTATCAATGCCACCTCTTTAAGGATAAGACAAAATATCTCCACCCAACACCGATCTGCTGATCCATTCCCAATTTATGTGAGTTGTCGCACTAAACAGAGGGCTTGATAGAGACGATACGCCCATTATCCAACCACATCACATGCGCGCTAAACATTGTACAGTGAAATATCTAAGGATAAAATTATCTAAAGTCTAAACATGAATCCACATTGTTAGATTTTATTTATTACACATACAAAAACTCAATTACCATTTCAAGATTATAGATAAATTTAGGCCGACATTAATGTCTACCTCGTGAATTTTTTTTTTTTTTTTTGGTACTCTTTAAAAGTCTCTCTATGAATTCACAAATTAACAAGACTTCTCTGCAAATATTGCATCTTATCCTCCAATTGACTTCAAAATCTTGTCTGTAAGATCCCATAAACGAACTAAATCATGAAAACATGAAATTGTCTCGATGGTGGTCATTAATCATTATCCTAAAATGTTATCACACAGTCCGATCGAGTGAAACCTGTTGAAACTTGAGATTCACCTAAATCAATGACTAGCTCGAATCTTTGTGAGTGCTTTCTTGATCTGACCTAGCTCTAGTAAAAATTAAAAATAATGAAGTCTAATGACACAGTTTTCAAAACCTTTTTGAGTGCTCCATAGTCCATTCTAAAATTTAAACCTTAATAGCAAAAATTTGGCCATCAAAGGTTTTTCATTGTAGATGCATCTTAATAACAAAAATAAATATAATCTTAGAGGCTCACATATATGAGCCTCTAAGATTATATCTATTTTCTTCTACATTTTTTGTTTATATACTTTATCATTGTACTAAAGCCTTGTCTCTCCTTTTCTAACATGTATCAAAGTTTCCTTTTTATCTTCTGTAATAACCATGCATTTAAAATTAGGGTTAAAAATCTTTTTAATCACATTACAACCCTAGCTCAAATGAAGTTTTGTCAGAATTCTCCATCCACCCCTACCCTAATTTAAAAAAAAAAAAAAAAAAAAAAAACGTAAAATGGAAGGGGGGGGGGGGGGGGGTGAGGTGAATGTAGACATATTAATATTATGTAAAATTGTGTGACGTTTCAGTAAAATTTGCTATATATTAACACAGTGTGCAAGATATGATTATGGGCTTGGGTAATGTTTTGGAGTGGGCCTATATTAAAAGGGTAATAGCCGCTTTTGGATTTTGGAATGGTGGACTGTCTTCTAGCTAAAACCTAAAAGGCCGAATGTGCAGGGTGTGGAAATTAATATTCAGGTATCTTATTAAAAATATAAGAGAAATTATTTTAGTGGCCAAATCAAAACGAACCTTGAAATGGAATTCCAGGATTTCAATTGATCATACACCTTATCCACCATGTACGCCAATATTGATTATTTGTTTTATGTTCTATATGAATTTTTTTTTGGGTACTGTACATGATATTAATTTTACTCTTTTTCTATCTACTTGTTTTGTTGAGCCCATCTTATTCTTGTTTTTACTGTTTTTCTTTTCATTAACTTTAGAGTCACAATAATTTTTATAAAATTATTAAGACAGCAAATTGTTAATAATAAATAATAAAGTAATATAAGTGATAAACCAAATAAGAACCAATACACGCAAATAAGTCAATTCAACTTTTGTAAAAATTTATCATATCTATAACATTATTATTTTCTTTTGCCTTTTCTTTTGCATACATTCCCTATCTTTTTCTTTTACTTTTGCTTTGAATACATTCTTAAAAGAAGAACCGAAACGCATACCAAATGAACAAATGCTTTTTTTTAAAGGACAATGCATCTTTCAAGAGAGAGTAGCTGTTTCCCTAAATTTTTTTTTTTTTGAAAAAAGAGTGGTAGGTGTTTTTTTTTTTCAGAAGGAAAAAGGAGTAGTAGTTGTTTAGATAGAGGAAGAAGTTCTAGGGAAGAATAAATTTTATCTATGTTGTATAGTATATAAATCCAATATAGGGTGTTTGAATGTACGTAGCTTTTTACAGAAAAAATATATTTGTTGAAAATTGATTTAAATATATTGCATATGGAAAATATATAGCTTTAAAAACCGTATAAAGTGAGGTAAGAATCCAATTTGTTCAAAAGGAAAAGCTTGGATTCTGGTGTGAAAAACAGGGGGTCGAATCATCATCATTTGGAACATACTTCGCTTGAGGTCCAAGTCTAGTGGTATGATCTATTGTTTTTTAACTTGACATTCTATTCGACGTTATATTTCTTAGACTTAAACTCTGTTCACTGTCACTAATTTCATCAAAAGCCAAATTGACTTCTATAATGTTGCACAATTAATTCCACTGTTTGTTTATTTTCTTTCCAGATTCTATTAGTTTCTCTCTTTCTGATTGGCAGGCGGCGGCAAAAGTTTTTTTCCTGATCCTTTTTTTAAATACTAACTACAAACTTCAAGACGAGGTAGTCTTAATCTACAAGCTACAAATGTGCTAGTAAAAACCACAGCATGTGGAAGAAGCTTTCCTTAAAAGTGTTAAGTGTGTTTATTTATGGCACTAGCATAGACTCGGTCTCTAGTATAATATATCAATACACAAGTCCCAGTTTCACCCATCTTCTACTCATCTAACTCCACTCATTTCCTGTCCTCCTTTGTTACTGTTAGAAAAAATGGCTTCCACCATAGACCAACTGAATCCAGAGATGGAGAGCATCAAGAAAGATTTGTTCAAAATGGCCATGAAAGGCGAATGGGATAACGTGGTTGAAATATATAGGACAAATGCAATGGCCCACACGGCCAAGCTCACCAGGTCAGGGGACACACCATTACACATTGCTGTCTCCGATAGCCAAGAAGGCATAGTCCAAGAACTTGTCGAATGTATTTCCATTCACCGAAAAGAGGTTCTAGAAATTGGAAACGAGAAAGGGAATACTCCTCTCCATATTGCTGCATCGATAGGGAGTGTGGCTATGTGTCAGTGCATTGCAGAAGTTGATAAATCATTGGTGGGTGCTCGTAATCTCGACAAAGAGACCCCTTTTTTCTTGGCAGTTCTCTATGGTAAAAAAGAAGCCTTTCTTTGTCTTCACCAGCTCTGTGGTACCAAGAATGGCTATGCATATTCAAGGAGGATGGATGGTGACACTATTCTTCATTGCGCTATCTCTGGAGATTATTTTGGTGAGTATTTTAACTATTTATATATATATGTATGCTTCTTTACTAATTCAGTAATTTGCAACATATGTTACGTATTAAAGAGGTTGAGGAAGCAGCAAAATACTTGTTATTTAGAGAATTTGGGCTACTGATTTTTTATTTGGGTACTAAGACATGTTTCAAATTATTGTTGCTTTTTTGACAGATTTGGCATTTAGAATAATTCACTTGTATGGCAAACTAGTTAACTCTTTCAATGAGCAAGGATGGACCCCTCTTCATTTATTAGCAAGCAAGCCTTCTGTTTTCAGAAGTGGTAGCCACCTTGGACGATGGTATAAAATGATTTATCATTGTAAGTAACACTGTATTGTATATAGTCGCATTGAAAAAGTGTTTTCAAATTTCATCCTCCTTTTTAATTGCATTAATTTACAATAACTTATTACTTCCCGAACTCCTTTCCAAAATAAAAAATAAAAAAAATTCCCGAACTCAAAATTCTAGAAAGTCTTTTATATATAAATATAAATATATATATATATTATATAATTAAAATAGAACTTTTTAAGTGTACGTACATTTATATATATTAATATAAACTAAATCTATTTTATAAATTGATACATTTAAGATTCAAATTTCTAATGAATGTATGAGCATGAGGTACATAATCAATCATTTTTCCTTCCTTCCTCCCCATTGTTTTTTTTTTTTTTTTTTTTTTTTTTTTTGGCATCCACGATGTGTGCATGGCAATTTAGTTCATGGCGTAAAATCATAGAGTATAAAATAAAATAAGACAATTAGTCCTAAAAATAATCGTGGTTGCATGCATGATTACATCAAGAATCTAGCTATCTTCTCTTTGTGTTAACTGCTAAGTGCTCTCTTTAATTATTGAGATAGTTTACTTTATTTTAGGTAAAACTTTATTACCTAAGTTTCAAGAATTTAAAATTCTACTCCAGATAAAATTATATATCAAATTCAAATAATTTAAAAATAAAATTTTTTGTTTTTCTTAATTATTTAGATTATACGATAATTTTTTTTTAATACACATGGAAAAACTTGTACATTATATATCGTAAATTCGTAATATAACAAGCAACTCAATTCACTTGTATTATACGTTGTAATGTGTTTGTCACATGACTCAATAATTCTTAATCTATAGTATTTTCAGTGATATTAATAAAAAAAACTATTTTATTTACATATAGTTAACATTTTTTATTTATGTATTATTTTTAACTACAGCACACTGCAGGCTACTAATAATAATTTAATCATAAAAAATTGAATAAGAAAACTTAGAAAAGATGAAATGGGACTTTTCCTATTATATAGACACTTTAACTTTAACCTCTTTTTCAGTAAAAAATAGAAAACTTTAACTTTCTTTTATTTCTCTAAGTGGCACTTTAACTTTAATTTTTTATTTTATTTTTTATTAATATAATCAATATTCTATACCCGATCTATCACGGATCATTGATTTACCATCCTCTATTGTTATTTGGAAGGTATCTTCGTTGATGAACTCAAGAAGGAACCACCTGATGACCATCCAATGGGACCAAATAACAATCTCAATCACCAGAAGAAGAAATATCCAGAGAATTACAGAAATGTATCAACTTCTGGAAATTAATGCATTGGAATGCGGTTTTACTCATCAACTTCCTCCAGTGGTTTTGGAATGTGATTACTGGTGGTATGAGACTGAATCTTTGTTTTAATATTTGTTTAAGTACAGTAAATATCTTACAAACATCATACCAACGGGATCATATTCTGTCTAATTTAATTGTTTGATATAAATGGCCCTCCTTGCGCGCAGATGCCCTAAGATAAAATTATGTTCCCTCATTTTGACTTTACAATGAAATACTTCTTTCTCAGATAAATAAAAGTATCAATTATATTAAAAAAGAAGTACAATAAACATGATAATAATTAAATGAATTGATATTATATATTAGCAGCATAATAAATATTTTTTCATGATTAAATTCTTATTTTATATACATTTTAATTGAGAAAAAAACAATACAGATCTTAAATATCTCTATTGAAAATATTAAGAAAATGTAAATTTTTGAGACCATTGGCTTTTTTTATGATGAAATAAAAAATAAAATAAATAAATAAAATAGCCTCCACTTTTGAAGGGGAAAATATCGTCTAAGCCCGCACTAAAGAACAATCTACTAACTAGATATGGCCCCACAAATGGTGGGACTCATCATTTGCGAGTAATCCATTCCATAACTGGGCTCATAAGAGTATTAGCATTCAGTTTCTAAAAAATATTTTATTTTATCATTTCAAAAGTTACTTTATCTATTATATCATACCATCTTATAACATACCCAACATTCCAAATTTTATTTTTACATACAATACTTTAAAATAGTATAAATTACACAATAACATAATATATATAAAAATAAAATAAAATAACTATCTGTCTTCTCTCTTCATCTCTGTTCTCTCTCTAATTTTTGTCTCTCTGTTTCCTTTTCTCAACCATCCACCACCAACCCAAACCCAAAACAAACACCCACCACCAAACCGAAGCCCAGAACAACAACCACCACCAAACCCAATCAGCACCACCATCAAACCCAATCAACATAGCCACCAAACTAACCCAAACCCAATGAACACTGCCACCAAACCCAATCAACACCACCACCATACCCAATTAGCACTCATGGAAAAAACCCACGACAAACCCACGACAAACCCACATACAAAAACCCATGGCAAACCCACAGCAAACCCAAACACAAAAATTTGGAGAAAACCCCCCAACAAACCACCACCATCAATCCACACCGATATTTGCCGTGATCAGAGTTGCCACTGCCGCCGAACCCCAACAAACCCCAACTTCGCTTTTAAGTATTTTCCGCTTTTGCACCCTAATCTGATTTTTCATTTGGTTCTCCCAAAACGAAAAAAAAAAAAAACCCGATTTGAGTTCCACCTCATACGCCACTCCATGCCAATCTGAGAGTACGGAAGGATAGAGAGACTGAGATAGAGAGGGTAGGGAGAGAGAGAGAGAGAGAGAGAGAGGTTGGGAGGCTGAGATGAGATGAGAGAGACTTGGAGAGAGAGAGAGAGAGAGAGAGAGAGAGAGAGAGAGAGAGAGAGAGAAGTGAGTCAGGGAGAGATCGAGAGAGACAGAGGAAGATGCTTTTGAGGAGAATAAATAAAAAACAATATTTAATTTTTGTAAGCGAGTTACAATACCATCATAAATATAGAATGGTACTATAGCATAATTATAAACTTTTTTACAATTACAAGACTGAGTAATGGGATTTTTTTGTGCTTTGATACTAAAATATAACATATTATACCATATGCAAGACCGGGTACTATCGCTCTAAATAAGATAATTAATTGGTCCCATTGGAGGCTTGGTGCTTAAATAAAGTAATACATATGGCTTGCTATTAACCAAACCTTCTCCTTTTTCTTCTTCTTCAATTTTTTTTTTTTTTTTTTTTTACTTTTAGCTATATGCGTACTTAACATCTAAATAAGATTGGCATCCACGAAGCCCAAAGCCACACGGACATAATGCCTATGTAGTTATGACTCGTTTCCTTTGTGCTTGGTATTGATGAAACTTCGTTTTTTAGCTCCAAAAAAGAGGGCGCGAACAGATGCACACAATTTTGATGAAAGATCAAAAGTTATAAACACAGCAGATAATAATAGTGGAGTACCAACAGATGTAGAGAACCCTAAAGGATCAAAGATGAAACCAGCTGGAGGAGGTAATCAAGGTGAGCCAATTTTTTGCACGGCTTATTCCTTAATCTTTAATCACTGGGGTCCACGCTATCTGTAAACTTCAACTCTTGAACCATATTATTTCTCGTTCAGGATCCGATGCTACCAATGGGGCTCAAGGGCATAAACTGTTTCCAGCTAATTATGGCACCTACTTTGAGTTTGTCAAGTTTGCATCTAAGGCAATGCTAGTCATTTTGGGACTAGGTACGTCATTAATATAGAGCAATGCCATGAAGTACGAACAAAATATTTTTTACAACTTGTTAAAATGATAAATCATAATTGGAGTAACATCTCTCATAATCCATCACCCATACTATTTTTATCGTACGATAAGCAAAACAAATTATATCAACAGTTAAAAAAAAAAAATCTTATTGCTAGATTTCTTGGTCATTATATAACCATTCCCACTTTCTTTTATATATATATATATATATATATATATATATATATATATAACTTAAAAATACTATTCCTAATTTGTCAAATACTCAAAAAGGCATTTCAATTAAAGTTTTACTCCCTACAGAATATGGAAAACATGCAGACGCCTTGCTCAGGTGAATGTAAGATTGAATCTTAAGTCCCTATCTGATATCTCTGAGTCTCTGACGATACTAATTAACACCTTCATTATCATGCCAAGCTAGCTAGTGTGGCCTTGCACACGCATAAGCTAAGCTGTGTGTTTCTCCTTCACTTCACAGTTCACACAAGTATGCGTGCGTGCGTGCTTGCACATACTCATATATGTACAAGATCATTCACACTATTTCAATTTTATAATATGAATTCATTGAATTGTACTATGTTAATAAGGATCTACTGTGATAAGAAAGATAGAAGAGAAGAAACAGAAGCACACATGGGCTGTTCAGATCATGAACGAACTTCTACGATATACTTCAACATACGAATATGATGCCGCAGCAGGGACGAGCCCCATGGCAGTAACAGTAGCCCCAACAGACAGTGATCCGACAAAGCCTTATGCTGTTAGTGATGGCGGCATTGTCGACTTTGCAGGCGAGGGCTCCATGTTGGATCTAGAAGCTCTGACAATTGATACTGTGGGAACTAAACCAGAAGAAAACAACAGGGTAACTGGTGGTACCGATAATACAAACGAAGGTATAATCCGCTATCTTTCTCACTTATGTACTAAATTTCTGATTAGTTCACACCACTCATAGACATGGCAAAACGGGCGTGTCGAGTTCGGGTTTGGGTCGGGTCAATCGGGTCGCGGGTCAAAATTGATCACGGGTCAATCGGGTTGCGGGTCAAATGGGTCGCGGGTTGAGTCGGGTCAAGTTGACCCGTATTTTTCAAAATTTTTTTTTTTTTGAAGTAGATGCAATCTGTCAATTGTTTATGAGTTCCTTAACTATAATTAGACTCTCACTGGTAATATTGTTACCAATTACTACTAAACACTTGACTTGATACCCAAATTTGGTGCAACTCTTGTTCCAGCTTTCTAGAAGCTAATCTTGATATCGATCTATTTAAAGTAGGAAGAGAAAATGAAGGTGGCAAGTAAAGAATAACAACCTATAATGGAGTACATAACATATTAAGTAAAGAAGAATAAGTAAATATTTTAGAAAAATTACACCTTAATCTCAATCTACTCAACATTGGTAGACATGGCAAAACAGGTGGGGCGGGGCGGGTCGGGTTCGGGTCGGGTCAATCGGGTCGCTGGTCAAAATGGGTCACAGGTTAAAACGGGTCATTTTTAAACAGGTCAATCGGGTTACGGGTCAAACGGATTGCAGGTCAAACGGGTCTGACCCGTTTTGCCATGTCTAAGTCCACTCATAGAGCTATTCATAAGACAAAAACAAAAATCTTAGGGCATACATAAGGAAAATTTTGTTTTTTAGAGGGTGGAAGTTTAAAGCATATATATAGGAGAGATATGTAACCATTTGTAAGGTATTAATTTAAAATATTAAATAAAATCTCTTTTAAAATTTTAAATGATATAATATCTTGTATTGGTTTAGATTCAAAACAAAACAAAATATTAACAATGAAAGATACTACTCTTGAAATGTAAAGAATCCTAAAAAGATCATATACAAGTATATTAGGGTTAGGCTTCATCCAACTTTGCCACAATTGTAATCCAAGAGTTCACCTGTGAGTCTATGTTATACCAAATAAGAAAATAGCAATCTTAGAATCACAAAATTTCAATCTTTTTATTTATTTATTTATTTATGAACTTATATCAAATGGTAGGTTGTTATTGACGTAACATCAATTTCACATGGCCCCATTAATATCATTTTTGTTATACAACAATTAGATTATGACACCTTAATAATTATGAAAATTTTGTAAAATATGTTGCATCCCAAAACTTATTGGAAAAAAAATGGTCCACATGTAAGCCAAAGCTGACAAATAAATTTTTTATACTTCTTAACTGAGGAAGGGGGATTCAAACCATTGCTTCTCTATTGAATTGAAGCTGACAAATACATTTTTTATACTTCTTAAGTGAGGAAGGGGAATTTAAACTATTGATGTCTACATTGAATTGGTAATAGTATTAAGTTACAAAACTCTTGATAGTACATATTTTAATAGGCACTATCAGGTTTGTGTGATCCAAACCTCAACTGGGATAGCCTTCCATATATAAAACATACAACACCACTTTTCCATCTTTATTTATTTATGGGTTTGGTTAGTGAATGCCTTTAGTACGTTTGTTAATTGATCATTTTAAAAATGTTTTGATACAATTTTTATAGAAAATATAAAAATTAGTCAAAAAATTTAGTTACTTTTCTCTTTTCTGATTAAAAATTTTAAAAATATTCCCTAAATTAATGCCCCTAAGGTATCCAATAACTTTTCATTTTATTTATTTATATTTGTTTTTTACTAACAACATTTCAATAATTCTTGGAGTCATTTGATTAATTTTGTCCCCCAAAATAAAACTATCACCCTATTATTGGATCTTCATTGAAAATAAAAAAATAAAATCCCAATTATTGGAATGGCACCAAAGAGTGAGGGAAGATACTAGAAAACTATCAAATTTTTAAATATAAAATATAAAATAAAAGAAAAAAAGAATAGAAAGATTGATTAGCTTTAGTCGATCAGCCCATTCCACTTAACTGCACCTTGGTGTTATTAGCAGCGAAGAAGGAACCCCCTCAAAGAAGGAGTCTCCCATATTAATTGCAGCAAAGAATGGTATCACTGAAATTGTGGAGAATATCCTAGAACATTTTCCAGTTGCCATACATGACATGAATGAACACAAGAAGAATATAGTGTTGTTGGCGGTGGAGAACAGGCAACCACATGTATATCAACTTCTGCTACGAAGAAATGTTCGGACAGATAGCGTATTTCGGAGAGTGGATAACAAAGGGAATAGTGCCTTGCATCTTGCGGCAAAGCTTGGAGACCATAAGCCTTGGCTAATTCCAGGAGCAGCATTGCAAATTCAATGGGAAATCAAGTGGCATGAGGTACGAAAAAGGTTAAATTAAAGATCCTATTAGTTATTGGGGCTCTCTAGAATCCTTTATGGAAAAAAAAGGTCTAGAACATAATTTTCCCATATCAAAATTTTTTTTTCTTAAAAGAAAAAAACATTAAGGAGAGCCCCAATAACTAACAGGAATCAATGCTTGTAAATCCTAGATAGCATAGGAACTGTAGATGGGAGACTGTAGGAGCTCCCTCTCCAAGCTTTGAACACACACTTTTGCGTGTTTGAAGCTAAGGGAATTAAATCTTGCTATTGGATTAAATTATTAAACTCATTATTTTTAAGAGAATTAGTAGCTTATCATGATATCATAGTAAAAAGTCACAAATTCAAATCTTACCTCTACCTTACCTTTCTCATTTAAATTTTTTTTACGTTGAACCCCACTTAATAAGAATAATTTAGGCCCACACATAAATTATTATATTCAACATTTTCTAACTTAACTTCTCTCTCTCACACACACAAACACACAACCCACACACTACATGTCCTTCAATACCACAACCACAAACTGTGAAACTTTCTATCCAATTCCACTTGTTAATGTATTTAGATTTAGGAAGCTCTCTCAAGTCCACTCTTAAGCTCACCATACTATTGTATTTGGATCCATCATACTATCACCCTTACAATTATAAAATTACTTATACTAATAATTTGTCCTAAGACTAAGAGTAACAAAGTTATCAAATTTTGTTATTTCCTTATTCCCTCTCCCCCTTTGTGTGTTTGTTTCTCAAAAAATATTATGTTATTTCAGTTTGTGAAGGAATCCATGCCCTTCCACTTTTTCCCCCGCCAAAACAAGGATGGAAAGACCTCCAGAGAGATATTCACCGAAACCCACAAGAAGCTTGTCGAAGATGGCAGTAAGTGGCTAACAAGCACCTCTAATTCATGCTCCGTAGTCGCTGCACTCATTGCAACCGTGGCCTTTGCCAGCTCCACCACAGTTCCCGGAGGCGTCAAGCAAGAAAGTGGCACTCCAACTCTTGAAAACCAGCCTGCATTCGATGTCTTCGCCATATCATCACTCGTCGCACTTTGCTTCTCCGTCACGGCCTTGGTCATGTTTCTCTCCATCTTAACATCTCGATACCAAGAGAAGGATTTTGGGAGAGACCTACCAAGGAAGCTTTTGCTAGGTTTAACATCATTGCTCGTTTCAATAGCTTCCATGTTGATTGCCTTTTGTGCAGGACATTTCTTTGTGCTAAAGGATAAACTGAAATATGCAGCGTTTCCAGTGTACGCAGTGACTTGCCTGCCAACAACCTTTTTTGCAGTAGCGCAGTTTCGACTGTACTTTGATCTTATATGGGCCACCTTCACGAAGGTGCCAGAACGTAGCTACAAGGTGGTTCTTTAATGTGTGAGTTCTTTTTCATTTTTTTTTTTTTTTTCATTTATAAAATCTGATATGTTCAAGAGTATTACAAGGAATATTACAAATTTTATTACATCGACTTTACAAACATTTATCTCAAATTAAGTAATAGTTATTAATTTTATGATATGGTGGCTCTAAATTATATCTCAAAAGAACTCATCTACATGGGAAATCTTCCTCTATCCAACCACCTCCTGCCTCGTTGTCCATCACTAATCCTAAACACATACTTTGGAATATTTAAGGATAAAACGTTCTAGACATAATCCACATTGTTAGATTTTATTTTACTTACGTTTCTCAAATACCTATATTAAAAAAAGATTTTATTTTACTTATACATTCAAAACTCAATAACCGTTTCAAGATTATAGACAAATCTCAGCCGATATTAATGTAAACCTCAGTATTTTATTTTTTGGCTCTTTTAAAGTCTCTCTATGAATTCACAAATCAACAAGACTTGCAAACATTGCATCCTAGCCTCCAATTGGCTTCAAAATCTTCTGTAAGATCCCGTAAAGGAACCAAATTATGAAAATATCAAACTAAAATGTTATCACACAGTCCGAGTGAAACCTGTTGAGATACACCTAAATCAAAGACTAGCTCGAATCTCCGTGAGTGCTTTCTTGATTGACCGATATAGCTCCAGTAAAAATTAAAAACAAGTCTAATGACACAAAATTTTCATAAAGATTGCTCCATTCTAAAATATAAACCTTAATAACAAAAATTTGGCCATCAAAGGTTTTTCATAGTAGATCATGGTTTTGAAACTCAGACCGAACAATATGGTCTGACTAGGTTAACCGGAAACCGTTTACCAACACAATTCTTTAAACCTCAAGAACTGGTCTATGTAAGAAAGTCAGTGAACCGTGTCGACCGTGGTTGAACCTTCCAAGTTTGAAAACTATAAACGGTTCTCACAAGTTAGACCGTTAGAGGTTTATTTTGGGTACTTACAAGTTTACAGCCATTGTTAAAGACTGAAACTTCAACCAAGTGAGATGCTATCAGATAAGATCACACTGCCATCTCTCTCTCTCTCTCTCTCTCTCTCTCTCTCTCTCTCTCTCTCTCTCTCTCTCTCTCCATTTTTCATTTTTGATGATGTTGTTTTTGCATTTTTGCTCTAAAGTCTCTAGTCTTTTTCTTGGCCATGGCAGACAAACTCATAAAATAAAAGTAAAAATAAAACTTATTGGGTACTAAAATGTGCTTTGGCATGACTTAGGGTGAGTTTGGTTCAATTTTTTGATATTGTACATTTTGAAAAAGTTGAGGTTTTAAAAATTACGGTATGAAACTGGGCTTTTTGAAAAAACTAAGTGTTTGGTAAAAACTGTTAAAAAGTGTTTTTGGAAAAAGTTAAGTGTTTGGCTAGCACTTATAAAAGTGGCGGTTTGAGTGATAAATTACCAATATGACAATGTATATATAAAAGTAATTATTTCATAATTAAATCAACTATTTCATAATACTTAAATAAATTTTTCTTCATTAATTTCTAAAGACTGCATTCATAATATTTTTACAATACTTTCACAAAAAATCATTTGTAATAAATTGATACTGATTTTAATTTGAACATACTATTAAAATTATTTTTCCTCTTTCTAAAAAAATTATTTTTTTTCACCAATATTAACTAATAATAACCTACCACTTAAGATTTATTGTGAAAATATTGTGATAGCATTTCTCAATTTTAATTTCTTATTCTTTATTTTATTTTTCCCTTATTTCTTTTTTTTTTCATACATATTTCCTTCTTTTTTTTCCCCCTTTTTTTTCTCCTTCACACACATACCCTTACTCTTTTCTTTTTTTCTTTCTTTCCTCTTTTTTCCCTACCACTTCCTCCAAACTCCAAAACATTTCACAGAGCTCTCTTTCTTTCTCTTTCTTTTTTTATTTTCTTTCTTCCTTTCTCTCTTTTCTCTTACCACTTTGTTTGCAAGTTTCTTTCCATCTATCCCATCAAAACACACAAACTTAAAGGTCACACACAACCACACCATTTGATTCTCATCAAACGAAGATAGAGAGAGGGTGAAATCGCCAAGGGAGGAAAATTGCCACCATCGTCTACTGATCTGCTCTGCCTTCACCACTACCTGTCTTTCTCCCAACCGCTGCTTGACCTCTTCTCCATTGCCAACGACATGCGGTAGAAATGGGTCAGATCGTTTTTTTTTTTTTTTTGGTTTTGATTTCATTATTGGGTTCCTTTGTAAAATTGCGTTATAAGCAAAGGGATAAAATTGGGTTTTTAAGAAAAAAAGTGGGCAATTTGGGAAATTTGTGCAACTTCCAACAGTAAAATGAAATGCTCTTCAACGCTTTTCGTAATAGTACTGCTTTCGCGATTTGGGATTTTCCTTCATAAATGAAAACGCAGCTTTTTAGAAAAAAAAAAAAAAAACACACACACACACACACAACTTTTAAAACCTTACCAAATGCAACATTTTTTTTTTTTTATTTCAAAAAACATGTTTCAACTTCTAAAAGCTGAAACAAACAGACACTTAAGATAATTTAGAAACTCAATATCTATTTATTTTTTCTTAGAATATAATAACTCTTATTTGTATTATGAAAGTTATGTTATGAAAAATACTATCTATATTTATTTTGGACTATTTTAGTCAAATTTTCAATTTTTACTAATTTAATATATTTATTTATAATTTAAATAATTATTAAATTAATTATGATTTCATCATGGTTCAACCTTAGTTTGATCCCGGTCCAAACTCAAAAACCTTGAACTCTCATTTTTACGGTCCATTAAACAGTCCAGGTTTTAAAACCATGTTGTAGATGTGTGAGCCTATAAGATTATACTTATTTTCTTCTTCATATTTTGTTTATAAACTTATATCATTGTACTAAAGCCTCGCCTCCCCTTTTCTAACATGTATCAAAGTTTTCATTTTTATTCTTTGTAATAACCATGCAATTAAAATTAGGGTTAATTGCATGGTTAATCATGTAATGATATTTTTTATGGTGTTTCATGTTTATAGTTTGAACCCTACTTCCCCCTTCCTTAATATCTACCTATCCCAAAAGAAAATCAAAAACAAACAAATAAAGCACTGAACATCTATTTATCAAGAATCTCTCTCAATCAACATGTATTGAGATTTTAGAACTTGTAATTTTTTTTTTTTTTTTTTTTGAGCAATCTAGGACTTCAATTACACATGAAATACATTCACAAGACACAACTTTTGCTTACAGTTTTCTAATCTAACACTATGAATCCAACAGTACACATTTACTAAGAGTTTTATAACTTAGTAACATTGTTTGATTGTCTTGTAGATGAGAACTTGAGTTTTAAATCCCTCACCCACTACCTTGATGTAAGCCAACACTATGAGTTTTTTTTTTTTTTTTGAATTTTTTTTTTTTTAAGTGAGATAAGAATTCTTTTTATTCAAAAAGAAAAGCTTGGATTCTGATGAGAAAACATGGGGTCGAGTCATCATCACTTAGAACGTACTTCGCTTTACCAAAGAATAAAAACTTTTTTTTTTTTTTTGAGGAGGAATAAAAACATTCTTCGCTTGAGGTCCGACTCTTGTACGGTATTCTCCTTTTCAACTTGACAATAATTCACTATGGGAGGCATTAAATATTTTGTAACTTATTATGTAGAAATTACTCAAATTAGTCAAATTACGCAAAACTATGTTCACTGTCTATATTTGTCAGAAGCTTAATGGACTCCTATGAATAATATTGGGCAATTAATAAATTGTGTTGCTGATTTTCTCTTCTTATTTTTATTCGTTTCTGATTGGCAGGAGCTGCCGGAGGTAAAAGTGTTTCTATTTATTTTTCTAAATAATAGCTAGAAACTTCAAGACAAGGTAGTCCTAGTCTCCAAGCTACAAATATGCTAGTAAGTACGCTACAGAAAGTGGATGAAACTTTCCTTAAAGCGTGTGTGTTTCTATGGGGCAGTCGCACAGAACTCATTTTCTAGTATAAATCAATACACAAGTCCCAGTTTCTTCATCTTCTACTCAACCCTAATCCTAACTCCTCTCATTTCCTATCTTCCTTGTTCCTGTTTTAGAAAATGGCTTCTACCACAGACCAACCGAATCTGGACATGGAGAGCACCAAGAAAGATTTGTTCAAATTGGCCATGAAAGGCGAATGGGATAGCGTGGTTGAATTCTATAAGAAAAATCCAATGGCCCTCAAGGTCAAGCTCACCAGGTCAGGAGACACGGCATTACACATTGCTGTCTCCGATGGCCAAGAAGACAAAGTCCAAGAACTTGTGGAATATATTTCCTTTCATCCAGAAAGAAAAGCGGTTCTAGAAATTAAAAACGAGCAAGGGAGTACCCCTCTCCATATCGCTGCATCAATGGGGAGTGTGGCTATGTGTGAGTGCATTGCACAAGTTGATAAATCATTGGTGGGTGCTCGTAATCATGACAACGAGACCCCTTTTTTCTTGGCAGCGCTCTATGGTAAAAAAGAAGCCTTTCTTTGTCTTCACAAGCTCTGTGGTATCGAGAATGGGTACAATTACTGTAGGAGGAAGGATGGTGACACTATCCTTCATTGCACCATCTCTGGAGACTATTTCGGTGAGTTTTAATGCAAGAGATACCACAATTTTATTTTATAAATTAATTTATCATCAATCTTATATAAAAAGTTGTTCTATATTTATTTATTTATGTTGTTGAAATACACCATATTTATTTATTATCATGTCAATTTATAATACGTGTAACCATTTTCTTAGGAATGTTTCTTTACTAATTTACAATATGTCATGTAGTAAAGTGCTTGAGGAAGCAACAAAATGGTGTTGGCCGATATTTGTTATTAGTGAATTTGGGCTATTAATGGAGTATTCTTATATTTTCTTTTATTTTTGGGTACTAAGACGTATTTCAAATGTTGCACTGTTGACAGATTTGGCATTCAGAATAATTCACATGTATGAAAAACTAGTTAACTATGTCACTGACCAAGGATTGTCCCCTCTTCATATATTAGCGAGCAAGCCTTCCGCTTTCAGAAGTGGTAGCCACATTGGAGGATGGTATAAATTGATTTATAACTGTAAGTATCACTAAATAGTCACATATATGGAACACAATCTCTTCAAGTTTTATCCTCCTTTTCTATTGCAGTTATAAACGCTTATTAGTACTTCCCTATGTTCTAGGCAAAACTCAAAATTCTAGAGTTTCATATCAACTTTTTCTTTTGGATTCAAAACGATAGTAATTTGAATAATTGTGTTAAAAATTAAATACTATTTTATATTCACAGTTTTATTCAATAATCTGAAAACCCATTTATCATGGCAAGTGTGACTTCGTGTTGATACGTATGTTCTAGATTTTAAAGTCGAGATAAAATTGCTTGCGGATCCACTAGTAGGCAGTGGCACAGCAAATTAATGAATGGGTGAGATAAAATTATTGGTCTCATATATATGTTCCATTTATACTTTACCAATTTTCGCCAGGTTCACATACGCTTTTTTTTTTTTTTTTTTTTTTTTTTTGAGAAAGAATTCTTATAAATTAACTAAAGTTTGACTCTCAACAAAAGAAAAAACTAAAGTTTAAAATGAAGAAAAAAAAAACAAAAAATAAATACATGGGATATTGCAATTGATGAAAAATAAAATGTGATATTAAGAATTTTTATTCATGGGCATGTGGCTCATTATCAATATATCCTTTTGTTTGTTTTTTATTTATTTACCCACAAGTGTGCATGACAAATATTTAGTCGTTAGTCATGTCATAAAATATTTTTATAAAAATATAAAATAAAATTAATGGTAGAGTTTACAATCAAACAAATTTGAATAAAAATCCATTCAACTCATTATGTGGCTCCTCTCAAAAAAAAAAAAAAAAAAAATCAATATGTGGCAGTTAAATTGATTATTCACTTCTATAATCTATAGCCTATAATCTTTATAAAACCGAAAGAATTTGACTTATATTTGGCTTACATAAACTTCTAACGGTTCACCATTTTTTTTTTTTTTAAAGAAAGAGGACTCACAATTGTATACATAATATAATCTATATTTCTTAATTAATTAAATTTAAGCAACCATATGTTAGAATACTGGCACATCCTATAGTTTCAAATAATAATAATAATAATAATAAAAGTTTCATATAAAAATCATATTATGTTAAAATTTTCTTATATATATTACACTGTACCAACTAATATATTTTTAGTTGCAATACATTTTTAATGAATCATTTGATTTATTTAAATAATATATGTGAATGACTTTCTAAATTGTCACCTATCAGTAGGTAAAAAGAATATTTCTCCAAACTACATTGTCATGAGATGAATAATAATTTCCTTATTATGTGAAATGAAACTTTGCTTATTACAATGTATACGCACTTACCAAAAGATATATACGCACTTTATTAGCTTTTAACTCTCTCTCTCTTTTCCCAAAAAAAAAAAAAAAAAAAAACATCACTTTTTTGTTTTTCTTTTTTTCTTTTCCTAAAAAATTAAAAAAATTAAAAAAAAATCTCTTTTTTTTTTAACTACAAGTGCACTTTAACTTTTACTTTTACTTTTACTTTATTTTTTATAAATATAATCAATATGCATTTTACCACGATATGTTATCCTCTATTGTTATTTCGAAGGTATGTTTGTTGATGAGCTCGAGCAGGAACCATCTGATTACTTGACAAAGAGTCTCAATGGCCAAACCATTCAGAATTTGGAAATTGTCTTTGTTGATGAGATCGAGAAGGAACCATCTGATCACCTGCCAGTGATACCAGAAATCATTGTCGGTGGCGAGATCAAAATTGAAGAGAAAGAACTATCTGATTATCCGGCAACGGGAACAAAAAACAGTGTCCATGACCAAAAGAAGCAGAAGTATCCGAAGAACTACAAAACATGCGTCAACTTCTTGCAATTGTTTTGGACTGTGGTGTCAGTTGGTATGTAACTAAATCTTTATTTATTTGTTTATTAACTAGTAAAATATCTTATAAACATCATAGTCTAGGGAGAAATCTTTCAAATTTCTCTTATATCTTTAAATTTGAATAAATATGTATCTACTGTTAAGATGATAAGTTAAAGCATATGAGAATATAGGATTTAAAATGAGGTAATTTGCTTAAAAATATGGACGGCCCTTATGGATGAAATTATGAAAAAGAGTAGTTTGGAATGAAAATGATCATGTTCAAAGAAAAGCAATTAATATATAGAGAAAAATAACTAAGCTAATTCAAATTGGAGGAACAAATAAAGAAAAACCAAAAATAATACTAGTAGAAATAGTAAAAATAACATGTCAATTACGTTATAGAGAATATAGAACTTTGGATAAAATATAAATGTTGCAAAAATGAATACATATGACCTATCCTGACTAATTAATCAATTGAAAATTCGTAGCTGACTCAAAAAAAAAAAAAAAAATTCAAATTAATGCTTGATTATTGTTATCTGTTTTAATTAGTGGCTTGAATAATGCACGTGGGAGTGCATAGTCCTTGTCTTGGAAGGACTTGTAAACCAAGTCCTTGTTGGTTTACTTTGCCGACTTAAGAAATCCAAGTCCAACTTGGATTTTGTATTATACTCCACGACAAAAGGCCCACGTCTCTTGCTTATATATACACTAGTTATGTGGCTATTGTTCCATGTGTTATGAGTGCCGCAATATTAGGATAAGTTTCTCTAGTCCCTGATATTTTGATAGGGTTCTAAGGATTTTCTCTAGTTATGTGCTTCTCTTTTGGGTGTATTTGGGGTTTGGGTATTATGAGAGTGTTTTGGTACCATTTTTGTAATCTCTTTTGTTAGTGAAACTTTCTTTTTAACACCGCACGTAGATGTAGGTCAAAAGCTGAAACACGTAAATATTTATATTCTAGTGTGATTGTTTTTTATTTGGCTACACACCTAACAAATAGATATTTTTGCTTCCACTATTCTCAATAAATTGGTATCAAAGCTTCCGCTACTACAACATTATCCATTGTACCACGCTTCCTCTTACCAAAGGATGCACCCCACCAATAAGTCCTATAAATGAGGTTTCAAAAACATTCTTTGAGGTTTCAATTTTTCCTTACAACTCTTTAAGGTTTCCATATCCACCAAATAAAGTATTGAAACTAACTTTTGATAGCTCTTATGGATGAAAAAATCATGTTAACATGATAGGACGAGTGGTACTTAAAATTAGTTGGTGAGTATTCTTAATGTGATCACATGATAATCAAGTGATTTTTTCATCCGTAAAAGCTTATAGAATTTAAGCCTAGAAGTCAATTGGGCAGTAACCTCAGTGTTATAAGAAAAAATTAAAACCACATACAGTGTTTTTGCAACTATCCCAAACCCAAAGAGGTGCTTTTGACCTATATAATATCTACGGAATACTTTCTCGTATGAGCAGCGAGAAAGAGAACCGAGACAGCATTGGTTAAAATTCAAGCTATTATGAACCTTTTTGAGATGATAGAAGATGTTCAAGTGGTTATCTTGGGTGGCTTCTTACGTGCTGTTGGATTATTTTACAGGTATTTGCTTTTCTACTGACCAAAAATTGAAGGCTATTGGATAATAGAATAGGAGAGGATTCGATCCTTCACATAACATCATCAATTTTAATGGTTATTTTGGATGGTGATATTCAAAGAGAAAGCTTTTTCTTTTAAATTAATTTTAATTTGAATTATTTAAATAAAGTATGAAAAGTATAATTTTATACATAAAACTAATATATAGATTTAAACTCTATTAATATTTGGATATAGGTTTAAGTCCAAAGTTAATGTCAAAACTCTCTGAGTAGTTTAATCACTTATAAAGTCATCTAATAAGTTCCAATCAGCTCAATTAATAAAGTATATTATTATTGAATAAGACATGTAGAGTTCATACTCCACCTACATTAAAACCAATTGGTGTCAAACTTATAAAGTCAACCTCCAACTCCATCTTCAAATGTCACAATTGCAGAACGATTAGGATACATGAACCCAAGGCAATAGGGACATAATGCAAGTTCTTTTAATTTTAACTCACTACTATGTGTTATATAGTGACCAAACTACTATTTTCTTATCTGTCCTAGAATTGAATGTGGTGCGAAAGGTTACGGATGCACAGAACCCTAAAGGATCAAAGGATGCACATGAAGCAGGTAATCAAGATGAGCTGTGACACCTCGAGTTCTATGGATTAAATTTTATAAAGTAATTAAACGAAAATTCGTTGAGTTTCACAATAATTGTGTACTTCACATAGATGATATTGGTGCTCCCCTGTCTCTTCAGTTTTCATGAAACTGTTGGTGCTACTAATGAAGCAAATAGTTGTAGCAAAAAAAAAAAAAAAAAAAACCCTGGATATGATATAAAAGGGAGAAATGAATACCCAGTAATTGCATGCTAATTTTACAAAATATTACAAGTCTGCGTTCAAAATCGTTAAAATAGTCATACACTGGCTCATTTTAATCAAAGGGGGAAAAGATTATAGGCCAATTTTTGGGACGGATCAAATTGTTGAATCAATGAGGTCCTAGTGTCATCATGACTTATCTTTAGTCACTGAGATAAGCGTTGTGTAAACTACAACTCTTGAACCTTTTTGTTTATCTAAGCATTACAATTATCTACCTTATTCAGGATTCAGTGCTACCAAAGGAGCTCGAGGGCATCAACTGTTTCCAGCTAATTATGGCATCTGCTTTGAGTTTGTCAAGCTTGCATCCAAGGCCATGCTGGTCATTTTGGGATTAGGTATGTCACTACATAGAGTAAAGTTTGAACATAATTTTTTTCATATTCTTTTGTACAATTTGCTAAAATGACAAGTTATGATTGAAGAAATATCTTTCATACAAACCTTATCTATCACTCAAACTTCTTACTATACACCAATCAAAATATATAGGTCATATCAATAGTTGTAAAAAAATTAATCACTAAACGTATTAGTCATTATATATAATGAGTGATTTTAGGACCATAATCTTTACTACACTTTTTTTCTCACAAATATCTTATGTAATAAATTGTGATAGGTTGTCTATTACTTTTTCTCCACCACTCACAATCAACCATATATAATAGTTATAGCAAATGGTGTGAGAATGGGTGTGATATTTGAATTTTTGTTATATAACCATTGATTACAACCTCCATTCTTTTATATCAAATATTATTTGTCCTAAAAAAGTGTTACAAACTTTTTTATTATTACTAAAACATCGTAACTATATAAGGCCAGGCTCCCTTGAACTGCCTAGTAACAGTCTTCGGTCCTGAATTTTCTTTTCAAGGGGTGTTAAAACTTAAAAAGTGCTTTAAGAGCAAATTTTAGTAAGAATTGTCAAATAATTGTCAATTTCGTTAAAACAATTTTAAGGACCCCTTTAAATTTTTTAGAGGGTAAAAAAACACTCAACAATTCAATATTCATACTTTATAAATTCCAAACTTTAAACACTCAAACTCATAAATAGCTTTTTCAGTTAGAAGAACTACCTTAGGTGAAGCTTACACATTATTTCTTTCTTTCTTTCTTTCTTTTTTTGGGGGTGGTGGTGGTGGGTGGTAGAAATTTACATTGTTCCTAATTTGTAAAACCATATTATGTTAATTAGGATGTATAAGAAAGATAGAAGAGAAGAAAAAGAAGCACACATGGGCCGTTCAGATCCTGAACGAACTTCAACATTATACTTCAATATACGAATATGAGGACGCTGGGTCGAACCCCGTGACAGCAACAGTGACATCTCAAACAGATGTTGAGACAAAGCCTTATGTTTTTAGCGATGGCAACACAGTCAATTTTCCTATTGATACTTTGAAAACTGACAAAGAAGACAGCAGCAAGAAAACTGGCAGTAACGATAAAACAAAAGAAGGTACAATAATCTGATTTTCTTTTTACTTTGTTTTTTGATAATTTGATAGTTATAGTAGGGATGAGAAATTTCAACTTTGAATGTTTAATTTCATTAGAAACAGTAGAATATGTCAACCAGTTGAACTATAAGACTCTTAACTATTATTATTCTCACCTATAAACTTTTTGACTAGCTTACAAAACACAGGCCATAGGGGCATTCATGAAAAGAAAATTCCAAATGGGGTATTTTGGGAAATTTCTGTTTTAACTTTTAAGACTAGGGGTTTTAAAACATTTTCCCCCCATAAGGAAAGAGAGAATTTTTCAAGGTTTGCTAACAGAAAATACAATTCTTGCTTAAACTTTAGATTCTAGAATATGCTAAGAGTTTTGTGACTAATAACATTGTCCAGTTTTTCTAGGTAATTAAAAAACCTAGATTCAAATATCCATAAGGAAAAAAAAAGTAATTAATAAGCATGTTAGGGCTAGTCCACCATCCGACTTTGTCATTTGTGAGCATAGTTACCAAATAAGAAAATGAATAAGTGAAATATGTGTATTGCATTTGCACATAACATAGATACATGTCATTTTCTTAGTTTGGGTTGAAGCTTACTTAGGGCTCCAAAAATGTTTAGAGTCAAATTTTGTCCTTAATAAATAGCAAATGTAATAGACACTAATTAACATCATTTTTTTTTTATACACCAATAAAATATACATGACACCTTAATAATTGTAAAAAGCATTATAAAATTTTATTTGTTTTTTTTAAAATACAATGGTCCAAACGTGAGTCGAAGCCAAAAATGCATATTGCAATAGGCATTATCAGGCTGGGTAATTCAAGCTTAGGCCGGCCTTCCAAAAAAACACAGCATAACTTTTTCCTGCTTCCTTATTCAATAATTCTTTAAGTCATTTGATTATTTTGCCCCTAGCTTAAAACTATGGCGAAACTACAATGTCAATCCCTTAAGTTTACCTAATGAGTACTTTTGGTTTCTGAAGTTTCAAGTAAGTGTTATTGGTTCCTAAAGTTTAAAAAATGAGCATTATTAATCATTCTATTAACTTTCGTTAGTATTCTTACTTATGTGGCTAACGGAACAATGAAATGGCATTATTTAAGTAATATGGTAGTTTTTAATATTTAAAAAATTAAATACATATCCTAACAAAATAGCCAACTCAGTAGAACTGACCGGTTACCTATAGAGTCCCAAAACCACTGTGCGCCAACCACCATCCCCTTCCTCTCAATCTGACCACCAATGGCGCCACCATCCCTAACAAGACTTCCAAAGATGAGGATGTGAACACCACGTCCTCAAATCTCTTGGCTATATGCAACAACAACAAGAAATTTTGCACTTAACAACATCACCACAAAATGAAGCAAATTTTTCTTGTAAAGTAATAAAAAGACTTAGGGTGCCTTTTTTTTTTTACTTCAAACCTCTTCTGGAAATGGTTTTCCGTAAATGTGTGTGTTTGGTGTGTTACTGAAAATGGGTCAAACTAAAAATGATTTCAGTGTTGACTATAAAATAAAGGGCTGAGGGTGTAAAATCATTTCCGGTTTTATTTTCACTTCAAACCATTTCCACTCCTCACACAACACTCTCTCCCAGCTGCGCACGCCTCACAGACACACTTCGAGCTTCGCAATCCTCACAAACACACAAAGCAAGACACGCTCTGAGCTCCACAGAGCAAGACACGCCAAACAATCAACCTCCACAGACCGAGCTCTAGTCCGACAACCCCCTATTTCACTCCAATCCACCCTTTATGTCCGATCCACCCTCCATTTTAACCCGACAACCTCACCTCACCTCACCTCTGACCCACACACAAAACAACCCAACCTCAAACCCATAAACAACCCAACCTCCGACCTCCGACCCATAAATAACCCATAAACAACCTCTGACCTCCGACCCATAAACAAATCCACCCTCAAATCCAATCTATATATAAATATATATATTTGTTTATTTATTTATTTACTTTTTTTAATTATCCATTTTTTATTTAATTATTGATTTAAGAATTTAACTTTTGTTGGTGTTACTCTAATTCCGTTTTGACAATTTCATATGACCCCATTAATATCATTTTTGTTGTACACATGGCACCTTAATAATTATGAAAAAATTATAAAATATGTTGTATCTCGAGACCTATTGAAAAAAAAATGTCCACATGTGACCCAAAGCTGACAAATACATTTTTTTTAAATTATGTTCTTAAGTGAGGAAGAGAGATTCAAGCCATTGATGTCTCCACTAAATTGGTAATACCATTAAGTTACAAAATCTTAATAGTACAGATTTCAATATATAGGCATTATTAGGTTCGGTGATCCAGACCTTGATTGGGATAGCCTTCCATAAAACACAAAACAACAGTTTTCCTTCTTTATTTATTTATGGGTTTGGTTAAGGGGTACCCTTAAGGCATTTATTATTAAACCACTTTAGAAAAGTTTTGAAACCATTTTTTTGAGACATATAAAAAATTGTCAAAAAATTAGTTACTTTTTTCTTTTATCATAAAAAATTTCTTAAAATTTTTTTTTAACAACTCCCTCTAGAGCATCCGTTAACTTTTCCTTTTTATTCATTTATTTAATTGTATTTGTTTTTTACTAACAACATTTCAATAATTTTTTTAGTCATTTGATTAATCTTGTCCCCCACATTAAAACCAACACCCTATTATTGGATCTTCATTTAAAATTTTTTTTTTTTTTTAATCCCAATTATTGGAATGGCACCAAAGAGTGGGGGAAAATAATAGAAAAACTATTGGGGGAAAAAAAAAAGATGAAGAGGAAGAAGAAAACAAAAGAAAGATTGATTTGCTTTATGGGCAGTTTGGGTCATTGATATGGAAATAGTGAGCTATGAACTCTCTAAATTGAATTTTGAAATATATGAATTTTTAAATCTAAATTGCATGTTCTTATTATATCATCCATGCTTGCAAAATATCAAGAAAACCAAAGATTTATTGCTATGTCATTAATCAAGTGTTTAAATTTCAAGTTTTTGTGGTCTAAAATTATTATAAAAAATAAGTTTATTAATCGAATAATAAATAACAACTGATTTGACATGCATGTAAAAAAGATAAGGAATATGCAATCCTATGGTTAAATTTTCAAAATTCACAACTAATAAAATAAGAAAAAAAAAACAAAACAAAAAAAATTAGGAGTTTGAAGGAGTTTGGAGAGAAACCTTGTTCTTCTTTCATTCTGTTGGAGTAATAAGAGCATTAGTATCCGGGATTGCAAAAAATGTTCTATCTTACTATCTAAAAAGCTACTTTATCTATTTTACCATCATATCCAAATTTGCAATACACCCAACATACCAGATGTTATTTTTACATATAACACATTAAAATAATATAAATTACATAATAAATAATATAAACATATCTATCTCACTTCTCTCTTCACCTCTATTCTCTCTCCAATTTTTGTCTCTTTGTTTCTCCATTTGATTCAAGCAACTCCACCATCACCTCCTTCTCTGCATGAGCCACAGCAAAAACCCACTACCTCTAGCTGAACCCACGACAAAAACTCATAGCAAAAACCCACACCTCCGCCTAAACCCACGGAAAAAACCCACCACCTCCACTCATATTGTGGTGTGAGTGTGTGTGTATGTCTCTCTCTCTCTCTCTCTCTCTCTCTCTCTCTCTCTCTCTCTCTCTCTCTCTCTCTCTCTCTGTGCTTGAACCCACAGCAAATACACATACAACAATGATCCGAAAACCCAAACAAAAATTTTCTTTTTAATCCCCAAACCCACTAATTTGTTAGAGAACAAAAAAAAAAATGAAAACAAAATAACAAAAAAATAAAAGTGATAGAGAGAGATGATCCAAGGGTGGAGGTGAAGAGAGCGCCATTGTTATGGGTTTAAGAGATAGATAGTTAGGTTGGAGGTGAAGAAAGACCACCATGGTGATGGTGGCTATTGGTGGCAGTGAGTGGCAAAGCATGTGAGCCCCGGCCATGAAAAGGAGAAGAAAGTGAGAGGGAGAGCTAAGATAGGAGAGATTTAGTGAGCGAGAGGAACTAAGGGAGAATAGAGAAAGAGAAGGGGAGAAAGTGAATGTGACTCAGAGAGAAGAGAGAACTGGGAATAAAATAGATTAAATAATAATACAATTTTGCTACAGTTGCTTGATTGTAAAAAATTTTAGAATTACAATTTTGGATAATGCCCACTTTATGGTTTGACGCTATAATTTTACAATTTGGGAATCTTACTATCACAATGCTAATACCCTAAGAGCATTAGCACTTGGTCTTTCAAATGATATATGTAGGTGTATTTTAGCATCAAAGTACAAAAAAAGCTCACTACCCAGTCTTCCAATTGTAAAAATATTTACAGTTGTGCTACAATACCATCCTAAACTTATGATGGCACTGTAGCAACATTCTAAACATAAATTATTATATTTTATTCAACTCTCTCTCTCTCTCTCTCTCTCTCTCTCTCTCTCTCTCTATTGCTTCAATTCTCTCTCTTGACCTCTATTACTTCTCTCTCTTGGCCGAACAAAAAATTTTCTCTCTAGTAGGTGAAGGCAGTGGCGTCGACTTTGTATTTTACTGTTAGTTGCTAGTCTAGTTTCTTAAGTTTCGGTGGTAATGGGTTTTATTGTGTGGTGGTGTTGGTTGGGTTGTGGATTTTATTGTGTGGTGGTGTTGGGTGGCTACAACGGTGGTGGGTTTGATGAGTATGGTTGTGGATCAGTGTGAATGGGTTGTGATTTGCCGCCGTATATGGACTGGTGTGTCTGGGGGTGAGGATTGTAGTGGATCGGTGTGGTAGGCCGTGGGCTATAGTGGCATGGTGGGTCTAGGGCTGAGTTTTGGTGTTGGCTTTGGTGTTTGGTGGGTTTGCTTAGTGTTTCTGCCGATGACACTATGATGTGATGGTTGTTGGTTGTGTTGTTGATGGTGGGTGGTGGTTGTGTTGTTGATGGTGGATCAGTGGGTGGTAGTGTTGTTGATGGTGGATTGGTGGGTGGTGATTGGAAATTTTCGAGTGGATCGGTGGGTGGTAGTGTTGTTAATGGTGGATTGGCAGGTGGTGATTGGAAATTTTTGGGTGGATCAAACCGCAACCTCCACAGCTTCACTCCTTCAGACCTCCTCCTTCCCTTAGAATCTCTCCAAGCTCCACCACACCACCACTAACGTCCTTTACCTCACCAAAAATGTCTCCAGCATACCTTTAAAGACTAAAACTATCTCCACCCCCAAAATTTTCAATAGCATAAAAATCTAATCCAAAAAAAAAAAATTAAAAAAAAAAAAGGCAAAACCCATAAATAAATCACCATTAAAATCCAACATAAAAAGCAAAACCCAGAAGTGAAAGATTTTGACATTGTAAGAGGAGAAGTGGTGAGCGATAGAGGAGAGAGAAGAATGATCCATGCCAGCCGATGGTGGATAAGTGATGCCATCACACCATGGGAGGACTAAAGCCAAGGTTTGTGACTATGAGAGGAGGAGGTTCGCCAAAAACATCTTCTCCAACTCTAGCATTAGTGTGGCAGATAGTAATCTCAAGATCTTGTATGATAATCTCTCTCTCTCTCTCTCTCTCTCTCTCTCTCTCTCTCTCTCTCTCTCTCTCTAGATTTTCTCCAATATTTGGGAACTTGTCAGCAAGGAGATGATGTCGGCAGCGGTGTGGTGGAGTTAGGAGAGCTTGTGAGGAAAGAAGGAAGAGGAGGAGTAGTGGGGGTTGAGTTTTGAGATCTATTGGAGAGATAAACTGTCGCTGGGTTTTGGTTTTTTTAATCAGACATAAACTTAAAATTGAGGTTAACTCCATTAATGGTGACTCGGATAAAATCGACACATGTAGTGATCTAATTAGAGATCCTAAGGGCCTATTTGGTTTAGAGCAGTTTTGGATCATATCATTCAAAACTCATAACTGAGTTCTCAAAATATGTGGGAGGGAACTCTAACCGATGTGGGACTTGCGATTACAACTACAATGTCACGCCCTTGGTTGGTCCTGCCCACACTCGGGGACGAGCCGATAAACCGTGAGGGACTGGCTCCCCAAAGCGGATAAATCCGGATAATGAGGAAGTGTTCCCACAATGCTTATTAAATATCACCCTGAAAAAAAATTTTGGAGCCGCCACTAGATCCACACAATGAAAACTGAGCTATCACTAAACCAAACGGGGAAAATTATTAGATATTCCCGGAGTACTATAAGTGCGTATTTCCTCCTCTCACATGAATGGTGGGTCCCACCATAAATTTAATTAGTGAGACCTACCATTCATGTGAGAGGATGGAGCACGCATTTATGGTACTCCAGAAGTACACAATAATTTCCCACCAAATAGGCCCTAAGAAAACACAACTCAAATACTATACCTAAGTTTTGCCATTTTACAAACTTTAGTGAAAAAAAAAAAAAAATAGAGGGTATTTAGGGAAATTTTGTTTTGGGAGTTTAAAACTTTTGTTTCCCTTAAAAATGAAATATAAGTATTTGGTACATGCTGATAAAAACTGAAAATATATATAAAAATGCATGATAGTAAAAAAATGTGTACAAATATGTGTTATATTATTTAAAATTCGAGAATATATATCTAAGTGGGTTTACTAAACGCGACAAAAACTTTTCAAGGCTTCTAATTCATCTATGAAATTGTTGTTTAGAAGAGATTTCGGACAGAGTCCGGTTCTCCTCACATGGAGAACCGAGAACCTGACTTATAGATGGCCCACTGCAATAGTGTTCAGTTCCTAGTGCATGGGTTATCGTACGTCTTCGCCTCTAGTTTACATCTGCCACACCATTTTCCCATAAATGGCTATTTTTCCGTTAATTGGATTTTGTTGAGACAATTCCTTGCAAAGCCTTCCATGTAAATTTTATTTTTTAATTTTTAATTTTTTTAAATCTTATTAGGGAGTTTAATGCACCAGTTCCCCTGCCACAATCTGGCTATTGTGTCTCCCCTGGAATTAAGATCAAGTGCAATATGCAATTATAATGATAGGTTGAAATTGAGAGTTAAAAAAATAATTTTCATTCTCAAACGTTATATAAAAAATATTAAAAAGAAGTAAAAAATTAAAAATATAAAAAAATTTGTGAAGGAATGGGGTTAATTGCATGATGCAATTGCATATTACAATTACACATGATCTCAATCCTCCACTTGAACACACTCCTTTAATTTGTGCGTAAATATCCCATTTTTCTTTGTTAGAAATTATCTTAATTTGTAATTCAACTTTGATTGGGTTTCTTTAGAGTAAAATTGTAGAAGCACAACTTATCCACGTGGTGAGTTTTGAGTAGTTGTGTTGTGTACTCATATGAAATCACCACTTTTACGCCACCACTCACAACTTGTCATGTAAACAAGTTGTGCCAAAAGTTGTGTTCCTTTAACGTGTAAGGAAAACCTATTCCTTGTCAAACAAATAATTGTACTTGTTATATACAAATGACTATTTTCCCTATTCACTAAAAAATGAAGTTTTTATCCAACAAAAAAACATATATTAAAGTATTATAAATAGAGTAATAGACATTACCACAAAAAGTTTGGTGGCTTTTCCCAAGAGCTGGTTTGCACACATAAGGAGAGATTTTAAATTAATTGAAATTAGTATTCCTTGAGTATATAAACACTTTGTTGGATCTGGTGAATTCTTGCTTGGCATAGGCATTTATTAAACGATGTAAATCCTTGGTGTTGTGCGATTCTCTCTTCTTTTCTACTTTCTTTTTTTGTTCTTATTATTTGTTTGGAAATATTTCAAAAGCACATAATAGTTTTCACAATCAACTTGCGTGAGAGTGTTATCCGAAAGCCTTTCCCCCTTACAAAATGGCATTAGAGTTTCCATTGTTGCAATAATTTAGTATTAAAGCAGATGGTTTAATTGGGCAAGTGTTCATCATTAGTGCGTCGCACCAAACAGAACAAGGAAGACTCTGACGTTAGCTCCACTCATGGTTGAATAAAAAATTCTCTATTAAAGAGTTACTTGGATTCTTATACTTGATGTTATTGCGTGACATATGGATTCTTAAGAAAAGGACTTCCACTTATGGGTAGAAGTTTCAAATTGTCCAAGGGAGATTTATTAAAATATTCACAAATGAGTAATTAGTTAGTTAATTAGTGTAGTCCCACATTGGATAATAATATATATGCTACGAATATTTATAGAAAGTTGCGTTCAATGATTCTAAAGATCATGTTTATTCTTCAACACAACTTATTAGAACTTTCAGGCTTTATTTATTACCAATGCGAACACAAAATTCTAGAAAAAATTATAATGTATTTTCCTTGAAAAAAATAAATATTTTGTAACTGCACAAATTATTGGATAAGGTTTGGGTTCAGTGTCCAGTTACACTAAACTTGTTGAGATTATAATACATGTCCACTTTTAAACACATATCACCATCTTAACGGGTCTAGTATACTACATGCACTAGATCTAAGCCCCTATTCCTCACCCTGATTTTAGGCTCCCAGAAAAAGGAAATGATATGGTTTGGTAAAAGTGGAGTAAAATTTATTGTTTTGTGCAGTGGGAGAGGGACAAAAGAAAAAAGTTCGGAGAGAGAGTCCCATATTGGTTGCAGCAAAATATGGATTTACCGAAATGGTTGAGAAGATTCTGGAACATTTTCCCATAGCACAGTATGACGTGGATGAAGAGAAAAAGAACATGGTGCTATTGGCAGTGGAGCATAGGCAACCACATCTTTGTGAGTTCCTTCTCTCACTGAAGAAGAAGAATATTATAAAGGACAGCGTGTTCTATCAATTGGATTGTTACGGGAATAGTGCATTGCATCTTGCTGCGAATATAGCGAACTTTCAATGGCCGGTTCCTGGAGCCTCATCCCAAATGCAATGGGAAATCAAATGGTTTGAGGTACGCGCTAAAGAGCACCTTTCTTTCTTGATTATTGATTCTAACTTTCCAAGGCCCTTTTAGTATTTTTGCTTGGTTTGGCTTGCCAGGTCTTAACTAGGCTTACATGATAATGTTATGTGACAGGGATTTAAAACAAACTATTTTATATATATATATATATATATTGTTTGTAAACTTTGATAACGATGTTATTTTAATCTTTCCTTTTATTGTAAAAATACCATTGACTTTCTTAAAACAATGTTTTACTTTTATAATATAAAAAGTATTTTAAAAATGACATCGTGTTTTTCAAACAACAATAGACAAGAGGACTAAAATGACAAATTTTAAACGGTTAAAAAAATTATATGTAAAATTATGAGTTCTCATTTACTTATATGACAAAATATTATAGATTATATATAGAGTACTAGACGTTAAATGGGAAAAGTCAATAATATATATATATATATATATATATATATATATATATATATATATATAGTATAACTCTAAACAATATTATATTAACTAACAATTTTTTATTGAATTCATATTTTAAAAATTTTACTGTTCGATTTTAGATTTTATATATTCTTAACATGTATGTCAGAGTAAACTCATTTTTTATACATAATTTTAAATTATAAATATTGAAATTTAAACATTGATTGATAATATTGCTAGTGATGTTTTATTAATTATTTTGAAATTTTGTAAGTATAAAGAATATTAGAAGGAAATATAATCTAATAATGAATTTTTCAAAATTCACATACATTGAAAAAATATTGTTATATATAATACATATTTAATCAATAATAAAATAAAAGCTAGGGAATTTGTATTAAAGAATATAGTTACTTTAATTACATTTTTTAAAAGAGAATATCAAACTTAATTTAATTAGTATTTGTCTGGTATTGGATCACTCTATCAAAGCAAGCAATGAGTTCTAATGAGTATAAAGTAATATAGTTTATTTAACAAGAAATAATATAAACACTTCATTTGCGTTGGCTTGGTTTACCCTAAAAAGCAATGAATTTTTATAATTAGTTAAAATTAATAGAGTTTAAAATTGATTGTAATCCTGAAAATCAAATTATAACATATATATTACAATAATATGGAAGAACTTACAACCTCAAAAGTTTTTTTGAAAAATTAGAATAAGTCATTAAATAAAAGAGAGAAAAAATAAAGTTAATATTTTTTCCCTTTTTTTGGGATGCATCATGCAGTACATAAAGTCATTCATGCCAAAAAATATCCTTCTTCTCCAAAACAAGAAAGGCAAAACTCCAGATGATATCTTCAAGGAAAGCCACAAGAAACTTGTTGATGATGGTGGGCAGTGGCTAAGCAGAACATCGGAAGCATGCACGGTCGTAGCAGGTCTTTTTGTCACGGCTACCTATACCACGTCAACCACCGTGCCCGGTGGTGTCAAACAAGAAAGCGGCACTCCTTACCTCGAACACAAGATGTCATTCCAAATTTTCGCCGTTTCATCCTTCATCTCCTTTTACTCTTCACTGATAGCAGTGGTCATGTTCCTTGCAATTTTCACATCCGGGTGCAGAGAAAGAGATTTCCGCTACACCTTACCATTGAAGCTTTTAATGGGTTTAACAGCATTCTATGCGTCTATAGCTTCTACCTTGATTTCTTTCTCCACCGGACATTTCTTCATCCTCAAGGATCAACTGAAATCTGTAGCCTTCCCGTTGTATATAGGGGTCTGCCTACTGGTAACATTTTTTTCCATGGCAGTGTTTCCACTATTCTTTCATTTGGCGTGGGCTACCTTCAAGAAGGTGCCACAACGTAACTACGAGGTGACTCCCTTCTAGTCTTATTTTAAAGATTAACTAGAATTTACATCGCTATTTTCCTCAAGAGTCTGATGGCTCGGGTTATTGATTGATAGACTCGTCAATACTATAATGTTGATACTGGAGTCGTGTCTTGTCTATTGTTCTTTTGATGAAGCAGTGTCTATTGTTCTATTTCAATAAAGTGAAACATATTTATCTGGGTGAATCTACTATATCTACCTTCTTAATTAAGGAGTTTCGACTACAATTTATTATTGGAAGCTTTCAATTAATTGTCTGAAGGCTTTATTTTTCATTATCATGATGAATTTGATTGTTGCGAGTTCAACTTATATAGTTTTTATTTAATGTATCAATAACTTGTATCATTCGTAATAAAAAAATAAAATAAAGGTTTTTAAATATCAAAATTTTATCCGTACTACAAAATTATGAAATTTTAGCGAAATGTATATCTAACGTTTATATGTGTCTCCTATGCAAAAAAAAAAAAAAAAAACAACATTCATCGTGTGCCAAAGGGCATGAGATTGACTTATATCATAAAGATGCTATAATTAACATGAAATAATCTTTATTTATATGAGATTATCAAAAAAAAAAAAAAAAACTTTATTTATATGACTGCTGTAATATTGTTCAAATTATATCGAAAGACTAATAATTTAGTGGCATTGCTTTTGGGTTTTCATGTTAAGAAAACTAATGTTCAAATCCCCTTTATTACAAAATGGTTTGATTCAAGTCATATACCATATTTGTATTCTGTTAGGTTACATAGAATATAAATTATTAATAAACATTAACAGAAATATACTATGTATATTGAGTTCATCATTTTTACCCACTACAGTACAGTATCCATATTGGTCAAATTCTCTCCAACTTGTGCGATTGTTCATCATCATCTCTGATTCTGAGCCGCAGTTGTAGCCTCTATGTATGCCTCCAAGGAACATTAGGTTCCATCGTTACGCCACTGTTGTAGAACTACCGGCTATTTCAAGTGAACCACTTCATCTTCACATCTCTCCGCCGCTTTGTGTGGCGGTCATTTGAAAAAAAAAAATTAAAAAAAAATAGAAGCACAGTGTGGTTCAAAATTGGTTTGACTGTAGGCTTGTAAGTTGTAAATGTAAATAACAATTATGGGCTTGGGTAATGTTTTGGAGTGGGCCTATTCTAAAAGGGTAGGCTTTTGGATTTTGGAATGGTGTGGGCTGTCTTCTAGCTAAAACCTAAAAGGCCGAATGTGTAGGGTGTGGAAATTAATATTCATGTATTTTATTAAAAATATAAGAGAAATTATTTTAGTGGCCAAAAAAACGAACCTTGAAATGGAATTCCAGGATTTCAATTGATCATACACCTTATCCACCATATACGCCAATATTGATCATTTGTGGCATAATATATATATATATATATATATATATTGATCATTTGTTTTATGTTGTATGTATGAATTTTTTTTTGGTACTGTACATTATATTAATTTTACTCTCTTTTTATCTACTGGTTTTGTTGAGCCTATCTTTTTCTTGTTTTTACTGTTTTTCATTTCAATAACTTTAGAGTCACAAAATTTTTATAAAATTATTAAGACAGAAAATTGTTAATAATAAATAATAAAGTAATATAAGTGATAAACCAGATAAGAATAAATACATGCAAATAAGTCAATTCAATTTTTGTAAAAATTTATTATATTTATAACATTACTATTTTCTTTTACCTTTTCTTTTGCGTACATTCCCTGTCTTTTTCTTTTTCTTTTTCTTTGAGTACATTCTTAAAAGAAGAACCGAATAAACGCATACCAAATGAACAAATACTTTTTTTTTCAAAGGACAATGCATCTTTCGAGAGAGAAGAGCTGCTTCCTAAATTTTTTTTTTTGAAAAAAAGAGTGGTAGTTTTTTTTTTTTTTTTTGGAGAAGGAAAAAAGAGTAATAGTTGTTTAGATAGAGGAAGAAGTTATAGGGAAGAATAAATTTTAATCTATGTTGTATAGTATATAAATCCAATATAGGGTGTTTGAATGTAGCTTTTTACAGAAATAATCTATTTGTTGAAAATTGATTGAAATATAATTGCATCAAAAATATATAGCTTTGAAAACCGTATAAAGTGAGGTAAGAATCCAATTTGTTCAGAAGGAAAAGCTTGGATTCTGGCGTGAAAAACAGGGGGTCGAATCATCATCATTTGGAACATACTTCGCTTGAGGTCCAAGTCTAGTGGGATAATCTGTTGTTTTTTAAATTGACATTCTATTCGACATTATATTTCTTAAACTTATTTGGTAGAAATTCCCCCAAACTCTGTTCACTGTCACTAATTTCATCAAAAGCCAAATTGACTTCTATAATGTTGCACAATTAATTGCACTGTTTGTTTATTTTCTTTCCAGTTTCTATTAGTTTCTGTCTTTCTGATTGGCAGGCGGCGGCAAAAGTTTTTTTCCCTTGATCCTTTTTTTAAATACTAATAACTACAAACTTCAAGACGAGGTAGTCTTAATCTACAAGCTACAAATATGCTAGTAAAAACTACAGCATGTGTTTATTTATGGCACTAGCATAGACTCGGTCTCTAGTATAATATATCAATACACAAGTCCCAGTTTCACCCATCTTCTACTCATCTAACTCCACTCATTTCCTGTCCGCCTTTGTTACTCTTAGAAAAAATGGCTTCCACCATAGACCAACTGAATCCAGAGATGGAGAGCATCAAGAAAGATTTGTTCAAAATGGCCATGAAAGGCGAATGGGATAACGTGGTTGAAATATATAGGACAAATGCAATGGCCCACACGGCCAAGCTCACCAGGTCAGAGGACACAGCATTACACATTGCTGTCTCCGATAGCCAAGAAGGCATAGTCCAAGAACTTGTCGAATGTATTTCCATTCACCGAAAAGACAAAGAGATCAAAGAGGTTCTAGAAATTGGAAACGAGCAAGGGAATACTCCTCTCCACATTGCTGCATCGATAGGGAGTGTGGCTATGTGTCAGTGCATTGCAGAAGTTGATAAATCATTGGTGGGTGCTCGTAATCTCGACAAAGAGACCCCTTTTTTCTTGGCAGTTCTCTATGGTAAAAAAGAAGCCTTTCTTTGTCTTCACCAGCTCTGTGGTACCAAGAATGGCTATGCATATTCAAGGAGGATGGATGGTGACACTATTCTTCATTGCGCTATCTCTGGAGATTATTTTGGTGAGTATTTTAACTATTTATATATATGTATGCTTCTTTACTAATTCAGTAATTTGCAACATATGTTACGTATTAAATAGGTTGAGGAAGCAGCAAAATACTTGTTATTTAGAGAATTTGGGCTACTGATTTTTTATTTGGGTACTAAGACATGTTTCAAATTATTGTTGCTTTTTTGACAGATTTGGCATTTAGAATAATTCACTTGTATGACAAACTAGTTAACTCCTTCAATGAGCAAGGATGGACCCCTCTTCATTTATTAGCAAGCAAGCCTTCTGTTTTCAGAAGTGGTAGCCACCTTGGACGATGGTATAAAATGATTTATCATTGTAAGTAACACTGCATTGTATATAGCCGCATTGAAAAAATGTTTTCAAATTTCATCCTCCTTTTTAATTGCATTAATTTACAACAACTTATTACTTCCCGAACTCCTTTCCAAAATAAAAAATAAAAAAAATTCCTGAACTCAAAATTCTAGAAAGTCTTTTATATATAAATATATATATATATATATATATATATATATATATATATTATATAATTAAAATAGAACTTTTTAAGTGTACGTACATTTATATATATTAATATAAACTAAATCTATTTTATAAATTGATACATTTAAGATTCAAATTTCTAATGAATGTATGAGCATGAGGTACATAATCAATCCTTTTTCCTTCCTTCCTCCCCATTGTTTTTTTTTTTTTTTTTTTTGGCATCCATGATGTGTGCATGGCAATTTAGTTGTCAGTCATGGCATAAAATCATAGAGTATAAAATAAAATAAGACAATTAGTCCTAAAAATAATCGTGGTTGCATGCATGATTACATCAAGAATCTAGCTATCTTCTCTTTGTGTTAACTGCTAAGTGCTGTCTTTAATTATTGAGATAGTTTACTTAATTTTTAAAATACTTTATTTTAGGTAAAACTTTATTACCTAAGTTTCAAGAATTTAAAATTATACTCCAGATAAAATTATATATCAAATTCGAATAATTTAAAAATAAAATTTTATGTTTTTCTTAATTATTTAGATTATACGATAATTTTGTTTTTTAATACACATGGAAAAACTTGTACATTATATATCGTAAATTCGTAATATAACAAGCAACTCAATTCACTTGTATTATACGTTGTAATGTGTTTGTCACATGGCTCAATAATTTTTAATCTATAGTATTTTCAGTGATATTAGTATTAAAAAAAAAAACTATTTTATTTACATATAGTTAACATTTTTTATTTATGTATTATTTTTAACTACAGCACACTGCAGGCTACTAATAATAATTTAATCATAAAAAATTGAATAAGAAAACTTAGAAAAGATGAAATGGGACTTTTCCTATTATATAGACACTTTAACTTTAACCTCTTTTTCAGTAAAAAATAGAAAACTTTAACTTTCTTTTATTTCTCTAAGTGGCACTTTAACTTTAATTTTTTATTTTATTTTTTATTAATATAATCAATATTCTATACCCGATCTATCACGGATCATTGATTTACCATCCTCTATTGTTATTTGGAAGGTATCTTTGTTGATGAGCTCAAGAAGGAACCATCTGATGACCATCCAACGGGACCAAATAACAATCTCAATCACCAAAAGAAGAAGTATCCAGAGAATTACAGAACATGTATCAACTTCTGGAAATTAATGTATTGGAATGTGGTTTTACTCATCAACTTCCCCCAGTGGTTTTGGAATGTGGTTACTGGTGGTATGAGACTGAATCTTTGTTTTAATATTTGTTTAAGTACAGTAAATATCTTACAAACATCATACCAACGGGATCATATTCTGTCTGATTTAATTGTTTGATATAAATGGCCCTCCTTGCGCGCAGATGCCCTAAGATAAAATTATGTTCCCTCATTTTGATTTTACAATAAAATACTTCTTTCTCAGATAAATAAAAGTATCAATTATATTAAAAAAGAAGTACAATAAACATGATAATAATTAAATGAATTGATATTATATATTAGCAGCATAATAAATATTTTTTCATGATTAAATTCTTATTTTATATACATTTTAATTGAGAAAAAAAACAATACAGACCTTAAATATCTCTATTGAAAATATATAGAAAGTGTAAATTTTTGAGACCATTGGCTTTTTTTATGATGAAATAAAAAATAAAATAAATAAATAAAATAGCCTCCACTTTTGAAGGGGAAAATATCGTCTAAGCCCACACTAAAGAACAATCTACTAACTAGATATGGCCCCACAAATGGTGGGACTCATAATTTGCGAGTAATCCATTCCATAACTGGGCTCATAAGAGTATTAGCATTCAGTTTCTAAAAAATATTTCATTTTATCATTTCAAAAGTTACTTTATCTATTATACCATACCATCTTATAACATACCCAATATTCCAAATTTTATTTTTACATACAATACTTTAAAATAGTATAAATTACACAATAACATAATATATAAAAATAAAATAAAATAACTATCTGTCTTCTCTCTTCATCTCTGTTCTCTCTCTAATTTTTGTCTCTCTGTTTCCTTCTCTCAACCACCCACCACCAACCCAAACCCAAAACAAACACCCACCACCAAACCCAAGCCCAGAACAACCACCACCAAACCCAATCAGCACCACCATCAAACCCAATCAACATAGCCACCAAACTAACCCAAACCCAATGAACACTACCACCAAACCCAATCAACATCACCACCATACCCAATTAGCACCCATGGCAAAAATCCACGACAAACCCACATACAAAAACCCATGGCAAACCCACAGCAAACCCAAATACAAAAATTTGGAGAAAACCCCCCAAAAAACCACCACCATCAATCCACACCAATATTTGCCGTGATCAGAGTTGCCACTGCCGCTGAACCCCAACTTTGCTTTTAAGTATTTTCCGCTTTTGCACCCTAATCTGATTTTTCATTTGGTTCTCCCAAAAAAAAAAAAAAAACGATTTGAGTTCCACCTCATACGCCACTCCATGCCAATTTGAGAGTAAGGAAGGATAGAGAGACTAAGATAGAGAGGGTAGGAAGAGAGAGAGAGAGAGAGAGAGAGAGAGGTTGGGAGGCTGAGATGAGATGAGAGAGACTTGGAGAGAGAGAGAGGGAGAGAGAGAGAGAGAGAAGTGAGTCAGGGAGAGATCGAGAGAGAAAGAGGAAGATGCTTTTGAGGAGAATAAATAAAAAACAATATTTAATTTTTGTAAGCGAGTTACAAAACCATCATAAATATAGAATGGTACTATAGCATAATTATAAAATTTTTTACAATTACAAGACCGGTTAATGGGATTTTTTTGCACTTTGATACTAAAAGATAACATATTATACCATATGCAAGACCGGGTACTATCGCTCTAAATAAGATAATTGGTCCCATCGGAGGCTTGGAGCTTAAATAAAGTAATACATATGGCTTGCTATTGACCAAACCTTCTCCTTTTTCTTCTTCTTCAATTTTTCTTTTCTTTTTTTTTTTAGCTATATGCGTACTTAACATCTAAATAAGATTGGCATTCACGAAGCCCAAAGCCACACGGACATAATGCCTATGTAGTTATGACTCGATTCCTTTGTGCTTGGTATTGACGAAACTTTGTTTTTTAGCTCCAAAAAAGAGGGCGCGAACAGATGCACACAACTTTGATGAAAGATCAAAGGTTATAAACACAGCATATAATAATAGTGGAGTACCAACAGATGTAGAGAACCCTAAAGGATCAAAGATGAAACCAGCTGGAGGAGGTAATCAAGGTGAGCCAATTTTTTGCACGGCTCACTCCTTAATCTTTAATCACTGGGGTCCACGCTATCTGTAAACTTCAACTCTTGAACTATATTATTTCTTGTTCAGGATCCGATGCTACCAATGGGGCTCAGGGGCATAAACTATTTCCAGCTAATTATGGCACCTGCTTTGAGTTTGTCAAGTTTGCATCTAAGGCAATGCTGGTCATTTTGGGACTAGGTACGTCATTAATATAGAGTAATGCCATGAAGTATGAACAAAATATTTTTTACAACTTGTTAAAATGATAAATCATAATTGAAATAACATCTCTCATAATCCATCACTCATACTATTTTTATCGTACGATAAGCAAAACAAATTATATCAACAGTTAAAAAAAAAATTCTTATTGCTAGATTTCTTGGTCATTATATAACTATTCCCACTTTCTTTTATATATATATATATATATATATATATATATATGTATGTATGTATAACTTAAAAATACTATTCCTAATTTGTCAAATACTCAAAAAGGCATTTCAATTAAAGTTTTACTCCCTACAAAATATGGAAAACATGCAGACGCCTTGCTCAGGTGAATGTAAGATTGAATCTTAAGTCCCTATCTGATATCTCTGAGTCTCTGACGATACTAATTAACACCTTCATTATCATGCCAAGCTAGCTAGTGTGGCCTTGCACACGCATAAGCTAAGCTGTGTGTTTCTCCTTCACTTCACAGTTCACACAAGCATGCGTGCGTGCGAGCGTGCTTGCACATACTCATATATGTACAAGATCATTCACACTGTTTCTATTTTATAATATGAATTCATTGAATTGTACTATGTTAACAAGGATCTACTGTGATAAGAAAGATAGAAGAGAAGAAACAGAAGCACACATGGGCTGTTCAGATCATGAACGAACTTCTACGATATACTTCAACATACGAATATGATGCCGCAGCAGGGACGAGCCCCATGGCAATAACAGTAGCCCCAACAGATAGTGATCCGACAAAGCCTTATGCTGTTAGTGATGGCGGCATTGTCGACTTTGCAGGCGAGGGCTCCATGTTGGATCCAGAAGCTCTGACAATTGATACTGTGGGAACTAAACCAGAAGAAAACAACAGGGTAACTGGTGGTACCGATAATGCAAATGAAGGTATAATCCGCTATCTTTCTCACTTCTGTACTAAATTTCTGATTAGTTCACACCACTCATAGAGCTATTCATAAGACAAAAACAAAAATCTTAGGGCATACATAGGGAAAATTTTGTTTTTTAGAGGGTGGAAGTTTAAAGCATATATATAGGAGAGATATGTAACCATTTGTAAGGTATTAATTTAAAATATTAAATAAAATCTCATTTAAAATTTTAAATGATATAATATCTTGTATTGGTTTATATTCAAAACAAAGCAAAATATTAACAATGAACGATACTACTCTTGAAATGTAAAGAATCCTAAAAAGATCATCAACAAGTATATTAGGGTTAGGCTTCATCCAACTTTGCCACAATTGTAATCCAAGAGTTCACCTGTGAGTCTATGTTATACCAAATAAGAAAATAGCAATCTTAGAATCACAAAATTTCAATCTTTTTATTTATTTATTTATTTATGAACTTATATCAAATGGCAGGTTGTTATTGACGTAACATCAATTTCACATGGCCCCATTAATATCATTTTTGTTATACAACAATTAGATTATGACACCTTAATAATTATGAAAATTTTGTAAAATATGTTGCATCCCAAAACTTATTGAAAAAAAAAATGGTCCACATGTAAGCCAAAGCTGACAAATACATTTTTTATACTTCTTAATTGAGGAAGGGGGATTCAAACCATTGATGTCTCTATTGAATTGAAGTTGACAAATACATTTTTTATACTTCTTAAGTGAGGAAGGGGAATTTAAACTATTGATGTCTACATTGAATTGGTAATAGTATTAAGTTAAAAAACTCTTGATGGTACATATTTTAATAGGCACTATCAGGTTTGTGTGATCCAAACCTCGATTGGGATAGCCTTCCATATATAAAACATACAACACCACTTTTCCATCTTTATTTATTTATGGGTTTGGTTAGTGAATGCCTTTAGTACGTTTGTTAATTGATCATTTTAAGAAAGTTTTGATACAATTTTTATAGAAAATATAAAAATTAGTCAAAAAATTTAGTTACTTTTCTCTTTTCTGATTAAAAAGTTTAAAAATATTCCCTAAATTAATGCCCCTAAGGTATCCAATAACTTTTCATTTTATTTATTTATATTTGTTTTTTACTAACAACATTTCAATAATTCTTGGAGTCATTTGATTAATTTTGTCCCCCAAAATAAAACTATCACCCTATTATTGGATCTTCATTGAAAATAAAAAAATAAAATCCCAATTATTGGAATGGCACCAAAGAGTGAGGGAAGATACTAGAAAACTATCAAATTTTTAAATATAAAATATAAAATAAAAAGAAAAAAAGAATAGAAAGATTGATTAGCTTTAGTCGATCAGCCCATTCCACTTAACTGCACCTTGGTGTTATTAGCAGCGAAGAAGGAACCCCCAGCAAAGAAGGAGTCTCCCATATTAATTGCAGCAAAGAATGGTATCACTGAAATCGTGGAGAATATCCTAGAACATTTTCCAGTTGCCATACATGACATGAATGAACACAAGAAGAATATAGTGTTGTTGGCGGTGGAGAACAGGCAACCACATGTATATCAACTTCTGCTACGAAGAAATGTGCGGACAGATAGCGTATTTCGGAGAGTGGATAACAAAGGGAATAGTGCCTTGCATCTTGCGGCAAAGCTTGGAGACCATAAGCCTTGGCTAATTCCAGGAGCAGCATTGCAAATTCAATGGGAAATCAAGTGGCATGAGGTACGAAAAAGGTTAAATTAAAGATCCTATTAGTTATTGGGGCTCTCTAGAATCCTTTATGGAAAAAAAAGGTCTAGAACATAATTTTTCCATATCAAAATTTTTTTTTCTTAAAAGAAAAAAACATTAAGGAGAGCCCCAATAACTAACAGGAATCAATGCTTGTAAATCCTAGATAGCATAGGAACTGTAGATGGGAGACTGTAGGAGCTCCCTCTCCAAGCTTTGAACACACACTTTTGTGTGTTTGAAGCTAAGGGAATTAAATCTTGCTATTGGATTAAATTATTAAACTCATTATTTTTAAGAGAATTAGTAGCTTATCATGATATCATAGTAAAAAGTCACAAATTCAAATCTTACCTCTACGTTACCTTTCTCATTTAAATTTTTTTTACGTTGAACCCCACTTAATAAGAATAATTTAGGCCCACACATAAATGAAAAGTGTTAAATTAAATTATTATATTCAACATTTTCTAACTTAACTTCTCTCTCTCTCACATACACACACACAACCCACACACTACATGTCCTTCAATACCACAACCACAAACTGTGAAACTTTCTATCCCATTCCACTTGTTAATGTATTTAGATTTAGGAAGCTCTCTCAAGTCCACTCTTAAGCTCACCATACTATTGTATTTAGATCCATCATACTATCACCCTTACAATTATAAAATTACTTACACTAATAATTTGTCCTAAGACTAAGAGTAACAAAGTTATCAAATCTTGTTATTTCCTTATTCCCTCTCCCCCTTTGTGTGTTTGTTTCTCAAAAAATATTATGTTATTTCAGTTTGTGAAGGAATCCATGCCCTTCCACTTTTTCCCCCGCCAAAACAAGGATGGAAAGACCTCCAGAGAGATATTCACCGAAACCCACAAGAAGCTTGTCGAAGATGGCAGTAAGTGGCTAACAAGCACCTCTAATTCATGCTCCGTAGTCGCTGCACTCATTGCAACCGTGGCCTTTGCCAGCTCCACCACAGTTCCCGGAGGCGTCAAGCAAGAAAGTGGCACTCCAACTCTTGAAAACCAGCCTGCATTCGATGTCTTCGCCATATCATCACTCGTCGCACTTTGCTTCTCCGTCACGGCATTGGTCATGTTTCTCTCCATCTTAACATCTCGATACCAAGAGAAGGATTTTGGGAGAGACCTACCAAGGAAGCTTTTGCTAGGTTTAACATCATTGCTCGTTTCAATAGCTTCCATGTTGATTGCCTTTTGTGCAGGACATTTCTTTGTGCTAAAGGATAAACTGAAATATGCAGCGTTTCCAGTGTACGCAGTGACTTGCCTGCCAACAACCTTTTTTGCAGTAGCGCAGTTTCCACTGTACTTTGACCTTATATGGGCCACCTTCACGAAGGTGCCAGAACGTAGCTACAAGGTGGTACTTTAATGTGTGAGTTCTTTTTTTTTTTTTTTTTTTTTCATTTATAAAATCTGATATGTTTAAGAGTATTACAAGAAATATTACAAATTTTATTACATCGACTTTACAAACATTTATCTCAAATTAAGTAATAGTTGTTAATTTTATGACATGATGACTCCAAATTATGGAAAATTATTGTGTACTCCCGGAGTACCATAAATGCATACTCCTTCCTCTCACATGAATGGTGGGTCCTACTAATTAAATTTATGGTGGGACCCATCATTCATGTGAGAGGAGGGAGTATGCATTTATGGTACTCCGGGAGTACCTAATAATTTTCCATAAATTATATCTCAAAAGAACTCATCTACATGGGAAATCTTTCTTTATCCAACCACCTCCTGCCTTGTTGTCCATCACTAATCCTAAACACATACTCTGAAATATTTAAGGATAAAACGTTCTAGACATAATCCACATTGTTAGATTTCATTTTACTTACGTTTCTCAAATACCTATATTAAAAAAAGATTTTATTTTACTTATACATTCAAAACTCAATTACCGTTTCAAGATTATAGACAAATCTCAGCCGATATTAATGTAAACCTCAGTATTTTATTTTTTGGCTCTTTTAAAGTCTCTCTATGAATTCACAAATCAACAAGACTTGCAAATATTGCATCCTAGCCTCCAATTGGCTTCAAAATCTTCTGTAAGATCCCGTAAAGGAACCAAATTATGAAAATATCAAACTAAAATGTTATCACACAGTCCGAGTGAAACCTGTTGAGATACACCTAAATCAAAGACAAGCTCGAATCTCCGTGAGTGCTTTCTTGATTGACCTATATAGCTCCAGTAAAAATTAAAAACAAGTCTAATGACACAAACTTTTCATAGAGATTGCTCCATTCTAAAATATAAACCTTAATAGCAAAAATTTGGCCATCAAAGGTTTTTCATAGTAGATCATGGTTTTGAAACTCAGGCCAAACAATATGGTCTGACTAGGTTAACCGGAAACCGTTTACCAACACAATTCTTTAAACCTCAAGAACTGGTCTATGTAAGAAAGTCAGTGAACCATGTCGACTGCGGTTGAACCTTCCAAGCTTGAAAACTATAAACGGTTCTCACAAGTTAGACCGTTAGAGGTTTATTTTGGGTACTTACAAGTTTACAGACATTGTTAAAAACTGAAGCTTCAACCAAGTGAGATGCTATCAGATAAGATCACACAGCCCTCTCTCTCTCTCTCTCTCTCTCTCTCTCTCTCTCTCTCTCTCTCTCTCTCTCTCTCTCTCTCTCTCTCTCTCTCTCTCTCTCTCTCTCTCTCTCTCTCTCTCTCTCTCTCTCTCTCTCTCTCCATTTTTCATTTTTGATGATGTTGTTTTTGCATTTTTGCTCTAAAGTCTCCAGTCTTTTTCTTGGCCATGGTAGACAAACTAATTTCTCTCTTTACTATTTTATTGGGTCTCATAAAATAAAAGTAAAAATAAAACTTATTGGGTACTAAAATGTGCTTTGGCATGACTTAGGGTGAGTTTGGTTCAATTTTTTGATATTGTACTTTTTGAAAAAGTGGAGGTTTTAAAAAGTATGGTATGAAACTGGGCTTTTTGAAAAACTAAGTGTTTTTTGAAAAAGTTAAGTATTTGGCTAGCACTTATAAAAGTGGCGATTTGAGTGATAAATTACCAAAAATGACAATGTATATATAAAAGAGATTATTTCATAATTAAATCAACTATTTCATAATACTTAAATCAATTTTTCTTCATTCATTTCTAAAAACTACATTCATAATATTTTTACAATACTTTCACAAAAAATCATTTGTAATAAATTGATATTGATTTTAATTTGAACATACTATTAAAATTATTTTTTCCTCTTTCTAAAAAAATTATTTTTTTCACCAATATTAACTAATAATAACCTACCACTTAAGATTTATTGTGAAAATATTGTGATAGCATTTCTCAATTTTAATTTCTTGTTCTTTATTTTATTTTTCCCTTATTTCTTTTTTTTTTTTTCATCCATATTTCCTTCTTTTTTTCCCCCTTTTTTTTCTCCTTCACACACGTACCCTTACTCTTTTCTTTTTTTCCTTCTTTCCTCTTTTTTCCCTACCACTTCCTCCGAACTCCAAAACATTCCACAGAGCTCTCTTTCTTTCTCTTTCTTTTTTTATTTTCTTTCTTCCTTTCTCTCTTTTCTCTTACCACTTTGTTTGCAAGTTTCTTTCCATCTATCCCATCAAAACACACAAACTTAAAGGTCACACACAACCACACCATTTGATTCTCATCAAACGAAGATAGAGAGAGGGTGAAATCACCAAGGGAGGAAAATTGCCTCCATCGTCTACTGATCTGCTCTGCCCTCACCACTGCCTGTCTTCCTCCCGACCGCTGCTTGATCTCATCTCCACTGCCAACGACATGCGGTAGAAATGGGTCAGATCGGTTTTTTTTTTTTTTTTGGTTTTGATTTCATTATTGGGTTCCTTTGTAAAATTGTGTTATAAGCAAAGGGATAAAATTGGGTTTTTAAGAATAAAAAGTGGGCAATTTGGGAAATTTGCGCAACTTCCAACAGTAAAATGAAATGCTCTTCAACGCTTTTCTATAATGGAGCTCCTTATTGCTTTCGCGATTTGGGCTTTTCCTTCATAAATGAAAACGCAACTTTTTGGGAAAAAAAAAAAAAAAAACAACAACAACAACTACTTTTAAAACCTTACCAAATGCAACATTTTATTTTTATTTTTATTTCAAAAAACGTGTTTCAGCTTCTAAAAGCTGAAACAAACAGACACTTAAAATAATTTAGAAACTCAATATCTATTTATTTTTTCTTAGAATTTAATAACTCTTATTTGTATTATGAAAGTTATGTTATGAAAAATACTATATATATTTATTTTGGACTATTTTAGCCAAATTTTCAATTATTACTAATTTAATATATTTATTTATAATATAAATAATTATTAAATTAATTATGATGTCATCACAATTCAACCTTAGTTTGATCCCGGTCCAAACTCAAAAATCTTGAACTCTCAGTTTTACGGTCCATTAAACAGTCCAGGTTTTAAAACCATGCTGTAGATGTGTGAGCCTATAAGATTATACTTATTTTCTTCTTCATATTTTGTTTATAAACTTATATCATTGTACTAACGCCTCGCCTCCCCTTTTCTAACATGTATCAAAGTTTTCATTTTTATTCTTTGTAATAACCATGCAATTAAAATTAGGGTTAATTGCATGGTTAATCATGTAATGATATTTTTTATGGTGTTTCATGTTTATAGTTTGAACCCTACTTCCCCCCTTCCTTAATATCTACCTATCCCAAAAGAAAAACAAAAACAAACAAATAAAGCACTGAACATCTATTTACCAAGAATCTCTCTCAATCTACATGTATTGAGATTTTAGAACTTTTAATTTTTTTTTTTTTTAGCAATCTAGGACTTCAATTACACATGAAATACATTCACAAGACACAACTTTTGCTTACAGTTTTCTAATCTAACACTATGAATCCAACAGTACACATTTACTAAGAGTTTTATAACTTAGTAACATTGTTTGATTGTCTAACTTAGTAACATTGTTTGATTGTCTTGTAGATGAGAACTTGAGTTTTAAATCCCTCACCCACTACCTTGATGTAAGCCAACACTATGAAATTTTTTTTTTTTTTAAGTGAGATAAGAATTCTTTTTATTCAAAAAGAAAAGCTTGGATTCTGATGAGAAAACATGGGGTTGAGTCATCATCACTTAGAACGTACTTCGCTTTACCAAAGAATAAAAACTTTTTTTTTTTTTTTTTTTTTGAGGAGGAATAAAAACATTCTTCGCTTGAGGTCCGAGTCTTGTACGGTATTCTCCTTTTCAACTTGACAATAATTCACTATGGGAGGCATTAAATATTTTGTAACTTATTATGTAGAAATTACTCAAATTAGTCAAATTACACAAAACTATGTTCACTGTCTATATTTGTCAGAAGCTTAATGGACTCCTATGAATAATATTGGGCAATTAATTAATTGTGTTGCTGATTTTCTCTTCTTATTTTTATTCGTTTCTGATTGGCAGGAGCGGCCGGAGGTAAAAGTGTTTCGATTTATTTTTCTAAATAATAGCTAGAAACTTCAAGACAAGGTAGTCCTATTCTCCAAGCTACAAATATGCTAGTAAGTACGCTACAGAAAGTGGATGAAACTTTCCTTAAAGCGTGTGTGTTTCTATGTGGCAGTCGCACAGAACTCATTTTCTAGTATAAATCAATACACAAGTCCCAGTTTCTTCATCTTCTACTCAACCCTAATCCTAACTCCTCTCATTTCCTATCTTCCTTGTTCCTGTTTTAGAAAATGGCTTCTACCACAGACCAACCGAATCTGGACATGGAGAGCACCAAGAAAGATTTGTTCAAATTGGCCATGAAAGGCGAATGGGATAGCGTGGTTGAATTCTATAAGAAAAATCCAATGGCCCTCAAGGTCAAGCTCACCAGGTCAGGAGACACAGCATTACACATTGCTGTCTCCGATGGCCAAGAAGACAAAGTCCAAGAACTTGTGGAATATATTTCCTTTCATCCAGAAAGAAAAGCGGTTCTAGAAATTAAAAACGAGCAAGGGAGTACCCCTCTCCATATCGCTGCATCAATGGGGAGTGTGGCTATGTGTGAGTGCATTGCACAAGTTGATAAATCATTGGTGGGTGCTCGTAATCATGACAACGAGACCCCTTTTTTCTTGGCAGCGCTCTATGGTAAAAAAGAAGCCTTTCTTTGTCTTCACAAGCTCTGTGGTATTGAGAATGGGTACAATTACTGTAGGAGGAAGGATGGTGACACTATCCTTCATTGCACCATCTCTGGAGACTATTTCGGTGAGTTTTAATGCAAGAGATACCACAATTTTATTTTATAAATTAATTTATCATCAATCTTATATAAAAAGTTGTTCTATATTTATTTATTTATGTTGTTGAAATACACCATATTTATTTATTATCATGTCAATTTACAATACGTGTAACCATTTTCTTAGGAATGTTTCTTTACTAATTTACAATATGTCATGTAGTAAAGTGCTTGAGGAAGCAACAAAATGGTGTTGGCCGATATTTGTTATTAGTGAATTTGGGCTATTAATGGAGTATATATTCTTATATTTTCTTTTATTTTTGGGTACTAAGACGTATTTCAAATGTTGCACTGTTGACAGATTTGGCATTCAGAATAATTCACATGTATGAAAAACTAGTTAACTATGTCAATGACCAAGGATTGTCCCCTCTTCATATATTAGCGAGCAAGCCTTCCGCTTTCAGAAGTGGTAGCCACATTGGAGGATGGTCTAAATTGATTTATAAATGTAAGTATCACTAAATAGTCACATATATGGAACACAATCTCTTCAAGTTTCATCCTCCTTTTCTATTGCAGTTATAAACGCTTATTAGTACTTTCCTATGTTCTAGGCAAAACTCAAAATTCTAGAGTTTCATATCAACTTTTTCTTTTGGATTCAAAACGATAGTAATTTGAATAATTGTGTTAAAAATTAAACACTATTTTATTTTCACAGTTTTATTCAATAATCTGAAAACCCATTTATCATGGCAAGTGTGACTTCGTGTTGATACGTATGTTCTAGATTTTAAAGTCGAGATAAAATTGCTTGCGAATCCACTAGTAGGCAGTGGCACAGCAAATTAATGAATGGGTGAGATAAAATTATTGGTCTCATATATATGTTCCATTTATACTTTACCAATTTTAGCCAGGTTCACGTACGTTTTTTTTTTTTTTTTTTTTTTTTGAGAAAGAATTCTTATAAATTAACTAAAGTTTGATTCTCAACAAAAGAAAAAACTAAAGTTTAAAATGAAGAAAAAAAAACAAAAAATAAATACATGGGATATTGCAATTGATGAAAAATAAAATGTGATATTAAGAATTTTTATTCATGGGCATGTGGCTCATTATATTATCGATATATCCTTTTGTTTGTTTTTTATTTATTTACCCACAAGTGTGCATGACAAATATTTAGTCGTTAGTCATGTCATAAAATATTTTTATAAAAATATAAAATAAAATTAATGGTAGAGTTTACAATCAAACAAATTTGAATAAAAATCCATTCAACTCATTATGTGGCTCCTCTCAAAAAAAAAAAATCATTATGTGGCAGTTAAATTGATTATTCACTTCTATAATCTATAGCCTATAATCTTTATAAAACCGAAAGAATTTGACTTATATTTGGCTTACATAAACTTCTAACGGTTCACAATTTTTTTTTTTTTTTTTTAAAAAAGAAAGAGGACTCACAATTGTATACATAATATAATCTATATTTCTTAATTAATTAAATTTAAGCAACCATATGTTAGAATACTGGCACATCCTATAGTTTCAAATAATAATAATAATAAAAGTTTCATATAAAAATCATATTATGTTAAAATTTTCTCATATTGCACTGTACCAACTAATATATTTTTAGTTGTAATACATTTTTAATGAATCATTTGATTTATTTAAATAATATATGTGAATGACTTTCTAAATTGTCACCTATCAGTAGGTCAAAAGAATATTTCTCCAAACTACATTGTCATGAGATGAATAATAATTTCCTTATTATGTGAAATGAAACTTTGCTTATTACAATGTATACACACTTACCAAAAGATATATACGCACTTTATTAGCTTTTAACTCTCTCTCTCTCTTTTCAAAAAAAAAAAAAAAACTCTCTTTTTTGTTTTTCTTTTTTTCTTTTCCTAAAAAATAAAAATAAAAATAAAAATCTCTTTTTTTTAACTACAAGTGCACTTTTACTTTTACTTTTACTTTTACTTTATTTTTTATAAATATAATCAATATGCATTTTACCACAATATATTATCCTCTATTGTTATTTCGAAGGTATCTTTGTTGATGAGCTCGAGAAGGAACCATCTGATCACCTGCCAGCGATACCAGAAATCATTGTCGGTGGCGAGATCAAAATTGAAGAGAAAGAACCATCTGATTATCCGGCAACGGGAACAAAAAACAGTGTCCATGACCAAAAGAAGCAGAAGTATCCGAAGAACTACAGAACATGCGTCAACTTCTTGCAATTGTTTTGGACTGCGGTGTCAGTTGGTATGTAACTAAATCTTTATTTATTTGTTTATTAACTAGTAAAATATCTTATAAACATCATAGTCTAGAGAGAAATCTTTCAAATTCCTCTTATATCTTTGAATTTGAATAAATATGTATCTACTGTTAAGATGATAAGTGAAAGCATATGAGAATATAGGATTTAAAATAAGGTAATTTGCTTAAAAATATGGACGGCCCTTATGGATGAAATTATGAAAAAGAGTAGTTTGGAATGAAAATGATCATGTTCAAAGAAAAGCAATTAATATATAGAGAAAATAACTAAGTTGATTCAAATTGGAGGAACAAATAAAGAAAAACCAAAAATAATACTAGTAGAAATAGTAAAAATAACATGTCAATTACATTATAGAGAATATAGAACTTTGGATAAAATATAAATGTTGTAAAAATGAATACATATGACCTATCCTGACTAATTAATCAATTGAAAATTCGTAGCTGACTCAAAAAAAAAAAAAATTCAAATTAATGCTTGATTATTGTTGTTATCTGTTTTAATTAGTTGCTTGAATAGTGCACGTGGGAGTGCATAGTCCTTGTCTTGGAAGGACTTGTAAACCAAGTCCTTGTTGGTTTACTTTGCCGACTTAAGAAATCCAAGTCCAACTTGGATTTTGTATTATACACCACGACAAAAGGCCCACGTCTCTTGCTTATATATACACTAGTTATGTGGCTATTGTTCCATGTGTTATGAGTGCCGCAATATTAGGATAAGTTTCTCTAGTCCCTGATATTTTGATAGGGTTCTAAGGATTTTCTCTAGTTATGTGCTTCTCTTTTGGGGGTATTTGGGGTTTGGGTATTATGAGAGTGTTTTGATACCATTTTTGTAATCTCTTTTGTTAGTGAAACTTTCTTTTCAACACCGCACGCAGATGTAGGTCAAAAGCAAAAACACGACAATCTTTGTATTTTAGTGTGATTGTTTCTTATTTGGCTACACACCTAACAAATAGATATTTTTGCTTCCACTATTCTCAACAAATTGGTATCAAAGCTTCCGCTTTTACAACATTATCCATTGTACCACGCTTCCTCTTACCAAAGGATGCACCCCACTAATAAGTCCTATAAATGAGGTTTCAAAAACATTCTTTGAGGTTTCAATTTTTCCTTACAACTCTTTAAGGTTTCCATATCCACCAAATAAAGTATTGAAACTAACTTTTGATAGCTCTTATGGATGAAAAAATCATGTTAACATGATAGGACGAGTGGTACTTAAAATTAGTTGGTGAGTATTCTTAATGTGATCACATGATAATCAAGTGATTTTTCCATCCATAAAAGCTTATAGAATTTAAGACTAGAAGTCAATTGGGCAGTAACCTCAGAGTTACAAGAAAAAATTAAAACCACATATGGTGTTTTTGCTACTATCCCAAACCCAAAGAGGTGCTTTTGACCTATATAATATCTATGGAATACTTTCTCGTATGAGCAGTGAGAAAGAGAACCGAGACAGCATTGGTTAAAATTCAAGCTATTATGAACCTTTTTGAGATGATAGAAGATGTTCAAGTGGTTATCTTGGGTGGCTTCTTACGTGCCGTTGGATTATTTTACAGGTATTTGCTTTTCTACTGACCAAAAATTGAAGGCTACTGGATAATAGAATAGGAGAGGATTCGATCCTTCACATAACATCATCAATTTTAATGGTTGTTTTGGATGGTGGTATTCGAAGAGAAAACTTTTTCTTTTAAATTAATTTTAATTTGAATTATTTAAATAAAGTATGAGAAGTATAATTTTATACATAAAACTAATATATAGATTTAAGCTCTATTAATATTTGGATATAGGTTTAAGTCCTAAGTTAATGTCAAAACTCTCTGAGTAGTTTAATCACTTATAAAGTCTTCTAATAAGTTCCAATCAGCTCAATTAATAAAGTATATTATTATTGAATAAGACATGTAGAGTTCATACTCCACCTACATTAAAACCAATTGGTGTCAAACTTATAAAGTCAACCTCCAACTCCATCTTCAAATGTCACAATTGCAGAACGATTAGGATACATGAACCCAAGGCAATAGGGACATAATGCAAGTTTTTTTAATTTTAACTCACTACTATGTGTTATATAGTGACCAAACTACTATTTTCTTGTCTGTCCTAGAATTGAATGTGGTGCGAAAGGTTACGGATGCACAGAACCCTAAAGGATCAAAGGATGCACACGAAGCAGGTAATCAAGATGAGCTGTGACACCTCGAGTTCTATGGATTAAATTTTATAAAGTAATTAAACGAAAATTCGTTGAGTTTCACAATAATTGTGTACTTCACATGGATGAGATTGGTGCTCCCGTCTCTTCAGTTTTCATGCAACTGTCGGTGCTACTAATGAAGCAAATAGTTGTAGCAAAAAAAAAAAAAACGCTGGATATGATATAAAAGGGAGAAATGAATACCCAGTAATTGCATGCTAATTTTACAAAACATTACAAGTCTGCGTTCAAAATCGTTAAAATAGTCATACACTGGCTCATTTTAATCAAAGGGGGAAAAGATTATAGGCCAATTTTTGGGACGGATCAAATTGTTGAATCAATGAGGTCCTAGTGTCATCATGACTTATCTTTAGTCACTGAGATAAGCGTTGTGTAAACTACAACTCTTGAACCTTTTTGTTTATCTAAGCATTACAATTATCTACCTTATTCAGGATTCAGTGCTACCAAAGGAGCTCGAGGGCATCAACTGTTTCCAGCTAATTATGGCATCTGCTTTGAGTTTGTCAAGCTTGCATCCAAGGCCATGCTGGTCATTTTGGGATTAGGTATGTCACTATATAGAGTAAAGTTTGAACATAATTTTTTTCATATTCTTTTATACAATTTGCTAAAATGACAAGTTATAATTGAAGAAATATCTTTCATACAAACCTTATCTATCACTCATACTTCTTACTATACACCAATCAAAATATATAGGTCATATCAATAGTTGTAAAAAAATTAATCACTAAACATATTAGTCATTATATATAATGAGTGATTTTAGGACCATAATCTTTACTACACTTTTTTTCTCACAAATATCTTATGTAATAAATTGTGATAGGTTGTCTATTACTTTTTCTCCACCACTCACAATCAACCATATATAATAGTTATAGCAAATGGTGTGAGAATGGGTGTGATATTAGAATTTTTGTTATATAACCATTGATTACAACCTCCATTCTTTTATATCAAATATTATTTGTCCTAAAAAAGTGTTACAAACTTTTTTATTATTACTAAAACATCGTAACTATATAAGGCCAGGCTCCCTTGAACTGCCTAGTAACAGTCTTCGGTCCTGAATTTTCTTTTCAAGGGGTGTTAAAACTTAAAAAGTGCTTTAAGAGCAAATTTTAGTAAGAATTGTCAAATAATTGTCAATTTCGTTAAAACAATTTTAAGGACCCCTTTAAATTTTTTAGAGGGTAAAAAAACACTCAACAATTCAATATTCATACTTTATAAATTCCAAACTTTAAACACTCAAACTCATAAATAGCTTTTTCAATTAGAAGAACTACCTTAGGTGAAGCTTCCACATTATTTCTTTCTTTCTTTTTTTGGGGGTGGTGGTGGTGGGTGGTAGAAATTTACATTGTTCCTAATTTGTAAAACCATATTAGAAAGATAGAAGAGAAGAAAAAGAAGCACACATGGGCCGTTCAGATCCTGAACGAACTTCTACATTATACTTCAATATACGAATATGAGGACACTGGGTCGAACCCCGTGACAGCAACAGTGACATCTCAAACAGATGTTGAGACAAAGCCTTATGTTCTTAGTGATGGCAGCACAGTCAATTTTTCTGGCGAGGCCTTCTTTATGGATCAGAAGCCAATTATACCGCCTCCTCCTATTGATACTTTGAAAACTAGCAATGAAGACAACAGCAAGGAAACTGGCAGTAACGATAAAACAAAAAAAGGTACAATAATCTAATTTTCTTCTTTTTTTTTTTTTTTTTTTGGTAAAATAATCTAATTTTCTTCTTACTTTGTTTTTTGATAATTTGACAATCACAATAGGGATAAGAAATTTCAACTTTGAATATTTTCATTAGAAATACTAAAATGTATCAACCAATTGAGTTATAAAACTCTTAGTTAATATCATTCTCACCTCTAAACTTTTTGACTAGTTTACAAAACACAGAGGCCATAGGGGTATTCATGAAAAGAAAATTCCAAATGGGGTATTTTGGGAAATTTCTGTTTTAACTTTTAAGACTAGGGGTTTTAAAACATTTTCCCCCCATAAGGAAAGAGAGAATTTTTCAAGGTTTGCTAACAGAAAATACAATTCTTACTTAGACTTTAGATTCTAAAATAAGCTAATGGTCCGTTTGGATTGAGGGGGAGGGAGGGGGAGTAGAGTAGAGTAGAGTAAATTTAGTACAAAATTAGCTTATTTTTAGCCTACACTACTCTACTCCCATCCACTCCCCCTCCTTCCCCCCTCCATCCAAACAGGCCATAAGAGTTTTGTGACTAATAACATTTTCCAATTTTTCTAGGTAATTAAAAAACCTAGATTCAAATATCCATAAGGAAAAAAATTAATTAATAAGCATGTTAGGGCTAGTCCACCATCCGACTTTGTCATTTGTAAGCATAGTTACCAAATAAGAAAATGAATAAGTGAAATATGTGTATTGCATTTGCACATAACATAGATACATGTCATTTTCTTAGTTTGGGTTGAAGCTTACTTAGGGTTCCAAAAATGTTTAGAGTCAAATCTTATCCTTAAGAAATAGAAAATGTAATAGACACTAATTAACATCATTTTTTTTATACACCAATAAAATATTCATGACACCTTAATAATTGTAAAAATATTATAAAATTTTATTTTTTTAAAAAAGAAAATGGTCCAAACGTGAGTCGAAGCCAAAAATGCATATTGCAATAGGCATTAATGCATTATCAGGCTGGCCAATTCAAGCTTAGGCTGGCCTTCCAAAAAACACAACATAACTTTTTCCCGCTTCCTTATTCAATAATTCTTGAAGTCGTTTGATTATTTTGTTCCTCGGCTTAAAACTATCTTTCTTTCTTTTCTTTTTCTTTTTTTAATAATTCGATAATTAAATAAAAATCTCTTTTTTTTTTTTCTTTTTTTTTTTTTTACAAGATAGAATTCTCTACTCTATCCTAATCTAAGTATATATGTGTGTAAAGCTCCCTCCTGGAGACTTAAACTCCGGCCCTTCCCCCTCCTCCCCCCACACTCCACAAGCACTTATACTTATAAAGTGATCATCGCACCAAGGGTGTGCGGTAGTAAAAATCTCTTCGTTAAAGATACAAAAAAAATACTCATTGAACTATAAAAGGTTCTTGATTACCCAATTATTTGGAATGACCAAAAAAGTTGAGGGATGATAATAGAAATTAAGCTATCAATTAGGGAAAAAAAATAAAAGGATTTATATAATTATATTTACTTCACTGCTACTTTAGCAATGAATGTTGCAAACAGTTTAAACAAAGATTAAACATTACTTAAGTGCCCCTTGTGTTATTGACAGAGAAGGAGAAACCCACTGAGAAGGTAAAGAAGGAGAGCCCCATATTAATTGCAGCTAAGAATGGTATCACCGAAATTGTGGCGAATATCCTGGAACTCTTTCCCGTTGCCATACATGACATGAATGAACACAAGAAGAATATAGTGTTGTTGGCGGTGGAGAACAGGCAACCACATGTATATCAACTTCTGCTACAAAAAAGTAGGATGAAAGAGAGCGTTTTTTTGAGAGTGGATGACGAAGGTAATAGTGCCTTGCATCTCGCGGCAAAGCTTGGGGAGTATAAGCCTTGGCTAATTCCCGGAGCAGCATTGCAAATGCAATGGGAAATCAAGTGGCATGAGGTATATATGAGGGATACAATTCGAGTTCCTCTCGTAAAATTGGTGAACTCATTCTAGCGCTTTTTTTTTTTTGGGAGAATTTCTAGCTCATTGTTGGAATCCTTTACTACTACAACATTAGTCCCAAAATTAGGGTAGACTATGAATTCTCAACAAATTAGATTGCATCAGTCTCAAGAATTGCTAGAATTCTTTAGAGGGGAAAATTCTACAATCTAGTTGTTTAATTTGCAATATCAAAAAAAAATTTCCTTAACTATATCTCTGCCCATGTTCTGCGTCACAACCCTAGTTAAATTGATGAGTTAAAATATCCTAAAACAACTAAGTCAATGAGGTAAAATATCCCAAGACAAACATCCTCATTCAAAATTAAGGTTATGTTGAAAATATCTATTAAAATTATGGTTAAATTATTTTCCTCAAATTTGACCCATGTCTCCAAATCAACCACAAACTAATCAAACTTTTTATCCAACTCCATTCAAGATTAATAATACTACTAATGTTAATAATTGTGAAAATTTATAACTTACTACTTAAAAAAATTCATAGACATCAAATTAATAATTAAAAAATGCTAAAATTACTACAAAAAATTTAGAAACTGGCATGACAAAGAATATGATTAGTATTGTCATGTTAACAAATAATAAATAAATTTCTTAATGTGTTGCATTCAAAGTTGAGTTTGTAAAACTCATATAATAAAGGTTGTGCTATCTTAGCGTGTATATAAATAACTTATCTAAAGAGTAACAAATTCATTTATTTTTGTTAAGAAAATACAAAAGTTACAACATGGTTTATAACCAAAATTTTACGAAATAATCTAACCATGAAATTATTAATGCCAATTCAATAAAGTAATAAATAAAATTTTGGATGACTCTTTTGTAGTTAATGATAATTCATTCATTTATAAGAATTTACAGTCTATATAAAATTATTTGGCTTTTGGTTGACCTCAATGTATTATGTCATGTAAGTTTTTGAGCCCTTACAATTTTGTAAATTATTATTCTAATATTTATTAATTTATAATTAATTTAAATTATATTCTATATTTGAAGTACCTCTCCTTAGAATTTTAACACATCATTTTTTTAAGTACTTTTATATACAAAAAGGTAAACAATCATGGTAAATGTCTAGAGGGAATGTGCAGAATAAACATATTCAGCACATCAAAATCGTAAGTTAAACATGGTTTTAAAGAATTTTGAAAACTAGCATCTCGAATTTTAAAAACTCGAGATTCAAGTTAAAAAGCAAGTCTTTTAGACTCGCTTTGCTGTTTTTCTGACCTGGTGAGGTGGCAATATGTGCCACACAGATCTCGAGTCTCTAAGACTCGAGATCTGTTTAATTAAATCTCGAGTCTCAAAGACTCGAGATTTAAGTAGATATAATATTTATATAATTGAATCTCGAGTCTTTGAGACTCGAGATTCAACCACATGAAAAACGCTTATTTAATTGATTCTCGACTCTTTGAGACTCGAGATTCAATTAAACAGCCCAGACCTTATATTCAGGTCACAGTCTCACGTAGCAGTTCATCAATTTAAGTCTCTATTTCAGCTCAGTAACCCTCTCACTTAAAAACAGAGCATCCTCAACTCTCACCCATATCCTCACTAACTCTCACACCTCTCACTCTCACTCTCACACCTCTCACTCTCACTCATCACATTGCCTCTCTCATTGCTTTTCCCTCTCAACAATTTCATATTTCAGGTAAGGGTTTTTTGAATTGATTGTTATTGTAGTTGGGTATTAGTTGTGTATGGGTTTTGCCACAAAGAGAACTTTCCAATGGTTGTTAGTGTCTTTCAATCTTTTTATTGAGTTGTTATCACAATTAATGTTCCCATTCTCTGCTGCCAAATGCTGTGTTAATTTATTTGTTTTGAGTTTTGTTATTTGATTTATTCTTAGCTGTAACAAAATTTATTTATTTGTAAGGATTTTGGCCTTTTGAGTTACCAACATATGTAAGGTATATAAGCTCATATTACACCTGAATTGTGTAACTTTTTTCAATGTTGCACTATGAAATTAATAACTTTCATTGGATTTCCATGGTTGCAAAATTCGCAGATGAGTAGATATAAATGTAAATTTGAAGGGTGTTTTTTGTTTATTTATTTTGCAGCAAGTGCTTTGAAAATGTTTGGAAAAATATGAGTTTATGGATTGGAATTAATTAATGGTTGAGTAAAAGTGTTTGATTAAATTGAGAAAACTTTCCAATGGTTCTCAGTGTGTTTCGGTCCATGGGTATTAGTTGTAGTTTTCTACGAGATGGTTCTTTGTATTTGATTAATGGTTAAACATGCTGCTAGCCTTAGCGTATTGGAAATTCCTCTTAAGATCAACTTTTAACCTGCTTTCAAGCATGTAAGAAGTAAACATTTATCCAATAGGAAGGTTAGAAATTTAAGGTAATCAAGGTTTTGGTATCTTCCGCTTTGTTCAATAATAAGCTCTCTCTACTTCTTGTGGATAAAAGGTCAGAAAATATGCTATCTACTTCTAGTACAGGTTAATATAAATGTGTATGTGTGGAAAAAATATTATGGACTTTAGTCTTGTAACGACTTTTCATGGAATCATTACCAAAGTGGTCTGTACAGAATAGCAGAGGTTCTCTTATTCATTTTTGAAGGGGCTTTTGTTGAGAACAGTCACAATCTTGATGCAGATTTAATTTGTAATGAGTGTGTATCGTGTGTTCATTAGGCTAAAAGGTCCACTCTAATGTGGTTATTAAAGGTAGTCTTGGAATCTAAAAAAATGGTTGACTGGTGCAATCATTTGATACTAATGTGTTAAGTATGAAATATGTTGGAAATACTGAAAAGGTCTCGATTCTTTTTTGTTGGGGGGGGGGGGGGGGTTTTGTATGTGTTACCCAAAAATGTGGTTGTGTTTGTGTTACAAAATTATATGATATATCTTTTGCAATTATTTAGTCCCCCATTATCTTTTGCAATTTTGTATGTGGTACAAAAAATCATCTTCCCAATTATCTTTTGCTTTACATGTGTTTGCCTCTCATACCATCTTGCTTTAATTAGCCTCTTGTATATAGGAAGGACAGATGGATTTGTATATGTCCAATTGTTAAATATAGTCGTACTACAGCCTCTTTTTATTAGAAAGTTAAAGACCTGCTTCAAGTTTCTTTTAGACAACATCTTTCTTGAAAATGTTTGTTAACTAACATAGTAACTTGACTTTAACAGGTTCACAATGCCTGAAATTGATATTATCATATATCACGGTGGTCCGTTGAAGAATGCCAATGCGAACAAGGGATTGCCATTTGAAGGGCCGGGTATAAAGACCTATTATACCCAAATTGATCGTAGATTGAAGACCCTTGATGAATTGAAGATGATGGTTATGGAAGAGTTGTGTGAGAACCCTGCTGTGCACAACATACACATTACGTATCGTATGCCAAATGAAATCCTGAAGCACCGGATTAATTACAAGTATATGGCGGTAGAAACAGACAAACACGTGAAGATCATGTTTGACAAGTTGGAGAGAATACCGGAAGTAATTAACATTGAGTTGTACATACAGTTGGAGGCACATGGAGAAGTTGGTATCGAGGAAATCCAACAAACACAAACAAGTTTGCAAGTTACAGTTAAAGATATTCATTTATACGACCAAATTTGCAATTCAAATATAGATGGTCTAAGCATACAGGTAAAGATATTCATTTATATCTACACTGTTATACGACCTTGAATACTTATACATATACTGCACTGGTTAGAAGTGCAGAACAACTTTAGCACTTACTCAAGGTTCACCAATTTTGCGTTTTTTAGCCCTCGTGTAATGTTTGGGCGGGGGAGGAGGAGGCTGCGGGGCATCATCCTTAGGCTCATCATCGTGCTGCAAATTCCATTAGATGCATGCAATCAATATTCGGTATAATGATAAGAATAAAGTGAAGTACAAAATATATCACTTGCTTATAATTAATGTTATCATACCATAGCGGTGCCTCGGTGTCCTATTTTGTGTCCACCTGTGCCACAAGTGGGTGCTCTTCTAGTGCGCTGCGGTCTACCTTGTGGGGGTGAGGGCTGATGAGGGGAATGCTCGTCCGGTACATAAGGTTTATAATACTCTCTCTAATGAGCTTGCATCGTGGTCCATATTACTTTGGACTTAATCAACCACCCTACTCAACTGGTTGACCTACTCTCTTAGGACTACATCTATGTTCTAAGGCCTCTCTAAATTCAATTTTTCTTGGCTTTGCAGACTTCAAAATTTCCCAAATATGAAACAAAAATAGTGGATTTCTATTAAAGTTTAGTGTTGTAGTTTTGAATGAATGCCAATGTCTAATATCTAATCTTCTCTGTGTATGTGAGCAGACATGCCATAGCCCCTAGGTTTATTGGGGATTCTGACTTTTTTTCTTTACCTGGGCTACATTTTAACTTGCTAATTCTTCCTGTCAGTCTATCAGAATTTTTAATACTAATACTCTACTGCTGTCCAACTCATGCATGATATTTTAATCTTACAGTTCCTTTGTTAGCAATAAGTTCAGGGCCTGAGTTGGGTTTCAAATGCAGGTACCTTATTGGTTGACATATGACTGGCCTAAAGTCAAGGAAAATCTTAAGGGTCAAGCACAGAAGTGGTGAGCATATGAATACAGCAATACATTGTTAGATGCAGTATATATAGTGAAGGGCTGCAACTGAGTCCAGATTAGGCAGAGTCAGTTAAGGCCATTGGATGCATTCAACCTAACATATTCTTTTCTGGGGAAAAAAGTTTCGTATTTTTTTTGGCTGGGAGCATGTAGAATATAATTTAGATACACAAGTAATCTATATCTATGTGTATATATATATATATATATATATATATATATATATATATCTAAAAGTTAAAGTGTAGCATTTCTTGTTGCTACGCTCTTGTTGTGCCACATTAGCAGCAAGACAGGCACATCCTTTTCTTTTTTTATATTTTTACTCTTCTTCTCCCCATTTTCTTTTGTATAAAATTGATATCATTTCTCCCATTCAATCCATATTTTTCCCAAAAAAAACTGTGAGTACTCTCTCTCTCTACTTTCTTTTGGTGGATTTTTGTTTTTTTTTTTAATGACTTTCATTAAGGTTGATGATTTTTTTTAATATGTGTTTTGGTATTGTGTTTTTTAAATTTCCCACCACAAAGTCTTTTATCTTCTTTCTATTGCTTTGGTTGAAATTTTGGTAATACTTAGTTTTTTTGGAAATAGAAATTTAAGTTTATATCAAAACACAGTCTACATGACTATGAATTTGAATTTGAATATGGCTACCAATTGTTTGAGTAATAAATTATTATAAAGTCTATCTTTTGTTCCATTGATTTCATTTTAATTTTGGTTAAGATAACATTGTAATTTTGTGATGAGTTTCTATTATTATGATAATCTCCTTATTCCTGAAAATTTTGAATAATAAATTTGAAACTTATAAAATTTAGTTGTGTGTTAGGCAAATATAACACACTACAACAGAAGTTAGAAGAATATGATTCATCTTAAAAAAATATTAATCAAACATACAAAAAACAATAATATGATATATTTGTAGAGATTTAAAAAAATAAAAAACACTTATAAAAATGTTAAAAAAAAAAAAATATATATATATATATATATATATAAATATATATAATACTTGAAGTAATTGTTACTTTTTATATACTACACCTTATTACATAATATTTATATATTCCCATGCATTGTGTAAGTTTGCGGCTAGTTTTAGATTTAAATTTACCTCCATAGATGTACATGCCTGTGTGTAAATTTCTGTTTAACTTTACTGGGAAGGAGGAAGAAATCAATCTTTTGGGTGATGGGACTGTGAAAGCTGAATTTGGTGAATGGTCATGGATGTCTCCAGAACAAGTAGTTGAGCTTGTGGGTAGACCTTAGAATCTTAATTGAATTCTTTATTGGTTCAGAAACGGTTGGAATTGCTATTTTGGTCTTGTTGGTTTACTTAAATGGTCATTTTTTCCATTCTGTGCAGGTAGTGGATTCTAAGAAGCCTATTTACAAAGAAGTTATGACAGTTTTTGCTCCCTATTTTCAGTAAACTTAGGTTGATGATTGATGTATTGACTAGTTGGTTGCTTCCAGATAGGCAGTCCAATAATTAACCGAATGAGCTAGTTCAAAACAGGAAAGTCATTGAATGAGCCATGGTTGACTGAGATATAAATACTGGATATCATCTTGCAGGTCCAAGTCGTTGTAAATGAATGATGTTTTACTGGTTTCAAATACTGTTATTCAAAAGCTTAGGCTATTCTGATGAGAGAGAGTGTTTTTTAATTTTTTAATTTCAACTTTCAATGCGAATACTCGCAAAGCTCATAAGCTCATTGAGATGATTCTATCTGTGGGTTTTATCTATGTTTTTGTGGTCAGATTGAATCAAAGGTAATAAGAGAAACAGTACTGTCACTAGAACCTGCCTACGTCAAATCAACATTCCGTTTTTCCTCAATTGATACATTTTGTTATGTCTTAGGTACAATGAGTTCTCTTTAATAGACTCATGATAAAGTTGAAGGAGAATGTGATAACCTGCTGTGGAATTTAGATTTCGATGCATCTCACAAACGATTGTTATAAGAGCAACACTACTGCATTAGAATCCTGACACTACAAACCTCCAAAGAAGTAAAGATGACAAAAATTATCTGTCCCTCTCAACCTGCCTATCACTTAATCCAGATGTTCCATATGTGCACCATGGCATGGACAAGGTAACACAAGTGGTTCCAGAAATACAAGAATCAGACTAAACCATTAATCCTAAAAATTCAAACCAACTCAAACCTTCTGGATATCATGCAGGAAAATATGTAGGGGCAGCTAGAAGAATGGGTGAATATCATTTGCCACAAAACAATAGCACTTAAGCTAGCTGAGGAACAGAAGCAGAACAGCAAGCATGGCTCAAGAGGGGACCAAAAAAAAAAAAAAACCAATTAACTAAAATTCAAACTTCCTTGGAGCTTGGGTCTTGGCATTAAGTCATTTCAAACTTTTGAAGCCAAGAACACCAAAAATAGGTAAACTCAACCTATGGCTAGTTGTCAGGAATATACATATATAAAGCTTTACAAGTCCAAGTAATTAAAGGGCCCTCTGAGAGATAAACATGTGTGCTTAAAGGAAATGTATTAGGCCATTAAGATAAGATAGGGGATCGAATTTGCTAAACTTTGGTTAATGGGGCAGATTGCAAAAACTGATTCCAATTACCAATATGATAATGCTGCTAGGCAGTCTCCACCGAGGGTATCAGCAAGATTTGATTTAAAGGAGAGGTTTTGATATGCGACATTTTTTTTTATTTAATTTATTTTTTTTTTATAATAAACAATAATAATAATAGAAAAGGCATATCAGACATTTGCATAGAAATCGATAGTCTTGCTCCAATGAACAAACCCACCACCAATGACCAAAACCAATCAAACCCGACATAGGTGACCACAAACAATCATCAAACCTTTAATGACGAAGACCTTAACTACACTTACATCAGTGATTGTAACTCTAGTGACCAGGATCTCCTTGTGGGATGAGTCAACTGGCTTTGGTGAGTGATTCTATGGTCATTACAACACTATTTATCTCAAACTATTCCTGGGTTCAAAACCCATTGGGTGCATGTAACTAACTTACCAAAACTTTATAAAAAGATAAATATCAGCAAATAAATCCTACAGATATAGAGAAATTCTCAAAAAAATTCCCTAGGTTTCAAGCACCGTTCGAATTACATTGCAAACATCACCCAAAAATTAAAAAAATCAAACTTTTGTACACAACTATCCCTGTTCTCAACCCAAAATACAAAACACAAAAAACCCAAACGTAAATTTCATATCTTTATGAAATTTACAATAAAAAAATGAAAAATAATTTTGATAGTTTCCATAAATACCTAATACACAATTTTTGTGAAACTAATTTCAAGTAAAATCAAAGAGTTTTAGGGAAAAAAGAATGAACCTTTGAGCAGAGACAAAATGTTCCTCAGCTTTCGGAGATCGAGAAAGCTATGCCCTTGTCAGATTGTTAGAGAGTAAAATCGAAAACGAGAATTTCTAGAATGCGTGAATGAGCGGAATGCGTGAGATTTGATGAAGGAGCGGAATAGCTGAGACAGAGAGAGAGAGAGATGGAATAGCTGAGAGAGAGAGAGACGGTATGTTTCTAATGACCGTTGTGTTTGTGTGTGTGACTGTGGGAGTGACTGTGGGAGATAAGTGAGCTGTGGATATCGAGTCTTATAAACTCGATATCCACGTGGCTCCACCTGGCTTTTTTCTCCAGCTAGGATTCGCAAAAACCCCTTAACTCGAGTTTCTAAAACTCGAGTTCTACTTGAATCTCGAGTTTTAGAAACTCGAGATGCTATTATTATAAATTCTTTTAGAACCGGCCAATTAACTATATTGTTAGACTAGCATTGTTATTTGGCAAGGGGGTTCTAAATGTCTAATATGAGAATCTGTAACTTCATATATAAACACCATCATAATAAATATTTATTAATAACTATATATCATTCTGCTCAAATATATATATATATATATATATATATATATATATTAATAACTATCATATTTCGTACTGTATTTTTTTTTTAAATCATTTTGTTAAACTTTTCGTATATAACACGGACTGGTTATATACTAAAATTTGTAATATAATCACTCTTTTTTTTTACTTTTTAATATTTTCAGTTTGTCAAAGAGTCCATGCCCTTCCACTTCTTCCAACGCTACAACAAGAAGGGCAATACCTCAAAAGAGATATTTACCGAAACCCACAAAGATCTTGTCAAAGATGGAAGCGAATGGCTAAGAAGCACCTCTGAATCTTGCTCCGTAGTCGCTGCACTCATAGCCACCGTGGCCTTTGCCAGTGCCACCACAGTCCCCGGAGGCGTTAAGCAGGATTTTGGCACTCCAACACTCGAAAACCAGCCTGCATTCGACGTCTTTGCCATCTCATCACTCGTCGCACTCTGCTTCTCTGTCACGGCCCTGGTCATGTTCCTCTCCATCTTAACATCTCGGTACCAGGAGATGGACTTTGGCGGAGATCTACCAAGGAAGCTTTTGCTAGGCTTAACATCACTATTCGTTTCCATAGCTTCGATGTTGATTGCCTTCTGCGCGGGACATTTCTTTGTTCTAAAGGATAAACTGAAATATGCAGCGTTTCCAGTGTATGCAGTGACCTGCTTGCCAATAACATTTTTTGCTGTAGCGCAGTTTCCGTTGTACTTTGATCTTATGTGGGCTGCCATCAAGAAGGTGCCACAACGTAGCTACAAGGTGGTTCCTTTTTAATGTGCCAGTTTATTTTTTTTACTTCTCTAAAATTTTAAAATTTCATGTTCAGTAGTGTTATAAGAGGTATTACAAGTTTTATTACATTAGTTTTACAAACATACATGTATCTCAAATTAAGTAATAGTTATTAATTTTACAATATGGTAACTCTGTATTATGTCTCGAAATAACTTTATTGCATAGGTTTTTCCCACCCCAAAGAGGGAATGAGACGAGGAGCAAGCACTCTTGATCCTATACTATCTCTCCATATTACCATTTCTAGACTCAGTTTTATTTGGGTAATTTTTCCATCTTAGTGTCCATTTGGTAAAGATTATTTTTGCCAACTTATTTTACTATTCAACTTATTTTTATTACTATTCATAGGTCACACTGTATTATTTCAGCTAACTTTTACCTATATCTACATTACTTTCAGTAAAAAAATTTCAATTTCAGCAAAATAAGCAGATTTCAAACAGACCCTTAATATATAGGTTTTTAGAATCTCACTTGTACAAAAGAAAACATCTCTTATAGAAGGAATACCGAAGTATCCATGCAATAATAACAAAATGAGTGAACGCTATATAAATTATTATTATTTTAGTTATTTATCAATGTTGGTTCCACCAAACTTTTTCATGGATGACTTGAAATAATTGTCACAAGAGATACTTTCTCAACTTTTTCTAAGTATAGTTTATTTTTACCCAACTTATTTCTTAAACAAAATAAACCAACAAAAATAAGCTCTCACAAATATAAAGAATCATAATTTGTTATGAATGTCATCATCCCCTTCCCTTTAATTACTCTCATCTCTTTTCTTTTCTTTTCTTTTTTTTTTTAATTTTATTAGCTAGTGTCAATGGACTCAATACCACCATGTTAAAGATGAGTAGATGACAAAGTACCTCCACCAAACACCGATAGAGATGGTTCACCCCTTATCCAATCACCTCCTGCACCATTGTCATCACTAATCCTAAACATATTCTCTGAAATATTTAAGGATAAAACATTCTAGACATAAATATAATCCACATTGTTAGAGTTTATTTTACTTACCGTTTCTCAAAAAAAAAAAAAAAAATATATATATATATATATATGTTTACTTACACATTCAAAACTCAATTACCGTTTCAGGATAATACATAAATATAAGCCGACATTAATGTAAACCTCAGAATTTTATTTATTGGCTCTTTCAAAGTCTCTATGAATTCACAAATCAACAAGACTTTATCTACAAACATTGCATCCTAGCCTCCAATTATTGGCTTCAAAATCTTGTCGGTAAGATCCCATAAAGGAACCAAATCATGAAAATATGAAATTGTCTCGATGGTGGTCATTTATCATTATCCTAAAATGTTATAACACGTACAATCCGAGTAAAACCTGTTGAGATATACCTAAATTAATCAATGACTAGCTCGAATATCCGTGAGAGTGCTTTCCTTTTTTTTTTTTAGAAAAAAAAAAGGGGGGAGCTCACGTGTGTAATCATTATCCCACGCCTCAAGGTACAATTTGGATAAGCTCAAGGATACCTTCAACACACAACAGGGCATACCACTACTCTCGCCTATGTTTTATACCATTAAACTAGTTTGGGCCAAATGCTGAAACAGCCCACAACACAAATTGCATGAGTTGGGACTCAAACCTTTGAACAAATGGAGCTTTTGAGATAGTGGCAACGCCACGTGCAGCTCAAGGTGTTCCCAAGAACACCCTGAGCTGAAAAAAAAATTATATATAATAATTAAAAAAATTTATATTTGCTCTATATTAAGAACACCCTCAAATTTTTATTTTTATTTTTTAAAAAAAAAATATATATATATATATATATATATTTATATTTTTTTTTTCCTACTATCAAGCAAAAAAAAAGCCCAAAAAAATTGAACTAAAATCTAAATAAATAAAAAAATTTAACAAAGCCAAGCCCACGGCAAGCTCAACAAATTACAGAGGTAGCAAACCCACAAATTCTTAAAATAATAATTATAAAAAAAAAATAAAAAAAAAACTCAATACAGAGCAAATCACTAAATTAGAAAATCACTTCTAGATCAGAAATCACTAAAGCCTAAAGCAAACCTAAAGACAGAGCAACGCCTTAGGCTCAAGCCAATAGACGAAGATCGATCACATCGCTCGTAGCTCGCTCATCGTCGAAGATCGATCACGTCATCAAAGATCGGTCCAATCCAAAGCACATCGTCGCTCGCTCGCCCCTCGTCGTCATCGCTCATCGCTCGCCCCTCATCGGAGATCGCTCGTCACTACCTCAGCCTTTAGGCCTCCCTGCTCGGCTGCTCCGGTGCTCCCTCCCTCAAGGGTATTTCATTTTACTAACTTCTCTCTCTTTTTCTCTTTGACTCTCTCTCAGTCTCTCTCTCTCAATCTCAGTTCAGTCTCTCTCTCTCTTCATCTCAGTCTCTTAGTGACTTAATCTCTCTCTCTCTCTCTTCATCTCAGTCTCTCTTTATTAATATTTACCCCGTTTTTGCCTTTATCTGGTGTTGGTGTTGGTGAGATTATTAATTGTTTTTTAGTGTTGATGTTGGTGTCTTTTGGTGAGATACAGTAAATTGGCTTTATTTGATTCATTGTGTGCTAGTGCTAGTGCAAGTGTGCAACTAATAAGTAATAAATATGGCTGTGTGCTGTGTGCTAGTTGATTAGTTCAACTAATGGTCATAAAATATGTAATAAATCACTCTTTTTTAGACTTGGACTTAAGCTATACGGCCTATATATTTTTGTGCTACACAAATTATTGACTTTTCTTTTTTTTGTTAAGTAATAGTGTGATATTCCAAGTATCAAACAACCATAGTAATTAGTTGAACTAATTAATTTTGTTTGTTTGGGATATTAATTAACCAATAATTAATTGGGAAAAGCAACTAATAAACAATAATTAATAATTTAATTAACCAATACATTATAAAAGACAAACAAATTAAATTATGTTAGGCTAAACAACAATTAATAATTTTATAATTAATGAAACAACAATATAACAAATTATAGTTTATAAAAGACAAACAAATTAATGAAACAACTAAACAACAATACATTTGGGAAAAATTCTTGGAGCCACCACTAGGAAAATTTTCTAGAACCGCCACTGTTTCGAGGGTTTCCTACCATTGAGCCACACTCGTCGGTAATCTGTAAGTGCTTTTCTTGATTGACCTAGCTCTAGCAAAAGTTAAAAATAAGTCCAAAGACAAAAGTTTTTCATAACCTTTTTTGAGTGCTCCATTCTAAAATATAAATCTTAATAGCAAAAATTTGGCCATCAAAGGCTTTTTTTATCATAGATGTGGTCCTCTAAGATTGTATTTATTTTCTTCTACATATTTTGTTTATATACTTTATCATTGTACTAAAGCCTTGTCTCGATCTCCTTTTCTAACATGTATATCAAAGTTTCCTTTTTATCTTCTCTAAATAACCATGCAATTAAAATTAGGGTTACGAATCTTTTTAATCTCATGCCAACCCTAGCTCAAATAAAGTTTTGTCAGAATTCTCCATCCACTCCTACCTTAAAATAAAAAATTTTAAAAAAATAAACGTAAAAAAGGGGGGGGAGGGGGGGTGATGAGGTGAATATGGGCATATTGTGGAAGATTGTGTGACATTTCGGTCAAAATTTGCTATTAACAGTATGCAAGATATGATTATGTGCTGGCTTTTAGTCTTTTCCCCTCATGATTAAAAATCATAGGAACGAATCCAAAACCCACCACAATCTGCCCTGCTCGATTTGTCTATATCCATCTATTATAGTAAGTAGCTAGTGATGAGTAGTGAGTCCAGTGATCACCAAATAATAATTTGTCAATGATGTCCCACCATTGATGCCCAGCCCAACCCACTTCATTACAACCTGTTCCCTAGCCTATTTTAGCTTTGCCTTTTATGTTCTGCACATGATGATGCATAAGATGTTTTGCTCGTTAGGTTATTCTTATTTTTACTGAACCACTACCATTCATAAGGTGGGTAAACTATTCTCTGGAAGTAATCATTTGTGATTCTGCAAAAAAAAAAAAGAAGTGGTCATTTGTGTAGGTTAGCAGTGGCCCTTTCTGCTAAAGTGTATGTCCCTGGCTATTCTCCGGGTGCTACATGCTAATGGTCCTATTTTTTTCTCAAAAAAGAAGAAAAGATTGACATGATTTCCAAAGCAATATAATGAATTACTGTCATGGTTGAGAATTTCAGGGGAAAAAATGTCATGGAATTGAGAGAACTTAAATAAGGGTATGGAGGAGAAAGTCAATTTAGGTTTAGCCAAATCTAAGCTAGAGAGTAAAAAGTAAAAACTCTACCTTTTCTATTTTAGTTAATTTTTTCTATTTTATTTAAATATTTTATTTTATTTTAATTTTTCTCTCTCCACAAATATAACTTTTTTTCTCTACCACCCTCTCCCATTTTCACGTTCTCTCATTTACGGATAAATCAACACTTCACAAATTCACAATTCTTCACAATAAAATTACAAATCAACCCTTCACAAATTTTCACCAAACAAAATAAGTTCGGTCTTCGAAGAACAAAAAACCTAGTTAACGTTGCTCTTCCTAAAAAAATAAAATAAACCCTCTATTGGAAATTAGAAACCAACCCTTTTCTATTCCTGAAACTCCACCAAATCCAATACCAAAACTAGCACCATCCTGTCTGCAATTGTTTTGGGTTGGGTGTGTTTACAGATATAAAAACCCAATAATCAGATGAAAAAACCTCTTTGCAGCCGATAGCACCAAACAATCCACTAAACAAGAACAGTTAATGTGTGTGTTAGTTTTAATTTCCTCTCATGTAATTTGGCAATTGGAGAGGGAGAAGGTAGAGAGAGGGAATGGGTTTTAGATCTAGAGTTTTAGGACTCTCTCTAGTTCTTCAATCTGGGTAATGAGTTTACAAATTTCATGGGAAATGAGAGTTTATAAAGAGAGGCTAAGGATTAGTATTGTAAAGAAGTTCATAACAATTCTCTCAAGTTCTAGCAATTGCGCTTAAGCCAGTATCCTAAATATGAAAGGTGAAATTGCTGCCTCAGTTGATTTGCAAAATGTGTTCACCACACCCTCTGAGTTCACTCATGCGAGTTTCTTTTGTTTGCAATTCTAAACTTCAACATCTAACCCTCCTCAGCCCATTACAAATTAAAATGCACAACTGTATATAATTACAATGAAATTTAAAATTCAAATTACACCCAAATTTCGCACAAAATATGCCAAGGATCCTAACAAGTTTGGTTATATTTTAGCTAAAAAAAGAGAATTAGTAAGTCTTGTATGAATGCTTTACGTAGTTTTTTATTTTTTTTAAGAATCGGTAAGATGCGTTGTACAAATTTTATGATAATAGTGGGCCTACTTAAACAGTGGAGAGAAATGTAAAGTTAGAAAGCATTTTATGCTGAATTTCAGCGAGATGGGCCTCACTCCTCAGTCTTTCCTAAGATGCTGAACTTATATAACACATTTATCAGAAGAACTCCAATATTTTAGTATTTTTTAGGATGAATAAAAGGAATATATTTTCACTCGGACCCAGTGGGGAGTGTTAGTGGAGCAGAGCCTTATTGCTGTGATTTTTCTTTTTAATCAGTGAAGCCAACATAGCCAACCAACCTCCCTCAACAAAGAAGTCATTTTACTATTTTAGTATCGCATTCTGAATTTTGAAAAAGGAAAGTGATGGACATTTTGGTCATTGGGGCATGATATTTTCCCGAGAATTCAAAGGCGAAAACATCGGCACTTGCTAGGGATTTTTTTTTTTTTTTTTTAATGATTTGTGTGAAAGATTAGCATGTGTTGTACATAGTTTCTCTCGGCCAGTAAGATAAGATGATAGTATTAGATTTTTTTTTTTTAATATAAGATCCACATATCATGTTTGAATACCTGTCTGCCCCACACACCATGAGAATCATATCAAACACTAAATAAAAATGTCACACTCATCAAATTTCATGCTCTAATGGAAAAGCAACCCTCATTTCACATCATGTAGGATACAAATTCAAAAGAAACAATCAAGAAACGACGCATGAATTCATTCATGCTTTGTTTGAATAAGACGAGGTGTGTCACTCACATTATATTGGCTGCCTCTCTCTCCTGTCACATTCTTGTTTGTTGTAACAAATATTTCCAAAAAAAACTTTAATTGATCTCATCTCACTCAACTCCATGTGTACAGTAACAGTGCTCTCCACAGCTGTGATTTCAATTATCATGATCACAAGTAATCATGTTAATTTATGACCAAATGATAATAAAAATTTTATTATTCATCATTTTTTTTTCACCTTTATGATCATGATATATGCTTTTCTTTTTTTCCTAAATAAAAAAGGGTGAGAGGAGAGATCAATTGACAATTATTAAGACAAACCTACCACTAACATGGTGTGGTCATTTTAATCTCTAGTACTCCTATTTATGGAGAAACCAGCATCTTAAAGCCTTAGGAGGAGAACCCATAAGAAAATTGACTCAATTGAGGGATTTGCAAGAACTCTTTTTACATGGTTTGAGGCATAGCATTTGACTTTTAGGTCTTTAACCCACTTGAGCCCAATAGCATTAGGCAAGGGACAACATTAATTTTAATTGAACCAACACCCTGTCATCGTCCTTAAAGATTTAAACCCAAGATCTATCTATCCCACACTAAAATCCTCTACTACAATTTAAGTCACCACTCATTATGTTACTTCTTTTTTCTTTTTAATCTCAATTATGTCATAGACTATTTTAAACACTGGTTATATCATTTTTTTTTTAAATTTAATCACAAAGTAAGAGTATTAATAATGCACTAAACATTTAGAATTCAAATAACATGTTAATGTTAATGACATCTTTTTATGGTGTTTTATTTTTATAATTTGAACCCCATTCCCAATACCCCTCCTCTAATATCTAGCTATCCAAAAAAAAAAAAAAAAATCCGAGCTCTAAACATTTAGCTAGTTCAACTAAAATTTGACCGCTTAACCCTCAAAAAAGTGGTCAACAAGGTAGCCAAGCAAAATAATTGATAACTATAGTGCAAGCCCAAATCTAACTAAGACTGTGTAGCTTAGTAAAATGAGTTTTTAATTTTTTTTAATAATAATCTCTCTCTCTCTCTCTCTCTCTCTCTCTCTCTCTCTCTCTCTCTCTCTCTCTCTCTCTCTCTCTCTCTCTCTCTCTCTCTCTCTCTCTCTCCCCAAAAGGATCACTAATCATCATCCTTGCTAAGAGGCCGAGATTGGCAATTGCCTAACCGAATTGGCTGTGAGATGACTATCCTAGTCGTTGAGCGGTTATTGTGGTCATGTGATAACTTCTTGTAGTTTTATCATATCACAATTTATTCAACAAATTTTCAATTTTTATAGTGGGCCTCTTTTGGATTAAAATAAGATTGCTAAGGTTTTGTTTAAATTAACGGATTTTCCATTGTTTTGACCAAATAAATTACATCAATTTTGTTTAACACTTTAACCAAATCACAATTTAGTCTCACAAGTTTTTATTTTAATTATTACGTTTGACTCCTTTAAATTTGAATTAAAGTAAATCTTAAGGGATTAAATGTGGACTTTTGTGATAGTGTTAGAGTCAGACTATAAAGAAGTAAATTGTAATCTTTCTCAAATAAAAACTTAAGAATTCTTATCCTTTGTTTGGATAGAGTGAAAGGGCGAGGATGAAAAGGAGAAAAGGGAAAATATCATTAGAATTTACAAAATTTCACTGGTATTTTCCTATTACTTTTTCCTTTTTACTCTTTCTCTCCCTTCATCTCTCTCAGTTCTTAAAATAGGTGGGCCATATCAACTGGTGGGGCCCTTTCTTTCTCTAATCTATAAATCTTTATTGTCTCACAGTAATATTTAAACTGCTGCAGATGCAGAACCAAGCCACAGGTCTGAGCAAAACATTCAAGTCTCTCTCCCGCCATTCTTAATTACAACTTCCCATATTTTAATGGTTTCCTTAAATTCCAAGGACCCCATATTGGTTCAACAATTATTGTCAACCCTTCCTGGCTTCCCATAAAAGTCACAGTTACTATAAAAAAACGCTTACCAATCTCTAAAGCGACGTCGTTTGGATTCATTGAAGAAATCTATATTTATTATGGGTCCGATGCACACATTAACAAATCCATTTTTGGAAAAGTTTTATTGGGAATTGAAAAAGTTGTCAAAATTTTTTCAATTCCCAATAAACTTTTTCCAAAATTGGTTTACTTAATGTGTGCCCTTAGGGCACACATGAGTAAAATCCATTTATTATTTATTACTATATTTTTTGGGTAGTTTTTGTACTTTTGTTTGTTTAGTTTGACCCACTTCTACAGTTCTACAGTTCTACTTCCAACAAAGAGTGTGTGCTACTATATTATCTTTTCTTTTCTGACCTCTCCAACGGAAAGAAAGTTGGCAAAAAAGTAAAAGAAAAAAACTTTCCCTTTTACCAAACAAAAAAGAAAGGAGCAAAGTTAAAGTTAGAATTTTTCATTTGGATTCCTATTCTCTTGTCTGATCTCCTACTCTCTGAAGCTCCCAGCTCCTATTTTCTGATCTGGGTCTGCAAATTCAAGCCACAAAGTGAAGTGGGTCTCTCTCTCTCTCTCTCTCTGTGCTTTGCTTTGTTTGGCTCTTTATGGGGGGTTTGGGTGGGCTTAAATGTTGGTTTGGTCATTTTTCTGGTAGAGATCTTACGTAAACATTAGTGGGTGTTTGGTCTTTTCTGGTTTTTATGATTTTATATGCTGAAGAGACCAATGATATTTTATTCTATTGTAAATTAGATGCAAAATAAAAATGGGTTCTGGTCTGTCATTTGTTTATAACAGAATCAGCATAATTTTTGTTGTATGATTGTGATTGCTAAAGTAAAAAACAAAGATTGATTTTTGTTCTTTTGGTGAGCGAAAAGGAACCCACTGTTATCTTTTTTTCCTTCTTCGAATTGGAGTGTATCTACTCTTTGAAAGAAGCCCACATATTATTGTGACTATTTTGTTTATTTGTAGCTTTGTATTTTTAAATTTTAACTTTTAGGTTCTTCTTTGAAGCCCACATATTATTGTGACTATTTTGTTTATTTGTAGCTTTGTATTTTTAAATTTTAACTTTTAGGTTCTTCTTTGATGTCTGCTGGGGTGGGTTTAGAATTTGTCTCAGCTAAGGGTAGTGACTTGTGATTAAAAGGAGCTGTTTTTCCCCCATACTTTCATTGTGTTTGAGTTGTTTTGGAGAGAGAAACCCATCTTGCTATTGTGGAGATCTGGGACTTGTTTAATCTCTTATGCCCTATGAGGACTTTCTTTCCCTCTGAGTCTTGTAAAGAAACACAGCTCAATGCTCTCAATCCACAGTCTTGGCTCCAAGTTGAAAGAGGGAAACTTTCCAAACTTTCATTGCATCCTTCTTCTTCTTCTTCTTCATCCATGTAAGTTTTTTCTACTCAAATTATTCAGTTACAGCAGCTTAATTTAATTTCCAATTCAGTGAATTAAAGTAGTTTTGGTGTTGTCTTGTTGTTTCTTGGGGGGTTTAAATTGGTGTAGAGAATCTTTTATCAAGGTCCCTGAGCCACAGATACTACCATTCTTTAAACCTGTTGATTATGTAGAAGTTTTAGCTCAAATTCATGAAGAACTCGAATCATGTCCTCCGCAAGAGAGGTCAAACCTCTGTTTATTACAATTTCAGGTGTTTAGAGGCCTTGGAGAGGTCAAATTGATGCGGAGAAGCCTCCGCGCAGCTTGGCAGAAGGCTAGCACTGTTCATGAGAAGCTTGTTTTTGGGGCATGGTTGAAGTATGAGAAGCAAGGGGAAGATCTTATTGCTGACTTGCTTGGCACTTGTGTGAAATGTGCACAAGAGTTTGGGCCTATTGATGTAGCATCTCAGCTTCCCCTCAATTTAAATGTTAATTCCCATGAGTGTGTTTCGATGAATGGGAATCAAGTTTCGAGGAATGTTAGTTTTAGAATTGGAGATGAGAAAATAGTCTGTGATAGGCAGAAAATCTCTAGCCTTTCAGCCCCATTTAATGCTATGCTAAATGGGTGTTTCACAGAATCACTTTGTGAGGACATTGATTTGTCTGAAAACAATATCTCACCATCAGGTATGAGGGCAGTTAAGGAATTTAGCATGACAGGCAGTTTAAGTGAAGTCCCTCCAAATCTCTTGCTGGAAATATTACTTTTTTCAAACAAGTTTTGTTGTGAAAGGCTCAAAGATGCTTGTGATAGGAAACTCACATCTCTGGTTTGCTCTAGAGAAGATGCAGTGGAACTCATGGAATATGCTCTAGAAGAGAATACTCCAATTTTAGCGGCCGCATGTTTGCAAATTTTTTTACGTGATCTACCTGATTGTTTGAATGATGATCGGGTGGTGGAAATATTTATTAATGCTAATAGACAACAAAGATCAATCATGGTTGGGCCAGCCTCATTTTCCCTATACTGTTTATTAAGTGAAGTTGCCATGAACCTTGATCCTAGGTCAGGTAAAACAGCTTGTTTCCTAGAAAAGCTGATTGAGTTTGCTGAAACAGACCGGCAGAGACTATTGGGGCTTCATCAATTGGGATGTGTGAGGCTGATGAGGAAAGAGTACGATGAAGCTGAACATCTTTTTGAGGCAGCTTTGAATGCAGGCCATATTTATTCTGTTGCAGGTTTGGCTAGAGTTGGTTACATCAAGGGTCATAAACTTTGGGCTTATGAGAAGCTCAGCTCTGTAATTTCCACTGTTACCCCACTTGGTTGGATGCACCAGGAGAGATCATTATACTGTGAAGGTGATAAGAGGAAGGAGGACCTTGAGAAAGCAACTGAGTTGGACCCAACTCTTACTTATCCCTACATGTATCGGGCCGCTTCATCAATGAGGAAACAGAATGCTACAGATGCGCTTCAAGAAATTAATCGGGTTCTTGGGTTTAAACTTGCATTAGAATGCTTGGAGCTTCGGTTTTGCTTCTTTCTGGCACTTGAGAATTATCAGTCAGCCCTTTGTGACGTTCAGGCTATTCTCACACTTTCCCCTGATTACAGGATGTTTGAGGGACGGGTGGCAGCATCCCAGCTCCGTACTCTTGTGCATGAGCATGTAGATAATTGGACTACAGCAGATTGTTGGATGCAATTGTATGAGCGGTGGTCTTCAGTTGATGATATTGGGTCTCTGTCCGTTATCTACCAGATGCTTGAATCTGATGCAGCAAAAGGGATTTTATACTTCAGACAGTCTTTGCTACTTTTGAGGTATGTCCAGCTTTCTGATCTGTTTGGGCACTGTAATAAAATAACCCCTGGAGTTTAAAAGGACTGGAAACTCTCCTATCTCATCAAGTATTTTTAAACCTTTTTTTTTTCTTTGCAATTTAGTATATGTGTGAATCTATTCAAAGACATGGCAAAACGGGCGGGGCGGGTCGGTTTCGGGTCGGGTCAACCGGGTCGAGGGTTGAGTCGGGTCGAGTTGACCCGTATTTTTTTTTTTTTTTTTTTTTGAAGTAGATGCAATCTGTCAATTGTTTATGAGTTCCTTAACTATAATTAGATTCTCACTGGTGATATTGTTACCAATTACCACTAAACACTTGACTTGATTCCCAAATTTGGTGCAGCTCTTGTTCCAGCTTTCTAGAAACTAATCTTGGTATCGATCTATTTAAAGTAGGAAGAGAAAATGAAGGTGGCAAGTAAAGAATGACAACCTATAATGGAGTATATAACATATTAAGTAAAGAAGAATATGTAAATATTTTATAAAAATTATACCTTAATCTCAATCTACTCAACATTGGTAGACATGGCAAAACGGGCGGGTCGTGTTGGGTTCGGGTCGGGTCAATCGGGTCACTGGTCTAAACGGGTCATTTTTAAACGGGTCAATCGGGTTATGGGTCAAACGGGTCTGACCCGTTTTGCCATGTCTATCTATTCATGCTGTGGGAATTACTTCAGGTCCTGTAAATCCTGAATTCGGCTCCATTTCTCCTCTTTTACCTATGTGATATTTTAGGTTGTAAAATATTTCTTTTTACATTGGGGTGACTAGAACCCTTAAGCCTTCACTTGATCAGGTTGAACTGTCCTGAGGCAGCCATGCGGAGTTTACAATTAGCTCGCCAACATGCATCCAGTGAACATGAACGGCTGGTCTATGAGGGATGGATCTTATATGATACTGGTCATTGTGAGGAAGGGCTCCAGAAAGCAGAAGAGTCTATCAAAATCAAGAGGTCCTTTGAGGCCTTCTTCCTGAAAGCCTATGCATTGGCTGACTCTAGCCAAGATCCATCTTGTTCTTCAACTGTTGTTTCACTTCTTGAAGATGCATTGAAGTGTCCATCAGACAGGCTTCGTAAAGGTCAGGTATGGTTGTCTATCTCTGGGCATTTTCATGGAAAACTTTGTTATTATGCACTTGCAAACAAAGGCATGTTTGGTATCATGGTTTCTTTAAAAAATTAATGTATGATTATTTCATTTTGAAAAAAGTGTAGCGGCAGTATATAGGCTCTCAATGAAGTAGTCAATACTTAATACTACAAAAACTATACTCTTAAATTTTGTCAATTTATGTTTCTATAACTTTCCTGTGCAAATGGCTGTTTGTATTTCTTGAATTAATAAAAAATACTGTGATTTTCAATAAAATTCATGCTTTATCCAAGTCATGGTTATGCCTTCATTATCCTATGCTTGCGACCTTATGGTTTCTTGGGTTAAGGTTATTTCTAGAATGATAACATGGTTTTAGTTTTGATGATGTTTTCTTGTTGGAGAAACAACTGTGGGATAGAATAAAAGACGAGAGCACTTGTTGCAATCAAGGGTGATTAAATAATGTTGCACTTGTCAGGTCATCTTCTCTGCACTACGTTTATTGGGCAGATGTGCATTTATTTTTTCATGTCATTTATGGTGTTCCCTGGGATTGGCTTTGGGCCTTTCCTGCGCAACTTAGGTGGAGGGCAAAGAACTGCCCAGTGAAAAAGAAAATAATTAAAAACTTAGAAGGTTAACTGTGGATGTTTTTGGCATATAGTATGATTTTGTTCATATTTGGCTGGCCCTTGTGGAAAATTCTGGAGAGAGGGCCAAAAGAAGTCGTGAAAGGCATAACCTAGTCCCTAAATATAATACTATTCTGTATAACAATTAACCCTGTCTTCCTGTAACAACACCTGTTAATGGGCAATATAAGTCTCCACTTATGAACTAATTCTTCCTACAATTATGACCCATATTAAATTCTAGGTCTTTCTAAATTCAGAAATACTTATGAAGTACAGGAGTTCAATATCTAATACCATACTGACTCATACTTCAAAATTTAACATTTGAAATTATTTAAAAGTTTCTGGGCATTGTCCCTCTGGATCCATGAGGTCCATTGGGCAGCTGAGTCTTTGTTGTTTCGATCAATTCGCACAATGCACTACTGACTGACATTGGATTGCACTTTGGAAGGTAATACTTTCTGTAACTTGGAGACAACGTGGAGTTTTAGTTCAAGAGGTTCTCTTATTGATACAATTAATCAGCGCACCTCATTGCTGAGTGATTTTATCTTGGTTGATAGACCATATCTTGACTATTTTCCCTTTCTAGTAAAGGATGTCCAATGATGAATCTCTCCTTTTTCTTTCTTTTTGAAGCCTTTTTATTAGTAGTGGATATGAAAATTTTCAAATTGGGCCACCTGACTATGAAAATTCAAGCTTTAGCAAGTGTTGAGTAGTGATAGTTGGAGTCCAACGATATTAAAGATTGCAAGAAGGTTTTAGCCTTCAGGCTTCAGAGAGACTTGATGATTGACCAGAAGGTAGCATATTTGCTGTAAACAGAAGTGAAAATGTAGAAAGCTAATCAGTCCATCATGTTGCCAACCTGTAATAATGATTTGGATTTTTAGATTTTCATGAATTCTGTGATCGTTTTTGAGTCCTAATATTTCCATTTGCCAGGCACTGAACAATCTCGGAAGCGTTTATGTAGACTGTGGGAAGTTAGACTTAGCAGCTAATTGTTACATTAATGCCCTTAACATCCGGCACACACGAGCCCACCAGGGCCTAGCTCGTGTTCATTTTCTCAGAAATGATAAGTCTGCTGCATATGATGAAATGACCAAACTGATTGAGAAGGCTCGGAACAATGCATCTGCCTATGAGAAGAGGTCTGAGTACTGTGATCGTGATTTTACAAAGGCGGATCTGGAGATGGTCACCCAATTAGATCCCCTCCGGGTGTACCCTTACAGATATCGAGCTGCAGGTTAGATCCCCCACCCCCCATCCCTTTTCTTATAACTGCATGACTTTATATATCATTCTTACTTATCAAAAAAAAAAAATCTGTAATGTAAAGATCTCAAACAATTGAAATAAATGATGACCGCAAAGTCCTCGACAACTAAACAATGATTATTGTTGCTGGTGTATAATTTATGTGAAGAAATTTCCTCACTTGATACAAAAAATGAACACGGTTAAAGCAGAATTTCTTTTGCACGTTTTTTGTATAACCTTAATTATGCGGATGTTATAAGTTTTAAGTCTTTCAGGGATTTAGTCTTCATAATGCACCACCTTTAGTGGCATAATGAAATTTGAGGTGGTCAACTCTTTTTCTTTCTTTCTCCATCTAGAACTGTGAAATTGTACACAGATATTTTGTGTTCAACTTTACTGTCCATTCGAACTAATAAGCCTTTGAATAAGTCTTGTGACATAATTTTTTCACAACTATGCTAAAGTGGCAAAATGTGAATGGTGGAAAATAAAATTGGTGTCAGTAGTGGGTCCATATGAAAATTGTCTACCACTCACGACTTGCCATCTCAGCAGGTTGTGAAAAAAATGTGTGCAGAGTAAAGTGATTAGGTGCTGCTATTGTAGTCTTTTTTATTTTTGGCTGTTGGGATTCTGTAGCTACTACTGTTATTAAGTTCATATTGTGTTTGGTTGGAGCAGTGTTAATGGACAGCCACAAAGAAAAAGAAGCCATTGCTGAACTATCAAGAGCAATTTCATTCAAAGCAGACGTTCACCTTCTACATCTGCGGGCTGCTTTCCACGAGCACGTTGGCAATGTCTTAGGCGCACTACGTGACTGTAGAGCAGCTCTTTCTGTTGATCCAAACCATCAAGAAATGTTGGAGCTTCACAGCCGTGTATACAGCCATGAACCATGAATTAGAAAAAGAAAATTGTAAGATTGGAAAAAAAAGAAAAGAAAAACAAGTTAAATTATATTACCATCATGTATACTAGTGAGTTTGTGCATGTACACCATGTCATATCTTTTTTTCTTTTACTTTTTCTTCTTTCTTTTTTAACCCAAATTTTGTAATTTTATGTTTTAATATTTTTGGTAATATAATTTAATTTGTCACAGTAAAAAATTGCCTTTCCCTTAAAGTAGTTTCCTGTTATTATAAACTGATATAAGAAAGAACATATTCAAGTTATTTTACATGGGATACTCAGTTTCTATTACTTATGTACTTTGCCCATGGGATTAGGGAGATGAAGCAAAAGATGAAAAGCCGGGTTCTATTCAAGCTTTGGTAAATAGTCTGTCTTTTTCACTTCTTGTGCGTGCGTGTATGTGTTGGCTACTGGCCAGACTTTTATGGTTGCAAAAAATTGTGATCCCTACTATTATTATTGCCTCTCTATACAAATTGAAATCCAAAACTATGATTAATTGTTTGTTCTGTTAATTATGAGTCTTTTAGATCAAGTAGTACTTTACTCACTCCTTTATAAGGGTCCAAAATATGAGAAATTATAAATTCCTCTTGTGGAATATGTCATTTGTCCATTATTCCACTAAAAGACTTCTACTTGTTTAAAATTGCAGAGTTAGTAATTAGTTTCTGTTTAAAAACAATTTTAAACAAATAGGAGTCTTTTAGTGGAATGGTGGATCACGTCATTTATACACCATGAGAACCTTATAATTTCTCCCAGAATATGAATCCTGATTGTGTTGTTTGTAGTAGACCACCATAAAGGGTAGGCGCAGGGTTGAGGCTGTGAATTGGACCATTTAAAATCTTGGTCCGACCTCAAGCTTAGGCTTTAAACACACAAGAACAAATTCACTTGCTATAGCCTAGACCGTAGTGTTCTACATGTTCAAAAGCTATGGGGTAACAATTTCAATTCGACATCTCAACAATTATGAAAAGGGTTATAAAATTCTTACTTCGCTAGACTTAATGAAAAATTAAATGATTTTCATAGGCTAAAGAATTCAATAACAGTGGATCTAATTAGCTCAATCAATAAATTTTCTTGCCGTCGAATAAGAACTTTGGGAAATCAAAATTAATAAAGCAAGTAATTTATGTGGCAATTACAAAGAATATATATGGAAGTTTCTAAAAAACACTACTTTTTTTGAGAAAGCACTACTTTATGGATTTATAAGAACATTTACATCTTCATTCGAGAGATGAAATGATAAAGTTGAAGAGATCACTACTTTGACAGAGAACGCTATAACATCATCATTCAAGTGATGGAACGATAACAATAAAAACAAATAAGTTGTTTATTTTTATTTAAAAAATTTGCTACAATTTGATATTGATATGATTGATTTATTTTAATTTTTTGTTTGTTTTATTTATTTATAGAATTTTAACTTATGATATTTGTTTTTATGATTGCATTTTAATCAGTTTTTGGCATATACAAAATTTAACCACAAATCTATTCAATCACCCAAATAGAGACTTTTCTAGAAAATAAATAAAAAATAATACCAGCTTTGAGCTCATTTGATTACGCATAAGCATCAACGAAGGAGTGACCGCCTAGCTTTGGAACCGAGCACTATATATAGTTTGTATACGCTTACAAATTCAATCGGAAACTGACACACAGAGAGAAAGAGAGAGTCCGAGTCATTCACACTGACTCACTCACTCACTCTATCACCGTCGCAATCAAATCGTTCCTCTCAAGACTCAATTCATAGCCCATTCACCAGGTACAAAATATCAACCTTGTTGCCCTTCCTTTTCTAGCTAAGCTATGGTTCCGTTTGGTTAACGAAAATAACTTATTTCTTGGTTATAGTTGATTATTATTGCCTTTTGTTTCCCAGCTTCTTAAATTAATGAAAATCCAAAGCTATTTACATGAATTTCAGGTTTCTTTCTTTCCTAGGTACCAAAAAAGGCATGAATATCTATTGTTAAAGCTTGAAATTTTAGTGGGTTTGTTTGTTTGTTTCTATGTTTTATTGTTTGTGAATATCTATTGTTAGCTTAAAAATTTTAATTTTATGCAAAACCTAAATTTTATAAAATGGTGCAACTGAGCTACAAAGCTCTTGGCTTCAACTTGCCATTTGAAGTTGAACACCCCAGATTTCAATTTGGACTCTTTGGCTGATTTGGCGATAGATTTCTTTAACTTATTGGCAAAAATAGAGAATGGGTTTCCCTAAGACTAGACAGATTTCTAGTGTATTCAGTTTTGCTGCTCTCTTCTAGAAACTGTGTGTGTGTGTGTGTGTGTGAATTCACTTATTAGAGACCTTTTTATGTCGGTTTAGAAGCGATCGTGAACATGTTCTCTAAACTAGCATGTTTTTTCTTCTGAAAAAATATATATGAAGTGCACTCTGCCCCTGGTGCAGGGCAGAAGGGGAAAAAGGAGTACTAGAATTAATGATAATATTGGAGCATGCAATGCTTAATATAACATATGGTTTTGGGATGTTATATCGTATGATTAAAAGGTTTCACATGATACTCTTTTACTATTGTAAGCATTTGCTACCATCTTAAAACTAGTACATACAGCTAAAGTAACTACCCCCATTGTACATAAATCATAAATGTCTAATTGATCAGTTTCCAGTATATGTTGACAACAATTGTAGGTGGTTTGTGTTCTGTTTTTGTGTTGGCTGCAAGGGCTGGTGGAAAGACAGATTACATTCATATTTTGTATTGTCGGAAATACTTTGAACAAGCAATAACCAGAAGAGTAGCTCCAAATATTTTTCTCCTAACTTTTCATCTTAAAGTTCTAGTTTTCTTTTAGCAATACAAGTGGCTTTTGTGCTAGTATTTGGTCAATTTAATCTATTTGTATCTCTCAAATGTCAATAATTTTGGTCGGCATTTCTTTCACTAATCACTATATCATTTACGTATAATATGTTTACAACCTCTACTTGCCAAAACTTTCCTCATGTATTAAAATGCCAACTAAACATATCATATGAGTCTTGAGAAATCTAAATTTTGAACCACTTTTTGCATGACTCTGTAGCTGATAGACTGAGAAGATAGGATGCCATGTTCACATGATTACAGGGTGCCAAAAAATGAATTTATGACTATCGTTTAATAAGACTTTTACTAGGAAGCGAACGGATTGAACTATCAGTTTAATATTGAAGCTTTTTTAAATTTTTTATTCCTATTCAATTTTCTACCTATTGTTGGCCAAACAAACTGCCATATCTCTGTATTTCTTAAGACTGTGTTAGTTTGATTTTTCCAGAGTTTAAAGTGTTTCTCTGTATGACTTTTGGTATTTCTTTTTTCTCAGGAGTAAATTTCTATTGTCCACTTCATGATGAAAGGTTTTAAAATTTCAATACTCTGGTTAGGAATTTCTGTTCTTGTGATTCCATCTTCATATGGAGTATCTGTATCATGTATGATGGCATATGACGAAGGTGGCATTTCTACTGTGTTGGAGTCTCCTGAATGTTCTGAGTGGGTTCTTTCCACTGAATCTCTTCAAAATAAGACTTTGAACTGCCAGTCTGCCACACTTCAGGGACATAGGAACTACCAAGAAGATCGTATCTTATGTCATCTGGATATGAAAATACCACGTCTTGGTACTCCCTCTTTCCTCCCTCTTGAAAGTTACCCTTACTTAAAGACTGATTTTGTTTGTATTTTTGGATTTATAAATTTCAGATGTAACTTGTGAAACTGTATTTAGGATCTGCTAGTGTTGGGGGGGAAAATTATATTTTAAAGCCTTCAGTTTAGGAGTAGAACAATTTAAACCCTGTAGTTTTCAAAAGTTATAAAAAAGGTTTTTTTTTTTTTTTTTTTTTTTTTTTTTAAATTTTGAACCCTATAGTTTCAAAGGAACAAATTAAAACCCTGATTTTTCAGAAGGTAGTAAATTAAAGATTCAGCCATATTAAAAATCAAACACAATGCTAATGTTTAATTTGTTACTTTTTAGAATTTTAGGATTACCCTTAAAAAATGGAAAAAGAAAAAAGAAAAAAAGAAAAGAAAGAGAGGGTAAAACGATATGTGCATAATGAATCCAAGAACGGGGTACCCAAATTGATTTCCTTTCTCATTTGTTAGTCAAACTAAGGTTTCATATGTTGAAGAAACACTGCTTTAGGAGCATCACTTTTCAATTTGACAAAAACTTTTGATATTTACATTGATGTGGACAACTTATTGTTTGAAGCATGCCTTGGATGCAGGAAAAAGTGGTCTTGAGGAGGGTAAAGTTGGTGTTATGGCAGTATTTGATGGTCATGGTGGTAAGGAAGCTAGTGAGATGGCTTCAAAACTTCTGTTGGATTACTTTTACATGCATGCTTTATTCAGCTCGTACAAGCTACTGACACAGTACAAGGGAGTGTTACCTGTAACTGATAATGAAATCACACATTTGAAAATACTAAAAGAAGCATTGTTGAATACAATTCAAGAAATTGATTTCAAATTTTCTCAGGCAAGCAGAATCTATGTATTTTAGTTCTTTTAGCTGGTTTTCTTCAAATGTAGATCTATGTTCCACTGTATACTTTCAGGAGGCTTTTCAAAAGAAGATTTTCTCAGGATCCACAGCCACTGTGGCTCTTCTTGTTGATGGGAAGATTTTAATTGCCAATGTTGGTGACTCAAAGGCCCTTTTATGCACGAAGAAGATTCAGTCTGGTCAGTTAATTGATTCTCTGACATCCTCTCTCTCTCTCTCTCTCTCTCTCTCTCTCATTAGTTATATTGACTCTTTAACGAGTTGCATCCAGAAGATAGTTGACCCTAATGAATGGGATTAAAGGTTTAGTTGGGTTGAGTTAAATTTAGTTATCCCTGTTAGAAGTGTGCTAAAATGGTAAAGAATACCTCTCTTAATGCTTCTACGTGAAAAATGACTTTCCTAAGAAGTTGGTTGTATATGAAGCAAAGAGTATACAAAATTTTACCTTTTTTTAACCTAATAGCTGACTATCTGTACGTTTACATGAAAATGACAGGCAACATGACAACTAGTCTTTCAGTCACTAAACTAACAGAAGATCACCATCCAGATAGAGATGATGAAAGAGCTCGAATTGAAGCAGCTGGTGGTTCTGTTGTTTATGTTTGGGGTGTGCCTCGAGTCAATCGAATACTCACTTTGTCCAGAGCCATTGGTGATGTGTATCTAAAGAGGTGATTTCTTATTCCATTCAGAAATAGTAACCAACCTTACAGTTTTGGGAGTAAAGGCTTTGTTATTGTTTGCAAACTATATTCCATTCAGAAATAGAATGATATATTAACCCCCACCCACCCCCCCACTTCACCCTTTCTCACACACGCAATCATAGTTTTTACATGAGGTAAAAAAGAAGTACTGATTTTTATAATGTCTAGAGTTTGCTTTCAGTTATGTTATCTGTTTCATGTTATGATTTATATATACTTCCAATTTTAATGGAGCTTGTATTCTTCTTCTTGTGTGATCAGATTTGGCGTTATAGCTGTGCCTCAAGTGACAGGTTGGCAACCTCTAGATGCCAATGATAGATTTCTGGTGGTTTCGTCTGATGGTATTTTCGAAAGCTTGACACCGCAAGATGTGTGTGATCTTATATATGATTCAAATTCATGCTCGCCCTCATCCTCATTGGGCGATTGCATTGTAAATACAGCATTTGAGAAAGGTAGCATGGATAATTTGTCAGTTATTATAGTTCCATTATGATGTTTTATTTATTTGTATTTTTTGTTGTTGTTGTGAACTTGTTGGTAGAAAGATATCAGAATTAGATAGGCTTTAGCCAAAGTGGTTTGTAATTTCTTCTTTTTCTTCTCTGTCTCTCTCTTCTTTTTATTTTAATTTTTTAAATTAGCATTGGCTACACATTGGTTTATTTACTCAAAAAGAGCCTGATGAAAGATCAAAAACCCTCCCTCTCCCTAACTATTGAATTAAATTTAAAAAAAAAAAAAAAAAAGGCCTTTAGTGGACCAAAAGAGAGGAAAAAATAATAATAAGCTTTTAATTATATATCTTAATAAATTTGGATAATTTGGTGGATTTCAATTAACTCAATTAGTAAAATTCATTTTACTTAAATAACAGAATTATTGGAGGTTAAATTAAAAAAAAAAAAAAAAAACTATTTTTCTCAATCTAGCAAGTCAAAACCACTCAAATTTAATTCTTAAGTGGATTGAATAGACCGAAGTAGACCAAAATAGACCTAAGTGGACCGAATGGGCTAAAGTAGACTAAAATTAACCAAAGTGGACTAAAATGACCGAATTGGACCAAGCTGGAGAGAATGGACTGAAATGGACTAAATGGACGGAATCAAAAGAAATGGATCAAAATAGATCGAAATGCTATGCTACACTCTGCCTACGAAATAAGATCCTTAATTCCTGGCTGACAATGTAGAAAATGCCAAATCATTTAAAATTTTAAATGATGTGCCACTAGATTCATATTTAGATTTCAAAAATTTAATCTGAACCATGTAATGGATCCATTTAATGGAGAGGATCCTATTACAGGATTGCTTATATTCATTAAAAATGATGTACGGCAAATGTAAAGGAGGGGTGAACTAGTTTTTTGATAGATACAATAGATTTTCAACTTATAATATCTTTATTATAATAATTGTTTTTTATCATCATACCAAAACATTAATCAATTTTCAATATAAACCATGTTTAAATCCCAAACTAATTCAGCTACAGACAATCAAACGATTATTAACAGACAATGTGGCCAGTGCTAGCTGCTTGGACTAATCTGACATGGCAATCACATTGCTCACCAACGTAACAGTATCACCTCCAACTACGGAACCGAGCACTATATATAGAGGAAGATTACTCTCAGAGAGAAAGAGGGAGAGTCCGAGTCAGAGTAATTCACACTGACTCACTCTACAACTACAACAGTCCCAATCGAATCGTTCCTCTCAGATTCAAATCAAACCCTGTTGATCAGGTACAACCATCAGTCTTGTTATAAACAAAACAAATCCTTTTTTATTGTTGTTTTTCTACTTCTTAAATAAAGAAAAATCCGAATCTAAACAATTTGAGGTTTCTTTCCTAGCAACCAAACAGGACATAATGCTTTTATTTTTTTTGGAATGGTTTTGGGTCTCTTCTTTTTTATGCTCAAAGTGGTTACTAAATTAGTTGACTTTTCATCATGTTTATTATGGTAATATGTTCTATTGTGTTCTCATGATTGCATGCAATTTCTTACCCATTGTTAGTTTGTTTTTTCAGAGTTTAATATCTTCTCTGTATGATTTTTGGGGTTTCTTTTTTCTCAGGAGTAAAATTCTATTGTCAACTTCATAATGGAAGGGTTTAAAATTTCATTACTCGGGTTAGCAATTTTTGTTATTTTGGTTCCATCTTCATATGGAGTATCCATGTCGCGTATGATGGCAAATGAGGAAGGTGGCCTTTCTGAACGTTCTGAGTGGGATCTCTCCACTGGATCTCTTCAAAATAAGACTGCGAACTGCCAGTTTGCCACATTTCAGGGACATAGGGAATACCAAGAGGATCGTATTGTATGTGATCTTGATATGAAGATACCACATCTAGGTACTCTCTCTCTCTCTCCTTCCTTGCTCTTGAAAATTACCCTTATTATTTTAGGACTGGTTTTATTGTATGTTTGCATTCATAAATTTCAGATTTTACACATGAAAAAAAGAGAGGGTAATAATATAAATTTATAATGAATCCAATAACAGGATACTCAAAGTAAGGTTTCATATCTTGAATAAACACTGCTTTAGGAGCACCACTTCTTGAACTGGCAGAAAACTTTTGATGTTTATATTGATGTGGACAAGTTATTGTTTGAAGCTTGACTTGGATGCAGGCAAAAATGGGCTTGGGGAGGGTACAGTTGGTGTTATGGCAGTATTTGATGGTCATACTGGTGAGGAAGCTAGCGAAATGGCTTCAAAACTTTTGCTGGATTACTTTTACATGCATGCTTTATTCAATACATCTGAGCTAATGGAACAGTACGAGGGAGTACCTGTAACTGAGGATGAAATAACACATTTGGAAATATTAAAAGAAGCATTGTTGAGGACAATTCGTGACATTGATTTCAAATTTTCTCAGGCAAGCAGAATCTGTTCACTTCTAGTACTTTTAACTGGTTTTCTTCACAGATTTATCTATGTTCTGCAATATGCTTTCAGGAGGCTTTTGAAAAGAGGATTTTCTCAGGATCCACAGCCACTGTGGCTCTTCTTGTTGATGGGAAGATTTTAATTGCCAATGTTGGTGACTCAAAGGCCCTTTTATGCACAAAGAAAATTCAGTCTGGTCAAGGTTCTAGTTCTCTGATATCTCCCTTTTTTTTTGGTAGTGATATTGATTATTGACTCTTAAACCAGTTGCACCCAGAAGATAAGTGATACTATTGAATGGGAATTAAGGTTTAGTTGAGTTGAGTTGAAATTAGTTGTGTCGATTAGATATGTGCTAAAATGATAAAGAATTTCTTTCTCTTAATGCTTTTACTTGAAATAGGACTTTCCTAAGCATTAGTTGTATATTAAGTAAAGGAGTATAAAAACTTTACCTTATTTTAACCTAATAATTGAATATCTGTATGTTTACATGAAAATGACAGGTAACTTGACAGCCAGTCTTTCAGCTACTGAACTAACAGAAGATCATAGTCCAGGTAGAGATGATGAAAGAGCTCGAATTGAAGCAGCTGGTGGTATCGTTGTTACTCTTTGGGGTAAGCCTTGGGTGAATGCTGAACTTCCTTTGTCCCGAGCCATTGATGATGTGTACCAAAAGAGGTGGGTTTCTTAACTTGAATGACAGCTAAATTTTCCCTTATTTTCTCAGTTTGTCATATTTTTATTACCTGATTTTCTATTTTTTATTCCATTTAGAAATAGAGACCAATCTCAAGGGACTAACTGATTTGTTATGATTGCATTCCATTCAGAAATACTGAAATAGTCTCTCCCCCCCTCCCCCCCTCCCTTTTTAGACACACACACACAATCCAAGTTTTTACCCAAGGTAAAAAAGTTCTGATTTTTACCATGTCTAGAGTTCACTGTCGGTTCTCTTATCTATTTCATGTTAACACACACACACACACACACTTGCAACTATAATGGAGCTTGTATTTTCATTCTTTTTTGGTCAGATTTGGTGTTATAGCTGAGCCTGAAGTGACAGGTTGGCAAACACTAGATGCCAAAGATAGATTTTTGGTGGTTTCTTCTGATGGTATTTTTGAAAGCATGACACCGCAAGATGTATGTAATCTTATACATGATTCAAGTTCATGCTCGCCCTCATCCTCGTTACCTGAATGCATAGTAAATACAGCGTTTGAGAAAGACAGCGTGGACAATTTGTCAGTTATTGTAGTTCCATTATGATGGTTTTTCTGTCAATTTGTAGGAAGAAAGATGTTAGAATTAGATACCTGGCTTTAGCTAAATTGGTTTGTAATTACTTTTTTTGGAGCATTGGCTACACATACAATCATTTACTCAAAAACAGCATGATCAAAGATCATAACCTCTTTAACCATAATAATTGGGTACATTCATTGTTGTTTTCCCCTTTCTTTTATGAAAAATTATTATGGCACTCTATGGACTATTGTTTTCTTGAATATATGCTGTCTAGCTTGACCAATTTGAGTAACTAACGTAGACCAAATATTGAGGATATTCATATCATATATAAATGAGATTGGATTCTTTTTTCTTTTTTTTCTTTTTTCTTTTTTTTTTGGTTAGAAAATATTGGATTCATTAATAAATAAAATCAGATTGACCTAAAGTTTAGAATATATGATATGCATACCATGAAAACATGCTGTTGGCCACTGGGTTTTTTTTTGCTTGTCTTTGGTGGTGCATGTGGAAATTAGCATTGCTAGGAGTCAATTCAAAGTTGGGAATTTCTAAATAATGTTTTTGAGTTAGACCATTCTAAACAAAATTTCTATTTTGAAAACAGCGAAAAGCAAGTTTATGTTTTGGATCTAATAAACCTTTTTTTTCAATGTTTTTTTTTTTTTTAATAAAATTGAATATCGGTAAGAGATAAACAAAAAATGGTGTACACTAAAAGTGTTTACAGAACACTTTGTTATACTTATACCCTATCCAACAAGTAAATAATCAAATAGCTCTGTCATATATATAGTTGCACAAGATAATGAGAAACTAAATGACAAGAATCAACTTGCATAATGGCTAATCAAAAACTATTGCAATGTCCTCCCTTGTAAATTCTTTAAATGCATCTTCAATTTGTTCACCAGTTATTTCTTAGAGAGACAAGTAAAAATTCTTTAAGAGAAAAAAGGCGTCAAAAAAATTATTTTAATATTGTTAACTACAAAAAAATATGATTTGTAACTATGAAACAGAGTATGAACTGATCATAGTCACACGACAATTGTTGCCAAGCCTTAGGGTTGTAGTATTTCAAGTATTCTCTATTCTGTGCACTTTGTACCTGCATCTTTGTCAAACTTGTACTAATGTGCTATCAGCTATATAACAAAATTCGAACGCTTCCTTACATGTAAGCCCTTTTCACCCACTTCATAATGGCTACAAGTACAATCACTTCAGATCACGTTTTCAACATTTGTTTATTGACACATTAACTTGTAAAGTTGTAGATTAAGCATTCACTATGGGTGAGTGAGAAGTTTGTTAAACAAATATCAATTGTCAACCTCTCTCTCTCTCTCTCTCTCTCTCTCTACCAGACGCAGACTCATGCGATGCGTGAGAATAAATAATTTTTTTATTGTAATATAATGTTTAATTATTTCTCTAAAACTTTATGAAGATAATTTATTTTTCTTAAAAATTATACAATTTCTATTTAGTCCAATTAAACTGATTCTTTTTGTAGGTTTTCTTTTCAAGTTTAGCTCAAAAATTCTTTTTTTTTTTTCCTTCATTTTTGGGTTAAAAGGTATAAAAATTTATAATATTTAGACTAAACTCTTTAGTTTTGAGTAAAAAAATACAAAGAAAAATACTAAATTAGACATTAGAAATTAGAAATATGAACCTTAAAAATGCATTAAAAATTATAAATATTCAGAAGTCTTATTCGGTCCACATTGAATGATGATCATCTCAAATTATCTAGGAGGAACCTATAAAAACTTATTTATATAAATTAAATGATGATCTACATCTTGGAGTGAAGAACATCATGACAAATATTGAATGCAACTAAAAATAAATACTACTGGACGCCATTATTTTCTACCACATCAACCATGATGGACAATAGTTAAAACTAGTTGGTCAAAATATCGTATGCCACGCCCCAGAGAAAAGCGTAACAAAAGGTTACGATATTGGTCAAGTTTGGCCTTTGCAGCACTCAAATATGTCTTCTCCAAGTCGAATTATCTTTGCTTTTCATCAGCTACAGTGCACAGTTCACGGACCCTCTCGATTTCCTTCTCCAAATAAGATTTTTCATTCACCAAGTCCTTCAAATACTGATGTCTTTCATTATTTTGTGCTTGTGTTACAGCTTCTCGAGTCTTTCTTTTTCTCTTCAATTGTCACAGATGGTGTATTCACATTCACACTCTCCATAACGATCGCAACTGACATTACAACATGAATCTAAGATTAGCAAAAATACAATAAAAACAGTGAACTATAAAGAAAGAAAAGAAATAACCAATTATATATGTACAAGAAAATTAATAACTCAATACGTTAATGAACTAAAATAAATAGAAAGAAAGAAATTGAAAGTTTAACTTAACTGAAAAAAGTTGTGGAAATTAAAAGTTCAATGAATGAAAAAGTTGTGGAATTTAAAAACTCAATGAATAATAAAGGAGCTAGTGAAAAGGTTGTAAAACTTAACGATGATAAGCAATATTGTACATTTATATATTATATCAGATTAACTAGCTATCAAATGTACATTAAAAAACTGTATACAGTAACCTTCTCCATTTTATAAATGATGTGATAGTTTTATAGTTACAAGTAACAACAAGTGTCAAAGGGAAGGAAAAACTTTACCTCTAAATAGGTTTAGAGAAAAATTCCTTTCAATCTACTAAGTAGCAAATGTTAAAACCATCAACTTGTACTTTTAGTCAAATTACCCAAAAAGTTATGTGAATTGTTTAAATAATACACTTGGAGGATTTTAAGAATTGTCTTGTAGGAGATTCTTCCAAACCAATTTGAAACTTTGTCCATAGCTTAGGGGTTCGGCCATTGGGATGTGTAGAGGCAAATTTAGAAAATTGGGCACTGTGAATTGTAATAGCAAGAATATATATTTACAACTGTTTCCCTCCACATGGATTTGCCGATCTTCTGGAAATACATTAGACGTTGAGGCTTTGGCTTCAATTTCCCTCCCGGACAGTTTTTGATCGAGTGCTTCTATTTGGGGCTTGAACTTACAGTATCCTCCAGAAGACCCCAAGCAAGCCAGCAAAAACTTGAGATATTTCTACACTTCTTTATGTATGGAGTATTTCAATCAGTTAATTTTCCGAAAGCTTTTTGCGAGGCTTCCCAATTCTGACTTTATCAATTCCTTTTCCATGTAATGAGAGGATGGAACCTGGATCTGAATAATAAATTTAATACCATAAGTGTTGTAAGTGGTAGTAATCTAGTACGTCTCTTGTATGTCTAATTAGCATAAGTCAAGTATGGTACCTTGTTGGGAAAATTAAGCATCAGAAGAACCCCTGAACTCCCAAAAAATCATCCTCTGGGAGGAGGTTGGAAATAAGGATGCCTTAAAGCATCATCGACACTCAATCGATCCTCCTAAAATTCGCATGGATTTATAACCCACATCATTTTCAGCTATATATCAAATATACAAGAGTGATACAACATGTTTAATCACAAAAAATTATCAGACACTATGTTTTTAAGTTCTTGTAAGCAAGTCGTAATACCCTTATTATGTGCCATTGCCCAATGAGTTGATTTAACAGCCTATAACACCTAACCCTCTTGTCACCGATTATATGGAAAATGTGTCCACAGCCTGTAATTAGGAGAAGGGAAAGTTTCAATGTGGATATGTTAAAGAGAGAAAAATATTAGTAAACTCCTACTTAAAAAATTATAACAAAAAAATGGTTTGGCCAAGTGTCTATCAATTATATAATAGACATGCAATTTTGAATGAGGGAATAAATGCATTGCATGAATCCAAGGGGTCACCCACACTTAGGAGCAAAACTTATTTCACTTTAACTAATCATAAATTTCAAAATAAATACTCTTAATCAGAACTGAGGTTCTACATTCACATCTTATAGACTACACTTGATGTCCAATATAGCAAACAACTTACTACTTATTGCATTTTTCTGCACGAATTAATCATTTTCAAGAAAAATACTCAGGAAAAATCTAGAAATTAAAACCACGTCTCCATTAAGGTATATATGTACTTAAACAATTTAGAAGAATGAAAAAGAAAGTCTTATTCTATTCATTTCTTTAATCAACGAAAAAAATATGCCTCAAACCGTGCAATGCTTATAATTGCAATGACAACTTACTGGGTCCCAGAGTAATAAATGGCGTACTAGCCGCAGAGCCCAAATATTTGGAAATCTGCAGCCATTATGGAAAAAAACAAAAGATTGATGAGCATAACACTTGTAAAAAGGAGCATACGAGTAACGAAATATGAATACTGATACCAACAAAAGCATGAGAAATTATAGACAAACCCTAGTTTAAGAGGATCTCTATTCTTTATCTGATGTGAAAAAAATTCTTCAGAGCATTTCCATGAGGCTGGTGAAACTCCAACCTGAATCCCAACAGATGAAATTTCATTAATAGGTGACCAGATTATATACTCAGATTGTATGCTTGGAAAAAAGAAGACCATCCTTAATAAAAAATACCACATTCCTCAAGGTCCATACCAGCTCCTTTCCTAAAGGGACAGCACGTTATATCTGTTTGTAAAATAAATACCTCATGTCCTTAAACATGTCTCATGCATTTTTTCAGGCCTGTAAATTCTTATTGTATGAGTCACTCTTATACATAATATGGCAAGGGTGTCAATTCTAGTACTACAAGGGTGCCATAAATAAAATCAGATCTCACAGCCTCCCAAAAGATAAAAGAATCAGAAAAGAAGAGAGGGATTACAGATTTCCTAAAAGAAAACTCTGTTGGCAAACAGGCACTTAATCAATGAACACAATCCAAGAGAAAGCAATACAGAACAAGCAGCCTCAAGTTTCACACAACTTAAAGAAGCACCAAATTACATCAGCCAATGTATAGCACACATGTAACATCAGGTAAAAAAACTTCAAATTTCCTCTAAATTTCCCTTACTCCTAAAAAGAAAATATAACATAGAAAATTAATTTATCACTACTTTTGCTCAATTAATATAACACATAGTTGTGCCAGGAGCCATAGATTCCATGAGCATAGATGCCATGACATAGCATATTAGAAATTAAGCATGTCGTTCAACCATGCTGCTCTTAAAATAAAATCCATTATTTCTGCCATGTCTAATGTCTATGAATCTATCACCAAACTACTTATCCAATAAATAAAAAAGAATCTATCACCAACCTAAAATGTAAAGTCAGGGTAAAAGATGATGGAAAAAGAATGAAAAAGTATACTTAACACACTGACAAACACAGGAGAATATTCAGCACTAAAACACAGTACATTGTAACACTAAAACAATATAGCCGTCACTTAGCAATAAAAGATGGTACGCTTACTTGGTCCATTGAGTGATGATGTTTTGAAGAACTCCCTGAGATTAAGATACACAATTCCATAAATGATCTAAGCCTGTCATCATAAGAAAAAGTTTCAATCATCAATCTCAGAATTTATCCAAAAAATGGACAGATCCAAAACATTCAATCTCCTTAGACAATGTAGTCTTTCTTTAATGCAAACAAATTTGATGGCTTAGATCTCACCTCTTAAATCTCACCTTATATAATCTGATAATATTCAACATTTGTATTAAAATTCAGGAAAAAAAAAAAAATCCATTTCTCTTCATCATAACGAGAAGCTTTTAACAAATACTTTCCATTTCGTTTATCAAATCTGTCATTCTTAAAGAACACTTAAGATTTAAAATAAGAATTTTAACAAGAATGTTATGTTTGGTGAAGTAGTGGGAATTGATTACAAATCCGTGCTATCTCTCTCTTCTAGCCACATGTCACTTACCCGATTTGATTCTAAAATCTCAGAAAGGGGATTGTTTGGTAAGGGGAAGGGAGACATCTGTAAACTGATTCTTAGTCCATTAGCTGGAGTAGGAACATCAAGTATGCAACCCTTTTGTTCTGAAGCCATAGACTTCAAACATGACATTATATAAAATTAGAGATTTGGGCCAATAAAAATCAAGTTACATATCTAATCCTTTGTCTCACATCTGCTTATGTACAGAGACTGAGAGCTTATATGGAACAATGTAATTACAGATCAGTTAACTGTAAAAGATGAAGCTATGGGGGGTGGAGATGGTTAATATGAAGGCACTTGGAATGCACAAATAGCCAAAAATTTAGAACAGACGTTAATGTGGAGGAGAGGCAAATGGTTAATTGCAGAAAATTTGGCCATAAAAACCTGCTACACAGGATCCAAATATCATCCTATAGAAGAGATTATATGGCTAAGAATACTTGCTACACAGGATCAAAAAAATTTCCATAAATGTGGAACCTGAACCTACGATGACCTTACCCTCCAACCCATTGTTGTGCATGAAGAAAGTGCAAGCCAGAGCTCATTGGGTGTCATACCAAACACTTATCATGAAATGAATTAATATTATCATGCCTAAACAATTCTATTTTGTTTTAACATCCTTATTTTTGGCATACAGTATGACACAGGAACAGAGTTATCACATTGATTAGTGCTACATTGCTAGACAGCTTTGCACTTAGATCAGTATGTCATCTTCGGATCAGAAACTAGTCCATCAAGATTTATTTTCAAGCGTGTCAATGGTTATTTGTAACAGATGCAATACTATCACTGAGAGCCACTCAAAGTACAAAATAATTTGACAATCTTAAAGTCTCCTTAAAAGCAAAACTCACTTATATGCCAGCTCTTTTAAGTCTTCATTCCAACCCTGAACATGCTGATCTAAAAGAGCACGTGTTAAGGAACTTATTTGAAATACATTTGGTGATCCTAAGATCAACTCTAACATCACAACGCCAACACTCCACATATCATACCTGTCAAGTAAAGGTGATTATTAGTCCTGCAATCCAATACGCAGCATTGTAAAAAAGTAATATATCCTTAATATATAAACCATGCATGCTAACTTTCATATTGATTTATATCGAAGATTGACATACTTCACAGTTGTGCCTTTTGGCCCATGATACCAACTTGCATTAAGCAAGGCTTCAGGTGGAGTGTACTCAAAAGTTTGTTCAGCCCTGAAGCAACCCCAAAAAATGAATATGCATCATACCATCAACTGAGATATTAAAACACAGATATTGCAGAAGCAAAAAGCTTCCAAAGAAAGAAGAGATACCTAGACGGTCCAGTGGAACCATATAAGTGCTTCAGTGTGAACTCATCTATTGCACTACCAAAGTCAATAATGCGCCTAATCCATTGAAGAAAAAGGCATTAAATCCGTAGTGCAACATGCTTAAGCACAAAAAGCATAAAGTTTCAGTTACATTATTATACATCAAATAAGCACACAGAACAGTACTAAATTTCAACCATTCATAATTTCTTTGTTTTGTTGATACATATATTCTAGAGTCAACCCAACCATTCATTTCTAGTCTATGCCAAAAAGAAGACCAGTACATGTATGTAATGGTGAAAGACCCAACCTCACTATTTGTGTTGTAATTGATGTAGGGGGGGGAGCCTTGCACATACATAATCTCAAATTAGGTGCCAAACAATTATGGATAAATAAAGCACACTGCAACTTCAGAGCTTGTAAAGAGTCGCAAAAGAAACATTGCTTTTTAACAGAAATGGGTTAAAAGGTGATCGTGGAATGTATCATAAATTGAACAATAAGCATGATATAAAAATTACATTCCCTCTACATATAAAAACATACATATAGATAAACACAAATGGGACAATCATTTTGGGCCGGACCAAGAGGAAAAGAAGGGAATGACTTGTGGGGTGGGTTGCTAGCAATCAAAAATGTTAACTCATACTAAACAGGCAAAGGAGAACACAAAGATTCCCTTCCCTCCCCTGACCCCTACCACCATATAGGAAAATACACAGTGACACATTCCGCCAGACATTGATCACTACAGCTTACACTAAAATTTTCCTGGAGGAGAAAAGAAGCTTCTTTGAACATGAAGTATTTGAATACTCTTTTGAAAAATAATGCTGTCTCAATAAATCCCGTTTTTGGTGGACAACCAGCCAATTTTGGAAAGTATTCATATGGAAATGACAAACTTTACCCAAATATTATTGTCATAATATGTTGCTGGATCAACCCAGACTACTGTTATGAGATAAGGGAGGACCATGAAATTAAATGACAAGTAAACCACTAGCATCTGAAGTTGTTAACTAATTTCATGTAAAAATCACTTGGGACCAAAATCATGGTAACTAAGACATTGCAAAACATGATGGAATAATGCAAACTCAAAGTAGTCCTTTTTTAGTTATGTTAGAAACCTTTGCACAATCAGACTCCAACCAAAGATTGCAAAGCAATGGGGTTTTTAAAAGGGGAAAGAAAGCCAACCAACAAACTATTGCCCAGTCAATTTGGTTGTAAGAGGTTGTGCAGAAGCTCTAGCATATGTGATAAGCTTCTTAAATGCACTAAATGAAGAGGATAGGTTGTGTGGGGAAGGGGGGATAAAGACTTCTGTTTAATATTTAAGTTTCAAAATTGCCCTTGTAAACTTTCAAGAATTCAAATATGTATTAAATCCGTCGATCTGTTGGGAAGTCGGTAAATTAATGACCACTTACTTTTTAAAACAGGACAAGTATTTTGAACAGCCAAAAAAAACGAACACAAGATAGAAAAAATAAGGCCGAAAAGCAGGTGAATGCACACACAAGTCCATATATATATATATAATTCCTACAGATATGACACAGTCAATCAACTTTTTTTTTTTTTTTAATTTAAAGAAAAAGAAAAAAGAAAAAAGAAAACCACTAGCCCATCAAATTGTATAGTAGTATGTTTTGACTCTCTCCTAATAGTTGATGAGTAGAAGCTAATGTCATATAGCAAAAAACTTTAACAAAGAATAAAATTTCAGTTGAAATACAATAACAGTTAGATATATTCTACAGTACATTTTGGTGATGAAATTCTTATCTCCACTTGGACTTCCTTTTAGGCATCTCCCTGTCTCCTGATCTTCAAAGCATATGACCATGTTCTCTTCCAAACATAAAAGCATTTACAATTAGCATTTTCCCAAATAGTACTCCTTCCAAGTGAGTCATGCAAAATCACTATATATATATATATATGGTAAGAGATCACAAATGAAAACTTTCCAATTGAGCTCTTTATTGCACAAATTGATGATTCTTTTCATAACCAAATAACTGGTTAATGTGGGACAATTATGATATAAATTCGCAGGAGAAAAGAATATGGAGTGATGAGCTTGGATCTTCTTTTTAAATAAAAATAAAAAAATAAAAAAACTGGATTGGTAAGTTACACATGCACCCCATAGGCTGACCTTATCCTCCATCCCATTATTGTGGGAGGGACTGCAATTTGAGCTATTGCTAATTGGATCAACAAGTGCAAGAAAATTGATTTCTCACGTGTGTGTGTCCATGTGCATGTGTATGTCCATATCATTTTACTTAATAATCAGCTCTAAAATAAGGTACTAATGTCCTCACCAGGTTTTATATCCCTGTGGGTGATATTGCGGTCATGACAGGACTTGATCGCCAACAACTGGGACATGAAAAGGATAGTATGTCAGGTATCTAAATGAATGCAACAGACAAAACAACTGCAAAAAATTTGGACACATGTAGTATACATAATCCAAATTATGATTCTTACTTGAAGATATGGCAAAAGTCACACAAGTTAGAGATTTAAAATAAATAAACTTCAGCCTATTAAAAGTATGATTCACCAATTTAAGCTGAGTCATATTTATCTCCAAGCCTTGTTTTACATTCATCAATCTTTTGATAGAAACTAGAATATTTAAACAACATGAAATTGTCCTTAATATAAATTTAAGCATGTTTACTTAGCAGAGGATTAACATATCTTCCAACGACATATTCACATGCCTAAAGGATGTGCCATCCATCCAAGTCAAGCAACTATTTCTATGAGATATAGCACTATAGAAAATGGGAAATTGACTAGGTTGAAAAAAAAGTTCATGACAGAGAGAAATCTGAAATGCGTATTGCAGAAATACCAACTGCCATATAAGATTGCGCATTTCCTCTTGTCCTGCTTCTGTAGTCTTCAACCAATGCCACCATTTTGAGGGACGCAAAATCTGAACATGTTTAACTTGTTCAACCCCATCTGCATTATCATCTACATCTTCAACAGTATACATAAGCTTTGACAAAGAGATGCCTTCATGACGAAATACAAGCCATATTTCATTAGATCGAGATTCAAATGACTCTACGTATCTTGCAATATGGTTTAGACCTTCTTCAAGGATAGCTCTTTGCATTCTATCATTCAGAAATTCATTTTGAAAACTCCAAGTGTTTTCATGAATCATTGGTTCATTTGCTTCTATTAGGTCAGTGAAGCCCACATGTGATTCTTCCATGACAGAATTTGAGAGCAGCCCTCCAAGGCTTTTAGAGGCATTTGAAAAAACTTCACCAAAATACTTCTCCCGTAGACCACTCAAGTAAACAGCAGTCCCTCTCTCCACCTATTTATAGGAAGCAAATGGTAATTCATGCTATCATCCTAACAAATGCAACATAGAGGATAAAAGTGTTGTACAAATGAAAAGACATCAATATTAGATCCAAACGAAATTCTAAAGATTCAATTTTAAATTGTAAATATTATTACCATTATACGTTTCAAAATGAAGAAGTTCTCGTCAGCAGGATCAGCATGACAATTATTTGATGAAATATGATTTGAATCAAAATGAAAAGAATTAGATGAGGTATTATTGTTTTTTCCATTGTGTTTTGAAGCATTGCTTCCTTCACGGCAATTCCAATGAAAAGCCAACCATACTTCACCATATGATCCACGACCAAACCTCTTCTTTAGTGTGTACCTAACAGAGGAAGACAATCAAATAATGCACCATATGTCTTAGGATCTCTTATCAAAGAACACAGAAGATCACGAGTCACACATGCGATGTTCAAAAAAATTCTGAAACAAGCTTATAAAATAAAAAATAAATAAAAACCTTTTAACACAAAGACACCACTAAGAACAAACATTATTATGATGATTACAAACTGAGTTAGCACATCATTTCAAAAATTAAATTAACATAATAGAGGTACATTGCATGAAGGTGTGTACATGTATTGAATTTAAGATTTTTTTTCCCCTTTTACAAGTATAGTTGTAAAGGTTGTAATTTTTTATTTATATTAGCTTCATCAGGCTAACAATCATTAAGCAGCAAAATTAAATTAAAGCAAAGCAATGTACCTCAAGTCTGGCATTGCATACTCAAATGATCCATAATTTGGCCCCGTATCATGAAGAGGAATTGATTCAAGCAGACCAAGGAAATTAGCAAAGCCTTCAGGATTTATGCATTGATCTTTAGTTCCATCAACATTCATACCAAGGTGCAAGCAAAAATTCTGGTCATTATACAAACATAGAGGTCCACCTAAAATCAAAATTAGAGCTTGTTGTAAATAGATAGTGTATGTTAGTGACAAAAATGAAAGACAAATGTCTATGATTAATAAAATAAATTTCACATTATTCTCCTATGCATTAAGACAATTAGTGAGTGAAACAAAATCTAGCTTATATTTTGATATTGCAGCTAAAAGAGAGGGATTCAAACAGAAGGTTAACACACATTTATTAAAAACTGAATGTAGGGGAACTTAACAGGGTTTCTATCCAAATTACTGAAAGCAATCCCAGAAACACAGGCCTCCTGGCTAGAGGTAATTTATGGCCATAAAAAAAGAAAATACCATGGATTAAAGACCCCAATGACACCTTCACTTACCACACTGTTGATCAAGGGCCTCAGGTAGAGCCTGAGGTACATAATACACATGGTCTTCTAGGTCATCCGTTTGAGCTTGCAAGGTGTAACCCATGTGTTCATCAAGGTTCTCAGATAAATGAAAACAGCCAAAATTTCCATGTTTTCTTTCAACCTAGAGCAAGAAATGCAGCCAATATCATTCATACAAAACCTTTCCCAGTACTAATGGCACAAGTAACTAAATAAATAAATCATGGTCTCATTACATGAACCCAAAATTGTTAGTTTCAACTTTAACAATTACAATTTACCACATAACAAACTTGGATGACCTTGACGAGGTAGACAGTCTTCTTTTAGTAAAATGACTGCTTCAGTCTACCAAAAAAATCTTGGTGGCCCACAAATCATTCTCTCAAAATAACCAAATGTCCACAACCATTCAATCAAAACAATCACTTATCCAAGATATACTTCGTAAATATGTATCAGACTTTTACAACTTACATAAGATAATATAAGTTAATTTGTCAAAACTTGTTATGTTCTGGATGAGCAGAACCTCTTCTTTTCATGAGAGAATAGAGATGAAATAAAATTTCATTGACATAAATAAAGTATGGAACAATTGCAAAAGGACCACAGTTAATTGCCAAGGCCATGATTATTAGTTGAAACCACCTTAACCACCTTGCAGTTTGTTATATGAAAGGAATCTGTCCCAGCTCCTTTCCCTTCATTAATCAGGAAAATATATTTATTTGAAAGGTTTAAATGCATTTGCACACAACAGTAGGAAAAAATCATAATTCATTTCCCTATGAGGTAATAAATGACATTAAACCAACTGCCTTGGAAAAACAAATGGATCAAAACAAGGAAACAAAAAAATCTAAGCTTTCATACTCACCAATAACCTCTCAAACTTGAACATTAATGGATGAGCATGCTTCAAATCCACTAGGCCAGAAGTGACATCATCAGCTGATCAGGGTGAAAAATTAATGATGAGTACAATCACAGATAAAAGAATCATCATAATGAGCCTATGTACCAAGATAAAAATGTGATATAGACAACTGAGAAATCACTCAATATATTTTTCATCTTAAGTTCTTGACATGGTCTGTGCACTTTTAGACTACCTTTAGTGGCCACAAACACACCACAAGCAGATATTTTGAACAGGCAGGTCCGCATAAATGAACAGTAAAAGAATAACTATGATGGAAAAATCGAAAGGACAGGTGTGCCCAGGTCAAGGGCATGCCAACATGCCTATCACAGACGAGACATCAGCAAACACAAACAAGATGTGATAGAAATGAATTTAAGTTATTAAATAAGGACAAAGTTGACAAAACAATATATTGGTATTTTTTTTACAAGATAATGTGATTTTTGAAAACCCAAAGCTACATCACTTGAGGTAAACTACCAGTTTTTGGATAATTTGATAATTTAGGATGAGGAGATTTGAATCCTAAATGTCTCTATTGGAGATACTAAGAGGTGCCAACTAATTGAGCTACAAGGCTCTTGGCATGACAAACTACTAGTTTTGACTTCTAATCATTTGGTTTTGGCACAATTGCAATGAAGAAAAAGTTAATACCACTAAAATCATGAACAAAAGTGATAACTTTTAGACCAACTCTATGTTGGTTATTGATAAATTACCAATTGTTTCAAAAGTTTAAATTGTTAGGAAATGATGAATTTAATCATTTAACCATAATTCTAACATCCCCCAACATGTGTAGACCCAAACTCCACCTTAATAAGTGAGGCCCAACATGTAAGATTTTTAACATTTAAATGGGAAGTAGAATGAGGATAGAGATAGAGTTTATAATTTCCTGCTCTGATGCCACTATATATTACCAATTGTTCCAAAAGCTTAAGTTGTTGGAAACTGGTGAATTTGATCATTTAACAATTATTGCCAAAATATGTGAACCTAGTTTAATCCACATCTCAAAGTCTACAAAATGATCACAGCATTTTTTCTTTTATATAGAGAAAAATTAAACGATAGGATAAATGAACTCTGAAGTTTTCGGTTTCTAATGTCCCAGTGGTTCTAATACAAAGTTACAAACTGAAGTTCTGGTTTCTATACTTATGCAATCTATAATCTCTTGGAAATTTTAAAAGCAGAGAGTCACCTGAGTTTTTATATCTGAACTTCTGTAGTCCACTTGCTGTCAAATCTCTGTCCCCCTCTTCAACACAACCTTCCTTGAGAAAATCTTCAGAAAAAACAGTAGATCCCAAAGGAACCACAACAGCTGCCATATTATCCAGACTGCCCTTTTCAAAGGCATTGTTCACTATGCAATCAGCTGATGAGTACAAGCATGAAGTAGAAAGTTCTGATTCCAGGGTGCCATGACTATTTACTTCCCACAACAAATCACAAACATCCTGCAGACTCAACTTCTCAAACACTCCATCAGATGCAGCCACCAGATAGCTATCATTTGTGGCCAGAGTTTGCCAATCTGTCACCTCTGGAGCAGATATAACACCGTAACTGATAAAAAAGATTCAGAGAATACCAAATCAGAATTTCAATTAATATTTCTTTTAGTGACAAGTAAAATAAGGATGTCAGATGATAAAAAGATAAGAAATGTGAGTTTTTAATGCCAAGTCAATTAAGGATTCAAACCTAGGTTCTCCACAAGGAGAGAACTGACTACAAGGCTCTTGGCAGCGGGGAAAGTTAATAGGACTTCATCACAAGCTCTTTTGGATGTCACAATTAAGGAAGAATATCAATTCAAATATTTTACACTGTTTGTGAACCTGACCTTTTAAAGGACACATCACCAATTGCTCGAGAAATAGCTAGTTGACCATTTACTCGGGACACACCACCCAATTCAAGAACATAACCACCAGCAGTTTCCACCCGAATCCTTTCATCATCTCTATCTGGATGATGATCTTTGGTCAATTCCTTAACATAAAAATGCGCGAATCCATTGGATGAAGCCACTTTGAAGTTGTCATGATCTCTCACGCGTGAAACAGGGCCACTGCGTCCTTTCTGCCTATATAACCTTATTAAAGTGGCTGCAATGCATAAGCAACATCAATTGGATAGCCTTTACTATGTCTTTGTTAAAATGATAAGTAAAACTCTGGCATAATAAATCATACTTTGTGTTTCAATAATCATACAAGAATATCACACCATAGCCAATGAGCTCTAGCTCAATTGGCACCTCCTCCCCTTGAAAGCACTAGGTGGAGGGTGAGGTTGTAGGTTCAAGACCAATTGAGAGCATGTGTAACTTAGCAGGTAAAAAACAAATCACACCATAAATAATAACTGCAAAACATCGTCTAACATTCTGAACACATAGTGAATTAGGCCAAGACCATTCTAACCTTTTGCCTCTGCAGGAGGCTGGAACTTTTCAGAGCACAAAAAGGCTTTTGAATCTCCAATGTTGGCAACTAAAATTTGACCATCTGCTATTAGTATGACGGTGGCTGTCGAACCAGAAACAAGATTCCTTCTAGATGCTTCCTTCATTACTTAAGTGAACGAATGTCAATATAAGATCAAAAGGAAGGGAATAATGCACAATAATTCTAAAACAAGCCAAGATATATCAAATAGAACTTGCCTTAGAAAATGTTGCATCAATATCATGGATTGCCCTCAACAACGCTTCCTTTAAAATTTCTAAGTGAAGAGAATCATCGAAATTCACCGGCCAAGAATACTTAAACCTAGGAAAGAATTCACAAATTAGAAGTACATATAAACACTATCCCATCAATTAAAAATCTATGCCTCAACAATGCTTCCTTTAAAATTTCGAAGTGAAGAGAATCATCGAAATTCACCGGCCATGAATACTTTAACCTAGGAATGCATTCCCATTATTTGGAAGTACATATAAACAATATCATGTCAATTAAAATTATATGGTGAGATAACATTTAGGCAATACCATTAACAATATGAGAGCACTGTACCAAAAACAGAGGTTTTGTAGACCCAAAAACTAACGTCCTGAAAAACAACAACCTTACAAATGCAAATGTATACACATGACCAACACATCCCTCGGTTAATGTCGGAAGCTGTTTTATCATATTAAAATAAATGAAACTTATTTTCTTGGAAACAATCTTACAAATTTTCATACGGAGCAATGGGGAAATATCTTTATTAAGACGCATGTAAAACGCAACCCCACCACTGTTCATTTGTAAGAACTTCTCATAAGTTTTTTTTCTTCTTCTTTGGTTTCTTTAGTTTACGTATTTGTGTATTTAGAGTGGATGTTATCAACTTTAGCAATACCACAATGGTAGAAGTAGAACACTCCATGGATCTAACACTACAAATACTGATATCTAACATTAATCATTAACGCGTAGGCAAAAACACCTTCAAAAATCCAAGTAATGCTTACCTCGTTCTTTCATCCAAATTAAGCACTTGAAAAACAAAATCATGTACTCTTCTATCTGGCAATCTTCCGGTGGATTGCTTTGATGATATGACTGAATATGTTGCATCCAGAAGAAAATAAGTATGCAAAATGAAATACTCCAATAAAAGCTTTGAAGCCATATCACTAGCTTCGGCACCATTATGACCATCAAAAACCGCCACGATTCCAACTGTAACCTCCTTAACCCCCATTTTGCCTGCTCCAACATCAAATTCATTACATTACAAAAGCCAACTTTACAATAAATGAAACAGTAAAACACACCTAAACACAACTTTACAAAATGTGAAAAGTTGTTATTAATATCAATGGTTGGCCTAGATGTTAACAAGTAAAAACTTATTAACTCAATTGTTGTAAAAATTATAGTGTCTGTAGCATCGTTTATCAAGATTACTTACTCTAATATTATGTTAAATTACCCATAGTTCCGAAAAATTACAATGACAAAAAGAAATAATATATTTAATTACTTTAACTATTTTCAATATTTCTAATCACAACCCTATATGGTATTTAATTGTTTTAATCAAATAATTCCATTAAACAATTAAAATTCTATAATTTTCTTATATATAATGTTTCTTATAAATTCAAAATCTAACTATATCCACAATAAACATAATCTATTTTTTGTAGCTTTAATTAAACTCTCAAAAAATCTTTTGCCATTGAAAATTCTCAGCAAGCAACTAAAATTGACCTAAAAGGAAACAAAATGGAAGTGCTCAGGGGTGTTTCTGCAATTTATGCTAAATAGAATGGTATTAATGCAATTAACAACAAAAACCCTAAGAGAGAGAGAGAAAGAGAGAGACCAGGAAAAGGGATGCGAATATCGAGGGCACAGAGAGTGCGATCCTCTTGGGACTTTCGGCGACCTTGAAGTATCGCCATTTGGCAAGGAGCAGTGGTTGTGGAACCGTAATTGGGGAGCGTCCAGCGGGGGCATTTTGGGGATTGAAAGACCGCGGGAGCACCGCCTTCTTTGTAGACCGTCACGCACGTCGATGATTCTCCATTAGAGCGCGTTGCAAAAAGAATCGGTAATAGGAGGAGGAGAAGGAGGATGTGAAATTTGAATGATTCATTCATTTGTTACCGTTTGGGAAACTGAGAATTCACCATTAGATTAGGTACTGTTATTTATATGAGAAAATTGAAAATTTTCTGGGTAAATAGGTCGGTGGTGAGCTGCAACGGAAACTAACAAGGGTTTTTATTTATATATATATATTTTTTCTGTTTTTGTTTACGGAGTGGAGATACATTAATAGTGAGTTGAAGAATATGCTTATTCTTGAGATGTAATTATAAGTAAGCTTATTTATTATTTTTTTTATTTTTTTTACTATGTGTAAGTTTTACATAAGTCATTATTAACTCATAAAAGCCTATATGAGAGCCCAAAAAGACATGATTTTTAAGAGAAGAAATATTCTCTCTCATAATAAGTAATGGTACAAATTAACCGTTCTTATAGAAAACACGAGATACTCTTTAGATCCAAAAAAAATAAATTAAAAAATAAGGCTAAAATATAAAACTTATACTCTAAATTTCACAAATTTTCATTTTAATCATGTAAATTTGGGTTTTATTATTTCAGTTTATGCGGTTAACTTACCAAAACAGTGTCATTTTGAACCTTAATTGATGATTTTTTTTTTTCTTAATTTTAGAAAAAAAGTTTATTAAAAAAAAAAACAGAAATCCAATTAGACGAACCACGTCGTCCCACCCACCTTTGAATAACAATTCAAACCCATATTTGAAACTCTCCAACCTCATATACCCATCAATCATTGCTGTCCAAGTTACTACATTCCTTTCTGGCACGATATCAAACAAATTTCTAGCATCACCTATCCTTTCCCCTTTGCAATACCCATCAGCCATAAAGCTCCAAGAAACACATAAAACCAAATAAAAATTGTCTACTTCACTTCTGACATCTTTGTTGCCAACGACTCTGGAAGATCTTCTTGCTCTTGGCCCTTGTTCCGTTGGCGGGTGATATTTCTTTTTCAATCCGAATCTTTCTGCATCTCTGTATGATTCTTTATTTTTCCTGAAGACTTTATATGGCCCAAATTTCTCGATTTATTGGTAGTCCATGAGACTGAGGTCCTTTAACTTTATAATGTCATTCTGGACCAAAGAAAAAAAAAAAAAAAAAAATCTAATGGCATTGTTAACACACACACACACATATATATAAACTAAGGTTCAAAACAACTCCGTTTTGGTAAGTTAACGGCAAAAAGTAATAGTACATTAACGGATAACTTAATTAAGAAGGAATGAAACTTAGATAATTGAAATGACAAAATCCAAACTTATAGGATTGAAATGACTAATGGTGAAACCTAGAAGGTGGATTTTGTATTTTGGCCATTAAAAAAATACTAAAAAAATCACAAAGGTGAAATATACTCTCTTCTAGGAACCTATTTCAGTATTTCTATTGTTGATTGCTATGAGGATTTTTTTTTTTTTTTGGAGAGGTTTATTTTAGGTAAAACCAAAACTGTATTGTCAAAATATTAAGTGATTTATTAGTTGTTAAGATAATTTTTTTTTTTAGAGAGTTTCAACCTATGGCGTTCGCTCCTAATGATAGATCTTTATCATTAGACCAAGACACCAATTAGTTTTTGGTGTAGGCAGGGATTGAACCTCAGATCTCTTATACAACTATCAGAGATTTTACCAGTTGAGCTAATTTTTGAATGTATAATTCAGTTACCTAAGTTTTAAGAAATTTAAATGGGCTTGGGTTATAAAAAGATTAAGTCAAAACCATTGTCTTCAAATAACAATGCTCAAAAGTCTTATAACTCAATTGGTTGATATTTTCTTTTTTAATAAATAGAATAGAATTTCACCTATAATGTTCACTTCATAATGATTACTCTTATCATTAGATTAAGATATCAATTAATTTTTGGTGTAGGCAAATTGGATTGGTTTACATCTTTTATTATTTATTTTTATATATAAATAGAATATAATTTCGCCTATAATGTCTACTGCATAACAATTGTTCTTATCATTAGGCTAAAATACCAATTATATTTTTGGTACAAGTAGGGTTCAAATCTTAAATCTCTTATTTAATGATAAGAGACTTTACTAATTAAGTTAACTAGAACATATTAGTTGGCATTTCTTGGTGTTTTCAACAAATTAAAAATATTCAGAGTTCAAACTTCTCTCCCTTGTTGTAACTATTGAAATTATCAATAACAAAAAATTAGTGGGATTCACTATTATATGAGGGGAATGAGTACCCATCATTAATTCACTATACCTTCAAAATATTGAATAATTGCTTAAAAGAGGGGGGGGGGGGGGGGGGAGAGAGAGATATTCAACATAAAATACTTGAACTATTCAATTAAAAAAAATTGAGGAACTAAAACTATTCAATTATTGAACTCATAAGTCATAAGCCCAAGAACACAATGCATCCCAAATTAATTTAAAATAGCAAACAATGCATCCCGTATTAATTTAAAATAGAAAACAACTTATTTCAATCCTAAAGCATACCATCAATCTCGATTGATAGAAAAAGTACAAACATTTTTTTAAAAAAAGTTTCTATATATAATATTGTAGAAGAAACCCCTAGAGAGAAATAGCCTTACAGCTTGATCGGGGGACCTTCTTGAAAATAGCCCAGACAATGTCAACGTAAAGCGGTAACTGTTGTATGGCAAAAAAGACTATTGGTAGGCATGTCGCTGCATATACTGGAAACGCCTTATCTTTCAATTTATTCTTCAGCATAAAGTAATGTCCAGCACAAAAAGAAATCAACATTGATGTAATGGAAACGAGGAGAGAAGTTAAGCCAAGTAGAAGTTTCTTTGGCAAGTCTCTACGAAAATCTTTCTGTTCATACCGAGAAGTGAGGATGGCAAGAAACGAGAACAAAGCAGTGATGGAGAAGCAAAGAGCAACGAGTGATGAGATGGCAAAGATGGTGAGTGTCGATTGGCCTTCAAGATTTGCTTTCCCGTGTTGTATATCGATGTCACCAGGGATAGCGGTTGATGTGGCAAAGGCAACAGTAGCAATGAGTGCAGCCACAACTGAGCATGATTCAGCGGTTTTGTCAAGCCACTCGCCTCCTTTTGTGACTAAGTCCTCATGCGTTTCGTTGAAGATTTCTTCTGGGGTCTTGTTATCCTTATTGACTTGATAGCAGAAGTGCTGCGGCATGCTGTCTTTTACGAACTGCATGCATTATTATATATAGCCACTAACTCATGAAATACACAAAAAGATTATATAAAATATTTTTTTTCTTAATTTTATTTTTTTTATATATAGAATTTTATATTTATAGTAGTTCTTAATGACCATTAATTTTTTTTTTAATACAAGATAGAAATTCTACTCTAACCTAATCTAAGTGTATATGTGTGTAAAAATCATTCTTGGAGACTTGAATCCCAAACCTTGCCCTCCACTCCCACAAGCACTTATACTTGTAGAGTGACCACCAAGGATGTGCGATGATATGACCATTATTTTGAATGTGCTTATATATTAAACTATCTATTTTATCATTTAAAGAAAAAGAAGCATAGCAAAATTCTAATAGAGGGAGTAAATATAAAAAGTTTAACACAGAAACCTTATTAAATTTAAATTCAATTAAAATATACACATTAAAATACAGGCATGGGAAAATGTGGGTTTTCAAAAGTTTATGTGGAAACATCAGAAAGAAATCAACAAAAATAAAAAGCTTTAGAAATTGAGAGAGAATTTATTGACTATACATTAAAAAATAAAATTTTTGATATATTTTTTCTTTAAAAAAAAAAAAAAATTTATGAGAGGAGGGAATTTTTAAAAAGCTTCCCTACCCCTCCTCTGCCACTGCTTTATAGGATGGTGGCATTTGCCACGATGTGCTATATTTATATCGTGTGATAAAAATCGAGGACAAAGCTGGTTTTGAGTTCATACCTCATACCACTTGATTTCCCACTGCATTTGCAATGCAGCACCAGGAATTAGCCAAGGCTTTTGCTTTCCTATCTCAGCTGCCAGATGCAATGCATTGTTTTCATTCATATCCACTTCATGAATTAGTTTACGTTTTACAAACCTTTGCTTGAGCAGTAGCTGTAATACATGTGTTTGCCTGTTCTTTGCGGCCCAAAGAACAATATTTTTACCTTCACTCTTGTCAGCAATGACTACTGGAAACTTTTTGAGTAAGTATTCAACCATTTCCGTGATACCATTTCTAGCTGCAAGCAATATGGGTGTCTCCATCTTTGTCATTTTAGACATTTCTTTACTCTTGTCATTAATGGCCATGGGAAACTTTTGAAGTATTTGCTCAACCATTTCTGTGATACCGTTTCTTGCCGCAACCAATATGGGTGTCTCTATCTCTGCCGTTTCAGGCGTTTCCTCTTTACCTGGCAATAAAATAAGTAAGGGCGTCTCTGTCTTTGTAGTTTTAGGCCTTTCCTCCTTTCCTGCTAATTACACAGAGTGCATCTTCAAATGTTAGCCATATATATATATATATATATATATATATAACTGATAACAATTTAGTTCATGAGTTTGAATTCAATAAAGATAGGGTGTAAAACCATATGTTTACAACCTCCAATAATATGCAGTTACTATGTGCTGCCAATTTTCTAAGTTAAGCAAGCAATAGACACTTTCACACATAATCCTACTCTCAAAACCATTTTTTTTTTTCTTTTTAAATTTTACAACCCTCTCGATCTTGAATTGCCAATTTGCCATGTCCTCTGACCACTGCCTACCAACTCCTCCAGCAAAACTGAGTGAAGAAGTCATAGATTAGTCTAACAAAATTACAGATTTGAGAAATAGATCATCGCTCTAAGAAGGTCATCAAGACTACTATGAAATGTCAAGATATGCACGAGGGCAAGTCTGATTTGTTGGTAGGACGGTAGAGGGAAAATCTTGAGTTCACGAAGAGCCCAAAACAAAGAAAAAGTTTTGAATTTTATATATTATTATTTTTCTTTCTTTTCTTATGTAGTTTTATATATGCTTATAATAACGATGATGTATTTTCTTTTGTAGAATGGAGTCAATGGACCGCTAAAGAAATACAGATTAGATAGTTAATTATCAGAAAAACAAAGCAAAAGTTTATTTATTTATTATGATTTTTTTATGGAGATTATTTATTTATTTTTAATTGGTTTGGAGAAAAGGATTTCGTGTGAGGGTGCCAATTGCTTAACTTAAAAAATATGAGGTGTTGGTTTCTTATCATATTTGAACCCTTAGTATATACCTAATGTTTCTCTTTTAAAAAAAAAAATACATACCTTATATATGTATCTTCACATTGTTCAAAATCTAGGAGCATTCGCACTTAAAAGTCGGCAAAGAGCCCAGCCAAGCTGGTCTGCCCTGTTTTTACTTAGCCCATGGGCCTAGTGGGTTGGGCCAGGGAAAGTCTCAACCCATGGGAAATACCATTTTATATTTAGGCCGAATGGTCTAACAATGAGTTTTTTCTAATAAGATTTCCTTCTTTTAAAAAAAAGAAAAAAAGAAAAAGAAAAGCGTCAAATTTTCCTAATAAAATTTTTTTATTGAGGTTTTAAATAATTCTTTTTCTTCATATCCTTTAATAAGTAAAATTTCCAACGTTTATGTTTTTTGACCAAAAAAAAAAAAAAAAAAAAATCAAAGATACTAGTTTACTAGCAAAATTTATATTTTGTAAGCATAATTTAGTATAATCACTTCAAGTATCCTAATGGTTAGGTGTGCTCTTAAATCATTACTCTTGTATCTTTAAGTTCAACCCCCACCCCACCTAAATTATTTTTGTTACATATTCTGGGATAATTAATGTATCGGGCTAAAGGGTTAGCCTAGTGCGCTACTGGGCCAGTTCATGGATTGTGAGCTATTTGATAACCCTTATTCTCACGAGCTCATGTAAAATAGCATAAAACCCAAATTATAGCCAACAAAGTCTAAAAATCATCCACAACAAGTAACAAACCAGTTATGCAAAACAGAGTTTTGTTACAATACTTGTGCAAATATACAAGTCACTCCATTATAGCATAATTAAAGAACAAATTATAGCCAATGAAAACCAAAAATCACCCATATCAAGTTATGAACTAGTTGTGCAAAATGAGTTTCTGCTACTATCTTTGTGCAAATATACAAGTTATTGTAGTTTGTGCAAAATGATTTTTTATTATTTCTTTGAGTTTTCCAAGGGTAAAGAAACAGACGGTGATTGTTATGTGCGGAGAAAGAATAATAATTATAAAAATTTAAGAAAAAAAAATGATATTTTAATATGATTTAAAAATTTTTAAAAATGGCTAACTAAAATAAATTTTTTTGGTAAACAGAGAGGATAATTATATTAATTAGTATTAATTACAACCCAAGTGGTTCCGGTATGCAAAACGGCATAATTTTAACTTCAAGTAAGTTATTACTCTAAAATAAACAGTAATATGTAAAATCCATAAAACTACAGTGTAGAAGAATAGTAATCACCTTTTCCATTATTTTTCTCTACTTTATTAGTTTCGTTTATCTTGTTTCCATCTTGTTGCTCAGGTTTGGAAGTGGTGGCACTGTCATCGTCTGTTAGTGATGGTTTTCCATCCGAAGTTCCATGCTGGTTGATTGTATGCCTAGGATCCATCCCACTTGTGAAGTCGCGAGCGTCTTTTGTAATTTCCTCAATAAGGATTTCCATGATTTTAGTAGAATGTACATGCTTCCGTTTTATCTTCCTTATACCCTCTGATTATTTTTCAATAAGTATATAATATATATTACAAAAGACAAATATATTAATTACTGTACTTTACTTATATTATCAATTATATATATAAAAAAAACTAACCAATTGACATGGTAATTAATGTGATTGAAATTATATCAATAACATTTAATAAATAATTATGGCTTTTTATTTTTAATTTTAAAAAATATATAATAAAAATTTTATTTTATATTAAAATGTTTAAAATTTGTAGAGTATATATATGATGTTAACTTTTTATATATATATATATATATATATATATTTATATATATTTGTGTGTGTGTGGAGGTGTTAATATAGAGTGGCATACCATATCCAAAGCCAAGAATAATCCGGATGAATATTGTGTATAAAAGATGGAAAATGTTAAAACAGACTGCATAACGGCTTCGAAAAAAATGATGCTTCTGAACTTTACTCTGAGCTTGGGTTCCTATAATAAACAAAATCAATTCATTATGTAATGTGCAAATAACAATGTTTAATTAGTAGAAGTGAATAACTACTTGATTATAAAATATATATATATATATATATATATATATATATATATATATATATATATATATTAGAAGTTTAAAACTACTTTTCATTGGGCCTCAACAATAACAATAAAATAATAAGCAGTACTTTTTTTTTTTTTGAGAGATTAGTTAGTTAAGTTAGAACATGGAAAATCTAGTGTACTAACAGGTCTAATATCACTAACGGTATACTAACAAAACGGCCTAAGTCTTGTTAGTCTAGCGGAAGCTTTAAACCTTTGTGTTAGTTCCTAGCAGTACTTTAAGGCCATTAAAGCACTCGACCCATATATATTTTTTAGAAGATTTCGAGCCAAAACATTTAATAGATGTACAGCACCAACTAAGAAACTTTTTTTTAATGATCAAATATTAATTGAAGTTTCTTGGCAACTCAAATGGATTTTTATTATTTCTCAAAAAAAAAAAAAAAAAGGATTTTTATTTATTTATTTATTTTTTATATATACAAGATAAAATTTCTACTCTAACTTAATCTAAGTGTATATGTGTATGAATCTCTTCTCTGGAGACTTGAACCCCGGTCATTGCCTCCCACACCCCACAAGTATTTATACTTGTAGAGTGACCACCACACCAAGAGTGCTCAATGATAATGAACTTTTTTTTTTTTTTTTTTGATAATATACATTTCTCACCTTTTTGTGATTGGCCAATAATATCACGTTCGCTGGCACTCTCTTCATCTGCTTTTCGACCTCTGCAATTCATATTTCTGCTTCCAAACGCTAGAAAAGAAAAGCAACTCCGTTAGTTGGAAATTAGCTTAATTCTCGGTTAACTCAAGTCTATTCCCCTTTGTTCCCTCTCTCTCTGTCTCTCTCTCCCCTCAATCCAAATAGATCATAAAAAAAAAAAAAAAATGTTATTTTTAATTAAAGTAAAGAAAAAGAAATCTATTCCATACCTGAACGAGCCATATTCTGCAGCATTTGATAGAATTGGATGCATGTTTGGTAGTTCTTTGGGAATTTGTGAATAATGTTGTCCTTTTCAGAAGATTCATGCAATTCTTTAACGACAGAATCAATCAAATCTTTATGAGCAGTTTCGTGCTCCAACTCTTCAACATGTATACCTTTCATAAACAATGAAAGATAACAACAGTTTTTTATGTTGGACAATGGACAACAACAAAGGAAAAGTATGTGCAATGTAGGTACAACTCCGATCTACAAAATTAAAGCGATTTAGTGATTTGCGGCTATGCAATTGAGTAATACTTACAATGATAAATGATGCTCTTCCACCATCCGAGGTGGGAACCACTTCTGAAGACCGAAGGCTTACTAGCTAGGAGATGCAAAGGGGTGATTCCTACCTCGTTCACAGAATAAGCAAGATTAGGTTCCTTTGCAAGTATCTCGAATGCCACATCTGTCAACCATAATAAAACTAATAAGTAATGTACAAAAACATTTAATATATATAATTGATTTATTATTATTATTTTATTTGTATATAAAACTTTATACCCTAGCACTAACTTGTAATCTCATACATACAAATAAGTGCATTTTAAAAAAAGAAAACATAATTATTGTAAAAAAGAAAAAATATTAAGTCAATTTTGGGAAAACAGGGAAAAAAAAAAAAAAAATACAACATGACTCATTCATGCATGTATAAACTCTTAACAAATAAATACAATATAATAGAAAAGTTTTATGGGTTCTATAACGATAAAATACCACTTTGTATTCACATTAGTGTCATTTTATTATTTAGATTGGTTTTGAGTATTACATATAATGTGTGCGTTATGGACATGCGTAATATTTGTGTATCTATGTATGTTATAACTATACAAAGGCATGTATGCTAGTTATAGATTTTATATTTTCTAAAGTCAAATCTTGGTTCCGCTTTTGACAATAGTACTAGAGGGAGATTGTTGCTTTTCCTTGAAAATGAGAGAAGATAATACTTTTGAAAGACAAAGCGGAACTATATAAGATTTTACTTTAGAAAATATAAAATTTCGGTGTGAAAAAAGTTAAAGCAAAAAATACTTACCGAAATACTCCCACCTAATGGCACAGTGAAGGGCAGTCTCACCATCATTTCTTCTGTAGGCGGGATTAACTGATTCAAGGTCCTTGTCGGAGGCTTCCAAGAGTAGGGAATGCAGGTAAAGGAAGATTGGTTTGTAACCATGAAAAGCGGCTAAGAAGAGAGGAGTTTCACCGAGCTTGTTACGGAATGGATCTTGATGAACCTCCAAATTTGTAAATTCAGAAAACACGTCAACTTTAGCAAGAAGGATGCAAATGTTCAGTCTTCCAGCTGAGGCTGCCACATGCAAAGGGGTATTCCCTTCGTTGTTTGTTAACCGAAGAGAGGGCTCTGAATGGAGAGTAATTACACGTATGAGTTGTTGGACAATTTCTTCTGGCGCAATGGAGACAGCTACATGGAATGCCGTGTCACCTGACGAGTTGATCCTCGCGTAAATGGCTGAGAATTTTTGTTCCTTATACATCTTAACAATATTCCCCCATTCACCTGTCATGGTGTTCTTGTACAAATCGAAGGCGAGCACATCATCCTGGCTCTGTCTATCCCTATCTTCTTCCATTTTCTTTATTTTTGCTAAATCTTTTTTTTTTTTTTTTCTTTCTTACAATATACTAGGAACAATGACGAAAAAAAAATATATTAGATGTAAGGTTGTCTACCTCGCAATACTGGAGATGTGTGTCAGTTTTTAAGCTATTTATATATAGATAAAAGAGAGAGAGAGAGAGAGAGAGAGAGAGAGAGATTTATCCTAAACCATAAAGGAGGAATAATTACTATTTATGTTTGTTGGGAATACTTTAAATTTTCAAAAGTAGGAGTAATTGTTTTATGCGAATAACTAGCAAAAAAGAGAGAACACAAATAAGTGAATAACACACCAATATCAATTGGTACAGAAAGGCAGGCCAAGAACATGGGAAACGAAACGGAAAAACCGCAAAAAGTTATAAAGTGAAGCTCAGGAGTATCCCAGGACCTATATATGTGTTGGGGATGTTGTCGCACCTGCATGCATTGTGATTGTCACATCACATCGGTATACAAAGCAATACATGGTATTGTACCTCTTTAGGGCATTCACACTTAGAATGCTAAAAAATATTGTATTTAACATCCTTTTATCTATTTTAACAACTTACCTTTAAATACTGTCAACATTAAAAGTTCTATCTTAATGCACAACATATTAAAATAATATAAACAACCTAATTAAATAAAGATAAAAAAACCCAACAAATTCATTTCACCTAACCCCTATCTCTCTCCTCTCTCATCCTATCTGCCTCCTCTACTAGCCACCACAATCTACTACCAATACTAGCCACCACCGCGACCCACAACCCATAATCCATTGCCACCTAGTGAAACAACCCACTGCCACCTAGTAAAACCACCCACAACCCACTGTCATCATCAACCACCACCCATAAAACAACCCAAAACCTCCACCACAACCCACAACCTCCACAATCTACAACCCACTAAACCCACAACCTCCACCACAAATCGCAAACCCATTGTGGCAGATCAAGAGAGAGATGAAAGATTTCGTGGAGAGAGAGAGAGACGAGATGAGATGAGACCCATCTTGGAACCAAAGTGATGAGACGATACCCATCTCGAAACTAGGACGAGATGACAAGGGAGAGAGAGAAAGGCCGGTGAACCAAAGAACAAAAGAGAGAAGAAAGCTCCAGTAGAAGAAGAGAGAGAGAGAGAGAGAGAGAGAGATGATATTTTAATTAAAAGATTAATAAAATATTATTATTTTTATAAGATTTGAGCTATAGTAGGCTGTCATCTTTAATAGTCTATTGTAGCTAAGTTGCTAAAAATTTTAAATATAACAACATTGATGTAGTGCGTTTCTTGTGAGATAACATGCTAAAATAGCTTTTTTAAGTTTTTAGCATTCTTAATGTGAATGCTCTTAAGGTTTTGTATAGGGATGACAATTTTTCCCCGCCTCGCTTAACTCGCCCCTCTCCGTTTCGCCTTACACGAGTTTTTCGCACCCCGCAAAGGTGGTAGGGTGAGGATGGGTAAGATTTTAGCCTTGCACTACGGGCGAGGCAGGGATGTGTTTAGACTTTTTAGACCCACCCCGCCCCGTATTGTTAAGGGTTATAATTGAAAATTTTTCATATTCTAAAACCCTACTATTTAAACAAACATATTAATATTAGCTTATTTTATTCTACCCAATGTGGTTCTCTGCCTTTATTTTGTTATATGTTATACTATGAGATTTTTTTTTTATAGTAATTGTCTTGTTAAACACTTGGATATATTATTCAATTTTTTCTAAAAATTAATTTGATTTGATGGGATAAATTTAGTTGTAATTTCAAGTATATTTTTATTAATGAAATAGGTTTCATTAAAAAAATTATACTAATTGTAAGGCAAATTAAGAAAAAATAGAGTTTTATGAAGTGCGGCGGGGCTTCGCGAGGCCCCAGGAGGCGGGGATGGGGCAAAGAAATTTTCCCCGTCATGCGGGGCGGGGCGGGGCAGGGATGGGGCAAGTCAAAATCTTGCCGTGCCGAGGCAAAGACCCCATCCTTCGAACCCACCCCACCCCGCCCCATTGCCATCCCTAGACTTTTGTACCATAAAATATATAAGTACTTTTAAGGTATGTTAGGTGTAATATGCACTGTAATATAATAATTATGAGAAATGTTATATTATCAACATTTTCACAACACTTTTATAACAAATTTTATAGCATGTTGTTATCGACTTTTAATGGTGAGTAATAAAGTAATTTCAGTAATGGATTCAAATTAAAAGCTCATAACAAATTGCCACATGAGATTTTTTGTAAAAATGTTATGAAGTTAGTATTTCTCAATGATTATTCGTATGATTTTGTTAGTTTTTAGTTTGGCTATATTTTATTACAGGGAATAGTAATTCATTATAAATAATTATTCTTCAAAATGAAGAATAATTATTCCTCTCTAAAAGATTATAATAGTCTTTTCTTAGTAGATGAAATAATTTTTAAAATTAATATATTTCTAAATAAATAAACTTTCCATATACACATAATAATTATAAAAATAAAAAATTATAAAAAAACTCATCTCTCTCTCTCAATTAATTTTTTTTTTAAGGAAATATAATTATATGAGTAAGATATTTCTTAAAATAAATCTCAAGTTTTACTCCAATATATATTACAACTCATAACCAAATTAACTTATGAATATGTTTAATTATTCCATCACAACATGTTTTATTTTCAGTAATAAAGATTACAATTCTTGTTGTCATCCTTATCTAGTGTACCAAATATGCCCTGAGTCTCAAATGCTCCATGTTAAGTATATTAAGGAATCCTTGAATCAATCATTATTGATGTTTATCAAAATTTGAGGTAATTTTTATGATTTAATATTTTTTATGTATTATGTTATATTTGAATTTTCAAATATTAGGTCCTTTTCCCATGATTTTGAATGGATTTTTTTTTTTTTTTCTGGGTTTCTTAGTTAAATTCCTATCTAGTGAACATTTGATATTTAATCAAGCCTACAAATTGGCATCTAAGCCTAAACGAAAGTTAGGGTTCAGTAGTCATTAGCAGAAAATATTTGATAATTTTTTTTTTCACATTTTGGTGGATTTTTAAAGTTTTCATTATGGATTCAAAGGGTCCTTTGTATTAGATTTAAGGATTTTACCTAGTGAGAACGAGATTTAACTTTTAATTTTATATCAATTGTATTGCCATTGATATGGGAACGAAGACGAAAGTAATAACTATGTTAATGCATGGTTATCAAGGAGTATAGCCCCTAAGAGCAAGTATCATCAAGTTGATGATCCATAGACTCCATAAAATTAATTAGTGACATGTCCATCGATTTAAGATTGACGGCAATTAGGAATAGTCATGCAAAATATTTTGTTTATATGGCCAACTTGAAAATAATAGATTGTATCCTTGACTTGAAGATTAATTCTTTGATTATGCGTGCAAAGATCCTTGAAATTTGAAGATGCTACTAGTATGCTGTATGAGCATCAGTGAGTGATATAGCCCTTTTTATTTATAGATTAGCTACTCCTTGAAAAAATAATAATAATTACATCTTATTGTGTCTCAAATAAGCTTGAAAATGATGAAACACAATGCTTGAAAGATGCAAAGTTTATGTAAATTAAGGGGATGATGATTAGAATCTGAACCCAACTTTTTAAGAGAGTAAAGCCCTGCCATACGCTGAGCTTGAGATGAAGACAATATTTCACAAGAAGTCTCTCAAAAGGTTAAAGAGAAATTTTAGAGTTGATTGAATGGATAAGCAAAAATAATGTTAAGGTGAAGATCGTTAGAAATATTATGGAAGATATAACCAAATTCAAAAATGTGGTGAAGATTGGACTGATAAGTCCTGCAATTTCATTAACATGTCAAAATCCATTAATTTTTTGGGTGTAAAGTGTAAACTGTGAAACAAAACAGTGTTTTTTGGATTGCGGTGAATTTTGGAGATTTACTTTATCAAGATATATATCCAAACAGTGTTCAAATACCTTTACTTTGTTTTAAGTTAGTTCCCCCTCCCCCACAAACTGGAATCAATTATTATGGCCTACCTACTTCAATATTTTTATATAATTTTTGGATTTTTAAGTTTAGCTTTTTATTTCCTTACTTTAATTGTTTTTTAGGGTTTTCTGAATCAAATTTAAGTTCTTCTAGAGTAAGTATACTAGTTAGGATCAATCTAAGAATGCTCTTACATTGTAATTAGCTTTTATGGAGCCTATTGATTGACATCTAATTTGTAAACGGAAAACTAAAAAAAATTCAATATACATTAATACTTTTTTTGAGATTTTTTTAAAAAATTTCTCGTGCATTCAAATATTTTTGCTATAGATTCAATATAGATTAAAAGCTTATGTCAAGGTAGGACAAGATTTAGCCTTCTGATATTCATTAAGCAGCACAATGAATCTTTGTAACTGCTCTTTCGCAATAGAATTTGACTTTTTCTTTTTCAAAGAAGAAGAGTGGGGTAGGACCAATGAAAATGAAAAATCTTTGTCACTGCTCTTTCGCAATAGAATTTGACTTTTTGTTTTTCAAAGAAGAAGAGTGGAGTAGGACCAATGAAAATGAAAAAAATGTATAATATGCTATGCCGACTTCAGCAAAGTAGAAGTATCTTTCCCTTTACCCTAAACTCATAGCAGTCTTTTTCTTTTTGGTTAGTAATGTTGATTTCTTTTTTTTCTCCCTTGTTCCGGAAACTTCACTTTTGTAGAAGTTAGTTCTTAGAAAAATAAAAGGCCCAATATCCCAATATAGGATTCATAATTTGATTGAGAAAAAAAATAATGAAAAAGGAAAAATGTTGTAAAACAAAGGAAATAGCAGGACAAGACAAAATACAAAAATTGAGAATAAGTTTATATATGAACTTCTTCAAGTGATCATCCACCACTACGTAAAAAAAATTTATTATTTTTCATATGGAGAATTTGAGATATGGATGCTATGTATTTTTTATATATTTTATTTCATTTGAAGAGAAATGAAAATTGCGAATTTTTGTGGTTAAGAGTTATAGATTTATATTACATTTTTCATTAATCTATATTACATTTTTTGAATTTTTTTTTTTTTAATATTTAACTTGGTTCCCTTGAAAAAAGTTTTCTAGTTTGGTCACTAGACACAATACTGTTGGATATAAATAGGGGCTTTTACTGTATATCCTTATTGCATCTAATCATGATTACCTAGATTAAAAATAAATATATAAAAAAAACCTATGAATGTGATTATTAACCATTACGAAACTGTCTAATTACAATTAAATAGAAGATTAACATCCACCACCACTCAGCTGGGCAGGTTGGTAGCTCCCTAGGCATGCACCATGTGGTTGGAGAGGGGGAGGGGGGGACGAGGATGGGTGTTAGGACATATGTATTTCACATGTTAAGAGCATATGTCATGATTTTATGTAATTGACTTATCATTTGACAAAACACACTTTACTTGTATTTTGGTAGACTTAGGATGTGTTTAAATACTTTAAGAAATCACGTTTCAAGATCAAGTGTTGAAGCCTTCAAGTTTGTTTAAGAAATCAAGCAAAGAGTGCAAATTCATTAAATCTTGATAACTGCTTGACACCTCCTATCTGTCGAGGTTTAAGAATTTCAAAATTCAAATATGATTTTCTTGGGATCCGTGAGTATGTCTTTGGACCTTCTTTTCTCCTAACCCTAGACATATAAAAGAATTATTTTAAAAACCTTCAAACGGTACACAAGCATTGAGCAAACTCTGTTCAAGCAAATTGTGACTGGAGACGAAGTTCTTGACCTAGTTCATCTCTTTCTCTTGAGAAAGTTGTTGTGTATTTGCATCGTAGGGTTTTGTGACCAAACATCTTCTTGATCTTCATCGTGTGGAGGAACTGAAGAACTTTGTAGCCGACAATCTTCTTAGTTGGTGTTTAAAGTCGCGTATTGGAACCCACGCAACTGTCATTCACATACTTAGGAGCCATGCATTAGAAAGGGGAACTGTCACTACAGAACAAGTCCAATTGGGTATTGGGGTAAGGGTTCAACTGTAGGTTGGTAAGGTACTTGAGATTCCTTTACTTGTAACCGCTTGTTGTGATAATAGTGGAGTTTCGGGAGTGGTGACCAGAAAATCACCCGGTAGGGTTTTTGCCATTAGGTTTTTCCCTATTCGTAAACAAATTACCATGTTATTTATTTTCTGCTGCTAATTAGTTTATTGGTGATTTGTTTGTGCTACTACGCATTTGCATGATAAATTGATTAATTAATAACTTGGCTAATTAATTAATTAATTTTTATCACAAAGGGTCATTCAGTTTGTGGTCTATCAAGTGGTATCAGAGCAGACACACTCTTATTAGGGTTTAATCTTTGCTATGTTGATCCATTGACCCCTGTTTGTCATGGATAGAGGACAGTCATTAATTATACCTCCTTTATTTGATGGCACTAACTATGCATATTGGAAAGTACGCATGTGAGCTTTCTTGCAGTCCTTAGATGAGAACGTGTGGCAAGCTGTAAAGATTGGCTGGACCAAGCCAAAGGAAGCGCCGGCCGATTGGGATGAAGCAAAGATCATGGAGGCAAACTTCAATAGCAGAGCATTGAATGCCTTATTTAGTGCAGTCACCAATGAGGAGTTTAAGAAGATATCCTCCACAGAAACTGCAAATGAAGTATAGACCATCCTCCAGACAACCTATGAGAGTACAAAGGCTGTCAAGGATTCAAAGTTTCAAAGGCTCACTACAAGTTTTGAAAAAATAAAGATGGAGGAGGATGAGTCATTCGATAAGTTCTATGCCAAGCTCAAGGACATAGTAAACTCAGCCTTCAATCTTCGGGAAACCATTCTTGAACTCAAGATTGTAAGGAAAGTGCTCAGATCTTTACCCGAGAGATTCCATACCAAGATTACAGCGATAGAAGAATCAAAGGATATTGACAAAATTCCTTTGACAGAGCTGGTTGGTAATCTGCAGACTTATGAGCTAGGGTTATCAAGGATTAGAAGTCGGGTAAGGGCAAGAGCATGGCCTTGAAGGCAAAGAGCAGTGACACAAATGAGTCTTCTGATGATGAAGATTCCAAGATGAAGTCCTACATTACAAGGCAGTTCAAGAAGTTTATGAAGAATGCCAACAGGAGGAACTACGATAAAGACCACAGGCAATCTAGTTCTTCTCAGTTTAAAGGGCAAGACAAATGGAAGAATGATGCTAAGGAAGGTGGTCAATACACTGTTCCCGTTGGACCTAAGTGTTTTGGGTGTCAAGGTTTCGGGCACATGAAACATGAATGTCCTACGTATCTCAAGAGCATTGGGAAGAGTAAGGCACTTGCTGCTACCTTGAGTGACACTGAGCTTGAGGAAGATTTCGACAATGAGGATGATGGAATCTTGAATACCTTCACTGCCACTGTCAATCCTACTAATAGGATTGTTGAAGATGTGGACGAAGAAGAAAAATTGGTGGAGTCCAAATTTGAGAAGATGGATGATCAAGATGACATTCATACAACCTATGAGAAATTGTACAAAGTTTCTAAAAAGCATGAGAAACTTTATAGGCTGGCCACCAAGAAACTTAGTGATGTGGTACTTGACCGTGAAGAATTATCCATAAAGTTTGATGAGGCTAATCAGATTATTGGAGCACTAAGGTTTGAGAACAATTTCTTAGTTGAGAAAACCAAGAAACTTGAGGTGGAGCTGTTTCAAGTTAGAACTCAATTGGAGAGGACTTCAAGCGCTAAGTTAGATGAGATGCTCAACATTCAGAAATCTGTTTCGGATTGAACAGGTTTAGGGTATGGTCTTTCTTCCCCTAATACTGCTTCTACTAGTACTACTGTAGAAGATGGATGATCAAGATGACATTCATACAGCGCATGAGAAATTGTACAAAATTTCTGAAAAGCATGAGAAACTTTATAGGCTGGTCACCAAGAAACTCAGTGATATGGAACTTGACCATGAAGAATTATCCACAAAGTTTGATGAGGCTAATCAGACTATTGGAGCACTAAGGTTTGAGAACAATTTCTTGGCTGAGAAAACCAAGAAGCTTGAGGTGGAGCTGTTTCAAGTCAGAACTCAATTAGAGAGGACTTCAAGTGCTAAGCTAGACGAGATGCTCAGCATTCAGAAATCTGCTTTAAATCGAACAGGTTTAGGGTATGGTCTTTCTTCCTCTAATACTGCTTCTACTAGTACTACTGTTTTTGTTCCTCCTACTAGTAATACTGAAATTGATAACACTGATGTTAAAATTAGTCTAGCTAGTGAGAACTTAGACAGGGGTAAATCTATCTTAAGAGCACCCCCTAAACTAGATAAGAAAGATATTAAAAACCCTAAGGCTAAGAAGGCTAACTCTCAAAAGCCTAAACAGAAGAAGTAGCATCTCTGTCATCATTGTGGAGCTGCAGGTCATACTTGACCAAATTGCTATAAGTGGTTAGTCACTCAACAGAGCAACGGCATGATAGCATCTGGAAGCCAAAATCAGCTTCAATCATCTCTCGCTCCTCTCGGTGATCTTCTCAAGGCCCTCATGTTCCTTTCGAACTTGAACGGTTTCAATTCTTCCCCTTTACCACCGATTCAAGAGTTTAATCAAAGGAAAGGTTCTTCCAAGGTGTGGAAGAAAAAGGACTCTAAGTGATTTTATCACTTTCTTCTATCTTCTTGTTTTTATTTGTTGCATTACTTGTGTGTTTTGCTTTTATTTTGAATTAGTCTAGTTTTATGCTTTTGATGACTTGCAATTTATCACTTCTCAACTTTAAACTTTAGTATAATTTTATTTATTTTGTTGATTTTAGACTTGATTTTTGTTATTTAAATTTTATTCCATATTTGAAGAAAATAAAGATTTATTCAAATAAAAGAGATGTGAAGCAGCTAGAGAGAATATTGGGTCTTGGATAAACGGAGCTAAGGAAAAGAAAAAGAGTGGCGCTGAACTGAAAAAAAGGTTTTGGGCTGAACTGAAAAAGGTTTTGGGCTGAAGCAAAAACGTTCTGAACTGAAAAAAAGATTTTGGGCTGAACTGAAAAAGGTTTTGGGCTGAAGCAAAAACGTTTTGGGCTTAAAAAAATATTTTTGGGCTGAAGAGAGAACTGTTTTGGGCTGAAAAAAATGTTTTTGGGTTGGAAAAAAGGGCACACGTGAACTGAAAAGAAAAGGAAGGCAAGAAGAAAAGAAATAAAAAGAGGGCGCTGAAAAGAAACAAAAGGGGGCGCTGAAAAACAGAAGCAGAAAAAAGAAAAGACGCTGAAACAAGAAGAAAAGAAGGAGAAAAGAAGAAGGGGTGCTGAACTGAACAGAGGCTGAACGAGATCTTTTGAGCATTCTTTTTCTTTCCAATCTTCTTAGAAAAAATTATGGTGAACTCGTTTGTGTTGGATTTAAGTTTTAGCATGAACTAAACTTTCTCTATTCTAGGAAAATGATGTAATCTAGTTTAGAACTATGCTTGCTTTTCTATGTTAATTTGAACAAATTCTCTTCATGTTTGTCTGATTTATTCTAAGTTTATTACTTCTAATTAACTGGCCATTAATTAGATGATTTTAATCTTGTGATTTGTTGTCCAAAGAGGGAATTATAGGATAGATCTTGAATATTTCGGCATAGGTAAATATAGAGTTCGAAAGACTTGTATGAACCTATGTAGTATTAAAATCGTTGGTCTTAATGCTTTCTTGTTTTATTAAATTGCATACTTTTGTGTAAAATGATGAACAAGAATGTTTCCAATTGACTATTGAAAGAGGCTTTTGGATGAGTTTGGAGATTGCTAACAAACAGAGAGAATTAAATTCAATTAGCTAGATGAGTAAAGCATAGTGGGGGATTAGGTGAAATCGATTTTCTAGAAGTTTCTTTCTCATTAAGTTGATTTTCAAGCAACATCTTTCTTTTCCTCTCCGTATCTTTTATTTAAATTGATTTTATTTTGAATTCCTATTACAAAAACCTTAGTGACTTTTCTAGATAAAATTGAGATTAGCATAATTTTGATATTTGTCAAAAGTAAGTTACTAATCCCTGAGAACAATACTCTTCTCATCACTTTACTATAAAACTACGATACTGTGCACTTGCAGTTTTGCACTGTTTAGCTTTACTTTGTTTAACATGTTTTTGTTTGTTTATTTTCAGTTTTTGTTTATTTTGTTTTTGATATAAAAATTAAAAAAAAATTGAAAAAAAAAAAATACAAAAACAGTGTGTATTTTGTGTACATTGGTACTTGTGTATCTTGGATGGCCATTGAAATAAAGTTTTCTAAACGTTGTATCTCTTGTAACTTAGATGAACATCTCTTGTAACTTAGATGAACATCTCTATGCATAACTAAGCAAGTGAATTTTGTGGCTCTTGTTTGTGATGAGTAAGATTGAGTTGTCTTTTATACTTAACACTCGTATCACTCTTTTTGATGGGAAGGACTAAAAAATCCTGAGAGAAAGACATTAATAACCATCTCACCACTGTTGCCCTCCAATCATAATTTGACACCTGTATGCTTCGGTATAGTAAAAGTACAGTGTCAATGGCATTTGTATGCTCGGGCATAGCAAAATTGGAATGTCAAATATCATTGGATATTTCTCTTCTCTCTCTAATATGCCTATGCATGATATACTTAAAAGAAAAATCAAAAGCAAAAAGATCAAAAATGCTTTTAAAATGATTGCAAGCGTGTATTCTAGGAGATGTGGGAGTTATAAGATGTACCTTGAAGGTGATAGTCCCCATTAAGCAGTTATGATTGTGCGTGAGTTAAAGTGATTTTCTCATATCTCAAATCATCATAACATGTATACACTTATGCAATCTTGCAATGTTTTTCACACATAACACGTAATATTCTTTGCTACTCTTGATACATGTGCAGGTACAATGTGATTTGATCATCACAAGGTTTTACATGTGTTAATGTATGCTCACTAAACTGTCTTAACTTGGTTTTTGAAATATAAAATTGGTTAGACTTGTTGTGTGTGTGTGTGTGTTTTTGAGATCCATGTGCTTTAAAATTTTAATTGGGAGATGATTTTGAAAGATTATTGTGTTGATTAGATCATTGATTGAGTTGCATGTTGGATTGCATTCATATCTGTGTTTTTCTCCTCTCGAAAAACTGGTTTTAAAAAGTGGCTCGACACCTCCTCAATACCTCCTCGACACCTTGCTATCTGTCGAGCTTCTTAAGCTTTTTCATATCGCAATCCCGACAGCTCCTCGATACTTGGTGGATTGATCGAGAAAGCTCCTGCCTTCTCGATAGCTTCTCGACACCTGGTGGATCGATTGAGATTCTGTTCTTGGATCTGATGAGTTGTTGCTCGATACTTGCTCGATACCTCAGCTGTTGACAGTTTCCTCGACACCTCTCAACACCTCATCTGTCGAGCTTTACTAAGGGTTCTATTTAAGCCTCCTCGTGCGATTCAAATCTCATTTCACTCGATATCTCTCTCAATTGCTTTTTGTTTTCTCTCCCAAACTCTCTCATCTCACTCCAATCTTAATCCTCAAAGGTTTCTTCAAGCTTTTTCAAGATTTTCTTCTCTTGGTAAGCTTCTAATCTCTCATTCTTCATGCATTTCATGTTTTGAAACCTAGGTTTTGGGGTTTTTGAAAAATTTTGGAGTTTTTCAAAATTGTTGAGTTATCTTTGAAATTTTGGGATGGGTTTTCACTTAAATGAGTTTAAAACCTCATACATTGCATCACATTAGCAATATAACAGTATTGACATGCATTTAGATGTGTGCTACTTGTTTGTGTGCTGATAGGTTTGGATTGGGCTGAGCCCATGATGCAATTTGTTTTGCATGTCACATGTTCATGCATTTCCCATACATACGTACCTTCTTTTCAATATATTTGATATTATTGATGTTGCTTAGGACTTTTCTGATTGTTTTTCTTTCTCTCCCTTTATCTCTGTTTACGTTAGTCGTGTCTATGGCACCTGAACGTAAATCCACTCCAGCCCAGAACCCTCTTCGTTCCGGTGCTTCTTCATCTTCTGATCCTTGGTTCCGTGATGATGATGCCTTTAAGGCATTTTCGGAGAACTTCTCTAGACGAGACATTCATTTGGTACGCCAAGTCATTTTGTCGGACTTTGCCGACACCGACCTTCCCTCTGTCATTTATAGTAGGGGATGGGAGTCACTATGTGACGTCCCGGTCACATGTCCTCTTGTGCTTATTCAATAGTTCTACTCCAACATGCATAGGATTGACCGTTCAGTACCTTTCTTCTTTACTCGCGTTCGAGGTACGCGCATTATTGTCACACGCAACTGGTTGCAGATGTGCTTTGGGTCCCTAGGATAGAGTTTCCTGACTATCTAGGTTGTGAGCGTCTGAGCACTGTGTCCAAGGATGAGCTCATGTCTGCTTTTTGTGAGCGCCTTACTACTTGGGGTGAGCGTCTGTTTACACCATGTCGACCTTTTGCTTAAGGTCCTAGATTCATGAACATGGTGATGACTTTTGTTTTGCATCCACCTTCTCACTATAACTCCATTACAGAGCCTCGTGCTCGATTTTTGCTACCTCTTCTTGAGCATCTTACTATAGATTTTCCTTCTCACTTCATTCTTTCTATTATAGATGTTCATTTAGATTCGGCGTCCCGTGATAAGCTCATCTTTCTTCCGCTATTACGAGGATTTTACGCAATTTTTCCGTTCCTTTTCCCTCTTCCGACCATTTTACCGTCATGTGTGCCATAAATTACGCTACCGTTAAACATAGCGAGGCCCAGTTTCGGTCGCAGTAGTCAGATTCAGTAGCACCCTCTTCCCGTTCTGCACCATCCTGTTCTGCTCCATCTGCATCCGCTCCTTCTTCTTCAAGTGATGTGTCTTTAGGAGATGTCATAGCGTAGCTGCAGCGCATGGATGCTCACCTGGATACACTATCTACGGAGTTGTATCAGGTGAATGTTTGTGTCAGTCGTATTGCACGACGGCAGGCGACTATGGGCGGTTTTGCTTTTGAGCCTACTCCTTCACCACCTTATCCAGTGGCTTTTGATTCCGATGCTGAGGATGATGATGATGATGGTGATGACGATGACGCTTCAGATGATGATGGAGATGCTAGCTCTACCGATGAGATGTCTACTTAACACTCTACCCTTTGTCACTCGTGACAAAAAAGGGGAGTAGTTTTGGATATGAGAGTAGTCACTTTTAGGGAGAGAGTTAGTTTTTTGGATCATTGTGTTAGGAGGAGTGTTGTTTCTTTTCTTTTTGAGGGATGTAGTAAGGATATTATGTATCTTTTCTTTTCTTTCTTTCTTAGATACATTGTTCTTGTACATGAGGTCTTGTGACCATTTATAGACATACATTGTACTTATTTTCTCTTTTATATTGTTGATGTATGTTTTTCTTTCACCTACCCTTTCACGTGTTGTTTCTTTTCTCTCTTTATACACATGCTTCTTATTATTTATATACAATTTATTATTTCTGTTTCACATAAAGATGTCTCGATAAGTTTTGTTTAAAGTGTTTTAGAAATGCAGATTATCAAAGTCTATTTGCCATAAACTCTCTTCTTGCAAAGTTTTTCAAGAGTTTATGTTAGGATAGATTTTATCGTATTTAACAAGTGAATATGAGTTGAGTGATTTATGACTTTTCTCATATATTCATTTGTCTGTTGTGGTTTTGTCACGGATTGCCAAAGGGGGAGATTGTTAGGACATATGTGTTTCACATGTTAAGAACATATGTCATGATTCTATGTAATTGGCTTATCCTTTGACAAAACAGACTTTACTTGTATTTGGGTAGACTTAGGATGCGTTTAAATATTTCAAGAAACCAAGAGTGCAAATTCATTAAATCTCGACAACTACTTGACACCTCCTATCTGTCGAGGTTTAAGAATTTCATAATTCAAATATGATTTTCTTGGGATCCGTGAATATATCTTTGGGTCTTCTTTTCTCCTAACCTTAGACATATAAAAGGATTATTTTAAAAGCCGTCAAACGGTATACAAGTTGCACAAGCATTGAGTGAACTTTGTTCAAGCAAATTGTCACTGGAGACGAAATTCTTAACCTAGTTCATCTCTTTCTCTTGAAGAAGTTGTTGTGTATTTGCACCGTAGGATTTTGTGACCAAGCATCTTCTTGGTCTTCATCGTGTGAATGAACTGAAGAACTTTACAACTGACAATCTTCTTAGTTGGTGTTTGAAGTCACGTATTGGGATCCGCGTAACTGTTAGTCACGTAGTTGAGAGCCGTGCATCAGAAAGGGGAACTGTCACTACAGAACAAGTCCAATTGGGTATTGGGGTAAGGGTTCAACTGTAGGTTGGTAAGGTACTTGGAATTCCTTTACTTGTAACCGCTTGTTGTGATAATAGTGGAGTTTCGGGAGTGGTGACCTGAAAATCACCCGGTGGAGTTTTTGCCGTTAGGTTTTTCCCCATTCATAAACAAATCACCGTGTTATTTTATTTTCTGCTGCTAATTAGTTTATTGGTGATTTGTTTGTGCTACATGCGTTTGCATGATAAATTGATTAATTAATAACTTGTCTAATTAATTAATTAATAACTTAGCTAATTAATTAATTAATTTTTATCACAAAGGGTCATTCAATTTGTGGCCTATCAATGGGTACGACGAGGTTATGCATATATATTATGTAAGTATTTCTAATCATTAAAAAAAAAAACTATCCTCCAAGATGGTTCTCGTAAGACTTAGGACCCCAATTAAGTTGTGTGTTCCTTTACTCTACGTCCAGTATTGAACCAATCACAAAATTTTGCTTTGTGTGTGTTTGGGTTTTAATTTGTGTCTAATTTATGATGAGCATTCTTTATCATTAGGCTAGGATACATTAATTGATTATTATTATTTTTGGATGGAACAAGATTTGATCTAGATTTCTTAATCTACGATAAAATATTTTATCAATTAAATCAACTAGAACTCATTCTAGTAAATATTCAGAATTACATGTTTTTTCATGTTGTGTACAATGTTAAATTCTCATTAAAGTTCACCCTAAAATTTTAAGTTACATGAATGTTACATGTTAATTATAAAATTGCAGTATTCCTACCAGTTTTGCACATTGAACTTTTCTTTTTCTAAACCCACATAAGTAATAATGTAGAAATATATTTATTCTACCGTTACCCTAATTTATAGCAGCCATTTTCTTTTTGGTTAGTAATGTTCACTTGTTCTTAGAAAGATAAAATTCCTATGTCCCAATTTCAGATCTGTAATTTCATAGAACAAGAAAAGTTTTCGGGGTGGGAGGGAGAAGAAAAAAAGTGCGAATTCTTGCGAAAGGAGTATCTGTGGAAACAAAGACAACGGGGACAAACTGGTAGCCTTTGAGGCTTTGAGGGTTTTTTTTTTTTTTTTTTTTTTTTTTGGATTTTACTCTCTAAGTTTAAAAATTTTAATCAATTCCTATAACTGTTAATGAGGTGGCCATTAAGTGCGACCTCAACTCATCAAAACGGTGTAGTTTTTATGCTTTGAATCATTTTATTTTATATTTAGGCCTCTTACATTTAGAGAATTATTTTAAGTTTTAAAAGGGTTTTTTTTAATAGATTATTTTAGTGATGTGGCATAAGCATTCGATTGGATTAATTATTACACGTGGCTATTTGAGATGACACTTCTTAGACACCTCATCAATGGAGATGAATGGAAGGGAGCAAATCCAAATGCAACGTAATGTTAGGGTAGCAAAATTTTGAAACTTTAAAGGGTAATCAACATTACCCTAAATCTCAAAGATGGAAAATTTCATTTGTCTTTTGAACAATGTGAAACGAGAGTAACCTAGGCGTGGACCAAAGGGGCCATGCTCCCCAAAATGACTTTTTAATATAAGATTTTTTTTTATTGCATTTTATATGTTTTATCATGTAGTTAAAACCTTTAGCCAACAATTTTTTTTTTTAATTTTTTGTTCGTCTTGGTTTGCCTAATAAAATACAACTATGAAGATTTCACAGAATGAGGGTGAATGAGCTTTTGGACTATTTTCAATAGCGTAATGGATGGTTTCGGGATAAAGAATTCCCTGGTGTTTAAACATGATGCAAAAAATGCATGTGTTATCACCTAGATAATGAAAACACTTCTTAATAGAAAATAAAATAAAATAAAATAAAATAATCATTAGATAATGAAAGCAACTTAAGACATATGTTATCATTCTTCTCAAAAAAAAAAAAAAAAAGACATATGTTATCACTTTGTTGTAATCAAATTTATCTTCTTTCATGGGCAAATTTAGTCCTACAACTAAAAGAAGTCTATGTTAAAATAATGTGGCTCAATATGATATTTTATGATGTCTCTATTATCAATAATTAATTATTCAAAATTTTTTGTGAAATTTTGCAATATTTTTATGATGTAAAATATTGGTATATTGAAACATGTCTACTTGATTTTGTAGACTAAGATTATGAATGCATTCATTATAGTCCTTAACTTGACCATATCCATCATGATTTAGCCTATTTTTATAGGTACATTGTTGGACCATGACTGAAAGGAGGTGCAAGTTAAAATTGTTAAGACTATAAAAGATAATAAGGGCTAGTCTTTCGATAGTTAGTGCATAATAATCTCGGCAGTCCTTCCATAATGAGATTCATGAACGTTGAACATTGGCCTCAATAAATCTATCGTGTCATTGCTAGTAACTTGGCCTCCTATAAGAGGTGTTGTCATTATAGTGATTTTGGATATGAACAATAGATGAATCTATGCGTTAGTATGGAGTTAAAAAAGAAATGACACGTTAATGAACTTCTTCATTAATGAATCTAATTAGTGAAGTTATTTATTAATGAATGTAACATATTTGTTACATGAATTGTTATTACGATAAAAATGATTTCATGGCTGGTTATGTCTTTTCTGAATATTATAAATATTGTCAAGGCCACATTTGCAAGGAGTGAGAAGAGGAAATAAAGCTCTTATTAATCCTGACCAGTAGGAGAGGGCATCCTAATTAATTGTCAAGTCCTTGAATAATATAATTTAGTATGTAAATTTCTCACATCTTATTGTTGATTTTTGGACCAATTCTTCCTTTCACTCCGGGCAGGGACTAAAGGAAAAACGGATTGGGGGGGGGGGGGGGGGGAAGGGCGAGTGAGCTAGGTTGCATTTGCTTCCGTTCTGTCTACACAAATAGCATTACATATGCACGTGATATAATTCTTAATTGATAGATGCATTATATTTGTTTCTCTTGAATTATTACTTTTTAAGTATAATTCCTACATTCTCAACATAATTAATTATGTATAAGACATATCCTTAAGGTACATTAAAGAATTCTCACCATGAAGAAATCATAGTACTCGAACAATAGAAAAAGTGAAATCATCAATCCAACACAAATTTGTAGAATGTAGACGAAACACTCTAGAGAGAAACCACCTTACAGCCCGGTGGAGGGACCTTATTGAAAGTAACCTTTAAAAGTTGGAAGTAGAGTGGAAACTGTGCTGTGTATAAGAGGATTATCGGGCAGGCATATCATCGTATATACAGGAAATGCCATATCTTTCAGTTTTCTTTTTAGCAAGAAGAATTGTCCAGCACAGAAAGAAATCAACATTGACCCAGTGGAAACAAAGAGCAATGTTAGGCCAAGCAGAAGTTTCCTCAGCACATAGCCACGGAAATCTTTCTGTTGGTATTGGGAGGTGAGGAACAAGAACAAGGCAATGATAGAAAAGCACAGAGCAACAAGTGAGGAAATAGCAAATAAGGTGAACGCTGGATGTTTTACAAGGATTGGCAAGCCACTACTATCATTGCTACCACTAGGAACAGTGGTTGACGCCAGAGTATTGATGAGTGTAGTCACAACAGAGCAGGAGTTTGAAGTGCTTTTCAGTCACTTGCCTCCCTCCCTGATGAGGTCCATGTGGGTTTCATTGAAGATTTCTTTGGGGGTCTTGCATTCCTTGTTGAGTTGATGACAGTAGTGTTGCGGTAGGTTATTTTTTACAAACTGCATTAAAATATATACACATAGAGAGATTAGAGAGAGTTTGATTGTTGATTATAAATTTGATGGAGTAAAATTTTATACCAAGTACCGTTACGCCTGAAATTCAGACAACAAAAGTAAAAATAAGGATAAGGCTTGCAGCAGATCCATTAAAATAAGGCTTGCAGCAGATCCATTAAAATTTATGCAGCAGCAAATGATGAATTTAATTATGCAGCAACAGATGAAGTTTGAGTTTAAATAAATATGCAGCATAAGATGAGGATAGTAAGAAGCTGTAGATTAGGTTTTGAAGGTTTCAAATTAGTAATGATAGGAGTTAGTTCCTCCTTGTGAGGATAGTTATCTCGCCATCAGTATTTGGTTTTGACACAATTGCATTGAAGTAAAAGTTAATACCACTAAAAATCATGAATAGAAGTGATAAATTTTAAACCAACCCTGTGTTGGTTATCTCATAAACCATAGCTAAAATCTGTGAATCCAGCAAACTGAACTTCTGTTTTCAAAACTTATGCAATCAATAATCTTTTGGAAAGTTTAAAAGCAGAGAGAGTCACCTGAGTGTTCATAACTGAACTTATGTAGTCAACTACTTGCTGGGAAATCTCTGTCTCCCTCTCCAACACAACTTTCCTTGAGAAAATCTTCAGAAAAAACAATCGATCCCAAAGGAGCCACAACAGCTGTCATATTATCCAGACTTGTTCAAAGGCAGTGTTCACTATGCTATCAGCTAATGAGTACAATCTGTCACCTCTGGTGCAGATATAAAACCACAACTGATAATAATTCAGAGAATACTAAATCAGAATTTCAATAAATATTAAACTAATGATGTTAGATGATAAAAAGGTAAGAAATGTAAGTTTTTAATGCCCAGTCAAACAAAAATTCAAACCCAGGTTCTTCACAAGGAGAAAACTGGACAATACCATTGAGCTACAAGCCTCTTGGCAGCAAGAAATGTAAGTTAATAAGACTTCATTACAAGCTCTTTTGGAAGTCACAATGGGGTTAATTATGGAAGAGGTACAAATTCAAATATTTTTCACTGTTTGTGAGATGCTTCCGTCATTGCTTAAGTGAACCTCTGCGACATTCTTAAAGGTTGTGGTGCCTACACCATGATATTTTTCTTACTGGATGATTGTTTTTATATCGAGCTTTTTGTTGATCAATTTTGTCAAATTTACTAGGCTCATTTTGCTCCAAAAAATACTTACAAATTAATAATTTTGATTATTCTCAAATGATGAGTTTAATATAAAGTACATGTCATTCAGGTCAAAATATCCATTTGGCCGACTGCTTTAAAGAGTATTCACATGGTGCTTAACTAATTTCCATTTAATAGAATCACATGGAAATAATTTGATACTATTTAGTATTTAGAGATGGTAAGCTTTGCTTGTATATCACACATGTAAGTAAATATTTACCCTGGTGATGTCACTAATGTGAGCATACAATAAAAACATTGTACCTGTATATCTACTTTTATTGAATCACAAATGTGGATTGTGACACCGTGAGAGTCCCACATTTTTCCCTTTGAATGCTCAAATGCATGGTTGTGTATAGAGCTCCAAGAAACACATAAAACCAAAAAAAAAAAATTGTCTACTTCACTTCTGACATCTGTATTGCCAACGACTTTGGAAGATCTTCTTGGTCTTGGCCCTTGTTCAGCTGGCGAGTGATATTTCTTTTTCAATCTGACTCTTTCTGCATTTTTATATGATTCTTTATTTTTCCTGAAGCCTTTATATGCCCAAATTTCTCGAATTATTGGTAGTCCATGAGACTGAGGTCCTTTAACTTTATAATGTTATTCTGGACCAAAGAAAAAAAAAAAAAAAAAAAATCTAACGGCATTGTTAACATATATATCAAAATCGGCCTGTTACTGCAAGAACAAATTGAAACCAAGGTAGTTGATATATATATATATATATATATATATTTATTTATTTATATCTTTCTCTCTCCCTCTTTCTCAGTTTCTCATATCAGTACCGAGTGGGGTGGGGTTATTCATATGGGTGGAAAGACGACGTTCCTCTAAATGTATTTCTGTTTTTTTTTTTTTTTTAATTAACTTTTTTTTCCCTAAAACTAAGAAAAAAAATTAATTAAGGTCCAAAACAATGCTATTTTGGTAAGTTAATGGGAAAAACTAATAGTACATTAACGAAGAATTTAATTGGAAAAGAATGAAACTTAGAGAACTAAAATGACAAAACCCAAACTTATAAGACTAAAATGACAAATTGTGAAACTTAGAGGGTGAATTTTGTATTTTGTCCATTAAAAAATTACTAAAAAATCACAAAGGTGAAACATACTCTCTTTTGGGAACCGATTTCAGTATTTCTATTGTTGGTTACTATGAGGATTTTTTTTTTTTTGAGAGGTTTATTTTAGGTAAAACCAAAACTATATTGTCAAAATATTAAGTGATTTATTAGTTGTTAAGATAATTTTTGAATGTACAATTCAGTTACCTAAGTTTTAAGAAATTTAAATGGGCTTGGGTTATTAAAAGATTAAGTCAAAACCATTAACTTCAAATAACAATGCTCAAAAGCCTTATACCTCAATTGGTTGACATTTTTTTTTTAATAAATAGAATAGAATTTCACCTATAATGTTCACTTAATAATGATTGCTCTTATCATCAGATTAAGGTGTCAATCAATTTTTTGTGTAAGCATATTCAATTGGTTGACATATTTTTTATTTTATTTTTATATATAAATAGAGTATAATTTCACCTATAACGTCTATTGCATAATAATTGTTCTTATCATTAGGCTAAAATACCAAACGGTTTTTGGTACAAGTAGAATTCAAATCCTAGATCTCTTATTTAACAATAAGAAACTTTACCAGTTAAGCTAACTAGAACATATTGATTGACATTTTTTGGTGTTTTCAACAAATTAAAAATATTCAGAGTTCAAACTTCTCTCCCTTGTTGTAACTATTGAAATTATCAATAACAAAAAATTAGTAGGATTCACTATTATATGAGAGGAATGAGTACCCATCATTAATTCACTAGACCTTAAAAATACTTGAATAATTGCTTAAGAGAGAGAGAGAGAGAGAGAGAGAGATTCAACATAAAATACTTAAACTATTCAATTAAAAATAAATAAATTTGAGGAACTAAAACTATTCAATTATTGAACTCATAAGCCCAAAAACACAATGCATCCCAAATTAATTTAAAATAACAAACAATGCATCCCATATTAATTTAAAATAGAAAACAACTTATTTCAATCCTAAAGCATACCAACAATCTCGATTGATAGAAAAAGTACAAACATTTAACAATAAAAAGTTTCTATATATAATATTGTAAACCCCTAGAGAGAAATAGCCTTACAGCTTGATCGGGGAACCTTCTTGAAAATAGCCTAGACAATATCAACATAGAGTGGTAACTGTTGTATGGCAAAAAAGACTATAGGTAGGCATGTCGCTGCATATACTGGAAAAGCCTTATCTTTCAATTCAGTCTTAAGCATAAAGTAATGTCCAGCACAAAAAGAAATCAACATTGATGTAATAGAAATGAGGAGAGAAGTTAAGCCAAGCAGAAGTTTCTTTGGCAAGTCTCTATGAAAATCTTTCTGTTCATACCGAGAAGTGAGGATGGCAAGAAACGAGAACAAAGCAGTGATGGAGAAGCAAAGAGCAACGAGTGATGAGATGGCAAAGATGGTGAGTGTTGATTGACCTTCAAGATTTGCTCTCCCATTTTTTATATCGATGTCACCAGGGATAGCAGTTGATGTGGCAAAGGCAACAGTAGCAATGAGTGCAGCCACAACTGAACATGATTCAGCAGTTTTGTCAAGCCACTCGCCTCCTTTTGTGACTAAGTCCTCATGCGTTTCGTTGAAGATTTCTTCTGGGGTCTTGTTATCCTTATTGACTTGATAGCAGAAGTGCTGCGGCATGCTGTCTTTTACGAACTGCATGCATTATTATATATAGCCACTAACTCATGAAATACACAAAAAGATTATATAAAATATTTTTTTTCTTAATTTTATTTTTTTTATATATAGAATTTTATATTTATAGTAGTTCTTAATGACCATTAATTTTTTTTTTAATACAAGATAGAAATTCTACTCTAACCTAATCTAAGTGTATATGTGTGTAAAACTCATTCTTGGAGACTTGAATCCCAAACCTTGCCCTCCACTCCCACAAGCACTTATACTTGTAGAGTGACCACCAAGGATGTGCGATGATATGACCATTATTTTGAATGTGCTTATATATTAAACTATCTATTTTATCATTTAAAGAAAAAGAAGCATAGCAAAATTCTAATAGAGGGAGTAAATATAAAAAGTTTAACACAGAAACCTTATTAAATTTAAATTCAATTAAAATATAAACATTAAAATACAGGCATGGGAAAATGTGGGTTTTCAAAAGTTTATGTGGAAACATCAGAAAGAAATCAACAAAAATAAAAAGCTTTAGAAATTGAGAGAGAATTTATTGACTATACATTAAAAAATAAAATTTTTGATATATTTTTTCTTTTAAAAAAAAAAAAATTTTATGAGAGGAGGGAATTTTTAAAAAGCTTCCCTACCCCTCCTCTGCCACTGCTTTATAGGATGGTGGCATTTGCCACGATGTGCTATATTTATATCGTGTGATAAAAATCGAGGACAAAGCTGGTTTTGAGTTCATACCTCATACCACTTGATTTCCCACTGCATTTGCAATGCAGCACCAGGAATTAGCCAAGGCTTTTGCTTTCCTATCTCAGCTGCCAGATGCAATGCATTGTTTTCATTCATATCCACTTCATGAATTAGTTTACGTTTTACAAACCTTTGCTTGAGCAGTAGCTGTAATACATGTGTTTGCCTGTTCTTTGCGGCCCAAAGAACAATATTTTTACCTTCACTCTTGTCAGCAATGACTACTGGAAACTTTTTGAGTAAGTATTCAACCATTTCCGTGATACCATTTCTAGCTGCAAGCAATATGGGTGTCTCCATCTTTGTCATTTTAGACATTTCTTTACTCTTGTCATTAATGGCCATGGGAAACTTTTGAAGTATTTGCTCAACCATTTCTGTGATACCGTTTCTTGCCGCAACCAATATGGGTGTCTCTATCTCTGCCGTTTCAGGCGTTTCCTCTTTACCTGGCAATAAAATAAGTAAGGGCGTCTCTGTCTTTGTAGTTTTAGGCCTTTCCTCCTTTCCTGCTAATTACACAGAGTGCATCTTCAAATGTTAGCCATATATATATATATATATATATATATAACTGATAACAATTTAGTTCATGAGTTTGAATTCAATAAAGATAGGGTGTAAAACCATATGTTTACAACCTCCAATAATATGCAGTTACTATGTGCTGCCAATTTTCTAAGTTAAGCAAGCAATAGACACTTTCACACATAATCCTACTCTCAAAACCATTTTTTTTTTTCTTTTTAAATTTTACAACCCTCTCGATCTTGAATTGCCAATTTGCCATGTCCTCTGACCACTGCCAACCAACTCCTCCAGCAAAACTGAGTGAAGAAGTCATAGATTAGTCTAACAAAATTACAGATTTGAGAAATAGATCATCGCTCTAAGAAGGTCATCAAGACTACTATGAAATGTCAAGATATGCACGAGGGCAAGTCTGATTTGTTGGTAGGACGGTAGAGGGAAAATCTTGAGTTCACGAAGAGCCCAAAACAAAGAAAAAGTTTTGAATTTTATATATTATTATTTTTCTTTCTTTTCTTATGTAGTTTTATACATTGTTTTAAAAACCGGACTGGACCGGCCTGTTCGACCGGTTCAACCGGAGTCAATCCGGTCCGGTTAAAACTCCCAAAACCGGTCAAAAACCGGGCAATAACCTAGGTTGAACCGAAAATTTAAAAAAATACGGCTTGATGTCCGGTTCGGTTTTTAAAACCATGGTTTTATATATGCTTATAATAACGATGATGTATTTTCTTTTGTAGAATGGAGTCAATGGACCGGTAAAGAAATAGAGATTAGATATTTAATTACCAGAAAAACAAAGCAAAAGTTTATTTATTTATTATGATTTTTTTATGGAAATTATTTATTTATTTTTAATTGGTTTGGAGAAAAGGATTTTGTGTGAGGGTGCCAATTGCTTAACTTAAAAAATATGAGGTGGTGGTTTCTTATCATATTTGAACCCTTAGTATATACCTAATGTTTCTCTCTAAAAAAAAATACATACCTTATATATGTATCTTCACATTGTTCAAATCTAGGAGCATTCGCACTTAAAAGTCGGCAAAGAGCCCAGCCAAGCTGGTCTGCTCTGTTTTTAATCAGCCCATGGGCCTAGTGGGTTGGGCCAGGGAAAATCTCAACCCATGGGAAATACCATTTTATATTTAGGCCGAATGGTCTAACCATGAGTTTTTTTTTAATAAGATTTCCTTCTTAAAAAAAAAAAAAGAAAAAAAGAAAAAGAAAAGAGTCAATTTTTCCTAATAAATTTTTTTTACTGAGGTTTTAAATAATTCTTTTTCTTCATATCCTTTTAATAAGTAAAATTTCCAATGTTTATGTTTTTTGACAAAAAAAGAAAAAGAAAAAAGAAAAATCAAAGATACTAGTTTACTAGCAAAATTTATATTTTGTAAGCATAATTTAGCATAATCACTTCAAGTATCCTAATGGTTAGGTGTGTTCTTAAATTATTACTCTTGTATCTTTAAGTTCAACCCCCACCCCACCTAAATTATTTTTGTTACATATTCTGGGATAATTAATGTATCGGGCTAAAGGGTTAGCCTAGTGCGCTATTGGGCCAGCTCATGGACTGTGAGATATTTAATGACCCTTATTATCACGTGCTCATGTAAAATAGCATAAAACCCAAATTATATAGCCAACGAAGTCTAAAAATCATCCACAACAAGTAACAAACCAGTTATGCAAAACAGAGTTTTGTTACAATACTTGTGCAAATATACAAGTCACTCCATTATAGCATAATTAAAGAACAAATTATAGCCAATGAAAACCAAAAATCACCCATATCAAGTTATGAACTAGATGTGCAAAATGAGTTTCTGCTACTATCTTTGTGCAAATATACAAGTCATTGTAGTTTGTGCAAAATGATTTTTTATTATTTCTTTGAGTTTTCCAAGGGTAAAGAAACAGACGGTGATTATTATGTGTGAAGAAAGAATAATAATTATAAAAATTTAAGAAAAAAAATGATATTTTAATCTAATTTAAATATTTTTAAAAATGGTTAACTAAAATAAATTTTTTTTGGTAAACAGAGGGGATAATTATATTAATTAGTATTAATTACAACCCGAGTGGTTCCGGTATGCAAAACGGCATAATTTTAACTTCAAGTAAGTTATTACTCTAAAATAAACAGTAATATGTAAAATCCATAAAACTACAGTGTAGAAGAATAGTAATCACCTTTTCCATTATTTTTCTCTACTTTATTAGTTTCGTTTATCTTGTTTCCATCTTGTTGCTCAGGTTTGGAAGTGGTGGCACTGTCATCGTCTGTTAGTGATGGTTTTCCATCCGAAGTCCCATGCTGGTTGATTGTATGCCTAGGATCCATCCCACTTGTGAAGTCGCAAGCGTCTTTTGCAATTTCCTCAATAAGGATTTCCATGATTTTAGTAGAATGTACATGCTTCCGTTTTATCTTCCTTATACCCTCTGATTATTTTTCAATAAGTATATAATATATATTACAAAAGACAAATATATTAATTACTGTACTTTACTTATATTATCAATTATATATATATAAAAAACTAACCAATTGACATGGTAATTAATGTGATTGAAATTATATCAATAACATTTAATAAATAATTATGGCTTTTTATTTTTAATTTTAAAAAATATATAATAAAAATTTTATTTTATATTAAAATGTTTAAAATTTGTAGAGTATATATATGATGTTAACTTTATTTATATATATATATATATATATATATATATATATATATTTGTGTGTGTGTGGAGGTGTTAATATAGAGTGGCATACCATATCCAAAGCCAAGAATAATCCGGATGAATATTGTGTATAAAAGATGGAAAATGTTAAAACAGACTGCATAACGGCTTCGAAAAAAATAATGCTTCTGAACTTTACTCTGAGCTTGGGTTCCTATAATAAACAAAATCAATTCATTATGTAATGTGCAAATAACAATGTTTAATTAGTAGAAGTGAAGAACTACTTGATTATAAAAAAAAAAAAAAATATATATATATATATATATATATATATATATATATATATATATTAGAAGTTTAAAACTACTTTTCATTGGGCCTCAACAATAAAAATAAAATAATAAGCAGTACTTTAAGTCCATTAAAGCACTCGACCCATATATATTTTTTAGAAGATTTCGAGCCAAAACATTTAATAGATGTACAGCACCAACTAAGAAACTTTTTTTTGATGATCAAATATTAATTGAAGTTTCTTGGCAACTCAAATGGATTTTTATTTATTTATTTATTTTTTATATATATAAGATAAAATTTCTATTCTAACTTAATCTAAGTGTATATGTGTGTGAATCTTTTTTCTGGAGACTTGAACCACGGTCATTGCCTCCCACACCCCACAAGTATTTATAATTGTGGAGTGACCACCACACCAAGAGTGCGCAATGATAATGAATTTTTTTTTTTTTTTGATAATATGCATTTCTCACCTTTTTGTGATTGGCCAATAATATCACGTTCGCTGGCACTCTCTTCATCTGCTTTCCGACCTTTGCAATTCATATTTCTGCTTCCAAACGCTAGAAAAGAAAAGCAACTCCGTTACACAAATTAAAGGGAAGAAGTGAAATATATAAATAAATCAACACTGTTTTCCGTTGGTTTTAGGTTTGCTGTATATGTTTGAAGTTTTAATCGTCCTGTTTAATGCAATTTTCTTGTAAAGCTAGAAAATCAGAAGTACCCAATCGTTAAATTTTTTTTTTTTAAATTCACATGATTAATAAGACATCCAGTATTAATGAATGGAAAAGCAACTCCATGAACCTGATAAACCTAGAGTACTCCTAAATGATCCTAGAAAATTTATTACCAGGTGTAGGTCTAAACATTCTTGAGTTGCCTTGATAAATGTAATATTGATATGTTCTGTCGCTAGTTTTGTAATAACTTTAATGGTCTATTTGGATTGAGGAGGAGAGAGGAAGGGTAGAGGAAGTTAGTCAGAAATTAGCTTAATTCTCGGTTAACTCAAGTCTATTTCCCCTTGTTCCCTCTCTCTCTGTCTCTCTCTCCCCTCAATTAGGGATGGCAATTTTTACCCGATCCGCGGATACCCGGCCCGGCCCGACCCTAATGGGCCGGGTTTTACCCGGTCCGTTTAAAAATAGGGTCGGGTATGGATTTAAAAAAAAAACCCGAAACGGGTCCGGGTTTTATTAAAAAAAAACCCGGACCCGACCCGTGACCCGACCCGTATAAAAACCCGTATAAAACCCGGTACCCAAAATTACCAAAATGCCCTAATATATATATATACCTATTATCTAACCCTAACTAATCCCCATTTCTTCCATCTTCTGATCTTCAGTCTTCAGCAGCCGCAGCACCCCACAGTCCGCAGCACCCCACACGCAGCACCAGCTGCAGCACCCCACAGCCCGCAGCACCCCACACCGCAGCACCCCACACGCAGCACCAGCTGCAGCACCCCACACCGCAGCACCCCACACCGCAGCACCCCACACGCACTTCAGGTCCGTCCATTTTTCTTCAATCTTCTCTTTCTCTCTATCTTATAATTGATAATATCTTAGGGGTTTGATTAGGGTTTTTATTACCTCTTTCGTTTCTGTACGAGACTGTTTTGTTCCTTCTGTTTTTTGCCCTTTTGATGCGTGAAAGATTTTGAAGATCTTTGATTCGAACATGCTTTGATTTTCCAGATTTCTAATTATTCGAATATGTTATTTGTCGCTGATTTTTGTTGAATATATCTGATTATAAATTATGTAATTGCCCGATTTGATTGTCGTGGTTTTTTTTTTTTTTTTTAAATTTAATTTTATTGCCATTAAATATTCTTTAATTTGTTTAAACTGTTATTGATTTGTAAGCTAGCAATCTTAGTTTGGTGGTTTTTGAAGGATTCTGTGTGTATCTGTGTGCGAGCTTTTGCTGATGGTTTTGTAATATGTGACTGTGATTTTGCTGAATTTCTGTGCGTGTGTGTGTGAGTTTCAGGATAGTGTTTGAAACTTTGAGTTTCTATGACACTTTTAGATCACATTAACCAGTTTTTTAAATTAAAGAAAGAGCAATCAAATATGTGCATTTAAGTTAGTTTGAGTTCATTTTAGAGTGGTACAACAGAAAATTAAATTTCCCATGGCTCAATTTTAATTTAATCCTCTGTTTTTCTTATGGGAACTTTTTAGAAATTCTTAGGTGGTATTTATGCTGCCTCACTCAACATTTTCTAATATATGTGGGTGTTTGTGTGTTTACTTGAGTGCAAATATATATGTTAGTGGAACAAAGAGACCACAAATGTGTGGCTTTAGTGTGAGATATATGCCTTAATTCTTCAAGCTTAGCAATCTATGAAAATTATTCACACATTATCGGGAATCATAAATTTATTCCATTTTTTAATTCATTGTTGTTGTAGGTTCTTCAACTATATCTGGAGACAGTATGTTTCAATCCATTCTTGACGATGGAGAGCCAAATGAAGATGATGAGAGTTGTGCCACAATTGATGGGAGTTGCATCACAATTGATGAAGATTAAATATTTTGTATTAATTTAGTAGTTTTTTTAATTTCTAAGACTTGTTGGATTAATTTGTTGGTTTGTAATTATTCTAAACTTGTGGGATTTATTTTGTAACTTTTTAATTTGTTGGACTCATTGGACTTTTGATACTTATTTCTTGGACTTGTTTGATTAATTTTATTTTTTATGTTTAGCTAGTGATTTTAGTTATGATCTAAGTAATTTATTGATTTAAAATCTTTGTTATGATTTATTGAATTATGATTATGATATTAGTTATGGTTTATTGATTTATAGATTTATAATTAACAGGTGATTTATTTATTTATTATTAGTAGCCTATGATTTGGCATTTGGGCCACGTTATCTAGGCTTGAATTTAAATATGCAGGCTTGAACGTAGGAAAAAATAAATCTGGGCTTTTTTTTTTTTTTTTTTTTGGTTGGGCCACAAATTGGGCCCAATCTCTAAACGGGGCCCGGCTGGGGCGGGTCTGGGCCCCGGGAAAAAACCCGGTACCCTAAACGGGGCGGGTCCGGGCCACGGGTCTTGCCCCGCGGGTCGGGTCCGGGTATGAAAAAACCCGGCCCGAACCCGACCCGTTGCCATTCCTACCCTCAATCCAAATAGATTATAAAAAAAAAAAAAAAAAAATGTTATTTTTAATTAAAGTAAAGAAAAAGAAATCTATTCCATACCTGAACGAGCCATATTCTGCAGCATTTGATAGAATTGGATGCATGTTTGGTAGTTCTTTGGGAATTTGTGAATAATGTTGTCCTTTTCAGAAGATTCATGCAATTCTTTAACGACAGAATCAATCAAATCTTTATGAGCAGTTTCGTGCTCCAACTCTTCAACATGTATACCTTTCATAAACAATGAAAGATAACAACAGTTTTTTATGTTGGACAATGGACAACAACAAAGGAAAAGTATGTGCAATGTAGGTACAACTCCGATCTACAAAATTAAAGCGATTTAGTGATTTGCGGCTATGCAATTGAGTAATACTTACAATGATAAATGATGCTCTTCCACCATCCGAGGTGGGAACCACTTCTGAAGACCGAAGGCTTACTAGCTAGGAGATGCAAAGGGGTGATTCCTACCTCGTTCACAGAATAAGCAAGATTAGGTTCCTTTGCAAGTATCTCGAATGCCACATCTGTCAACCATAATAAAACTAATCAGTAATGCACAGTAACATTTAATATATATATAATTGATTTATTATTATTATTTTATTTGTATATAAAACTTTATACCCTAGCACTAACTTGTAATCTCATACATACAAATAAGTGCATTTTAAAAAAAGAAAACATAATTATTGTAAAAAAGAAAAAATATTAAGTCAATTTTGGGATAACAGGGAAAAAAAAAAAAAAAAAATACAACATGACTCATTCATGTATAAACTCTAACAAATAAATACAATATGATAGAAAAGTTTTTATGGGTTCTATAACGATAAAATACCACTTTGTATTCACATTAGTGTCATTTTATTATTTAGATTGGTTTTGAGTATTACATATAATGTGTGCGTTATGGACATGCGTAATATTTGTGTATCTATGTATGTTATAACTATACAAAGGCATGTATGCTAGTTATAGATTTTATATTTTCTAAAGTCAAATCTTGGTTCCGCTTTTGACAATAGTACTAGAGGGAGATTCTTGCTTTTCCTTGAAAATGAGAGAAGATAATACTTTTGAAAGACAAAGCGGAACTATATAAGATTTTACTTTAGAAAATATAAAATTTCGGTGTGAAAAAAGTTAAAGCAAAAAATACTCACCGAAATACTCCCACCTAATGGCACAGTGAAGGGCAATCTCACCATCATTTCTTCTGTAGGCGGATTGACTGATTCAAGGTCCTTGTCGGAGGCTTCCAAGAGTAGGGAATGCAGGTAAAGGAAGATTGGTTTGTAACCATGAAAGGCGGCTAAGAAGAGAGGAGTTTCACCGAGCTTGTTACGAAGTGGATCTTGATGAATCTCCAAATTTGGAAGTTCCAAAGAAAACAAGTCAACTTTAGCAAGAAGGATGCATATGTTCAATCTCCCAGCTGAGGCTGCCACATGCAAAGGTGTATTCCCTTCGTAGTTTGTTAACCGAAGAGAGGGCTCTGAATGGAGAGCAATTACACGTATGAGTTGTTGGACAATTTCTTCTGGCGCAATGGAGACAGCTACATGGAATGCCGTGTCACCTGACGAGTTGATCCTCGCGTGAATGGCTGAGAATTTTTGTTCCTTATACATCTTAACAATATTCCCCCATTCACCTGTCATGGTGTTCTTGTACAAATCGAAGGCGAGCACATCATCCTGTCTCTGTCTATCCCTATCTTCTTCCATTTTCTTTATTTTTGCTAAATCTTTTATCTTCTTTCTTTCTTACAATATACTAGGAACAATGACGAAATATATATATATATATATATATATATATATATATATTAGATGTAAGGTTGTCTACCTCGCAATACTGGAGATGTGTGTCAGTTTTTAAGCTATTTATATATATATATATATATAGAGAGAGAGAGAGAGAGAGAGAGAGAGAGAGAGATTAATTGTTTTATGCGAATAACCAGCAAAAAAGAGAGAAGACAAATAAGTGAATAACACACCAATATCAATTGGTAAAGAAAGGCAGGCCAAGAACATGGGAAAGGAAACGGAAAAACCGCAAAATGTTATAAAGTGAAGCTCAGGAGTATCCCAGGACCTATATATGTGTTGGTGATGTTGTCGCACCTGCATGCATTGTGATTGTCTCATCACATCGGTATACAAAGCAATACATGGTATTGTACCTCTTTAGAGCATTGGCACTTAGAATGCTAAAAAATATAGTATTTAATACCCATTTTATCTATTTTAACAACTCATCTTTAAATAATGTCAACATTAAAAGTTCTATTTTAATACACAATATATTAAAATAATATAAATAACCTAATTAAATAAAGATAAAAAAAAAAACCCAACAAATTCATTTCACCTAACCCCTATCTCTCTCCTCTCTCATCCTCTCCACCTCTTCTCTCATCCTCCCTGCCTACTCTACTGGCCACCACAATCTACTACCAATACTAGCCACCACCACAACCCACAACCCATTGCCACCCAGTGAAACAACCCACTGCCACCTAGTAAAACCACCCAGAACCCACTGTCATCATCAACCACAACCTATAAAACAACCCAAAACCTCCACCACAACCCACAACCTCCACAATCAACAACCCACCAAACCCACAACCTCCACCACAACCCACAAAACCCACAACCACCACAAATCACAAACCCACGGTGGCAGATCGAGAGAGAGATGAAAGATTTCGTGGAGAGAGAGAGAGAGAGAGAGAGAGAGAGAGAGGAGATGAGACGAGACCCATCTAGGAACCAAAACGATGAGATGATACCCATCTCGGAAACAGGATGAGATGACAAGGGAGAAAGAGAGAGAGGCCGGTGAACCAAATAACAAAAGAGAGAAGAAAGCTCTAGTAGGAGAGAGAGAGAGAGAGAGAGAGAGAGAGAGAGAGAGAGAGAGAGAGAGAGAGAGAGAGAGAGAGAGAGAGAGAGAGAGATGATATTTTAATTAAAAGATTAATAAAATATTATTATTTTTATAAGATTTAAGATACAATATAGATTATCATCTTTAATAGTCTATTGTAGCTAAATAGCTAAAAATTTTAAATATAACAACATTGATGTAGTGCGTTTCTTGTGAGATGAGATGCTAAAATAGCTTTTTTAAGTTTTTAGCATTTTTAATGTGAATGCTCTTAAGGTTTTGCATAGGGATGACAATTTTTCCCCACCCCGCTTAACTTGCTCCTCCCCGTTTTGCCCTGAACGGGTTTTCCCCGCCCCACAAAGGTGGTGGGGTGGGGATGGGGTAAGATTTTAACCCCGTACCAAGGGACGAGGCGGGGATGGGTTTAGATTTTTTAGACCCACCCGACCCCGCCCCTTCCCGTCCCCGCCTCGCATTGCTAAGGGTTATAATTGTAAATTTTTCATACCCTAAAACCCTACTATTTAAATAAACATATTAATATTACCTTATTTTATTCTACTCAATGTGATTTTCTGTCTTTATTTTGTCATGTGTTATACTATGAGTTTTTTATTTTTATTTATTTATTTTTTTAGTGATTGTCGTGTTAAACACTTGGATATATTATTCAATTTTTTCTAAAAATTGATTTGATTTGATGTGATAAATTTAGTTATAATTTTAAGTATATTTTTATTAATGAAATATGTTTCATTTAAAAAATTATACTAGTTGTAAGGCAAACTAACAAAAAATAGAGTTTTACGAGGTGGGGTGGGGCTTCGCATGGCCCCAAGGGGTAGGGATGGGGCAAGAAAATTTTCCCCGTCATGCGGGGTGGGGCGGGGCGGGAATGGGGCAAGACAAAATCTTGCATGGTGGGGGCGAAGACCCCATCCTTCGGACTTGCCCCGCCCCATTGCCATCCCTAGACTTTTGTACCATAAAATATAAGTACTTTTAAGGTATGTTAGGTGTAATATGCACTGTAATATAATAATTATGAGAAATGCAATATAATTAACATTTTCACAACACTTTTATAAAAAATTCTGTAGCATGTTGTTACCGGCTTTTAATGGTGAACAGTAAAGTAATTTCAGTAATGGATTCAAATTAAAAGCTTATAACAAATTGCCACATTAGATTTATTATAAAAATGTTATGAAGTTAGTATTTCTCAATAATTATTCATATGATTTTGTTAGTTTTTAGTTTGGCTATATTTTATTATAGGGAATAGTAATTCATTATAAATAGTTATTCTTCAAAATGAAGAATAATTATTCCTCCGTAAAAGATTATAATAGTTTTTTCTTAGTGGATGAAATAATTTTTAAAATTAATATATTTCTAAATAAACAAACTTTCCAGATATACATAATAATTATAAAAATAAAAATTATAAAAAAACTCATCTCTCTCTCTCAATTTAAAAAATAATTATTATTATTTTTAAGGAAATATAATTATATGAGTAAGATATTTCTTAAAATAAATCTCAAGTTTTACTCTAATATTACAACTCATAACCAAATTAACTTATGAACATGTTTAATTATTCCATCACAACATATTTTATTTTTAGTAATAAAGATTACAATTCTTGTTGTAATCCTTATTTAATGTATCAAATATGCCATAAGTCTCAAATGCTCCATGTTAAGTATATTAAGGAATCCTTGAATCAATCATTATTGACGTTTATCAAAATTTGAGATAATTTTTATGATTTACTATTTTTTATGTATTATGTTATATTTGAATTTTCAAATATTAGGTCCTTTTCCCATGATTTTGAATGGATTTTTTTTTTTTTTTTCTGGGTTTCTTAGTTAAATTCCTATCTAGTGAACATTTGATATTTATTCAAGCCTACAAATTGGCATCTAAGCCTAAACGAAAGTTAGGGTTCAGTAGTCATTAGCAGAAAATATTTGATAAATATTATTTTATTTTATTTTTTATTTTTTCACATTTTGGTGGATTTTTGAAGTTTTCATTATGGATTCAAAGGGTCCTTTGTATTAGATTTAAGGATTTTATCTAGTGAGAACGAGATTTAACTTTTAATTTTATATCAATTGTATTGCCATTGATATGGGAACGAAGACGAAAGTAATAACTATGTTAATGCATGGTTATCAAGGAGTATAGCGCCTAAGGGCAAGTATCATCAACTTGATGATCCATAGACTCCATAAAATTAATTAGTGACATGTCCATCGATTTAAGATTGACGGCAATTAGGAATAGTCATGCAAAATATTTTGTTTATATGGCCAACTTGAAAATAATAGATTGGATCCTTGACTTGAAGATTAATTCTTTGCTTATGCGTGCAAAGATCCTTGAAATTTGAAGATGCTACTAGTATGCTGTATGAGCATCAGTGAGTGATATAGCCCTTTTTATTTATAGATTAGCTACTCCTTAAAAAAATAATAATAATTACATCCTATTGTGTCTCAAATAAGCTTGAAAATGATGAAACACAATGCTTGAAAGATGCAAAGTTTATGTAAATTAAGGGAATGATGCTTAGAATGTGAACCCAACTTTTTAAGAGAGTAAAGCCCTGCCATACGCTGAGCTTGAGATGAAGACAATATTTCACAAGAAGTCTCTCAAAAGGTTAAAGAGAAATTTAGAGTTGATTGAATGGATAAGCAAAAATAATGTTAAGGTGAAGATCGTTAGAAATATTATGGAAGATATAACCAAATTAAAAAATGTGGTGAAGATTGGACTGATAAGTCCTGCAATTTCATTAACATGTCAAAGTCCATTAATTTTTTTGGGTGTAAAGTGTAAACAGTGAAACAAAACAGTGTTTTTTGGATTGCGGTGAATTTTGGAGATTTACTTTATCAAGATATATATACAAACAGTGTTCAAATTCCTTTACTTTGTTTTAAGTTAGTTCCCCCTCCCCCACAAATTGGAATCAATTTTTATGGCCTACCTACTTCAATATTTTTATATAATATTTGGATTTTTAAGTTTAGCTTTTTATTTCCTTACTTTAATTGTTTTTTAGGGTTTTCTGAATCAAATTTAAGTTCTTCTAAAGTAAGTATACTAGTTAGGATCAATCTAAGAATGCTCTTACATTGTAATTAGCTTTTATGGAGCCTATTGATTGACATCTAATTTGTAAACGGAAAACTAAAAAAAATTCAATATACATTAATACTTTTTTTGAGATTTAAAAAAAAAAATTCTCGTGCATTCAAATATTTTTGTTATAGATTCAATATAGATTAAAAGCTTATGTCAAGCTAGGACAAGATTTAGCCTTCTTATATTCATTAAGCAGCACAATGAATCTTTGTAACTGCTCTTTCGCAATAGAATTTGACTTTTTCTTTTTCAAAGAAGAAGAGTGGGGTAGGACCAATGAAAATGAAAAATCTTTGTCACTGCTCTTTCGCAACAGAATTTGGCTTTTTGTTTTTCAAAGAAGAAGAGTGGGGTAGGACCAATGAAAATGAAAAAAATGTATAATATGCTATGCCGGCTTCAGCAAAGTAGAAGTATCTTTCCCTTTACCCTACACTCATAGCAGTCTTTTTCTTTTTGGTTAGTAATGTTCACTTCTCTTTTTTCTCCCTTGTTCCGGAAACTTCACTTTTGTAGAAGTTAGTTCTTAGAAAAATAAAAGGCCCAATATCCCAATTTAGGATTCATGATTTGATTGAGAAAAAAAATAATAAAAAAGGAAAAATGTTGTAAAACAAAGGAAATAGCAGGACAAGACAAAAAACAAAAATTGAGAATAAGTTTATATATGAACTTCTTCAAGTGATCATCCACCACCACGTAAAAAAAAATTATTATTTTTCATCTGGAGAATTTGAGATATGGATGCTATGTCTTTTTTATATATTTTATTTCATTTGAAGAGAAATGAAAATTGCGAATTTTTGTGGTTAAGAGTTATAGATTTATATTACATTTTTCGTTAATCTATATTACATTTTTTTAATTTTTTTTAAATATTTAACTTGGTTCCCTTGAAAAAAGTTTTCTGGTTTAATTGGTCACTAGACACAATACTATTGGATATAAATAGGGGCTTTTACTGTATATCATTATTGCATATAATCATGATTACCTATATTAAAAATAAATATATAAAAAAAACTTATGAATGTGATTATTAACCATTACACAACTGTCTGATTAAGATTAAATAGAAGATTAACATCCACCACCACTCAGTTCGGCAACTTGGTAGCTCCCTAGGCATGCACCATGTGGTTGGAGAAGGGGGAGGGGGGGAATGGGTATGACAGGGTCACGCATATATATTATGTAAGTATCTCTAACCATTAAAAAAAAAAATTTAACTATCCTCCAAGATGGTTCTCGTAAGACTTAGGACCCCAATTAAGCTATGTGTTCCTCTACTCTACGTCCAGTATTGAACCAATCACAAAATTTTGATGTGTGTGTATTCATATTTTAATTTGTGTCTAATTTATGATGATCATTCTTTATCATTAGGCTAGGATACATTAATTTATTATTATTATTTTTGGATGGAACAAGATTTGATCTAGATTTCTTAATTTATGATAAAATATTTTACCAATTAAATAAACTAGAACTCATTGTAGTAAATATTCAGAATTACATGTTTTTTCACGTTGTGTACAATGTTAAATTCTCATTAAGGTTCACCCTAAAATTTTAAGTTGCATGAATGTTACATGTTAATTATAAAATTGCAGTATTCCTACCAGTTTTGCACATTGAACTTTTCTTTTTCTAAACCCACATAAGTAATGTAGAAATATCTTTATTCTCCCGTTACCCTAATTTACAGCAGCCATTTTCTTTTTGGTTAGTAATGTTCACTTGTTCTTAGAAAGATAAAATTCCTATGTCCCAATTTCAGATCCGTAATCTCATAGAACAAGAAAAGTTTGGGGGGTGGGAGGGGGAAGAAAAAACGTGCGAATTCTTGCGAAAGGAGTATCTGTGGAAACAAAGACGACTTGGACAAACTGGTAGCCTTTAAGGCTTTGAGGTTTTTTTTTTTTTTTTAATTTTTTTTTTTACTCTCTAAGTTTAAAAATTTTAATCAATTCCTGTAACTATTAATGAGGTGGCCATTAAGTGCCACCTCAACTCATCAAAACGGTGTAGTTTTTATGCTTTGAATCATTTTATTTTATATTTAGGCCTCTTACATTTAGAGAATTATTTTAAGTTTTAAAAGGGTTTTTTTTTAATAGATTATTTAAGTGACGTGGCATAAGTAATTGACATGGTATTATTCGATTGGATTAATTAATACACGTGGCTAGTTGAGATGGCACTTAATAGACACCTCATCAATGGAGATAAATGAAAGGAAGCAAATCCAAATGCAACGTAATGTTAGGGTAGCAAAATTTTGAAACTTTAAAGGGTAATCAACATTAACCTAAATCTCAAAGATGGAAAATTTCTTGTCTTTTGAACAATGTGAAACGAGAGTAACCTAGGTGTGGACCAAAGGGGCCATGCTCCCCAAAATGACTTTTTAATATAAGATTTTATTTATTTATTTATTGCATTTTATGTGCTTTATCATGTAGTTACAAACCTTTAGCCAACAAAACTTTTTTAAATTTTTTGTTCGTCTTGGTTTGCCTAATAAAATACAACTATGAAGATTTCACCGAATGAGGGTGAATGAGCTTTTGGACTATTTTCAAAAGCGTAATGGGTGGTTTCGGGATAAAGAATTCCTTGGTGTTTAAACATGATGCAAAAAATGCATGTGTTATCACTTAGATAATGAAAACACTTCTTAATAGAAAATAAAATAAAATAATCATTAGATAATGAAAGCAACTTAAGACATATGTTATCATTCTTCTATAAAAAAAGACATATGTTATCACTTTGTTGTAATAAAATTTGTCTTCTTTCATGGGCAAATTTAGATCTACAACTAAAAGAATTCTTTGTTAGAATAATGTGGTCCAACAAGATATTTTATGATGTCTCTATTATCAATAATTAATTATTCAAAATTTCTTGTAAAATTTTGCAATATTTTTATGATGTAAAATATTGGTATACTGAAACATGTCTACTTGATTTTGTAGACTAAGATTATGAATGTATTCATTATAGTCCTTAACTTGACCATATCCATCATGATGTAGCCTATTCTTATAGGTACATTGTTGGACCATGATTGAAAGGAAATGCAAGTTAAAATTGTTCAGACTATAAAAGATAATAAGGACTAGTCTTTCGATAGTTAGTGCATAATAATCTTAGCAGTCCTTCCATAATGAGATTCATGCACGTTGAACATTGGCCTTAATAAATCTATCATGTCATTGCTAGTAACTTGGCCTCCTATAAGAGATGTTGTCATTATAGTGATTCTGGATAAGAACGATAGATGAATCTATGCGTTAGTATGGAGTTAAAAAAGAAATGACACGTTAATGAACTTCTTCATTAATGAATCTAATTAGTGAAGTTATTTATTAATGAATGTAACATATTTGTTACATGAATTGTTATTTCGATAAAAATGATTTTATGGCTAGTTATGTTCTTTCTGAATATTATAAATATTGTCAAGGCCACATTTGCAGGGAGTGTGAGAAGAGGAAATAAAGCTCTTATTAATCCTGACCAGTAGAAGAGGGCATCCTAATTGATTGTGAGGTCCTTGAATAATATAATTTAGTATGTAAATTTCTCACATCTTATTGTTGATTTTTATTACATATGCACGTGATATAATTCTTAATTGATAGATGTATTATATTTGTTTTTCTTGAATTATTACTTTTTAAGTATAATTCCTACATTCTCAACATAATTAATTATGTATAAGACATATCCTTAAGGTACATTAAAGAATTCTCACCATGAAGAAATCATAGTACTCGAACAATAGAAAAAGTGAAATCATCAATCCAACACAAAGTTGTAGAATGTAGACGAAACACCCTAGAGAGAAACCACCTTATAGCCCGGTGGAGGGACCTTATTGAAAGTAACGTTTAAAAGTTGGAAGTAGAGTGGAAACTGTGCTATGTATAAAAGGATTATTGGGCAGGCATATCATCGTATATACAGGAAACGCCATATCTTTCAGTTTACTTTTTAGCAAGCAGAATTGTCCAGCACAGAAAGAAATCAACATTGACCCAGTGGAAACAAAGAGCAATGTTAGGCCAAGCAGAAGTTTCCTCGGCACATAGCCACGGAAATCTTTCTGTTGGTATTGGGAGGTGAGGAACAAGAACAAGAACAAGGCAATGATAGAAAAGCACAGAGCAACAAGTGAGGAAATAGCAAATAAGGTGAACGCTGGATGTTTTACAAGGATTGGCATGCCACTACTATCATTGATACCACCAGGAACAGTGGTTGACGCCAGAAAGACGACAGTATTGATGAGTGTAGTCACAACAGAGCAGGAGTTTGAAGTGCTTTTCAGTCACTTGCCTCCCTCCCTGATGAGGTCCATGTGGGTTTCATTGAAGATTTCTTTGGGGGTCTTGCATTCCTTGTTGAGTTGATAACAGTAGTGTTGCGGCTGGTTATTTTTTACAAACTGCATTAAAATATATACACATAGAGATTAGAGAGATAAGAGAGAGTTTGATTGTTGATTATAAATTTGATGGAGTAAAATTTTATATCAAGTACCGTTATGTCCGAAATTCAGACAACAAAAGTAAAAATAAGGATAAGGCTTGCAGCAGATCCGTTAAAATTTATGTAGCAGCAAATGAAGTTTGAATTAAATTATGCAGCAACAGATGAAGTTTGAGTTTAAATAAATATGCAGGATCAGACGAGGATAGTAAGAAGCTGTAGATTAGGTTTTTAAGGTTTCAAATTAGTAATGATAGGAGTTAGTTCCTCTTTGTGAGGATAGTTATCTCGCTATCAGTATTTGGTTTTGACACAATTGCATTGAAGTAAAAGTTAATACCACTAAAAATGATGAATAGAAGTGATAAATTTTAAACCAACTCTATGTTGGTTATCTCATAACCCATAGTCAAAATCTGTGAACCCAGCAAACTGAACTTCTGGTTTCAAAGCTTATGCAATCAATAATCTTTTGGAAAGTTTAAAAGCAGAGAGTCACCTGAATGTTCATAACTGAACTTATGTAGTCAACTACTTGCTGTGAAATCTGTCTCCCTCTCCAACACAACTTTCCTAGAGAAAATCTTCAGAAAAAACAATAGATCCCAAAGGAGCCACAACAGCTGTCGTATTCTCCAGACTTGTTCAAAGGCAGTGTTCACTATGCAATCAGCTAATGAGTACAATATGTCACCTCTGGTGTAGATATAATACCACAACTGATAATAATTCAGAGAATACCAAATCAGAATTTCAATAAATATTAAACTAATGATGTTAGATGATAAAAAGGTTAGAAATGTAAGTTTTTTTAATGCCCAGTCAAATAACAATTCAAACCTAGGTTCTTCACAAGGAGAAAACTGGACAATACCATTGAGCTACAAGCCTCTTGGCGGCAAGAAATGTAAGTTAATAAGACTTCATTACAAGCTCTTTTGGAAGTCACAATGGGGTTAATTATGGAAGAAGTACAAATTCAAATATTTTTCACTGTTTGTGAACCTGACCTTTTAAAGGACATGTCACCAATTGCTCAGGAAATAGCTAGTTGACCATTTAGTTGAGGCACACCACCCAATTCAAGAACATAACCACTGGCAGTTTCCACCTGAATCCTTTCATCACCTCTATCTGGATGATGATCTCTGGTCAATTCCTTAACATAAAAATGCGCCAATCCATTGGATGAAGCCACTTTGAAGTTGTCATATCTCTCACAGATGAAACGGGACCATTGCATCCTTCCTGCCTGTATAACCTTATTAAAGTGGCTGCAATGCATAAGCACCATCAATTGAATAACCTTTACTATGTCTTTTTTAAAATGATAAGTAAATCTCAGGCATGATAAATCATACTTCATATTTAAATAATCATAAAAGAATGTCACACCATAGCCAATGAGCTCTAGCTCAACTGGCACCTCTTCCCCTTATAAGTGATAAATGGAGCATTTCAAGACCTACTGGGTGCATGTGTAACTTAACAAAAATAAATAAATATATATATGTATGTATGTATGTATGTATGTATCACACCATAAATTATAACTGCAAAACATTGCCTAACATTCTAAACAACCAATGGTAAGAAAATTGCATCAAAACAGTGAATTAAGACAACCCCTGGTAAGAACATTGCATCAAAACAGTGAATTAAGACAAGACCATTCTAACCTTAAGAGTCTGGAATTTTTCAGAGCACAAAAAGGCTTACAAATCTCCAATGTTGGCAACTAAAATTTGACCATCTGCTATTAGTACGACTATGGCCATTAAACCAGAATCAAGATTAAGAACATTGCATCACACCAGTGAATTAAGCCAAGACCATTCTAACCGAAGGAGGCTGGAATTTTTCAGAGCACAAAAAGGCTTTCGAATCTCCAATGTTGGCAACTAAAATTTGACCATCTGCTATTAGAACGACAGTGGCCATTGAACCAGAATCAAGATTAAGAACATTGCATCAAACCAGTGAATTAAGCCAAGACCATTCTAACCTAAGGAGGCTGGAATGTTTCAGAACCCCAAAAAGCTTTCGAATCTCCAATGTTGGCAACTAAACTTTGACCATCTGCTATTAGTACAATAGTGGCTGTTGAACCAGAATCAAGATTCCTTCTAGATGCTTCCATCATTGCTTAAGTGAACGAATGCCAACACGAGCAAAAAGAAGGGAATAATGCACAACAATTCTAAAACAAGCCAAGAAAAATCAAATAGAACTTGCCATAGAAAATTTAGCATCAATATCATGGATTGCCCTCAACAATGCTTCCTTTAAGATTTCTAAGTGAAGAGAATCATCGAAACTGACTTTCCATGAATACTTAAGCCAAGGAAAGCATTCACAAATTAGAAGTACATATAAAAAATATCCCGTCAATTAAAAATCTATGCCTCAACAATGCTTCTTCTAAAAATTCTAAGTGAAGAGAATCATCGAAACTCACTGGCAATGAATACTTTGACCTAGGAATGCATTCCCATTAGTTGAAGTACAAATGAACAATATCCTGTAAATTAAAAGTATATGGTGTGATAAAATGTAGGCAATACCATTAACAATATACGAGCACTGTACCAAAACAGATATGACTGAATATGTTGCATCCAGAAGGAAATAAGTATGTAAAATGAAATACTCCAATAAAAGCTTTGGAGCCATGTCACTAGCTTTGGCACCATCATGACCATCAAAAACCGCCATATTCCAACTGTAACCTCCTTAACCCCCATTTTGCCTGCTCCAACATCAAATTCATTACATTAGAAAAGCCAACTACAATAAATGAAACGGTAAAACACAACTAATTTTCTTTCATTTTTGATAAATTACCACTAGTCCCAAAAACTTAAACTGATAAGAAAGGTAAATTTACCAAATCATTACTATAACACTCTTCCTCACGAATGTACTAGACTCTCCCTTAATAAGTTAAGTGGGGGCCCAACATGTGGAATTTTCAACTCTTGATTGGGAAGGTAGAATGAAGGCAAGGTTGGAATTGAAGAATCAAGATCCAACAAGTCTAGAGTTGCACAAAATTTCACAATCACTGATGTGGAAAATTGTTAATAATAATTTAAAAAGTGATATCAGTGGTTAACCTAGACGTTAACCAGTAAAAACTTGTCAACTTAACAGTTGTGAAAATTACCAATTATTTTGTCAGTAACATTATCCATCAAGATTACTAAATTACCAATGGTCCCAAAAAATTAAGGTGCTAAGAAATAATATATTTTAGAGTCCGTTTATGAACAGCTTATCTAACTTTTTGCTGAAAACTTTTTGCTAAAAGTATGCTAAAGTATACTTGTATCTTGAAAATTTTTGAAATAGCGAGAAAATGCAGGAAAAAGTTCTGTCCATAAAAGCTAAGAGCTAAAAGCTGATACCAAACAGACTTAATCACTTAACCATTGCTTTAACAATTTTCAATATTTCTAATCACACCCCTATGTGATATTTAATTGATTTAATCAACTACTTCCATTAAACAACTAAAATTTAACGTACATTTTTATAAATTCAAAATCTAACTATATCCACAATAAACATAAATGTCTAACTCCAAGCCATTCTATTTCTTGTAGCTTTAATTAAACTCTCAAAAAAAAAAATCTTTAGCCATTGAAAATTCAGAGCAAGAAACCAAAATTGGCCTAAAAGGAAACAAATGGAAGTACTCAGGGGTGTTTCTCCAATATATGCTAAATAGAATGGTATTAATGCAATTAACAACAAAAACCCAGAGAGAGAGAGAGAGACCAGGAAAAGGGATGCGAATATCGAAGGGCACGGAGGATGCGATCCTCTTGGGACTTTCGGCGACCTTGAAGTATCGCCGATTGGCAAGGAGCGGTGCTTGAGGTTTTGGTGGTGATGATGGTGACAGTGGAATTGTAATTTGAGAGAGTCCAGTGGGGGCATTTTGGGGACTGAAAGACCGCGGGAGCGCCGCCTTCTTCGTAGACCGTCACGCACGTCAATGATTCTCCATTAGAGCGCGTTGCAAAAAGAATTGCTAATATTTTCTGAGTAAATATTAGGTGGATGATGTGAAATTTGAATGATTCATTCATTTGCTACCGTTTGTGAAACTGAAAAATCACCATTAGATTAGGTATTGTTAAATTGAAAATTTTCTGAGTAAATAGGTCAGTGGTGAGCTGCAACGGAAAGCTAAGCTAATGCCTTTTTTATTTTCTTATATGCACGTGAAACACTGAAACTCCCCTAGATATACCGTGGAAAATATAAAAAATTGTTTAAAAATTAGTTTTTTATTATTTTATTTTCCCTAAAATGTTTTAAAAAGTATTTCCTAAATTAATATTTACAGCATCTGTTAACTTTTCTTATAATAAGAACATTAAAAACTCTACAAATCTAAAAAAAATAAAATTAACAAAAAATAAAATAAAAAATCATAAAGGTGAAATATACTCTCTTTATTTCAAGTCATGAGGAACCTATTTCTCATTGCTGATTATATTAGGTATTTTACATAAAATTGTATTGTCAAAATATTAAGTGATTTATTAGTTTTTAATATAATTTTTGTATGGAAAATTTCAGTTTCTTAAGTTCTAAGAAATTTAAATGCGCTTTGGTGATTAAAAGATTAAGTCATAACCATAATTTTCAAATAACAAGGCAAGATATCAAGAGTCTTATAGCTCAATTAGTTGACATCTTTTTTTCTTATTCAACGGCAAAATACTTATCAATTAAGTTAATTGGAACCCATTGGTTGACATCTCGAGATATTTTCAAAATACCTATCATTTGATTGTACCTTCAAATTATTAAATAATTACTCGAGGAGAACCAGGCAATAGCTTTGTTTGGTTTGGCTAAAAATAAGCATGTAGTTATAGAAATTGAGAGATTCATTTTTTACAAATCATGATTCATGAAAATTGAAGGGCTATTCCAACATCAATGGTGGATCTTCCTTATTTTTGGTAGATATATATATATATATATATATATATATATATATATATATATATATATTCAACATAAAATACTTAAAACTATATTCAATTATTGAACTCACAAGTCATAAGCACAATATTTTCAAAAGGTTAAAATCTCTACAATTGAAACACAAATAGGTGCATAACATGCACAAAACACCCAAAGAAAAAAGAAAAAAGAAAAAAGAAAAAAAAAACAATGCATCCCATATTAATTTAAAATAGCAAACAACTTACTTCAATCCTAAAGCATACCATCACTCTTGATTGATAGAAAAAGTACAAACATTCAAAAATAAAAGGTTTCTATAATGTAGAAGAAACCTCTAGAGGGATATAGCCTTATAGCTTGATCGGGGCACATTCTTGAAACTAGCCCATACAATATCAGCGTAGAGCGGCAACTGTTGTATGGCAAAAAAGATTATCGGCAAGGATGTCGCTGCATATACTGGAAAGGCCTTGTCTTTTAGTTTATTCTTAAGCATAAAGTAATGTCCCGCACAAAAAGAAACCAACATTGATGTAATGGATACGAGGAGAGAAGTTAAGCCAAGCAGAAGTTTCTTTGGCAAGTCTCTACGAAAATCTTTCTGTTCATATCGAGAAGTGAGGATGGCAAGAAATGAGAACAAGGCAGTGATGGAGAAGCACAAGGCAATGAGTGAGGAGACGGCAAAGACAGTGAGCATCGAGTGGCTTTCAAGGTTTGGTTTCCCGTTTTCTTCATTGATGTTGCCTGGAATAGTGGTCGATGAGGCAAAGGCAACAGTGGCAATGAGTGCAGCCACAACTGAGCAGGATTCAGAGGTTTTGTTTAGCCACTCGCCTCCCTGTTTGACTAAATCCTCATGTGTCTTGCTAAATATTTCTTCTGGGGTCTTGCCCTCCTTGTTGACTTGATAGCAGAAGTGTTGCGGCATGTTGTCTTTTACAAACTGCATGTATTAATAGTTATAATTATTTTGACTAGTGCATTGCATAAGAAAATTCTATAAAATATAATATTTTCTCTTAATTTCAATTTTTTCTTAAATATAAAATTTAATAATTATGGTAATTCTTAATAACCATTATTATAAATGTGTTTATATATTAAACTATCAATTCTATTTTTTAAAATGATTTAAAATATAGCAAGAATCTAATAGAGTTAGAGGGTTTAAATTAACATAGGAAGTTTAATAAGAAATCCTTATTAAATTAAAATTCAATTAAAAAAAATGTATTAGAATAATCAGGGGCGGAGCTACATGTGAGGGTGGCCCCCCCAAATTTTTGAAATTTTTTTTTTACTATATAAAAATATTTAATATTTTAATAATTAGCCCTTAAAAATGGGACTTGGCCCCCCCTAACTATTTGAGTTGGTCCAATAATGTTCTTAAAAAAAATTGTCCAATTTATCTAGTAGTTATAGAGAATGTATTGTTTCTCAAATTCATTTTTTATGGTAAAATGTGTTCTTGTATTTTTTAAAGTTTTGAATCATTTATGTCTTTAAACACTTTATTAATTCAATTGAAATTTTTTTACTCACAATGGTAGACAATTTGGTAACTTATATTGAAAATGAAAATTGTAAAGATTTCACTATGGAAGATGGTGAAAGATTAATTTAATTCTATGAAACATTTAATTTTAAGGATTCATTATGAAAGATACTAATTTTTTGTGTGTGTGTATAGATACATGTGTTTGTGTATGTATATAAAAGTTTGTATAGACTAATAATTAACAAAACAAATCGGCCCCCCCAAACAAAAATTTCTGGCTCCGCCCCTGAGAATAATGGTATGGAAAAATGTGGGCTTTCAAAAGTTTATGTGACAACATAAAATATAAATTAAAAAAATCAAAAGCTTTAGAGAGGGAGAGAGAGTTTATCGATTAACATTGTGTGAAAAATAAAATTTTATATATATACTTTCAAAAAAATAAAATAAAATAAAAATAGAAGAGGAAGGAACTTTTAAGAGCTGCCCCACCCCTCCCTCCGCTCTATAATTACATTGTGTGATAAAAAAAAAAAAAAAAAAAAAAAAAAAATCAAGAACAAAGCTGGTTTTGAGTTTTTTTTTTTTTTGGGGGGGGGGGGGGGGGGGGGGGGGGGGTTGGTAAACAAGCTGGTTTTGAGTTCATACCTCGTACCACTTGATTTCCCACTGCATTTGCAATGCAGCACCAGGAATTAGCCAAGGCCTTTGCTTTCCTATCTGAGCTGCCAGATGCAATGCATTATTTTCATCCGAATCCACTTCATGAATTAGCTTACGTTTCACAAACTCTTGCTCAAGCAATAGTTGCAATACATGTGTTTGCCTGTTCTTCGCGGCCAAAAGTACAATATTTTGACCTTCACTCTTGTCATCAATGGCCAATGGAAACTTGTTGAGTATGTACTCAACAATTTCTGTGATACCATTTCTTGCTGCAAGCAATATGGTTGTCTCTGTCTTTTCTTTGCTCTTGTCATTAATGGCCATTGGAAGCTTTTGAAGTATTTGCTCGACCATGTTCGTGATACCATTTCTGACGTCCACCAATATGGGTGCCTCTGTTTTTTTCATTTCAGGCGTTTCCCCTTTTCTTGGTAGTAAAATAAGTAAAGTTGTGTCTGCATTTGCCATTTTAGGCGTTTCCCCTTTTCCTGCTAATAATACAGAGTACATCTTCAAGTGTTAATTTTCCATATATAGTTGATGTACCTTCACAATCCGAGTCCACATATAAATCCATTAAAACTACAATATGGGAGAATAGCGAATCACCTGTTCCATCCTTTTTCTCTTCTAAAGCAGTTTCTTTTTTGATAGTCACTTCTAAAGTAAAAGCAGTTTCATTTCTCTTGTTTCCATGTTCAGTTGTATTGTCCAGAAATGGTGGTGGTGATCCCTCCCGGATCCAGTCTTGCTGGTTGATTGTTTGGTGAGGGTTCGTCCCACTTGTGAAGTCGGACTTTGCTTCTTTGCTTGTACTTTCCATCAGAATTTTCATGATTTGAACAGAATATACATGCTTCCGTTTTCTACTCCTTATACCCTCTTAATGTTATAATAATTATTAAATATAATATACATTACGAAAAGGCAAATATATTAGTAATTAATGTACGTTTATAATTACTTAAATAGCTAACAAATTGACATTATGATAAATGCGAGATACATACATACATATATATATAAGGCTATGGTATGCCACTACATATATATATATATATGTAGTGGCATACCATAGCCAAGGCCCAGAATAACCCGGATGAATATTGTGTACAAAAGATGGAAAATGGTAAAACAGCCCTCGTAATGTCTCCGAAGAAATTGATGAAGTGATTCTGTAGAATCTGTACCAAACAAAAATACTTGGTTCATTATAATGTACAAATAAGAAGGTTTAATTATAAGGATTTCATGAATATCATGAGACCTTAGAAACCATTAAATCAACTCCTTGAAATTGTGTTAGAAGCAATTGAACAAAAGGCTAGTAAATTTAATAGATGAACTGGATTAACTACCCATATTATATCCAAAACCTAATTGATGTAGGATTTTTTTTAACAATCTTAACTCAAATGCAGTTTTAATATTATGCATTTCTCACCTTTCTGTACTGATTGGTCAGTAACATTCGATACGTTGGGCTTGGGACTCTCTACATCTGCAGTCTGGGCTTTGCATCTTTCTTTTTTTTGAGAAAAAACTTTGCATCTTTCAATCACTAGAAAAGGAAAGCAATTCGGTTAAAATTACAAACCTTAAGTGTTACTAATTGTTTAAAGAAAAATCACATGATTAATTAGATACATCAATATTTGTTGTGATATTCATAGGTATCATAGGTGATGGTTTGAGGGCAAATGTTCATTAGTGGGTCCCACCAAGTAGAACTAAAAAGACTCCTAGGGTTTTACTAGTAGTGAGTCAAGGTAATTGTGTAATGATGACTCATGTGGTTGTGTAAAAAAGACTTCGTGTTTGCCTCAAGCATTGTTGAGTAAATGACACACTTTAATGCCAGTGATGCATAACACTTGGATTGTCAAGAAAAACACTTCCATTCAAGGGGAGACTAACCAAAGTGCCACAAGTGATTTGGTAAAAGGCTCGCATGTGAAGAAAGAGATTTGTTGTGATATTTACGTGCAGTGTGGTTGGTTAATTAAGTAGTAATGTCCCACATTAGATATTAATGAAAAGAACGAGTGATTAATATATATAACATAATTATGTTCATGCCAAATAGGCTTAAGTCTGTCACATGTTTTGCAATGGTATATAACTTTAAGTAACGTTACTTTTAGTTGAAGTAAAGAAAAAATAACTATTTCCATACCAGAATGAGCTATACTCCGCAGCACTTGATAAAAGTGGATGCATGTTTGGTAGTTCCTTGGGAAATTGTTGTCTGCGGTTTCGGAAGATTTATCTATTTCTTTATTAATGACAGAATCAATCAATTCTTGACGAGTAGTTTCGGGCATCAGGTCTTCAACATATATACCTTTCACACAATAACAGAGGATATAACGAGAGGTGATGTTGGACAATGGACAACAACAATGGAAAAAGTAAAACGTGTAATGTAGGTACAACTCCAATCTCCAATATTAAAGAGTGTTTGTGATTTGCAGCTAAAAAATTGAGTAATACTTACAATGATAAATGATGCTCTTCCACCATCCAAGGTGGGAACCACTTTTGAAGACCGAAGGCTTACTTGCTAGGAGATGCAAAGGGGTGATTCCTACCTCGTTCACAGCATATGCAAGACTTGGTTCCTTTAGAAGCATCTCATATGCCACGTCTGCCAACCATAATTATTAAACTAGTCAGTAATATGCGGGAAAGTTTGATATAATTGATTCTTTTTCTCTTTCATTATTATTTTTTGCTTAAATGTGAAACTTGATAATTATGCTAATTATTAATAAGTATTTATTATGATTATGTTTATATATGAAACTCTATAGAGTGTGTTTAACTTTTACCTATTATTTATAGTAACTTATTTATATAGTATATATCACAAGATATGGTTTATGATCATTTTTATATTAAATGTGTTACAAAAAGCAAAAGGCTAGTTTTTCTCCTTTGTGTATGTGTTTGTTTCTAAAAAAATAGTAAAAATATATTTTTTTGAAAACTAAAATTTAGATTATTTACAACCAAAAAAAAAAAAAAGACAAAAAAAAAATTATTATTATAAAGCAAACCCCAAACTCACTCTTAGTATATATTCCCACACTAGCCTGTATCCCATAAATACACATGATAGTATTATGAAAATGTTATGGAGTATCACTTCTAAAAAAAAAGCAATTGCTTAAAAAAGAAAAAGATAAAAAAAAAAAAAAAAAAAAAAAAAAAAAAAAAAAAACCACAACAACAAACCAAGATCAATTCATCTTGGACAAGAGAAAGATTGACACACCAGCCTCAAATCAATTCCCAAATCAACACATCAGGATTTAATTCACCATTTTCACCCATTTTTCACCATATTAATTTCTCTATTCGCAAATCTTCCCCATTATTCACTCACCAATTTAAGGAACATACAAAGTACAAACAACAATAAGAAGGTGGGTAAGAGGGGCTTGGACTTGAGAGAGATCAAGAAGCATAGAGAGACTGGGACAAGCAAATAAGGGGTAGAGCGAAGCTTCTTTTGCAAGGCCGATGAAGAGGTTCTCGTTCTCTACTACAAGGATCAAGACTGGTTTGACAAAGAGTGCCAAAGACAATGCATGACACACACACAGAAATATAAAAATAAATGAGATTTAATCTAGAGGCTGTGAGGTTGATACAAACTTATATTTGATGTAAAAATTTGATTTCTCGAGTCTGATGCTAGTACTTTACAAGGGTTAAGAGCGTAAATTCTTTACATGACAATTTATTATCTTTCATAAAAATGAAAGAAAAAGTAATAAAATTTAAACATAACTATATAATAAATTTCATAATCTCTAAATTTTTAGATGCACAAATGGTTATGATATGACTTAAAATTATTATAATTTAATAATTTTATATGTTTAACAACAATCAACATTAGTTTTACTTCTTTTAAATAAATAAATAAAAAACATTAGTTTTACTTGGAGTTTATCAAATAAAAAATATATTACATGAGAATTATAAGTGAAATTCGATAATGGAAAGAAATTACAACACGACTTATTCATATATAAAAAACTATTAAAAAAAAAATACAATATAATGGATAAGTAATAGCTAGGGGAAGTGAGAAAATGCTCACCGAAATACTCCCATCTAATTGCACAGTGAAGGGCAGTCTCACCATCATTCCTTCTGTAGGCAGGATCAATTGATTTGATGTCGGTGTCGGAGGCTTTCAAGAGCAGCAAATGCAGGTAAAGGAAGATTGGCTTGTAACCATGAAAAGCGGCTAAGAAGGGAGGGCTCTCACCGACATTGTTACGAAATAAATCTTTAATCACTAAATCTTCAATATCCAAATCTTGAGGTGCTTTAGCAAGAAGGATGCATATGTTCAATCTCCCCGTTGATGCTGCCACATGCAAAGGGGTATTCCCTTTATTGTTTTTTGTCCATAAACCCAACTCCGAAACACCGGTAATTACACGTACAAGTTGTTGAACCTTTTCTTCTGGGGCAATGGAGACAGCTACGTGAAATGCCGTGTCCCCTGACTTGTTGATCCTGGCGTCAATGGCTGATAATTTGTGTTGCTCATACGTCTCAACAACCCTCTTCCATTCACCAGTCATTGTATTCTTGTACAAACTGAGGGCAAGCTCGTCATATTGTATCGGCCTATTTTTTTCTCCCATTTTCTTTCTTACTATACTAGGAACAAAACAACGACCAAAAATATATACTCTTTTAAGTCTTAAGAATGGGGTTGTGTGCCTCGCAATTGTGTATCAGTTTTTAAGCTATATGTAACGAGAGAGAGAGAGAGAGACAGACAGACAGACCTAATCCATATAGGAAAATGAAACACTGCCCGTGTTGCACTTTGAACTTTTCTTTATCTAAAACTAGGGGAGAAGGGAAGTCTCTTTAGGGAAAAAAAACGAAATTAATGTGCTATATATACTGACATGAGCAAAGTAAAAGTGTGTTTCCCTTTATAATAAACTCACAGCAGTCATTTTCTTTTTGGTTATAAGTACTTATTTTTTCCCCCTTGTTCCAAAAACTTCAATTTTGTAGAAGTTAGTTCTTAGAAAAATAAAATTCCTATATTCCAATTTCAGATTCATAATCTGACAGAGAAAAAAATTGAAAAAGGAAAATTATTGTAAAATAAAGGAAATAGCAGGAAAAAAGAAGAAGAAGAAGAGAGAGAGAGAGAGAGAACAATATTATATATGAGCTTCTTCTTGAAGTGATTATCCACCGTAAAAAAACAAATTATTATTTTCATGCAGAGAATTAGAGATATGGACAATATATATATATTTTTATTTTTAAATTTTCTTTCATTTTAGGAGAAAAAATAGTTGCAAATTTTGCAGTCAAGAGTGTTAGAGATCTTACATATAAAACATTTTTAAGGGAGTTTGGTATAATAACATTTAAAATTTTTCGAGCACAATCTATCAAAACTGGTGGCCCAAGCATTGGTGACACCAAACAGCTTACAATGACTACCAGACTAGAAGCCCAACCACCAAATGTGGGGCAGAGCCACTATGTATTTTTGTAAAATGTTTTACCAAATCTTTAAATATAAAACGTTTTACAACATTTTTCCAAAGAATATAAAACAAACAAGGTAAAATATTAAAAATATTTTTAATAAAACATTTAACAATGAAACAAACTGGTTATTGAACTAAACCGACCTAAATGGATTGCGTTGGATAAATTTTATTGTCCTAATGATAGAAGAAAAGGAAGTTAATAAGGTTAATTGAAAGGTTTGGGTATAAAAAATGAAATGGGTTGTGGGAGAGAAGATGAAAAATGAGATGTAGATTATGTTTGTTCTTAATTTTTACAAAACCCTAACTTTTAGAGAAGTTCTTTCTTCTTCTTTTTTTTTTTTTTTTTTTTTTTTTTTTTTGCTTTTTTGGGGGGGGGGGGGGGAAGAAAGAGACATAAAAGGAGAGCAAAAATACATATTAATTTACCCATATTTTTAACTAAAGTGTGTTACGAAGCCTCCAACAGTGGTGATCTTGTAAGTAAAGTGTTAAGTTTTAAATTATATGCAAACAAGATGAAAATGGGACAAACCATGGATAGATTTACTGTAATTATCCCTAATAAAATTTCTTTGAGAGTTTTTCTACTTTCTGGTTGATTGTATCATCCTCCTTATAGATTTAAGGATTGAATCTAATCAAGACAGAATTAATTTTACATTTTCACACTTTTCATTCTACAACTATGGATACTAAAGCTTGTTAATTAGTTATTGATACATTTTGTAGTAGATAACTGGGTATGTAACTGCGCTTTTCATGTTATCGTTATGCATGATAATACATTTCGATCAAGGCTCCTCACTATACAATGTGAAATTACATGCATCCCATATTACGTATGAATTATCCTAGCTAGCAAAATGAAAAATCTTACCCTACCCGGAATGTAATCTCACCATAATAGTTATTTTCTTTTGGTTAGTGAATTTTGTTTTGTTTTGTTTTTTGTTTTTTTGTTGTTTTGTACTTTTGTTTCAATATAGTATAATAACTTCACTTTTATAAAATATGATAACTTAGCATCTGTTTTAGCTCTTTATTCTTTCTACTCTTCAAGTTCAAGTAAAGCACCTCAAAGGAAGTAATTAATTAGGACTGTCATGAATCATCTTGTTAAAATGAAATATTAAATTGTCCGCCAAGGTTGTGTTCATAAGACTTGTATCTTAACTTGCTGCGTGATCCACGTTATGTTTCTAAATTCTCATAAAGGTTTCGTCTCAAATTCTTGCAAAAATCAACTAGATATTATTACATGCATTCCATATTATATTATATGAAGATAAAGAATCCTTGTCCAATGTATTAAACCTTTCTTTTGACGAACTCAAGGTGAGGTAGAAGTTCTTAGGAAAAAGAAAGTCGGTTATACCTACGTGAGCAAAGTGAAAGATCTTATTCTCCCCTTAATCTATAAACTCAAAGAAATTATTTTCTTTTGGTTATCTTATCAAAAAATAAAATAAAATCTCACAGCAGTCTTTTTCTTTTTGGTTAGTAATTCTTTTTTTCTCCCTTGTTTCGGAAACTTCACTTTTGTAGAAGTTAGTTCTTAGAAAAATAAAGGGCCAAATATCCCAATATAGGATTCATGATTTGATAGAGAGAAAAAAAATATAAAAAAAAGAAAAAGTTTTGTAAAATAAAGGAAATAGCAGGACAAGACAAAAAACAAAAACAAAAAATTGAGAATAAGTTTATAAATGAAATTCTTCAAGTGATCATCCACCAGCACGTAAATAGGTGCACAACATGCACAAAACACCCAAAAAAAACCAATGCATCTCATATTAATTTAAAATAGCAAACAGCTTACTTCAATCCTAAAGCATACCATCAATCTCGATTGATAGAAAAAGTACAAACATTCAAAAATAAAATGTTTTTATAATGTAGAAGAACCCCTAGAGGGAAACGGCCTTATGGCTTGATCGGGGCACATTCTTAAAAATAGCCCATACAATATCAACATAGAGCGGCAATTGTTGTATGGCAAAAAAGACTATTGGCAAGCATGTTGCTGCATATACTGGAAAGGCCTTGTCTTTCAGTTTATTCTTAAGCATAAAGTAATATCTAGCACAAAAAGAAACCAACATTGATGTGATGGATATAAGTGTAAACACTCAATTTTGCATCCATGATTTAATCAAGGAAGATGACTAAAGTGACTATTCATATACCCAAAATTCATGATTGCATTACATGTATTAATTCATTCATTGCATATCATAAAAATAATCATGAGATTCTAACAATCGCAACGGTATGCCTGATTTTCAAATCGGACCATGGGATTGAAAGATGTCACATGATCAAGTTTGCACGGTCTACATGCATTTTGTTTAGGTGGAACCAACCACGTATGATTAATTTAAATTAATTCTGATTGGCTATACAGTTAAAATTAATTAAATAATTTTGTGATTGGTTGTTAATTAATGTCAAAAATAGGCTTGCTTGCATGGGAATAAAGAGGATAATCAGATAACAATAAAGTTGTGGATAATCATGACCTTTTGGAGTGTTTATCTACAGGATAATCATTGCTGAAAAGACCTAAATCATCAGAAAATGAGTTTAATTTTTAGAATATGGATTAAAAACACGTCTAAGTGCAAGTTTTGGCTCAAAAAACCTCAAAAAAGGAGTCCAAAGTCGATCAAAACTCAAACGCGAGACTGGCACCTAAAAGGGTCATTTAGCACTTTTGGAGTGCCGATTGGCACAAACATGGGCCACGACCCGAGGGCATTTGGATTGAGATAAATCCGATCCTTTCAATTTTTTAGATATAAGGATGCGTCCTAGTTCCTATTCTAATCATTTAGCTAAATTTTCAAACATCCTAGCCTCTATAAATAGAGGATGCCTTTCAAAATTTAGCACACTTTTTCATGCTTTCTGATCCCCCTCTTTCTGGCCCTTCTCTTCTTCCTTTTTTTTTTTTTTTTTTTTTTTTTTTTTTTTTTTTTTTTTCTCTCTCTCTTACGTTGAAGACCTTCTGGAGGCTTTAGCCTTAGGAATTTCTTTTCTATAAGCAAAATATTTTAGATTTCAAAGATAATTGAATAAATTTCTTTGAACCCTAAAATATTCATTCACTAAGAAGAGCACACTCATGCAAGAGGTAGTTTTTCTTTCCTTTTTCTGTTCCTTTATATTAATTCTACTTGATGATGCATGGGTGTTTTTATTATTTCTGATGTTATCGCCATGTGTTGTTTAAACCTTTCTTAAAACATGTTATTGGTATATTTTTGTTGTAATCTTTCTCTTGAATCTAAAAAATCTGCTAATTAATAAAGATCTTTTAAACTAAAAACTTATCTGAATTTTTCAGATTTGATTTTCTAAATTAAAAACAGATTTGTATTTTTATTAAATACAAATTTGTTTTTTTTTTTTAAAAACACACAAAACTTATCTGAATTTTTCAGATTCGATTTTTTTAACACAAAAAAATGATCTATACTTTCATTAAATACAAAACTGATTTTTTTTTTTTTTTAACACACAAAATTGATCTGTATTTTCATTAAATATAGATCTAATTTTTTTAAGAATTTTTTTTTTTTGTTCACAAAATAGCATATTTTGAAATTTTAAAGAAGAAGTTCAAGTTGAGATAATTTTTGATTGATGCATGTAACATAGATTTATTTCATGAGTATAGTTCCTCTTCTAAAAAAGTCTTTTTCTTATTTTATTCATAAAAAATAGATCTTAGTTTTTTCTCTACAAATCTAGATTTTTCTATTCACAAAACAGATATGATTTATCTTAATAAAAATCGCCCGCCATTTTTAACTTTGCTCCAAAACAGATATGATATTTTTTAGCAAAAACCTTGTTCTTTCTTTGTATAAAAATAGATCTGATTTTCTTCACAAAACTTTTTATTTTTTATTTTTATCTACACAAAAACAGATCTAGTTTCTTTTTTAATGATCTGTATTTTCTTTAAATATAGATCTGATTTTTTTTAAGATTTTTTTTTTGGTCACAAAATAACAGATTTTGAAATTTTAAAGAAGTTAAAGTTGAGATAATTTTTGATTGATGCATGTAACATAGATTTATTTCATGAGTGTAGTTCCTCTTCTAAAAAAGCCTTTTTTCTTATTTTATTCTTAAAAAATAGATTTGAGTTTTTTCTCTACAAATCTAGATTTTCCTATTCACAAAACATATCTAATTTTTCTTAATAAAAATCACCATTTTTAACATTGCTCCAAAACAGATATGATATTTTTTAGCAAAAACCTTGTTCTTTCTTATATAAAAACAAATCTGATTTTCTTCACAAAACTTTTTTTTTAAAAAAAATCTACCAAAAACATATCTAGTTTCTTTTTTAATGAATCAAATCCTTTTTTTTTTATTTTTTTATTTACAAAAACAGATCTGAATTTTTTTTATATGAGTTAGTTTTGGTCAAGTGTGTCATGTATGTTCAACATATCATTCATATCATGCAAAAAGGGTATATTGGTTATTAGAGTCTAGAAGACCAGACTCTGTCTAGGCGGAATGAGTGCCTAACACATTCCCATTTCGTAACCTAGCCTCCGAACTTAGTTCCTTTGGATAGGTAAACCTATGCTTTGTCTTTCTTTTTATTTTTGGGTAGATTGTAACTAGGCTTCAAAACCTTGTAAGATTCAATCTATCAAGCTTGTATTTATTTTTATTCAATTAATGACAATGAAGTATTTTGATCATGTAATTTTGTATTTATTTTTTTCTTATTTTTTGTATAAAAAAATAAGTGGCGACTCCACACCACTTATCCAAAAAGAGAGGTGCCCTGAAAAAGCACCCATCTCTTTTTTGAGAGCACCCTTTCTCATTGAAGTTTGCGGTCTCTCACAATGAGGAGAGAAGTTAAGCCAAGTACAAGTTTCTTTGGCAAGTCTCTATGAAAATCTTTTTGTTCATATTGAGAATTGAGGATGGCAAGAAACAAGAATAAGGCAGTGATGGAGAAGCACAACGCAATGAGTTAGGAGATGGCAAAGATGGTGAGTATCGAGTGGCTTTCAAGGTTTGGTTTCCCATTTTCTTCATTGATGTTGCCTGGAATAGTGGTCGATGAGGCAAAGGCAACGGTGGCAATGAGTGCAGCCACAACTGAGCAGGATTCAGAGGTTTTGTTTAGCTACTCACCTCCCTATTTGACTAAGTACTCGTGTGTAGCTCGCTAAAGATTTCTTCTGGGGTCTTGCCCTCCTTGTTGACTTGATAGTAGAAGTGTTGCAGCATGTTGTCTTTTACAAATTGCACGTGTTAATAGTTTAATATATATGTTAACTAGTGCAATGAACAAGAAAATTCTATAAAATATAATCTTTTCTCTTATTCAAGGCTTATTCCTACTTCTTCAAGTCAAAGTGGGGATTCTCCTTTGATTCATTTTGAGATTAAGCCAATGGCCCTCGCATCAAATCAAGCATGTTCAACTATTCATTCAACTAGGAGACATCAAAGCACAATTCAAGATCAAGCTTCATAGCCCCTTCGGATCGTAAAATTTCTTGGAGATCAAATCAGAGGAGTTTATTGTACTCTTTCATTGTAAAAATTAATACAGAGGATTGTACTTACATATATACAAATCAATACAAATTGATTATTTGTTACACTATTTTGTGACCGTATGATTTATCTTTTACGAAAATTGTGTATACAGCAGAGGTTGAACTCTAAATATTTTATTCAACCATCAGCGACTTTACTAGTTTAGCTAACTGGAACCCACTTCAATGGAGACATTTAGAGTTTAAGAGAGTACCTATCATTTGATTGTTCCTTCAAAATATTAAATAATTACAAGAGGAGAACCAAACAATAGCTTTGTTTGGTTTGGCTAAAAATAAGCATCAAATTATAGAATTTGAGAGATTCATTTTATACAAATCATGATTCCTGACAATTGAAGGACTATTCCAACATCAATGGTGGATCCTGCCTTATTTTGGAAAGAGAGATATATATTCAACATAAAATACTTAGACTATATTCAATTATTGAACTCATAAGTTAAAAACCCCAATATTTTCAAAAGGTTAAAATCTCTAAGTACAATTGAAACACAAATAGGTGCACAAAACGCACAAAACACTCAAAAAAACAATACATCCCATATTAATTTAAATTAGCAAACAACTTACCTCAATCCTAAAGCATACCATCAGTCTCGATTGATAGAAAAAGTAGAAACATTCAAAAATAAAATGTTTCTAAATGTAGAAGAAACCCCTAGAGGGAAACAGCCTTAAAGGTTGATCGGGGCACCTTCTTGTAAATAGCCCATACAATATCAATGTAGAGTGGTAACTGTTGTATGGCAAAGAAGACTATCGGCAGGCATGTCGCTACATATACTGGAAAGGCCTTGTCTTTTAGTTTATTCTTAAGCATAAAGTAATGTCCAGCACAAAAAGAAATCAACATTGATGTAATGGATATGAGGAGAGAAGTTAAGCCAAGCAAAAGTTTCTTTGGCAAGTCTCTACGAAAATCTTTCTATTCATATTGAGAAGTGAGGATGGCAAGAAACGAGAACAAGGCAGTGATGGAGAAGCACAAGGCAATAAGTGAGGAGGCGGCAAAGACAGTGAGCATTGAGTGGCTTTCAAGGTTTGGTTTCCCGTTTTCTTCATTGATGTTTCCTGGAATAGTGGTCGATGAGGCAAAGGCAACAGTGGCAATGAGTGCAGCCACAATTGAGCAGGATTCGGAGGTTTTGTTTAGCCACTCACCTCCCTGTTTGACTAAGTCCTCATGTGACTCGGTAAAGATTTCTTCTGGAGTCATGCCCTCCTTGTTGACTTGATAGCAGAAGTGTTGCGGCATGTTATCTTTTACAAACTGCATTATTAATAGTTTATATATATATATATATATGTATATATTAACCAATGCAATGCATAAGAAAATTTTATAAAATATATTCTTTTCTCTTAATTTGAATTTTTTTCATAAATATATAATTTAATAATTATGGTAATTCTTAATAACCATTATTATAAATGTGTTTAAATATTAGACTATCAATTCTATCATTTAAATAAAATAAAATAAAATATAGCAAGAATCTAATAGAGTTAGAGAGTGCAAATTAATATAGAAAGTTTAAGAAGAAATCCTTATTAAATTAAAATTCAATTAAAAAATATACATATTAGAATAATAGTATGGAAAAATGTGGGCTTTCGAAAGTTTAGGTGACAACAAAAAAATAAATTAAAAAATCAAAAACTTTAGAGAGGGAGAGAGAGTTTATCGATTAACATTAAACGGTGAAAAATAAAATTTTATATACATACTTAAAAAAAAAAAATTATAAAAAATATAGAAGATGAGGGAATTTTTAAAAGCTGCCCTGCCCCTCCCTCCACTCTATAATTACATTGTGTGAAAAAAAAAAAAAAAAAAATCAAGAACAAAGCTGGTTTTGAGTTCATACCTCGTACCACTTGATTTCCCACTGCATTTGCAATGCAGCACCAGGAATTAGCGAAGGCCTTTGCTTTCCTATCTGGACTGCCAGATGCAATGCATTATTTTCATCCGAATCCACTTCATGAATTAGCTTACGTTTCACAAACTCTTGCTCAAGCAATAGTTGCAATACATGTGTTTGCCTGTTCTTCGCGGCCAAAAGTACAATATTTTGACCTTCACTCTTGTTATCAATGGCCATTGGAAACTTGTTGAGTATGTACTCAACCATTTCTGTGATACCATTTCTTGCTGCAAGCAATATGGTTGTCTCTGTCTTTTCGTTGCTCTTGTCATTGTTGGCCATTGGAAGCTTTTGAAGTATTTGCTCGACGTTCGTGATACCATTTCTTGCAGCAACCAACATGGGTGCCTCTATTTTTTTCATTCCAGGCGTTTCCCCTTTTCCTGGTAGTAAAATAAGTAAAGTTGTGTCTGCCTTTGCCATTTTAGCAGGAGTTTCCCCTTTTCCTGCTAATAAAACAGAGTACATCTTCAAGTGTTTCTTTGCCATATAGATATGCGTATAACAAAAGGGTTAATTACAATTAAAATTTCTCAAAATCGTTTGTATAACTCAAATCGATTGAGTACATATATAGTTTATGTACCTTCACAATCCATGTCCACATAAATCCACAAAACTACAATATGGGAGAATAGCGAGTCACCTGTTCCATTCATTTTCTCTTCTAAAGCAGTTTCTTTTTTGAAAATCTCTTCCAAAGTAGTTTCATTTCTCTTGTTTCCATGTTTAGTTGTATTGTCCGGAAGTGGTGGTGGCGAATCTGGTGATCCCTCCCTGTCCAAAAATTCTTGCTGGTTCTTTGTTTGGTGAGGGTTCGTCCCACTTGTGAAGTCGAACTTAGCTTCTTTGCTTGTACTTTCCATCAGAATTTTCATGATTTGAACAGAATATACATGCTTCCGTTTTCTACTCCTTACACCCTCTCATTGTTGTAATTATTAAATATAAATATAATATAAATTACAAAAAGGTAAATATATTAGTAATTAATGTACGTATGATAAATGTGACATATATAGAGTGAGAGTAGGAGTGCTAAAAGTAGGATAAAAGTCTAATATAGTGGCATACCATAGCCAAGGCCCAGAATAACCCGGATGAATATTGTGTACAAAAGATGGAAAATTCTAAAACAGTCCGCGTAATGTCTCCGAAGAAATTGATGAAGTGATTCTGTACCAAACAAAAATACTCAATTCATTATAATGTGCAAATAACAAGGGTTATGGCAGATGTAAGTTTTAGCTTTAGAAGCAATTGAAGGCCAGTAAATTTTATAGATGTTCCTGATTAACTACCCATATTAAATCCAAAACCCAATTGATCTGGGATCTTTTTTAACAATTTCAACTCAAATGCACTTTTAATTCTATGCATTTCTCACCTTTTTGTTCTGATTGTTCAGTAACATTCGATGGACTCTCTACATCTGCATTCCTGTCTTTGCATCTTTCAATCACTAGAAAAGGAAAGCAATTCGATTACAAACCTTAAGGGAAGAAAAGGGGAAAAAATATCAACATTAATATTTTCGTGGATTTGTGAGCTCTGCTGTATATATGGAAGTGTTAATCATTCTGTTTAATGCATTATTGAAGTAAAGCTAGAAAATCAAAAGTGGTAATTGTTAAATTTATATTAAAAAAAAACCCCACGTGATTAATTAGAGACATCAATATTTGTTGTGATATATATTCACGAGTATAAGTGGTGAGATGGTTCGAGGGCAAGTGTTCATTAGTGGTACCACCAAGTAGAACGAGGAAGACTCTAATAATTGAGTAAGAGTTCTACAAGTGGTGAGTCATGGTGATTGTGCATTATTAGTGATTCAAGTAACTGTGTAAGACTCTCATGTTTGTGCTAAGCATGACTGAGTAAATGACACACTTTGGTGCTAGACTGCTAGTGTTGCATGACACTTGGATTGTCAAGAAAAATGCTTCCATTCAAGGGGGAGACCAAAAGTGATTTGGAAGAAGGCTCACACGTGAAATGAGAGATTTGTTGTGATATGTGCGTGTGAGTAGTGTACTTGGTTAAATAGTAAAGTCTCACATTAGATATTAATTAATGAAAAGAATAGATGGTTAATATAACATAGCTATACTCATGCTAATTAGGTTTAAGCTTTTTGGATTAAATGGTGTCTCTATATTATATTAACTATTCAAAGAATCTCTTCAACGTGTTATCTCCTCCAACAATATCAATGAAGAATCATATAAACCTAGAGTCCTCAATGATCCCAGAAAAATTCATTCTTCTTGAGGTGTCCTGATGTCATGTTCTGTCACCGGTTTTGCAATAACTTTAAGAAACATTACTTTTAGTTGAAGAAAAGAAATAATATCTATTTCCATTCCAGATTGAGCCATATTCTGCAGCACTTGATAGAAGTGGATGCATGTTTGGTAGTTCTTTGGGAAATTGTCGTCTTCGGTTTTAGAAGATTTATCTATTTTCTCATTAATGACAGAATAAATCAATTCTTTACGAGAAGCTCCGTGCATCAGGTCTTCAACATATATACCTCTCCCACAATAACAAAGGATATAACGAGAGGTGATGTAGGACAATGGACAACAACAAAGCAAAAACAAACGTGTAATGTAGGTACAACTCCGATCTCCAATATTAAGGAGAGTCTGTGATTTGCAGCTAAGCAATTAAGTAATACTTACAATGATAAACGATGCTCTTCCACCACCCAAAGTGGGAACCACTTTTGAAGAGTGAAGGCTTACTTGCTAGGAGATGAAATGGGTGATTCCTATCTCGTTCACAGCATAAGCAATACTAGGTTCCACTCTCAGAATCTCAAATGCCAAATCTATCAACCATAATAATAGGTAATGCATGGAAAATTTTAATATAATGTGATTTTTCTCTTCTTCTATTCTTTTATATATAAATATATATATATATATATATATATTGATAATTATTATAGTTATTAATAAACAAATTATTTTTTATTGTGTTTAAAATATAGAATTATATATTCTAACATTAACTTGCAATCCCTGCATATATAGAAATGCATTTAAAAATAAAGATAATTAGATGCATATTAGCATTCCCGCCTAAATTTGAATCTTACTTATGGTTATTTTTTGTATTTTTGTTTACTCTAAAAAATAAGTCTTGTAAGGATATTAGTTGCTTTAGTTTTTAGTGTTATGTTGGTGTGCCTAGTGTGATGTGGAGACTTTACCACATAGGTGAGTTGTGGGAAATGATGCAGTAAATGAAAAACTATCTTCTGAAACAATTTCATAAGACTCCATTCTCACAACAATATGTGTAGATCTCACATATTGAGGTCTCGTGAAACCATCTCATAACATACTTTCTTATAGTAAATGGTGAACACAAATCAACCACATGACATACCATGATAAGTGAAGTATAGAGTGAAACATAAAAATGGGATAGAGGATTGCTATAATTTGTTAATAAAATATTTATTGTAGGAAACCTTATAGTACTCATAGCAATTTCTATTTTACTTTGGATCATATAATTTCATCAATTCCTTCTACCTATTTAACATTGATCATTAGTTTCATGAATTATTTAATAGCTAAGTGATGAAGTGAAAAAGTTAGCAAAAACACTCACCGAAATACTCCCACCTAATGGCCCAGTGAAGAGCAGTCTCCCCATCATTTCTTCTGTAGACGGGATTGGTTGACTCGAGGTCCTTATCGTAGAATTCCAAAAATTGGAAATGCAGGTAAAGAAAGATTGATTTGTAACCATGAAAAGCGGCTAAGAAGATAGGGCTCTCACCGATATTGTTACGAGCACTCCCTGAAAACCCTTCATAACGGGCAATGAGGATGCATATGTGCAAAGGGGTATTCCCATCATTGTTTGTTATCCATAGACAGGACTCCAACGATAACTCGATAATTATCTGTACAAGTTGTTGAACCACTACTTCTAGCGCAATGAAGACTGCTACGTGCAATACCGTGTCCCCTGACGTGTTGATCCTGGTGGTAATGGCTGAGTGTGTGTGTTCCTTGTACATCTCAACAATCTCTTTCCATCCACCTGTCATGGTATACTTGTACAAATTCAGGGCGAGCTCATTTTCATGATTCAGGAGGCTATCCCTATCTTCTTCCATCTCTTTTATTTTTTCTGATTCTTCCAACTTTATGCTTACTATACTAGGAACAATGACAAAAATAAATACAATTAGATATAAGAATAGAGGGTACATTGTCTACCTCGCAATGCTGGAAATGTGTCAGTTTTTAAGCTATATATTTAACAATAAGGGAGGAGAGAATGAGAGAGAGAATCCTAATCCTAGTAATTAAAGGAGGAATAGTTTTTTTTTTTTTTTTTTTTTTGAGAGAGAATTCTAATCCATAGTAATTAAAGGAGGAATAATTTTTATTTTATTTTTTTATTTCTTTTATGTTGAGAATCAGGCACTTAAAATTTCCAAAGTAAAGGAGGACTATTTACTTTTGGTGATTAACCAGAGAGAGAGAGAGAGAGAGAGAGATAATTTGGCTTTTTTTCTTTTTTTTTTTTCAACTAGAAGACACAAATAGCAAACCAAAATTAATAGGAACACATAGAAAGGCCAAGAACAAAATAAACGAAACAGAGAAACAATTACAAAAGTTTAAAAGTGAAAAGCTCAGGAGTATCTTGTATGCATGTTGGAGATGTTGTCGCACTTGCATTGAGATTGTCACATCTGCTGTATACAAAGCAATAATAAGAGTCCCAAAAGCTTTACCATAGAACTACTTTAAGTCGCTAATGCTCCACGTTTTGCATGACAAGTTTAAATGGGTGTTTATTTTTGGGTGTCTTATAGTAAAAGTAACAATATTAAAATAATTCATGATATAGATCAGATTACTTTTCCTCCAAGATGCTTCTCATCATATATAGGACCTTAATTTAAGTAACATGTAATGGCCACTACGCTTCTGATAATGAATCTGTACTCAAATATTTACATTAAATGTTTGGCCAAAATGGGCAAATGTCATTTTTGTGCAAAAAAATCAGCGTTTTGTCCCATTTTCCAAACTAATTAGGGAAATACCCTTGTTTTGAAACTCGATTTTTGGACAATCGAATTATAGCAATCTGAAAATAAATAAAAAATAAAAAAAAATTTCTGGAACTCAAGTTCATGAGAACTCAAGCTCCATGAACTCGAGTTTCATGCAACTTTTTAAGGGTTTGGCTTACCTCCAGTACTTTTTTAACTGGAGATATCTTTTTGTTTTAAATATACAATAGCAAGTGGTAGTGGGTTTTAATCTCCACATTTTATTTAGTTAGTGGGTGATGTGGCAATTTCTCATTAAAACAAAAAGAGATTCCAGTTAAAAAAGTACTGAAAGTAAGTCAAACCTATTTTTTAAAGCTCTATAGTGGCGTTTTAAAGCCCTATAGTGGCGTTTTAACATGCAAATTTTTTTCTTAAGTCTGATCGCTCCATAGGGAGCCCTATAGTAACGTTTTTTTATGGAACTCGAGTTCTATGAGCTCGAGTTCCATGTAATTTTTATTTTATTTTATAAGTTTAATCACCTCATACTCGATTTTCTACAAATCAAGTTTTACATTGAAACTTAATTTTGAAAAAATCAAGTTACAAAATATGAACATTTTTCTAATTAATTTGGAAAATGGGACAAAACGCTGATTTTTTTGCACAAAAAAAAGCATTTGCCCATTTTATTCGTAAATGTTTAGATACATGCTTTTCAGGTGATGTGCGATCAAGATTCCCCCACGTACACGTGAATTAGGAAAATGAAACTATGCCTTGTTGCACATTGAACTTTTCTTTATCTAAACTAGCGGAGAGGGGAAGTTTCTTTAAAAAAAGAAAAACGAAAGTAATGTGCTATATCCTAACCGACATTAGCAAAGTAGAACTGTCTTTCCCTTTATCCTAAACTCGCAGTAGTCATTTTCTTTTTGGTGATTGTTAAGTACTTCTTCGCCGGCGCCCCCCGCCCCCCCCCCCCCCCCCCCCCCCAAACCCAAATTCCGAAAACTTAACTTTGTAGAAGTTAGTTCTTAGAAAAATAAAAATCCTATATTCTAATTTCAGATTCGTGATCTGACGCAGAAAAAAAATGAAAAAGGAAAATTATTTTTAAAATAAAGGAATTGGCAGGAATGAATGTATATATATATACACACACACATATATATATATATATATATATCCACCACCATGTAATTATTTATTTATTTATTATATTTCATGCTGTGAATTAGAGATATGGACACTATATATTTATTTTTATATCTTCTTTTCATTTTAGGAGAAACGATAATGGCAAATTTTGGGATCAAGATCTTCCATGTTAAACATTTAATTTCAGAATTGGTGGCTCTACCGCTGGTGACACCAAACTGCCTACACCGACTGCCAGACCAGCAACCCAGCCACCAAATGTGGGCCAGGGGAGAGTTGCAATGTGTTTTTTGCAGAATATTTTACTAAGCTTTTAAATGTAAAATGTTTTACAATATTTTTAGCAAGAATTTAACAGTCAACGGAAATTTTTTTTAAGTTTAACCAAATTTTACAATAAGACAAATATGGTAAAATGCTGAAAATATTTTTTGTAAAACATTTAACAGCAAAAACAAATTGGTTATTGAACTAAACTATCCTAAATGGGTTTTGTTGGATAAATTTTATTGTGCTAATGATGAAAAGAAAATGGAGTAAATAAGGTAGATTGAAAGGTTTGGATATAAAAAGATGAAATGGGTTGTGGGGGAGAAGATGGAAATGAGATATCTATTTGTTCTTTATTTTTACAAAACCCTAACTTTTAGATTTTTTTTTTTTTTTTTCCTTTGGAGGAGAGAGACATAAAAAGAAAGAAAAAATAATAATTATTTTACTTATATTTTTAATAGAAAAGGGTTACAAAGACCATAATGAATGTGATCTCAGATAAGTAAAGTATCAAATTTTGAATCACAGGTAAACAAAGTTAAAATGAGTCTAACCTTGATTGGATTTACTATGATTACTCCTAATAAAATTTCTTTGAGAGTTTTTCTACCTTCTGGTTGATTGTACTGTCCTCCTTATAGATTTAAAGATTGAGTCTATTCATGACGGAATTAATTTAACATTTTCACACTTTTCATTCTACAAATATGGATAATAAAGCTTGTTAATTTGTTACTGATACATTTTGTAGTAGATAACTGGATATGTTAGTGTGCTTTTCATGTTATCGTTATGTATGATAATACATTTTGATCAAGGCTCCTCACTATACAATGTGAAATTACATTTATCCCATATTACATATGAATTATCCTAGCTAGCAAAATGAAAGATCTTACCCTACCCGGAACGTAATCTCAAATATAATAGTTATTTTCTTTTGGTTAGTGATTTTTTTTTTTTTTTTGGGTACTTTTGTTACAATATAGTACAATAACTTCACTTTTATAAAATATGACAACTTAGCATCTGTTTTAGCTCTTTATTCTTTCTACTCTTCAAGTTCAAGTAAAGTACCTCCTAGGAAGTAATTAATTAGGACTGTCATGAATCATCTTGTTCGAATGAAATATAAAATTGTCGGCCAAGATTGTGTTCATAAGACTTGGATCTTAACCTGCTGCGTCTTCCACGTTATGTTTCGAAATTCTCATAAAGGTCTCGTCTCAAATTCTTGCAAAAAACAACTAGATATTATTACATGCATTCCATATTATATTATATGAAGATAATGAATCCTTGTCCAATGTATTAAACCTTTCTTTTGACCAACTCAAGGTGAGGTAGAAGTACTTAGGAAAAAGAAAGTCGGTTATACCCACGTCAGCAAAGTGAAAGATCTTATTCTCCCCTTAACCTATAAACTCAAAGAAATTATTTTCTTTTGGTCAATTTTGTATTTTTTATTCCTAAAATTTCACTTCATATGGAATAAGTCGGTAACTTAACATATATATGTTTTAGCTCTTTATTCTTCTTGCTCTTCTAGTAAAGAATATCAAAGGAAACAATTCGAATGTCATGAACCTCCTGATGTCTGACTTATAGGACTTGAATTTTAAGTTACTGATGTGTGTTCCATGCTTTCGTTTCAAAATTCTCATCAAGGTTTTACACCATAAAGCTTTAGATTACATGCATAATGTATGGTAAGCAATCCTTGCAACCATGATGGACTTAATAGGAAACAGAACTTGACACTCCATCATTAAAAAAATTCAAAAATTGGAGTCTTAGGGTCAATTATTTCGGAAAAAGGAAGAATAACAATGGGATCTCGAGTTTTCTATGAAATAATTTATTCTTCTTCATATATGATATAGATTGGCTCACAGCTACTGAAGTGGAAAGTTGTTATTTATAATTTAAAAAGCGATATCAGTGGCTGGCCAAGATGATAATTAGTAATAAGTTGTCAACTTAACTGTTGTAAAAATTATCGTGTCTGTAGCATTATTTATCAAGATTACAAACTCAAATACTATGTTAAATTACCAATGATCTCAAAAATTTAAGATGATAAAAAATAATGTATATAATCACTTAACCATCACTTCAAAAATTTTCAATATTTCTAATCATGCCCCTATGTGGTATTTAATTGTTTTAATCAACTACTTCCATTAAACAATTAAAAATTATAATTTTCTTATATAAATAATGTTTCATAAAATTCAAGATCTAACTATATCCACAATAAACATAATCAATTTCTTGTAGCTTTAATTAACTCTCAAAAAATCTTTAGCCATTGAAAATTCTGAGCAACCAACCAAAATTGGCCTAAAAGGAATAAAAATCGAAGTACTCAGGGATGTTTGCTGCAATTTATGCTAAATAGAATGGTATTAATGCAATTAACAACAAAAATTCAGAGAGAGACCAGGAAAAGGGATGTGAATATCAAGGGCACAGATAGTGTGATCCTCTTGGGACTTTCGGCAACTTTGAAGTATTGCCAATTGACAAGGATCGGTGGTTGTGGTTGTGGTAGTGGTTATGGTGGTGGTGGTGGAAGTGTAATTTGAGAGCTTCCTAGGGGGGGTGGGGGGGGGGTATTTTGGGGGTTGAAAGAAAGCGGGAGCACCACCTTCTTTGTAGACCATCATACAAAAGAATGCACCTTCGATGATTCTCCATTAGAATGCATTGGCAAAAGAATCGCAAATAGGAGGAGGAGGATGTGAAATTTAAATGATTCATTCATTTGCTACCGTTTGGGAAACTGAAAATTCACCATTAGGTACTGCTATTTATATGAGAAAATTGTAAATTTTTTGAGTAAATAGGTTGGTGGTGAGCTGCAATGAAAACTATTATTATTATTATTTTCTTCTAAAATCTTGTCAATTTAGTTTGTTCATTAGTTAATTTTTTTTTCCTGTTTTTGTTTACAAAGTAGATTTGGGAAGTACTTATAAGCCAACTTATTATTATGATTTTTTTACTATTTGTGAGTATCGCTTTAGTCATTTACTCATAAAAGCATATATGGGAGCCCAAAAGGACATAATTTAGGTGGAGAAAAAATCTCTCTCATAATAAATAATTATACAAATTAATCGTTCTTGTAGAAATTAAAAAACACTAAATACTCTATAGATCCAATAAATATATGTATATATATATATAGTTAAAAAATCACAAAGGTGAAATATACTCTTTTCATTTCAGATGACTTGAAATGATGAGGAACCTATTTCAGTATTTCTATTGTTGATTTCTATGAGGGTTTTTTTTTTTTTTTTTTTTTAATTTTCTTTTAAGATAAAACTAAAACTATATTGTCAAAATATTAAGTGATTTTTAGTTGTTGAGATAATTTTGTAAGTATGATTCAGTTATATAAGTTTTAAGAAATTTAAATGGGTTTTGGTGATTAAAAGATTAAGTCAAACCCGTTGTCTTCAAATAACAAGGGTCTATATAATAAGGCTAAATAGCTCAATTGATTGATATCTTTTTTTTTTTTCTTTTTTTTTTTTTCCATATAAATAGAATAGAATTTCACCTATAATGTATACCAATCAATTTTTAGTGTAGGCAGAGTTCGATTGGTGGACATTTTTTTAATAAATAGAATATAATTTCACCTATAACGTCTACTACATAATAAGTACTCTTATCATTAGGCTAAAACACCAATTAGTTTTTGGTGTAGATGTAGTTCAAATCCAAGATCTCTTACAACGACAAGAGACTTTACCAGTTGAGCAAATTATAATATATTGACTAGCATTTCTTGGCATTTTCAACGAAAACATTCAGAGTTCAAACCTCTTTCCCTTGTTGTAAATATTGAAATTATCAATAACAAAAAATTAATAGAATTCACTATTATATGAGAGGAACGAGTACCAATCATTGATTCACTATACCTTCAAAATACTAAATAATTGCTTAGAGAGAGAGAGAGAGAGAGAGAGAGAGAGAGAGAGAGAGAGAGAGAGAGAGAGAGAGAGAGAGAGAGAGAGAGATTCAACATAAAATAATTAAACTATTAATTTTTTTTTCCGAGAAACTAAAATTATTCCATTATTGAACTCATAAGCCCAAAAAAAACACATCTTATCCCAAATTAATTTAAAATAGCAAAAAAATGCATCCCATATTAATTTAAAATAGAAAACAACTTATTTCAATCCTTAAGCACACCATCAATCTCGATTGACAGAAGAAGTACAAATATTCAAAAATAACAAGTTTCTATAATGTAGAGAAGAAATCCCCGAAGAGAAACAACCTTATTGCTTGATCGGGGCACCTTCTTGAAAATAGCCCATACAATATCAACATAGAGTAGTAACTGTTGTATGGCAAAGAAGACTATCGGCAGACATATCGCTGCATATACTGGAAAGGCCTTGTCTTTCAATTTATTCTTAAGCATAAAGTAATGTCCAGCACAAAAAGAAATCTACATTGATGTAATGGATACAAGGAGAGAAGTTAAGCCAAGTAGAAGTTTCTTTGGCAAGTCTCTACGAAAATCTTTTTGTTCATACCAAGAAGTGAGGATGGCAAGAAACGAGAACAAAGCAATGATGGAGAAGCAAAGAGTAACGAGTGAGGAGATGGCAAAGATGGTGAGCACGAGTGGCTTTCAAGGTTTGGTGTCCCGTTTGTTTCATTGATGCTGCCTGGGATAGTAGTCGATGAGGCAAAGGCAACAGTTGCAATGAGAGCAGCCACAACTGAGCAGGATTCAGAGGTTTTTGTTTAGCCAGTCGCCTCCACTTTTTACTAATTGCTTGTGTGTTTCGTTGAAGATTTCTTTTGGGGTCATACCTTCCTTGTTGACTTGATAGCAGAAGTGTTACGACATGTTGTCTTTTACAAACTGCATGCATTAATATATACAAATAAGAATCACTAATGCACAAGAAAATTTTATAAAATATTAATTTTTTTTTTTTTAATTTTGTAAATGTAGAATTTAGTAATTATGGTAGTTATTAATAACCATTATTATGAAGGTGTATATATATTAAATTATCTAATTTACCATTCAAAGAAAATAAAACATAGTAAAATTTTAATGGAGGGTGTAAATATAGGAAATTAAATAAAGAATCCTTATAAAATTTAAATTCAATTAAAAAATATATAACAGAATGATGGAATAGAAAAATATGGGTTTTCAAAAGTTTATGTGTGGCAACATAAGAGGAAATTAACCAAAAAACAAAGAAAAAAAAAAGCTTTAGATAGAGAGAGAGTTTATTGATTAACGTTCAACCGTGAAAAATAAAATTTTATATACATATTTTCAATTTTTTAATGAAAAGTATATAAGAGATGAGGGAATTTTTAAAAGAGAGGATTTTGTGCCCACCCGTACGCAGTAATTACTATATACAAGGTTAGGTGATAGCTAAAAAGATGTGAAAAGTGCTTGTTACGATGTGCTGTAATTACGTTGTGTGATAAAAATTGAGGACAAAGCTGATTTTGAGTTCATACCTCATACCACTTGATTTCCCACTACATTTGCAATGCAGCTCCAGGAATTAGCCAAGGCTTTTGCTTTCCTATCTGGGCTGCCAGATGCAATGCGTTGTTTTCATTTGCATCCACTTCATGAATTAGTTTACATTTCACAAACTCTTGCTCAAGCAGATGTTGTAATACATGTGTTTGCCTGTTGAAGAGTCGCGATCTTCTACAGTCCCTTTCCTCAACAGCTCAATGAATTTCTTCACCAAAATTTTGACCAATAAATTCAGAAATTTAATCAAATATTTAAAACAGATAACAAAACGCAGCATTTGGTTTCCGGGAAAAGTAAGGAAACAAACAAGAATATTAAATAGAATTCAAATTGTATATATGCCTCTTAGTGTTTCCAAATTTTCGGTAAAACAAAAAATTAGCGAATTAGCCACCACATTTCCTTAGTAGAATATTATTATTTTCCAGCATTTTCTCAGCAACCAAGCAGAGCATAAGACAGTCGCCTGTTTGTGTAAGCGGAAAAGAAGGCAATGATCATCGAGAATGAAAGGTGCGTGGGAGTGTAGGAGATCCATGGCGATATCAATGTCACCGGCCTCCAACGACAGTCTGATCCTCCAAATGACCAATCTCGAATGGTAAGACGAAGAGGACATCGAAGAAGGAGGAGGAGGTGGAGATGAAGAGAATGAGTCCTCGATGAGCTTCTCTGATTTGGCGAAATCGATTACTATTCTCAGTTTTGGCTTAAATGTTTTTTTTTTTTTTTTTCTTTTACAGATTTTTTTTTCTTTTAATTCCGAAATTTATTTTAAAAAAAAAAAAACTGAAAGTTAATGGCAGCCCATATGGGGTTTAACAGAATCCTACATTGACAAAAATTGAAAGTTAGAAAACTGAAATGACAAAACTAAAAGTTAAAGGATTGAAATGAAAAAAAGGAAAAATTAGAAGGTCAATTTTGCATTTTTGTCTTTTATCTTTGTTCATGTAATTAATGGCCATTGGAAACTCTTTGAGTATGTACTCAACCATTTCCGAAATACCATTTCTTGCTGCAAGCAATATGATTGTCTCTGTCTTTTCTTTGCTCATGTCATTATTGTCAATTGGAAAGTTTTGAAGTATTTGATCGACCATTTTCGTGATACCATCTTTTGCCGCAACCAATACGGGTATCTCTATCTTTGCGGTTTCAGGCATTTCCCTTTTCTCTGGCAGTAAAATACGTAAGGGTGTCTCTGTCTTTTCCATTTTTGGCGTTTCCTCCTTCCCTGCTTATAACAAAAGGATTAATTATAATTGATATTTCTCTATATATAACTCAAACCAATTGATTTCATATATGGCTGATATACTTTCACACCTCTAACATTCTTTTTCTCTTCTAATTCAGTTTCGGAAGGGAAAGCACTGGAACTGTCTGTTTGTGATGGTAGTCTCTCCCAAGTTTCCGGCCGGTTGATTGTTTGCCCAGGATTCGACCCACTTGTGAAGTCGAAGTTAGCTTCTTTAAGATGAAGATACAAGAGCTGTCATTATTGTCATTACTCTTTGTTTCCAATGCAGGCTCAATAGGTGAGCCAAATAGACAACCCCCTAAGGCCCCTAAATTTTTACATATTCTTGTACCAATAAAAGTATTAATTAAGCCTTGAATACTCATTAATAAATAAAAAGTAGTTGTTTTTTAATCAAAGAAAAACCAGTTAAAGAAAAATGTTTTCATTGGATGGGTCAATCATTTAATCTCTCACACATAAATGTTAAAAGAACTCATCAATCTTACACTAGTAAATAAATTTATACTCAAATTTTATTTAGAGATATCAAATATATACCTTTATTTAAATTTTCAATCATATTTTTTTAGTATTTGGTTACTTCATTCAATAAATAGTATTTATTTTAATTGTATAGTTATTAAGTAATGGGATGGGTTCATTTTAATTTAGAATTTTTTTTCTAAAAAATATATATTTTAAATGAAAAAAAAAACAAAAAAAAACAAAAGTTAAATAAATATTCTATTAATATTCAAAGTATAAGAATAGAACTCACTTGAAGTAAACGCCTTAGGCCCCACAATACCTTGAGCCAGCCCTGTTTGTTTTATAATAGAAAATTCTAGAATGTAGAAAACTCAAAAACACAAATGTCATGTGTTAGGTTCTAAGTAATTAGGAACTAATGTATTAAAACTCTATTTTGTAATATTGGCAAACCATGATCAAAACAGATGTTAGTCTTGTTTAGACTTGCTCAAAGTATAGATCTTTTATGTAAAGTTGGAATCGAGTTAACTGCAGAATTAAGTGTACAATTTTGACTAGCTCGATCGATCGAGAATTAGACTCGATCAATCAAAAGTTGGGCAGAATGTTTTTTCTATAGAATTTCCAACTCAGTCCTAAGCCCATATGACGTGTAGGGTTTTATATTTTGCCCTAGGTATAAAAGGAAAACCCTAGCCACATTTTTGTAGTTGCTCTACTTGCTGTGTGTGTGAACCTTTTGTGAGATCTAGAGATGGTTGTCTTCACACATGCTTAGGATTACCTAGAAGAGATTATGTTGAGAGCTTGATGATCGTTTCAGTTGCTGCAATAAGAGCTTAAAGATACACAAGCGGGAGTGCTTGTACTTGCTAGGAATTCAAGAAAGAAGGAGTCCGTGGTCTTGGAGCTATCACGTGGTCATGGTAGTAAGTTTTCTACACGAGGTAGCAATAGAATGTTAGTGGTCTAAGTCGCTATTGTAAAACTTCGATTCTTTCATAGTGGATTCAGTTTTATCTTAAGGATAACTAGATTAAATCATCTCCAGGTTTTTTACCGGTTTGGTTTTCCTAGGTCATTATATCTTTGTGTTATTTATATTCCGCACTTTACATTGATATGATTATATGATTGTGTTAATCTAGATCTAAAATTTCGACTAAGTAATCACTTGGTTAATTTACTAGATTAATCTGATTGTGTTTTAAGGGGTCTAAAAACCCACATTATGGAATAACAATAGACACAAAAAGTTATGAAAAAACAAAAGACACAAATAATTATAGAAAAACAAAAAACATGAACTGTTATTAAATATCAAGAGGCACCTTTTGGTTTACCACTTCCAACACACACACACACACACACACACACACACACACACACACACACACACACACACACACACACACACACACACACACATATATATATGTATATATAATATGATTTCTAGCTAACATTTAATTCTACCCTTTTTGGCCTAAAAGGAAACAAAATGGAAGTACTCAAGGGTGTTTGCTGCAATTTATGTTAAATAGAATGGTATTAATGCTGTACATTTTTAGACCCCTTAAACACCAGTTGTTTAACCTAATATTAAGCCAAGTTAATTAACAAATTCATTAATAAGATCTAGGTAAAAAACATTCAAATCATATTATGTAAATAGTGCGGAAATATAAAGAACACACGATATGATAATCTAGGAAAACCAAACCGGTAAAAAACCTGCGGAAAATTTAACCTAGCTATTGTCAAGGTAAAATAGATCCACTATGAGAGAATTGAAGTTTGTACAATAAGACTTAGATCACTAACATCCTATTGCTACCTTGAATAGAAAAGTTACTACCACTACCACGTGACAGCTCCAAGTTCATGGACTACTTCTTTCTTTGATCCACAACAACCACAAGTTCTCCTACTTGTGTTTTTCTTTAAGCTTTTGAAACAGCAACTGTAAAGATCACCAAGTTCTTGACATCAATCTTGATCTTGATAATCCTAAGTGTGTATGAAGGTAAACACCTCTAGATCTCACAGAAGATTCACACACAGAGCATATCAACAACATCTAAAACATGGCTAAGGTTTTTCCTTTTATACTTGAAGCAAAACATAAAACCCAACACGACATATGAGCTTGGGTTGAGTTGGAAGTTCCGCAGAAAAAAACAATCTACATGAGGTTCGATCGATCGAGTCTAATTTTCAATTAACCAAGCCTTGCAAATTTAGTCCAATAAATTCTTCAATCATTTGATTCCAACTTTACACATAAACACACTTTGAGGAGCCTAATCTAGACTCTAAGTTTTGATCATGGTTTGCCAACACAATGGACATTGAAGTTCTAATACATTTAGTTCCTAAAGTCTTAGAACTTAACAAATGCAATTAACAACAAAAATCCAGAGAGAGACCAGGAAAAGGGATGTGAATATCAAGGGCACAGATAGTGCGATCCTCTTGGGACTTTTAGCAACCCTGAAGTATCGCTAATTGGCGAGGATCGGTGGTTATGGTAGTGGTTATGGTGGTGGTGGTGGAAGTGTAATTCGAGAGCTTCCAGTGGCGGTATCTTGGGGATTGAAAGACAGTGGGAGCATCGCCTTCTTTGTAGACCATCATGCACGTCAATGATTCTCCATTAGAATGTGTTGGCAAAAGAATCACCAATAGGAGTAGGAGGATGTCAAATTTGAATGATTCATTCATTTGCTACTGTTTGGAAAACTGAAAATTCACCATTAGGTACTGTTGTTTATATGTGAAAATTGATTTTTTTTTTTTTTTGAGTAAATAGGTCGGTGGTGAGCTGCAACGCAAACTATTATTATTATTTTCTTCTAAAATCTTGTCAGTTTAGTTTGTTCATTAGTTAATTTTTTTTTTTCATGTTTTTGTTTACAAAGTAGATTGGGAAGTACTTATAAGCCAACTTATTATTATTTTTTTTTTACTATTTGTAAGTATTACTTTAGTTATTTACTCATAAAAGCATATATGGGAGCCCAAAAGGACATGATTTAAGTGGAGAAAAAATCTCTCTCATAATAAATAATTATACAAATTAATCATTCTTGTAGAAATTAAAAAACACTAAATACTCTATAAATCCAATATATATATATAGTTAAAAAATCACAAAGGTGAAATATACTCTCTTCATTTCAGGTGACTTGAAATGATGAGGAATCTATTTTAGAATTTCTACCGTTGATTACTGTGAGGGTGTTTTTTTTTTTTTTTTTTTTTTTTTTTTTTTTTTTTTTTAAGGTTAATTTTAAGATAAAACTAAAACTATATTGTCAAAATATTAAGTGATTTATTAGTTGTTAAGATAATTTTTATAAGTATGATTCAATTATATAAGTTTTAAGAAATTTAAATGGGTTTTGGTGATTAAAAGATTAAGTCAAACTCTTTGTCTTCAAATAACAAGGCTCTATATAATAAGGCTCTATAGCTCAATTGATTGATATTTTTTTTTCATATAAATAGAATAGAATTTCACCTATAATGTACACCAATCAATTTTTAGTATAGACAGAGTTCAATTGGTGGACATTTTTTTAATAAAGAAAATAATTTCACCTATAACGTCTACTACATAATAAATGCTCTTATCATTAGGCTAAAACACCAATTAGTTTTTGGTGTAGATGTAATTCGAATCCAAGATCTCTTACAACGACAAGAGACTTTACTAATTGAGCAAACTAGAATATATTGGTTGGCATTTCTTGACATTTTCAATGAAAACATTCATAGTTCAAACCTCTTTCTCTTGTTGTAACTATTGAAATTATCAATAACAAAAAATTAATAGAATTCACTATTATATGAGAGGAACGAGTACCAATCATTGATTCACTATACCTTCAAAATACTAAATAATTGCTTAAGGAGAGAGAGAGAGAGATCCAACATAAAATACTTAAACTATTCAATTTTTTTTTCAAGAAACTAAAATTATTCCATTATTGAACTCATAAGCCCCACAAAAAAAACACACACATCTTATCCCAAATTAATTTAAAATAGCAAAAAAATGCATCCCATATTAATTTAAAATAGAAAACAAATTATTTCAATCCTTAAGCACACCATCAATCTCGATTGATAGAAGAAGTACAAATATTCAAAAATAACAAGTTTCTATAATGTAGAGAAAAAAAAACCCTAGAGAGAAACAGCCTTATTGCTTGATCGGGGAACCTTCTTGAAAATAGCCCATACAATATCAACATAGAGCGGTAACTGTTGTATGGCAAAGAAGACTATCGGCAGACATGTCGCTGCATATACCGGAAAGGCCTTGTCTTTCAATTTATTCTTAAGCATAAAGTAATGTCCAGCACAAAAAGAAATCAACATTGATGTAATGGATACAAGGAGAGAAGTTAAGCCAAGTAGAAGTTTCTTTGGCAAGTCTCTACGAAAATCTTTCTGTTCATACCGAGAAGTGAGGATGGCAAGAAACGAGAACAAAGCAGTGATGGAGAAGCAAAGAGCAATGAGTGAGAAGACGGCAAAGATGGTGAGCATTGTGTGGCTTTCAAGGTTTGGTGCCCCGTTTGTTTCATTGATGCTGCCTGGGATAGTGGTTGATGAGGCAAAGGCAACGGTTGCAATGAGAGCAGCCACAACTGAGCAGGATTCAGATGTTTTGTTTAGCCACTCGCCTCCTTGCTTGACTAAATTCTCGTGTGTTTCGTTGAAGATTTCTTCTGGGGTTTTGTTCTCTTTATTGACTTGATAGCAGAAGTGCAGAGGCATGTTGTCTTTTACAAACTGCATGCATTAATATATATTTATAGTCACCAAGTCATGGAATTAATGTACACAAGAAAATAATATGATATTCTATCCTAATTTTATTTTTACTTAAATATAGAAATTAATAGTTATGGTAGTTAAGGGTGTGTAGCCAACCCACCAACTTGCCAAAATTGACTAAACCCAACTCAACCTGTCGAGTTGGGTCAATTTTTAGGGGTTGGTAGGTTGGATTGGATTATGAATTTTTTTTTTTTTTTTAATAGTGGGTTGGATTGGGTTTGGGTCATAACAATCACAAACCCGCCTAACCCGACCCTACCCCCCTATATATTTAAAATTTAAATTATATATATTTACAAATATATTATATAATTAATTTTTTTATTTAATTTATTCCCCTATTTAGCTCTTCCTATATAAAACCTAATTATCTCGCAAACCCTAACAATCTTATTTCTCTCTCTGCTACCTCCCACTCTCACTCTCCTACTCCACTCCTATTTGTTTATAACTGAGTTAAGATACTAGTTTATGTATATTTTGTTTATCAACTTAGTTGGATATATTTCGTTTATAAGTGAGTTGGAATACTAGTTTATGTATATTTTATTTATCAACTCAAGTTGCAGGTGAGATATATATATATATATATATATATATATATATATATATTTTCTGCTCAATTTAATAATAATAGTAATAAAAAAATAAAAAATAAAAAAAGTCCAACCCATGGGTTCAACTCGATCCATGTGGATTGGGTTGGGTTGAATTTTTAAGGAGATATGTGTTATTTAAAAATCATAAAAAATAACACATATCTTTCTTAAATTTAAAAATAACAATTTTTAAGGAGATATAATTGTATAAGATATTTCCTAAAATAAATGTTAAGTTTTATTCTAATGTTATAACTCACAACCAAACTAATAAATAGGTTTAATTAATACATTACAACACATTTTATTATTAGTAATAAAGATTACAATTCCTGTCGTAATCCTCATCCAATGTACTAAACGTACTTTAAATATTTTTAACACACACATGGAAAGAGAGGAGAAGTTATTAATAACTACCCCTAATGGTAGTTATTAAGATCTATTTGATTATATAATTGTGTTTGTGTATAAAACTATATGTTCTACCTTTAAAAGAAAATAATTCATATCAGGATTCTAATGAATGAGTGTAAAAATAGAAGGTTTAGTAGGGAATTATTATAAATTTAAAATCAATTAAAATTAGATATTTTTGAATTTTTTTTTTTGATTTTATATTCAATGGTGAAATTTTTATATCATAAATCTAGGTAATGGAAGAGTCATAATATACTCTCTCTGTCCTAGTTTGTTTGTCCTCTATTCTATTTTAAGATGTCCCAAAATATTGTCCTGTTTTTAAAAATAAAATTAATTAATTTACTAATGTTCCTATTATACCCATATTTTATTTTCAAAACTATTTGAAAAGAAAACTGACAAATATTTTAAAAAAATCAATCTAATTGGGCCACTTTTTAAGTTGCCTCATTAAGAATAACTTTTTTTTTAAAAAAAAAAATTGATAAATTTATTTAAGGGTAATTTTGTAAACTTATATATTTTTATAAGATAAACAAAACAATAAATAATAATCCCTTAAAAAGTTTAACTTTTCAAACATAACAAATAAATTGAGATAGAGGGAGTATTTTTTTAGGGAGACTCGGGGTCCATTTGGATACAACTTATTTTGCTAAAAATTGAAAACTGAAAACACTGTAACAAAATAATTTTTAAATGTGTGAATAGTACCGTGAGACCTATTTTTAAATTTTTTTTTTTAATAAAGTAGTTGTGGGTCTCGTAAACAGTACATGAATAATGTTAGTTGTCCCCTAAAGCTGAAACGCGTGAAAAAAAAAATTAAAAACAAAAGGCGTGAAACCACTGAAACGCCAAAAACATAAACACAGGTAGAAATAATTTCTACCCAAACGCACACTCAAAGCTAAATATATCATAAATGTTGTACAATTATTATTTACGGGAAAAATTTTGAAAAAAAAAAATTATAAGAGGGAGGAGAGAATTTTTAAAAGCCAAGGCCTTCATGTGCCCCCTCCTCTGACACTGTAGGTAAGATGGTGACATTTGCTACGATGTGCTATAATTACATTGTGTGATTTCGTGCATATGTGGTCAAAATCTCTTTGGTAATTTATTCAACAAAAATTGGAGGTCAAAATTGGTTTGAGTTCATACCTCATACCACTTGATTTCCCACTGCATTTGCAATGCAGCACCAGGAATTAGCCAAGGCTTTTGCTTTCCTATCTCAGCTGCTAGATGCAATGCATTGTTGTCATTTTTATCCCCTTCATGAATTAATTTACGTTTCACAAAATCTTGCTCGAGCAGTAGCAGTAATACATGTGTTTGCCTGTTCTTCGCGGCCAAAAGTACAATATTTTTACCTTCACTCTGTTCATTAATGGCCACTGGAAACTTTTTGAGTATGTGCTCAACCATTTCCGTGATACCATTTCTTGCTGCAAGCAATATGGTTGTCTCTGTCTTTGTCACTTTAGACATTTCTTTTCTCTTGTCATCAATGGCCATTGGTGGAAACTTTTGAAGTATTTGCTCGACCATTTCTGTCAGACCATTTCTTGCCGCAACCAATATGGGTGTCTCTATCATTTTTGTTTCAGGCGTTTCCCCTTTTCCAGGCACTGGCAGTAAAATAAGTAAGGGTGTCTCTGCCTTTGCCAATTTAGTCGTTTCCCCCTTTCCTGCTAATAATAGAGTACATATTCAAATGTTTTCCACATAGATATACTTATAAAAAAAAGGGATTAATTCCAATTGAAATTTCCCATAATCACTTATATAACTCAAATCAATTGAGTACACAGCTGATGATGTACCTTCGTAATTGAACAAAATTTCTCATCAAACTTCTTATATATCTTTTTTTTAGGTGTGAATTTTGAAAATCTAATCGTTAAATTTTATATTCCTTATGTTCTTAATATGCATACTAAGTTTCATTCAAATCGGATGTTATTTGCTATTCAATTAATAAACTTATTTTTTATACACAATTTTATATGACAAAAACTTGAAATTTTTACACTTGTTGGAAGACATAACAACTGATATTTGATCTTCTTAAAAATTTACGAGCATAAAGGATATAATATGAATATGCAATCTAACAGTTAGATTTCAAAATTCATAACCTATATAAAAATATATAAAAAGTTTGAGGAACTTCTCTGCAAACTAATTTGGAGAAAAACTTTGTTCTTTCATAATCCAAGTCCATATATATATATATATATATATATATATATATATATATATAAATCCATAAATCTATGATATGGGAGAATAATGAATCACCTCTTTCATTCGTTTTCTCTTCTTGAGCAGTTTCGTTTAGCTTATTTCCATCTTGTGGTTCAGTTTTGGCAACTGTGGCTGTGGTATTGTCACTGTCTGTTGGTGATGGTGGTACTTCCCGAATTCTATGTGTTTTCCCAGGGTTCGCCCCACTTGTTAAGCCAAACTTCTTAGCATCGTTGTGTGTATGTTTGATCAGAAATTTCATGATTTGAACCGAATATACGTGCTTTCGTTTTATACTTCTTATACCCTCTGGATTGTCATAATCAATATAAGATAATTACACAAAAAGAAAATATATTAATTAATGCACCGATAAGTACTTAAAAAGCTAACAAATTTACATGATAATGAAGGAGATTGAAACCACGTTGATAAGATAAATAAATAATTATGGCTTCTTTAAAAAAGTATTTTTTTTTTTTTAAAAAAAATAGGAGAAAATGGGCAAATGCGCCTTTCAAAAAAAAAATCCAGCATTTTACCCTATTTCCTAAACTAATTAGGGACATGTCTTTCTTTTGAAACATGATTTTCTCAAAATCGAGTTATAAAAAAATAAAAAAAATAAAAAATTTTGGAGCCCTATAATGGCGTTTTAAAAAACCTATAATAACGTTTTAAGGATCTATAATAACGTTTTGTAACTCGATCTCCATGAAGTCGAGTTACATACAATTTTTCTTTTCTTTTTTTTACCTATAACTCGACTTCATGGAGATCGAGTTACAAAATGTCACTATAGGTCTTTAAAACATCAATATAAGCTCCTTAAAAAGAGGGACATTTCCCTAATTGATTTGGAAAATATGGCAAAATGCTGGAATGTTTTTTTTAAAAGGGCAAATGCCAATTTTTCCCCAAAAAATTCTATTTTATATTAGAAAGTTCAAAATTTGTAAATGTTAACTTTATATATATATATATATATGTGTGTGTGTGTGTGTGTGTGTGAGCGCGCGCGCACGTGCAGGGGTGTTAAAAAGTTGGGTGAAAGTCTAATATAGAGGCAAACCATATCCAAAGCCCAGAATTATCCTGATGAATATTGTGTACAAAAGACGGAAAATGTTATAACAGTCTTCATAATGTCTCCGAACAAATCGATGAACTTCCCTCCCAGCTTTAAATTCTGTACCAAACAAAAATAATTTATTATAATGTGCAAATAAAAAGGTTTAATTAGAAAAACTACTTTCATTGGGCTTCAACAATGACAATAATTGGCAGTACTGTAAGGCCATTATAGCCTTCGACTATTTAGAACCTAGTTTTTTTTTAAACGGGGAATGGATGAGAAGTATAGAAAAATTAACTTAATTCGATATACTCACTTTCTATAGAGAAATACACTAAGCAATTAATTGGTTTGTGAAATATGATTATAAATATGTATTTATAGAATCATAAAACTATTCTATTGACCCACATGACCTTATCTTAATGGTTTTATTACTTCCCATATGCATTAATAATTTCTACATATATTAAATGTGATTAACATACTTAAAATTTTAACTAACTAAATACAATATTACAATAATTATTATTTATATACCTAGGGTTCCTAACACTGACCTAAAGTTTCAATAGGTGTATATGTGCAACTTAGAGCACTCACATTAGTGCTTATATAGTTTCTCAAAAAAAAAAAAAAAAAACTTTAGTACTTATATAATATAAGAAATGACTACATTTTAGCCAATCAAACCCAAAATCCACTTACCTCTAGTCATGCAAAGATGTGTAAAAATACACGATTGCTATAATAACCATGTAAATTTATATTGACACTATTTATTTTATATTTAATTTTTTATTCTTTCTTTATGTATCTTGAGAATGAAGGAAAATAGTAGATAATGATTATATGAAAAAAGATAATAAAAAAAATTTAAAAACCAGGAAAATTGATATTTTAAATAAATGTAGTATAAAATAATAATCTTATATGAGACATTTTGAAAAGTAAGTATGTAAAAAAAAAAAAAAAAAGTAGATTCTTATATATACTAAAATAGGCAAAATGTATGAGCTGATGTGAATGCTCTAAACTTGTGTAAATTTAGATTGTTGCTACAATTATCTGTGAAAAAATATACACAATTACTATTCACATGCAAATTTATTTTCTGTATTTCTTTACTCATTAACTCAAAGAGGGATGATTTGAGAGAGTAATATAAAATTGATAAAAAATAATATTTTAACGGAATATAATGTAAAATAGATAATCATATATGAATGTTTATTAAAGTTAGTTGTGTTAAAAAAAAAAAAAAAAAAGTTCTTATGCTAAAATATACAAGAATTTTTGCAAGAGCTAATAAAAATGCTAAATAAAACCATACTAAGTCTCAAACCCAACTTATTTGAGATTTTTTTTAACAAATTCATCTCATGCATAAAAACCGTTGTAGACTTGTAGCTCAAATGATATATACTATTTGTTTTTTTTTTTTTTTGAGAAAGTATCTATTATTTGTTCCCAATTGGAACATCCAATATTTAAATCACTCATTCTGCATTGTAACTATAGAAATTTATTTTTTTATTTATTTTTTTAAATCAACTCACTTTTTACCATATGCATTTCTTACCACTACAAAAAAATCGTCCTGTCCCAGCGTTTTTTTCCCAGCGTTTTTACAAACCGCCGTAATAGATAAGCCTATACCAGCGTTTTTTGCCAGCGCTTTACAAAGCGCTGCTATAGGAGGCCTATAGCAGCGTTTTACAAAAACGCTGGTATAGGAAGCCCAAAAACGCTGGTATAGGGTTACGGATTTCCATTATGGAGAATGCCTATCCCGGCGCTTTTAAAAGCGCTGGGACAGCTCTCTCCATACGGAAATGGAGAGACCTATCCCAGCGCTTTTAAAAGCGCTGGGATAGGTCATTCATGAGAAAGATCTGTCCCAGCGTTTTTAAAAGCGCTGGGACATCCCTTTCTCATAAGGGGATGAGAATGACCTGTCCCAGCGCTTTTAAAAACGCTGGGATAGGTCATTCATGAGAAAGATCTGTCCCAGCGTTTTTAAAAGCGCTGGGACATCCCTTGCTCATAGGGGAATGAGAATGACCTGTCCCAGCGCTTTTAGAAGCGCTGGGATAGGTCATTCATGAGAAAGATCTGTCCCAGCGTTTTTAAAAGCGCTGGGACATCCCTTGCTCATAGGGGAATGAGAATGACCTGTCCCAGCGCTTTTAAAAACGCTGGGATAGGGTCAATCTAAGAAATAACCAAAATACCCCAAAACCATCAAATGATCAAAGCTTGCTCGAAACCTGAAAATTACAAGTAGCCCCGAAACCGAAAAAATGACCAAAATACCTTTGAAACCCAAAAAATGACCAAAATACCCTTGAAACCCAAAAAAAGTGACCAAAATACCCTCGAAACCAAAAATTACCAAAACAACACCAAAACCCAAAAAATGACCAAAATACCCTTGAAACCCAATAAAATGACCATAATACCCTTGAAACCAAAAATTACCAAAATACCACCAAAACTCAAAAAATGACCAAAATACCCCCGAAACCTTTAAAATGGCCAAAATAACCCTGAAACCTAAAAATTGACCAAAATAACTTAGAAACCAAAAAATGATCAAAATACCCTCGAAATCTAAAAAATAACTGAAATACCCCTTGAAACTTAGAAAATGACCAAAATACCCTTAAAATCTAAATATGACCAAAATAACCCCTAAACCTAGAAAATGACCAAAATACCCTGAAACCTATAAAATGACAAAAATGGCCCTTGAACGTATAAGTTGATAAAAATACACCCTAAACCTAAAAAATTACCCAAATCCCCCATAAAACTAAAAACTTATTAAACAACCTCCAAAACTTTGAAAATTACAAAAAATGGCCCCAAAATCAAAAAGTTAACAAAACACCCCTAAAACCTCGAAACCTAGTGACATTCCCTCAAAACCGACAAAATGATTCAAATAGTCTTAGAACCTTTAATTTAACGAAAATACCCTTGAAACATCCAAAATACCCCAAACCCCTTTTTGAGTAATTTTAGAGGCTTCGGGTGTATTTTGTTCATCTTATAGGATTAGTGGTATGTTGGTCGTTTTAGATATTTTGAGGGGTATTTTTGTTGTTTTATAGGTTTAGAGGTATTTTGGTTGTTTTAGGGGTTTTAGGGTATTTTTGGTAATTTTAGAGGTTTCAAGTTGTTTGTGGCCATTTTAGTGGTTTTCGGTTTATTTGGGTCATTTCAAAGGTTTAGGGGTATTTTCTTCACTTTATAGTTTTGAGGGAATTTTAGTCATTTTTTAGGTTTCATGGGTATTTTGGTCATTTTTTATTTCGAGGGTATTTTGGTCATTTTTGGGTTTTGGGGGTATGTTGGTTATTTTTTGGGTTTTAGGGGTATTTTGGTAATTTTGGGGGTTTCGGGGCTATTTTGCTCATTTTTTGGGTTTCAGGAGTATTTTGGTCATTTTTTAGGTTTCGGCGGTTTTTTTATTTTATTTTTAGGTTTCGGGGGTATTTTGGTCATTTTTAGTTTTCTAGATTATTTTGATCAAATTTTAGGTTTTGGGGTTATTTTGGCCATTTTTTAGGTTTCGAGGGTATTTTTGTCATTTTTAGGTTTAAGGGGTATTTTGGTCATTTTTTAGGTTTTGAGATTATTTTGGTCATTTTTTAGGCTTTGGGGTTTTTTTGGCCATTTTTTAGGTTTCAAAGGGATTTTGGTAATTTTTAGGTTTCGGGGGTATTTTGGTAATTTTTAGGTTTTCGGGGGTATTTTGGTCATTTTTAGCGTTTTTAGGGTATTATGGTCATTTTTAGGTTTTGTGATTATTTTGGTCATTTTTTAGGCTTTGGGGTTTTTTTGGCCATTTTTTAGGTTTCAAAGGGATTTTGGTAATTTTTAGGTTTCGGGGGTATTTTGGTCATTTTTAGGTTTTCGGGGGTATTTTGGTCATTTGGCCAGTAGTGTCCGTTTCACTTGGATTCTCTTCATTTGCATCTAGAAAAGAAAAGTAACTCCGTTATAGAAGCGGTCCAGCAGGATAGTTTGGGGGGTGGATACTGGGTACTCAATTTATTGTATTTTTAATTGCTTATTTCTATTTTTTTTTATAATAATAATAACAAAAAAATGTTTCCAGTGATTTTATGGTAAAAAAAGAAAATCTTAAAGAACAAAATTACGTAATTTTGGATCACTCTAACAGTTCATTTTAATGGAGACTAATGACATTGGCATGACTGAATTGAATGAATTTAAAACTTAAAAGGGTCAAATTGAATGAAAGTGAAGTTGAAGACTAGAATTGAATTTTTGGCAAAATTAATTAGAGGATGTAATTTCTAAATTAGCATTTTTTATGTGTAAAGTTAGAATCGAGTGATTGCAGAATTTACTGGATTAAATCTACAAGGCTCGATTGATCAAAAATTAGACTCAATCGATCGAATCTCATGCAAATTGTTTTTTCTGCAGAATTTTCAACTCAGCCCAAGCTCATATGACGTGTAGGGCTTTATGTTTTGCTTCAAGTATAAAAAGAAAAACCCTAGCCCCATTTTAGTTGTTGTTGATATGCTATGTGTGTGAATCTTCTATGAGATCTAGAGATGTTTACCTTCATACACACTTAAGGTTATCAAAATCAAGATTGATGTCAAGAACTTGGTGATCTCTTCAGTTGCTGTTTCTAGAGCTTAAAGAAAAACACAAGTAGGAGAACTTGTGGTTGTTGTGGATCAAAGAAAGAAGTAGTCTGTGGACTCAAACTTGTCATGTGGTCGTGGTAGTAAATTTTCTATTCGAAGTACCAATAGGATGTTAGTAGTCTAAGTCTTATTGTATAAACTTTAATTCTTTCATAGTGGACCTGTTTTACCTTGAAGATAGCTAAGTTAAATCCTCCCTAAGTTTTTTACTGGTTTGGTTTTCCTGGATTATTATATTGTGTATTCTTTATATTTCTACACTATTTACATGATATGATTTGAATGCCTTTAACCTAGATCTTATTAATGAACTTGTTAATTAACTTGGCTTAATATTAGGTTAAACAACTTGTGATTAAGGGGTCTAAAAACGTACACAATTTTTTCTTATACACTCTATACTTGTAAAATTTCAAAATGATCAGAAATTATTAATCTCATCATTTATCATCTCATTTATTAAAAAAAAAAAAAAAAATACAATTTCAAGTTTTGTATTTTAAATTATGCATAAAAGATGAGCTGACATATAGAATGGTAAATAACATTCTATTAGCACGAAATTTTAATTGAGAGAGAGAGAGAGAGAGAGAGAGAGAGAGAGAGAGAGAGAGAGAGAGAGAGAGAGAGAGAGAGAGAGAGAGAGAGAGAGAGAGAGAGAGAGAGAGAGAGAGAGAGAGAGAGGCATACCATGTTCCGGAGTATCACTTGGAGCTTGGGAATTTGTACAAAACAAAATTAATAATTTTAATGCGCAAATAACAAGGTTTATTTAGTAGAACCACTTTTCATTGACATTTAATAATGACAATAATTTATATATATATTACAAGACAAAACTCAGAGAAAATTTAATTTAATTGTCAATTTTATGCCACATGTTTCATCTAATTTTTAATTTTTGTGTCAGGTGTTAGGTTCTAAAGACTTAGGAACTAATGTATTTAGAACTCTAATTGTAATGTTGGCAAACCATAATCAAAACAAGTGTTTGTCTTATTTTAGACTCGCTCAAAGTGTGTGCGTTAATGTAAAGTTGGAATCAAGTGGCTGTAGAAGTATTGGTGACTTTCGGCCTGGCTCGATCGATCGAAGAACAGGCTCGATCAATCGAATCTCGGCCAGAATTTTATTTTCTGTAGATTTCCAACTCAGCCCTAGCTCATTTAAAATGTTTAGGGTTTTATATTTCTACCCCAGGTATATAAGGCAAACCCTAGCCACGTTTTACATGTTACTCATATTGCGGTTTGTGTAAATCTCTTGTGAGATTTGTGAGGAGCTTTCCTTTACACAAGCTTAGGATTATCAAGAGGAGATTCATTCAAGAACTTGCTGATCACTCAATTGCTGCACTAAAGAACTTTAAAGAAACACAAGTGGGTTTGCTTGTACTTGCTGGAGAATCCAAGAAAGAAGGAGTTCATGGTCTCGGAGCTTGCATGTGATCGTGTCAGTAAGTTTCTACTGGTGGGTAGCAATAGGATGTTAGTGGTCTAAGTCCTATGGTAAAACTTCGATTCTTTCATAGTGGATTCAGGTTTACTTTAAGAATAGCTAAGTCAAATCCTCCCCAGGTTTTTACCGTGTGATTTCCTAGGTCATCATATCTTTGTGTTATTTATATTTTCGCTGCTTTACTTGATATGATTATATGTTTGTGTTAACCTAGATTTGTTAATTTGACTAAGTAATCACTTGGCTAATTACCTAGGTTAATCTGATTGTGGTTTTAAGGGGTCTAAAAACAAACATCAAGTAAATTATTGAGTGTAAAAATCAAAGAATCCAAAATCCAATTAGATTCTAAATTGGACTTCAATTAGAGTCCAATTTGGGGCTACATGTCCATCTAATTTTTTATTATTTGTAGTAAGGGAATTATTGGATACAAAAACTGAAGAATCTAAATCTAATTAAATTCTAAATTTATTTATATATATATATATATATATATATATATATATAATGAGAAACTATTACATAATTTAGAATTGTATGATTTAAAAATGTGTAAGTTAATACCATGTTTAATTTAAATCTCTTCTAAAAAAAATGTGTAATTTGAACCGTGTAATTATAATTGCTTTTAATTGTACCCATGCATGTATATGAGATTACACACTAGTATATGTATATATGTGTGTGTGTGTGTGTGTGTGTGTGTGTGTGTGTGTGTGTGTGTTAATAGGAAAAGTTGAGAAAAAATCCAATTAGATTTCAAATTGGAATTCAATTAGAGTCTAATTTTATCCCACTTGTTCCATCTAATCTAAGTTCTTAAATTTTTGTGCCTAGTGAATTAATTCAATGTGAAAATTGGATTTCAATGAATGTTTAATTTTGCGCCAAGTGTGCCAAATGAGTTAATTTAGAGTAGAAAATGAGGAGTCCAATATAAATAACCATAAAAAACCTAATCATATATTTAAATCTATATATAAAATTAGAGAAAGAGAGAGTGAATGATTTTATATTTATGAACCTTTATTCTTTGTATAACTAAAAACAATTCAAATTTATAAATCATTTATATAATATACCATGACTATGTATGGTTTATTACTAACTAGGTAATATATATAAACCAAAATTTAGAGAAAATTCAATTAGAATCGAAATTAGATTTTGCTTTTGTTAGCTTCCCATACAAATTAAATTGTTTAGATTTTTGCTGTTATTTGAACTAATGAGCATATTTTTTATACTATTTCTAATAAGATATTTTGTATGCGAAGATGTAAGGACCAGATTTGGCTTGGACCCCAAAACAAGATTGGGTTCTGGCCCAACAAGCCCAAACAATAAATTTGTAGAGCATGGGAAAAAGAACTAGCCTGGTTTTAGAAATTAGGTAACAATCGTGGATGGTTTGGGAGGATAGTTGTAAGTAGAAGATATAAAAATCGTCATCGGCGTAGCCTGAATAGTATAACCAAGAATCTGGAGTTCTTCCTTTTGTGTCGTATTTCTTAATCTTTTTTCTATATGTTTTTCCATCTCCCTTTCTTTGGACACATTTTCATGTTATTTACCATGATTTTAGTACCATTCTTACCGTACACATGTAAATTGGGTTATGGCAACTTCTCCTTGTTCCATCTCACACCTCCCTGAACCTTCTATCACCAGCTGTAAGGCTACTTATTCACTGTTCAGGTATCACCTCCACATTAACACGGCTAGAGAGTTAGTTGGGAAGCATTTAATGTGGAGGTAACAGCTTTTACAGATATTTGTTATCCTCCGCCCTCATCCCTTATCCAATTTTTGACCCCCCTGTTATAAGGTTCCCTTAAAACAGTATCCAAGGGGATAAGGATGTTTCAAATCTCCTCGAACAAATGTTCCGAGGTAACTTTTCGCCTCGGATAGGTTTAAGTCTACTATAAATAACTTTCAACTCTTCCTGCAATGCAATTTCCACTTCTATCTTAGTTGATCATTCTCGGATATGTTTGCGTCCTCGGACTGGGTCATTAGGCCACAAGCCCAGCCCATTCAGCCTAAACAGTACTCCAGAGGCGACTGGTCCCCACAAAAGATATTGAATGTAACAAACTTTAATTGAGCTAAATGATCCTATACATCTACCCCTATTCAATTTATGAGATAATATTTAACCAATTTATTATTTTATGCTATGTTATATTTAGTAGAATTTCACAAACAATAATTGTAAATTGATATTGTATATGTAGTATCCAATAGTAATTTTCAAAATTATATATGTAATTATAATGTAATGAGAAACTTGGCGTAACTAATATCATTAAAATTGTAAGGAAAAACTATTTTAGTACCTCCAAATGTCCTGGTTGAACTATGTCTTATATGTTTAATAACTCAAACTAACATCAATAGCACCATTACAATTCATCATTCTTGTGTGTAACTATGGGTTACATACTAGCTAAGGATAATGACAGATATAAGTTTTAGCAATATTTAACAGATTAGCTTTAGTAGTATTTGAAGGCTAGTAATGTTAGAATTATGGTTAAATAATTAAGTTTATTATTTCCTAATAACTTAGGTTTTGGGACAATCGACAATTTATCTCGATATTATAGCAGGAGATTCTAAGTTTAATCATTATCTTCAAGTTACCTCCCATTAAAATATATATTAAAAAAAAAAAAAAAAATCTCACATATGAGATTCACTTATTAAGAAAGAGTTTAGGTCTACAGGTGAAGGAGAATGTTGGAATTATAGTTAAATGATATAATTCACAATTTTCTAACATTTTAAAATTTTAAGATAATTGATAATTTATTGAGTAAAGCATTCAACCTAAAACTTTAATAGATGGCTGGACCAACTAACCATATTAAATCCAAAACCCAATTGGTGTGGGATTATTCTAATATTTTCAACTCAAATGAACTTTTAATACTAAGCATTTCTGCTAATTCTTCAAAAATATTTATTAAAAAAAATTATGTATCTTTACCAAGAATTTTGTAACTCAATTAATATTTTTTTGTGTTTTTAAATGAAAACGTCCAGAGTTCAAATTCTTAAAACCTATAATAATTATCAAATTATTAAAAAAAATAAAAATAAAAAAAAATAAAAAAAAAAAACTAATGCATTCTCACCTCTTTGTTTTGATTGGCAAATAACATGCGGTTGGTTGGGACTCTCCACATCAGCATCTCGGCATTTGCAATGCCTAATATTTGTTCCTCCAATCACTAGAAAAGGAAAGCAAAATTACAGAACTTAAAGGAAAGAAGAGAAATAATTAAATAAATCAACACTGTTTTTCGTTTGTTTTTGGCTTCTGCCGTATATGTTGAAGTTCTAATCATTCTGTTAATGCTTTTTTTTTTTTTTTTTTTTTTTTTGAGAAAGTTAATGCATTTTTTATTAAAGCTAGAAAATCAAAAGTAATTTTTGAAATAAAATTTTTTTTTTTTACTTGATTAATGAGTGACCTCAATATCAATGAATGGAAAAACAACTGCATGAATCTGGTAAACCTTAAGAGTCCTAAATTATCCTAGAAAAATTCATGTTTCCCCAAGCTTGAGTTGCCCTGATTTTCATGTTCTGTCACAGGTTTTGCAATAACTTTAATTAATGCAAAGAAAAAAGATCCTCTTTATATACCGAATGGAGCCAAAGTCTGCAGCACTTGATAAAACTGGATGCATATGTGGTAATTCTTTGGGAATTTGTGAGTAATATCGTCTATGGAAGATTCATCCAATTCTTTAATGGCAGAATCAATCAATCTTTTATCAACAGTTTCGTGCTCCAGCTCTTCAACATATATACCTTTCACACAACAACAAAGGATGTTGTAGCTACAACACAACGTACTCTGATCTTCAAAATGTAAGAGAGATGACTTGCAGCTAGCTAAAAGTTGAGTCATACTTACAATGATAAATGATGCTCTTCCACCATCCGAGGTGGGAACCACTCTTGAAGACCGAAGGCTTACTTGCTAGGAGATGCAAAGGGGTGATTCCTACCTCGTTCACAGCATAAGCAAGACTAGGTTCCTTTAAAAGTATTTCATATGCCACATCTGTCAACCATAATTAATAATTAGACTTGTTATAAAAATGTTATGAACATAGCATTATTTCATAAATAATTCTGGCCCCCCAAATATAATCTTTAACCTCTTTAAAAAACCAAAAATTAAAATTAAAATTAAATAACAACAATAAAAATTAACCCAACAAAAATAAGAGTAATGTTACATCAACAACAAAAATGCATTTCACAACAAAAATAAGAGTAATACTATATCCATAATATTCTTTTTGTTAGTAGAAAGAAATGGTAGTGACATATGTCCGAGTTATTTTTTTATTAAATTTTGTAAAATTTAATTTTTTAGCGACCATTCTAAAAAAAAAAAAAAAAAAAAATTCCTACGACTGCAATGGTTCCCTAATAACAATACAAGCATATAATTTTTTAATAATAAAAATATTTTAGTATAAGTTATAGTTCTCGTAGCAATTTCTTTTTTAACTTTGGGTCATGAAAATTCAATTCCTTCAACCAATTTTACATTATCGGAATACATTATAAATTTCTACTATATAAAGTAGAACATTAATTCATGTTTTATTCAATAGGTGAAGTGAGAAAAAGTTAAGCAGAAAATCCTCACCGAAATACTCCCACTTGATGGCACAGTGAAGGGCAGTCTCGCCATCATTTCTTCTATAGCCAGGATCGACTGACTTAAGGTCGGTGTCGGTGGCTGCCAGGAGTGCCATATGCAGGTAAAGGAAGATTGGTTTGTAACCATGAAAAGCAGCTAAGAAGAGAGGAGTCTCACCAACTTTGTTACGAAATAAATCTTTATCATCCAAATCTCGAATCTCTGAAAACCCACTAACTAGGGTAGCAAGAAGGATGCATATCTTCAATCTCCCCGTTGATGCGGCCACATGCAAAGGGGTATTCCCTTCATCGTTTTTTATCAGTAAAACGAGCTCCGAAATGTGGGAAATTACACGTATGAGTTCTATAACAATATTTTCTGGTGAAATTGAGACAGCTACATGCAATGCCGTGTCCCTTGACGAGTTGATCCTGGCCGAAATGGCTGCGAATGTGTGTTGCTTATACATCTCAACAATGCTCTCCCAATTACCCGTCATGGTATTCCCGTACAAATTAAGGGCAAGCTCCTCATCCATTTCCTCCGGCATATCTTCCTTTTTTTGGTTACCACTAGGAACAGTTTTTTCGGCTTCCATTTCTTTGTTACAACTAAGACCAATCACGAAAAATATTAGATATGAAACTTAAGAAAACAATAGGATTGTGTACCTTGCAATACTGTAAATGTCTTTCTTTTTTCAAGCTATATATAAAAAGATAAAGGACGAGAGAGAAAAGAATCCTAATCCATATTTAAGAAGTGGTGGTTATTTTATGTTGAGAATAACCAGGCACTTTAATAAATCTCCAAAGTAAAGGAGGACTATTTACCTCTCTCTTTTTTTTTTTTTTTTTTGGATGTTGAGGACTATTAACTTTTTGTGATTAACCAGAAAATATATAAAATAGAGAGAACTTGGCCATTTTTTCCCAACAAGAAAAGACAAATAACACACCAAAAATTGATAGAAACACAAAGAAAGATAAAATGCTAAGACCACAACTTTGCTACAACTTGCTTGATGGGTCCATGTGGGTGATGGGTCCATGCTAAGACACAAAGAAAGAAAGGTAAGTTGTGAGTGATGGGTCCATGTGGGTCCAAAGAAAAGCCAAAAACAAAACAAACAAAAGGTAAACCATTGTGATTTTCACATCACATCTGTATACAAAGCGATAAATGGTACACCATTGTTCTTCTCATAAAGATTTTGCACCATATAGAATAGAAATACTTTAGATTCACAATTGCTTCACTTTATGTATGACAAGGAATCCTTGAATTATTTGTTAATTATTGATGTTTATCGCAATGAAAATGCTAAGATCACATAATTGTACACAACTTTGGTCACAACTTGCTACGTGGCTAAAACTAGTAAAGAGTATATAATTTTCCTTAAAAGATGTCTAGTAGCTCATGGTTAGACTTTTCACTTTCCAGCCAAACGTACTTTTATTAAAGCTTCTAGGGTTTTTTTTTTTTTTTTAATTTATTTCTCACCCCCCCCCCCCCCCCAAAAAAAAGGCATATGCTTTGTAAATCCAGATTAATATAAAAAATGGGGAAAAAAAAAAAATCAACCTTCACTACAATGCAAGTTGACAATTCAGTACCTCATAGAGGGCTTGCCAAAGCTAAATTCATCAAATATTCATTGTTTAACTCTACTCTACTCTCTTTCCATTCAAATTAACCATTAATTAAATAACATGTATGAGTCTGTTTGGATACAACTGAAAACTGAAAATATTGTAACAAAATAATTTTTAAATGTGTGAATAGTACTATGAGACTCATTTTTAATGAAAAAGTTTATGAAAAGTGATGTTTGTGGGTATCGTAAACAGTGTACAAGTGCACTGTTCACGTGAAAAGTCAACATTCACAGCTAGTAAAAAAAAAGAAAAAAAAGAAAAATGCATCACAGAAATGCGGAATCCAAACCGCACCGTAATCCACTTCACGTTTGATGGTGAATCTGTCTCAAATATTTACATTAAATGTTTAGCTAGGTACGTGCTTTTCAGCTTAATTAAGTATCGATCATTGTTCCTCCCCCTACAATTTTAAGCTGCATGCATGTATTCCACGTTACATCTGAATTAGAAAAATGAATTCCTTCCCGTGTTGCACATTGAACTTTTCTTTATCTAAATTAGGGGAGTGGGGAAGTTTCTTTAGAAAAAGAAAGACGAAAGTAATGTGCTATGCCTATACCGACACGAGCAAAGTAGAAGTATATATCCTTCCCTTATCTTAAACTCACAGCAGTCATTATCTTTTTTGTTAGTAGTGTTCACTCTCTCTTTGGTTCTTTTCTTCCTTGTTTCGAAAACTTCACTTTTGGAGAAGTTAGTTCTTAGGGGGAAAAAAAAAAAAAAAGAAAACTGCTGTAAAATAAAGAAAATAGCAAGACAATACTATATATATATATATATATAAAGATTATATATGAACTTCTTCAAGTGATCATCCACCACCACATAAAACATAATTGCTATTTTTCACTTGGAGAATTCGAGATATGGACACTATGTTTCTATTTTTATATTTTAATTCACTTTAGGAGAAATAACAATTGATTCTTGACCAAAATTGATTATTGAAAGACAATTTTAATATTTCATTCTACCCAGATGGTTTGCTTTACTAGAAGAGCTAAAATAGATGTTGAGTTACTATCCTCATAGGCGGAGCCCTAGCTTTTGAAATTTTCCATTAACTTTCTTTTACGTTTTGTAATAAATTTAAAAATTACACAAAAATGTATTCACCGACTCCTTCTAAAGCAAGCCATCTTGTTAGAATGAAATATAAAATTGTCTTTCAAGAATCAATTTTGGTCAAGAATCAATTGTTATCTCTCCTAAAGTGAATTAATATATAAAAATAGATACATAGTGTCCATATCTCGAATTCTCCAAATGAAAAATAACAATTATGTTTTATGTGGTGGAGGGTGATCACTTGAAGAAGTTCATTATATATATATATATATATATATATATATATATATATAGTATTGTCTTGCTATTTCCTTTATTTTACAGCAGTTTTCTTTTTAATTTTTTTTCCCCTAAGAACTAACTTCTCCAAAAGTGAAGTTTTCGGAACAGGGAAGAAAAGAACCAAAGAAAGAGTGAACACTACTAACAAAAAAGATAATGACGGCTGTGAGTTTAAGATAAGGGAAGGATATATACTTCTACTTTGCTCGTGTCGGTATAGGCATAGCATATTACTTTCGTCTTTCTTTTTCTAAAGAAACTTCCCCACTCCCCTAATTTAGATAAAGAAAAGTTCAATGTGCAACACGGGAAGGAATTCATTTTTCTAATTCAGATGTAACGTGGAATACATGCATGTAGCTTAAAATTGTAGGGTGAGGAACAATGATCGATAATTAAGTTGTAAAGCACGTACCTATCTAAACATTTAATGTAAATATATTTGAGACAGATTCACCATCAAACGTGAAGTGGGTTACATGTTATTTAATTAATGGTCAATTTGAATGGAAAGAGAGTAGAGTAGAGTCAGACAATAAATATTTGATGAATTTAGCTTTTGCAAGCCCTCTATGAGTTACCAAATGGTCAACTTGCATTGCAGTGGAGGTTGATTTTTTTTTTTCCCATTTTTTATATTAATCTGGATTTACAAAGCATATGGCTTTTTTTTTTGGGGTGGGGGCGGGGGGGTGCGAAATAAATAAATAAAAACTCTAGAAGCTTTAATAAAAGTATGTTGCTGGAAAGTGAAAAGTCCAACCATGAGTTACTAGACATCTTTAAGGAAAATTATATATTCCTTACCAGTTTTAGCCACGTGGCAAGTTATGACCAAAGCTGTGTACAATTATGTGATCCTAGCATTTTCATTGCAATAAACATCAATACGTGTGTGACGGCTCTTAAAAATAAACTTTATAAATATCTAGGGTTGTGACTTGTGAGAAAAGAAACCCTAAACAAATATATTAACTTAGGCCGAATTGCAAATTTGGAATTCTGAAATTGTAATTCTTGATAGATCGAGCTTATGTCAAGTTTCTCATTTAATCTCGATAGTAGCTATTTGTCGAGCTTTTATAAAACAATTTTTCTTCACTTGTTTCTTAGATCAATTTTCATGTCTTTAATACTAAGAGCACTCACAGCAGTGGTGCTATATAGGTATAATGCTATTTTTTAGCTCTAAATATCAAAAAACCTTCATGCAGCAGAGGAGCTAAATCTAAAAAATTTAGCTCCACAGCTATAGTGCACATCTATCTTTAGATGTGCACTGTAGCTTAAAGCTAAAAAAAAAAATTTATTACACTCTCTCTCCTCTCTCATTAAAATATTCCATTCATTTTCTCTCTCTCTCTCTCTCTCTCTCTCTCTCTCTCTCTCTCTCTCTCTCTCTCTCTCTCTCTCTCTCTCTCTCCGGCTTCTCTTCTTTCTTCCTCAATTTTTTTTTTCTCTCTAGCTCACCGGTCTCTCATCTCCCTCATCCCTCAGCTCGCCGGTCTCTCTAGCTTGGCGGCCTCCCTCATCCCTCAACTCGCCAATCAATTTTTTTTTTCTCTCTAGCTCGCCGGCCTTCCTCATTTCCCTCATCCCTCATCTCTCTAGCTCGACTACCCAGCGCCGACCGAAGCCCAGCCCAGCGCCGACCACTCCTCACACTGGGCTGGGCTGGGCTTCGGTGGATTTTTGTGCTCATTCCTTTTGCGCCGACCGAAGCCAATTCCTTTTGTGCTCGTTGTGGATTTTTTTTTTTTTTTTTGCTGTGGACTGCCAATAGTAGTGGTGGTGGTGGTGGTGTTGGTGTTTTCCGATCTGTTGTGGGCAAGTGGGCTTGTGTTTGTGTTTATGGCAGTGGGCTTGTGCTCGTTGTGGGTTTTTTTTTTTTTTTTTTTTTTTTGCTGTGGACTACCGGTAGTGGTGGTGGTGGTGGTGTTGGTGTTTTCCGATCTGTTGTGGGCAAGTGGGCTTGTGTTTGTGCTTGTGGCAATGGGCTTGTGCTCGTTGTGGGTTTTTTTTTTTTTTTTTTGCTGTGGACTGCCGGTGGTGGTGGTGGTTGTGCCCGTGGTTGACAGTAGAGGTGGTTGAGGTTGGTGGTGTAATATTTTTTTGGTAGTAGAATATATTATTTTATTGTAGTGGTTATAATATTTTATTATGATATTTATATTATTTTATTATGTTGAAAGGTAAAATAGATCTACTGCTGCAGCATGTGTATAGGTAAAATAGATAAAGTAACTTTTGGTGGAGCTAAATTGCTAAAAATTTAGCTCCACTGCTGTGGATGCTCTAACACTTGATATGTTTCAAAAATATAATTCTTGATATATTAAACCCAGCTTAGATCTACCTAATTACAATTAAAGTGCGTTTTGTAAAAAAATTAGCTAATTACATATAAAATATGACCCTAACAACTCACATGCTCCCGTTGAAGCAGTGGGTGTTTTGTTTCTTCTATATGGTTTGTGCCTTATGTCAATGGTTCACTCTTGCTTTGAAATTAATAGATGCATGGATTATATATACTATACATGTGCCACCACTAACCCTCAAGATATTTATTTCTAAACTCTTGCATTCATAAAATACCATACTTAACTTCAAGAAATCCCCCACATATATGAATTTACCACGATTTTATTTAATTTATAAAACTCACACTTATTAATGAAAGTTTAATTAAAAACAAGTTTAACTACTAACATTGAAATGATTCTTTATCCAGTTCTTAATCCTGGAGTGGATAGAAAAGAGTGCACAAAATGTATTCTTTATGCAGGTACATATAATTTGTGACCGAATCGGGTGGCTTAGGAAGAACTTGGTCCATCAAGAACTCAAATCCTCTTGATCAATATCAATCTGGCTATTCAAATAAAAAATGTCTTCCAGTCTCATTTGGTTGCTTGGGACTGCCTTACTATCTCTCAAAAATACGCAGCTTGTAGGATTCCCAAAAATAAATAAAAATAAATAAAAATTTTGATGCTGCTATTAGACAAGATCACTGCTCTACTGTTACTGTTTGTAAGGATTTTTGGTAGCTAGCAATCAATGCCAAAGAATCTACTGTTCATCCAGCCTGGACTAAAGCCAAAGCCTGTCTCCTACTTCTCTAACCTCCAACTTAAAGCTTTACTACATATTATATTTTAAGTTGATAGAAATGTATCATTAATTGAAGATGTTTATGATTCTGATTTATCCCTCGTTTGTCTCTTACACCAATTATTTTGGACATTCTTAGGCTTTAGCCTATTTATCCTTTTGGGATTTGTTGTTTTGTTCACAGATTTCACCGAATGAGGGTGAATGAGCTTTTGGACTTTGATTTCAATATATAATTTTGATGGCCATGTTGCTGATGAAGCTAGTGAAATGGCTCCAAAACGTTTGCTGTATTATTTTACCCGTCAAACTGTATTCAATACATTGAATTCAAGAGCATAATGAAGATGAAGTCATGAAGACCATTCTCAGCGGTGTCTCCTTCTGGTGTAGTCAGAATTTGGAATAATTAAATTTGGTAAAAATACTGTATCTTCACCCAATTTAAACTCATAATTTAAATTTAAATTTTGTGTGAAGTAGTGGCTTTCTTGTGGCTGTAGTGTTGCATTACACTTCGAAGTTTTTGAGCTTTCAACTTATTAATTTGTTGATGCTTTCACAAATTTGGAGTGTTTACCTGTAATTTCGGACCGATCAACGCAACTGGGAAATCTTGAAGCGAGATCATTGCTATATATTGATTTATAGTTTTCCAAAGCGAGATCATTTGTCCTTTCTGGTTCATTGCATTTTCAAAAGCAGTGCTCTTTTTTTAACTTGTTTTTGGGTCATTCTATAATTACACGAGGGTTCCAGAGAAAAGGGGCTTTTGAAGGATCTATTGCCACTGTTATTCTTTTGGTATATGGTAAAATTCTATTAAGCCATGCCGGTGATTCGAAGGCTCTTCTCTGCTCAGAGAATGTTCTCTCTCTTCCTGATGCTAGAGGTCTAGAAATTTCGGTTGATTTAAATCTATTGTCTATACATTTTCAGTTACATTTGCTTATTTGAACCTGAAAGATTGCTTGAAAAATCAGAGTTTCAACAATGGCGGAAAAGGAAAAGTGAGAGAGAAAAAGGAGAGATTTGTGAGAGAATGAAAAAATGATTAGCAACTCTAACTAACTTTGATGTTCACCATTACATACATATATATACAGATTCATTGATAGATTAATCTAACTACCCAACTATAGATGCGTAAAGATTGGGAACAGTTATTCTCTAATTACACACGTGATTAACATGTCATCAACGGAATTCTGATATCTCGAGGGAGAAGATAAGTTCAGATGGCAGTGTTTTAAAACGACACCGTCTTGATAAAATTACAGCTAGTTTTCCTGATCAAAACGGCAACGTCAACGTTTATTTTAATGAGAAACGATGCCGTTTTGGTGTGTGAAACACACTATAGCCGTTTATTTGAAAAACTAGCCGTTGGGCAATTCTTTAATCTTCTCCTCTTCAGAACCATGAAGAAACCATATAATTAGAAAGCAAATTATTTGAATAAAGAAACCATCTAATTACTTACACCTACATCTGCTTCGTGCTATAGAAGTTATATATTTAGAAGCAAATGATTTGATAAAGAAGTTCAGTCGCACAGAGAGAGAGAGAGTCAACATAAACACATAATTATTCAATTATTGTGCTCGTAAATCAAACATTTTTGAAGCTTAAAATCCCAAAGTCCTACTAAAACACACAGGCATACGGATACACAAAAGCAGATATATAGCTGCTCAACACAGAACACCCAAAACAAATAGCTTATTTCAACCATGAAGAAACCATAGTATTCAGTCAATAGAAAACGTGAAATCATCAATCCATCACAAAGTTGTAGAATGTAGACGAAACACCCTAGAGAGAAACCACCTTATAGCTCGGCGGAGGCACCTTCTTGAGAGTAACCCTTAAAAGTTGAAAGTAGAGTGGAAGCTGTCCCATGGATAAAAGGATTATAGGCAGGCATATCACCGTATACACAGGAAACGCCTTATCTTGCAGTTTACTTTTTAGCAAGAAGAACTGTCCAGCACAGAAAGAAATTAACATCGCCCCAATGGATACAAAGAGCAATGTTAGGCCAAGCAGAAGTTTCCTCGGCACATAGCTATGAAAATCTTTCGGTTGGTATTGGAAGGTGAGGATGTTGAGGAACAAAAACAAGGAAATAACAGAGGCGCACAGAGCAACAAGTGAGGAAATAGCAAATACGCTGAATGCAGGATGTTTTACAAGGACTGGCATGCCACTATTATCATTGATTCCACCGGGGACAGTGGTTGACGCCGGAAAGACAACAGCAGCGATGAGTGTAGCCACAACAGAGCAGGAATTTGAAATGCTTTTCAGCCACTCGCCTCCGTCCTTGACGAGGTCCCTGTGGGTTTCGTTGAATACATCTTCTGGGGTCTTGCCCTCTTTGTTGACTTGATAACAGAAGTGTTGCGGCATCATGTTTTTTACAAACTGCATTGATATACATTCGATAGTGAAAAATTTTATATCAAGTACTAGTAGGATGGTGGCATTTGCCATGATGTGCTTTTACATTGTAAGCTTTAGTTCATATCCCTTACTTCATTTTCAAGTATTTATATGCACCTAGTGCTTTGTTCAGCCTCTGATTTTAAGTTATTTTATGTTTTGAAAGCATACATTTAACCTTAACAGTTAACATGCGTTGCATGTGTTATATTATTTAATCAAGTAGCAAATGATATATAGATTATGCTGAATTGAAATTTCACATTGTTCAAATTCATAATTGAAGAAAGGGAATCAGTTGTTGAGGTTGTGACAAGTGTGGATATTACTATTTGTGCCTTTGATTAAGTGTATACCTAAACTAGTAAGATACTGCCAGGCCTTTGGATATGGTTGTCGGAGAAAAAAGCATGTGGTGCTCTGATCCTTAGCTGCATTATTTATGTTTTTGCTTGCTATTTAAAAATTATTTGTAGCAGTGCAGTTGGTTTTTTATTTTTTGGGGGAGGGGGACACAAGTGTGTGTTGAGTGTGAGCCATTGACCTTAATAAAGGAGCTGGTACCACATCGTACTGCAGTACATTCCAGCCAATCGTCCACGGCTACAGGAAATGAAATTAACTGTATGTTTAGTGATAAAATTTAGCAATGTCAAGAATTTTGTGGTTCAATTAATTGACGCTTCAAGCCGTTCAGATTAGAGACGGAGTTCAATTCATTCTCTCCGTTTTAACTATCGAGTTATAAAAAAAAAAAAAAAAAATACTTTACGTTTGTGTGCCGGGCTCGGCAACAGGCCCATAAAAGAGTTTGACATGGCCCATTTACAAAGTGCATGAGCCAGCCAAGTTAGCCTCTCTTGAAACCCAACAAAACTAACAAGATACAAATGAAAGAGGGAGATGAATTCTTAATAACCATTATTATAAATGTGTTTAAATATTAGACTATCAATTCTATCATTTAAATAAAATAAAATAAAATATAGCAAGAATCTAATAGAGTTAGAGAGTGTAAATTAATATAGAAAGTTTAAGAAGAAATCCTTATTAAATTAAAATTCAATTAAAAAATATACATATTAGAATAATAGTATGGAAAAATGTGGGCTTTCGAGAGTTTAGGTGACAACAAAAAAATAAATTAAAAAATCAAAAACTTTAGAGAGGGAGAGAGAGTTTATCGATTAACATTAAACGGTGAAAAATAAAATTTTATATACATACTTTCAAAAAAAAATTATAAAAAATATAGAAGATGAGGGAATTTTTAAAAGCTGCCCTGCCCCTCCCTCCACTCTATAATTACATTGTGTGATAAAAAAAAATATTAAAAAAAAAAAAAGAAAAATCAAGAACAAAGCTGGTTTTGAGTTCATACCTCGTACCACTTGATTTCCCACTGCATTTGCAATGCAGCACCAGGAATTAGCCAAGGCCTTTGCTTTCCTATCTGGGCTGCCAGATGCAATGCATTATTTTCATCCGTATCCACTTCATGAATTAGTTTACGTTTCACAAACTCTTGCTCAAGCAATAGTTGCAATACATGTGTTTGCCTGTTCTTCACGGCCAAAAGCACAATATTTTGACCTTCACTCTTGTTATCAATGGCCATTGGAAACTTGTTGAGTATGTACTCAACTATTTCTGTGATACCATTTCTTGCTGCAAGCAATATGGTTGTCTCTGTCTTTTCATTGTTTCCATGTTGAGTTGTATTGTCCGGAAATGGTGGTGGCAAATCTGGTGATCCCGCCCTGTCTAAAAATTCTTGCTGGTTCTTTCTTTGGTGAGGGTTCGTCCTACTAGTGAAGTAGGACTTAGCTTCTTTGCTTGTATTGTCCAGAAATGGTGGTGGTGATCCCTCCCGGATCCAGTCTTGCTGGTTGATTGTTTGGTAAGGGTTCGTCCCACTTGCGAAGTCGTACTTTGCTTCTTTGCTTGTACTTTCCATCAGAATTTTCATGATTTGAACAGAATATACATGCTTCTGTTTTCTACTCCTTATACCCTCTTATTGTTGTAATTATTAAATATAAATATAATATAAATTACAAAAAGGTAAATATATTAGTAATTAATGTTCGTATAATTACTTTAAAGCCAACAAATTGACATTATGATAAATGTGACATGAGAGGGGAAAATTATTAGGTACTCTCAGAGTACCTGTAGAGAGGGAAAAATTCCCGACCTATCACAAGCTGACACATCATACTACTGAGTCCACAAAATACAACCAATTACAAAGCATCACGTATTGCTACTAGGTTTTACTATCACTACTCAGAAACCAACAGAAATTTGCCAAGTGTCATGCAAGAACCAATCACACCTCAGCACGTGTAAGCGATGACACAAGCAACCTCGCACGTGTAAGCGATGACACAAGCAAGTTCGCACGTGTAAGCAATGACACAAGCAATCCTCGCACGTGTAAGCGATGACACAGGCGGACCAATCAGGTGGTGACATGTGCCACCAATCGGACTTCGCCACGTGTCGCTCACCCACCCCCAAACTCCTATAAATAGAAGCCTTCCTAAAGCATTTGGAGGAGGAGATTCAGAAGTACAAAAACTCTGCAAAAACCAAGCTTTGAAGCCTCCAAGAACTTCAAGAACTTCAACTTCGAATACAAAGAACATTCGAAGAAAAATCATCCAAATCATCTTCCTAGATCTCAAAGGTCATTGGAATCAAGCTCAAAAGCCTCCAGAAACGTCAACAAACTACAAATTGGTGAAGCTCTACGGATTCAAGCCTCCAAAACCCCGAAGAACTTCCGCCACAAACCTTCAAATACGAAGAACATTCGAAGCAGAATCATCTAAACTATCTGCCTAGATCTCAAAGTTCACTGGAATCAAGCTCAAAAGCCTCCAGAAACATCACAAATCACAAATCAGTAAAGCTCTACGGATTCAAGCCTCTAAAGCACCGAAGAACTTCCACCACAAATCTTCAAAGACGAAGAACGCACCAAGAACACGAAGAACACAAAGAACACGAAGAACAAAGAATTTCTAACAAGCTTATAGCCAGAGATTCATTGTAATTCCATATCAAAGATCTTTGATCCATTCTTCAGCCAAATTGAAGGATATTTTGTGTTCAAGTCAAAATCACATTACCACAAATCCAATTAGCAAATCTTTTAAGGAGATTGAATCAGATGATCACTCTTTTGTAATCACAGAGAATTGTACCACAATCATCAATACAAATTCGCATTTGTGAAACTATTTTACTTGTTTGACTTATTTCGAACCGAGGAATTTAGTCGTCCACAGTACCATAAATGTATAGTTCCTCCTCTCACATAAATGGTAGGTCCCACCATGAATTTAATTAGTGAGACCCACTATTCATGTGAGAGGAGGGTGTACGCATTTATGATACTCCGAGAGTATCTAATAATCTATGTCTACAACATTTTTACAATATTTTTACAACAAATCATGGGTGGTTAGTTATTATTGGTTCAAATTTGAATTTAGTACTGAGATTACTTTTTTAACCTAACAATAACAACCTGTCATTTAGGATTTGTTGTAAAATTGTTGTAGACATATCATTTCTCATGTAACATATATAGAGTGAGAGTAGGAGTGTTAAAAGTAGGATAAAAGTCTAATATAGTGGCATACCATAGCCAAGGCCCGGAATAACCCGGATGAATATTGTGTACAAAAGATGGAAAATTCTAAAACAGTCCGCGTAATGTCTCCGAAGAAATTGAAGAAGTGATTTTGTACCAAACAAAAATACTTAATTCATTATAATGTGGAAATAACAAGGGTAATGGCAGATGTAAGATTTAGCTTTAGAAGCAATTGAAGGCCAGTAAATTTTATAGATGTTCCTGATTAACTACCCATATTAAATCCAAAACCCAATTGATCTGGGATCTTTTTTAACAATTTCAACTCAAATGCACTTTTAATTCTATGCATTTCTCACCTGTTTGTTCTGATTGTTCAGTAACATTCGATGGACTCTCTACATCTGCATTCCGGTCTTTGCGTCTTTCAATCACTAGAAAAGGAAAGCAATTCGGTTACAAACCTTAAGGGAAGAAAAGGGGAAAAAATATCAACATTAATATTTTCGTGGATTTGTGGGCTCTGCTGTATATATGGAAGTGTTAATCATTCTGTTTAATGCATTATTGAGGTAAAGCTAGAAATTCAAAAGTGGTAATTGCTAAATTTATATTTTTTAAAAAAAACCCACATGATTAATTAGAGACATCAATATTTGTTGTGATATATATTCACGAGTATAAGTGGTGAGATGGTTTAAGGGCAAGTGTTCATTAGTGGTCCCACCAAGTAGAATGAGGAAGACTCCAATAATTGAGTAAGAGTTCTACAAGTGGTGAGTCAAGGTGATTGTGCATTATTAGTGATTCACGTAACTGTGTAAGACTCTCACGTTTGCACCAAAGCATGGCTGAGTAAATGATACACTTTGGTGCTAGACTGCTAGTGTTGCATGACACTTGGATTGTCAAGAAAAATCATTCCATTCAAGGGAGAGACCAAAAGTGATTTGGAAAAAGGCTCACACGTGAAATGAGAGATTTGTTGTGATATGTGCGTGTGAGTAGTGTACTTGGTTAAATGGTAAAGTCTCACATTACATATTAATGAAAAGAATAGACTGTTAATATAACATAGTTATACTCATGCTAATTAGGTTTAAACTTTTTGGGTTAAATGGTGTCTCTATATTATATTAACTACTCAAAGAATCTCTCCAGTGTGTTATCTCCTCCAACAATATCAATGAAGAATCATATAAACCTAGAGTCCTCAATGATCCCAGAAAAATTCATTCTTCTTGAGGTGTCCTAATGTCATGTTCTGTCAGCGATTCTGCTATTACTTTAAGAAAGGTTACTTTTAGTTGAAGAAAAGAAATAATATCTATTTCCATACCAGATTGAGCCATATTCCGCAGCACTTGATAGAAGCGGATGCATGTTTGGTAGTTCTTTGGGAAATTGTCGTCTTCGGTTTTAGAAGATTTATCTATTTTCTCTTCAATGACAGAATAAATCAATTCTTTACGAGTAGCTTCATGCATCAGGTCTTCAACATATATACCTTTCCCACAATAACAAAGGATATAACGAGAGGTGATGTTGGACAATGGACAACAACAAAGGAAAACAAACGTGTAATGTAGGTACAACTCCTGTTAATGTATATTGTGTTTTGTTATGGGCTTTAGGCCCAACTGCTTTACTTGTATAGCACACTTATACTTGTACTACACTTTACTTGTACCGCACACTTATGCCTCCTATATAAGGCACTGATGTATATTCTTTCATTCAAGAAATACAATACAATCTTCCAGTATTTCTAACATGGTATCAGAGCCACCTTCCTGTGGCCATGATTTTCTGTCTTTACGGTATATTTAAGAGCAATCTTTGTCTTCCTCGGTGTTTTTTTCGCTGTGTTCATCTTCTTTGGCTTCCTACTGCTGCCGTCAAAACTCTCTGGTATAGTCAAGCCACCGTTAGAAGTCGCATCAACACTGCAAGATCATTGCCTTCCTCAAAGTACCGTCACAGAGCCAAACTTCATTTAAGGGATCTTCTCAATCTTATCAAATCTCAAGATTTCATCAAGCTTCCATCTTGAGTTTGAGAGGGGGTGTTAGAGATATATTAGCCCATTAGTATAGGCCCAAGCCTAATTCTACTTTGTGTGCAAGTCAAGTCTCCTACTTGTACTAGAAGTCTATTAGTCTAGGGTTTAGTCTACTATATATACACATGTTATGATTCATTGTAACATAGGATTTGTACTACACTCTAATATATTATTGATGTAGCCCTTTAGGGTTTCCTCCGTGGATGTAGGCCGTTAGGCTGAACCACGTAACCCTCGTGTGTTATTGTGTTCTTAATTTTATGCTTTCGCTTCCGCATCTATACTAGCATATTCAACATGGTGTATCAATGCTAATATTTAACATGGTATCAGAGCCACTGCTCTGACTTTTTCTTAGCAGTCTTGTCTTTATTGGTGTTACTCCATTCTCAACATCGCTTCCGCCATCACAACAGACGCTGTAGCCTCTCGCCGTTGAACCTCCGACGTCTTCCATCGTTGCCTTTGGGTTCCGGACCTGCAGCCGCTGTCGTTGAGGAGTCCAACACCGCACAGATCACTGCACACGTCATTCCGCCGTGACTATTGCTCCGATCAAATTTCTGGTGATATCACTGAGATCGTCTTGAAACGATCTACTCGTCGGTGAAAGCCCTGTCATCATCGGAGCTGCCACGCGCTCTCACGCGCCTCCAGAAAATTCTGCACAGGATCTCACGCGCCTCCACGCGCCGCCAGGATACTCCACGCGCCGTCACGCGCCCCCACGCGCTTCCACGCGCTGTCACGCGCCAGGTACCTCTTGCTGACGTCAGCCCTAGTGACGTCATCACTGCCACGTCATTGCTGACATCACTGCCACGTCATCTGCTGACCGTTGATCGCGTTGACCGTTGACCGTTGACTTTGCCTGACCGTTAACTTTGACCGTTGACTTTTTGCCAGAGTTGACTTTTGCAGTCCAGGTGCTCCTTATCCAGTTTTTCGCGTAGATTTCATTTTTGCAGTCTATTTTTGCATATTTTGCTTCTAAATGAAGAATAAGGACAGGTCTTCTTCTTGTTGCAATAATTGTCATCGACAATCCAGCAAACGTTTTTGCAATTTTTGCAAACGTTTTGGCCACAGTATTGAGACTTGCTATCGTCGCAACAAATCAGCTGTTACAATTTCTGCTGCTACTGTTGCTAACACTGAGAGTGTCCAACCAATGGCTCCTATCTCTGCACAGTCTAAGTCTTCAGAACGCACTTTCACCATGTCCACAGATGACCTTAAAAATATCATCGCCAATGTCATTCGTATGGTTGGTAATGCATCTTACTCCTCTTCTCTCTCAGCTTTATCTGGTATGTCTCCCTCCTCTTGGCTTATGGATTCCGCTTGTTGCAATCACATGACACCTCACTCGTCTTTATTTTCTGAACTCAAACCTGCACCACACCCTCTTAATATTCGCACAGCAAATGGTTCCACAATGTCTGGTCATAATATCGGTTCTGTTTCGACTTCCAACCTTTCGGTTCCTGGGGTCTTTAATGTTCCTGATCTTTCTTACAATTTATTTTCTGTGGGACAATTAGCTGAGTTGGGTTATCGCATTATATTTGATTATTCTGGGTGTATTGTGCAGGATCCGAGGACGGGACAGGAACTTGGGACCGGTCCCAGAGTTGGGCGTATGTTTCCCGTGGATAACCTTCGTCTTCCACTTGTTGCTCCTGTTTCTGTTGCTGCAGCTGCTGCAGTCTCTTCAATTCTTTCCCTTGCACTTTGGCATGCTCGTCTTGGTCATGCATCTTCCTCTCGGGTACAACAATTGGCTTCTAGAGGTTTGTTAGGTTCAATGTCTACAGAAAATTTTGATTGTGTCTCATGTCAGTTAGGAAAACAACCAGCTTTGCCTTTCAATTCTAGTGAATCAATATCCACTGATATCTTTGACCTTATTCATTCTGATGTTTGGGGGCCTTCCCCGATCTCTAGTATTGGTGGATCTCGATATTTTGTTGTCTTTGTTGATGATTATTCCCGCTATAGCTGGATTTTTCATATGAAACATCGTTCTGAATTATTGGAAGTATATTCTAATTTTGCAAAAATGGTTGAAACTCAATTTTCCAAACGTATCAAAATTTTTCGATCTGATAATGCTCTTGAGTACACTCAATATGCTTTCCAAGCTGTTTTGCATTCCTATGGCACTGTTCATCATCTAACTTGTCCAGGTACCTCTCAGCAAAATGGTAGAGCCGAACGAAAACTTCGTCATATTCTTGACACTGTTCGTGCTCTCCTTCTCTCTGCCAAAGTTCCTGCTCCTTTTTGGGGCGAAGCTGCTCTTCATGCTATTCATGCTATTAATCGCATTCCAAGTCCTGTTATCCACAATCAAACTCCATATGAGCGCCTTTATGGGTCACCTCCAGATTATCGCCATCTTCGCTCCTTTGGTTCTGCTTGTTTCGTTCTTCTTCAGCCACATGAGCATAACAAACTTGAGCCTCGGTCAAGGCTTTGTTGTTTTCTTGGCTATGGCGAAACTCAAAAGGGGTATCGGTGTTATGATCTTGTCTCTCATCGACTTCGTGTCTCCCGCAATGTTGTATTTTGGGAACATCGCTCCTTTGTCGAGCTCTCTCACTTCCGTGCCTCCCTATCTTCATCCTCTGTCTTAGATCTTTTTCCAAATGAGGCACATATTCCTTCTGTAATTGCTCCTGATCCTCCTGTAATTGCTCCTGATCCTCCTGTAGTTGCTCCTGATCCTACTGTAGTTGCTCCTGATTCCCCTGTAGACTTCTCTGTCCAACCACCAGATAACTTTGATCCCTTTTCTAGTTCACCATTTAATGAACAGGTGGAAGATGAACAGGTTGAAGACGAGCTACCCAACCCTGAGCTTGGGTCCCCTGCTCCTGCTCCGCCTGACGATCATGCACAAGACATTCCACCTCGTCACTCAACTCGAGTAAGATCCATTCCTACACATTTACTTGACTATCATTGTTACACTGCCCTTGCTACACTGCACGAGCCTCACACTTATCGTGAGGCTTCCACTGACCCTTTATAGCAGATTGCAATGAGAGAGGAGCTTGATGCATTATCTAAAAACCATACTTGAGACTTGGTGACTCTCCCCCCTGGGAAATCTGTGGTTGGTTGTAAGTGGATCTATAAGATTAAGACTCGCTCTGATGGGTCCATTGAGCGCTACAAAACTCGTCTTGTTGCAAAAGGTTTCACACAGGAGTATGGGATTGATTATGAAGAGACTTTTGCTCCGGTTGCTCGTATCTCATCTGTTCGTGCCCTCTTGGCTGTTGCTGCTGCCAGAAAATGGGGCCTTTTTCAGATGGATGTCAAAAATGCATTCCTTAATGGCAATTTAAGTGAAGAAGTTTACATGCAACCTCCTCCTGGTCTCTCTGTTGAATCAAACAAGGTTTATCACCTTCGACGTGCACTTTATGGCCTTAAACAAGCTTCACGAGCTTGGTTTGCCAAATTCAGTTCTACCATCTCTCGCTTGGGTTACATGGCCAGTCATTATGATTCTGCCTTATTTCTTCGTCGCACTGACAAAGGCACTATTTTACTTCTCCTGTATGTGGATGATATGATCATAACTGGTGATGACCTTAATGGCATTCAAGAACTCAAGGTTTTTCTCAATCAGCAGTTTGAGATGAAAGATCTTGGACATCTCAGCTACTTCTTGGGTCTTGAAATCACTCATTCTACAGATGGACTTTATATTACTCAAGCCAAGTATGCTTCTGAACTATTGTCTCGAGCTGGACTCACTGATAGCAAGACTGTTGACACTCCAGTTGAGCTTAATGCGCATCTGACTCCCACAGGAGGGAAACCATTGTCTAATCCTTCTCTTTACAGACGATTGGTTGGCAGCCTAGTTTATCTCACAGTCACTCGTCCAGACATCTCCTATGCTGTTCATCAGGTGAGCCAGTATCTGTCTGCTCCACGATCTACTCACTATGCTGCTGTTCTGCGCATTCTTCGATACCTGAAGGGCACTCTCTTCCATGGCCTTTTCTACTCAGCTCAGTCTCCTCTTGTACTCAGTGCATTCTCTGATGCTGATTGGGCAGGGGATCCCACTGACCCCAGGTCCACTACAGGTTATTGCTTTCTCCTTGGTTCTTCTTTAATTTCTTGGCGAAGTAAGAAACAAACCTTTGTGGCCCGCTCCAGTACTGAAGCAGAATATCGTGCCCTTGCTGATACCACATCTGAGCTCCTTTGGCTACGATGGCTTCTTACGGATTTAGGTGTGTCTACATCCTCTGCCACTCCCCTTTATTGTGATAACCAAAGTGCCATTCATATTGCTCACAATGATGTCTTCCATGAACGGACTAAACACATCGAGATTGATTGTCATTTTATCCGGTATCATCTTGTCCATGGTGCTCTCAAGCTTTTCTCCGTCTCCTCCAAAGATCAACTTGCAGATATCTTCACCAAGTCACTTCCTAAGGGTCGCACTCGTGATTTGGTTGACAACCTCAAGCTGGTCTCACATCCACCTTGAGTTTGAGGGGGGCTGTTAATGTATATTGTGTTTTGTTATGGGCTTTAGGCCCAACTGCTTTACTTGTATAGCACACTTATACTTGTACTGCACTTTACTTGTACCGCACACTTATGCCTCCTATATAAGGCACTAATGTATATTCTTTCATTCAAGAAATACAATACAATCTTCCAGTATTTCTAACAACTCCAATCTCCAATATTAAAGAGAGTATGTGATTTGTAGCTAAGCAATTGAGTAATACTTACAATGATAAATGATGCTCTTCCACCATCCAAAGTGGGAACCACTTTTGAAGACCGAAGGCTTACTTGCTAGGAGATGCAGAGGGGTAATTCCTAACTCGTTCACAGCATAAGCAATACTAGGTTCCACTCTCAGAATATCAAATGCCAAATCTATCAACCATAATAATTGGTAATGCATGGAAAATTTTAATATAATGTGATTTTTCTCTTCTTCTCTTCTTATATATACATATATATATTGGAATTATTATATTTATTAATATAAAAATTGTTTTTTATTGTGTTTAAAATATAGAATTATATATTCTGACATTAACTTGCAATCCCCTGCATATATAGAAATGCATTTAAAAATAAAGATAATTAGATGCATATTAGCATTCCCACCTAAAGTTCAATCTTACTTATGGTTATTTTTTGTATTTTTGTTGACTCTAAAAACTAAGTCTTGTAAGGATATTAGTTACTTTAGTTTTTAGTGTTATGCTGGTGTGCCTAGTGCGATGCGGAGACTTTACCACATAGGCGAGTTGTGGGAAATGATGCAGTAAATGGAAAACTATCTTGTGAAATAATTTCATAAGACTCCAATCTCACAACAATACATGTGGATCTCACATATTGAGGTCTCGTGAGACTATCTCATAACATACTTTCTTATAGTAAATGGTTAACACAAATCAACCACATGACATACCATGATAAGTGAAGTATATAGTGAACATAAAAATGGGATAGAGGATTGCTATAATTTGTTAATAAAATATTTATTGTAGGAAAGCTTATAGTACTCATAGCAATTTCTATTTTACTTTGGATCATATAATTTCATCAATTCCTTCTACCTATTTAACATTGATCATTAATTTCATGAATTATTTAATATCCAAGTGATGAAGTGAAAAAGTTAGCAAAAATACTCACCGAAATACTCCCACCTGATGGCACAGTGAAGAGCAGTCTCCCCATCATTTCTTCTGAAGACGGGATTGGTTGACTCGAGGTCCTTATCGTAGAATTCCAAGAATCGCAAATGCAGGTAAAGAAAGATTGATTTGTAACCATGAAAAGCGGCTAAGAAGATAGGGCTCTCACCGATATTGTTACAAGCACTCCCTGAAAACCCGTCATAATGGGCAATGAGGGTGCATATGTTCGATCTCCCGGTTGATGCTGCAACATGCAAAGGGGTATTCCCATCATTGTTTGTTATCCATAGACAGGACTCCAACGATAACTCGATAATTATCTGTAGCAGTTGTTGAACCACTTCTTCTGGCGCAATGAAGACAGCTACGTGCAATACCGTGTCCCCTGACGTGTTGATCCTGGTGGTAATGGCTGAGAGTGTGTGTTCCTTGTACATCTCAACAATCTCTTTCCATCCACCTGTCATGGTATACTTGTACAAATGCAGGGCGAGCTCATTTTCATGTTTCAGGAGGCTATCCCTATCTTCTTCCATCTTTATTTTTTTTGATTCCTCCAACTTCATGCTTACTATACTAGGAACAATGACGAAAATAAATGCTATTAGATATAAGAATAGAGGGTTGTCTACCTCACAATGCTGGAAATGTGTGTCAGTTTTTATGCTATATATTTAACAATAAGGGAGGAGAGAATGAGAGAGAGAATCCAAATCCATAGTAATTAAAGGAGGAATAGTTTTATTTTATTTATGTTGAGAATCATGCACTTTAAATTTCCAAAGTAAAGGAGGACTATTTACTTTAGGTGATTAACCAGAGAGAGAGAGAGAGAGAGAGAGATAATTTGGCTTTTCTTTTCTTTCTTTTTTTCAACAAGAAGACACAAATAACAAACCAAAATTAATAGGAACACATAGAAAGGCCAAGAACAAAATAAACGAAACAGAGAAACAATTACAAAAGTTTAAAAGTGAAAAGCTCAGGAGTATCTTATATGCATGTTGGAGATGTTGTCGCACTTGCATTGAGATTGTCACATCTGTATACAAAGCAATAATAAGTATCCCAAAAGCTTTAGCATAGAACTACTTTAAAGTCGCAAATGCTCCACGTTTTGCATGACAAGTTTAAATGGGTGTTTATTTTTGGGTGTCTTATAGTAAAAGTAACAATATTAAAATAATTCATGATATAGATCAGATTACTTTTCCTCCAAGATGCTTCTCATCATATATAGGACCTTAATTTAAGTAAGTAACACGTAATGGCCACTACGCGTCTGATAATGAATCTGTACACAAATACTTACATTAAATGTTTAGATACGTACTTCTCAACAAAAAAAAAAAAGTTTAGATACGTGCTTTTCAAGTGATGTACGATCAAGATTCCCCCACGTACACGTGAATTAGGAAAATGAAACTATGCCTTGTTGCACATTGAACTTTTCTTTATCTAAACTAGGGGACAGGGGAAGGTTCTTTACAAAAAAGAAAAACGAAAGTAATGTGCTATATCCTAACCGACATTAGCAAAGTAGAACTGTCTTCACCTTTATCCTAAACTCGCAGTAGTCATTTTCTTTTTGGTTATTGTTAAGTACTTCCCCTCCCCCTCCAAATTCCGAAAACTTATGGTCTGTTTGGATTGAGAAGGAGGAGGGGGAGTAAAGTTAAGTAAAGTAGATTTAGCATGAAATTAACTTATTTTTAGCCAACACTACTCTACTTCCCTCAATTTCCCCTCCTTCCCTCCTCCATCCAAATAGACCATTAACTTTTGTAGAAGTTAGCTCTTAGAAAATAAAAAACCTATATTCCAATTTCAAATTCGTGATCTGATGCAAAAAAAAAAAAAAAAAAGGAATATTATTGTAAAATAAAGGAAGTAGCAGGAATGAATATATATATATACACACATAAAAAGAGAGGGGACAATATTATATATGAGCTTCTTCTTGAAGTACTTATCCACCACCATGTAAATTTTTATTTTATTTTATTTCATGCGGTGAATTAGAGATATAGAGACTATATATTTATTTTTATATCTTCTTTTCATTTTAGGAGAAATGATAATGGCAAATTTTGTGATCAAGATCTTCCATGTTAAACAATTTCAGGTGTTTGGTATAACATGTAAATTTTTTTAAGCATAATCTACAAAAATTGGTGGCTCAACCGTTGGTGCCACCAAACTGTCTACACTGACTACCAGACCAACAACCCAACCACCAAATGTGGGCCAGGGGAGAGTCACTATGTGTTTTCTGCAAAATATTTTACTAAGCTTTTAAATGTAAAATTTTTTACAATATTTTTAGCAAGAATTTAACAGTCAATGGAAAAAAAATTTAAGTTTAACCAAATTTTATAATAAGACAAACACGGTAAAATGCTGAAAATATTTTTCGTAAAACATTTAACAGCAAAAACAAATTGGTTATTGAACTAAACTATCCCAAATGGGTTGTGTTGGATACATTTTATTGTGCTAATGATGAAAAGAAAAAGGAGTAAATAAGGTAGAGTGAAAGGTTTGGATATAAAAAGAAGAAATGGGTTTTTTTTTGGGGGGGGGGGGGGGGTGGGTGTGGTGTGGAGAAGATGGAAATGAGATATCTGTTTGTTCTTTATTTTTACAAAACCCTAACTTTTAGATAAGTTTTTTTTTTCTTTGGAGGAGAGAGACATAACAAGAAAGAAAAATAATTATTATTTTACCCATATTTTTAAAAGAAATGGGTTACAGAGCCCCTAATGAAGGTGATCTCAAATCAGTAAAGTGTCAAGTTTTGAATCACAATTAAACAAAGTTAAAATAGGTCTAACCATGGTTGGATTTACTATGATTACTCCTAATAAAATTTCTTTGAGAGTTTTTCTACCTTCTGGTTGATTGTACTGTCCTCCTTATAGATGTAAAGATTGAGTCTATTCATGATGGAATTAATTTAACATTTTCACACTTTTCATTCTACAACTATGGATACTAAAGCTTGTTAATTTGTTACTGATACATTTTGTAGTAGATAACTGGATATGTAAGTGTGCTTTTCATGTTATCGTTATGTATGATTATACATTTTGATCAAGGGTCCTCACTTTACAATGTGAAATTACATGCATCCCATATTACTTATGAATTATCCTAGCTAGCAAAATGAAAGATCTTACCCTAGCCGGAACGTAATCTCAAATATAATAGTTATTTTCTTTTGGTTAGTGATTTTTTTTTTTTTTTTTGCAATATAGTATAATAACTTCACTTTTATAAAATATGATAACTTAGCATCTGTTTTAGCTCTTTATTCTTTCTACTCTTCAAGTTCAAGTAAAGTACCTCATAGGAAGTAATTAATTAGGACTGTCATGAATCATCTTGTTAGAATGAAATAAAAAATTGTCGGCCAAGATTGTGTTCATAAGACTTGGATCTTAACCTGCTGCGTGTTCCACGTTATGTTTCGAAATTCTCATAAAGGTTTCGTCTCAAATTCTTGCAAAAAACAACTAGATATTATTACATGCATTCCATATTATATTATAGGAAGATAATGAATCCTTGTCCAATGTATTAAACCTTTCTTTTGACAAACTCAAGGTGAGGTAGAAGTTCTTAGGAAAAAGAAATTCGGTTATACCCACGTGAGCAAAGTGAAAGATCTTATTCTCCCCTTAACCTATAAACTCAAAGAAATTATTTTCTTTTGGCCAATTTTGTATTTTTTATTCCTAAAATTTCACTTCATATGGAATAAGTCAGTAACTTAGCATATATATGTGTTAGGATATATGTAATTCAATGTTAGAAACATATGTCAATATTTTATGTAATTGGTTAATCCTTTGATAAAACACACTTTACTTGTAATTGGATATATCTAAGATGTGTTTAATGCTTCATGGAACAAGATTTCAAGATTAAGTGTTAAAACCATGCAAGTCTATCTAAGAAACAAATGGGAAAGTGCTGCATTTTAAAACTCAACAGCTAGCATCTATCGGGATTTAAAAGCTGCTGAAGCCCGTGGCTCAACAGCTATCTCGATAGATGGCTATCTATCGAGGTTTATGAAACTCAGTTTTTCAAAACTATTTTTCATCTAATCCATGAGTATGTACTTAGGCTTTCTTTTCTAACAACCCTAAACATATATCAAGATTGTTTTAAGTGCCGTCTTAGCTAATACAACTAAATGCAAAAAAATTTCACAAGTATATTGTGAACTGGAGACATATGCCCTAGTTCATGTTTCTCTTGAAGAAGTTGTTGTGTTTGTACATCGTAAGGTTTTGTGATCAAGGAGCTTCTTGATATTCATCGTGTGATGAACTGAAGAACTTTGCAGCTAACATCCTTCTCAAGTTGGTAATTAAGTCGCGTACTGGGATCCGCGCATCTATTGGTTAGTCACGTGCATCGAAAATGAGAGACTATCACTACAAAACAAGTCCAATTGGGTATTTGGGTAAGGGTTCAACTGTAGGTTGGTATAAGGTACTGAAATTCCTTTACTTGTAACTGCTTGTTTTGATAATAGTAGATTCTCGAGAGTGGTGATCTTAAAATCACCCGGTGGGATTTTTGCCGTGTTGGTTTTCCTCATTCGAAAACAAATCACCGTATCAATTTAATTTCCGCTGCATTTAGTTTAATTAGTGATTTGTTTGTGTTAGTTTTTAGACCCCTTAAAACACAATTGGATTAACCTAGGAATTTAGCCAAGTTGTTACTTAGTCAAATTAATTAAATCTAGGTTAACACAATCAAATAATCATATCAAGTAAAGCAATGGAAAGATAAATAACACAAAAATATAATCACCCAGGAAACCAAACTAGTAAAAATCTGAGGAGGGTTTAACTTAGCTATCCTCAAGGTAAACTTGAATCTACTATCTTAAAAGAATCGAAGTTCATACAATAAGACTTACAAGCCCCCACACTCGAATTCTTATTGCTACCCACCAATAGAACTTACTGACACGACCACGTGCAAGCTCCGAATCCCCGGACTCCTTCTTTCTTGGATTCTCCACCAAATACAAGCACACTCGCTTGTGTTTTCTTTAAGTTTCAATGGCAGCAACTGGAATAATCATCAAGGTGTAGAAAATTCTTCTCCTTGAAAACCCTAAGTTTATGTGAAGGAAAACTCTTCAAAGATCTCACAAGAGATTCACACAAACCGCAATATGAGCAACCCAAAAACATGGCTAGGGTTTCCCTTATATACCTAGGGTAAATTAGAAACCCAAAACCAATTAAAACACTTAGGGCTGAGTTGGAGATTCTAATTAAAAAAACGTCAGACACGATTTTCGATTGATTGAGCCTAAGCTTCAATCGATCGAGCCTAAGCTTCGATCGATTGAAATGTACTGAAACTGTTTTTTAATTTTCACAACTTAAATACATTGTTTTGATCATGGTTTACCAACAATACAAATTAGGATTCTAAATACATTAAACCTAAGTCTTTAAAACCTAACAGTTTGTGCTGCCACGCATATTGTATGTTAATCTGATTAATTAATCAATTTGGCTAATTAATCAATTAATTTATCATAAAGGGTCAATACATTCTTGGCCTATCAATATGTTTTAGCTCTTTATTCTTCTTGCTCTTCTAGTAAAGAATATCAAAGGAAACAATTCGAATGTGATGAACCTACTGATGTTTGACTTATAGGACTTGAATTTTAAGTTACTGATGTGTGTTCCATGCTTTCGTTTCAAAATTCTCATCAAGGTTTTACACCATAAAGCTTTAGATTACATGCATAATGTATGGTAAGCAATCCTTGCAAACATGATGGACTTAATAGGAAATAGAACTTGACACTCCATCATTAAAACAATTCAAAAATTGGAGTCTTAGAGTCAATTATTTCGGAAAAAAGAAGAATAATAATGGGATCTCGAGTTTTCTATACAATAATTTATTCTTCTTCATATATGATATAGATTGGCTCACAGTTGCTGAAGTGGCAAGTTGTTATTTATAATTTAAAAACCAATATCAGTAGTTGGCCAAGATGATAATTAGTAATAAGTTGTCAACTTAACTGTTGTAAAAATTATCGTGTCTGTAGCATTATTTATCAAGATTACAAACTCAAATACTATGTTAAATTACCAATGGTCCCAAAAATTTAAGATGATAAAAAATAATGTATATAATCACTTAACCGCCACTTCAAAAATTTTCAATATTTCTAATCATGCCCCTATGTGGTATTTAATTTTTTTAATCAACTACTTCCATTAAACAATTAAAAATTATAATTTTCTTATATAAATAATGTTTCATAAAATTCAAGATCTAACTATATCCACAATAAACATAATCTATTTCTTAATTAACTCTCAAAAAATCCTTAGCAATTGAAAATTCTGAGCAACCAACCAAAATTGGCCTATAAGGAAACAAAATGGAAGTACTCAGGGGTGTTTGCTGCAATTTATGCTAAATAGAATGGTATTAATGCAATTAACAACAAAAATCCAAAGAGAGACCAAGAAAAGGGATGTGAATATCAAGGGCACAGATAGTGTGATCCTCTTGGGACTTTCAGCAACCTTGAAGTATTGCCAATTGGCAAGGATCAGTGGTTATGGTGGTGGAAATGTAATTCGAGAGCTTCCAGCGGGGGTATTTTGGGATTGAAAGACAGCAGGAGCACCACCTTCTTTGTAGACCATCACGCACGTCGATTATTCTCCATTAGAATGTGTTGGCAAAAGAATCACAAATAGGAGGAGGAGGATGTGAAATTTAAATGATTCATTCATTTGCTATCGTTTGGAAACTGAAAATTCACCATTAGGTACTGCTATTTATATGAGAAAATTGTAAATTTTTTGATGTAATAGGTCAGTGGTGAGCTACAATGAAAACTATTATTATTATTTTCTTCTAATATCTTGTCAGTTTAGTTTGTTCATTAGTTAATTTTTTTTTTTTCCTGTTTTTGTTTACAAAGTAGATTTGGGAAGTACTTATAAGCCAACTTATTATTATTTTTTTTTTACTATTTGTGAGTATCACTTTAGTCATTTACTCATAAAAGCATACTAGCCTCATCACACACGCTTTGCGCATGCAATGAGGTTCTTTTTTTTAGGTTTTTTTTTTTAAAAAACATTAGGTATTTTTTTATAGGAACATGAGGGTAGTTTTGGATGTACATGGGGTAGTTTTATAAACATTGGTAGTTTTTTCTTTTTTTTTTCTTTTTTTATCAATTTACGATTTTAACCCATTTTTATTTTTAAGGAATAAGGATAAATTAATTAAATTGGTGGTATTTTTGAAATAAAAAATACAACTACTAACTATATGAATCCTCTTAATGTATAGAGATAAAACCACTCTCCCACTAACTCATGTTTTCAAAGCAACCCTAATTATCAAAACAAAAACCCACGGTAAGTTGAATAAAATTTTTATTTAAAAAAAAAAAAAAAAAAAAAACATATCCTAATCCCACGGTAACCTACATCAATAATTCTATCCAAAACAAAACTCATCCGTATGTACAGAATGAAAAAGAAGGTGAAAAAAAAATATATATATATATATAATTAAAAAAAATAAATAAAAAACCCCTCATCCATACAGATAAAAATGAATGTGAAAAGAAATGTATTAAAAAAAATCTAATTTTTAGGATATCTGTTTTTGAAAGAAAATAAAAAAGCTAAATTTCAGGGAAATTAAAAAGATTAATGTGGAGAATTTGTGTGACCCCTATCCTTATCCCACTGAAACCTACATCAATAATTCTAAAAAATAAAAAAATAATAAATATAAAAACTCATCCTTACATATTGAAAAAGAACATGAAAAATATATATATGGCAAAAAAAAAAAAAAAAAACCTCATCCTTACCAGATGAACCAGACAGTGAATTTTTTTTTTTTTTAAATGAAAAAGAACGTGGAAAAGAAATTGAAAAAAAAAGAGAAACCTAAATTTAAGGATTTCTGTTGTTGAAAGTTATTAAAAAAAAAAAAGTTATAGGTAGTGGATAATGGATTGAGTGTAATTTTTACTTAAACATAGTCTAGTTGAAAGAAGAAAATCCTCTTATAGGTAGTACAGATAAAAAAAAAAATGTTAGGATTTAAAGAAATCTATTAGTAGAGTACCTTAGGAATCGTAGAGGATCTGAATCTAAGAAGTTTACCTTAAAAAAAAAAAAAAAAAAACCTTGATTTTGATAGGAGATTTTTTTTTTTTTTTTTTGACATTTTTTCTTGCTTTCTTTAAAGTAACCCAACATACTTCCCTATAAAAAATAAAAAAAAAATTTTTAAGAGAAAAAAAAAAGAAAAAAAAGAAAAAAAAGAAAAAAAAAAAAAAAAAAAGAAAGAGTAACCGAACCATTAAGAGTATTTGATTTTTTTTTTTTTTTAAACCGAAAAAAATAAAGGAAGGAAGAAAGAGTAATTGAATGTAAATAGAAAATACTTTTCAAATAGGAAAGAAGAGATTTACAAAGAAAGAAAAAAAAAAGCATAAATTCCTAATAAATAATAAATAATAAAAACCAAACCAAGTAGCCTCCAAAAAAAAAAAAAAAACCCAAAAAGAGTTTCCAAAAGAAAAAGAAAGAGTCTTACCAATATCATTTCTCAAGAAGCCAGTTCAAGCACAAACCCTCTTGTTTGAAATTTCTAAGTCAGCCACAGGCCACAAGTAATAAGCCACCGTCAAACACCTTTGAATCCCTATTTACATTCACCCACGGGTAAGTATTTGGCAGCCATGGCAGGTAAGAATTCAAAGAAAATCAATGATGAACAAAAGAAAAAAAAAATAAAATAAAATAAAGAGGAACTTGCAAAAGATAGAACTTGAAAAGTTGTTGGAACCTCTAACATTATCTGTTTAAATTGTTTAGAAACCAAATCTGAAAGTAGAAGTAGAAGAAAAGAGGATGTGGAGCTAAACTAAATGTCTTCAATATGAAGAAGAAGGAAAGATAGAAAGTGAGATAGAAATTGGCAAAGCATACATGAGTTTGTGGGTCTTAAAGTGTAAGAGTTTTAATTTATATATCTATCCCCGTTAGTTGAAAAATTGTAAGTGGGTATGATGAGATTATTTTAAACATCAAAATTGAGGAATCCAAACAGGAGAAGCCCTTTAAATAGTAGTATAGATATGGGAGCCCAAAAGGACATGATTTAAGTGGAGAAAAAATCTCTCTCATAATAAATAATTATACAAATTAGTCGTTCTTGTAGAAATTAAAAAACACTAAATACTCTATAGATCCAATATATATGTGTGTGTGTGTGTGTGTATATAGTTAAAAAATCACAAAGATGAAATATACTCTCTTCATTTCAGCTGACTTGAAATGATGAGGAACCTATTTCAGTATTTTTATTGTTGATTTCTATGAGGTTTTTTTTTTTCAAAAGGTTCTTTTTAAGATAAAACTAAAACTATATTGTCAAAATATTGAGTGATTTTTAGTTGTTAAGATAATTTTGTAAGTACAATTCAGTTATATAAGTTTTAAGAAATTTAAATGGGTTTTGGTGATTAAAAGATCAAGTCAAACCCATTGTCTTCAAATAACAAGGGTCTATATAATAAGGCTCTATAGCTCAATTGATTGATATCTTTTCTTTTCTTTTTTTTTCTTTTTTTTTTTTCATATAAATAGAATAGAATTTCACCTATAATATACACCAATCAATTTTTAGTGTAGGCAAAATTCGATCGGTGGACATTTTTTTAATAAATAGAATATAATTTCACCTATAATGTCTACTACATAATAAATACTCTTATCATCAGGCTAAAACACTAATTAGTTTTTGGTGTAGATGTAGTTCGAATCCAAGATCTCTTACAACTACAAGAGACTTTACCAATTGAGTAAACTAGAATATACTAGTTGGCATTTCTTGGCATTTTCAACGAAAACATTCAGAGTTCAAACCTCTTTCCCTTGTTGTAAATATTGAAATTATCAATAACAAAAAATTAATAGAATTCAATATTATATGAGAGGGACGAGTACCAATCATTGATTCATGACTATACCTTCAAAATACTAAATAATTGCTTAAGGAGAGAGAGAGAGAGAGAGAGAGAGAGAGAGAGAGAGAGAGAGAGAGAGAGAGAGAGAGAGAGAGAGAGAGAGAGATTCAACATAAAATACTTAAACTTTTTTTTTTTTTTCAAGAAACTAAAATTATTCCATTATTGAACTCATAAGCCCAAAAAAAAACACATCTTATCCCAAATTAATTTAAAATGGAAAAACAATGCATCCCATATTAATTTAAAACAGAAAACAACTTATTTCAATCCTTAAGCACACCACCAATCTCGATTGATAGAAGAAGTACAAATATTCAAAAATAACAGGTTTCTATAATGTAGAGAAGAAACCCCTAGAGAGAAACAGCCTTATTGCTTGATCGGGGCACCTTCTTGAAAATAGCCCATACAATATCAACGTAGAGCGGTAACTGTTGTGTGGCAAAGAAGACTATTGGCAGACATGTCGCTGCATATACCGGAAAGGCCTTGTCTTTCAATTTATTCTTAAGCATGAAGTAATGTCCAGCACAAAAAGAAATCAGCATTGATGTAATGGATACGAGGAGAGAAGTTAAGCCAAGTAGAAGTTTCTTTGGCAAGTCTCTACGAAAATCTTTTTGTTCATACCGAGAAGTGAGGATGGCAAGAAACGAGAACAAAGCAGTGATGGAGAAGCAAAGAGCAACAAGTGAGGAGACGGCAAAGATGGTGAGCATCGAGTGGCTTTCAAGGTTCGGTGTCCCGTTTGTTTCATTGATGCTGCCCGGGATAGTGGTTGATGAGGCAAAGGCAACGGTTGCAATGAGAGCAGCCACAACTGAGCAAGATTCAGAGGTTTTGTTTAGCCACTCGCCTCCACTTTTTACTAATTGCTCGTGTGTTTCGTTGAAGATTTCTTTTGGGGTCATACCTTCCTTGTTGACTTGATAGCAGAAGTGTTGCGGCATGTTGTCTTTTACAAACTGCATGCATTAATATATACAAACAAGAATCACTAATGCACAAGAAAATTTTATAAAATATTACAGTTTTTTTTATTTTTTTCATAAATGTAAAATTTAGTAATTATGGTAGTTATTAATAACCATTACTATGAATGTGTTTATATATTAAATTATCTAATCTACCATTTAAAGAAAATAAAACATAGTAAAATTTTAATGGAGGCTGTAAATATAGGAAATTAAATAAAGAATCCTTATAAAATTTAAATTCAATTAAAAAATATATAACAGAATGATGGAATAGAAAAATATGGGTTTTCAAAAGTTTGTGTGGCAACATAAGAGGAAATTAACCAAAAAACAAAGAAAAAAAAAAGCTTTAGATAGGGAGAAAGAGTTTATTGATTAACGTTCAACCGTGAAAAATAAAATTTTATATACATATTTTCAATTTTTTAATGAAAAGTATATAAGAGATGAGGGAATTTTTAAAAGAGAGGATTTTGTGCCCACCCGTACGCAGTAATTACCATATACAAGGTTAGGTGATAGCTAAAAAGACGTGAAAAGTGCTTGTTACGATGTGCTGTAATTACATTGTGTGATAAAAATTGAGGACAAAGCTGATTTTGAGTTCACACACCTCGTACCACTTGATTTCCCACTGCATTTGCAATGCAGCTCCAGGAATTAGCCAAGGCTTTTGCTTTCCTATCTGGGCTGCCAGATGCAATGCGTTGTTTTCATTCGCATCCACTTCATGAATTAGTTTACATTTCACAAACTCTTGCTCGAGCAGATGTTGTAATACATGTGTTTGCCTGTTTTCTGCGGCCAACAGCACAATATTTTTATCTTTGTTCCTGTAATTAATGGTCACTGGAAACTCTTTGAGTATGTACTCAACCATTTCCGTTATACCATTTCTTGCTGCAAGCAATATGACTGTCTCTGTCTTTTCTTTGCTCGTGTCATTAGTGTCAATTGGAAAGTTTTGAAGTATTTGATCGACCATTTTCGTGATTCCATCTTTTGCCGCAACCAATACGGGTATCTCTATCTTTGCGGTTTCAGGCATTTTCCTTTTCTCTGGCAGTAAAATAAGTAAGGGTGTCTCTTTCTTTTCCATTTTTGGCGTTTCCTCCTTTCCTGCTTATAACAAAAAGATTAATTATAATTGAGATTTCACTCAAATCAATTGATTTCATATATAGCTGATGTATTTTCACACCTCTAACGTTCTTTTTCTCTTCTAATTCAGTTTCGGAAGGGAGAGCACTGGAACTGTCTTTTTGTGATGGTAGTCTCTCCCAAGTTTCCGGCCGGTTGATTGTTTGCCCAGGATTCGACCCACTTGTGAAGTCGAAGTTAGCTTCTTTACCTTTTGTTATTTTGACAAGAATTTTCATGATTTGAACAGAATATACATGCTTCCGTTTTATCCTCCTTATACCCTCTGATTGTTATGATCATTAAAGATAATATATATATTACAAAAGGGCAAATATGTTAATTAGCTATATATTTACTTAAAAAGCTAACAAATTGACATGATCATGATGATGAATGTAAACGAAATCACATTAATAAAATTATTATAAATAATTATAAGTTCTTTTATATTGGTATGTGTTGTGTTGGGGTGGGGGGTGTTAACAGTAGGTTGAAGTCTAATACAGTGACATACCATATCCAAAGCCCAGAATAACCCGGATGAATATTGTGTACAAAAGACGGAAAATGTTAAAACAGTCCGCATAATGTCTCCGTAGAAATTCATGCTTCGTAACTAATCTCGGAGCTTGGGATTCTGTTTCTGTGCCAAACAAAAATAATTCATCATAATGTGCAAATAACAAGATTTAAAAAAAAAAAAATAGATCTGAGTTTTTCTTATTTTATTCATAAAAAATAGATCTGAGTTTTTTCTCTACAAATCTAGATTTTTCTATTCACAAAACAAATATGATTTTTCTTAATAAAAATCGTCATTTTTAACTTTGCTCCAAAATAGATATGATATTTTTTAGCAAAAACCTTGTTCTTTCTTTATATAAAAACAGATCTGATTTTCTTCACAAAACTTTTTTATTTTTATTTTTATCTACACAAAAACAGATCTAGTTTCTTTTTTAATGATCTGTATTTTAATTAAATATAGATCTGATTTTTTTTAAGAATTTTTTTTTGTCACAAAATAACAGATTTTGAAATTTTAAAGAAGAAGTTAAAGTTGAGATAATTTTTGATTGATGCATGTAACATAGATTTATTTCATGAGTGTAGTTCATCTTCTAAAAAAGCCTTTTTTCTTATTTTATTCTTAAAAAATAGATCTGAGTTTTTTCTCTACAAATCTAGATTTTCCTATTCACAAAACATATCTAATTTTTCTTAATAAAAATCACCATTTTTAACATTGCTCCAAAACAGATATGATATTTTTTAGCAAAAACCTTGTTCTTTCTTATATAAAAACAAATCTGATTTTCTTCACAAAATTTATTTATTTTTTTAAATCTACACAAAAACAGATCTAGTTTCTTTTTTAATGAATCAAATCTTTTTTTTTTTTTTTTTACAAAAACAGATCTGAATTTTTTCTAAAAAAAGAATACATTCATAAAATAGATTTATATGAGTTAGTTTTAGTCAAGTGTGTAATGTATGTTCAACATATCATTCATATCATGCAAAAAGGGTATATTAGTTATTAGAGTCTAGAAGACTAGACTCTGTCTAGGCGGAATGGGTGCCTAACACATTCCCATTTCGTAACCTAGCCTCCGAACTTAGTTCCTTTGGATAGGTAGACCTATGCTTTGTCTTTCTTTTTATTTTTGGGTAGATTGTAACTAGGCTTCAAAGCCTTGTAAGATTCAATCTATCAAGCTTGTATTTATTTTTATTCAATTAATGACAATGAAGTATTTTGATCATATAATTTTGTATTTATTTTTTTCTTATTTTTTTGTATAAAAAAATAAGTGGCGACTCCATACCACTTACCCAAAAAGAGAGGTGCCCTGAAAAAGCACCCATCTCTTTTTTGAGAGCACCCTTTCTCATTGAAGTTTGCGGTCTCTCACAATGAGGAGAGAAGTTAAGCCAAGTAGAAGTTTCTTTGGCAAGTCTCTATGAAAATCTTTTTGTTCATATTGAGAAGTGAGGATGGCAAGAAACAAGAATAAGGTAGTGATGGAGAAGCACAACGCAATGAGTTAGGAGATGGCAAAGATGGTGAGCATCAAGTGGCTTTCAAGGTTTGGTTTCCCATTTTCTTCATTGATGTTGCCTGGAATAGTGGTCAATGAGGCAAAGGCAACGGTGGCAATGAGTGCAGCCACAACTGAGCAAGATTCAGAGGTTTTGTTTAGCTACTCACCTCCCTGTTTGACTAAGTACTCGTGTGTAGCTCGCTAAAGATTTCTTCTGGGGTCTTGCCCTCCTTGTTGACTTGATAGTAGAAGTGTTGCACCATGTTGTCTTTTACAAACTACATGTGTTAATAGTTTAATATATATGTTAACTAGTGCAATGAACAAGAAAATTCTATAAAATATAATCTTTTCTCTTATTCAAGGCTTATTCCTACTTCTTCAAGTCAAAGTGGGGATTCTCCTTTGATTCATTTTGAGATTAAGCCAACAGCCCTCGCATCAAATCAAGCATGTTCAACTATTCATTCAACTTGGAGACATCAAAGCACAATTCAAGATCAAGCTTCATAGCCCCTTCGGATCGTAAAATTTCTTGGAGATCGAATCAGAGGAGTTTATTGTACTCTTTCATAGTAAAAATTAATACAGAGGATTGTACTTTTATATATACAAATCAATACAAATTGATTATTTGTTACACTATTTTGTGACCATATGATTTATCTTTTATGAAAATTGTGTTTACAGCAAAGGTTGAACTCCAGATATTTTATTCAACCATCAGCGACTTTACTAGTTTAGCTAACTGGAACCCACTTCAATGGAGACATTTAGAGTTTAAGAGAGTACCTATCATTTGATTGTTCCTTCAAAATATTAAATAATTACAAGAGGAGAACCAAACAATAGCTTTGTTTGGTTTGGCTAAAAATAAGCATCAAATTATAGAATTTGAGAGATTCATTTTGTACAAATCATGATTCATGACAATTGAAGGACTATTCCAACATCAATGGTGGATCCTGCCTTATTTTGGAAAGAGAGATATATATTCAACATAAAATACTTAAACTATATTCAATTATTGAACTCATAAGTTAAAAACCCCAATATTTTCAAAAGGTTAAAATCTCTAAGTACAATTGAAACACAAATAGGTGCACAAAACACTCAAAAAAACAATACATCCCATATTAATTTAAATTAGCAAACAACTTACCTCAATCCTAAAGCATTCCATCAATCTCGATTGATAGAAAAAGTAGAAACATTCAAAAATAAAAGGTTTCTAAATGTAGAAGAAACCCCTAGAGGGAAACAGCCTTAAAGCTTGATCGGGGCACCTTCTTGTAAATAGCCCATACAATATCAATGTAGAGTGGTAATTGTTGTATGGCAAAGAAGACTATCGGCAGGCATGTCGCTGCATATACTGGAAAGGCCTTGTCTTTTAGTTTATTCTTAAGCATAAAGTAATGTCCAGCACAAAAAGAAATCAACATTGATGTAATGGATATGAGGAGAGAAGTTAAGCCAAGCAAAATTTTCTTTGGCAAGTCTCTACGAAAATCTTTCTGTTCATATCGAGAAGTGAGTATGGCAAGAAACGAGAACAAGGCAGTGATGGAGAAGCACAAGGCAATAAGTGAGGAGGCGGCAAAGACAGTGAGCATCGAGTGGCTTTCAAGGTTTGGTTTCCCGTTTTCTTCATTGATGTTGCCTGGAATAGTGGTCGATGAGGCAAAGGCAACAGTGGCAATGAGTGCAGCCACAACTGAGCAGGATTCGGAGGTTTTGTTTAGCCACTCACCTCCCTGTTTGACTAAGTCCTCATGTGACTCGGTAAAGATTTCTTCTGGAGTCTTGCCTTCCTTGTTGACTTGATAGCAGAAGTGTTGCGGCATGTTATCTTTTACAAACTGCATTATTAATAGTTTATATATATATATATATATATTAACCAATGCAATGCATAAGAAAATTTTATAAAATATATTCTTTTCTCTTAATTTGAATTTTTTTCATAAATATATAATTTAATAATTATGGTAATTCTTAATAACCATTATTATAAATGTGTTTAAATATTAGACTATCAATTCTATCATTTAAATAAAATAAAATAAAATATAGCAAGAATCTAATAGAGTTAGAGAGTGTAAATTAATATAGAAAGTTTAAGAAGAAATCCTTATTAAATTAAAATTCAATTAAAAAATATACATATTAGAATAATAGTATGGAAAAATGTGGGCTTTCGAAAGTGTAGGTGACAACAAAAAAATAAATTAAAAAATAAAAAACTTTAGAGAGGGAGAGTGAGTTTATCGATTAACATTAAACGGTGAAAAATAAAATTTTATATACATACTTTAAAAAAAAATTATAAAAAATATAGAAGATGAGGGAATTTTTAAAAGCTGCCCTGCCCCTCCCTCCACTCTATAATTACATCGTGTGATAAAAAATAAATAAATAAATAAAAAATCAAGAACAAAGCTGGTTTTGAATTCATACCTCGTACCACTTGATTTCCCACTGCATTTGCAATGCAGCACCAGGAATTAGCCAAGGCCTTTGCTTTCCTATCTGGGCTGCCAGATGCAATGCATTATTTTCATCCGTATCCACTTCATGAATTAGTTTACGTTTCACAAACTCTTGCTCAAGCAATAGTTGCAATACATGTGTTTGCCTGTTCTTCGCGGCCAAAAGCACAATATTTTGACCTTCACTCTTGTTATCAATGGCCATTGGAAACTTGTTGAGTATGTACTCAACCATTTCTGTGATACCATTTCTTGCTGCAAGCAATATGGTTGTCTCTGTCTTTTCGTTGCTCTTGTCATTGTTGGCCATTGGAAGCTTTTGAAGTATTTGCTCGACCATGTTCGTGATACCATTTCTTGCAGCAACCAACATGGGTGCCTCTATTTTTTTCATTCCAGGCGTTTCCCCTTTTCCTGGTAGTAAAATAAGTAAAGTTGTGTCTGCCTTTGCCATTTTAGCAGGAGTTTCCCCTTTTCCTGCTAATAATACAGAGTACATCTTCAAGTGTTACTTTGCATATAGATATGCGTATAACAAAAGGGTTAATTACAATTAAAATTTCTCAAAATCGTTTGTATAACTCAAATCGATTGAGTACATATATAGTTTATGTACCTTCACAATCCAAGTCCACATATAAATCCACAAAACTACAGTATGGGAGAATAGCGAATTACCTGTTCCATTCATTTTCTCTTCCAAAGCAGTTTCTTTTTTGAAAATCTCTTCCAAAGCAGTTTCATTTCCCTTGTTTCCATGTTGAGTTGTATTGTCCGGAAATGGTGGTGGCGAATCTGGTGATCCCTCCCTGTCCAAAAATTCTTGCTGGTTCTTTGTTTGGTGAGGGTTCATCCCACTTGTGAAGTAGGACTTAGCTTCTTTGCTTGTATTTTCCATCAGAATATTCATGATTTGAACAGAATATACATGCTTCCGTTTTCTACTCCTTATACCCTCTAATTGTTGTAATTATTAAATATAAATATAATATAAATTACAAAAAGGTAAATATATTAGTAATTAATGTGCGTATAATTACTTTAAAGCCAACAAATTGACATTATGATAAATGTGACATGAGAGGGGAAAATTATTAGGTACTTTCGGAGTACTATAAATGCATAGTCCCTCTTCTTACATAAATGGTGAGTCCCACTATGAATTTAATTAGTGAGACCCACCATTCATGTGAGAGGAGGGAGTACGCATTTATGATACTCCGGGAGTACCTAATAATTTACGTCTACAACATTTTTACAATATTTTTACAACAAATCATGAGTGGTTAGTTATTATTGGTTCAAATTTGAATTTAGCACTGAGATTACTTTTTTAACACAACAATAATAACCTTTAACAACCTGTCATTTAGGATTTGTTGTAAAAATGTTATAAAATTGTTGTAAAAATATTATTTCTCATGTGATATATATAGAGTGAGAGTAGGAGTGTTAAAAGTAGGATAAAAGTCTAATATAGTGGCTTACCATAGCCAAGGCCCAGAATAACCCGGATGAATATTGTGTACAAAAGATGGAAAATTCTAAAACAGTCCGCGTAATGTCTCCGAAGAAATTGATGAAGTGATTCTGTACCAAACAAAAATACTTAATTCATTATAATGTGCAAATAACAAGGGTAATGGCAGATGTAAGATTTAGCTTTAGAAGCAATTGAAGGCCAGTAAATTTTATAGATATTCCTGATTAACTACCCATATTAAATCCAAAACCCAATTGATCTGGGATCTTTTTTAACAATTTCAACTCAAATGCACTTTTAATTCTATGCATTTCTCACCTTTTTGTTCTGATTGTTCAGTAACATTCGATGGACTCTCTACATCTGCATTCCGGTCTTTGCATCTTTCAATCACTAGAAAAGGAAAGCAATTCGGTTACAAACCTTAAGGGAAGAAAAGGGGAAAAAAATATCAGCATTAATATTTTCGTGGATTTGTGGGCTCTGCTGTATATATGGAAGTGTTAATCATTCTGTTTAATGCATTATTGGGGTAAAGCTAGAAAATCAAAAGTGGTAATTGTTAAATTTATATTTTAAAAAAAAAAAAAAAAACAAACCCACATGATTAATTAGAGACATCAATATTTATTGTGATATATATTCACGAGTATAAGTGGTGAGATGGTTCGAGGGCAAGTGTTCATTAGTGGTCCCACCAAGTAGAACGAGGAAGACTCCAATAATTGAGTAAGAGTTCTACAAGTGGTGAGTCAAGGTGATTGTGCATTATTAGTGATTCACGTAACTGTGTAAGACTCTCATGTTTGCGCTAAGCATGGTTGAGTAAATGATACACTTTGGTGCTAGACTGCCAGTGTTGCATGACACTTGGACTGTCAAGAAAAATGCTTCCATTCAAGGGGGAGACCAAAAGTGATTTGGAAGAAGGCTCACACGTGAAATGAGAGATTTGTTGTGATATGTGCGTGTGAGTAGTGTACTTGGTTAAAATAGTAAAGTCTCACATTAGATATTAATGAAAAGAATAGATGGTTAATATAACATAGTTATACTCATGCTAATTAGTTTTAAGCTTTTTGGGTTACATGGTGTCTCTATATTATATTAACTACTCAAAGAATCTCTCCAACATGTTATCTCCTCCAACAATATCAATGAAGAATCATATAAACCTAGAGTCCTCAATGATCCCAAAAAAATTCATTCTTCTTAAGATGTTCTGATGTCATGTTCTGTCACCGATTTTGCAATTACTTTAAGAAACAGTACTTTTAGTTGAAGAAAAGAAATAATATCTATTTCCATACCAGATTGAGCCATATTCCACAGCACTTGATAGAAGCGGATGCATGTTTGGTAGTTCTTTGGGAAATTGTTGTCTTCGGCTTTAGAAGATTTATCTATTTTCTCTTCAATGACAGAATAAATCAATTCTTTACGAGTAGCTTCATGCATCAGGTCTTCAACATATATACCTTTCCCACAATAACAAAGGATATAATGAGAGGTGATGTTGGACAATGGACAACAACAAAGGAAAAACAAACATGTAATGTAGGTAAAACTCCAATCTCCAATATTAAAGAGAGTCTGTGATTTGCAGCTAAGCAATTGAGTAATACTTACAATGATAAATGATGCTCTTCCACCATCCAAAGTGGGAACCACTTTTGAAGACTGAAGGCTTGCTTGCTAGGAGATGCAGAGGGGTGATTCCTAGCTCGTTCACAGCATAAGCAATACTAGGTTCCACTCTCAGAATCTCAAAGGCCAAATCTGTCAACCATAATAATTGGTAATGCATGGAAAATTTTAATATAATGTGATTTTTCTCTTCTTCTATTCTTTTATATATATATATATATATATATATATATATATATATATATATATATATATATATATATATATATATTTGATAATTATTATAGTTATTAATAAACAAATTTTTTTTATTGTGTTTAAAATATAGAATTATATATTCTAACATTAACTTGCAATCCCTGCATATATAGAAATGCATTTAAAAATAAAGATAATTAGATGCATATTAGCATTACCACCTAAAGTTGAATCTTACTTATGGTTATTTTTTGTATTTTTGTTGACTCTAAAAAATAAGTCTTGTAAGGATATTAGTTGCTTTAGTTTTTAGTGTTATGCTGGTGTGCCTAGTGCGGTGCGGAGACTTTACCACATAGGTGAGTATTGGGAAATGATGCAGTAAATAGAAAACTATCTTGTGAAACAATTTCATAAGACTCCATTCTCACAACAATACGTGTGGATCTCACATATTGAGGTCTCGTGAGACCATCTCATAACATACTTTCTTATAGTAAATGGTGAACACAAATCAACCACGTGACATACCATGATAAGTGAAGTATAGAGTGAAACATAAGAATAGGATAGAAGATTGCTATAATTTGTTAATAAAATATTTATTGTAGGAAAGCTTATAGTACTCATAGCAATTTCTATTTTACTTTGGATCATATAATTTCATCAATTCCTTCTACCTATTTAACATTGATCATTAATTTCATGAATTATTTAATAGCCAAGTGATGAAGTGAAAAAGTTAGCAAAAATACTCACCGAAATACTCCCACCTAATGGCCCAGTGAAGAGCAGTCTCCCCATCATTTCTTCTGTAGACGGGATTGGTTGACTCGAGGTCCTTATCGTAGAATTCCAAGAATTGGAAATGCAGGTAAAGAAAGATTGATTTGTAACCATGAAAAGCGGCTAAGAAGATAGGGCTCTCACCGATATTGTTACGAGCACTCCCTGAAAACCCTTCATAACGGGCAATGAGGATGCATATGTTCAATCTCCCGGTTGATGCTGCTACATGCAAAGGGGTATTCCCATCATTGTTTGTTATCCATAGACAGGACTCCAATGATAACTCGATAATTATCTGTACAAGTTGTTGAACCACTTCTTCTGGCGCAATGAAGACAGCTACGTGCAATACCGTGTCCCCTGACGTGTTGATCCTGGTGGTAATGGCTGAGAGTGTGTGTTCCTTGTACATCTCAACAATCTCTTTCCATCCACCTGTCATGGTATACTTGTACAAATTCAGGGCAAGCTCATTTTCATGATTCAGGAGGCTATCCCTATCTTCTTCCATCTTCTTTATTTTTTCTGATTCTTCCAACTTTATGCTTACCATACTAGGAACAATGACGAAAATAAATACTATTAGATATAAGAATAGAGGGTACGTTGTCTACCTCGCAATGCTGGAAATGTGCCAGTTTTTAAGCTATATATTTAACAATAAAGGAGGAGAGAATGAGAGAGAGAATCCTAATCCATAGTAATTAAAGGAGGAATAGTTTTTTTTATTTTTTTATAATGAGATAATCCTAATCCATAGTAATTGAAGGAGGAATAGTTTTTATTTTATTTATTTTATTTCTTTTATGTTGAGAATCAGGCACTTTAAATTTCCAAAGTAGAGGAGGACTATTTACTTTAGGTGATTAACCAGAGAGAGAGAGAGAGATAATTTGGCTTTCTCTTTTTTCTTTTTCTTTTTCAACAAGAAGACACAAATAACAAACCAAAATTAATAGGAACACATAGAAAGGCCCAGAACAAAATAAACGAAACAGAGAAACAATTACAAAAGTTTAAAAGTGAAAAGCTCAGGAGTATCTTGTATGCATGTTGGAGACGTTGTCGCACTTGCATTAAAGCAATAATAAGTATCCCAAAAGCTTTACCATAGAACTACTTTAAGTCGCAAATGCTCCACGTTTTGCATGACAAGTTTAAATGGGTGTTTATTTTTGGGTGTCTTATAGTAAAAGTAACAATATTAAAATAATTCATGATATAGATCAGATTACTTTTCCTCCAAGATGCTTCTCATCATATATAGGACCTTAATTTAAGTAAGTAACATTTAATGGCCACTACGCTTCTAATAATGAATCTGTACTCAAATATTTACATTAAATGTTTGGCCAAAATGGGCAAATACCATTTTCGTGCAAAAAAAATCAGCATTTTTTCCCATTTTTTAATTTAAAACTCAAGTTTTGAACAATTGAGTTATAGCAAACTGAACAAAAAAAAAAAAAAAAAATCCTGGAACTCGAGCTTCATGAACTCAAATTCCGTGCAATTTTTTAAAGTCCTATAATGGTGTTTTAAAACATGTAAGTTTTTTTTCTTAAACCTAATCGCTCCATAGGGAGCCCTATAGTGGTGTTTTAAAGCTCTATAAATCAGCGTTTTTCCCCATTTTTTAATTTAAAACTCAAGTTTTGAACAATCGAGTTATAGCAAACTGAAAAAATAAATATAAATAATAAATAAATAATAATAATCCTGGAACTCAAGCTTCATGAACTCGAGTTCCGTGCAATTTTTTAAAGTTCTACAATGGCGTTTTAAAACATGTAAGTTTTTTTCTTAAATCTAATCACTCCATAGGGAGCCCTATAGTGGTGTTTTAAAACTCTATAGTAGCGTTTTAACATGCAAGTTTTTTTCTTAAATCTGATCGCTTCATAAGAAGTCCTATAGTGGCATTTTAAATACCTATAGTGACGTTTTTTATGGAACTCGAGCTCTATAAACTCGAGTTCCATGCAATTTTTTTTTTTTTTTAATTTGATCACCCCATACTTAATTTTCTACAAATCGAGTTTTACATTGAAACTCGATTTTAAGAAAATTGAGTTACAAAATATGAGTATTTTCCTAATTAATTTGAAAATTTGGACAAAACGCTGATTTTTTTGCACGAAAAAGGCATTTGTCCATTTTCTCCTTAAATGTTTAGATAAGTGCTTTTCAAGTTTTCAAGTGATGTACGATCAAGATTCCCCCACGTACACGTGAATTAGGAAAATGACACTATGCCTTGTTGCACATTGAACTTTTCTTTATCTAAACTAGGGGAGCGGGGAAGTTTTTTTTTTTTTAAAAAAACGAAAGTAATGTGCTATATCCTAACCGACATTAGCAAAGTAGAACTGTCTTTCCCTTTATCCTAAACTCGCAGTAGTCATTTTCTTTTTGGTTATTGTTAAGTACTTCTTCGCCGCCCCCAACAGCCCCCCCCCCCCCCAAAAAAAAATTCCGAAAACTTAACTTTGTAGAAGTTAGTTCTTAGAAAAATAAAAATCCTATATTCCAATTTCAGATTCGTGATCTGACGCAGGAAAAAAATGGAAAAGGAAAATTATTGTAAAATAAAGGAAGTAGCATGAATGAATATATATATATATATATATATATATATATATATATATACACACACATAAAAAGTGAGGGAACAATATTATATATGAGCTTCTTCTTGAAGTAATTATCCACCACCATGTAATATTTTTTTTTTATTATTATATTCCATGCTGTGAATTAGAGATATGGACACCATATATTTATTTTTATATCTTCTTTTCATTTCAGGAGAAACGATAATGGCAAATTTTGTGATCAAGATCTTCCATGTTAAACATTTTTAGGTATTTGGTATAACGTGTAAATTTTGTTAAGCATAATCTACCAAATTGGTGGCTCAACCGTTGGTGCCACCAAACTGCCTACACCAACTGCCAGACCAACAACCCAGCCACCAAATGTGGGTGAGGGGAGAGTCACTATATGTTTTTTGCCGAATATTTTACTAAGCTTTTAAATGTAAAATGTATTACAATATTTTTAGCAATAATTTAACAGTCAACGGAAAAAATTTTTAAGTTTAATCAAATTTTACAATAAGACAAACACGGTAAAATGCAGAAAATATTTTTCGTAAAATATTTAACAGCGAAAACAAATTGGTTATTGAACTAAACTATCCTAAGTAGGTTGTGTTGGATAAATTTTATTGTGCTAATGATGAAAAGAAAATAGAGTAAATAAGGTAGATTGAAAGGTTTGGATATAAAAAGATGAAATGGGTTGTGGGGGAGAAGATGGAAATGAGATATCTGTTTCTTTTTTTTCTTTTTTTTCCTTTGGAGGAGAGAGACATAAAAAGAAAGCAAAAATAATTATTATTTTACTTATATTTTTAATAGAAATGGGTTACGGAGCCCCTAACGAAGGTGATCTCAAATAAGTAAAATGTCAAGCTTTGAATCACAGATTCACAGGTAAACAAAGTTAAAATGGGTCTAACCATGATTGGATTTACTATGATTACTCCTAATAAAATTTCTTTGAGAGTTTTTCTACCTTCTGGTTGATTGTACTGTACTCCTTATCGATTTAAAGATTGACTCTATTCATGACGGAATTAATTTAACATTTTCACACTTTTCATTCTACAACTGTGGATACTAAAGCTTGTTTATTTGTTACTGATTCATTTTGTAGTAGATAACTGGATATGTAAGTGTGCTTTTCATGTTATCGTTATGTATGATAATACATTTTGATCAAGGCTCCTCACTATACAATGTGAAATTACATGCTTCCCATATTACATATGAATTATCCTAGCTAGCAAAATGAAAGATCTTACCCTACCCGGAACGTAATCTCAAATATAATAGTTATTTTCTTTTGGTTAGTGATTTTTTTTTTTTTTTTTTTTGTGCGTACTTTTGTTACAATATAGTACAATAACTTCACTTTTATAAAATATGATAACTTAGCATCTGTTTTAGCTCTTTATTCTTTCTACTCTTCAAGTTCAAGTAAAGTACCTCATAGGAAGTAGTTAATTAGGACTGTCATGAATCATCTTGTTAGAATGAAATATAGAATTGTCGGCCAAGATTGTGTTCATAAGACTTGGATCTTAACCTGTTGCGTGTTCCACGTTATGCTTCGAAATTCTCATAAAGGTTTCGTCTCAAATTCTTGCAAAAAACAACTAGATATTATTACATGCATTACATATTATATTATATGAAGATAATGAATCCTTGTCCAATGTATTAAACCTTTCTTTTGACAAACTCAAGGTGAGGTAGAAGTTCTTAGGAAAGAGAAAGTCGATTATACCCACGTTAGGAAAGTGAAAGATCTTGTTCTCCCCTTAACCTATAAACTCAAAAGAAATTATTTTCTTTTGGTCAATTTTATACTTTTTATTCCTAAAATTTCACTTCATATGGAATAAGTCGGTAACTTAGCATATATATGTTTTAGCTCTTTATTCTTCTTGCTCTTCTAGTAAAGAATATCAAAGGAAACAATTCGAATGTCATGAACCTCCTGATGTCTGACTTATAGGACTTGAATTTTAAGTTACTCATGATGTGTGTTCCATGCTTTCGTTTCAAAATTCTCATCAAGGTTTTACACCATAAAGCTTTAGATTACATGCATAATGTATGGTAAGCAATCCTTGCAACCATGATGGACTTAATAGGAAACAGAACTTGACACTCCATCATTAAAACAATTCAAAAATTGGAGTCTTAGGGTCAATTATTTCGGAAAAAGGAAGAATAATAATGGGATCTCGAGTTTTCTATGAAATTATTTATTCTTCTTCATATATGATATAGATTGGCTCACAGTTGCTAAAGTGGCAAGTTGTTATTTATAATTTAAAAAGCGATATTAGTGGTTGGCCAAGATGATAATTAGTAATAAGTTGTCAACTTAATTGTTGTAAAAATTATCGTGTCTGTAGCATTATTTATCAAGATTACAAACTCAAATACCATGTTAAATTACCAATGGTCCCAAAAATTTAAGATGATAAAAAATAATGTATGTAATCACTTAACCGTCACTTCAAAAATTTTCAATATTTCTAATCATGCCCCTATGTGGTATTTAATTGTTTTAATCAACTACTTCCATTAAACAATTAAAAATTATAATTTTCTTATATAAATAATGTTTCATAAAATTCAAGATCTAACTATACCCACAATAAACATAATCTATTTCTTGTAGCTTTAATTAACTCTCAAAAAATCTTTAGCCATTGAAAATTCGGAGCAAGCAACCAAAATTGGCCTAAAAGGAAACAAAATGGAAGTACCCAGGGGTGTTTGCTGCAATTTATGCTAAATAGAATGGTATTAATGAAAACCAACAAAAATCCAGAGAGAGAGACTAGGAAAAGGAATGTGAATATCAAGGGCACAGATAGTGTGACCCTCTTGGGACTTTCGGCAACCTTGAAGTATTGCCAATTGGCAAGGATCGGTGGTTGCGGTAGTGGTTATAGTGGTGGTGGTGGAAGCATAATTTGAGAGCTTCCAGCGGGGGTATTTTGGGGATTGAAAGACAACAGGAGCACCACCTTCTTTGTAGACCATCACGCACATTGATGATTCTCCATTAGAATGCGTTGGCAAAAGAATCGCAAATAGGAGGAGGATGTGAAATTTAAATGATTCATTCATTTGCTACCGTTTGGGAAATTGAAAATTCACCATTAGGTACTGCTATTTATATGAGAAAATTGTAAATTTTTTGAGTAAATAGGTCGGTGGTGAGCTGCAATGAAAACTATTATTATTATTTTCTTCTAAAATCTTGTCAGTTTAGTTTGTTCGTTAGTTTTTTTTTTTTTTTTTTTTCCTGCTTTTGTTTATAAAGTAGATTTGGGAAGTACTTATAAGCCAACTTATTAATTTTTTTTTTTACTATTTGTGAGTATCACTTTAGTCATTTACTCATAAAAGCATATATGGGAGCCCAAAAGGACATGATTTAAGTGGAGAAAAAATCTCTCTCATAATAAATAATTATACAAATTAATCGTTCTTGTAGAAATTAAAAAACACTAAATACTCTATAGATCCAATAAATATATATGTGTATATATATATATATATATATATATATATATAGTTAAAAAATACAAAGGTGAAATATACTCTCTTCATTTCAGGTGACTTGAAATGATGAGGAACCTATTTCAATATTTCTATTGTTGATTTCTATGAGGTTTTTTTTTTTTTTTTTTTTTTTCAAAAGGTTCTTTTTAAGATAAAACTAAAACTATATTGTCAAAATATTAAGTGATTTTTAGTTGTTAAGATAATTTTGTAAGTACGATTCAGTTATATATATAAGTTTTAAGAAATTTAAACAGGTTTCGGTGATTAAAAGGTTAAGTCAAACCCATTGTCTTCAAATAACAAGGGTCTATATAATAAGGCTCTATAGCTCAATTGATTGATATCTTCTTTTTTTTTTTCTTTTTTTCATATAAATAGAATAGAATTTCACCTATGATGTACACCAATCAATTTTTAGTGTAAACAAAGTTCGATTGGTGGACATTTTTTTAATAAATAGAATAAAATTTCACCTATAACGTCTACCACATAATAAATACTCTTATCATCAGGCTAAAACACCAATTAGTTTTTTGTGTAGATGTAGTTCGAATCCAAGATCTCTTACAATAACAAGAGACTTTACCAGTTGAGCAAACTAAACTATATTAGTCGACATTTCTTGGCATTTTCAACGAAAACATTCAGAGTTCAATCCTCTTTCCCTTGTTGTAAATAATGAAATTATCAATAACAAAAAATTAATAGAATTCACTATTATATGAGCGGAACAAGTACCAATCATTGATTCACTATACCTTCAAAATACTAAATAATTGCTTAAGGGTGGGGAGAGAGAGAGAGAGAGAGAGAGAGAGAGAGAGAGAGAGAGAGAGAGAGAGAGAGAGAGAGAGAGAGAGAGAGAGAGAGAGAGTCAACATAAAATACTTAAACTATTAAAAAAAATTTTTTTTTTTGAGAAACTAAAATTATTCCATTATTGAACGCATAAGCCCCAAAAAAAACACATCTTATCCCAAATTAATTTAAAATAGCAAAACAATGCATCCCATATTAATTTAAAATAGAAAACAACTTATTTCAATCCTTAAGCACACCATCAATCTCAACTGATAGAAGAAGTACAAATATTCAAAAATAACAAGTTTCTATAATGTAGAGAAGAAACCCCTAGAGAGAAACAGCCTTATTGCTTGATCGGGGCACCTTCTTGAAAATAGCCCATACAATATCAACGTAGAGCGGTAATTGTTGTATGGCAAAGAAGACTATCGGTAGACATGTTGCTGCATATACCGGAAAGGCCTTGTCTTTCAATTTATTCTTAAGCATAAAGTAATGTCCAGCACAAAAAGAAATCAACATTGATGTAATGGATACAAGGAGAGAAGTTAAGCCAAGTAGAAGTTTCTTTGGCAAGTCTCTACCAAAATCTTTCTGTTCATATCGAGAAGTGAGGATGGCAAGAAACGAGAACAAAGCAGTGATGGAGAAGCAAAGAGCAACGAGTGAGGAGACGGCAAAGATGGTGAGCATCGAGTGGCTTTCAAGGTTTGGTGTCCCGTTTGTTTCATTGATGCTGCCCGGGATAGTGGTCGATGAGGCAAAGGCAACGGTTGCAATGAGAGCAGCCACAACTGAGCAGGATTCAGAGGTTTTGTTTAGCCACTCACCTCCACTTTTTACTAATTGCTCATGTGTTTCGTTGAAGATTTCTTTTGGGGTCATACCTTCCTTGTTGACTTGATAGCAGAAGTGTTGCGGCATGTTGTCTTTTACAAACTGCATGCATTAATATATACAAACAAGAATCACTAATGCACAAGAAAATTTTATAAAATATTACAGTTTTTTTTATTTTTTTCGTAAATGTAGAATTTAGTAATTATGGTAGTTATTAATAACCATTATTATGAAGGTGTTTATATATTAAATTATCTAATCTATCATTTAAAGAAAATAAAACATAGTAAAATTTTAATGGAGGGTGTAAATATAGGAAATTAAATAAAGAATCCTTATAAAATTTAAATTCAATTAAAAAATATATAACAGAATGATGGAATAGAAAAATATGGGTTTTCAAAAGTTTAAGTGTGGCAACATAGGAGGAAATTAACCAAAAAACAAAGAAAAAAAAGCTTTAGATAGGGAGAAAGAGTTTATTGATTAACGTTCAACCGTGAAAAAAAAAAATTTATATACATATTTTCAATTTTTTAATGAAAAGTATATAAGAGATGAGGGAATTTTTAAAAGAGAGGATTTTGTGCCCACCCGTACGCAGTAATTACTATATACAAGGTTAGGTGATAGCTAAAAAGACGTGAAAAGTGCTTGTTACGATGTGCTGTAATTACATTGTGTGATAAAAATTGAGGACAAAGCTGATTTTGAGTTCACACACCTCGTACCACTTGATTTCCCACTGCATTTGCAATGCAGCTCCAGGAATTAGCCAAGGCTTTTGCTTTCCTATTTGGGCTGCCAGATGCAATGCGTTGTTTTCATTCGCATCCACTTCATGAATTAGTTTACATTTCACAAACTCTTGCTCGAGCAGATGTTGTAATACATGTGTTTGCCTGTTTTCTGCGGCCAAAAGCACAATATTTTTATCTTTGTTCCTGTAATTAATGGTCACTGGAAACTCTTTGAGTATGTACTCAACCATTTCCGTTATACCATTTCTTGCTGCAAGCAATATGACTGTCTCTGTCTTTTCTTTGCTCGTGTCATTAGTGTCAATTGGAAAGTTTTGAAGTATTTGATCGACCATTTTCGTGATTCCATCTTTTGCCGCAACCAATACGGGTATCTCTATCTTTGCGGTTTCAGGCATTTTCCTTTTCTCTGGCAGTAAAATAAGTAAGGGTGTCTCTGTCTTTTCCATTTTTGGCGTTTCCTCCTTTCCTGCTTATAACAAAATGATTAATTATAATTGAGATTTCACTCAAATCAATTGATTTCATATATAGCTGATGTATTTTCACACCTCTAACGTTCTTTTTCTCTTCTAATTCAGTTTCGGAAGGGAGAGCACTGGAACTGTCTTTTTGTGATGGTAGTCTCTCCCAAGTTTCCGGCCGGTTGATTGTTTGCCCAGGATTCGACCCACTTGTGAAGTCGAAGTTAGCTTCTTTACCTTTTGTAATTTTGACAAGAATTTTCATGATTTGAACAGAATATACATGCTTCCGTTTTATCCTCCTTATACCCTCTGATTGTTATGATCATTAAAGATAATATATATATTACAAAAGGGCAAATATGCTAATTAGCTATATATTTACTTAAAAAGCTAACAAATTGACATGATCATGATGATGAATTTAAACGAAATCACATTAATAAAATTATTATAAATAATTATAAGTTCTTTTATATTGGTATGTGTTGTGTTGGGGTGGGGGGTGTTAACAGTAGGTTGAAGTCTAATACAGTGACATACCATATCCAAAGCCCAGAATAACCCGGATGAATATTGTGTACAAAAGACGGAAAATGTTAAAACAGTCCGCATAATGTCTCCGTAGAAATTCATGCTTCGTAACTAATCTCGGAGCTTGGGATTCTGTTTCTGTGCCAAACAAAAATAATTCATCATAATGTGCAAATAACAAGATTTAAAAAATATTTATTTATTTTTAGTAATAAGCAAATAACATACGTTCACATCCGTCTTTGTAAAATAAAAAATGCTCCATATTTTGCCCAACCAACCCCAAAAGCCATCTTCAAAAAAAAAAAAATTTATATATATATATATATCCTAAAACCTTCCATATCAATGACATTATGTATAATTCCATTAACAACTACTATAACCATGTAAATTTATATTGATACTATTCATTTTTCATATAGTCTTTTATTCTTTTTTTATGTATCCCAAGAATGAATGAAGAGAGTGGATAGTAGTTCCTAACTCTTTATGACATCCATATAATATTAGGTTCAAAACTTCTTGTTAGTATCTTGAAGCTAATCTTAAGGGATATCTCATTGTAATAACTTGGTGTATGTAGGAAGGGAAAACTACATGCTACCAAGACATAGGAGCCAAAATGATATTTTGGCCTACCTTTTTTTAGGTTAAAATTTCAATTTATGGTGTTCAGCTATACATTTTATGATAATTACTCTTATCATTAAGATAAGACATCAATCAAATTTTCATTTTTTATGTAGGAGGAGTTCAAACCTTAGATCTCTTATTTGAAGACGAAAATTTTTATCACTTGAATTAATGGGAACTTGTTGCATTAGCAACATTTGAAGGTTAGTAAAGCATTCAACTCAAAATTTTAATAGATGGACTAGATCAACTACCCATATTAAATCCAAAACCCAATTGATTTTGAAATTTTTCTAACAATTTCTACACAAAAAATGAGATAGAGGATTCGTATTAAGAAATGCATAATATCAAAAGGAATACAAATCTCTATCTCAGTTTTTATGTTTCACTTTATACTCGACCAATCACAACTTGTCATGTATTCTTTTTTTACTATCTTTGTAAAAGTGGAAGGTTTGGGTCCAGTGCTTCCAGTGCACTAGACCTGGTCGAATGATGACACATGTTCAAAAATAGACACATGTCACAATCTCAATGGGTCCAGTGTTATTGGACACTGGACCTAATCCGGAACCTTTGTAAAATAACCATAGTTTTAAATGAAATTAAAAAATTTAATACACAACATACCACAATTGATGCATTAATTTCTTACCTTTTCGTTCTAATTGGCCAGTAACATTCTGTGCGTTGGGATTCTCTACATCTTCATTCTGGCCTTTGCATCTTTCAATCACTAGAAAAAGGAAAGCATTTCGGTTACAAACCTAAAGAAGTGAAAAATATATCAACAATATTTTCATGCGGGGTTTTTGGCTTCTGTTGAATATGTTGAAGTTTTAATTATTCTGTTAACAACTCATTTATGTAGTAAAGCTAGAAAATTTTTAAAAAAAAAATTGAAATTAAATTTTTTTTATTTTTGTACATGATTAATTAGAGACATCAATATCAGTGAATGGAAGGTATTGCGACTCTATGTTTACCAAATTCATGCAGTTTCTTCTCCATTCATTCATATCGAGGTACAGCACTAAAAAGTACATTTGCAATATCGTGCGTTAACATGAATCAAGTAAATTAAAAACACTTTTAAATTTACCAACTTACAGTTTACTAGGATGAAAAATCCTAGTCAATATATGGTAATCTTGTACGTGCTACGTTTATATGTCCACCAACTCAACATGCAATCCAACATAATATGTGCAGTACTCTATGTTACTATTTTTCGCTATTCGTTTCATCTCATATTATAATTTCTACAGACATTGTCTCCTTTATAATTTTCTAGTCTCACCACCCTTAAAACTTATTTTTTTTTCTTAAATATTAGCATTAATACACCATGTTGAATATGCTAGTATAAATGCGGAAGCGAAAGCATAAAGTATAGAACACAATAACATACGAGGGTTACGTGGTTCAGCCTAACGGCCTACATCCACGGAGGAAACCCTAGAGGGCTACATCAATAATATATTAGAGTGTAGTACAAATCCTGTGTTACAATGAATCATAACATGTGTATATATAGTAGACTAAACCCTAGACTAATAGACTTCTAGTACAAGTAGGAGACTTGACTTGCACACAAAGTAGAATTATGCTTGGGCCTATACTAATGGGCTAATTAGTCTTTAACACCCCTTCTCAAACTCAAGATGGAAGCTTGATGAACTCTTGAGATTTGATAAGATTGAGAAGATCCCTTGAATGAAGTTTGGCTCTGTGACGGTAGTTTGAGGAAGGCAATGGTCTTGCAGTGTTGATGCAACTTCTAACGGTGGCTTGACTATACCGGAGAGTTTTGACGGCAACAGTAGGAAGCCAAAGAAGATGAACGCAGCGAAAAAAAACACCGAGGAAGACAAAGATTGCTCTTAAATATACCGTAAAGACAGAAAACCATGGCCACAGGAAGGTGACTCTGATACCATCTAAAATATTAGCATTGATACACCATGTTGAATATGCTAGTATAAATGCGGAAGCGAAAGCATAAAGTATAGAACACAATAACATACGAGGGTTACGTGGTTCAGCCTAACGGCCTACATCCACGGAAGAAACCCTAGAGGGCTACATCAATAATATATTAGAGTGTAGTACAAATCCTGTGTTACAATGAATCATAACATGTGTATATATAGTAGACTAAACCCTAGACTAATAGACTTCTAGTACAAGTAGGAGACTTGACTTGCACACAAAGTAGAATTATGCTTGGGCCTATACTAATGGGCTAATTAGTCTTTAACATTTTTATATAAGTAATCAGCAAATGGACAATAATCATAGCTCATTACTTGCTTTAAGACACCACTCTCTATTCCTCTTAACTAACTGGTCTCTATGGTCATTATCTGCGCAAAGAAAAGTACCATGTTTATTTGAACTAAAACTGTGACTTGAAATCATAATTTTAATATAAATAGAAAGTGTGTATATGATTGTGTGCAACAACCAGTGTTCACTAGTACTTACCCCCCAAAGATAATACTCGTCCAGCAACAGAAATAAGAGGGCAGCTTAACTCCTTAAGGAATGCACCACGCAAAGCTATGTTCTCCCCTTCTTAAACTTACTCTTCTCTTTTCATCATGTTTATATAAGTTCACTGTAGAAGGTTATGTCAGTGTGCCGAAGATATTTGTTTGCGTTGTGTAAATTTTACTTATCTGACATGACTGGCCACTCATTACTTGACTATAAAAAATATTTTATCTTGTGATTGTTGAACATCTAGACTTAGCTTCGCTAAGCTCTTTACGAGACTTTGCTAAATCTATTTGATAGCATTGCTGGACTTTTTCATTACTTTACTGAACACACCTATTTAAATTTTATTACAATTACTAGATGTCTTTATTCTAGCAGCATCATTAACTTTACTCTGACTTCATCGACATATTATTTAGCATTGTTGGATGAATAATAAAATATTATGTGTTGTTTTAATCTTCCCAAACATCCTGCTTTTGAATTTCAATCGTGCCATACAAACTGATCTTGTTTTACTAGCACTACTAAAAGCGAACCCATGTGATTCTTCACTACTTCTTTTGTCACTTAATAAATCTCTACTAAACAAGCTCTAATATTTTGGATTACTTTTGAACTAATTTTAATTTTCTTAATGTTGCTGTGGGAGGCTTTGTTCATAACCCACCTCTTATTTTATTTCACTTACTAATTACATTATTTAACTATTTAAAGGGAAGCAAAATAGTAGTGGTTAATGGGTGAGACATTAATTGGCATTAGTTCTGTACTAAACAAACCTCCACAAAATTGATTCTAACGTATCAAAGCACGACACATGTTCAAGCAACAAAAAAACCTCCAAACAAATATTTTTTGAAGATAGGTTGAAATTCATTATTAATTTTTTTTTTTTTTTTAATTTACACAAGATTGTTGCCCAACAAAAATACATTGTACAGAATGATTATAACTTCAACATACACAGCAGAACCCAAAAACCATCAAAAAGCAGTGTCGATTTTTTTTTTTTTTAACCCTGGCTCCTCTTTCCTTAGTTTCTATAACGTTACTTTTCTTTCTAGTGACTATGAGATGCAGGGACTTACTAAAAAAGGAGATTAAAATAGGCGGGAATGAGGATGTAGAGAGTGCCAAATCAGAACAAGAAGGTGAGAAATGCATAATGTATAAAGCGAATGTGAGTTGTAATTGTTAGAGAATCCCAAATCAGTTGGTTTGGGATTTAAGATGGGTTTACTTCTTAGTTGGTCCTGCCCATCTATTAAATTTTTGGGTTTAATGGTTTTCAAAGTACTGCTAATGCGAAAACTTATATGCGCTACTTCCCTTGTTATTTGCTCATTATAATCTATAAAGAAATAATTGTGTTTTGTACAGGACCCCATGCTCGTAGTGAAGATCAGGATTTTCATAGATGGTTTTCCAAGTACTCTGGCATTCTCTTTCATTTAGGCAACAAAATATTATTCATTTCGGGCTATAAGTTCATTCATGATCTTCTAAAAGGTATTCACATTGCCAATACATCAGATAATCAAACTACTTGCTTTCGTTTTTTCCCCCCTCTAACCATATAACCATACCTATGTATAACCTAATATAGGCATATAATATATTTTCCTTTTTTTTTAATATAATTGTTATTTTTATGATTATAATAAGGTATAATGACGATAAAACGGAAGCACGTACAATCTGTTAGAATAATGGAAATATTAATTGCAAGTACAAAAGCGCAAAATAAGTACTTCAACTTCTCAAGCGGGAGGCACCCTGGGCAAACATCCGTGGTGTGGCAACAGGAACCATCCGCAGTCCAGGCTACGGACTCCAGTGCCAAAGCTTCCAAAACTGACCAACAGCATAAGAGCAATGGAACGGAAACTGATTCAGAAAAGAAAGAGACTGAAAAAGGTAATTTACTAATCCCCATCTCCTCCATACATAGTACATGAACTAGCTTATTTAAAAAGAGACATGTAGTAGATCTATCTGAGTTAGTTTTATATATAAACCGTTATTAAAAATTTTAATTCTAATTAGTACTTTTAGGGCCGGATATTAGTTAATACATATAAATAATATATGATATGATATGTGTTCAACATTTGATTCTACGCCTAAAATGGAAAAGACAGAGACAGCCATATTGCTTGTGGCACAAAATGGTATCACAGAAACGGTCAAGAAAATACTCAAAGAGATTCCAATGGCCATTAATGTCAAAGCGAAGGTAACAACATTGTGTTTTTGGCCGAGAAGAACAGGCAACCGCTGTTGGCTTTACAAAGCCTTAACTTAAATTTTAACAAAATACTAAGAAGAAAGAGGAGAATGAAAATTTTATTAGAGTATTTCAAACTCACAAACAAATATATCAAGCTTGTTGCCTTGAGAGCTCACTACAACTTTTTCTCTCATACACTTTCACATTGTACATCTATCCCATTTTAATTTATAAGATGAAGTTACAAGAGCTATCATTATTGTCATGACTCCTTGTTTCATAACAAAAAATTCTAGAATATGGAAGAATCAAATACACAAATGTTATAGAATGACAATAGACACAAACAATTATATAAAAACAAAAGACACAAACAGTTATGAAAAAAAAAAAAAGACAAACTATTATGAAATATCAAGAGACACATTTTGGTTTACCACTTCCAACACTCCCCTTTTAAACCAAAAGCATCTTCACACCAAGCATTGTCCTCAATCTTCTGAATTTATCAACTGGTAAGGTTTTGGTAAAAATGTATGCTACTTGCTCTTCTATATTGCAATACTGGAGCTTCACAACTTCCTATTTCACATAATTTCTCAAGAAATGATACTTCATGTCAATATGTTTGCTCCTTCCATGTTGAACTGGATTCTTAGAAAGTTCTATGGCAGACTTGTTATCCACATAAATAATTATGGATTCTTCTTAGAGATGATCAAATTCTTTTAATAAATTCTTCAACCATATTGCTTCACAAACAGAAGAGGATGCTACCACATATTCAGCTTCACATGTTGACAAAGCTACAATACTCTGTTTTTTGGACATCCAAGTGAAAGCTGTTGATCTAAGATACAAAAAAACATATCCAGTAATGTTTTTCCTTTCATCTTGATCACCTCCACAGTCACTATCTGAATATCCATATTATGTGGCATCATTATTATACGAAAATAAAAAACCAAAATCCATGGTACCTTTTATATATCTTAGGATCCTCTTCCACAACATTTGCCATGGTTGCTATTGGTATATCCTCCACGGGAGCCATTAGGCTTCTCCTCTCTTAGAGTCAATTTTGACTCTAATGCTTGCTCAATGACAATAGAGCTAGAATACTTTTCGATACACTACTCATGCACTTCAAGAAATCCCATTAATTCCTCAATTGAGAGAGTCTCCATATCTTTGGACTCTTCAATAGCCACCACGACATGCTCAAATTTATTTGCAAGAAATCTTAATATTTTCTCCACCACACAAACATCTTCAATACTCTCTCCATCACTTTTCAAACAATTAACAATTACAAGTAATTGTGAAAAAAAATCAGAAATAGTCTTACCATCTTTCATGTGAACCAAGGTGGCTGATACCGTATCGATACTGGCCATACTGGCTGCTATGTACCATATCGGTATGTACCATACCGGTACATATACTAGTATCAAAACGCCAACGTCTCGTACCAGGTTAAATACCGACCATACCGGCCGATTTCAAGAATTATTAGTCAGTACAGGAAAAAAAAAAAAAAAAGCTTTTTTTTTTTAAGTTTTGTAATTTTTGAATTTTTATAAGAGCATAATGGTAACTTATTTGCATTAACTTATTAGTATTATTTGTTTCCTTAGTATGCAATGAATAATTAAGCTTTTTTATTTATTGTATTGTGTTTTTTTTTCTTTTAATTGATGCTAAATTCTAAAACCATGAATAATTTGTTTTGAATTGAGGTAATTTCCTGTAGTAAACTTTTATATTTATTAATACACACACACACATATATATTTATAAATATAAAAAATAACGGTAAACTCGAAATGGTACACCGGTATTGACCAATATCGAAATATATCATTCAACTGGTTAAACCAATACAGCCTCTGATACGAGATTGACTCCCTTGATGTGAACAACTTCAAACTCGACACGGAGATTTTGCAAACAAACTCTTTTCACACAATCGACACCCTTGAAGAAAATGCCAAGAATCTCCCGTGCTTCTTTGCTTGACTTTGCTTTGGCAATTTTCTCAATAGAAACAATGCCTTCTTGTCTTTCTTCCTTTGATCCTTGAGCAAATTTTTCTGGTCTGCGTTGTAGGTGACTTCTTGCTCACTTGTGGGTTCTACATACCCATCAGTGACAAGCTCTCATAGCTCTTGTGATCCAAACAATGCTTTCATTAGAATCTGCCAGCTCTCATAATTTTCTTTCGTCAATCTAGGAATTTATGGTTGCACCATGTTAGAAGACATCCTCACTAATGATTTAGACAAAGACTTTAGGCTCTAAGAACTTGGCTCTGATACCACTTTGTTGGCTTTACAAAATTTTGACTTAAATTTTAACAAAATAGTCACAAGAAAGAGGGGAATGAATATTTTATTAGAGTGCTTCAAACTCACAAACAAAGATATCGGACTACTGCCTTGAGAGCTTACTACAATTTTTTCTCTTACACACTTTCACATCATACATCTATCTCATTTTATAGGATGAAGTTACAAGAGCTGTCATTATTGTCATGACTCTTTGTTTCATAACAGAAAATTCTAGAGTGTAGAAGACTTAAAGACACAAATGTTATGGAATGACAATAGACACAAAAAGTTATGGAAAAACAGAAGACAAACAATTATAGAAAAACAAAAGATGTAAACTGTTATGAAATATTAAAAGGCACCTTTTGGTTTATCACTTTCAACAACCGCATATATATATATATATGGTTGGGTTCAAGTTACACATGATGTAATTCTAAGCAATGTTACACCACTCAATAACTTATTATTAAATACATATTTTGAAAATTCAACCGTTGAATTACATATTTTATATGTTCTTAACATGCATGCCAAATTTCATGTCAATCAAATGTAATTTACCATTCAATCCACAAACTATCTTTTATGCATTATTTCAAACTACAAAAACTTGAATTTAAATAATTGATTGATGACATGACTATTAATCTTTAATCACCTTGAAATTTTGCAAGCATGGAAAATATAAAAAATTAATGTAATCTAACAGTAGATTTGTCAAAATTTGCATCCAATTAAAAACTATTAGTTTGTGTAATATTACTTAGAATTACACCATGTGTAACTTGAACCTAACCCATATATATATATATATATATGATATGATATGATTTGTGGCTAACATTTAATTCTACCCTTTTGTTATTTGTAGGAAAGGAGGAAAAGATAGAGACACCCATATTGCTTGCGGCCAAATATGGTATCAAAGAAATGGTCGAGAAAATACATAAAGAGATTCCAATGGCCATTAATGACAAGAGCGAAGGTAAAAAAATTGTGCTTTTGGCAGCGAAGAACAGACAAACACATGTTTTAAGGGCACTATTCAAGCTTTATTTTGTGAAATGTAAACTAATTCATGAAGTGGATGCGAACGAAAACAACGCATTACATCTAGCGGCAGAGCTAGAGCTAGGAGAACAAGAGCCCTGGGTAATTCCTGGGGCAGCATTGCAAATGCAGTGGGAAATCAAGTGGTATGAGGTATGAACTCAAAACCAACTTTGACCTTGATTTTTTTTTATTAAGCAACTTAATTACCTAAATACCTGACCGCCTATTCATGGAAGCACCTAATTGTGTAATTATAGCACATCATAGCAAATGCCACCACATCTTACAAGAATATTTTTTTTACTCAAATAATTACAATGAGAAGCGGGAATTTAAACCTTTTGAACAAAGGCAAATTAAGCCAAAGGAGCCAATTGTCCCCGTCCATCCAAGATATCCTTAACTAAGTAATACTTATGAGTAATTAGTATTTCAATCCCTCCATACTTTTTAATTTAAAATTTTGAAACCTGGACCCTCCATACTTAGCCTAGAATATAATTGGACTTTCTTTTTGTTTTTATTTTGTAAAATTTAACATGTTTGTGTGGAATTGCATGTGGAATATACTTCATAACCAACCATAATAGATTTTCTCTGTTATTACAATTTGAAGGTTCGAACATTTTATGAGTCAACATTAGCCAAAATTTTATGAGTCAACATTAATATTTATCTAACTACTAAAATCATTCCATTCATAACTTAAATTTTGACTTTGAAAACTATATTAAAAAAAAAAAAAAAAAAAGATTATTCATGTGATAAAAACCCTAATTATTAACAATATAGGAGTAATAAATATTGTTGCCAAACAAAAAATCAATGAATATGCTATCATTATGTGAGTTTTTTTTTATATTTAATATATATAAATTAGTGTTCAAATAATTAGTTTTTCATTCAAATTGGTCTCAAATGCTCTATACATATATAAATGCATGTGCATAATTGCGTGCGTCATTTATAAATTCACCCCTAAGTCAAATATTGAGTGCTAGTTTTGTTATGAGGCTGTTGACATATCCTACAAATTGTTTTTTTTTTTTTTTTTTTTTTTTTTCTTGACTGAATATATCCTACAAGTTGATATGGAATTTTTCACATGATCAATTAATGCAGTTTGTTAAAAACAACACGCCGGAACACTTCCGTTATCAACCCAACCAGAACAAAGAGACCCCTGATGAAATCTTCAACCGCACCCATGTGGAATTAGTCAAAAAAGGAAGCGATTGGCTAAACAAAACCTCTGAATCCTGCTCAGTTGTGGCTGCACTCATTGTCACTGTTGCCTTTGCGGCATCGACCACTATCCCGGGTAATATCGACGAGAAAAAAGGGAAGCCGAACCTTGAAGACCAATCGGGGCTCTCCATCTTTGCCTACTCCTCGCTAATTGCCTTGTTCTTCTCCACCACTGCTTTGTTCTCGTTTCTCTCCATCATTACTGAACGATACAAACAGAAAGATTTCCATTTCAAGTTGCCAACGAGACTTCTGATTGGCTTATCTACGCTCTTCATATCCATTGTGTCGATGTTGGTTTCTTTTTCTGCTGGACATTCCTTTATGCTTGAGAATAAACTGAAAGACAAAACCTTCAATGTATATGCAGGACTGACATGCCTGCCGATAATCTGTTTTGTCTTACAACAGCTTCCGCTCTACCTTGATTATGCAATGGCTAACTTGCACGAGGTGCCTCCGTCGAACTATAAGGCGATTACTCTCTAAGGGTTTCTTCTATATTCTACAACTGTTTGTTTAAACTTTTTTACTTTTATTTCCTATCCTACGGGTTTGATGGTTTGCTCTAAGTTTCAAATTAGGTGTTTGCCATTTTAAATTAATTTGGGATGTATTGTATTTTTCGGTGTTTTGTGTGTGTCATGCACCTGTTGCTGTGTGTGTCTTCGTTGGAATTGAAATTTTAAACTTCCAAAATGTTTGAGTTATGAATGAGTTCAATAATTGAATAATTAATTAATCACTCTCAAATAATTTATGATTTAAATAGAATGGTTGTGACATGCCATTCTTCTTATGCAAAGTTACACTGCTTCGTTTTTTTTTTTTTTTTTTTTTTTTGATAAATTCAATAGTTACAATTGAGGAATGAGGTATTTGAATCATATACATCTCCATTAAAAGCATTGAGAGTTGTACTACTTTTCAAACACATTAGTTTGTTTCAAAATGATTGTCGTTTACACACTATCAAATTATCAATAATACAATGGAACAACTGCCGTTCGCTATCCATTCTGCTTGATTGTCATTCTATGGGCTGTGTGTCGTTTCTCTAGTGGCTAGTAGCATGTTCTAATTCCTATGAAGTTACTGCCCATTGCACTGCCAATTTTGTAGCCCATAATTTGGGCCATTGGGCCTATTGTTGTAACAGAACAAAGTCCGTTGTCGATTGTGAAGATGGAGATGGGTAAAGTCCTCTCTTTGTCATCGCTTCAAATTCAATAAAGTTATTATTTAAAAATAAAACTACAAGGAAACACAAAATGATATCAAATAAATCGAAGTTAAAAACATATATTCTTTATTGTTGGATAAAGTTAATTACCATCGGAATAACTATTGCATGACAAATGCAATGCTTGGACCTTTGAATTAAACAGTTCACTTAACAAAAATGGTACACACACATAAGAATTTAGTATATTTTCTGATCTGTTAGCTTTTAAGATCCCCAAAATATCGGTTAAACAATTTTAAGACCAAATAATTAATTAAATTAATTATGAACAACACGTGGTTAACAAAGACAACACCAATATAATGCAAAAATAAATACCACACAATATGGCAACGCATGGAAAATCAATGAAACAATGGTTTCAAAGTTAAAGCCACTAGGTGAAACCTTTCCCAAAGAAAAATCCACTATATTGAGAAAAGTCTACAATCTAATATAAAACATTTCGACCTAGACTCAGTAACGTGTAGATAACTTACAAAAAAAACTTTCTACTACTTCAAAATCTCTATCTTCTTCAATATTTGGAAGTTTTCATGGATGACACATTTTGTTCACTATCAAAACCTTCAACCGTCTCTAAGAAACTCTTAAAGGATATTGTCTTCAAATCTACTTTTTGCATATTAGTATGATGGTGAAATAGAGATAAATAGGTTTTGGACTTGTTTGTACGACAAAATTACTCTCTCTTGTTTTGGTCATCCCTAATGTGTTTTTATGTAGACCAACAAGTAGGCCACAAATTAAGAATGAAACAGACAACATATTAGACTTGATCTTACAAAATTCATGATTTTCAATCAATTCAAAATAATTCTCTATCTATCTAGCAGCTTTGACACCTTTCAATTGAGATTGAAAAGCTATCGAACAATAGTCAACAACTTGTAACTCACCTTGGCTCTTTAACTTGGATTCACTACAAAAAACGCGGGCTATAATTACATTTTTTAGCCACATTTGCTATAGACTTAACCTATAGCCGCATTTTTAAAACGCGGTTATAGGTTAAGTCTATAGCCACATTTATAAGTGGTTTTAGCTGCATTTTCTTGGATAGGGCCTATTGCTGTTGTGGTGCCCAAACCCGAGAGTAATGCTTTTAGGGACAAAGGACTTGGGCTCCCAATTTACTTGTTGGTGGTTTCCTTTGCACTCCTACGTATAGTCACCTCAAACGCTGCTTTAACAGCCCAACCTCTTTTACATTTGTGATTCTAAACCCAGTTCTCACCTACCCACTAGGTTTTTTTCTCCCTTTCTTACTACTTGCCCTCACCTTCCCTTTGTCTCCCTCTTTTTTTCCTTTTTAGAACCACCCTCAGTAACTGCGTTCAAAAAATAAGGCTATAGCTAACTTATAACTGCGCATTTTTAAAACGCGGTTATAGGTTAAGTCTATAGCCACATTCAAAAACATGGCTATAGGTTTAGCCAAATAATTTTTTTTTTTTTTTTTTTTTTTTTGTTTTAAGGAGGACCTATAGCCACGTTTAAAACGTGGCTATAGGTCCTCCTTTTAAATTTTTTTTTTTTTTTAAAGGACACTATAGTTGCGTTTGAAAAACGCAGCTATAGACTTAACCTATAGCCGCATTTTAAAAACGTAGCTATAGGTTAAGTCTATAACCACATTTTTTAAGTACTTAAAAATACACCTTGTAACTCAACAAGACTTACAATTTGTAACCATGGTTTCCCAACACTAAACCTATTAAAACTTCATTAGATCATGTAAAATTGTTCATTCTTAGTTTTCATAACGTAAGTATATCATGTAAAATAAAATTTTAAATAAATATTAAACATTTGAAAGATTCTCCAACATATATATGACTCTTCATTGGTGTGATAGCGAAGGTGGAGTGTAGTGGTGGATATGAAAATCCGAGTGGTATATATATTCCACGTTGGCATGTTATTATTGATACCACAAAGAGAAAAAAAAGATGTATTAGAACATTCTCATCAAAGATTCCAAATGCTAAATATGCTATTTTTTAACATTTGATTCTAAAAAAGCACACTACATTAAGGGTGCTATAGTAGAATGTCATTTTTGATATCCTACTGTAACTGAAATTTTTAAAAAACTATATTTTATTATCACTTCAATTAATAAAAAGAGAGAGAAACAAAGGGAGAGAGAGGAAGAATAAAAAATAATAATAAAAGAATATTTAAATGAAGTAGTAAAAAAATAGAAGTTTTAATGTTGGATATATTGTAAAGTGATGTGTTAAATGTTATAAAGTGACTTTTTTAGTTACTAAATACTAAAATTTTTAAAACTCTTAATAGGAATGATACACTACAATTTGACTGGTCAACTGTCTAAAATAGAAAAATTAATCATCACATAGAATCATAGATGATAGATCAAAATGCACAGGCTTATTAGCCGCTTTTAGTAATTGGATAGAGGAATACCTACGGTTTTTATTCATCAACTTCAAGACAATATTTCTAAGCCACCATGCACGTCATTTTTTTTTTAATTTATTTTAAGACCAATGAATGGAATTGGATGTGTGTGTGTGTCTCTCTCTCTCTCTCTCTCTATATATATATATATATACTTTTTTTATTTTTTTAATATAAGATAGAAATTTTATTTTAACTTAATCTAAGTGTACATACGTATGAATCTCATTTCTGGAGACTTAAATCCTAACTCTTACTCCTCACGTTCCACAAGCACTTATACTTGTGGAGTGACCATCGCATCAAGGGTACGCAGTGATTATAGTGTACTTAGTTATATTTTGGCATTGGTCTTACCACAAATAAAATAAATAAAATAAAAGAAGCATATTCACGAGTATAAGGTTTAGCATATGGAAATGGTAAAAAGGGCTTTGCTTCTCCTTCTTCCTCACACTCTTAATAGTTTCAGAAAGACGGTTCAGATTGTGCATAGTTGGGTGATTGCCCCGTTCTGAACCCAATAATTTCACCAACTTGACCCTTCAAATCAACCACCCATGACCCTTCTCTTCCAAACCCAAAACCCAAAAAAACATATGGAAATGGTGACTCTTGGGTCATTGTAAATGACCAAGTCTAGTACCTTACAGAACAATGTAGAAGATTTGGTTGGATAAATCATAAACTATTGCTGTATTGCATATCTTTAGTGGGTTTATAATTTAAAAAATAGATGTGGTCCTCTTGCTTGGGAAGTAGTGAGTCTTCTTTTTTTTTTTTTTTTATTCACTTATTCTTATCATTTTCATAGTTTAATGAAATAATATAATATTTTTTTACCTAATACTGAATTAAATATTTACAACTTGTCGGAAAAGGAGAGGAAAAGAGAGAGAAAGAACGAGGAGTGTGTCTTGATTCTATAACAACATGGGGTCGTCTTTGCTCTACTTCACACCAATCGAAATTACCTAATTTCATCTCTTTAGCACAACTTCAGAAATTACCTACTTTTTCTCACTTTGTGAGTAACTTACTAACGTGTCACTTAGAGTTTTCACCACGTATATTTTTTATAAAATACCTCTTATAAAGTATATAATTTTTTAGTGTCTATAAAACCTAGTACAATTTATTTTATATAATTAAGAAACAAGAAAGAGTAACATACCTAACTATTACTAACATTTTGGAAAATCAAATTATTATAAATTTAAAAAAAAATTTTTTTTTTTTTTCACTTAACAACTAATGTGTCATTTAAAGTTTTCACCACGTATGTCTCTTATGAATTATATAATTTTAATTTAGTGTCCCTAAAAAGCTAGTATAATATTTTTTATATGACTAGGAAACAAGAAAGAGTAACATACCTAACGATTCAACACGCTCGGAAAATCAAATTAGTATACATATGTCGGCTTATATGAATGCCACGACCTAAGAGTACTCTTATGATATTCTTCAAGATATTTCGGCATTTTAAATAAAGGAAAAAGCGCATGGGAAAAAACAGGTAAAATTAAAGGTAAAAAAACTTCTGCAGCTAAGTGCATACGTGTCATTTTAGTTGGTTGCCACATGTGGCCCTTAAGATATTTTGCAGCAATTGATTACTGTGCCTTATTTGATTAGGAATGTGTGAAATGAAGCAGTACACGTGTTTATGTTACATTTACCTTAACTTATCTAATTAGCCTAATACTAATTACTAAGCACTTTGTAATTTGCACATGTGTCTTCCTCTACCTAGGCCGTTCTTTTCTATATTAGTGTCCTATAATTTAGTTATCACCCACCAATCAATCAAAACGCTCTTCACAGCTCCAAAACCCTCTATTATATTTGTGGTTTCTGCTCAATCTCGTAGTGGTTTCCAAATGAGGTAACCCATTACCTACCTCTCTCTCTCTCTCTCTTCCAAATGGGGTCTCATTCTTTCTGTCAAAGGTCACCTAATTAATTACAAACAAGGTCTATGTTATTCTCTTATAGATCAAGTTCATCCAATCAACAAATAATGTTAGGAAGTTAACATTTTTTTATAGTTTTTTTTCAAAAATTTTGACATGGCCTATTTATAGAATGATATCATTTTCACCCATTTTGTTATATACTAATCACAATTTATTATTTCAACAATTTTAATTTTATTAAAAAAATATTTTGTTCTTAGACTAAAGTAGTAATATCTTATATAATAGTTACATACAACACCCATTTCACATAGAAGTAATCTCATACTTATAAGGTTTAAGTTTCATATATAAGAGTGATGTTGCATAAATCAATAAGGATCAATTTGTTACCGTTGTTTAAATAATAATTTTCAATATTTAAACAACATTACTCGTATTTTCACACATTTTTTCACCCACACATATTTTCAAAAAATACAAACAACATTACCAAAAATTTCTTACAAAATGAACCCTGAGTCCCCCCAAAACTATTACAAATGAGGTTTATCTCATTCTCGTTACCAATCAATGTCGCCCAATTACAAATGTGATCTATATCTCTATTCTTCTCCCACCAATGAAAGGTCACCCAATTACAAATGGGGTCTATCTTTCTATTGTCCCACCAATCAAATTCAATGAATCAAGTGTGCCGATCAATCTATTCTTTTAATTGTGCAAGTCCCACACCATTTCTCCACCATCACTATTTCCTGCCAATATCCTTACCCCCCTTCAACTTCCAGAACTTTCCCATGAGGTATGGACCACTCTCTTCCTCTCACTCATTCTCTGTCCCCCCAACTTGCCAAATGAAGAAAGGCCTACCTAAAATATAAAAAATTGCAAGTTGCTACTCCTAGAGGTCTAGAACTTTCTAATAAATATTAACTTTTTTATTTTTATAATTAGCCTCATTAACTCTATTTAAAGCCTTAAACACTTAATTCATTAGCTTCTTTGTGACAATTAAATCGACTTCATGTCAACAGACTAAACTACCTCCCCAAGAAGAAAACAGAGTAAGTGCCTCTGCTCAAGAAGAAAAATCTGAAGGTTCACTTTGTCCTCCTCTTTTTATTCTTTACCATCACTTACTCTTTCAGATTTTCCAATTTATATCACTGATTCTCACTTGGGTTCTGCTTCAAAATCCTTCTTTTTCTTTTTCTTTTTCCACTTCTTTATAACTTTTCTGGATTTGAGGCTATGGTTTTTATTCCTCTGTTTCCTCTGTATCAGCAACTTAACATTTCCATTTTATCTCTTTCATTCTTCTTGCTTTTTAACACAAACCTAATTCAAATTTTCATCTTTGGACTCTTTCTGAGCTTCTTCTTTGCAATTTTCAAACCTATTGATTAAGATCCTTCTGGGATTTCAGGAATTTGATATAAATAAAATAAAATAAAATAAAAATCAATCTTGCATTTGCATTGGACTCTGTTTTGATTTGGAATTTAAAAAGCAACAAAATTGCTATAACAATCAAAGGCAATCAACTTTTTTTAGCAATGAATCCATTGTATCCAGTAAAAGAAGAGTACCTGGGATCAAGTTCATCGCATCCGCCGAGGCCGCCGATGATGCCGCCACCACAGCCAATGGAGGGCCTTAATGATACAGGGCCACCACCATTCCTGACCAAGACCTATGACATGGTGGATGACCCAACTACCAATCACATAGTCTCTTGGAACAAAGGAGGTGCCAGCTTTGTTGTGTGGGATCCTCATTCATTCTCCACAAATCTCCTCCCAAGACACTTCAAACACAACAATTTCTCAAGCTTTGTTAGGCAGCTCAACACTTATGTAAGTATTCTCTTCTCTTCATCATCAAATTTTCAATACTCCTCTTTCTTTCTTTTTTCTTGGTTCTGAGTTTAAAACGTTTACAGGACACAAAGCATTTCAATTAGATAAAAAAAGATAAGAACGTTTTGATTTAATTTCTTTGTGAATTATCATTTATCATCCATATAGGCTATTTGAATGAAAGCTATAGCAATGTCCTTTTTGGTAGAATGTCTATTGAACTTGTTTTCAATTATTCCACCCTTTGGTTCCTCACAGTTTCGGGCTTCTTTCTTTTTTTTTTTTCCCTCTCTTTACTTTTTTTTTTTCCAGTAAACCCTCTCTTTACTTATTATAAATGCTTGGTTGTTTTATCTTGGTTCTTGAATGTCACTTATCTTTAAGCATTTATGCTCATTGAACAATGAGAACTTGAGAAGTCCTATTGGTTGGATGTTCATTATTTATTAGTATTACTGTTTTCGGTATAAAACCTTGTTCTTAAAGGTTATAGAATCTCAATTAGTTATACTTCAATTTACCATAAAACAAATGGTATATTTATTACCTAGATTGTTCATTTCTATGCCCTTTTTTTTTAATAATCTCCCATTATAAGCTGCAATTTTACTCCCACTACTACTTTCAAATTTTTAAATCTATGGTTCTCTCTGGATGTGGGACCTTTCTCAATTTCTTCTTGGTTCCAAAAGTCAGAAATATTATATTTGGCACATTGTTTCTACTCTCTTAGCATGTGCAGCACATAAAAATTTGATCTTGGTGACCAATAGAAAATAATAGTCTGACTCAAAAGTTTGATGGGCTGAGTCAGCAAGGAAAAAGAAATTTTCAATCTGATTGAGGTTTAATTTTCATATGTTTATGGAAATACTAAATGTGGAATTTAATTATTGCAGGGATTTAGGAAGGTTGATCCAGATAGATGGGAGTTTGCCAATGAAGGTTTTCTAAGGGGCCAGAGACATCTTCTAAGAAACATTAAGAGAAGAAAGGCACCTCCTCAACCTTTTCCTCCACAACAAGCTCTTGGTCCATGTGTTCAGCTAGGCAGGCTTGGACTAGATGGAGAAATTGATCATTTGAGGCGTGACAAGCAGGTTCTAGTGATGGAATTAGTGAAGCTTAGACAGCAGCAACAGACTACTAGAGCATACCTTCAATTAATGGAACAAAGGCTACAAGGGACAGAAAAGAAGCAACAACAAATGATGTCCTTCTTAGCTAGAGCAATGCAAAACCCAACCTTTCTCCAGCAGCTTGTCCAACAGAAGGAGAAGAGGGAGGAGCTAGAAGAAGCCATGACTAAGAAAAGGAGGAGGCCTATTGATCAAGGACCTAGTGGTGTTAGTGGTGTCGGCCAATCAAGCTGGGGTGGTGAAGGATCAAACCAAATTAAACTTGAACCTCTTGAGTTTGGGGACTATGTTTTTGAAGAATCAGAGCTTGAAGCACTTGCAATGGAAATGCAAGGATTAGGTAGGGCAAGAAAGGTGCAAGAGGAAGGAAATGAAGAGCTAATGCCACCAGAGAGTGGAGATAAAGAACTTGATGAGGGATTTTGGGAAGAGCTATTCAATGAGACTTTTGAAGAAGAATTAGGCATACTAGATGCTGAAGGAGGTGAAGATGAAGATGTTAATGTCTTATAGCTGATCGCATAGGTTACTTAAGTTCAAGCCCAAAGTAGAGTAGCAGAACCTTTTTGTGCATTGCTATTCATCCTCCTCAGTTCATCGCCATAATGACCATTTCCTAGGTAGCTTTAGATAGTAGTTGGTTAGTGTCTCATTTGATGTAGTTTGGGTCTCTACAAACGTCAATTGGCCATAACATTGATCTGTATTTCTTACTATCAACAGGACAGGAGAAGTAACAAGCAGTGAAGCCATGGAAATTATTGGTGTTTCTAACCTCTATTAATTCCTGTTGTCTTTTTTGTTCTTGTACATCCCTACCTCTTATTTTGCTCTATCTTGGTTAGGTTGCAGGCATTGCTTGGACAGATCTTTGGTTCCTATCATGTTAGTCTCAAGGTTCTTGTCCTTATTTTTTCACCTTCTTAAAAACCCATCATTCAATGGGTGATGCATCAAATTTCATTTATTGTATCTGCATCCTGTAATATATATTCTTGGCCTCAAACTAATGTAGATTGTTCAGAAGCTGTTGAAATTGGACAAGGTGTACCTGCAAGCTTCGAGAACCACAACTGAATATTGCTTTTGAATCCAAATGGCAGTTGGTAGTTATCTTTGTCGGTTTGATATTTCTGTGTCTTTGGGTTGCCCTTTTTGTTTTAGAAAGATAGAGAGATTTGGTCGGTGATGAATATCTTGATGTTACATTTGTAGTTCCTTGTAGATTTTTCCAAGTCATGGCAATTTGGTTCTCATCAGTCTTTTTCCAACAGCTATGGGCTCTCAAGTGGTAACCTATTGCTCTCTTTATGCCATAACCAAACAAATTTGTTCCTCATAGTTTTATTCATTTTGTTGATGTCCTCCAGATTAATACAGGAGTGAGTGCTAAAAGTTAAATGTGGGCTCCCAAGGGGTAACCTATTGCACTCTTTATGCCATAACCAAAGAAATTTGTTCTCATGATTTATATTCATTTATTGATGTACTCCACATGAATACAAGAGCGAGAGCTAAAAGTAATATATGGGCTCTCAAATGTTAACTTATTGTTATATATGTCATAACCAAACAAATTTGTTCCTGATGATTTTATTCATTTTCTTGATGTCCTCCAGATGAATACAGAAGTGAGAGCTAAAAGTAAAATGTAAGCTCTCAAAGGGTAACCTATTGTTATATATATCATAACCAAACAAATTTGTTCCTCATGGTTTTATTCATTTTGTTGATGTCCTCTAGATGAATATAAGAAGTAAGAGCTAAAAGTAAAATGTGGGCTCTCAAAGGGTAACCTATTGTTATATATGTCATAATTAAACAAATTTGTTCCTCATGGTTTTATTCATTTTGTTGATGTCCTCCAGATGATAATACAGGAAGTGAGAGCTAAAAGTAAAATGTGGGCTCTCAAAGGGTAACCTATTGTTATATATGCCATAACCAAACACGTTTGTTCCTTGTGGTTTTATTCATTTTGTTGATATCCTCCAGATGAATACAAGAAGTGAGAGCTAAAAGTAAAATATGGGTTCTCAAAGGGTAACCTATTGTAATATATACCATAACCAAACAAATTTGTTTCTCATGGTTTTATTCATTTTGTTGATGTCCTCCAGATAAATACAGGAAGTGAGAGCTAAAAGTAACAAGTGGACTATCAAAGGGTAACCTATTGTTATATATGTCATAACCAAACAAATTTGTTCCTCATGGTTTTATTTATTTTTTTGATGTCCTCCAGATAAATACAAGAAGTGAGAGCTAAAAGTAAAATGTGGGCTCTCAAATGGTAACCTATTATTATATATGCTATAACCAAACAAATTTGTTCCTCATGATTTTATTCATTTTATTTATGTCTTCTAGATGAATACAAGAAATGAAAGCTAAAAATAAAATATGAGCTTTCAAAATGTAACCTATTGCCATATATGCCATAACTAAAAAAAATTGTTCCTCCGTGATTCATTTTGTTGATTTCCTCCGTATGAATACAGGAAAGAGTACTAAGAGTAGAATGACTTCGTTGAAGTGCAGATTATGATTCTTTCTACAATGCTGTTGCTGCCTCTAATACAAAATGCAGTACATTTGTCTGCAATGTAGATTTCTATAAGTGAGACTTTATGCAGCAGGTATTATAAGTTGAGATTTGTAACAAAAAGTGGTCCCATATCCGTGGTTTTCTGTACCTAACTCTATATGTGCTGCATGTACAATTGATTTCTGGGTAGCATTGTGAGCTAATATTTATATAACCCCATTTGTTCATCAGACGGCTGAATAAGCCTAGAACAAGATTATGTTCAGCCTACTCCTGAACATATGGATTAGAAATCTGGGTAAAATCATGTTATCCTTTTTGTTTTCCGTGTCACGGATTCCACCTGTCTTTCTCCTCTCCTAAAAAAAAAAAAAAAAAACTTTGACCAATCACTGTGTAGAGAGACACGTGACATAGCAAACACGTGGAAACTGTAAAATGTTCAGAAAAGTTGCTTTTAGTTGGATTCTATCCTTTGTGATGCAAGGTGAGATAATCATCATTAATCCAGAATAATATTGTTTTGAGACCAATACGCAGTATATATAACAGTGCAGTATATACCTGCATTTTTTAGTACTATTTATTAGTTTCACAATACTATTTCAGTTAACTTTTATTTTTATCATACTTTAAGTACAAAGTGAGATACCTGCACCTATTTATTGCCCAAGTATATACATATTTATTGCCCAAGTATATACCTGCACCTTTGTGATGCAAGGTGAGATAATCATCATTAATCCATAATAATATTGTTTTGAAACCAATACTAAGTATATATAACTGTCCAAGTATATATCTGCACTTTTTAGTACTATTTATAGACCTCACAATACTATTTCAGTTAACTTTTACTTTTATCATATTTTCAGCACAAAGTTTTTAATTTTAACAAAATAAGTGAATCTTAAACAGATTGTTAGAAGGTATTTTTTTTAATTTAATTTAAATTATTATAAAGTGAAAGTGGGAATGAGTGAATCGGCTTAGTGGTCTTATTACCAACTTCCAAGCTTTACCTCAAAAGCAAATATAGTTTCTATATATGCATGTATTGTAGACAATAAGACTGACTACGAACAAATACAAATTTAGAGGGGAAGAGTTTCCTATAGAATTGTGTAGTAGCAGATTATTGTGTAAATTCATGGTAATTTGGCCCCTTCCCTATTAAAAGCTTGAGAAATAATTGTACATTTTTAGACCCCTTAACACAAGTTGTTTAACCTAATATTAAGCCAAATTGATTAACAAGTTCGTTAAGAAGATCTAGGTTAACCAACATGTGTAAAACAGATATAACACAGAAAAATAAAGAACACAAAGATATGATGACCCAGGAAAACCTAACCAGTAAAAAACCTGGAAATGATTTAACTTAACTATCCTCAAGGTAAAAACAGATTCACTATGAAAGAATTGAAATTTTTACAATAAGACTAAGACCACTAATATCCTATTACTACATCGAGTAGAAAACTTACTACCACGACCACATGACAACTCCGAGTCTACAGACTACTTCTTTCTTTGATCTGCAGCAACCACAATTTCTCCTACTTGTGACTTTAAGACTCCACTCAAAGGTTTCAAATCTTCTTTGTAGTTCTTTATGCAGCAACTGAAAAGATCATCAAATTCTTGACGCGAATCTTGATCTTAATAACTTTATGTCTGTGTATGAATGTAAACACCTCTCAGATCTCACAAAAGATTTAACACACAATTCAACAAAGACCTCTAAAACATAACTAAGGTTTTTCCTTTTATACTCGGAGTGAAACACAAAACCTTACACATCATATGGCTTGGGCTGAATTGGAAATTCTGCAAAAAATTAAATTTGCACGACTTTCAATTAATTGTGTCTAATTTTTGATCGATCAAACCTTGCAGATTTTGACCAATAAATCCTACAATCACTCAATTCCAATTTTACATTAAACCACAGTTTGAGCAAGCCTAAACCTAGACTCTATGTTTTGATCATGATTTGCCAACATAATACATATTGAAGTTCTAATACATTAGTTCCTAAATTTTTAGAACCTAACAATAATGACTTTTGTCTCAGCTTGGGAATACAAAAGATCAAAAACTTGCAATTCATTACAATAATAAGCCATTCTACAATTAACAAATCATATACCAGCTTAAAATTGATAACTTTTTTTTTTTTTGAGGAAAAAATTGATGACTTTTAAAATGATGAAAATTGTTATTTTCACATTGCCTGTTTCACATTATCCGTACACACGCACGTAATCTCACATTATTCGTGTGACTTTTCATAAAGTTTGCCTTCTCATAATTATATATATTTTTTCCTATAAAATTTCATAATCATGAAGATGTTCATTCCATGGACTCATTAAAAGTGCCCTAAACAGACAAGCTTATGGTCTTTCAAAATTTTGTTATATCAACCATTTTTTGACACAACTTTATTTTATTTTTTTGGGATAATTACAGCAAACTTACCTGAGGTTTAGCTCGTTTGTGATTTGCCTGCCCGTGGTTCAAAACTTTACACTTTGCCCACCTGAACTTCAATCCGTTACCCATCCGTTACCCACCTTTTCCTTTGCCGTTATTTTAGAAAAAAAACAAATATAACAAAGATAAAAAAGTTAGGGTTTTTTATTGCTTAAAAACTTCTATGAGAACAAATTTTCTCAATGCAAAATGAATTTTAACCAATCCCCATGTTAAACAAAAGATATATCGAAGCAAATAACAACAAAAACAACAAGGACAAGGACAATGTTGTCAAAACTAGCCTTCCCTGGTTTCTTCCCCAACCTAGTTTCTCAATCCCATAATCTTTACTATCACTTCCAAAACCAGAAGTCGAACATGATTTCAAATTCAAATTCAAATCCGCACCACTTTCCCCAAACCCCACTTCCTTCCAATCCTATCCAACAACCCACACCCTCAATGGCACAATCGGCCTCTCCTCCACACTCCAATGCCAACAATCTCCACTTCCCTCACACCCTTTTCTCTCAAATTCAGAACCCCAATATCTTTGCCTGGAATTTCATGTTCAAAGCTTACTCACACAGTAACAGTAACAGTAACACTACTGCTTCACCACAACAATGCATCTCTCTTTACAATCTCATGCACCACCATTTCGGGCTTTTCTCGGACCGCCATTCTTTCCCTTTCCTCTTCAAAGCTTGTGCCCGTCTCTCACTTTCCCACAAAGGTCAAGAGCTTCACTCCTTCACGTTCAAACTCGGTCTCCAACACGATGTCTTGTCCAAAACGCTTTGCTTTCCATGTACTCCTTCTGCGGCTTGCTTCACAATGCTCGCCAAGTCTTCGATGAAATACCACTCTCTATTTGCGATGTGGTGTCTTGGAATAGTATGGTTTCTGGGTGTATACAAGGACGTTGTTATTGGGATGCCTTGAAGGTGTTTGATGAAATGCTCAAGTGTGATGTTAATGCAAGGCCGGACAAGGTTACTCTTATCAATGCTCTCACCGCTTGTGCAAGGATTGGATTTCTCGACATGGGTCGTAAAATCCATGGATTACTTGTACGAAATGAATTTGATTCTCAATCCTATCCTATTCTCACAGAAGTTCTTAAGCAATAAAAAACCCTAACTTTTTGATCTTTGTTATGTTTGTTTTTCCCTAAAAATATGTTTTTCTAACAGTAAAGGGAAAGGTGGGTAACGAATGGGTAACAGATTAAAGTTCAGGTGGGCAAAGTGTTTTGAACCACAAGTAAGTAAAGTGCAAACGGGCCAAACCTTAGGTAGATTTGCTGTAATTATCCCTTATTTTTTTATTAGAAACAAACACACATACAAGAAAGGGGGGAGAGAGAGAGGGGGGTTATATTGACCATTTTTTGACACCACAACATACAACTTGCGCATTATAGATTTTTTTTTTAGGATAAAGTTTAACTACAAAATTGGTTATAACCTAAATCTATAACCTTACTCAATATCTTTTTATTGGAGGTGAATTTTGACAAATCCACCATTGGATTATATCTTCTTCTTATATCTTACATGCTTGTAAAATTTCTAGAAAATTAAAGATCAATAATTATGTCATCAATAAACTATTTAAATTGCAAATTTTTGTAGTTTAAAATTATACATAAAATATAAGTTTTTAGATAATATAGTAAATGATATCCGATTGACACGAAATTTGACATGTGTATTAAGAGTATAAAGAACATATAATTCAACAGTTAGATTTTGACATTATGTAGTAATATTTATTTTATTGAGTCAACCAATTTTATAACTAAATTTGGTCCTTTTTATATAAAACAAACTAGTCATGTCTATTGAAAAGAAAAGACGGGCTTTCCTAATATTGGAAGTAGTCGGCCCAAGAGAGTTTTTGGTAATGATCCTTTCAGTTTCAGACTGGCTGGTTTCTACTTTCTAACAACAAGAGATCTTTTTCTATCAGTTTATTGGGCTGGAGAAGGGCAAGGTAATCAAGAGAAGCCCAATATCGATCGTTTCTTTCAACGATTTCATAAAGTATATTTATTAGGCATTTGATTTGAGGCCCAATACCATATAATGTTATCTACTTTTCTATGGGGCTTGGGGTTCAATACGTGTAGTGCCATTTAATATCTTTGGGCTTGAAGACCCAATGCTGTGTAGCACCATCTATTAATGTGATTGGGCTTGGGCTTAACTTCATAAAGCCCACACACCCAAAAAACCTAGACCTGAACATATGACACACGAGATATCTTCTTCTTCTTCTCCTCCTTCTCATTATTATTTTTTAAATAATTTTGATCTTCATTAATCAAAAAGAAGAGTCAACAACAATTCCATCAGTGTTACTTTTGAGCTTTCATGCTTATAAAAAATTCAAGTATCACATAAAAAGTCACAACTTTTATCAAAAATATCAACTTGACAGACTATAAATGATGGAGAAAAAGTAGTGATTCATCTAAAAGAAATAAACAATCAATCACAGTCTATCACATAGAATAAGTGTGACAAACACTGTAACTTTTTATATGGTACTAGAATTACTCCATACTTATTACAACATAAATGGCTTTTAACCATACTTACAAATTTTGCAGCAATGTGAGCTGCAAAATTTAAACTTCTCCTTATCCAACTAAACTTAAATTTGAGAAAGGAGTTGCTAAATTCAAGGAAAAACACAAATAATTGTGCTAATAGACCAGTCAACTTATTCACCCATTAGATTGGCAATCAACACAAGCTTTAGCATTACCCTCTATGACAACCTTCAACCAGTTCTCCTTAATAGTAACTTATAAGTCCCATAGAATGGTTGTTGCCTTGGTCTACAAAGGAGAGCACCTCTCATATAGCTTGGCCCAGACTTTTCGCACTTCACCAAAACTATCTCTTGGCACTTCACCAGAATTTTTTTTAGACAAAAATGTATGTAATAATGATTGGTTTAAGTTAAGATAGCTTAAGCATTAATGTAGATGTGAGGTTTTGCAGGCTTTATCAAATATTAATAGCACATACAAGACAAGAGAGAGAATTTGACATTTTATAAAATCTAGAATATAAGCCTTTTTTTTTTCTTTTCTCTTTTTTTGGTTATATAAGAGTTTGAGATTTTGACATTCACCCATTCAGATTCAAAAACTGTAGCATAAGAACAATTTCAAGTTTGCAATAAGAATCCGACATTGACCGTTCACCTATGAGAAGAGTTTCCTTTAAAACACTGGCAACTAATGCCAACAACAAGTCTCAACCGATAGTTTAGGCTGTTTTTTTCTGGCTGCCAATCTAGTGCCTACGGCCTACCACAACCAAAGTCTGATTTTCGTAGCAATTTCATTAAGCTTTTTTCTGCAACATCGTGTTTCAAATGTTGTTATAATATTCTCAACAAACTCCCTTTAGAAATCCTTAATAATCATAAATTAAAATAACACACCATTCATAGACTACAATGCATCACGTCTGTGTCTGCGTTTACACCACGGCTACAATGCACGCTTCTGATATCAATTTCAGCTGCATTTGGCTGTTTTTGGATCCCACGACACTATTCATGAGACCATCAAACTCAACAAAATGCACATATTTACATATTTTTTAGTCCTACGGTACTATTTACACATTTAAAAATTATTTTACTACAGTGTTTTCAGTTTTCAGTTTTCAACAATAAGCAGTATCCAAACAGACTCTATATATACTTTATCATATACACAAATCAATAAGGTTGATTTGGTTTAATCAATATATGAACTAAAAGTGTGAGGGTATTTCCTTGCAAATGGTGCCCTAATTAAATGGCCATATTTTTTAAACCTTGAGATTGTGTTCAAAGAAAGAATGCAACATAGTGGTTTCTTTTCTTGTCGTGCTCACTCGTTTAATTAATCATTAAGCAGAATTATTCATTAATTGATGTTGTGGTAAGAGTTTTAACTTGTTGTTTCCTCGTACGTGTATTTGTAATAACTTTTTCTAGTGAGACATCTCAGTGATGTGATAGAGGGATGACCCTTTGTCATATATATCTTGCAGTTTTCTCATACGTGTATTTTGGATTTTGGATTTTGGATTTTGGATATATAATAATATTTTCCTTATCTAATACACGGCTTAAAAACTAACAATTAGATGAACATACTTTTTGCACTTAATTACCTGGTTTCTCTAGGCATCTGAAAAAATAATAAAATAAAACTTGCTTAGTTTAGGTGCCTATAGGCCCTATACGACACAAGTTTGGATAAAGGGTTTGGACATTAGATCCTTTTTCTAACAAAGAGAAAAAGATCTTAGAAGATTTGAAGGGACATCTTACCTTTTTAAAACATTTCCTTTCGTTTTTTTTTTTTTTTTTTTTTGAAGCCTAAAACATTTCCTTTTAATTCCCTTCAATTTGAGAAATTTGGAAAAAGATAATAAATTCTTTAATAAATTTAATTTTCAGCATTTTGATTTTTATTCTAAAAATTTTATTAATACCTAAATAAACACTTATCTCTTTTATTAAAAGTGTTACATCTATAACATTTTCTAAGTAATAAATGGTTACTAGTTCTAATTTAAAATCAACCACCAAAATAAGAGGAAAATTATTTTTAGTCTTCCTCTCATATTCTCTCTTAATTTAACTATCCCATGAACTTCTAAAATTAACCTAGTATTAGTAAGTTGCCCGTGCAATATATAGATAATGTTGTAATATTTTATATAAAATAGTTTTGGAAAATATTGTGTATATATATATATATATATATTATAGTATAATTGTTATACAACTTTGTTAGTAATGTGTTTATCATAAGAAGTAACAATTATAAATTGCACACACATATCTATTACAATTATTTAATTAAAATAATGTAGAAAAAAACAACATTGGGAGAATATTAATGTAGAAAAAGAATTGATATAGAACTTATAAAAAAAAGTTGATATAGAATGTATCTTTCTCTTTCTCCTTAATTCTAAAACAAAATACACATTTCAAACAATCACGGTCTTTACAAAACTCACAAATCTACAATGTCTAAATTTAACATCTAAATCATAATATCAAAATTGTAATTGCCGCTATCACTCAATATGAAATGCAAGCCCTCTTCCTTCGTTGTAGCCAACTCATATGGATTAGAATTAGATAGGACAACAATGTTGGAACTAGGCAAGTGCCATCAAAAGATTGAAGATAAATTATATCATTTTTGGTCTGTGTGTATTTGACATGGAATGACATGAAGGACTATAGATAAGTATATATAAAGGAGTAGAAGTGTAAGAGGTAAAAATGATGAATTGAAATGTAAAGAGTTTTGTGTATATGTATGAGAAATGAAAAATCTTAAAACATTGAACTAAATGAAACAAAAAGTCATATTAAATTTATTCTCATCTTTGATATGGCGCTTGATAATATTCAAATTTTTTCTGTGAAGAGAATATTTCAATGCGAAACCTTATGTATGTATATAAATATTAATTAATTTAGGGACCGTTGCCACTACATAATGATGTGACATATGGTAGATTCTCGAAGGAAAGATGGTCCACAGTGCAGATTACTTCATGGTGAAAAAAATAAATAAATTTGACTGCCGCTAATTGGAGCCACCAAAAAGAAAGAACAAGCATTCTTTAATGTTAGGGTTTAGGGACATATAGTGTGCTTTCAATTTTAATTTCCAGTGGAGTTGTTTGGTGTCCTTTTTAACCTAGCCATCCTAACCATCGATCTGTACACTAGAGCCATGTTCTTTAGAGCCATGTTCTTGTTAACTAAATACCTACTATATATTCTATTCTTTACAAACACATATTCCGTTAAATGTTTACTTGGTAAGAAATACAAATTCGATTTAAAAGGTCGATGATATGGCTGAATAGACCTTATTTATACTTTTCTTATTTTTACCAATGATTTATGAAGACTGAGTCTATTGGGATTGAAGTCAATAAGTCTAAGTGGGAACGTCTTTTATTTATAATCCTCCTAGCCCCCAAAAAAATCTAGAGTTGACAGTATTATTTTTTCCACTAGAGAGCTTTGCCAAAAACTTGGATATATTGTCAATTCTCTGTGATTTGGATTATTAGTATCAAAAATAAAGAAATACATGGTTTTGTTTGGTTGGCAGAAAATTAGAACAACGTCCCATCCAGGCTGAAATATTTTTTTAAAAATCACGGGCTAAATACATGTACTTTAGAAACGTCTTTGAATCTTCTTAATCAAAACTTGTACAGCCGACTAAACAGTGATAAACAAAGGTAGCAACTAACCAAAAAGAGCCAAAAATAGGCTAATCATGTCATCATCATTTATACTATATACTCGCTCAACCCTAAATTCTGGTCCTACTCTCTCCAGCTATAGCCAGCGCGCCTTCCCATCCGTGACCTTCAGTCACCAAAAGGGACAAGTCAGAGAATTAATTAATCTAATTTAGCCAGCCATGAATTTGATATTTTAAAAAAGGATCATAATGCCTATTTATATATAGGAATAAAAAATTCTATAAGATTGAGTAAGCTTTTACTATATAGTTAACGCTCAAACTTATTTATAAATTTACTGTTTAGTTGTCCTTCAAATTTGACTCATCTACCAGCCAAAAAAAAATTTGACTCATCTATGGCTGGGTTTGGATTGCGTTGAAATGAAATTTCAACGCGTTTGTGTCTTTGCCTATAAGCTCTATGCAGTGTTTATGGACTCACAAGTTATCTAATTCAGCAAAATTTTCATTAAAACTGGATCTCATGATACTATTCACATATTTAAAATTTATTTTTCTACCATGTTTTTAGTTTTCAATTTTTAGTAATAAGCGGTATCCAAACAAACCCTAAATCTCTAACAAATAAATTTATCAATTTTGAATAGGATTGTTTAAAAAACTACTTGTCATTTTCATGAAAGACGGATAGAGAATCATTTATAGAAGTTTTTTTTTTTTTTTAAATAGAGTAGTTACATTTCTCGAATTGCCTAATTTATAGTTATATATTTTTCTTAGATTTATAGTTATCTTTTCTTTTTTTCTTTTTTCTTTTTTGTGCCAACAGCAAAAGTCATTTCCAAATGGCTCTTATAAAAATATATACAAGAGATCCTGTTCTCAAGCTATAATATTTATATGTGTGTAAACAATGATCATTCTACATGCTTCACAGTAATGGTTTTACTTTAACTTAGAGAAGGATGAAACTCCAATCCTATCTATGTATGAATATATCTTAATCTTATATCATTGTCCTCTTGACTCGGACTGAAATAACAAATTCTACTATGGAGCAGTTTTAAGTTAGCTTTCGGGTTCTTGAAATAATACCTGAAAACCTAAAGAAATTAAGAGAATATATAATGCATGAAATTTTCTTCTTTGTCTGGTAGATCAGTGGTAGGGCTAAGAATTTATCTTTGGAGGTATATATATATAAAAAAAAAAAAAAAAAAAAAAATTGCGTGTATGAAATCTAAAATAATAATGTACAATACTTCATAACTTAATATGTGCTATAAACAACAACTAAATACATGTTAATATAGTAGTATATACTGTATATTTTAATCAAACTAATCAAATGCATTTATAAATAATAATGTCATACAGTATATAATATATTGATTATTATAATAACAAATAATATATTATAAGAAAAATAAAAAAAAGAAAGTAAATGAAACGTAAAGTAAAAAAATCAAAACAAACCAAATGAAAAATAAGGTAACACAAGAGCACTGCATAGGGGTGAGGAGCCTACGGAAGCTTCAAGCTTGTTTTTCACTCTTTATTGTCTAGTCTAGTCACACAGAACTTTTACTTTTTATATTGTAAACACAAAATTGTAGCAGTAGTTGGAAAAGGAAAAAGAACTAAAAAGAAAAAAGAAAAAGAAGGCAAACGCCAACGTAGAGAGAGAGAGAGAGAGAAAGAGAGAGAGAGAGAGCACTATGAGCAAAATGTTTTGCAATTGTATGGGGGACTTGGTAGTGCAGCGAATTAATAAAACTTCTGACCTTTCAATTTTTCTATTGTTGTGGTACAAGTAAGCCCTACATGTGTTGGGATAAAAATTAGAATTTTTTTCCCTTTTATTTGCTGAGGTAATTGTTAAAATACCTATGTGTTCATTTTAAAAATGCTAAGGGCCCATTTGGTAATGTTATTCTAGTAACATTGTTTGTATTTTTTGGAAATACGTGTGGATGAAAAAATGTATTAAAATACGTGTAATGTTATTTAAACGCTGAAAGCTAATATTTAAACAATAGTAACAAACGGACCCTAAATGTTTAATTATTGTAATTTTTTTACATATATATTTATGGTTGTTTTCTATTTAAATGAAAGTTATGTTTTTTTTTTCTATACTTTCTTTTATATATATATATATATATATATATATATGTATGTATGTATGTATATTATCGGAAATGGGGGCCAAAATGATAAGTTTCACTTAAAAATTTTCAAATTATATAGGATAATTTCAAAAAAAAAAATTCTATAATTTTTTTCAAAAATTGGGGGGGGGGGGGGGGGGGTGGGGGGCTTCAATCCTGTTGATCATTCGCCACTGCAGTAGATAACATTATAAGAAGGGCTAAATAAAATTTATATATATATAAAAGTACATCTTTTGAACTAAAAGTTTAAGTTTATAAGTTTAAATTTACTTATATTATAGTAAGTAGTAACCACGCAATATTGTCATTAATATTCAATATAGAACCTCAGTACTTAGTTATTCACAATTTCACACCACTGACACACGTTAATATTCCAACCCTTCTTTTTTATTTTCTTTTTTCACCCGTCTATGATAGCATTCCTCAAGTTACCTTGAATCAAGGATTTATAGATGCTACAATTTCAATTTTGGTAAATTGAAGTATTGAACTAGTACCCTCTCTCTAAACTTTTATGTTGTTACGTTAAGACCCCTTAAACTTTCAAATTGTTTAGCTAAGATCCTTTAAACTTTTTTTTTTGGTTAATTTGGTACTAGAACTTTGACATTATATAAAATAAGCCCCTCAAATGACTATTCAATCGTGTTTGTGGTTTGTGTTAAACATTAGCACACCTACTATCAAGAATTGGTGCTACCAGATAAGGCGTGTTTGTGGTTTGTGTTAAACATTAGCACACCTACTATCAAGGAGTGGGATAAGGCAAGGACTAGTGCTAGCTACCAGCTACCTTAAAGAACCATTTCTACATTTTCAAGTGCATGCATTATGATTCAACTTGATATGCTTTAAGTAATTGGAGGATGTCTCTGGTCTTTAAACACTATATAAGAATTTACAATATTTATGCAATTGTAGAAATGATATTACCCAATCATGCCCGTCATATTTTATCAAAATGTAAAAATGATACTACCCAATCATGCATGTATGGTTGCTTTTCATTTTAGTTCTTTTACAAGTTTGGGCTACACATGTCTATCTGTCTGTCTTAGAAGCACGTGAGTCAGACACGTGGATCGAGGCTGTGGGTCCAATTCTTCAGCTCAACGCTCGTGACTAGCTCAAACTTGAAAAAAAGCCTAACTTCCTTGCCTTCTCGTTAGGTCATGATGGTCCTAGAGTGGGGTCTTGGTCTTGGATATATATGGTCCTAAATGATTTCAGGACACGAGGGCTGTGTTTTGTTTGGGCTCATTGGCTTATTCGTAGCAATTTTGGGCCCTATAATCGGGCACAAGCCTCACAACTCTACTCTCTACACTGAGCTTCCTGACATCGTGAAGGTATGTTTTGTACTCGCTGGGTACTCTAAATGAACCCCACACACCGATAAGACCGACATGTTATGAAAAATCTACTGCATGCAATAGATACACGATATATCTTCTCTATTACATCTCATATATATAATATAAACCATTGATTTATATTATAGGGTAAATTTCATTTACACTTTCTGAGGTTTAGATTAATACTAATCAGATCCAAGACTTTTCAAAACTAATAAATTTAATCCTTAAAACTTATTTAGTCTTTAAAATAGTTAAAAAAAATATAACTAAATATTTATAGACTAAGTTGCATTTAAGGACCAAATTGACTAGTTTTGAAAAGTTTTAAATTTGGTTAGTATTAGTCCAAATCTCAGAGTATTAGTGGAATTTACCCTATATTATATAATTTTTTTCTCATAAACCCAGCTAATTACCACTTAATTACGTACCAAATTTATGATTAATCCGAGTTTTCCTCTCTTGACCCATGTCCCGAAGAAAGATTATAGGGTAAGCAAGAAGCCAAGGAGTGCTTTGGACAAACTAAATTGACAAGAAATGAAGCCCAATCCTTTTGCTTCTGACTTCCACTAATTCCCAAGTTTAAGCATTATGTTAGATGGACATATTATTGCAACATGCAGAACACAATAATTAATAATTGACAAATTAAACTCATAACTTAATTTTATGGGATCTATATATAGCTGTCCACCTTTCTCACTCATGATAACGTTGTAGTGGAATGCTATTAGTTTATATATATTTTAGAATCTGCGCAAGATATGCACGGCAATATTTTTATTTTTTTCAACTGCTACACGTACGTTCTAGATAATTTTAATTCTCATACTCTATTATTTTACCTAGAACAGAAGGAACGCGAGATAGGCATTTCTCTGTATATTTTACGTAGTCTTATTGTAATCAAATACAAGACTAAAACACCATATATTTTGTTGTAAAATATAGGCAAACGTAAAAGTATAACACAAGAAATTAAAAGAAGTGATTTTGCTTAGAACTAATTACAAGTTTGGGAGTACAGTTCAAAACTGCATTGGTTAAATGACATAATTATTAATTTTTCATCATTTTGAAATTTTAAAAAGCATAAAATGTATAAATAAATATATATATATATATATAATTTAATGGTGAATTTGTCAAAATTAATATCTAATAAAATATATATTAAATAATGTAACATTACTTGAATTCATATTAGATATAACTTCTTTCTCAAATATATATATATATATATATATATATATATATATATATATATATATATATATATATATATATATATATATATTAGATATAAATTCAACCTAACTCATTTTGAATGGAATGTTTTCAAAGTTTTGAAAAAAGAACTATACCAAACATTGCACTAAATTTGAAAAAGGGACTTGTTAAGCATAGCAAAAGACGGTCGATATTCGATACCAGCATTTATTCCCAACCTCATGAATTTAATAAAAAAATATTTATTGAAGGTTTATTGGACATGTGAATTTTTTTCCTTAATTTGTCTTATTTAGTGTAAGTGTAATTCAATCTCAGGTTTCTCATTTTCCTCAACCTCACAATTTTCAGATTTCTCATGCAACAACAAAAAAAACTTTTGTACAAGTACAACACTTATAACAAGTTTATGGCATCATCAGTTTGCTAGACACAGACAAATACACGGGTGAAATTATGGTTTATATGAGACTTTTTTTTTTTTTAAAATAAAAAACAAACTGAGATTCTGGTCCAAACACGTGTGCCATTCCACACCAATTATATAGATCATGTCCCAAGAATCAACGGTTTGAAATGCCTTAGTGTAAAGTGGCAAAAACTAAAAACTTTAGAAGTGATAGTAATATTGTATAAATAGGCATACTCTTTATATAGAAAACTTTGCAATTATTCAGCAAAAAGTGAAAAAGAAAAGGCCGGATGGGTTAATAAAGTAGGTAGGAATTCAAACTCAGCTGGTTCAATCCTAGTTACTGTCAATGAACTGTTATTCAATGCATAAATTCTATTATCTGGGATGGGAAACCCTGTAATGTTTAGAGGCTCCGATCGATAGTGCAAGTATTTAATTCCAAGCTCCAAGCATTAACTTCGACTAAACAACTTGTACAAACAAATTTTAGTTTCTATTTGTTTACGAATATTTTGGTTCTTCACCTTGTTAGAGCAAGTTTACTAAGGCATTTCTTGGTCTTCACCTTGTTAATAGATCATGTTCATACAAAAGCATATCTGAAATCCATTTTCTCCACACAAAAAAATACCTCCAAACTTTTGAGTTTGATGCACCTGACCTAATTCATTGGAGATGAGTGGGTATAACATATATTTGGACAACGTAGGATAGAAAATACAATGATCTTGAATAAGTTCTTAAGCAAGACAGATATAGAAAAAGTTAAAAATATTGGTGCACTAGTACAATAATGCCTTTGGTTGTGGGCTTGAGAGGTAAGAAAGCCAAAACCTGCATGCGAGAATCTAGTAATAGAAGAACCCGTGAATAAGGTATGGCCCGCATGGGCTATTCTTTCTCATTCATCAATGTGCCTCTCTGCATGCAGAACAGAGAGTAATAATAGGAAAAATCAAAAATTAGAAGACCAAGTATAAGAGACACACTTTTATAAGATGGCTATCATAACATCATATGTGTACTTCAGTCACTTGAAAAGGTCAAATATATCCATCCTAGCTAGCTGGATTGATTAACATGAGGAAATTAGGTGTTCAAGAAGAGCAATCTCACTTCTTCTTCTTTTTTTTCTTTTTTCTTTTTTTTTTCTTTTTTTGTCTTATCTCTTAACACCAACTACCAACACTATAAAAGGTGTTAAGCCTTGGTAAATCTTATTGGTGATTGTACCAAACACTTGGAATTGATTTTTGTCTTTGCAAGGGTTGGCTGTTTATGAATATGGAAAAGGATTGCATCCTTACATTGGTCTTTCCTAAATTCTATATAAAAAGGTAAAAATACTAATGGTTATCCTAACATGACAAAGGGTGGTGCTTGAATTCTTCACCTCTCTAGTAAGTCGAAAACTCTCTCAATATTCTCTGACTAGTTATCAATTATCTTTGACATTTAGCAACTCCTTATCACACACTCTCTCTCTCTCTCTCTCTCTCTACCATATGTTCAACATGAATTGAAATTCTTAACATATATGAATAAGAAGAATAAGCAACTCCAAGTTAGCCAAATGACCAACTATAACTAATATGGGTTACCTTGTCCAACTAAATTCTTACTCCAACTAAAATTATCATTCCAGGTGAAGTTTAGAAATTTACTACATTGAACATTGGTTTCATAAACAATTAAGAGTGAGAAACCACATCATATGCTATATGGTGCAAAAGGCCTAGTACAATAACGGTGCAATATATGTAATGAGTAGTGTCTATTACACCCACTCTAGTATACACATAGTACATTTAAAGTAACAAATTCCCTTATAAAATGCAGTTGTGTGTATTATGTATATACTTAACTATATGTACAAGTCATTTCTTATATGTAATACTAGGTTATTTCAATTTTTTTTTTTTTTTTACTATTATCTTGGGGCTCTTGTAAGTGCTAATTAACTGCAATACAGATCACTAAAAAATACTTCCATCTTTCTGTGGTCGTGAGGTTTTGTTAATTTGAGACAATATACCTTGCATTCTTTTCTTTAAAGGTGAATCGATAATGAAGCATAAATCTAATCTTATCCCAAAAGAAAAGAAACATGAATCTCACTCAAAAAGCTCTGCCTGCATATTCAAAAGATTTAGATCAAAAGTACCCACATTGGATTCCAAAAGATCATAAGAGTGGCATTAGACAGCAATGTATTTGTACCAGAAGGTCTAAATGCAGATGAGTCCTTTTTCCTACACCCCTAAAACTTATGGACTTGCTTAGTTTATCCATGTTTAGGCCACGCATATGGCTTTTTAAAGATAGGGAATTTTCTGGTAGCTAGTCTCATATAAATATTTAAAGCAGATGTAGTTGTCCATTCAAGATAATATTTTACATAATATTATTGGAAATGTAAATATTTTTAGAGAAGTTGGCTGATTTTAGGGCTATAGGGAATTAACCCATTTTCTTAATTCTAATACTCATATTCGGGTTTCAAACTTTCCAAATAATTTTAATAGAATATTTTTATGGAGACATTTGCGATAGAGCCTATTAATATATACTGCTAAAAAGATAGGGAATCCCTTATATTCTTAAAAAGACCATTCTAGCCATCAACATTGTGTAACTTCTAGTTAATTTTGGTAAATGAAGGGGATAAAATGGGCAAATTGTGTTCTGACTCCATGGCTTTAGATTTGGGTTTGGAATAAAGAAAGTATAGAAAGAGAGAAGAAAAGAAGTGGCCTTCCAAATTATCCCCTTGGTGGGGTTTCCTTGAGCACTTTCACTATACACAAGGATGTAAGAGAATAATAACAAAAGAGAGACAGAAAGGGGAGGAAAATCCTCAATGAAATAATGGAAAGCAAGAATTTGATCGTGATCCCATGAACAAAATAATAATTTCAAGGAAACTTTTGAAATAATTTCAAAGAATAATTGAAATTTATGGAGTTTCAAATGATAATTTAGAAAAAAAAAATCATTTTTCAAAAATAATAATAATAATAAGAAGTAAGAAGAAGGTAATTGTAATTTTTTTTTTAATTTTATTTATTGCAGAAAACTTTCACTTCTACGGGATTTAAGAGGGTTGATTAAAAGGGATTCTTATCTCTAATTTTTTTTTTTTTCTAGGAAAGGCTAAAAAATTACATTCTAATTGGTCAAATTCATTTCTTAAGGGAATTTGGAGGTGAAGATACACAGGTGGCTAGTTTGAAAATATATCAATAAGCTCGTAAAAATTTTATAGTTTAAGCACAGTGTGTAGGTGAGAGTCAATCAATGAATCAATCATGTTAGTGTGGGGTTATATAAAAGGTTGAGAAGCCCTATCTCTAACACTTTGCCTTTACCACCTCCCATGCTTTTTAAGCTTCTCATCCTCCTTAGTCTTCTGGTAAGCAATCCCTCCTTTTAAAATCATTCCATTCAAATCAAGGGCCTTTTAGGATTTGGGTGTTTTATTACAGGAACAAAAGAAAAGACAGAAAGTGCCAACATCAGTCTCAACTCAAAGGAAAAGAAAAAAAAAAATTAGAAAAATAAAGAGAAAAAATTTGCTGCATCATGTGGGTTTGGATTCTTCCCTAGTCTTTGCAGTATTCCAAGCTTTTTTTTTTGGCTTTCTAGCCTTTTCCCATCTTGGTTTCTTTTCAATTTTTTATTTTCAATTTTTTCATTTACAATTTGCCACCCCTCCTTCCTTTGTCTGCCATTGTAATCATCACCCTCTGTACACACTATCATCTACAACACCCTGCTACTGATTTTTTTCTGTTTATTTCTCTCTCTCTCTCCCCCTCTCTCTCTCTCTCTCTCTCTGTACACATATGTACAGAAAAGGTAAGGGTTATTGGGTTGTGAAGAAGTTTTGAGGAAAACCCATCTTATTGTCTGTTCTTTCCATGTTGGACTGCATGGTGAAAGCTCTTGATGTGTTTTAGAGAGAGAGACTAGAGAGAGATATATCTGAATTGGTTCTGCAGAGTTGCTCAGACAAGCAATCCATGGCCTAAGATAGCGACTTGGAGAATAACATATCATCATCATCACCATCATCATCTCTTCACGAGATTAATTTTGCTTTTGCAAAACCAATGAATGATGCCTTTCTGTGTCTATGTGTCACTGCCACCTGTTCTTCAACAAGGCCAGCTCTGCAGCTTATTAGTTGTGTCCAAAGCTGGGATTCTCTATTTCTGAACTGCCCTTCTTAGTTTGTTCAAAGGTGCAAAGGTGGGTACTTGAAAAGGTTATAAACTTGGAGAAGATTTTAATACAAAGAGATCAGATATTTGGGGTTTTCTTGTTTTACTCTGAGGGAGTTTCCAGTCAAAAGCAATGTTTCCTGCAGCTATGTCCAATTCAACTTCTTTGTCTGAAGAAGCCAGTGTTTCTTCTGGTACTAGAGTTCAAGACTTTGGTGGCTTAAATCCAATGGTTTCAACTATTTCTCCACCACAAACACAGAAGATCAAGAAAAAGAGAAGCCTACCTGGAAACCCAGGTAAGATTATGTTTTGGGTCAATCTCTTCAAAATTTTGTCAGATTTGTCTTGTCTTTGTTTTTATGTTCTTCTCAACAAAAAAAAAATATTTGTTTATGCATATATGATGGTGTTTCAGACCCAGATGCTGAAGTGATTGCATTATCCCCAAAGACCTTACTAGCCACCAACAGATTTGTATGTGAGATCTGCAACAAGGGGTTTCAAAGGGATCAAAACCTTCAACTACACAGGAGAGGCCATAACCTTCCTTGGAAGCTAAAGCAAAGAAGCAGCAAAGAGATAAGAAAAAGAGCCTATGTTTGCCCTGAGCCTTCATGCGTTCACCACCATCCTTCAAGGGCTCTTGGTGATCTTACAGGAATTAAGAAACACTATTGTAGGAAACACGGAGAGAAGAAGTGGAAGTGTGAGAAATGCTCAAAGATCTATGCAGTTCAATCAGATTGGAAGGCTCACTCTAAAACCTGTGGGACAAGAGAATATAGATGTGACTGTGGAACCCTCTTCTCCAGGTTCTTCTTTTTATAATCAATTTTCTTACACTTTTTTTGTTTTGGTCTTTATACACACACACATATATACATACATATATATATATATATATATATATGTATGTATATATATATGTGTGTGCTCGCCCGCGCGGCTCAAAGCTCCAAACTTTCCCTAGTTTTGGTGTTTTCTTAGCTATCATTCATCACTTTGGACTAGAAATATGATTCATATAAAAATTGGTCTTTTGCTTAGAGAGGGAAGTCTTTAGGATGGTCTTTGTTTTTGTTTTTGAGTGGGTTTTGTTTTGTGGTTGTTCTTACACAAGAGTGGTAAGCCCTCTGCATGAATTATATCTGGAGCTTAGATGCAGTGGCAGCTTGCATGAAAGTGGAGACTATTAAAACAAGTGTCTGTTGCTGGTGACATATAAAGTGAAACTGATAGCAATATCTCTGAAATCTGAACCATATAGCTAAGTTCATATATAAACAACAAAAAAGATAAACAGAATAGGAACAATCAATGTAAAATTTTGTTTTATATACTGTTTTGTCTGTGATTCAATAGCAAACTTAATTTTTTTCTCTTATGCTTAGACTGGACATATATGCATGAGTTCTTTTATTCTTTTTTTTTTTTTTTTTCTGTGGCCTAGGGATTTGTATTTTGAGACCATTTTGTCCGTCCTTATACTTGATAAACATGATATTTCATGACATCCTCAAAAATATATATATTAATTTAAAATGCTCAAATTATTGATTTCCTTCAAGGGTTTACTTTTGCCTCTTTTTCCTGTGTATATCCTCTTGGTACTTTGTAATGGAGTGACTGCAGTCTCAAAAAGAATGAGTGGATCTGCTCTTGTCTAGATAAAAGTTAAAGAATATGTTAATTACTTTTGGTGTTTCATGGCTGGAAAATCCGTGACATTTTTATTTTATTTTATGAAGCATGCAATTAATTACTAGCTGAACAATGAATCTCTGAACAATTTCATCATTGTGAAAACTGATAAATCTGCAAAAATATCTGATATAGTGATTTGCTTTTCTTCCTTCTTCATTATCAATAGACACGTCGGGCTTCAATTGCATATCATTGTTTCATGCATATGCTCTACTTTCAACAATTCCATATCTTTGTTTTATGCATGTGCTCTATCTAGTTTCTAAAGACTTCTGCCATTGTAATTTTTCCAATTCCTTGACATTATCAATGCCCTTTTTGCATGTATAAACATCAACCAATTGCTCTCTCTCTCTCTCTCTCTCTCTCTCTCTCTCTCAACTTTAATTTTGACCTCAAAGATAATCTCTCTTTTATGCTCTGTAGCTTTTTTGACCTTTGTGTCTCAATGCAATCCGCATGCATGAGTTCTTAGCCTCTCACCGTCTTTTCTCTCTCTTAAGTTTTATCCACAAGATAAACTAAGGAAAAGACATATTTGCATCGTCAATCTTAAATGCATGGTGCCATTCTTAAATTCAACAAAACAAATTACTTGCAAAAAAAAAAAAAAAAAAATCCCTTAAATCTCAAATTGTGCTTGATGATCACACCTAAAATTTTCTGGAAACCAAAAACCGTGGATATATTTGACACTCATTTGGCATTGCTAAACTCTTTCACGTGGAAAGCACAAAACATTTGCACGATAGAGATTCACAACCATCTTCACCCCACATTTGGTACCCCCACCCCCACATTGAAAGTACCAAAAGGAATTTATAAGACAAAGTGAAACACGTCAATTTTTTTTTTTCCAATCGGTTAGTACCTAGTAGTACTAGTCCATTTGGATTAGCTTTTTTCCATTAACTTTATTTATGTATATATAGTTTTTTTTTAAATCTCTCTCTCTCTCTCTACAATTGTACATACATTAATTTTCAGCAAATAAACAAATAAGTTTTTCAGCAAAAAAAAAAAAAAAAACTAATCCTATCGCACACTTACTAGCATTCACAAGCATAATTATTTTCTTCTTCCTTTTTTGAATTTTTTTTTTCTCTCTCTAATTTTCATGTAAATTTGACAGGAAGGACAGCTTCATAACCCATAGAGCATTCTGTGATGCATTGGCTGAAGAGAGTGCAAGACTATCAGCAAACCAATTGGCCACAGGCAACACAAACCCAACAATAGTCCAAACTCTTTTCCCCTTTCAAACCCAACAACACTTCACAAACCCACCACAAACCCACATGTCCCTCCATCCCTGGGACCCACCACCACCCCAACAAAACCCTAACCCTAATAGTATTAATAATAATAATAATCCCTCACTACTACTTCATCAAATCAAGCCTGAAGAACAACTTGAACCTCACCATTTCCACATCCCACAAACTTACTTCCACAACCACAACCACCACCACCACAAGGCCTTGATAAACTCACCCTTCCAAACCCTCTCAAACCCTGCCACGTCAGCGCACCTCTCAGCCACTGCACTTCTCCAAAAGGCTGCAACGGTTGGTTTAGCCTCAACAGCCAATGCAGCCCAACAGGCTCAGTCAGTGGGTCACATGATATCTTCAGCTGAGTTTGGAACACCGAGTCACCATCATCATCATCATCATCATCATCAAATTCAAATGGACCCAGTAGTGAGTCACATGATATCTTCCTCTTCCAACGATCAGTACAATATCGCTGATCAGTTCACGTCACGAAACCTCGCCACGTGGCACAAGACTGACCGTTTGACCAGGGATTTTCTGGGTCTCACAGATATTGCAGGCAATGGCAATGTTACTACTAATAATACAGCTACAAATACAACAAGTACTGGACATGGACATGGACATGGACATGTTAACGTTAGCATTAACGTGAAAAATATGCTATCGTACGCGGATGGCGTAGGGTTCCCACACCAACAACAACATTATAATGAGCGTGACCACACGTCGATGTTGAACATGAAGTCCCAAGGTTTTGGATTGGCTGACCCTTCCTCGGAAACGTGGGGGGACTGTTAGAGAGGTAAACACATTGAAAGGGAAAGGCTATAATAGTAATTTCACACAAATTACTAGGCTCTTCTGTGAAATGACAGAAGTATCCTTCTACTTCTACTTCTACTTCTAGCTAGAGGAAGTCTATCAAGCATATGTCCAAGTTCTATGCTTTTCATTTGATTATTATTATTATATGGCTACTTTGTTTTTGTTTCTTTTTGGATTTTCATTTACTAAATGCTTTGTTATTGTTTGCATTTTTCTTTTTTTTATTATAAAGAGTTATGTTACCAGTTTAATTACCTTTTGTCTATAATAATGTGTTTGTGTTAGTTTTAAATGGAAGTAAGCTTTTCTCTCATGAGGAAATTTCCCTGCATGTTGGAAGTTTTATTTGGCTTGTATTTTTCCTCTCATTTTTTTCTCACTAGCTCCCATGTCTTCTTCTTCTTTTCTTGTTCTCCTTTTTTCACTTCCTCTTTGATGCAGTGATTAATGGTAGATGGGGGTGGCATTCTTGTAATTCAGAAGAAAAAAGAGATTATCTAATAGCTATAGAACAAATCGGGGGGAAGTTTGAGTTAAAACAATAATGCCTTATCTTCTTATTTTATAGGTTAGATTTTATCGTTTTCATTTGAAACACAACAGGTATATGAAGCTACAAATTTTCCACATTTCTTTTTTCAGAATTGTTGAGGTGAAATATCATAAATTAATGGCGTTCATAAAAATGATTTGAAATGATGTTGTGAAAAAAAAAATGTCCTACAACTCTCTCTCCTTCTAAAAAAAAGAAAAAGTTGAAACCCTACCTCTCTCTCTCTCTCTCTTTTTCCTGCTCCTCATCAATGAGGTTTTAGTGCCTTGTTCATACATATGCCAAAGTCATTTAAAGAATATACCTAGAGGTATTAGGGTGGCCACCGCCCAATGTTTGCTGTTATCCTGATATGTATAGCTTTTTAAGGCTCAACTGCAAAATCGAATAGCAAACTTACCCAGTATATATACTTATAAGCCTTAATCAACAATGTAATAGGGCCTAGGACAGTATTGCCAATTAATCTGAATGAAAGTAGATTGAACCCAATTTCCCATCAATTTGAAGTTGAAGAAAGGTGTCATGCATTGTTCCCTTTGATAGAATTCACTCTAATGCTACGCATCTATTCCAAGTCTTGTCAGTTGTCACAATATATATGGAGTTAAAACTTCGATTCATTATAAGGATAAGCAATGCACGAGACGAGAGGATAGTCGATCAAGGGCTGATTGGTGATAGGTCATGGAAACACATATTACAATGCTATTTGCATTGATCCTATTCAGTGTAAAGAAGTTGCAGTTTGAGCATATATTTTTGTGTGCAATTATAATTAAGATTGTCTCAATCCTCTTTTCCTTTGAAAAGGACGCTGTTGTACATGCTTGTTAAAGCCACTCCACTGTCTTAGCATGCCTCTAGAGTCTAGACTCTAGTGAGTATCTTTACATGGCACATTTCCTTTTGCAAATTGAAACAAATACTACAATAATATTTTTAAAACTTAACTGATTAATCAAAGTCTTATAGCTTAATAATATTTAATAATATTGTTCGGAACTCTTATGAAGAAGGATTTAAATTTGAATCCTCTTCTTCTAAGTAGGTGGTATAATTAACTTATTAGCAGATTCCTATTCCTCTTCGTACTAATTTTTTAAGCTTGATTTTATCTATTCATTGGATCTAATGATGGAAAATTAAGAAAGTTAGAAAGAATCCGATGTATGTAGCATTTTCCACGTGATGTTAGCCATACACGTATAATAAAACGAGAGACTTGCATGCAACAGAATTACGATTACACCCACAATTTCCAAGAAAATTACCAAGAAGAATGGTACTTCTGCATGATTAAGAAAATTATAATTAATATGGGTTGGACTATTTGTAGGTCTAGAAAAGACTACAAGCAAAGACTATTGAGACTGATGACCAAGTACGAGATGAGGTAAGCATGGGCCCACACTTCGCATTCCATTGATTTTACGAATAAGCCCTTCAACGAACCGAAACCTGACCAACCTTGCTGACATTAGTGCATTTGATTATTGGACCTTCAAGCAATCCAGTCAGATAAACCACAAGAAAATTCGAGGTGCCTGTGATATGAAAGTTAATTATAATAAGCATGAAAAATACACTATATTTTTTATTATATCTTTCTCACTGTATGACTCTTTAAGATTTTTCTAAATGTTACGTCCAAAAGATCATATAATATAATGCCCATTTAGTCAATTCCAGTTAACTCTCCTATTGTATTCAATTCGAAAGTACAGACTTTTTCAGTTCTTTGGGCAAAGTTTGAAACTATATAGACGGTAAATAATAGGTTTAAACTCTCCCATTAATTGGTCTCTCTTGGTAGAAGAACAGAAGCTTTGGTAAAACCAAAGAAAAAAGGGATGGAAAGTAGTAGAATTATTTAAGAATTAATTAAGTAGGCTTTGAGTCAGAAAAGGTCAAAAAAGGGATACAAATGAGAGCAATTTCGGTTTCTCAACTAGGCATATATATATATATATATATGGTCAAAAAATTCCCCTAAAAGCAACCGTGTTTTAGTAAGTCACAACTTTAGTATATGATTGCATGATTAAAAAATAATGACCATCCTCTAGAACACATTAAAAAAAAAAATGCAAGTTGTTTACATGGGTCCAGTAGAGTTGCCAGAAAAGAATCACCCAAAAAAATAAATAAAAAGTTTCAAAGATACTGACATGAAACCTGAACAGACAAACAAGAGGGGTAGAAAATGGGTCAAAAAAATGTTTTTGAAGGAGTCATCATAAATTTTTGTTTGTTTACATGAACTACGTTGGAATTTAATAGATGAAGTCCTTCATTTCCAATTTGAATTGGATGACTAGAAGAAATTGCAATTGGGAAATTTCGTGCAACTTTCTTTTTTCTTCTCATGTCAAATACCATTGAATCTTTAAATAATAATAACCTGCCAAAAAGATTTAAAAGTATAATCAAATTCCGAGAAATTCTTTTCCCCATTACTTTCTTTTGATAATTCCGAAGAAGTGTAGCCTTTTCTAAAGAGAAGATAGGAAGGGTGTAAAACCTATTGTAAGCGTGAGTGAAAAGGCAAACTAAGTTGATAGTATATGTCTATTTGGGTGTGATGGTGGTCCGGCACATATAAGTGGTACTAAAAAAAAGGAAAAAAAGAAAAGTAAAAGAAAGGAAAAGAAGAGAAAATAATAGAGAAGAAAAATGTCAACGGTCACGAAAAGATGCTCAATAGAACTTTGAATTACAGTTCTGATCAGTCTTCTTCTTTCCTTGATGACCCTTTATCAATTTCTGTGCACGTCCCCATTTCGCAGCCTTTGGTTGGCAGCTTAACTAGCAAAAACCATCACATATTCTAAGTGTTTCTTCATGCTTAGTTCACATGGGCCACCTATGATCAAATCTTAAACCCTTCAATTGGTGAGAAAGCTTAGGAAAACCATGCTCTAAAGATTATAAAACTTGAATCTTAATGCTTTTACAACCAATTATACGGATTTAAATACATTGTCAACGATATTTTATGAGGTTTAGGCCTTAATAATTAAACTTAGGATTCCCATTTAGAGGTTCAATTAATTTAGAGGGTATGGTGATGAACAAACAAATAGTCATTCCTCAAATAATTAGTGTTACATGTTAAAGAGCAGAGTAACAAGCTTAATAAGCAAATGCAAGATTTTTTTCTTTTTTTTTTTACAAGATTTAAAGGTTACAAGTACTGTTCTCGACATTCTTAGCCAAATAAAGGAAGAGGCAAAGTTCCTTGCCACTACAACCAAGTATATTCACCAAAAGAGAGAGAGAGGCAGAGAAAGGACCTTGGGATTAATGAAAGGAAGGTTGGGTGTTATGGTATATCCGAGCTTTTAGAAAGTATATTTGAGTGGCAGGGTTTAGGTACAATACATGCCATTTGCCTATTAAAAAAGACTGCCTCTTTTTATCTCTCTCTCTCTGCTCCACAACCAGACAAAACCAAAAGCTTCTCTTCTAGTCTTCTATTCTCGAGCACTCTTGCACATGTCATCTTCCATCATCAAGGAATCTCGTCTCATCAAACCCTGCTTTTACCTCTCTCTTGCTTCCAATCTTAATAATTACCAAACCTTTCTTTTTCATGCTTTTTCTCTCTTTTTCCCTTCTGCAGAAATCCCCATACAGCATCCTGTCTTCTCCACAAACTTCATCAGAATCACCATAACCCTATAATTAATAACAAATAAGGAAAGTTTTAAGGACATTTTTACAAAGTCATTATTGATAATGTTTTAGTTTAGTTTAGTGTTTTTTTTTTTTTTTTGGGTAGATTTTTTAGTTTAGTTAGTTAGTCTGAATATTCATTATCATTCATATTATTCACATCTTGGCAACTTAGTATAATTGTAATTATAGCAACTGATAGGAATACAATATTATTTCACTTTTTTTTTTTCACCTATTACTGCCTTAATTTGTTGTGATCGAAGTAACATAATTTTTACATAGGTCCAACACTAACAATACTTTTTTTTATGAACCAATCATAATAGATCATGTAAGCAGTTATAAAAAATGTTATGTTTAGAGACTTATCAGGACTAATAGACAATCAAATGAAATAAAGTGATAACCATGAGGCATATAATTGTGGTCGACGCCCACGGTGATGTGAAAGGGTACCCATTGTTTATAATCAAAATCTCCGCAAGCCCATTGTTTACGGCAAATCTCAGACCTCGGGTCAACTGGAGCTTATTGCAAACGTTGGGATTTTCGGTAACTATAGATTTGTATAAACTATACAGCAATCAAATTAAGTGAATTTTGGTTAGACTTGAAGGCATTAATATATTATACCATTTTCTTAATGATTTTATGCAACTTGCACTTACACGTGGATCTGTCAGATCAAGTTACTTTCATACTTTGACATTGACCTTATCATTAAATTCATTGACACATTCAGTAAAAGTTTATAATGAACGCTAAATGTAAAGAAGAAAAAGAAATATCACAGATCTAACTAAAATAATTAGAAGCCAGTTCACCGAGTACACAATTTCGCTGTACAGTCTTAATTAATGTACCATGTTAGATCTTAAATAAGGAGACAATTCAGAGTTGCATTGCAAGTCAAATAACACAGATCAGCCAGCATGTACAAAGCTGAGATACACAAGAAATTATGGTAACGTGTATATGTAATGGTCCTCTTATGTATGGGACCTACATCCATGAGTCTCATTATATGTGAAAGGGGCACTGCATAGAACTGTTGCATGAAATAGTGATAGTGATATGCATAACACTGTTCAAAGTAATTATTCCTAATATACAAAATTGTGGATGGCTGACATGAAAGCACCAACTGGGGCAAAAGTTTCTGCTGTGAACAAGAATAAGTACTCTTCTCTCTAGAGATAGTGCATGGACCAGTTGTTCCAAAGTGTCATTAAAACCCTGGTTTAGGTCCGTCCAAGTTTACTCCCACGTATTTATTCAAAACATTATTGAATGCCTGCAACATAAAACAACGAAAACGAAAATTTACCAAGAATGCACTGCAGTTAGGTTTCAAATTTTTGGATAGAATTTAACCTATTCAAGGGCAAAGTTGAATGACATTCTAGGCAATTTGCACTTTCTGTATTGGTGCTCACTGCTCAACATATGGAACTAGAATTATAGTTGTATGTTTGCAGGTAAGCCAATATACTAGCATGTCTACCAAGATGATGATATGGTAATTGGGAAAATGTAAAAGAAAGGACATGGTGATAGATTGAGACTTATTTTGGGGAAAAAGACAATGCTGTCAAAGTTTAATTGATCACAAAACTACAAGGAGTACTGACTGTACAAGAGTAAGTTAATGTGGAAATGTATATATTCCAAAATTTTACAGTTAAAATATTAAATGCCATGACAGAATCAACCAAATCCACCAGGCAAAATTCTGATTAAAAAAAATTGATATTGAATTCTCCACAAGATACCATACAATGAACTCTTTTTTATCTCTATTCATGGAACTAATGATAGACAAGCACTAGCCAGTACTTTTCATGACTAGATGACCTCAGTAAAGTAAGGGGCCTCTGTTCCAGGGAAACCAACCACCAAAACTATAAACATTTTAACCTTCATTTATTCTGTGCACTAGTTAATGCAAATGAACCCTGACTACCACCAGATTCCCACCATGATACAGCTTTGTCATTTGTTGGGACAAGCTACTGTAAGAAATATAGTATGATGTTCATGGTGCAAGGACATTTCATATTTTAAAACAATGAAAAACCACAATGACAACATTATCAAATGGAAGGATCCAAATCCACAAAAGCATTCCATGGCTTCTCTGTAAATTAAATCTAATTATGAAAATTTTCCAAAGAGAAGTTCAGGTGAGATCTTGCTCAGTAACTATTCCTTGCAAAACAGGTAAATCAGGGGAATGAAATCCAATGAATGAATATGATCAACATTGAAGACCGTTTTTTCATTGTTTCATGCAACTCTAAAAGGCATATCATAGCAATTTGTAATGATGGCTGATCTGCTAGTTTTTTCTTTTTGAAACACACTATTCAAACTGAAGAGATTATTATTTTTTTGATAGATAAGTAAAATTTTATTGATCAAATCGAAGAGATTATTTCTAGTCTTGACATGGAAGAAGAGCCACATTATTTTTTCTTTCTTTTTCGACCAGTAATTACACATGCACTGGGTGGGTCTTGAATCCTCAATCCCTTCTACCACCTTGCAGTTAAAAGGGAGGGAGTAACATATGAACTAGAGCTCATTGGTGAAGATGAGCCACACTATATCCTATTTCTTCACTCAACCCCCACCCAACACAGCAAAAATGGATGTTGGATACCTCCACAGACAACCTCCCAGCAATCCAGTACATGTACATTTTGCAGATGAGTAGATGATACTAGAAGATATGACAAACATTGAGTTCCAAAAAAAACACATTTGACGAGAGCACAGCATTACCTGGAGTGCAAATGACTCTTTTCCATTCAGAATTGCATCCATTGCACTAAATTGATCATCAAATGCACCATAGAAAACCTGGTAGAACTTGTTCCTGACACATAGTGATGAATGACAAAATTAAAAACCAAAAAGTAAATGCATTATTCTTTCACAAAACTTATGTAAAGAATGATTGTGAAATTAGCAAGTACCTATCTTCCTCAGTGATCTGTTGATCCATCTCATCAAATTTCCGTGTAAGGACTTCTGCCCCCACTGGTGAAAGCAAATGAAGGATCAAAGCCTCCAAAGTTCTTGGGAAATTGTACTGAAAGAAAAAAGGGTAATTAGTTTTACATGCTTGAAGATAAGATGACTAAAATTTAATCAATAAATAATCCTCAAATGGCCAAACTTACAACGGGCTAATTAGGATACACAAAACAATTGGAAACGAAGACAAAGTACAAGACACGACACCTGAGCCACATGCACCCCTCCCCCCCCCCCCCCCCCACCCCCAGTTGGAGACCCTTCAAATCTCGTAATTCCTTTTACTTTCTTATCACTTCAGTCAACACTTTGTTTGCCACATAGAATATTAAAGGGAAAAGAGATCACACTCACCACATTCCTTCTTTTAATATCAGTCAAGCAACAAGTTACATAAAAGATGCCATTTAGATTAAACAAAACTTTACCGTCTCATAATATGTATTGAATAAAATTATTTACCATACCCTTTATGTACCAAACAAGTATTAACACAAAACTCAGTAACCTTTTTGAAGTGTAAGCTTCATTGGAGCGTACAAACTCACCGCCATAGCTAAAAATACATGTTGCAGGGTACTTGGTTGAAGGCTCCAAAGAATTTTAGCAACTGGATCATCTTCCAAGTGAAATAAATTAGCTGGCACAATTTTCTTGCATTCACCTTTCACTCTAGCAGCAGAATCATCTATCAAAGTCGATTGCAGTAGTTGACTGTGATCAGAAATGTTAATATAGTCATGAACCAGAGAAACGATTTCATGAAGCACCTGGAGAGCAATGGGTTCCAGGTCCTGCAACAGATTCTTCTGCTGCACTTCTTTTTCTTTTGAATCTGCTTCCTCACAAGCCTGATCCAAATCATTGCCACGATGATCTGGTTATCCAATATCAAATTATGATGTAAGAAAAAGTATATAGCCACTGGCTTGGAAATGAGCAGTGAATTTCCTTCTTTTTACTTTGATATATAAAAATAATAATTTAAATAAAAAAAATAGAACAAATAATCCTGATATATGACAGAGATTTCACGGGCTTATAAGAAAATGACCTGCTTTTCCATTACTAGGCAGCTCACATATATGCCTCTTCATGTCCCCCATTATAGTAGAAGAGGTCTTATGTAGCACTTGGTCCTGCCCTAATTGTACATCACCAAATATAACAGCACTCACTAATAAACTTCTTATTATATATTCAAAAAAATTAAAAAAAAAATAAAGGAAGGTCTTAAATATGACTCCACCACAGAATTAAGACTGAAACAGACGAATGAAATCAAAGATTTCATCAGTATATCACATTTAACTAGCTATGAGTCTGTCTGAAATTCATATTAAATTAGTTCCATAATCAACATTTACAAATTTGTAGAAAAATTGTAGGAGACCTGAGATCCTTAACTTCTGCAGGCTAAGAAAAAAATGTTATAGAAATTAAGCATTAAAGGCCAAAAATAATAGGGGAAAAAAGAAAAGGAAGATTTCAGTTAAAGTTTTAGAAAAATTATGCAGACATATGAAATCATCTTTAATTTCATGACTGCTGGTAATTCTGAAGCTCTAGGACATTTCAATGAGTATCTTTCCCAAAATACTTTCCATACCCATGGAAGTAAGAATGAAAAAGACGACTCAAACAATAGAAAATACATTCTAAAGTGGAAATCATAAATATAAAAAGGATTGTTTCTGTCACTCCCCACCCCCCACCCCATAAAACGGCTGTTTGCCAACATTATCTGGCATCAAATGACATATGTAAGAGAGATACATACCATTTCTTTATTCATCAATCTTTTATATAAAATGTTGATTCGATGAGTGAATGACACATGAAATTGACACAGAACTAATGTTAGCTTTTCAAACTAGCTAGCTTAACCAACATATTTTAAAGAATCTATACTACAAGTACCTTTTCAATATTCTGCGCAAATAATATGCATCCATGTGCTCTTCCATGGAAGACATCATGTTGGATCGCCACCAAAAGTTAATAGCAATGGTCAAATCATCACTGTCTACTTGGTGGAACCTGTAACAAACAGAAAAAAATAATCACCTAACCTGAAGATACATATAGAAGAAGGTTAAGTCCACAGAGAGAAATTATTAAATAATGAGTAAAAACTGTAATGATATGACACTCTTTACTTAAAAAAATAATAATAGAAAGAAATAAGTCAACTACGCTAATAATGTCACAAACACTGCCATCCATCCAGATAACAACCAGCTAAGCTTTAGTTATTGTTGTTGTTGTTGTTATATTACTAGTAAAATGGTAATAAAAATTATTGTGAGTGAGTTAAGAATGCCACATGAATAATGATAGCAGAGGGAACTACAGGCACAGAGATAGGTACTGTCAAGGAAAAAATTCTATCATGTGCAATGAAAACCACTGACAGTGATAGTTGAGAATGCACCATCACATGTGGAATGATTGAGGATCATAAATTTGTAAGGTTAAGGTAAAGAAAACAAATTCATGCATTTTAACAGATGGAGTAGCCCACAATAAAATGGAATGACAGGAGAATATGCACAACTGACCGAAGTAAAGAAGTTAAGCATGAATCAGATTTCGTTATGCAGTACTGCCCAAGGATGCATTAACAGGTATCCTAGTCAAAATCAAATTTTTAGTTTTCAACAACCATGCATATATTGCACGTTAGAATTTTCACAGAAAATGAATAACCATATTGTCTCTAGTTCCATTTCAGAGATCAAACATGAGTCTAGACAAGAAGCAAAGAAAATAACTAGCACACAGCTAATAAGTTGGAGTTGAAGGCTAAGCTTAGTATGATAAGAATGTAATCATAAGTAGACAAAGTAATCATCACCAAAAAGAAGCAGATCACAATAAAGAGGGGATAGAGAGATAGTGAGACCATACACTACTAAACTTGAAGAGAGGGACATATCATAAAACTAGAAAATGGTCAACAATATATATATTTGTAAAGAAGGGATCTAACAAATGCAACATTGGTATAAATAGACAGAATTAGACCTTACCAGCCTTCAGGAATGAAAAGTGCATCACCTGCATGAAGAACAACCTTCTGCGAGTGCTCCATTGCGCATTTTGCTCTTGGATAAGTTGAAAAATCAGGGTTTTCTAAAGCAACAGAACTGCCAAATGCACAAAAGTTTTTTTTTTTTTTTTTTTAAATGCAGGCCACACAAAAATTGAAATATGAAAATTATTTATGTCATTGAGCAAATATTAGAAGTATCAGCAAAGTAGCATACCTATGGTTTGAGGCCTCACCATATATTGGCAATGGGTATAACATTGGAGTAGCAGAAGGAGGCCATAAGACAACTGCATAGCACGGAAGCTCTTATGTTGAGTGCCCATACAAAAGAAAACTATTTTATGCAAACCCCCCCTCCCCACCAACAAAAAAAGACTTATGTTGAGTTATTTAATATTCAAGGCTGAAGGTGTTGGGTGCGCGTTATACACCAATGTTATTGATAGACCAAAATCTCAGTATCTAAGCTCATGATGACATCCCCTGAAAACTAGACATGAAATGCCAACCATCTCAGTGAAACAAATCAGCAGTCAACATTTTGTGGATATAATGATTCATAAGGTATATATAAATGTTACTTCCACTTAATTGATTGTATCCTCAAATACATATAAGCCAATGTGAACTTGTGCTTTGCAAAAAGAAATGCCTAACATGGTTTTGCAACTGAAAAGGAAATAACAGTTTAAAAAGTTGCAAGACCCCAACCCCCCCCCCCCCCCTCTCTCTCTCTCGTCATTTGATAAGGTAATTACGTCATCCACTCTTGGCATGCATATGGGCCATCCATCGCAAAAGAAACCAAAATAATGACTTCACCTTGTTTGCAGCCAGCAACTACACACAAAAGGTTATGGTGCGGATCATAGTGAGTACTTGATCTAGCTTGAGCATTGTTCATCCATAAGTTGATAGATGCTAGTGCTCTCCTCTCCAAAAATGCAGGCTGCAGAAGTAACCAAGCTTGATTAGAAAAATAAAATCTGTAAAAGAACACTTTTGCAGAGAGCAATGGACTAGACAACGGTAGATGGTGAAAAGAAATATACTTACCGTTTCAATATCTTCCCTCAAAGTTTCCAACTGAACCTTCTCTTCATTATCAGCATTCATAATTGGTGTCTAAATAATAAAATACTCAAAGTTGTTAAACCATAACCCTCTCAAAGGCAAAGGGCAGCCTAAAAACCAAAAATTGATACATCCAAATCAAAATAAATACAAATTTATGAATTACACAAAAGCCCATGAAGTTGGAACCTGTGCTAAATAGATTTGTTCAGGAGCATCTTCTGCATGCTCTGCGTCATGCCCAATTAGGCCATGACTTTCCAATTCAGAATTGGCACAATCAAAATCTCTGTTTTGCATTCGTTGCTTACAATAACCAATGAAGGTAGAAAATGGTAATGGAACCTACAAAAAGAAAGGGAATTAAAGTAATTGGGTTTATTGACTTCCATGAGAGAGAGCAATTCAAAGTTCCATAATGTTTTAAAAAACTATACAAAAAAATTACCCTCTCATGACTTCTAAGGTCACCATAAAAGACAGGCGCTGATTTTGAGAGCATGGCCTCCACAATACCAGACCCTACTCGTTCCTATATTTCCATTAAGTTAAAGAAATCAAAAAATCATCTAATGACTTTATAAATAGAAAATTAATAACTGCAAAAGCAATAGGTAGAACAATCTTTGTAGCTATGCTACTCAAGCATACAAATAAAATTTAAGCGTATGTGCATTAAGGCTTATTCTTTAAGGCCAAAATCAAATATATTAGTCACAGTGTCAAGAAGATCATGCATCATGCACACACACATTTGAACAAGAATTTTAGGCTAAAACACACTTTTGATTCCTAGAATTTATTCCAAATTTCAATTTCATTCCTCAATGCCATGTCAGCACTTTATCACATATCGTAATTGAGTTCTTGAAAAAATTTGAAACATATCCCATTACAAAAATTGCATACATGGCAGACGAAGTGCTGACATGGCACATTAAAAAAATTAATGTGGCATGGAATAAATTTACCATAAAAAGAAGGGGAAAAATTAATACCTTTTTAAAATATTTTAGGGTCGTAATTGCAACTTTTTAAATTTTAAAGTACAACAAACTTGAGCCAAATTTTGAAAACTGAAAAGCATATCTCAGCCATAATTTCAAGGAAAATGCAAAAGCTCCTAACAATTTCACTACACAAAGTACCAATGAGCTCTAGCTCAATTGGCATTTCCTCCCCTAATAAGTGCTAGGTGAAGAGTGAAATCGTAGGTTTACCCATCAGATGCGTATGTAACTTACCAATCAATTTTTACAAATGGCATTAACTCCACATCTAATTTCATCCACCATAACAATATCATTTGCAAAAGACATACCCCCAAGGGACTTTCTGTTGAATCAATTTAGTGAGCTCATTCATCTATCACCACTAGTGCAAAGATATTTGGACAAAATAACGCGACAATGAATAAATATCTAAGTCACTTTTTTCTTTCTTGTGTATAATAGTTAGCACATCAATTTCTAAGACTAATGAAGTAAAATTTATTGGTAACACTAACATCACTCTAATTTCAATTATTGTATTTGATCAAATTTCAAGGGATATTTGATCCTACTCAAAGATAGAGATAGTTATTGTTACTACATAATTTGGCATGAAATTTCTTAAAGCAATTCCAGTTCTCAGTTTACTTCTATTGCTTCTGAAAATCAATAGATCAATAGAGCACCTAAGCAAAACTGGAATTTCTTTTACAGAGTTTGAAAAGAAAACCTGCAAATAGTCAAGGCCGCCATTGGATGGATTCCACTTGGAAAAAGCTTTCCAGTCCTTAATGCATCCAGTAAACACCTGTAAATGAATAATAAGAGAAAAAAGTAGAAAGTTTTGAGTAACATTTTATTTTCCCGAGAAACAAACAGAAAATAGAGAGACAGAGAGAGAGAGTGTGTGTGTGTGAATTTTACAGCGGGAACGTTTGTGGATTGGATCAGAGACTCGAACTCTAACGACGAAGGAATTTGTTCGAATCTTTGGATTCGAAGGGACTCGTCCATGTTTTCTCCGGTGCTATCTAGCTGTACGGACATTGCTCCGATTAGTTTGTTTTTCATTTTAAGAGAAAGAGATATATTAAGCTTTTTGGGCTGGGCCTGTAGTTGAAGCCCGAATGTTTTAGGTCCAGATTAAGGGTTTTGGAATTTTGGGCTGGACCGAAATGGACCGAACTGGCTCACACTGTCAGGTCACCCAATTCGTTTAGTGAGATCAGGATAAGAAATACTTGATGAATAAAAAAAATATTTTTGGGAGAAAGATAAGGAGTGATATTGTTATCAATGATTTATGATTTTGGGTCGTGTCCATCATGGTTCTTGCTCCATTACTTAGTAGATACCCAAAATTAATTTTTACTTCAATTATCCAAAATTAATATTAAAAATCAGCCCCAAGTTACTGTTTGGTATACCATATTTATAAAAGCATAAACCCCTATATTGATATTTAAATTTTGAAGTGTCTGGCCAGCTCTTACGCCTTTTAATCTTTCAAACAATTCATTGTATCCTTGAAAGATTTGATTTATAGTACTTCAAATATTTCAAGCACCTTAACCTACTATGTTCTTATTTAATTTTGATAATTCAATTGTTACAAGTTACAACAAGTGGGAAAGGGGATTCAAATCTTGTGTTCGCTTTGTATTTTTTATTTTTTATTTTTCATTTTTCATTTTTCAAATGTATATTATTGTATTATGTAACATACTTAAAACCTTCCTTAAAATTTGATTTTATAACATTCACTCTTAAGTCTTAACCTAAGAAGTATGCATATTTTATTTGGCGTGTTGTATCCATGTTGTACCTATGTCAGATACTTAACCTGCTTGGGACACTTCTACATGTGTGTTACAACCTTGTCATTTAAAAAAAAAATGCAAGACACGGCTGAGATGTACACAATAACAAGAGGAAACAAATACTCTTTCACAAAATAAAGAGAACATGAATGAATAATAATAATGCATTTGAAAATTAATAAATATCTTTATTCTTGGTTTGTATTTTAATTTTTAAACATCCTTTTATAGTCATGAATTTGCTTTATTATCCATTAATAGTTATGGTATTTATTTTAATCTTCTATGCTTTATTCTTGGTTCGTAGTAATAAACACCATTTTCATCATCATCATCATCATCTTCCATGGCGATCATGGGTGGAGGAGCCAAGTTGAAATTGCCACTGCCAACCTCAATATCAACATTAATCATCAGCACCTCCAGCAGAGTGATTTCCTACTCTGCAACTAAGAATGGAGGAGCCGATTTGGACGTGTTCTTCATTGGGATTCCCGGAGTAATTCTTAATTAGTTACTCCCAAAGCACAGTGAATGGTGCTCCCTCTTTTCACATTTATGGTGGAATTCACTTTTTAAATTCATAGTAAGGTCCATCATGAATGTGAGAAAATGAAACACAATTTCACTATACTCCGAGAGTACCTAAGGGCATGTTTGGTAAACTGTAATAGGTACTGTAATGTAATGGTTATTCCTATAGTTTAGTTATTCTTTAGTTTGATTATGTTTTTAGTACAAGGAATAGTCATTCCTTATAAATGGCTATTTCTCAAAATAAGGAATAATTATTCCTCTTTAAAATGTTGTATTAGCTATTCCTTAGTAAGTATAATAATTTCAAAACTTAATATATTTCCAAATAAACAAACTTTTCATATACATCTAACAATTATAAAAATAAAAAATCATAAAAAATAACACATATTTCTCTTAAATTTAAAAATAACAATTTTTAAGGAGATATAATTGTATGAGTAAGATATTTCCTAAAATAAATGTTAAGTTTCATTCTAATGTTATAACTCACAACCAAACTAATGAATATGTTTAGTTATTACATTACAACATATTTTATTATTAGTAATAAAGATTACAATTCCTATCGTAATCCTCATTCAATGTACCAAATGTACCCTAAGTGTTTTCCAAATATTTGTACCCCATGACATCAACATTGAAAATAGTTTGAAAGCAATGTAATATAAACAGGAATTAAAAAAACAAAACTAGCATCACATCTTTAAGGCTGCTTTTCCATAGGTATTAGGCACTAGTGTGCAAAGGCATTGCATTATTTCTAATCTATCACTTGTGCAAAATCCACAGTAAAACTTTAGATGAACTATGATCTAATATTTTCAATAAGAAAAAAGCAGCCTTAGATGTCAATATACAATGCTTTCAGTGAGACTAATTGTAGCCATAATTTTCTACTTTCTTTCAAATCACTTTAACAACATTAAGAGGAAAAGAAAAACTTTTTATCTATAAAACAAAACAAATATAAGAAATATACTTATTGCTCACAAAAGATGAATCTAATTAATCAAAGGTTAAGTAGAAATTGTCCTCCTACACAACTAAAGCCTTAAAGGCATACAAATTGATCCATAATTGGATAAAACAATAAAAGACAACATAAATGAACGACTAACTAAAAACACAATTAATTTCTGATAAAAAAATCAACAACTAAGGCAACCTATAGCGACACATTGGACACAAATTACACGTTCCTAACCACAGAACAATGCAGTCTTGATGATAGATATGAGAGCATGGCATACGCCTAGCTTCTAAACCAATAGAAAACTCATCTAAAAACATTGCACAATCCTCACCAGCCAAACCCACCGACCCTTGTTCAATCCTCACCACCTCCAATCCCAGTATTGATTCTTCACTCACTGGCCTCACTGCCTCTTCATCACCCTCCTCATCCTCCTCTTCATCATCATCATATTCTTCTTCTTCCATGTTATAATCACCATCATCATAATCTTCATCATCCATGTAATCCAACCAATCGACATCACCATATTCTTGTTCTTGTTTTTGATATTATTCTTCTCCGACTGCATTGTCTGACATGGTTTCAATGAGTGTTATTGTTGTCTCCATCTCTGTCTCTGTCATGGTGTGTGACTCTTCTGTAGTAATGTGAAACACGAAGTCAGAAAGCCTTGAAGACGAGGATACAAGAGCTTAAAAAACAACCTCTTTTCCCTATGAATTTAGACCAATGAACGGCATGTAAACTTGCAAATCTGGTGGTGGTAGCGATTGTTGCACCCATGCATTAACGTTCTTGCTATCGGCTTCTACTTCTGTAATACTACCAGACATGTTGTTTGAGAATAATAATAAAGAAAAACTGATCAACTTGAAGAACAAGAAAACTAGAAAAGTGAAACTGTGAAATCACAACAACGACGGAGTTTTAGACTTAGGAGTGTGATTGTGAGAGAAAGTGGGGTTATGGTGAGCAATATATATAGCGAGAGGGATGAGAAATTGCTGCAGGGTATTCCCTTAATTTCCTACTTCAACACGGTAAAACAAGTTCTATCCTAGTCCTAGTAGTAGTAGGGCTTGTGTAATGTGATATTAAATATTATATTATATTATTTATAGCCATTTTAAATTAAAAAATTCTTTATATATTAATATATATATATATATATATATATATATATATATTGCTTAAAAAATGGTTTTTTATAAGCAAAAACAAATCATATTATTAAGAATTGTGGTGTTTATTCCACATATTCCCCAATTGCACTAAACTCGTGATTTTAAGTCATCACTTGAAATCGAAGTTTAGAGTCACGATTTAAGTCTAAATTGGACAATGTGTGTAAATTCACATATGTGTGCAACAAAGTTTTTCCTCTTAAGAAAGGGTGTCATTGATTCAGGTGAGTTTTCTTAAGTATGTGCCAGATTCTGAAATTCATATCTTTTGTGTTAAAAGAGAATATCTAGCTTCCACCTCAATTAGGATTAAACATCTAGGTTCTTGTAGAAATGGCTATTTGCTTAATTAAGAAAAACTAACCATGCAAGCACTCGTCCAAGCTATATCTATGAAAACCACCTCGATCCAATGTGTCATGGATATCCCCTCTGGAAATGCATAGCAAGCTAAAGAAGACATTTTTCAATCTTCATTTCTTCATGCAACTTTCCAATTTCCTCCAATTTTTTGGACCAAGAATTTATCAGCTAAATCTCAACTGGTCTAGGAAACTTTAGGTAGTACTTTAAATTATAGATTCTAGAAAGTTATAATAGAAATGAAACAAAAGATACAACATTAATAATTAAAGAAGGGAATAATATTATAAAAGTTGTAAAGTTGTTAATCAAAAATATTAGATTCTGTGCTTATAATTTAAAGAGAGACTAAAGAACATCTTTCTTCCTTTTAAACAAAAAAATCAGGAGCATGATGTGGTTGAATATAGCAAATCTTATACTTTCTAAATTTGTATACCTATAATAAAAAATAAGTCTCTCAATGCAATCAACAGGGACAAAGCTAGTACTTAGAATTTGAAGGGACGACTTTGCTGTTGACTACATGTAAAACTATCTTTTGGCTTTGCTGCTTAACTGTTAAAGGATTTTATTTATATATTTTTGTGTGTTTTTGATGTGTGCCTTGCTTCTAGGTAAAGATAAAAAATTTTTATTTAAAATTTTTTTAAAAATTAGGCTATTTGTTTTGGGTAAAATTAGTTTATTAAGTTTAATTGTTTTTAGCTTTACTATTGGTAATTTTGTTGTTGGGTTAATTTTTTTGGGTTTGTATATTTTGTTTTAGATTTTATATCAAGTTTTTCTTATGGCCTTTAAAAAGAGGAAAATGCTAAGGCTAAACTTTTTTTACAAATTGCTAATGTGATAAGTGATTATTGGTAAGTTAAAAAGTGATGTAAGTGGTAAGCCTAGATGTGAACCAATAAAAATTTATTACCTTAGTAGTTTGTAAAAATATTGTAGAAAATTTTGTGGCTATAGCATTATTCATACAAGAATCAATAATATTGTTAAGGGGGGGAAAAGTGTAATTTTAGAGAATAAAATTGCTAAAATTAGTACCTATATAATACTAGTATTTAAAAAATAATAAAATAAAATAGGGGAGGCCATTGCCCCCCTTGGTCCCACTATACCTCTGTCCCTGGCAATCAATACTTACACATGCCAGAAACTTAGAGTAAAATAAGACCTATGCAATTAACACCTTATTAGTGACTTAGTCATAGAATAGATAAACAAACAAACAAACAAAAAAAGAGAAAGTAAAGAGACAATGATTTTTGATTGATTTACACTTTTACACTTGCCTTTTGATTTGAACTTAGACGAAGAATAAACGGCTATTTATATTATAGAAAACCTACAGCCTATACTCTTAATTTCAAGATAAATTTTACAACTAATATGTGTGTAACTTCTTTATTCAAAATTAATTTTTAGGACAGATAAATAATTTTTATAGTCATAAAGACTTATGACCCAACATATAGCCAAACACAGTGTCAAGTTTTACAAGTTTTTCACTACAAAATCTATTATCATTGTCAAGTTTTTCACCATGATAAGTTATAGTTCTAATTTGTTTGTTTTATTTACTTTATGGTTTTTATTGACTTGAGTCATTAATTTTATGGTACATATGTGTAATTTGATTCTTTCTTTTCTTTCTATATGATTTATTCACTTCATTGTTATTGTTATTGTTGTTACTGTTATTGTATGTTTACTAAAATAAGATTTATGTTGTAAATTTGTAATTTCAGTTACCTTCATTATGGAGAGTGTGCCTACAACATCTGCAAAATTTGAAAAGTGAAAAAATAGGAATCGAGAAGCTATAAAGAAAGCACAAAATGAAAAATATTAGTATATGAAAGACTTGATGAATCAAAAATCTTTTTCAAAGAATGATATCGAGAGAAAACATGAAGAGTGCGCTGTGATTAAAGAAAATCAAAAGGCATACAACTTGGAGAAGACACATTTAAGGGCTAAAACGGCTATATTTGACTAATATGAGAACCTTTTATCATAAGACTATATTATGAGGCATGGCATGTGATACTATGATCAATGCTTTTGCATCATGTCCATTATGGTTCTTGCTCCATTACTTAGTATGCTCTATATTTAGATTACATAATAGTAGAAAATAATAATATCTAGTAGTATTAGTTTTTTTTTTAGTTGAGTTCAATATTAGTCATGATGTTCTTCACTCTATATCTAAGATGTAGATCATCATGTAATATATATAAAATTATCAAGTTTTTATAGATTCTTCCTCGATAACTTGAGATATATCTGGTTTAATTTTCACTATTAATTCTCTCTTGGCCTAAATTAATGTTACAAGCCCAAATTTTATTTTTAAAGGCGTTGTGAATCATGACAATAAATTGATGATTTAACTAGTTGGCACTTCTTTATGTTTCCAATAAAGACATTTAAGGTTCAAATCCTCCCTCCCACACCCTAACTATTGAATTATTTTTTATAAAAAGAATGGAGCTTTAGTGAACATAAAGAGAGAGAAAAATTTGTAATCATATTTATACATCTTATATTTTGGGATTATCATGTGAATTTGAATTAATTCAATTAGTAAAAGTCATTTTACTTGAATAATTAAAGCATCTATCAAGTCAAAACTGCTAAAAAAATGAAACCATATAACCATGAAAATAGGGATATAGATGGTTAGAGTGTTTAGTCATTAACAACAAACATAAAGTGTTACCTCATTGATTTGGATAGGTTAAAAAATGCAAATTTATGTTGGTAACCAAAATTGTTCTATTGAAGGTCATGCACACGCAAATTATAGAGTTCAAATAATTCACACCCACAATGTGATTAGAATTCAACTCTTCTACCTCATTTTTTTGCATTAAAGTAATAATTTTTCAAAAATCTATCAATATTTTCTATATTTCTAATGTATATACAAGTTTATCAATATTCTTTGATTTTTTTTTTTTTTTTTTTTTGAGAATCAATAATATTCTTTGAAATTAAAATGAGTAAAAAATGATCATTAAATTTTATTAGATGATTCCAAACTATCTGAGTTAGACTTGAATCAAATCTAAAAAAACCCAACCAGATCTAGCTCTAATTATTTATTATACTGCAGTACTAATGCTAGATACTAAAAGAGGCACATAATGTCTAATGAGGGTGATTTTAGGTCTTAGCCCATGCCTTGGTGCTAGTTTATAGGGAGGGTGTTTGGTAGTGTATTTTGAATAACAGTTTTCAATGTTTAAACAACATTACACGTATTTCCACGCACCTTTTTAGCCACACATATTTCCAAAAAATACAAACAATGTTCCTAGAACAACATTACTAAATGGCTATTCATTTTGAAACCATCTACATTTACAAATACTTTCACCACTAGGATAAAGTACAAACCCCGTGGGCCTAAAGAACTATTGCTTCTATACCATTTGACAACAAAATAATCATGAATTAGTAAAAATAAACTAAACAATTAATTATTTTTATATTTAGGTTTATTCTTATAGATTTTTAGACAACTTATGTTCATTTTAGAATTTAAATTTAAGTAATAACAGAAAAGAAGAACAATAAAACAAAGAAGAGTAATAGACATTAAAAGTAATATATAATACATAGTAGACATATTTTTAGTTTAAAGTTTTAAAAATAATATAAACATTGAAATAATAGTAATATACAAAATAGTTTTATTAAAGAGTCATAGACTCATAGCTATTCATATGACATCCTTCATATTAGCAACAAAGCCATGGTGGAGACAACGGCAAGATACTGACAACAACGAAGACATTAACGACCATAAGCTATAGTAAGTGTGTGTTTGGATACCAATGAAAAATTAAAATTAATTTACTATTCAACTTATATTTTCTACTATTTATAGGTCTCGCCGTACTATTTTAACTAATTTTTACCTTTATCTATAATACTTTCAGTAATAGGTTTTCAATTTCAGCAAAACAAGCGGTATTCGAACAAACCCTAAGTTCCTGACATTGATACCCTCTCTCTCTCTCTCTCTCTCTCTCTCACACACAAAACATTGCCCTTGATTGACACTTCACAAGTTTCATGAAATTGAAATAAAAATCTTTTTTGTTTGCGTGGATTCATGTTTTACGAATCAAAAGAGGAATAGGATAGGACTATAGTGTTGGACATTACGCAATTATATTATCTTCAAATAAAGTTCTTTTAAATTTTTATCTGTCTAAAGTCGGTAAAAATTAAGTAGAAACTTGGCTTAATGTATTTGTTGTAAAACCAACATTATTATTTTTAGATAAAAATTTAATTTGCATGATAAGTTTTAAAAAAAAGGTAATAGGCGGTGATTGTCCCACCCTCTCCTATATAAATTAATTGTAGTCCTCAGCCCTCCTATTCCAACACACACCGAAACCAAACCAAAAGTTTTTATTTTGATAAACCGAAGCAAAAGTTTAGTAGTATATTTTCTCCTATATTTATATTTCTTTCTTAAGTTGTTGAGAATTAATAATGATGGATGAAAGCGAAATCCCTGGCTCCTTGTGGTCTTCTTATTCTCCCAATCATGACAACTTGCATCAAAGCGAGTCTATGTTGAATTTGTTGTTGCTTATCCAATAGTTACCATCTTCTGACTCTGCTACATAAGTTGTCGACTCCGAGATTGTTATTACCGAAACCAGTCAGTTACAATCTTTTAATTTTGTTGTGCAAGATGTTGATTTCGAAGATGAGGAAAAGGCTGTTACCAAAACCAATTCCAACTTTGAGCTTCGAAGTGACTCATTTTTGGAGTTTATGGCTGAACAGTTACCGCATTTGGATTCCGCTCTGGAACATAAGATTGCTAAGTCAAAGGTACCAATGTACGTTGCTGTCAATTCCTCCAAAGTTGCTAGTTGTGGCAATTCAAACGACTTGGTTCCTCTACCATTGAATTCTGCATCATCCTTCTCGGTTCCTTTACCAATGCCTCCTGCTGCTACTGTTGTTGATTTTTTTAGTGAGCACACTTGTTATAAGAGTAAGCCAGACCTCGCTTGTGCTGCACTCAATCAAGTTAATCAACAATTCAATGTAGTAAACAATACTCAATTTCAGCCTTCAATTGCTAATGCTAATGGTATTACTTCTTATCATAATTTTGCAAATGAGTTTGTTTCTCTACAATTGAATTCTACAGTGACTGGTGTGGTATCATCGGTGAAATCATATTCATTAGTTCCTCTACCCATAGCTACTCCTCCTCCTCTTACTACTACTGTTGATTTCGATAATGAGTGTGCTTATTACAAAAGCAAGCCGGACCTCGCTTGTGCTACACTCAATCAAGTTAATCCGCAATTCAATGTAGTGAACAATGCTCAATTTCAGCCTCCAGTTGCTAATGCTAATGGTATTACTGCTTATTATAATTTTGCAATCGAGTTTGTTCCTTTATCATTGAATTCTGTAGTGACTAGTGTGGTTTCATCACCTCTACCAATGGCTCCACCTCATCCTCGTGCTATTGATTTCAATAGTGAAGGGTTCTAAGTGGTTTACTTTGTTCAATTCACCGATGACTCTGGTGGATTTTAGTTTATGATGTGTTTGAATATGGAAAGAAAAGATGTATCATAGAAGAGTCAGTTGAACTACATAGTATTTTGGGGAGCTGAAAATTCAAATTTATAGAGTGATGTTACCGACTTAACCTCTTTAACAAATTTTCCATGCTTCTCCTATGAATATCTATGTATCATTGTAGAACCTTCAATTTGAAAATTATATTATTAAGTTTATAATTGTCCATGACTAGGCATAGAACACAGCTGGAATGCATGTCTGGGTTAGTTATCAACTCTTAAGTAAAATTATTATCCATTTTCCATGAACTGGGATCTTGTATGGTTCTCTTGGTAGTTTTTGGTTGTAATTTGTTGTTTTAGATCTCAAGTTGTAATCTTGTTGTTGGCCAATGACCTGTAACTCAAATGGTACTTCCTCCTCTCATAAAATGCAATGAGAGAGTGAGTTCATACTTTCAAGAGCATAGATTAAATAACCAATAAAATAAAAAGAGAGCGAATGAGGTTGCAGGCTTGCAACCGTATTTCATTTTGGGTATTGATGTGAATTTGTTACTTGGCCAATGCTTTGCCAACTTTATGAAACATTATTCAAGTTTCATGCCATCTTCTAAAGCATGGTTTTCTAAATTATGAATTATCTCTTGTAATTGCTAAGATCCTATACTGCAAATTTTGGCATCTTCCTTAATTGTGAAATCAGATGTATTCATTTCACTAAATCATGAACTAATAATTTCAATTACATATCATATGAGATCAAGTGTTAACAATTGTTAAACATGCAAGATTCTCTATCAAGTATTGTCTCTATAACGAGCATGCTCATGTAAATCCATACAACACTACTAGTGATTCTGACCTTTCAACCACAGCAGAAGCATTGAAGGTTCTTGACTTGCATGGATCAGACATAATTGAGCTGGCTACGCCACACTCTGATCCTTTGATGGATGCTCCAATTATCCATGTATTATATTCTTTTATGTTTGTAAAAATTATTGTGTGCACTTCTCTTAAAGATGTGTCTTTTTGTTCAAGCTACAACTACATGTTCCTTGGCAAGAGGGGCCAATTACAATGCAATTATGTCTATGATGGAGTAGGGCCATTATACAATGTCATGCCATTTTTTGCCATCATCAGATCAAGATACAAAGAATGCTCTATTATTTTACTGTACTCTTTCTTCATCTGTTTTATTTCAGGCAAAACATCCACTATCAAGTCTTTGTGAGATGTTCTTAAAGAATAGTAATTTGACTTGCACCATACCACCTTTGTTATTAGTGACAACTCAATTGTAGAAGTGGATTGAAAAAACTTTTCCTGCTATAGTAGCGTTATGCTTTGTATTGTTGCACATAAAGATTGATACTTTGTTGATATGGCATTCTTTAATGTGGTGTAGTAAATATTTTTACAATAATAGCAACAGGTCAATAACAATAATGGTTGTTGTAAGTGTCATAAATTATTTTTCAAAATAGACATGTATTTTGATCTTTCATGAAAGGACTCTATACCTAACTATATATGAAAAGTTGTCTTAGCTCTAGCATGCAACTGTTTTTTGAGAAGTGGTGAAAATTCTTTTGGAAAAAAAAGGGAAATAAAATTATTTCAAAACCTCATTTATATTGATGAGTTAACTATTGATTCTTTTGAATGCTAGGTAAGCTCAGTTGGGGTCATTGGTGCCCGTGCATCTGTGAGCGATTAAGTATAAACTCTTCTTTGAGAAATTAAAGATGTTTGTCTACTTAATCTCTTCTCAGCATCCAATATATATCTCTTATGATAACCTTTGAAATTTTGAATGAGTTTCAAGTCCCAACCAAAGAGAAAAAAGGAGTTTCAAGTCATTAATAAACCACAAACAATAACCATCATAGTAATTAGTGGATTGGAATTAGTAATATGCCCATGAATGGTGTCTATATTTAGGAAGCAAACGCGTCTGAAATCTATTTGTGGTTGTTCTGGGTGTGTAGATAGACCATTTCAATGACTTGATTTTAATGAGTTCATTATCTTAGTATCTTCAAAGTATAACTCTGTCATCTATTAAGATGCTTGGAATGTAGCAAATACCCTTGCCTAGCATGATATAAAGCATGTTAAAATTTCTTTTTTTGAGGAGTAGTCTAAGAATCTGAGGTTAATTATCTTCAATTAACATGAGAAGTGGTCATTTAACAAAGCCTTTTGGTTGATGATATGAGTGATTTTTAACTCGTTACATAAGCTTTATGCTTAAAGTTTATGACTTGCAATTACCAAGCTTAAGCTTGTGGCAATTAGTTTTGGTATATCAAATCCTAAGAGCATTAGTATTGGTGGTGCTAAAAAGTCATATTGATATTTTTAGCACCACCAATACTAAAAAACATGCTGCAATGGTAGAGAGAAAGCCAAAAAATTTGGATGTTGAGCTACAGCGCACAGCCAAAGATGGTTGTGCACTATAGCTAAGATGGTAAAAAATAAATATATATTTTATCAAAAGTTATATTATTTTATTGTGTTGGTGGTGGCGGTGGTTGTTATTTATTGTAGTAGATATATTATTTTATTGTGTTGAATACTAAAATAAAACCACTGATGTTGAGTGTTTTGTAAAGTGAGGTATTAAAATGGGTAAAGTAGCTTTTAGTGATACCAAATTGCTAAATTTTTAGCACCACCAATGTTGATGCTCTAAAACAAGTTAGGTTTAGAAGATTTACCTTTAAATGCTTGTGTAGGTTGTTGTGCTTCCCTCCATGTTGGCATCTATATATATCTAAAAGCTAAAACGTAGCATTTATTGTTGCTACTTCTCTCTCTCTCTCTCTCTCTTCATTTTTTATTCTTTCTTGTAACTCTACTTGGTATTGATGGATCATTGAGATTTTTTAAAACTCTATTTTGTGTTCATATGTTTTGGTGTTATATTTTTTAATTTCCCATTACAAGTAGTATATATCTTTATCTTATAGTTTTGGTTTGATTTTTTTTCTTTTTTTTGGAGTTAATACTTGATTATTTTAGAAGAATTTGGATTTATATCAAAACACAATTTTGGCTATGCTAATAACATACCAGCATTTGGCCCATTTCAGTCTATTTCAGTCCACTTCATCAATTCGATTCGGTTCGGTCAACTTCAGTCCACTTCGGTCAATTTTGGTCCAATTCAGTCTACTTCAATTCAATTAGGTCCACTTGGCCTACTTTGGTCTGTTCAGTCCCCATTTCAGTCTATTCAGTCTACTTTGGTCAATTTGATCATGTTCAGTCCATTCTGTCAAATTCGGTCCATTTGCTCTACATTAGTCCAATTTGGCCCATTCGGTCCCTTCAATCCACTCCAATCTATTTGGTCCATATGGTCCACTTAGGTCTATTCGATCTTGTTTGATCCATTTGGTCTTGTTTGATCCATTCAGTCCACTTTGGTCTATTCGGTCCATTTGGTCCATTTCAGATTACTTCGGTCCAAGTTGGTGTACCTACATAAGAATGGCAAAATACAAGTTTGGGTTGAGAATACTATTAATTATTTGAGTAATATCAATTGTAATTATATGATAAGTTTTGATTACCGTAATAATCTCCTTAAGATAGTGAGAATTTAAATAATAACTTTGAAACTAAAAAATTTTAATTATACCAAAGGAAATTAGAAAAATATAATGCATAATAAAAATAGTTAGAAGAATATGGATCATTTCAAAAAAGAATAATATCAATCAAAAACATTAAAAATTGTGGTGCCCGAGTCCAAGACTCTTTATACTTAAGAACCTTCTCTTGGGCCATTGCGTTGACATTTTTGGCAAGGGACACACGAGAGAAAAGTGAGGAACAACCTAAAAGAGTAGGCTTCAGCTCAAAATAGCTTAAGCCTTCTTGCGAAACATAAAGACAAGGGAAAAGAATTTAGAGTGATACTTAAGAACCTCCTCTTGGGCCATCAGGTTGGCTCTAGAAGGTTTTCCCATTGTAGGAAATCTCATACCCATCAAAAACAAATAAATTGGGAGACCGACCCAAAACTTATCAAGTGTCTTGAGATTTATATATATATATATATATATATATATATTTGGATTTTGAATAAGTACTCTCAACCCAAACATGTCTTTTCCCTATATGTAGTGCATAAAAATGAACCAAAGTGGACACAAATGGATTAAATGGAGTAAAGTGGAACGAATGGACAGAATAGAACTAAATGGGAACAAGGTGGACCGAATAGAACCAAAGTGGATTGAATAGGATCGAATAGACCAATGTAGGCCAAATTGGACCAAATAGGACCGAGTGGACATATGGACTAAATAGGAACAAATAGGGCCGAATAGGACCAATTGGACCAACTAAGACCATATTAGATTGAATAGGACCAAATATCGACTAAATAGGACCAATGTGGACTGAATATAAACAAAGTGGATAAAATGGACTGAATATGACTGAAATAAATAGAATAGGACCAATGTTAACAAAATGGACCAAAGTGGACCAAATAGAACCAAAGTAGACTGAAGATGATGGAATGGACCGACTAGGACTTTTGAATATTTATCATTTTTATTACATTTTTAGGGCTCATATTTCTAATTTCTAATTTCTATTTTGTTTGTATTTTTAAACTTAAAACTAAAGAGTTTAGTCTAAATTTAATAAAATTTCATACTTTTCAATCCAAAAATTTAAGAAAAAATGAATTTTTGACCTAAAATTGAAAATGCACTCTACAAAAAGAATCAATTTAAGGCCTAATTAGTCCAAAATGGACAAAAGGGGACCAATATATACTAAATGGACGAAATTGGACAGAAGGGGACCAATACATACTAAGTGGCCGGAATTGGACCGAATGGGACCAAAGTGGACTAACGTAGACCTAATTGAACTGAATGGGATCAAAGTAGGCCTAATTGGACTAAATAGCATTTGTTTAATTTTTAGGGAGAAATTATCTTTAACAAATTTTAGAGAAAAAATTATACATTATATTACAATTACAAAATAATTATTTATTATCATGCATCGTGTGGGTGTATGACTAGTGATTAATAATAACACGAGTTCCATGTAATCATTTCGAATTTGTTAGAGATATACTAAACATATTATTCCAATGTAATAGGTTCAAGCCCACTCTTGCTTGTACCAGTAGTCTATGGTTTAGTCGCCTATATATACTCATGTTAGGGTTTATTGTAACATATGTTATTGTATTACACTCTTACATAATAAAGATGTAACCCTTAAGGAATTCCTCCATGAATGTAGGCTGACAAGGCTGAACCATGTAACCCTCATGTTCTCGGTGTTCCTATTCTATACTTCCCCTTCCGCATCCACTCCCCAATATACAACATGGTATCAGAGCCAAACTTCGTTTTTTGCATTAAACAATTATCTTTATGCAACAAAGAAGTTTCTCATGTGCTCAACATAGATCCACCACAGTGACACTACTTGCAAACAGATCTGGACTTCACGGCTTCACATGGCTCCCACGGAATTACCGTCGCTGTCTCACCGCCATGTCTTCGATCTCTCAAGCATGTTGTGCCTCCCTTTTCAGATCTGTGCAAATCAAGTCTTCACCTGACGAAACCAACCCCAAAGACGTGCTCATCGGCATCCCGTGAGGAAAACCCAGTAATCCAGTCACTCGAAGCCTAGCCATGCGCCTTCACACGCCACAATTGGCTTCGAAAAATCTCCCACGCGCTGCCATAAATCTCGAATCTCGGATAAGATTATGGTCACATGCACCGCTTTATCGAACTTGTGGCCTACCGATCTGTAAAACCCAAGAAGTCCCAGCTGTGAATCTCACTCACACACGCCTACACGCGCCGCCTAGGTTTTTGGCTTCTCCTCCACGCGCCAGCAGACACTCACGCTCCAACAATGCTCTAAAGAACCCTTGCTAATGTCATCTAACATCATCATTCCATGTCAGCCTTAGCCACATCAGCACCATGTCATAGGATCACGTCAGCTTATCTATAGCCCAATCCATGGCCCAACCTGAAAACTCGAAACCGACCCGGACCATGTAGCTGTTGACTGACTGTTGACTTTGACCAGGACCCATTGACTTTGACTTTCGTTTGACTTTTGCGTTGACATTTGATCAAAGTTAAAATTTCCGAAAAGGCCTATTTTGCTCAGTTTTTCACGTAGATTCCAATTTTGGACTCCATTTCTTCATTTGAAACTCCGAAATTGGTCAATTAGCATATTCTTCATTGTGATTTCTTCAAAGGCATTCTTCAAGACATCTCTAAAGGATCTTCTTATACTTATCCAACTTCAAGCCTTCATCAAGCTTCCGCCTTGAGTTTGAGGGAGGGTGTTAGAGATATATTAGATATATTAGCCCAATGTAATAGGCTCAAGCCCACTTCTTCTTGTACTAGTAGTCTAGGGTTTAGTCACCTATATATACTCATGTTATGGTTCATTGTAATACAGGTTATTATACTACACTCTTACATAATAAAGATGTAACTCTTAAGGGATTTCTTCATGGATGTAGGCCAACAAGGCTAAACCACGTAACTCTCGTGTTCTCAGTGTTCCTATTCTATACTTTCCCTTCCGTATCCACTCCCCAATATACAATAGAATTAATAACTTAATAAATCTCAACCATCCATGAATTTCATCAAAAGGAAAGGAAAATTTACCACTTTATTCAAGTCAATTAAACTAGAAATTAAAACTCAAAGCCTAATTTATAAGTATTTCTGTCCGAATTAACTAAATCATAACAATAATTACAAAGATGCAACAGAAATCAATATCCACAAATAAATCTAAACTAATATTATTCTGATCAATTCTGCCTATTATTGATGAGAAAGTTAATTGTTCCTATTTAGGAAAACCTGCTTTTGCCCTTGCTGCATGCTAGCTGTGTTCTACATCAAACTCATTTTAGCTGCTTTTTTTACCCTGATATCATTTTGTTGGTGTCCAAAAATAGGAATTGGGGGTTGTTGTATGCAATTGTGGAGTACCATTGGCAACTGTAGGTACTTGCTGGTGAAAGAACTGGTGCCTCGATGGAATCGGCCAAGCAGCATTTTTAGATGCATGTGTGGCTTTTGACAAGAGCTAGAAACTCTGGGTTGTTGAGTGGGTGTAGCCCCGTCAACCGCATAATTTGTAGCTCATGCATAGAGATCTGGGAAAATTCATATGATATATTAGCCACATATTCCTTGTGAATGCAAAAACTTCATCGAAAAAAAAAAAGTGAAAGCACTTCATGGAAAATCTATTTTGTTATATTCATCCACATCGTTTTAACACCAAATCCAATTTTCACAAACTTTATGGCCACACAATAACCTCCATGGCATTTATTTTCAAATAAAGTATAAAACAATAATAAAGCAAGTGACCAAAGAATTGCATAGTTTGACGACAATGGTAACTTACCTGTGTTTTCCTTATCTCATTCTCATCTCTTAAAACCTTAAGCTCATAATAAGATGTGCCACACTTTTTTTTCATTTCCGAGAGATTCTCTAATAATTTAGAGTATGCAGCCTTAAGAACACCAACCTATATAAAACCATATAAACTTTAAAAACCATTAAAAAAAAATCACAGATATTTAAGGAAATAGATGCATGGTGAGAGAGCTTAGTCATTAACAACAAACATAAAGCTTTACCTCTGTCTCAATTTGTTTCATCTCTTCTTCTTTTCTTATTCTAGAGCATCTAGCTGATTCCCAAATTTGCCATCATCCTAAGCCGACCACAATTCACAAACATAAACAAGAAACAAGTGAGTTGTGTAGAAATATTAAGAAACACAGACCAAATCAGGATTAAGCATTGAAGATACAGTTACCTCCTAATATGTCTTGCCTCGTCTCTGGAAGATCCACAAGCTGCTTGTTTGACTTGAGCTCCCGATCTTCTCTGCAAAGGAGGTAATGCTGGAATTTCATGTGGTGCACCATAAACCTCACTTTGTGCCATAGGGAAATCACGACCACTACCTACAATAATTAAAAATCAAATATGACATTGTATGTTAGACACCAGCGCACGCACACAGACAGTGAGTTATTTATTTTAAATAAATAAATAAATAAATAATTTGAAATGAATGTAGTCCTTTATAAAGCAAAATTAAATGTTCGTTTGGATACAGCTTATTTTACTGAAAATTGAAAATTGAAAACATTATAACAAAATAATTTTTAAATATGTAAATAGTACACTCAGGGAAACGTAAATCCAAATGCTCGCTAAGAGGGTGCTCACTGAATCCAACTAATTAAACAAATACTAATATTTATATTTTTATATATAAACACAAAACAAGAAAATTTGTGCATAAACACATATTATAGTTAAACAGAAAGTAAGAGGGTGCTTCTGTTTTTTAATAAATTAGAATGATTTATTTATTGAAAAGAACCCCCTTTTGATTTATTTACGCAACAAGGCCAGAAAGTACAGTCCTAATCGCTCAAGCCACAAACAACACAAAAACACAGAGGTGCAGAGCAGAGCAATACAACTAGTCTCAAACAGAGACTGATATAATAGCATTGATTGTGTTAACCATAAATAAAAAAATCCATTGAATAAAAAATAAATAAATAAATAAAATAAACGTTTACCATTAGCAGTTGGAGGCTCTGATCTCCGCCACCTTTGAGCAACAGAGGCGCAAGAGCGTTGGAGCTGGTTTATAAGATATCCTCGCAGACTATCGGAATCAAGAGGAGGAAGATCCAACGGTCGAAGAACGAGCTCTTTGGACAACAACATTGTTTCCACCATTGACACCACACTATTGACATCGGATTTGGATTCATCTGGGTCCAAAACCAAGCACCCATCAGCAAACTTTACCGCTTCCTCCCATTCTTCAGGAGTCAGGTCGAAATTGGGAGGGGAATCAGAATCTGTGTTTATCACTGGCGGATTATAGACCTGCTCTGCAGCCGAAGTTGAGGCCGAGAACTCCTTCATGAACTTCTCGAATCGCAACTCCGAGTTAGTCCGAGTTAAGTTGGTCTGAATTGAGTTGAACCAGTAGCAATCATCACTCGGAGGAGACCAGGTGGAGTCTGCGCTTTCATCCTCTGCAAACACTAGCGAATACATTGAAGAAGGGAAATACTAAGACAATTTTTGCGTTTTTTGATTTGAGCTCTGTGCTTTGAATAACAGAGCGGTATTTAATATTTATAGAAGCGGGATTTCCTAACCGATTTTCAAAAGAAGAACCCACCGCCTTACTGTCGGAATTTACAACACTATCCTTAACCTCTAAAATTTGTTTTATCTTACTAACTTTTGTTTTTTTGGAACGTTGTAGATTTAAATAATATTTTCTTCAGATAATATAATAACGTAAGACCCATCTTAGGATTACTCTTTCTAATTTTCAATCATCCCTAGATTAAGTTTTTTTAGAGATCACGTTATACATTCGAAAAAAAAAAAAAAAAAAAAAGGGATTGAAAGAGTGAGGTCTATTCAAAAGTTGAGAGGTTATGGCATTTAATTGGTCATTCACATCTGGAAGTCACATGTTATGGCATCTTCGTCTCAAAGAATTCCATTACTACATTCTATGGAGACGGTAGAGGCCCTTGCAGCAAAATGGAGGGAGACTTTGCAGGCTTTTCTTCCCCCCCAAAAAAAAAGTTAGTGTTGATTTTGCACAAGATTAATAAATTTTTTGACATGATTTTAAAATTTTTATTAAATAAAAAAATGAGTGAACGAAAAAAGGACAAGAGAAGACCAATAATAATATTAGTAGAAGTGGTAAAAACTAACATGTCCATTAAGGAACTAATAACATTTGTTAACTATTCGACTCCAAAATTCAGGATTAACGTTTTATTATTGTTGTAATTAGTAAGAATTGAAGATAAATTACCATGCACAACAATAATATAATATGCACTGAAAACATTCTAAGTTCAAACTCCTAATTTTTGAATTATATAAAAAAAAAATTAAAATAAAGAAAAGAAAATTTAATTTAATAAAATGAGGTCAGACATGCATTGGCAACATATCCATGCAATAGTTTGTGTACAACAAATAATATACTTAGAATGCAACTCTAAAGGGTTGGTCTAATAATCTCAAGTCTCATGAGATCTGCATACAAGTTTCCTAATCATCACCTTCAAACCACCACAGAAATTCCACCCAATTACTATTCAATATGTATGGGAACAAGGGACTGCACACACCCATAAATTAGTCATGTTCTGTAAGAGCCCACCACCCACGTTAAAAAAGAAGAAAGAGCTTAAAATGCAATTCACGGAGTTTAACAACATAATCTTCTTTTTAGAGAGTTTCAATTTGTTTCTGATGATAGCTCTTTATCATCAGACCAAGACACCAATCGATTTTTAGTATAGGTGAAAATTGAACATTGGATCTCTTATTCAATCATCAGAAACTTTACCAATTGAGTTGGCTGAAACTTACTATTAAATGTATTGCTTGATTGCATAATTCATTTCCTTCAGTAACTGTTATTAATAGCATTTCAACCACATATTATAAAAACAAAACAAACAAAAACAAGACCCACAGTTCTGAAAATGGCATCCCAGGAAGCCTCTTTGCCAAATACCATGCAGTAATCCTCCCGTAGACTTTACGAACATATGCAACTTTAACCCAAAACAAAGCTTCTCTTTCCTACTTCCACTTCTTTCAAATAAAATCAAGGTGTTGGGCATTGTTAAAAGCTCACCTGACCTTCAAGGGTCATACTGTTAAGATCGGTTTAGTAACTTTAGTTTGATCGCTGGCAGCTCTTCGTTTTTAAAGTATTTTATTGCAGTCTTGAAAAAGCAGCAATGAACAATTTATATCTTGCAAGTTAATTCTCAGGGATGCCAATTTAAGTACAAGAATAACATCTACTGGCAACTTATTTTCAGATTAAAAACTACTAAATGAAACGAGAAGAAATTTTGGCTACAAGGAAGCATTCTGATAAAAGTTGGTCAAAGTACATTTATATCTAAAAAATGTTGAATTTAAGAAGTTGTACATAAGCAAATAAGTTAACGGGCTAATAGAAAAAAGTGAATCCAAATGCATTTTTATCCATTAACCACACATCTAAAACTATTTTCTCCATATAAAAATGAGGCAACTAGACAGCTACAAACAACAAACTGCATAAATAAGTGAGAAAGATTGAATAGAATCAGAATCCATGTTAGGATGGAAATTAAGAAAACCAAAAATTAGCAATGCAATTGCAAAACAGATATTGAAAAGAGGGCCAACAAGCATATATAGCATTCTGCAGAGGATCGTAGGAGCTACTTATCTATTGATCCATGTTCCAACCACTTCCTTCGTTTGCAGAGTTGGAACCTTTTGATTCAAAGGGACTCGTCCATGTTTTCCCTGGTGCTAGCTAGCTGTACGGACATTGCTCTTATTCTTTTTGTTTTCTATTTTGAGAGAAATAGAGAGATTTAAGTGTTTTGGGCAGGGCCTATAAGTTGAAGCCCGAATGTTTTTGGTCCACTAGCTTCATGAAGTGTTGGGACTTGGGAATTTGATGAAGATTAATTAAATTATGAAAGTGACCGAGAATTTCAAACCAAAGGACAAATAATCTGAAGAGAGAGCTATATGATTAAGTGACAAGGAACATAAGCGTGTATTTACTTAATGGCTAATTTTTGTTTCACACTCTCGAATGTGAAAATGTTTCGTACAATGTTCCTGCTTTCATGTATGCGTCCGCATTACATGATGTGAAAAAGTGTGAAAACGATTGGATAAAACAATCAAAACCTTTACTTAACTAAACTAAACTTTTGAGCCTTCATTGTATCCCAATTTTGTGAACTACTCTCTTATTAGATCAATTTCAAACTTCAATGGTAGTGGTAGTGAAGTCAATTAAGGAAGTAATAGAAAATATTATTTTGATAAAATAAAATAATGTCTACCTATCCGGTCTTTCTTTTTTTTGTTTAGAAAATTTTAACCTATGACACCCGCTTCTGATAATAATTCTTTATTATCCGACCTAATGAACTTAAATTTCATAATTACCATTTTTCCTTGGGAAAATCTGATGCTAGCTTGGAGGTAAAGATTTTCTAACAAAAAAGCTTGGAGATAAAGATTAAATACCATTAAGTATTTCAAATAGTTTACCAAATACGGTTTCAACTGCATTCCTGCAAGTATCATTACTCAAAACACACCATTAATCTCCTTCCTCGAAGTAGTTTTACAATTATAAGAACATTAAGCCAGTCAAGCTCAACCAAATAAAGCAAAAGTCAAGAATTAATATTCGTAGTTTAGAAGCCTAACTGATTAAATCATGAGTCTTGTTCTGATGCATTGTCACTCTTTGAAGGTGTGTTTACAAACCTCCAAGAGTACAATTCTATCCCTGCATGGATTCTAGCACCAGCCACCTCATGGAGGGCCACAGCATCTGTAATCTCTTTCAAGTCCTCTGTAGTGAGCTTCACTTTCAAGGAGCCAACATTATCATCTACATGCTTAACCTTGGTTGTCCCTGAATGTTTGCAGAAAAGGCAAGTGAAATGTAGAATAGAAAGTTTGTGAAGCATGAAAAAGTTAAGGTCCAGCCATAGGGCAGTGAATATGCTGGTACTTATTTTCCACAATACATTACAGAATGATACTGACTAAATAATGAAATGTAACAATGAAGCTTACAATGTTGATCCCTATGAAAAGAGTACCAAAGGATGAGTAAAGAGACAAATAGAAATGAAGAGCATCAATTTTGTAAACTCTTTAAGCATTTGTGTTCAATTAATAGTTTATATTTGTACCAAGGAATATGATTATTTAACAAACTTCAAAAACAAAACCTTTAGGGAACCTCAAGTGTAACGCAGAAAAAAAAATCCTTTAAATGCTTAAGTTGCTTTTCACAATTCAGCTTTTCTACTATGATGAAAGGTGACCCATCATTAGTTCTGAGAGGACTCATGCTCTAGTAGCTACTTTGAGATTGAAAAATTCCTTTAATGCATCGTGACAAGGGGGAGAAAGAAGAGAAAACTAATCATTTATTACTGTCAGCTTATCAATTGTCTGCTACTTCATTAGATTCTCTCTTGAACAAAACACCAATTGCAGACCAGCAATTGCCATATAGCAAGTCTACTGCAAGAGGTTTGGATCAAAGTAACAAGAAATGGACAGTGTACAAACACTTGAGATGCGCATAAATAACAACTACAAAAATGATGACATCCAATTGCCTTTAGAAGAATATCTGACCTTATTTCAGATGTCTGCAAGTAACATCAGGGTTGAGATATGGTCAGATTTCTAGTGTTGGCTAATTCTGTGCCAAATTTTTTTATTGTAATATGCAAATATTCCTTGTATTGTATTTCATTGAGTTGTATTTGCATTGGAGACAAGAGGATCAGAAGCATCCAATGTCAGGTGAATTTTGAGCAAACTTGGAAATTTCAGAAATCAGTTCAAGTCAGATACGTACGCTCATCTCTTGCCCATAACTTGGTCAAGCAAGTTTGCACCTAAGAGGAATTTGTTGCTTTTGTTCTAGGCTGTTCCCCATCCAATTACCCTCTTTAGCCTCTTATAAATCCACAAAATCACACCCTAATGATAAGAAGATAGAAGGAGAACTACCCATTCCCCTAGAGAGAAAACCATAGTAACCACTATACCTTCACCCTCTCCAAATTGTCATACAGTATGAGAGGAGATTAAACCAAATACTCCCAATTACCCTTGTGAGGTATTGATTAAAGTGATTGTCACCGGAAATTACGAAGATCATCCAAAAAAATCCTTCAAGTGGCCTTAAAGTATCCATTAACAGATTTGTGATTGACATCTCAACTTGCGAAATTGATACTAGGAAGAGAAAGAGCTAACGCAGCCAGTTGCTAGTAGGAGTGAGGAGCTCAAATACAAGTATTTGTAAATTTTAAGTGTATTGTATCACAACTAGCTTTTCTAGTGGATTCTTCTGCTAGGCTAGGCCCCAAAGAGTTTTTTCCCCACTACGGGTTTTTCTCTCTGTAAACACATTTTGTGTTTGGGTGTGTTTGGGATTTTTCTATTCTTTGTGATTATCCAAGCAATATATAATTGGCTAACCCTTGAATCGGACTCAATTGATTAGTCAATTAAAATTTGGTAGAAAACCAATTTAGGGATCAAAACCATTAATCCATTAATTGGGTAGATTTTTCAAGATATGTAGCCTTTGGCATGCAAATTTATACCATTGCCATTGCAAACTCCAAATGACTTCTATTAAATTTTCACTGGATTTAAGAAATACCGGCTTCTTTGGGAAGTACAAAGATGAAGTTGCTGATGGGAACTTGATATAAAAAAATACAATTGGTTCATGCATTAGTGCACCATAAACTTACCAGGGATTGGGATCACGTCATCACCTTGGTGGAGAAGCCATGAGAGAGTCAGTTGAGCGGAAGTGCAGCCAAACTTAGAAGCCAACTTCACAACTCGCTCATATAGTACTTTGTTCTTGTCTAGATTTTCCCCTGTGAACCTTGGATGTGTAGACTTAAATAACAGTATGCATTCCAAACAAATCAGAAAGATCAATAATGTAATTCACAAAAAAGATTAATTCCTATTAAAATGCTTTGTCTACATCTCACTGTCTAATTTGCAACAGAATTCTAGTCAAATCCAAGTTCATACCATTAAACCCACCGTTGGCACACTCTCAATAGCTGCCCTCCCTGCAAAAAAACCACGGCCAAGAGGGCCATAAGCCACTATCCCAATCCCAAGTTCCCTGATTTAATGACAAGAATATATTAGATAGGTTAGTAAACAAAGTTCTTAAAAATCTGAAATCCCATCGACAATATTTATGAATACAACAACGATTCCTTCCACTAGCTGTAACACAAGTATACAAAGGAATTCAGCCGTCTCAATCCTTGAGAAAGAAGGGGCTAAACTCTATTAGACATCCAGAATAAACCTTAAATCTAGATGGAGAATGATAGTAAAAATGAACTAGTAAGCCAACCCCAGTAGTAAGGAAGATAGGGCTTAATAGGTTGACTACTGGAAGAAAAAGTGTAATGATAACTTTTTACCCTTGATTATGAAAGTAAAAGTGGCTAGAAGGGCTGAATTGCTTCATATTTTGTACTAACAACACTTAACCTGGAGTTTGGACCTTTTATCTGTTTCCTTACAGTAAGGAAAACACCTTGGGATTCCATTTAAATAAGACTCAACACAGATTTTCATTATTGTCAAATATAGAACATGGAATCCTCTTATGAATGACCTGCAAAGGGGGACTATCTCTTCTTCGATATCACGAATCCACAGAGACCACTCCATCTGTAATGCAGTAATGGGGTGAACTGCATGAGCCCTCCGAATTGTATCTGGGCTAGCTTCAGATAACCCAATATACCTTATCTTCCCCTCTTCAATCAACTTCTTAAGCTCTTCCATCTACCATACGAATAATATGAAGAATTAAAAGCAAGATCATTAAGTGAAATTCATGTAACAAACCACACAAGATCTATTTCCCAAACAGGATGTCATCTGTTGCTCCATTTTGGAAGTAAAATAATATTTGATCTAAAAAAAATTTCTTAAAACAATTAGCAAAGATTCTAAAAATTAGTGTTTGAAGAGGTGAAGATTGAGTGAATATCTGAAATATAGTAACATCTATATAGAACACTAAAATCTTCTTTAAAATATGGATTCTTGGAATAGAAGGGGAAACAGTAACATGAATTTGCAGCCCAATTTTGTTATTAAACCAAAACCTAATAAAAATTACTTCGATCATTGTGATAAGGTAAACAGAAACTGTTACTTTAAGAGTACTAGTATACTACAAACTGAAAAGGTAAATGAGCTACATACAGTGTCCTCAATTGGAACCAATTTGTCAATCCGATGCTGATAATAAAGATCAATGTAGTCCACGCCAAGTCGTTTAAGACTAGCCTCACAACACCTCCTTACATATTCTGGGTGGCCACAAACTTCCATACCATCAGCTTCCATTTTAAGAAGACCAAATTTGGTGGCAAGCTGGATTTTATCCCTAGGCAACTGCCTCAAAGCCTGAAATGTTTCTGATTTTCTTATAAACAACATCTCACATTGACATTGCACTCAATTATGTAAATGTGCGCCACACATAACTTACTTCACTCAAAAGCCTTATAAATAGAAATACTTGAAATAATTACAGTTGATATACCTTTCCAATCATGATTTCATTAGCATTGGCTCCATAAATATCTGCTGTGTCAAAGAAAGTGATTCCCTTACTGAAAGCATGCTTTATGACTGAAATTCCTTCTTCATCAGACAGGGGATCACTATATGCCCCAGTTAGCCCAGCACACCCAAATCCCAACTTTGAAACCTAATCGCCCAAAATTCACAACCCAAAAAATATATATATATGTGTGTGTGTGTGTGTGTGTGTGTGTGTGTGTGTGTATTGTAATTCATGTTAAACCCAACTGTAATAGAATGAAAACTGAACAAGTTTTAAGAAATGAATCAGACCCATTTACCTCTAAACCCCGGTTTCCAAGTTTGACTCTTGGAATCTGAATTTCAGCGTGAGACATAGCTCTGTGAAGAACTGGAAATTTGTGTTACTGTCCTCATTCTTTCGTTCTCTGTGTGTATTTGCAAAAATGATTTTTCTATCTTATTTTACTATTGAACGTATTTTTCTACTATTTATGGTTATTACGGCACTTTTCCTACTATTTATGGATTTTTCTGTAGCTAATTTCTACAGTAAAAACTCAACAAAAAGTTTTCAACTTCTCCGAGCAACAATAACAAGCCACCTAATTAAACTAGAAAACAAACAACAATGCCATGCAATTGCAAACCCCATTTCCACAACCGGACATATCTTCTCCAAGCATCAATTTTGAAAAACTTTCCTTCATCATCTCAATCTTTATCATCCCAAAAACCCAAAATCAGACTATTTGACAATATCATGTTAACATTTATGTCTCTGTGGTTGTATTTGTCTTACTGTGAAGGGGAGAGAGAGAGAGTTAAAACCTGATATTGCTGAACCTCGTTTCTCTTTCACCTTCATTACCATTAGAAGTAGCGCAGTCTGGTACCTTCAGCTTTCTGAATAGGCCAACTCAATGAAGGTGGTGAAGATGACTCAGAGCTACTGTGACTCTGTTCCTCTTCCTCATGCCCTGTCATCTCAGATGTCAAAAAAATATCAGAGCTTGAACTGCTCTCGAGGCGCTTTCTTCAATCAAGCCGCAAATGTTTCAATCTCAACCCCATTTGTTTGCACCGTTCATTTTTATCTTCAATGCCCTCCTTCTTTTCAATCAAAACCTCCATTGCAGCTCTCCCTTCTTCAAGAAAACCAGGTGAATCACATAAAAATAGAGTCGTTCACCACCATGCCATTGTACTGAAGCTGAGAGTAATGAGAGGGCAAAAGGAGCCGTATAGTAAGGGATTTCTATGTATTTTTTGAAATTTCGTATCAATGAAAAAGTACATAATACTTGTAAAATTTTACGAAAATACATGTAAATTATTTAAATACTAAAAAATATTGAAAAGTATTGTTTAAACAACTTTAACAAATGGATCTAGTTCTTTTTTATTTTTAATGCGGGTTGGATGTGGGTAATATCCGTACGCTATCCGAAAAATTCAAGTCTTTGCCCAGATCCGACCCGATTATCTTTATCTATTACGTAATAGATAGTACCCAAAATTTTAAGGTCGGGCCAAATACCCATTACCCATTGGATTTGGCCAGCCTCTTGATTTGGCCATCCTAAGAGGATTGGACTCTCATATTTTCATTCTTAAGTTCAAATATATTATATCAAGAAATTTATTACACTTGACTTTTAAAAAAATTGTGTTTTCATTGACTTTACATGGAGAATCCATGACAAACTATTAATCTAATATCAAAATGGACTAGATTGAATTGAGTGGACCAAATTAGGCTATAATTGACTAAATAAACCAAAATGTTACGCTAATATAGTTCAACAGAAGTATAATAACAATAAATATTATACCTTAGTTTTTAGATATTACTAGTCAAATTTATCATTCTCTTAAGGAGATTATCATGATAATCAAAACTTATCATATAATTATAAATGATATTACTCAAATAATTAATAGTATTCTCAACTCAAACTTCTATTTTTTTTCATTCTTAAGTAAGTACACTAATCTTGCTAAAAAAGAAAGTAAGTATGCTAAGGTGGACCCAATTAAACTAGACCAAAGTGGACTGAATTTGACAAAATAGACTGAAGTGGGCCCAATTAGACCGAAATGGACTGAATTAAACAAAATGAACCGAAGTGGAGCAAAATAAACCGAAACAAACTAAAGTTGATAGAAATAGGCCGAATCGGAGTGAATTCCATACCATAATTAGTAAACATAACTCAAAAAATTAATAATAATTAAAATTTAGAGTGTACTTTGCAATTTACATCCTCCCTCACTCTAGCTTTGTTCTCATTGCACTGATGCAGACTGAGGGGACCAGACAACGTGTTATGTTGTACTTGTACATGTTCAAACTTGGGGAGATTTTTTTTTTTTTTTTTTAGCAGCTAGCTGCAAGCCCACTTCAAGTGCTTTTACTAATTGAGTGTAACTAAGATTATAATTTTTTCCTCTCTTTGGTCCATTTAAAGCCTTTTATATATATATATATATATATATATATATAATTCAATAGTTGAGGGAGGGAGAAGAAACGAGGGATTTAACCTAGATATCTCAGTTGGAGACACTAACAAGTGCCAACTAGTAATAATAATAATTAAGTGTTAAATGTATTTTAAATTTTAGTTTGAGTCCTCAAGACAATCGTTGACACACTTTATTTAATTCAAAATAGGCGGACCTAATGAACTTAAACTTCATAAATACCATTTTTCCTTGGGAAAATCTGATGCTAGCTTGGAGGTAAAGATTTGCTAACAAAAAAGCTTGGAGATAAAGATTAAATACCATAAAGTATTTCAAATAGTTTACCAAATACAGTTTCAACTGCATTCCTGCAAGTATCATAACTCAAAACACACCATTAATCTCTTTTCTCAAAATAGTTTTATAATTATAAGAACATTAAGCCAGTCAAGCTCAACCGAATAAATCATGAGTCATGTTCTGATGCATTGTCACTCTTTGAAGGTGTGTTTACAAACCTCCAAGAGTACAATTCTATCCCTGCATGGATTCTAGCACCAGCCACCTCATTGATGGTCACAGCATCTGTAATCTCTTTCGAGTCCTCTGCAGTGAGCTTCACTTTCAAGGAGATAACATTATCATCTACATGCTTAATCTTGGTTGTCCCTGAATGTTTGCAGAAAAGGCAAGTGAAATGTAGAATAGAAAGTTTGTGAAGCATGAAAATGTAAGGTCTAGCCATAGGGCTGTGAATATGCTAGTACTTATTTTCCACAAAACATTACAGAATGATACTAACTAAATAATGAAATATAACAATGAAAATTTTAGGAAAGCTTACAATGCTGATCCCTATGAAAAGAGTACCAAAGGATGAGTTAGAGACAAATGGAAATGAAGTGCATCAATTTTGTAAACTCTTTAAGCATTTGTGTTCAATTAATAGTTTATATTTATACCAAGGAATATGATTATTTAACAAACCTCAAACTTCAAAAACAAAAACTTTAAAGAACCTCAAGTGTAACGCAGAAAAAATATCCTTTGAATGCTTAGTTTGCTTTTCACAACTCAGCTTTCCTACTATGATGAAAGGTTGACCCATCATTAGTTCCGAGAGGACTCATGCTCTAATAGCTACTTCGAGATTGACAAATTGCTTTAATGCACCGTGACAAGGTGGAGAAAGAAGAGAAAACTAATCATTTATTACCGTCAGCTTATCAATTTTCTGCAATTTCATTAGATTCTCTCTTGAACAAAACACCAATTGCAGACCAGCAATTGCCATATAGCAAGTCTACTGCAAGATGTTTGGATCAAAGTAACAAGAAATAGAGAGTGTACAAACAATTGAGATGCGCATAAATAACAACTACAAAAATGATGACATCCAATTGCCTTTGAAAAATATCCAACCTTATTTCAGATGTCTGCAAGTAACGTCAGGATTGAGATATTTTTGGATTTCTAGTGTTGGCTAATTCCATGCCAAATTTTTTCATTGTAATATGCAAATATTCCTTGTATTGTATTTCATTGAGTTGTATTTCCATTGGAGACAAGAGGACCAGAAGCATCCCACGTCAGGTGAATTTTGAGCAAACTTGGAAATTTCAGAAATCAGTTCAAGTCAGATACTTTCGCTCATCGCTTGCCCATACCTTGGTCAAGCGAATTTGCACCTAAAAGGAGTTTGTTGCTTTTGTTCTAGGTTGTTTCCCATCCAATTACCCCTCTTTTGCCTCTTATAAATCCACAAAATCACTCCCTAATGATAAGAAGATAGAAGGAGAGCTACCCATTCTCCTAGAGAGAAAACCATAGTAATCTCTATACCTTCACCCTCTCCAAATTTTCATACAGTATGAGAGGAGATTAAACCAACACTCCCAATTACCCTTGTGAGGTATTGATTGAAGTGATTGGTGCTGGAAATTACAAAGATCATCCCAAAAATGCTTCAAGTGGCCTTAAAGTATCCATTAGCTTGGATTTGCAATTGACATCTCAACTTGCAGAATTGATGCTAGGAAGAGAGAGTTTTGATGCGGCCAGTTGCTAGTAGGAGCGAGGAGCTCAAATAAAAGTACATCAATAGACTAGGAGGGTTTGTAACTTGCAAGTGTATTGTATCACATCTTTTCTAGTGGATTCTTTTGCTAGGCTAGGCCCTGAAGAGTTTTTTCCCCACCACTGGTTTTTCTCTCTGTAAACACATCTTGTCTTTGGGAGTGTTTTTGGGATTTTCTATTCTTTGTGATTATCCAAGCAATATATAATTGGCTAACCATTGAATCAGACTTAATTGATTAGTCAATTAAAATTTGGTAGAAGGCCGATTTAGGGGTCAAAACCACTAATCCATCAATTGGGTAGATTTTTCAAGATATATATCTTTTGGCATGCAAATTTATATCATTGCCATTGCAAACTCCAAATGAATTCTATTAAATTTTCACTGGATTTAAGAAATACTGGCTTCTTTGGGAAGTACAAAGATGAAGTTGTTGATGGGAACTTGAATTACTTGATATAAAACATTTAAACATATAACTGGTCCATGCACTAGTGCCCCATAAACTTACCAGGGATTGGGATCACGTCATCACCTTGGTGGAGAAGCCATGAGAGAGACAGTTGAGCAGAGGTGCAGCCATACTTAGAAGCCAACTTCACAACTCGCTCATATAGTACTTTGTTCTTGTCTAGATTTTCCCCCGTGAACCTTGGATGTGTAGACTTAAATAATGGTATGCATTCCAAACAAATCAGAAAGATCAATAATGAAATTCACAAAAAAAGATTAATTCCTGTTAAAATGCTTTGTCTACATCTCACTGTCTAATTTGCAACAGAATTCTAGTCAAAACCAAGTTCATACCATTAAACCTACTGCTGGCCCACTCTCAATAGCTGTCCTCCCTCCAAAAAAACCATGGCCAAGAGGGCTGTAAGCCACTATCCCAATTCCAAGTTCCCTAATTTAATGACAAGAATATATTAGATAGGTTAGTAAACAAAGTTCTTAAAAATCTGAAATCCCATCGACAATATTTATGAATACAACAAAGATTCCTTCCACTAGCTGTAACACAAGTATACAAAGGAATTAAGGCATCTCAATCCTTGAGAAAGAGGGGGCTAAACTTTATTAGACATCCAGAATAAATAAACCTTATATCTCGATGGAGAATGACAGTAAAAATAAACTCTTAAGCCAACCCAGTAGTAATGAAGATAGGGCTTAATGGGTTGACTACTGGGAGAAAAAGTGTAATGATAACTTTTTACCCTTGATTATTGAAGTAGAAGTGGCTAGAAGGGCTGAATTGCTTCATATTTTGCACTAACAACACTTAACCTGGAGTTTGGACCCTTTATCTGTTTCCTTACAGTAAGGAAAACACCTTGGGATTCCATTTAAATAAGACTCAACACAGATTTTCATTATTGTCAAATATAGAACATGGAATCCTCTTATGAATGACCTGCAAAGGGGGACTATCTCTTCTTCGATATCACGAGTCCACAGAGACCACTCCATCTGTAATGTGGTAATGGGGTGAACTGCATGAGCCCTCCGAATTGTATCTGGACTAGCTTCAGATAACCCAATATACTTTATCTTCCCCTCTTCAACCAACTTCTTAAGCTCTTCCATCTACCATACCAATAATATGAAGAATTAAAAGCAAGATCATTAAGTGAAATTCATGTAACAAACCACACAAGATCTATTTCCCAAACAGGATGTCATCTGTTGCTCCATTTTGGAAGTAAAATAATATTTGAACTAAAAAAATTTCTTAAAAAATTTGACAAAGATTCTACTAATTAGTGTTTGAAGAGGTGAAGATTGATTGAATATCTGAAATATAGTAACACGCATTAATATAGAACACTAAAATCTTCTTTAAAATATGGATTCTTGGAACAGAAGGGGAAACAGTAACAAGAATTTGCTGCTCAATTTTGTTATTAAACCAAAACCTAACAAAAATCATTTCGATCATTGTGATAAAGTAAACAGAAACTGTTACTCTAAGAGTACTAGTATACTACAAACTGAAAAAGTAAATGAGTGAAGCTAGCTACATACAGTATCCTCAATTGGAACCAACTTGTCAATCCGATGCTGATAATAAAGATCAATGTAGTCCACGCCAAGTCGTTTAAGACTAGCCTCACAACAACTCCTTACATATTCTGGGCGGCCACAAACTTCCATACCATCAGCTTCCACTTTAAGAAGACCAAATTTGGTGGCAAGCTGGATTTTATCCCTCGGCAACTGCCTCAAAGCCTGAAATGTTTCTGATTTTCTTACAACCAACATCTCACGTTGACATTGCACTCAATTATGTAAATGTGCTTAAAAACCACACATAACACACTTCACTCAAAAGCCTTATAATAGAAATACTTGAAATAATTACAGTTGATATACCTTTCCAACCATGATTTCATTAGCATTGGCTCCATAAACATCTGCTGTGTCAAAGAAAGTGATTCCCTTACTGAAAGCATGCTTTATGACTGAAATTCCTTCTTCATCAGACAGGGGATCACTATATCCCCCAGTTAGCCCAGCACACCCAAATCCCAACCTTGAAACCTTATCACCCAAAATTCACAAACCAAAAAAAAAAAAAAAAATGTAATTCATGTTAAACCCAAGTACACAACTGTAATAGAATGAAAACTGAACAAGTTTAAGAAATGAATTAGACCCATTTACCTCTAAACCCTGGTTTCCAAGTTTGACTCTTGGAACCTGAATTTCAGCGTGAGACATAGCTCTGTGAAGTGCTTGTGCTACTGTCCTCATGTCCAGTAAGTCAGTGACCCTGCTAGTACCATCAGTGATAAACTCTGTTGATAAAATGAATCTACAAGTGTGTCACACATCTCATGACAGCACAACATGTTCATGCATGTGATGCCAAACAATAACAAGCCACCTAATTAAACTAGAAAACAAACAACAATGCCATGCAATTGCAAACCCCATTTCCACAACCGGACATATCTTTTCTAATCAACAATTTTGAAAAATTTTCCTTCATCATCTCGATCTCTATCATCCCAAGAACCCAAAATCAGACTATTTGACAATATCATTTTAACATTTGTGTCTCTGTGGTTGTATGTGTCTCACCGTGAAGGAGAGAGAGAGAGAGAGAGAGAGAGTTAAAACCTGATATTGCTGAACCTTGTTTCTCTAAATTCCTACGACCATCCAAGTGGGGTTTCTCTTTCATCTTCATTACCATTAGAACTAGTGCAGTCTGGTACCTTCAGCTTTCTGAATAGGCCAACCCAATGACGGTGGTGAAGATGACTCAGAGCTACTATGACTCTGTTCCTCTTCCTCATGCCCTGTCATCTCAGACGTCAAAAAAATATCAGAGCTTGAACTGCTCTCAAGGCGCTCTTCTTCAATCAAAACCGCAAATGTTTCAGTCTCAGCCCCATTTTGCTTGCACCGTTCATTTTTATCTTCAATGCCTTCCTTCTTTTCAATCAAAACCTCCATTGCAGCTCTCCCTTCTTCAAGAAAACCAGGTGAACCACATCAAAATAGAGTCGTTCACCGCCATGCCATTGTACTGAAGCTGAGAGTGAGAGGGCGAAAGCCTGAAACTAGTTCTTTTTTATTTTTAATGCGGGTCGGATGTGGGTAATATCCGTACACTACCCGAAAAATTCAAGTCTTTGCCCAAATCCGACCCATTATCTTAGGCCTATTTGGATAACATGATTTGGGCATTTGAATTTGTTTGGGTGATTAAAAAATATCTTGTTTGGGAAGTTTAAAAAATATCATGGATTTAGATTTGAAAAATTCACCAAGAATTTTAAATCTTTAAAATGCTTTGATTTGAAATAATTTCTAAAAACAATAAATTTACATTCTGTTTGGTAGGACATTTCAAATACACTTTTAAGCATTTTAAATACTTATACACATTTTTTTACCCACATGTATATTAAAAATACTCACACAATATTACTCAAACTTCTCTACCAAACACCTCCTTAAAGTCAAAACATTTCAAATCTATTAATTTAAAAATTCAAATTTAAATTCAAATCCAAATCAAAGTTTCCAAACGCAACCATTACCCGTTGGATCTGGCCATCCTGAGGAGGCTATGACTCTTATATTTTCATTCTTAGGGTCTATTTATATACCACTTATTGATGAAAACTAAAAACTAAAAAACACTGTAGCAAAATAAAATTTAAATGTGTAAATAGTGCTGTGGAACCCAGTTTTTTTAAAAGATTTTTTTACTGAAATCCATACTTACGGATCTCGTGAACAGTGCACATAATCCACACAAAAACGTCATACACAAGCACTGAAATAATTTCAGTGCAATCCCAACATAGGCTCAACTTCAAATATATTATATCAAGAAAATTATTACATTTGACTTTTTAAAAATTGTGTTTTCATTGATTTTACATGGAGAATCTATGACAAACTATTAATCTAATATCAAAATGGACCAGATTGGATCAAGTGGATCGAATTATACCAAAATTAACTGAATGGACCGAAATATTACACTAATGTGGTTAAATAGGAGTGTAACAACAATAAATATTATGCTTTAGCTTTTAAGTATCACTAGTCAAATTTATCATTTTCTAAAGGAGATTATCATGATAATCAAAACTTATCATATAATTACAAATTATATTACTCAAATAATTAATAGTACTCTCAACTAAAACTTCTATTTTCTCATTCTTAAATAAGTACGCTAAAGCGGACCCAATTAAACTAGATCAAAGTGGATTGAATTGGACAAATAGACCAAAGTTGGCCCAATTTGACTGAAATGAGCTGAATTAGACAAAATGAACCGAAGTGGAGCAAAATGGACATAAATAGACCAAACTAGACCAAAATAAACTGAAGTTGATAGAAATAGATTGAATTCGAGTGAATTCCATACCATGATTAGTAAACATAACTCAAAAAATAATAATTAAAGTTTAGGGTATACTTTGCAATTTACATCCTCCCTCGCTCTTGTTTTGTTCTCATAGCACTATTGCAGCGAATGAGGGGACCAGACAACGTGTTATGTTGTACATGTACACGCTTGGAGAGTATGTTTTGTTTTTATTTTTATTTTCTTTTGCAGCTAGATCTAGATGCAAGCGCACTTCAAGTGGTATAAATTTGCCTCCCCTTCAGCAAGTTATAACAGAGTTTTAACTTCAAATTTTATGATCGTAGCTGGTTCATTGACTTGTTTTTGTTGACCTTTTCTGTTCACCTTGCTCTTGATAAATTTCCATTTTTGTAAGCTAGCAGCTTACCAAAAAAATGAAATCATTGATTATGGAATTGACCAACTAATTGAATACAGTAAGATCTCTTCAAGTTTCTGAAGTCATCCTGTTGAGAACTGCCTTTTTTTTTCTGCGTCCACCAAAGAAAATGATTTCTTTTTAACTGTATGTTCACGGTTATGACATTGTGAATATAATAATCATGTGACTGCCTCTATTCTTAGCTGATTCTAACTGCTCCACCTGGAATAATAAAGACAATCATGAGATATAGGCCGTCCATGACAATTATGCCTCTATTCATAATTAACTTGTTATAGTATGCTAAAGGCCTTTTAGTTAAATTAACACCTCCTTATGTATAAAGTGCTTGGGGGTTCTAAGGGAGAAAAGATAATAAATTATAGTAATTGGTATAATATCACTTAAGCATGGATCAAAAAGTCTAGGCCATTCAAGATTCAACACTTTTACACCGCCCCCTTGTGAAAAAAATTGTGTTAACTGTCCTTATTCTCTCTTAATATCCAGCTTAGTCAAACATTTTTCATAAAATATACGTAGCTCAATGCTTAATAGCCTTCCAGTCCAACCACTACAAACGAAGGACACAAAAAGAAAATGTCAAATAACAAACCAGTCAAATGTTGGGCTTTTTTATATGTTGGCCTAAGGTACTATAATTATCACGCTTACAAGGTTCCGAGGACAGGTGGGTCTAACTTTGGTAACATTCCTCAAAGTGTGTAATGGCAAAGAATTCACTCAAATCAATGTGTCCGAGATATGAGAGACTGATGCTCCAAATATTTCGATGACTACTCAAACAAATGGTCATTGTCTTGTGGTCAAAGTATTAGTTGGATCACGCTTGTTAGGCGACATCATGGGGCATAGCTCACCTTCACAGTGGTTGGGTATATGAAAATAAGCCCAAACCTAATAGCTACTACAACACATTTTTTAGCAAAATCCAAAAGGCTCAATGAGGTCAGGTTTAATTTGATCTTATAGATTAGGATAAATTTAGTGGGTGGCTAGTTTGGTTTGGTGGAGTAGAAAGTCTAGAATGGATGGGCGTGCCGTATATTGTAAGTTGTGATTTCATGCTATATGAGTACGTATCTAAGAAAACCTTTTTATTCAATAAACACAAATAAACATGTCCAATTGGGTTTAATTTTAAAATCCATAGTGCCTTGTAAATGGTTTAATTCTTAGTTAATCTTTGTGAGAATGACCTCAGATTTTAGCTAGCCAAAGCCTTAAGAAAGTATGGTGGATTGGCTGCAAGTCCAACCAAATGAAACTTTTCTCCAAGTGTTATGCCTACATGTGCAGAAGGTTTAGAATCCAAGGAAAATATATATACAAAAATCTCTCCTGCCTTCTACTCAACAAGGACAATTTAACTCACCAATTGACCTAATTTAAAGAGCATTAATATTGTCTCTAACTCTAACTAGCTGAAGCTTACCACATAAATCTCATAGCTCCAAATTAAACACCTCCCACCACTCTACCAAGGGGACCAAAATAAAATTGAACTGAATTGCTAGGCTTATATGTGAAAAGTTAAGGATAAATTTTTCTTCCAAGTTGGGTTTTAAGAATCTTTTCTAACTCATTACACTCAAAACTAAACTATCCACATATATTAATTCACATAACTCATTAAATAGTTTAAACAAATCACACAATTATTAAATAGGTAACGTGACTAAAAATACAGTTGATACTAGTTTGAGGCTAACACATAGTGCATTGGAAAAAAATTCCAATAAGCAAATTTGGAGAAAACCATTTTACTTAAAAAAACAAAAGAAAATTACATTTTATATCTGATAGTCTATAAATGTTTTCAAATTAAATTTGATAGTTTCATAAGTTACATATTAACACACTATAGTTATTAGTTCAGGGAATGTTTTAAGTTAAATTCATATGGTTTCATAGGTAACAAATTAAAACTTGAACATTTAATTTTATTTCAATTTAAACTTTTAGCTTACGCTTAATGATGGAGAGAGATTGAGAATGAGGTTTAAAATGAAATCAATTTGAAAGTTCAGGATTTGATTTAATCCCATTAAATTTTAAGGTTTAATTTGAAACCCTCCATAAACTATAGGATTTAAAATTATTTTTTTCCAAAAAAATTCCACAATTAAATATTACCTACATAAAAATGAAACCAATTAATATATTAACTTAATAATAAAGAGCAATTATTCATCAATTCATCATCATACAATAACATAAGTTTCACTTCCTATTCTTTCTCCAAAAAAAAAAAAAAAGGTTCACTTCCTATTATATATTTTGAAAAAAAAAAAAAAAAACTTTCAAATTATAATCAAGTAGTCTTGTGTTCTCCTAAAAAAAGTTGCTTAATGTTATGTAATTTCTTCTCAGGGAAAATAATTCAAATATGTGAACTTTAATAATTTATGGAAAAATAAATAAATAAAGATGTGACTTTAATTAGACAGGGTTTTTTTTTTTTTCGCTTTGTGAATTTAATCAGACAGGGTTGACAAACTAAATTCACCCCAACCACATATCCAAATCCATTCTCTTTAGATCAAAGGAATTAGTCCTTACCAAATTCAAATGCGGATAGATGCTTTGTTAGAAAAATCAAAATTTGATCCTTGTATTGTAATATTAGAAAAAATATACTACTATCAAATAGTTTCTGATTTAAAAAATAATAATAATAACACGGGACTGGGTGAACGAACAAAATGATGGTTCAACTTTCAAATTTGAAGTGTTCAAGCCACCAAAAATAGAACACTTCGGATGGGAGAATTTTTTATTTTTTATTTAGGGGGAAACAATTAAAAGTCAGCGAGTTGAAAAGGCTAAGACCTAAGTTTCCTTTTCCCTCCTAGTCCGGTACTCTCGCGCTTTCTCGCATTTGAACAGGGACAGACACTACTTTAACATAAAACAGTGGGGGCCACTTTCACGCGCTTCTGGAGGGTGGTGGCGGTGGATTGTGGAACCCATCTAATATCTTTTCTGTTTTTACATTTTCCTTTTCTACTTCCTTTGCCTTGTGCTTTCAAAGCTGTCATGTTCTATATACGCGCCTTCACAAGGTACTCGCACACATGCTTTAGAGTTTTTTTTTTTTTTTTTTCCTTTTTTTCGATTCAATTCGATTCGATTTGATGGTTGGAAACTTCGTACAAAAAGACTTGAATTTTGGTTATTTCTAATAAAAACATCAAGAATTGACCATTAAGTTACAAATCTATTGGCACACATGCTTTTGATTACTTTATTAGCACCATTTGTTAAAAACTTAAAACAATAATGGAAATATCAAAATAATTCATACTACAATTTGGAATTACGGAGTTGTATATATTTCTGTTATAAAAATGTTATGTAAATTTATTGAAACCTTTAATATGATTAAAAATCCCCCCACTTGATTGAATAGTCCTAAAAGTATATTATGAATTTATTTGGGTTTTGTATGTGAATACACTTTTAAGTAATAACGTAATCGCAATAAAGACTTCGATGGGAGCTGGACCTTGGTGGAGCCTATCAGAAGAGTAAACTACTAAGAAAAGAAGCCTAAGTTTGTTCGAGACCAATCAATGGTTTGCAGTGGCGGCTCCAATAATGTTTTTTAGGGTGTTCCTTAAAAAGTATAAATTATACAATCTAATAAAAAAAAAAATTCATATATTGACAACAACAACAACAATTAAAAAAAATACGCAAATACATAAAATTTACAATTGTCTTCTAAGAGTTTTCATATTTTGAAATCGTTGCATGATAATCTCATTATCAATACTACAAGTTACATCTCTTTCAATGTACACAACCAAGCAATTATTCATCCACTGAATGTAGAACAAATTATGGTGTAAAATTTAATTTTATTGCCATAAAAAAAACTGAGGGTGTTCCTAAATTTTGTTTAAAGGATAGACAAATAAATTTTTTAAATTATTATATATAAAAAAAAAAAAATCAAGCTTTGGACCACCCTGATCTTAAGGTGGCACCGCCCCTGATTGTTTGCTATAAAGACTTTTAGTGAATAATAAACCAATGGGAAGAATGAAAATGGCACAATCTTAGCATGTGAGGTTATGTATCTTACTTAGCATAATGGAAGGGTTCGTATAGGCGTACAACGGGTCGATTTGAGTGGGAAAACATTTTCCTCAAGATTTGTCAACTAAAGTCCCCTCAGTTTAGCTAAGTACAACAATTCCCAATATGCAAAAATCCCCTCGGTTTAGCTAAGTACAGTAATTCCCAATATGCAAATGGATGAGACATTACTCAATAACATTAAGTGCAATGGTTTGTTGTAAGGCATAATTGCTTTCGAATGAATTAGTCGGCATTGGGCAACACGTTGGTTGGTCCAGTGATAAGGAGCTTGTAGTCCTGCTTGTTAGGCTTGGGTTCGAGTCACCTCCACAGCCAATTGTTGGTGGGCATCCTTAGTGGGGTTGACCCCCTGCACGATTTGGCTAGAACGGCCGGAGCCTATGTCAGATCGGCGCCCTGCCCAGGGGTAAAATATAGCCGTAAAGGCCCCTATTTTCTTTCACAAAAAAAAAAAAAAAGAATTAGTCGGCATTGCTTTTGAAGATGACTGTAATAGACTCCGTACCAGCTGGTGAGAACAAATTTGCCTATCAGTTGACAACAAGAGGTATATTCTCCATTTAAGAGATAAACTCATTTAGAAAAAGGTAAGCAGGAGGGCACCAAATCACTCCTTCAAATGCGAGTAGGATAAACAAAACGTACACTTCATTGTGGGTAGGACCAAATCACGGGACTGGCGGGAAATTTTGTTAACTCAAAACTCAGGATTTAAGCAAAGAAGACACGCCCCCAAACAGTGCTTTCAAACAAAATCTTTACCTAAAAAAAAGCAACCAATAGCATCCTCTTAATTGTTTTCGATAATAATAATTTATTCTTAATCTTTAATTACAGTAGAATGGCCACTACTTTAAAGCAATACGAAACCAAAAGGCAGAATTGCCCTCTATCTACAAAAGTTGAAGATAGTGTCTCCTTTAATTGGGGCCCTACTAGTGCCAAAGTGCAGCATTACCAAAATCAACTTCTAGACATACATGCATGCGTCGGATAGATACAGCTAGTGATAAGCTAATTAGAAATTACTTGATGACATATTAGTTCAGTTTTAAAACATTAGTGGGTAATATGATTTTTGGTCTACCTCCACCATATAAGTGTGCAAATGACTATTGCGTGTTACATGTCCCACTTTCACATTGGTTTGAGATTTATGAAAAAAGGCTCATTATGCTCAACTTGACTTCGTTCACATTTAGCATTGGTATTTTTTTGACAGTGTCCATGTTACCAAAGAAAAGGACTCATTCATACCTAACGTCATACCTTTAGTTCTCTTCAGCAGAAAGACAAGCCAAAGCCAAACATAGGAGAGTAAATTGACCCGATCCAATTTTACTCAATTGTGCCAAAACCCAAGATAAGTGTGGTTTTTTGGTATTATCAGCTTCTCTCCATATTAAAAATTTGGGTTCAAATTGTTGAGGAAATTGATGATGATTATAAAAAGAATACGAATTTTTGACTTTCTAATTGTACCCACTCGAAATAATTTATTGAGAACTATTACCTAATAGTTGGAGGATGGATCAAGTCAATAATGTAGCCATTATTTCATTATTATTATTTTTTAAATACAATAGATTTGAACATGTGACATTAATTGATTTTTTGGTGCATATGAGAATTGAACTTAAATTTTACTAGTTGAAATAATTAGAACCCTTCATTATTTTAATGGTTAATGCTTGTATTACTTCCCACCAAAAATAGTTGTTGGTGTTAGATTTCTATAAGGTTATAACTTATAACTAGAAGCCATAAAACACGAACGCTTCCCTTCTTCCATATCACAAATTCACAACCTACTATCTATATTTTTAACAGGAATCCCCCATACGTAATTCTAAATCTATTATTTTATGCAACAAAAGAAAAAAAAATGGAAAGTGTAATTTTCCCTTCATTTTGCTTACTTTTTAGGTTTGCTGTCAGACTCCTATATATTCACCAAATTTACTTCAGCTTCATAGATTGTTGATGGCTTGTGCTTGGACAATAATCTGAGGGAGATATTCTTGCTGTTTAATAAGTAGCCAATTCTAATTCAGTAGATCCTAAAAAAAAATCATATTCAGTTGGTTTTCTTTTTATTATTATTATTATTTTGTTTAAGTAGCAAATTTCCATTTTATGATATAAATCAGAAATGAAGCAACATTGAAACACATGTTTAGAGATATGCAATCTTAACCACAAATTAGCACCTAATAAAAACCTCTCTTGAACTACTTTTTCTTGCCAAGAGTATTGTAATTTAATGGGATTCACAAGTTTTTTTTTTTTAAATAAAGAGAACTAGCTTGTATTTCATATATACACATGGATACATTTAAAAATAAAACAATTTTTTTATCATAAAAATATACATAAGTAATCAAATTATTAGGAAAAAATAATTGTAATTTGATACATGTTACAAATCATGCCGAAGTTTAATACTGTTTATAATTATTTTTATTCTAATTTTTAATAAGATAGAACTTGTGATAATTTTTGTTGTGTAGTCATTTTTGCTAAGTAGATATATGATAATTTTTTTTATAGGTCATTAATATTAGATTCTTAGTATTTAGGGTTCGGTTAATGTACACCCTTAAGACATACATTAATCATCAATTTTAGGAAAACTTTTATGGAAAATCGAAAAAACTGTCAAAATAGTTAGTTACTTTTTTTATTTTTCCATAAAAGTTTCATAAAATGGTTTACTAACATATTCCCTTAGCATATACGTTAGTAAAACCTATATATATATATATATATATATATATAAAATACATGTTAAAAATCATGCCTAATTTGAATACTACTTATGAATAATGCTAGAGATACAAATTATCTTACAAAAAAAATTTACAAATTGCTAATGTGGTGAGTGATTATTAGTAAATAAAAAAATGATATTAATGGTGGGTTTAAATGAAAACCAATAAGAGGTTAGCCGCATCAACATTTTGTAAAAATGTTGTAAAATAGTTTGTGACTGTAGCATTACTCTACTACTTATAATTATTTTTATTCTAATTTTTAATAAGATCGAATCCGTGTGATGCTTTTTGCTAAGTAGATATATGATTGATTTTGTTTGTTTTTTTTTTTTTTTAGTTAATTAATATTGACTCTTAGTATTTTGTATTTATTAACTCACTTTACACAGAGATTAAAAAAAGAGTAATGCTACAGACACAAAATATTTTACAACATTTTTATAAATTGCTGATGTGGTTTTAGTATTTTCCAAATAGTTATTACAAGTAAAAATGTGATGTTAGTGATGGCCCATATTAGAACTAGTAATAATTTACCACATTAGCAGTTTGTAAAAATGGAAGGAAAGTCTTTCTCTCCAAGTCAAAAATGACTACAAGTGCAACACTTGGTCTAAGCAAAAATTGTCCCCACAACAAATGGATCCTTTTAATGTGGGGATAATTTTTGCTTCAAAGGCCAAGGGCTAGACCATGTTAGAACCTTAGGCAATTTTGTTGTCCCACATAGGAAAGAAAGCCTCCCTCTTTGCACCTTATAAGGGATGAGCAAGTGGATGAAGAGTACCACTAGTTTGGTTTATTATGGGGATAATTTTTGCCTACACCAAGTGTTGCACTTGTAGTCATTTTTGGTTTGGAGAGGCCAAACTAGTGGTACTCTATCACTATTGGTCATCTCTTATATGGCATGAAGAGGAAGACTTTCCTTCCAATGTGAGACTCTCCAAGCAAAAAATAACTACAAGTGCAACACTTGGTCTAGGCAAAAATTGTCCCCACAGCTGTAAAATAGTTTGTGTTTGTAGCATTACTCTTAAAAAAAACTTAAGTTGACATATGACACCAAATTAGTTCACAATAGAAATCTAATTTGGATTCTAATTATATTTTCTCTCAGCTTTAGCTTTAAATATATATAGATTAGAGTTCAAATCTCTCTCCCCAGATGTTGTAAGAATTGATATTATATATATATATATATATATATATATATATATATATATAAAGGAAACTCTTTAAGTAAATCATTATTGCTAATGATAGAAAATAGGCAGTCACACCCATTATTCATTCACTTGTTTTATAATAATATTAGTAGTGAGTACTAATCCTTGTTATTATAGCAATAAACAATAAGGTGTGTGTTGCACGTCCTGTGCCAATAATTCTTTTATAATGTTTACAATGTGATGAGAAAAATAGAAGAAAGGACCTTCATACTTGATGATAGAATAGAATACTAAACCACGAAACTTTTCTATACATTTCAGTTTTGAATATTTACTAAATAACAAAAACTTCCTCAGTGTGTGCAAATTGCTGCTCCTTTAAGCCATCTAAACAATAATTAACTTGTATGAGAAAATTGGCAATAAATAAATTTCATTTTGCATGGTGATATGTCTCTTTGATCCCACCTCTAGGAAAATAAATATGAAAATTCTATGAATTTTTAGGCCTACTGTGAAAGGAACAAAGTTGCAGGCCATAAGAAGCACAATTTGCCAATAACTCTAGAAAAATAAATATGCAAATCCCATGAATTTAAGGCCTCTTGTGAAAGGACCAAAGTTGCAGGCCACAAGAAGAACAATTTGCTAATAACACAAGAAAATAGTAACTAATTAGTAAAAAATAATTTAAACCCAGTTCTCTCTCTCCCTCCCGTGTGTGTGCCACACTGCCTCATAACCAATGGCTTCTACAAATTTTAAAACCCCATTTTTTCTTCTATGTATGTGTCACACTACCTCATTGTGACAAGTTAAGTGTAACTTAAATTGACACAATGACGTTTTTCATGAACACAATCATCACCTTTTTTTTTTTTTTTTTTTTTTTTGTTGCTAAATAACCATCACCTGTTATAATATACTTTTTGTTTCCTCTTATGATCAGTTGGCTGACATTTTCATCAAACATCCTCCGCCAAAGAAGTTTGTGTGATGTTTATCTAAATTCAAGTTGGTGTTAACCACGGCATACTCTACAAGTATAAATGTTTGTGGAGTATTGGGGATAAGAGCCAGTTTCAAATATTCAGGAGGAAGTTTCACACACATATACACTTAAATTAAGTTAGAGTAAAATTTTTATCTTATATTAAAAAAAAAAAATTGGTGTTTTGCAATTTCCAAGAGTTTGAGGTACTGTTGGAATACAATAACGGTCAAAAAGTCCAAGACATATTGTATGGATTCAGTGTATCCATACAATGTATTACCCTTTTCTAAAAAAAAAAAAAAAAAACAATTTATAACTCTTGCAATGTTAGCGTTGTAATAGTGTACCCATTACTGTTGTGTACAATTATCAACACGCATACGATGTCTTTTCAAATACGGTAGTATATGGGGATTTTTCTTTCTTCTTTGGATGAGAAATAAAGAAATTAAAAGTCATAATTTTCATGATTAAAAAAAAAAAAGTCATTCTTTTCTTGTGTCTAAAAAAGAAAAGGTCACCCATTTTGTAACTCAAAAATAATTAACACCTTATTAAATTCCAATTGATCACTTTCTAAATAAAAAGCAATCCAGTCCTTACAGATATTTTTCCTCGTTTTAAAAGAAAGCTACGTGTGGCATACCTTTGTCATTAGGGAATGAGCAAAGGGTTACATCAGTCATTAAAGGTTACAAACTACTGTATCAAAATAAACAGATATTTATTATAAACAAATATTAATTCATTGATACAAAGTAGAGGCAACATGGTCTTATTAAACGGCTTTGATATTTGCTGTTTTACACATAATCGCAGAAGACCAATTAAGCGGCCTTCACGTCATTCCATTAAGAATAAGACTTCCCAAAAATAAAAAAAAAATAAGAGAAGAAAGTCCTCTCACGTAGGGAGCGTAAATCTCGAAGGGACACGTGGAGAAATCCCAGAGGTGGATCCCACTCTGACGTGGCATAGTCTAGAGAGAGAAAATATACTAGTAGATAAAGAGAGAGAAAGAGAAAGAGAAAGGAAGGATATTATACAATTAGAGCGAGAAACAAGGCGCGGTGAGGCCGTCCGAAACCAAGGCACAGAGGCATAGACACAGCAACAACAACAACAAAGGCATTGTAGAGAGAGAAAGAGAGAGAAGCTCTTTTTATTTTTATTTTTATTTTTTCTCTCTCTCAAATTTCAATTTCCTTTCCTTTCCTTTCCGTTTTTCTTCAACGAAAGTTCGCTACTTTGCGTTTCCGTTCATTTCTCCTCCTTACTCGGAAAAGAAACAAAACCAAAAAAAAAAAAAAAAAAACATTTTCCGCAAAAAAGTAAATTCGAAAAATACAAATCAGTAAGAGAAAAAAATTGAAAATCGTAGATCTCGCCGCCAGCTGATTTCGATTTTTCAAATTGAACACATTTGATTTTTGCAGCTGGTTTTGTTATATATAATTTAAATTTTTTTGGATTTCGAAACTTCTGGAGCTGGAAGAAGAGGGAGAGAGATCCTTCTGGATTGTTCTGGAAGGGTTTCGGATCTGAAAATCAAATCGGCGGATGAGAGAGAGAGGCGCACATGTTTCAGAGATCGAAAGGGAAGAAAGCAATGAAATGGGTTACATTGCTTAAGGATATCAAAGAGAAGGTCGGTTTAACTCAATCTCCATCGTCTGCTACTTCTTCTTCTTCGTCTCCATCGGCTGCATCGTCTTCGTCGTCATCGGCGGCGGCGGCGGGAGCTGGTGGTGATGATCCCAATGCTCGGTGGCGAGACTCGTCGTTGTCTTCTCCTTCGAGGTTCGATTCTCTTTCTCTCTTTGGTTTTGGTTAATTTGGATTTGATTTTTGATGAAATGGTGTTTAGTTTAGAGCTGCATTGCGTTGATTGTGTTGAATTTTCTGATGTGTTGGTTTTGAGGCTTTATATGGTGAAAACTAGTTAGGTTTTATGGTTGACAATTAATAAGGAGAGTGATTTGTATATGTGTGTGTGTGTTTTTTTGAAGTCATTTGGTGGTTTTTGTGATTTTTTCTGAGTAGGTGAGCTCTTGTTTGATACTTGTTGACTAAAAGCAAGGTGAGTTTGATGCTTGATTAACTGTTAAATAGGCCGATGAGTTCAAGACACACTGGGCGCGTGCGTGTTAACTATTGAATGGGTACATAGATTTGAGTTCCGTAGGTTTTGTGATTTGATATTGGCCTCTTGGATGCTGATGGTGTTGTTGTGCTCAATTCATGATGTGGCACTCACTTTGGAAGGAGCATTGGTATTCTTTAGGATTAAATTTAGCTGGTGGACTCATTTCCTATCTGTTTTTATTGTTAATAGTTGGTAGTGACTACATTCTATGATTTCATCCTTTTAACTTCCAACAACTTAATTAGCTTCAGCTTTGTAAAAGGGAACTGGTTTTGAATTTTATGCTGTTGGCATGTTTGCGTCTTCTGAAATCTGTGTCTTTTTTATCTTTAATGAAATTTCTTTTCTATGCAATGGCTCTAGGCTGGGCTTTAGCCATTTATATATCACCATCTATTGGGATCATATTCAATAGTTAACAATGCTGCTGAAATCGTGTTGATTGACTTAGAACTGATATTTCTATACAAATGGGGTGTGTTTTAAAAAAGAAAGAGGTATCAGCTTGGCTGGTTGATGTGATCAAGGGTATGTAGGATGGTTGTGTGCAAGAAATTGGTCATTTGGAGGATATGAAAGGGAACTTTTCACATATAATAAGCCTTTTTTTTTTTTGTGTGTGTTGGGGGGGGGGGGGGGGGGGGAGATTGGCGTCCATCTCATATCAGTATTTGTTGGTTTGGGTGCCCCTCTAGGTTATAATACGAGGTATCAGCTTTGGCTAGCAATTGTTTGTAGAAAACACATTTTAATTTGATAGTGAAATGTCAAGGGTATTGCAGTCAACGTTGGTTGAGTTGAGTTGAATTGTATAATGGTGGCACATTTAAGGCAAACTATAATTTGATTTTTTAAGAATATTACAGTTTTCGGATGATGGGGCTATTAGAATATGTAAGATGGACTTTTGTTTCTAGAAAGTGAGAAATTTTACCTGATGACTTGGGAGAAACTCATTAGTGATTGTTGGATACATCTTACATTGATTACATGTAAGCAAAAGGCCAACTGAACTACCATCCTCTATGTCCAAGTGGTATCTCTTTCCTGTTGCAAAGGTGAGGTCTAGGGTTTCACTTATGGAGGGGAGGGAAAAGAGAGGGCTATTTCCCATTATGTGACCTACTGTGATTTGCCTAATAAAATATTACCAATTGTTCTAAAAGTTTAAGCTGTTAGGAAGAGGTGGATTTAATCATTTAACTATTATCCAAACTCTCTCCTTCACGTGTGGGCCCATAATCCCCCTTAATAAGTGGTGCTCAACATGTGGGATTTTTAAGTTAGAGTCTGAGACAAGGCTTGAACTCAAGAATCAATATTACTTGCTCTAATACCATGATTAAATCTTACCTTTTGTTCCAAAAACTTAAGCTGTTAGGAAATAATGAATTTCATGATTTACATGCTTATTAATTCAGATAAAAATGAATGAATTGGAGAAGTGACTCTTGGAGTGTTGTGTGATAATCAAATTCCAATAAAATTCAAATGAAAACTTTATAATAAGCTTATATCATTGAGATTGCTTAATAATATGGCATTGAAAGTTGATCTTTGTAATTTAAGAGTTTGATGTACTGCTACCCATGTACACTCCTGGTGTACCTGGATTTTTGATTAAAACAATTCCATTATTTGAGATGAGAGTGTTGAGATGGATTAGTGGTATCTATAGTTAAAGAGAGAGAAAAAAAATCTGCCTGTGTGATGTTGAAAGCTTTAGAAATAGTACCTATAGAGATGCATGAGATAAATTAGTGGTTTGGTTGTGTGTAATACAGAGTCAAAACTGTCCTAGTAAGACAGATTTGTTGGGTGAAGACTCTAGTAGAATAAGAGTAATGCCAAAGGAATGTGAGTTGAGGCCATGAGAAATGAAATAATGGTATGCTATATAATGAAAAATATGGCTGTACAAGGAATAAAATACTTGAATATATCTATGGAATTACAAGGATAAGTCAAAATGCAATAAATTTTCTTACTCTTTTATTTTTTGGATGAGTATAAATTATCTTACACTCTATGTGGCCTCATTTGGATTTTGGAAAAGGAGAATTCTTCAACCAAAACAACCTAACAAGAGTTTTCGTTTATCTCTCAAAAAAGCATTCTTTTCAAGAAAACTTAATGGTTAACTAGCTTTGTTCCCATGTAGGTGGTCTTGGGATCAAATCCTTAGACATGCTTGAGTTTGGAGGAATTGGATTCATCGGGGTCATTTGGCCTAAAATGAAATGTATTCCATCCAAGAATAATTATTTCATTCACTATCAAATTTCTTCAGTATATTCCTGATTCAGATGTTTCTAGTGTTGGATCATTTCAATGTTAGGGTGGCTAAGTATCAGGTTTCAGTAAAATGCTTCACCCTCTGCATATCTGATGACATAGGATAACTTAATTCATAATATGGCTTTTGGTTGTCAATGCTGTTTGTTTGTATCTTCTGGCTGTTAGATGTACCCTAAATATAATAATTTTTTCGTATGGGTAACCTTCCACTTTCACACTTCATCCACTTGAGGTATGGATTGAAGAAAAAAGTGGTTAAAAGTATAGCTATTTTCTAATTTTTTTGATTGCTTAGTATTTTAATATGCTGTCAAACACCAGGATGACATTTTCACATGTGAAATCAGAGGCAAACATAATATCCTTGATATTCTTTTTGATTTCTCTTTTCTCCTATGAAAGCAGAGATCAACATGAACTGGAATTGGACTTCAAGAGATATTGGGAAGAGTTTCGGTCATCTGGCTCGGAAAAGGTTGCCTGTCTATAAATTTGTTTATATTTCTGCTACTCTTCTATTTTCCATCTTTCTAGCTTTTTATACTTGAACTGAAATTATTTAATAATGCGTTTTTCATCATCTGTGCAGGAGAAAGAAGCGGCCTTGAATTTGACTATAGATGTTTTTTGTAGATTAGTCAAGCAGCATACTAATGTAGCTCAGTTACTTACCATGTATGCATACAGTTCCACCTTATTTAATTTTCTGTATTGCACCTATCATTCTTTTATGCAATCATATAGCTCTAGCCCAATTGTTCCTCCTCTCATTCCCCTTGTAAGAGCAAGGTGAAAGGTGAGGTCATGGGTTTAAGAACCACTAGGTGGATATATAACTTATGGATGAGAAAATGTCATACATACTTTATTCACCCATAAAAGATAATTTTCCTTGAATCTACTATGGATTACGGTTTTATTCTCTGGAATATGGTATTTTCTCTACTGATTTAAAAAAAAAAAAGGTATTTGCTCTACTGATTTAAAAAAAAAAAAGGTATTTGCTCTGATAGTTCACACGAAAAGTGGGTCTAATTTCTTATTTTCAAGTGACTGGAAAACTTTGGGGCTCTTTTCTCTGATTATGTGTACTCTTTTTTATATTGAGCTTGTTAACTGACTTTGAAAGTTTGAATGAATCACAGGTTAGTTGAAACACACATTTTCTCTTTTGTTGTGGGAAGAGCATTTGTAACAGATATTGAAAAGTTAAAAATCATCAGCAAAACAAGATCTTTGGATGTGGCTAAGGTGTTAAAGTTTTTTTCAGAAGTCACAAAGGTTTGTCTGTCACATGTCTGTTTCAGAATGCTGATTATTTTCCCAGTGATTGGTTTCTTTATTTCATGTTATCTATACTTTTGTGCAGGATGGAATCAGTCCTGGTTCAAATTTATTAACTGCAATTGAGATCCTTGTATCTGGGGTATATTTCCTTAATCTTTGGTAGATTAAAGTAATCATTATTGTCGAGGTTTTACTTCATATTTTTTTTCCATATCATGAATATTTGTATTCTGTTTTGTTAGATCGTGTGGTCTCTAATGATATTCTCTAAGTTTTGAAACTGATTACCATGCATTGAATAGTAAAAAATGATTGTTTGGATAATGCATAGATGTGCATGCATTAGGCATTCTTATCTTATGTCTATTTGATCCCTTTGTTAAGCTTTTTAAATAATTTTCATGGATGCAGCCTGTCGATAAGCAATCTCTCCTTGATTCGGGCATATTATGCTGTCTCATTCATATACTCAATGCCCTTCTGGATCCTTCAGAGACCAGTCAAATGCCAAAGCCTGCTGATCATGAAGGACTACTGCCAGCAGTAAATGATTATGATAGTGGTGTTGGGCAAGTCCGCCGCCTTGAGGTATCTCTCTCTCTCTCTCTCTCTCACACACACACACACACACATGCACATTTCTATGGATGTTAGGTTCAAGTTACACTTGCTCTTAACTTTTAACAAGAGCTAACTGCATAATAGCTTTACATTAGATTAATATTTTGTCCATCTCACTATTAGATCAAATGTTATTTACATACATATCATTCACACCAAATTTATATACATTGGATCTCATTTACTATCAAATCCATAAATTCATGCATTTAGAATATTTTAAAAAACATAAAATATTTGAACAATTTGAACAATTTATAGATGAGATTGTTCTGAATATCTGATTTTCTTGATATTTGATGAGCAGGATGGGTATGGGGGGAACCTATAATCCAACGTTAGGTTTGGCAAAATCTTAGCCACTAAAAAGATTCTGGATAGTGTAACATTAACTAAAAGTTAAACCAAATGTAGTTTTAACTTAACTCTATATGCATAGGTCAACCTTATTTGTGCTTATAAAAATCACCTTGTTATTGGTAAATAGAATAACAAGGACCCATCATCCTCTGAATCTCATTCAATATGTGAAGTTTAGAGAAATCAGCTCATTACTTTTCAGTTAAAGTTTCATTTTTATGTCAATATTTTAATAAGCTCAAATGGGGGCACCTCCTTCCTTTGTATGAGTACGATGGGGGACGAGGTTGTGGATTTGAGACCCATTGGATGTGTATAACTTACCAATAAAGAATGTAAAATGTTTGACCATTCATAATGTTGAATACAATTAGGTAATCCGTAATTTTTAATTGAATCTTTGCCTCATGTTTTGTTCCTAAATTATGGGCTATACTGCTTCCTAAGTAATTCTAAAGTAACCATATCCGTGTATAAATTCATTAGCAACCTAGGAATTGGTCTTTCCTAAATAATCAGTGCATGTGCTCTAAACCATCTTTATCCTCAGCACATGATTTGGTACCCATGCCAATATTTCTTTCCTTCTCGAAAATTAATGAGCTGAAATATGTTCCTTTCCCTAAGCTTGGGACACAGCTTTATGTCATCAATTTATGTCACTGTTTTGTTTCTGTATGCACTTATCGTGGAGTAGTTTGTTCCCTTAATGTTTAGAATGGTTAGAATCAAATCACTTCCTAAATGACTAGATCCAGTGAAAAAATAAGAAACTTCCTTTGGTGACATATTGCATTTGCAGATTATAACGATGGAGCTAAATTTATTACTTAAAATTTTTTTGTACTTGAGTTGATCTGTGATAAAAAGAACTTGCAGAGTGTACAATCCTTGCTGAAGGTTTTCTTCTACTGAATGCATCAAATCTAATCTCTCTCTCTCTCTCTCTCTCTCTTTATATATATATATATATATATACACTTCTTCTAAAAATATTACATTTTACTAATTGTTTAATAAACTGTTAACTTTACTAAATAGCGGATTAATACCTCTGCGTTGCAGTTCTATTAACATTCTTGTACTGACATGTGACTAAAACCTGCTTGGATGTTATTGCTTAGTTCTTTTGTAAGTGGCCTTAGTGCCCGTTTGGTAACTCTTTTTGAAACCACACATTTTTAAACTTCACTTTTTTTCTTGTTACAACCTTTTCAAACAACCCCATTATGAAAAAGCTGAAAAATAAGCTGTACCGAACAGGCACTTAGCCCAAACCTATTAAGCATGTACTTCACTAACTGCTGAATAAATGGGACATTGCCAGAGGTAGTGACATGCACCTTGGTTCTTTTAAATTTAATTTGGTTCTGTGTCTTGCTGTATCACTCATGATTTTTGTTCTTGAGAAACTTATGATGGTAAAAATCTGGTAAACAATTGACTAATCCTTATTTGTACAGGTAGAGGGAAGTGTTGTGCATGTCATGAAAGCATTGGCAAACCACCCTTCAGCAGCACAGAGTTTGATTGAAGATGAGTCACTTCAGTTGCTCTTTGAGATGGTTGCCAATGGGTCTTTGACAGTCTTTGTTCGATTCAAGGAAGGACTTGTTCCGCTACACAGCATACAGCTTCATAGACATGCTATGCAGGTAAATGAACTTTACATGTCCTGCTATATATTCAGTCAGAGTAACATAGAAAGATTACCTGCACTAACAATTTCAAATAAGATTTATGACTTGATAGTTGAATTATGCCATTTTTATTTTCAATCATTGTAACAGATACTTGGTCTTCTTCTGATCAATGACAATGGTAGCACAGCCAAATATATTCGCAAGCATCATCTGGTATGCCATTATTGCTAATATTCTTGATGCATCTATCTATTGACCTCCAACTCCCCCCCTCATATTTTGGATGATGCAAAGTCACTGGTTATACATGTGTGTACGCATGCACACATTATTTTTTTTTTTGGTTCTATAAGTTTTGACCTTTAGTTCAGGAATTTGCATTCAGCTGATTGTTTTAATGCTCTTTTTTTTAGTTGGGTGGTGTGGGGGGCAACGATTTTAAAATTTCAACTTTACTTCCATTATATTGATAGGAAATTCTTGAAAATAAGTACAATGTTCAATGATTATTCTACTATGTATTTCCAAAATATGTTATTTATGATTTTTTTTTTGTTGCTAAATTCAATTAAGCAACCAATATACCATTGTGTACTTTAATGTTAGCAATACACATACTAGTGATCCACAATTTTGGATTGCTTGTTATTTTTGGCTTTCTCTGAAATTTTTATTTCCTCCTTTTTTAAGTTTAATGTCTCTATCAGTTGTTTTGTATTAATTGAAGAAATGTGGTTGTGTTTACTTGTCACATTTTCCGTTCTCATCCTGGGACAAAGTGTGTGCTAAGTACTTTTTCATGTTTGCCTAACTATAACAATCCATGCTTTGAATTATGTTGTTTACTGCTGTTCTTTATATGCTTCAATTAGTGAAAGCTATGTTCACCTGGGGGATGAGGCAGTTACTCTAAGAGCCTTGGACATCCATGTTAGCCCAAAAAAATGTGAAAGGATCAAATATAGTTTATAAAAACGGCTCTTTGGCTTATGCCTCTGATGTCAAGGCATGCACATGGGAAATACCTTTGGGTCATAGCTTCTTCCAACCAGAACTTTTTCTTTCTTTATTGATTTATGTTTATAATAGTCTGTTTGGCTTCTTCATCCTATGAAATATTTCACTAGCTTATATGCCATTTCCATGTGCAGATAAAAGTTCTTTTAATGGCGGTTAAAGATTTCAGTCCTGACAGTGGCGACTCTGCCTATACTATAGGCATTGTGGAGTTGTTACTTGAATGTGTGGAATTGTCATATAAACCTGGTAATTCACACATTGTGTTTCCTTTGTAGCTTGTAGAAAAGCAATTGATAAGGGTTTTGATGATGCATTAAAATATTTTGATCTTACAATCTGAACTTTTTTATTGGTTGTTCTGGTTATATTATTTTTACAGATATAAATTTGTTTAGTGTTCTGTATTGGGGCTTATTAAATGCAATTTTGATTTGTAGAGGCCGGTGGTGTCAGGCTCAGGGAGGATATACATAATGCACATGGTTATCAATTCCTTGTGCAGTTTGCCTTAACTCTTTCCAGAATTCCAGAAAGTCAGGGCTTCCTGTCTATTTATTCCCAATCTTCTGACCGAAATTTTGCTTCAGATGGTTCCCTTGCACTGGTTGAAGTAGAAAGACTGGATTCCACAGGAAAAGAGGACCCCTCGACCCAACATCTTTCGCTTACACTCTCTAGGTTGCTCGATGTTCTTGTTAATTTAGCTCAGACTGGTCCAAAGGAATATAAAGGATCTTCTGGTGGCAAAGTTTCTAAGTCTTCTCATACCAAGATTGGTGGCCATAGCAGAAGCCGTACATCGTCTTCTGACCGCATTGCTGATGAAGTTTGGGACAAGGACAATTATAAAGTTAAAGACCTCGAAGCAGTCCAGATGCTGCAAGACATTTTCCTCAAAGCAAACAGCAGGGAGTTGCAGGCAGAAGTGTTAAATAGAATGTTTAAAATATTCTCAAGTCATCTTGAGAACTACAAGCTTTGTCAGCAGTTACGTACTGTTCCACTTTTTATCCTAAATATGGCTGATTTTCCTCCATCTTTTCAAGAGATAATCTTGAAAATTCTTGAATATGCTGTGACTGTTGTGAATTGCGTTCCTGAGCAAGAATTGCTTTCACTTTGCTGCTTATTGCAGCAACCAATTACTTCAGAATTAAAGCAGACGATACTTGCTTTTTTTGTAAAGCTTTTATCCTTTGACCAACAGTACAAAAAAGTCCTGCGAGAAGTTGGTGTGCTGGAAGTTCTGTTGGATGATCTGAAGCAGCACAAGCATTTTTTGGGTCCAGACCAACATATTGGTAATTTTAATCAGTCTGATAGAAAATCTGGCTCAAGCAACTTCAAGAAACATTTGGACAGTAAGGATGTAATTATTACTTCACCGAAGCTAATGGAATCTGGTTCAGGGAAGTATCCTATTTTTGAAGTTGATGGTACAGTTTCTGTTGCATGGGATTGTATGGTATCTTTATTAAAGAAAGCTGAAAACAATCAAGTGTCATTCCGTTCAGCTAATGGTGTAACAACTGTTCTACCTTTTCTTGTGTCTGATATACATCGCCCAGGAGTTCTGAGGATATTGTCATGTTTGATCATTGAAGATGCAACACAGGTTTGTGAAATCCTAGATTTACACTGTTTGTCAGCTTCAAATTCGTATAGATTTACTTGTTAGAATTATACTTAATTTAAGTGTAAAATTATTTTCTGATCCATAAGTTTTTTTTCCCCCTCAATGAAAACTGGTGGGCTCAAGATGAGCGCTCAAATATTATAATGAATGTCATAGCAACCATTTATGTTCTTCAGTGTAAATTATAAGTCACATGATTGTGCTATATTTTTTGTACTCAATATCATCAAGATGTTACTAAGTTCTCATTTTGACCAGGCTCATCCTGAAGAATTAGGTGCAATTGTTGAAATTCTAAAAAGTGGAATGGTTACTAGTGTTTCGGGATCTCAATACAGGCTTCATAATGATGCAAGATGTGATACTATGGGAATCCTGTGGCGCATTCTGGGAGTAAATAATTCTGCTCAGCGGGTCTTTGGTGAAGCCACTGGGTTTTCTCTTCTGCTTACCACACTCCATAGTTTCCAAAGTGATGGAGAGCACATTGATCAATCTTCTTTAGAGGTTTACATCAAGGTGTTTACATACTTGTTGAGGGTAGTGACAGCTGGAGTTTGTGATAATGCTGTTAATAGAACAAAATTGCATACAATTATATCATCCCAAACTTTCTTTGATCTTCTATCTGAGTCAGGCTTACTTTGTGTGGAGTGTGAAAAGCAAGTCATACAGTTGTTGCTGGAACTTGCTCTTGAAATTGTGCTTCCACCATTCTTGGCATCAGAGAATGCCATGTCATCTGATGTGCTTGAAAATGAGTCATCAAGTTTTCTTTTAATGACTCCATCAGGTTCATTTCATCCTGATAAGGAATGGGTCTATAATGCTGGTGCTGTTAAAGTTCTTATCCGTTCATTGTTGCGCTTTACTCCCAAGGTGCAGCTAGAAGTGCTAAGTCTTATTGATAAGCTTGCTCGTGCTGGCTCCTTCAATCAGGAAACCCTCACCTCAATAGGTGCGAAATAGATCATTCAGTGTATTTGTTTTGCTTTGCTTGAATAGTAACTAGTTTCTTATTATTTGCTTTGTATATTTAGGTTGTGTTGAACTTTTACTAGAGACAATTCATCCCTTTCTTTTGGGATCATCTCCATTGCTCTCTCATGCTTTGAAGATTGTGGAAGTTCTTGGGGCATATAGGTAAGAATTATGGTCATGTCATGAAATAAATTTATCTGTTCATCCCTGTTTGCATTATGTGTCCTTATTTTCAAATAACAAGATTTGTACTTTTGGTAATAGATTATCAGCATCAGAACTCCGAATGCTTATTAGATATGTTCTGCAAATGAGGCTGAAGAATTCTGGTCATGTACTTGTTGAAATGATGGAGAAATTGATTCTCATGGAAGATATGGCTTCAGAAAATGTTTCTCTGGCGCCGTTTGTGGAAATGGATATGAGCAAGAATGGCCATGCTTCTGTTCAGGTTTCTCTAGGAGAAAGATCATGGCCTCCAGCAGCTGGTTATTCGTTTGTTTGTTGGTTTCAGTTTCGAAATTTTTTGAAATCACAAGTAAAGGAAACAGAACCATCCAGAGCTGGCCCTGCTAAGAGGAGGAATGGCTCTACTGCACAGCAACTTGAGCGCCATCTTCTTCGGATATTTTCTGTTGGTGCAGCAAATAATGAAAGCACATTCTATGCTGAACTTTATCTTCAGGAGGATGGTGTTCTAACTCTTGCAACTAGCAACTCTTGCTCCTTGTCTTTTTCTGGACTAGAACTTGAGGAAGGCAGGTGGCATCACCTTGCAGTTGTCCACAACAAACCAAATGCTCTTGCTGGGCTGTTTCAAGCTAGTGTTGCTTATGTGTATCTTAATGGAAAGCTGAGACACACAGGAAAGCTAGGTTACTCTCCATCTCCAGTTGGAAAACCTTTGCAGGTAACTATCGGGACTCCGGCTTCTTGTGCAAGAGTTAGTGACTTGACCTGGAAACTCCGCTCGTGCTTTCTTTTTGAGGAGGTGCTCACACCAGGTTGTATTTGTTTCATGTACATTCTTGGTAGAGGATATCGAGGGCTCTTCCAAGACACAGATCTTCTGCAATTTGTCCCTAACCAGGCTTGTGGTGGTGGAAGTATGGCCATCTTAGATTCATTAGAGGCGGACTTGACGTTGGCCTCAAATATGCAGAGGCTTGACAGTTCTAGCAAGCTAGGAGACTCGAAGGCAGATGGCAGTGGGGTTGTTTGGGATTTGGAGAGAATAGGAAACCTCTCTTTACAGCTCTCTGGAAAGAAACTTATATTTGCATTTGATGGGACATGTACCGAATCCATTCGAGCATCAGGGACTATGTCAATGCTTAATCTAGTTGATCCTATGTCAGCAGCTGCTTCTCCTATTGGGGGTATGTGATCCAATTAACTCTTCATATCCTGTGAGCATCAAATTTATGGAATGAAAGTGGAATCATGCACATTTTAAGTTTTTCCTTTGTTCTCTTTCTTTATTATCTCATTTATTGTTATTTTGGACTTTGTAGGTATACCGCGGTTTGGACGTCTTCATGGGGATATCTACATCTGTAGACAATGTGTGATTGGTGATACCATCCACCCTGTTGGTGGGATGACTGTTGTCTTGGCCCTTATTGAAGCTGCTGAAACTAGGGATATGCTGCACATGGCCCTTACATTACTTGCCTGTGCACTTCATCAGAATTCCCATAATGTAAGAGAAATGCAAACATGCAGGGGATACCATTTGCTTGCTCTCTTTCTGCGTCGTAGAATGTCATTATTTGACATGCAATCTCTTGAGATATTTTTTCAAATTGCTGCATGTGAAGCTTCATTTTCTGAACCAAAGAAGTTGGAAAATACTCAAACTACTGTGTCACCTGCTGCAACTGTTCAGGAAAGTAGTTTTGAGGATCTTAATTTATCAAAGTTCCGTGATGAATTTTCTTCAGTTGGATCTCATGGAGACATGGATGATTTTTCTGCCCCAAAAGATTCATTTAGTCATATTTCAGAGCTAGAAAATGGTGATATTACCGCTGAAACTTCAAATTGCATTGTGTTGTCAAACGCAGATATGGTTGAGCATGTCTTGTTGGATTGGACATTGTGGGTAACAGCCACTGTTTCAATTCAAATTTCACTGCTGGCCTTTCTTGAGCATCTAGTGTCTATGCACTGGTACAGGAATCATAATCTTACAGTTCTGCGTCAAATTAATCTTGTTCAGCATTTACTTGTGACTCTGCAGCGGGGTGATGTTGAAGTTCCTGTTTTGGAAAAGTTGGTCGTATTGCTTGGGGTCATTTTAGAAGATGGTTTTCTGGCTTCTGAACTGGAGCATGTAGTTAGGTTTGTGGTTATGACATTTGATCCACCTGAACTGACACCAAGGCGTCCAATCATGCGAGAGTCAATGGGGAAGCATGTAATTGTGAGAAACATGCTGCTGGAAATGCTTATTGATCTACAAGTAACCATCAAATCAGAAGAGTTGCTTGAGCAGTGGCATAAGATTGTTTCATCCAAACTAATTACATATTTTCTTGATGAAGCTGTCCACCCTACCAGTATGAGATGGATCATGACTCTTCTTGGTGTCTGTCTTACTTCTTCACCTACCTTTTCTCTAAAATTTCGCACTAGTGGAGGTTATCAAGGTTTGGCTCGAGTGCTTCCAAGTTTCTATGATTCGCCAGATATATATTACATTTTGTTCTGTCTGATATTTGGAAAGCCAGTTTATCCTAGATTGCCCGAAGTTCGCATGCTAGACTTTCATGCCCTTATGCCAAGTGATGGAAGTCATGTGGAATTGAAATTTGTGGAATTGTTGGAATCTGTGATTGCTATGGCTAAATCTACATTTGATAGGTTGAGCATGCAGTCAATGCTTGCCCACCAAACTGGTAATCTTTCCCAGGTTGGTGCTGGCCTTGTGGCAGAGCTTGTGGAGGAAAATGCAGACATGGCTGGAGAGCTTCAGGGTGAAGCACTGATGCATAAGACATATGCAGCACGCTTAATGGGTGGGGAAGCAGCAGCCCCTGCGGCAGCAACTTCAGTCCTGAGATTCATGGTTGATCTGGCAAAAATGTGCCTCCCATTTTGTGCTGTCTGCAGAAGGGCTGAATTTCTTGAAAGTTGCATTGACCTTTATTTTTCTTGTGTTAGGTTAGACCTTTTTATTTTTATTTTTATTTATTTTTTTATTTTTTAACTTTTAGCTGAAAATTTTTAAACCTAGGAATATGTGTTGCCTTTATTTTTTGCCCAAAGGTTTTTGGAGATTTTTTATTTTAATTTCCTGAATCTAAGTAATTAATTTTCTTGTTTTTATTTTTATTTTTTTGTGTCTTATAGGGCTGCTTATGCTGTGAAGAGAGCAAAAGAACTCTCTGTTAAGACAGAAGATAAAAACTTGAATGATTCTGATGATAGTAGTAGCTCACAAAATACATTCACGAGCATGACTCATGAGCAGGAGCAGTCTGCTAAAACTTCAATTAGCCTTGGAAGTTTCCCTCGAGGGCAGGTAAGTACAAGTTCTGAAGATACGAATGCGCCTCCAAACTATATGGCTGATGATAAAGCAGAAGTCAATACATCTTCATCCCAACAGGAATTGAATAAATCAGTCCAAGAAGATGGCCAAGCTGCTCAGAGCATAGATGGTGATATTGTTGACCAGATGTCTGCCACCTCTAGCACAAATGGATTTAGCTTCCGCGATGTTAAAGGCACTCTGGATTCCATTCAAGTGCCAGATTCTCAGAGTTCTGCATCTCTTACTATGCTTGATTCTCCGATTTTATCAGAGAAATCTAATTCTAGACTCCCACTCACACCCTCTTCATCTCCAGTTCTTGCATTGACATCTTGGCTGGGAAGTGCTAGCCATAATGCACCCAAAGCTGCCTTACTTGCCACTCCTTCCATGGATTCCTCTGTGTCAGCCGGTGAACTTGATCCATCTTCAGACTTCAAGTCCAGTACTCAAGGGCCATCTACTGCAAATTCCTTCTTTGCTGTCAGTCCAAAGCTTATTCTTGAAATTGATGATTCTGGCTATGGTGGCGGTCCTTGTTCTGCTGGGGCAACTGCTGTTTTAGATTTTGTGGCAGAAGTTCTTTCTGATATTGTGACAGAGCAAATAAAAGCATCACTGTCCATAGAAAGCATCTTGGAAAGTGTTCCTCTATATGTTGATGCAGAATGTGTGTTAGCCTTCCAGGGTTTGTGCCTTAGTAGACTGATGAACTTCCTTGAAAGGCGTCTCTTGCGTGATGATGAGGAAAATCAGAAAAAGCTGGACAAGAGTCGCTGGTCCTTGAACTTAGATGCATTATGCTGGATGATAGTGGATCGTGTATATATGGGTGCTTTTCCTCACCCTGCTGGTGTACTGAAAACTCTGGAGTTCTTGTTATCTATGTTGCAATTGGCAAACAAAGACGGACGAATTGAAGAAGTAGCTCCAACTGGAAAGGGTCTTTTATCAATTGCAAGAGGAAGCAGACAACTTGATGCTTATATTCATTCAATTCTTAAAAATACAAATCGTATGATATTGTACTGTTTCCTCCCATCATTCTTGATCACCATTGGAGAAGATGATCTTGTTTCGTGCTTGGGTCTGCTAATTGAACCTAAGAAGAGATTATCCCCAAATTTTTCGCAAGATGATTCAGGAACTGATATCTGCACGGTCTTACAGTTATTGGTTGCTCACAGACGGATTATATTTTGTCCCAGCAATATTGATACAGATCTAAATTGCTGTCTTTGTGTGAATTTAATATCTCTTCTCTGTGATCAAAGGCGAAATGTACAGAATTTGGCAGTTGATGTTGTCAAATATCTCCTGGTGCATCGCAGGGCTGCACTAGAAGACCTGCTTGTTTCTAAACCAAACCAAGGACAGCAACTGGACGTACTACATGATGGGTTTGACAAATTATTGACTGGGCCATTACCTTACTTTTTTGAGTGGCTTCAGAGTAGTGAACAAATTGTGAATAAAGTACTGGAGCAATGTGCTGCAATTATGTGGGTGCAGTATATTGCTGGATCAGCAAAATTTCCTGGAGTGAGAATAAAAGGCATGGAAGGTCGTCGTAAGAGGGAGATGGGAAGAAGATCTCGAGAAACTTCAAAATTGGACCTGAAACACTGGGAACAGGTAAATGAACGGAGATACGCACTGGAATTGGTTCGTGATGCAATGTCTACTGAGCTGAGAGTTGTCCGTCAAGATAAATACGGGTGGGTTCTTCATGCTGAAAGTGAGTGGCAAACCCTTCTCCAACAACTTGTACATGAGCGTGGAATATTCCCAATGCGTAAATCCGCTATGACTGAAGAGCATGAATGGCAGCTTTGTCCCATTGAGGGTCCATATAGGATGCGCAAAAAGCTTGAGCCTTGCAAATTGAAAATTGATACCATCCAAAATGTTCTTGATGGCCAGTTTGAAGTAGGGCAAGCAGAGCTGTACAAAGGAAAACACGAGAGTGGACCTGATGCTTCTGACATTGATTCTGAATCATTTTTTCCCCTCCTGACCGATGGTGCCAGACAGAATGAAATTGATGGTGAGCTGTATGATCAATCATTTTTCAAAGAATCAGGTGATGTTAAAGATGAAGCTTCTGTTAGTAATGGATGGAATGATGACAGAGCTAGTAGTATGAATGAAGCAAGCCTGCATTCTGCCCTTGAATCTGGGGTCAAATCTAGTTCAGTTTCTCTTCCAATAGGAGAGAGCATACATGAAAGATCTGAACTAGGATCTCCAAGGCGATCCTCTTCTGCAAGAATTGATGATATCAAAGTTACCGAGGACAAACCAGATAAGGAACTGAATGATAATGGAGAATACCTAATCAGACCTTATCTGGAACCTCTTGAAAAGATACGATTCAGATACAACTGTGAACGGGTTGTAGGTCTTGACAAACATGATGGTATATTTCTGATAGGGGAACTCTGTTTATATGTAATTGAGAATTTCTATATTGATAACTCTGGGTGCATTTGTGAGAAGGAATGTGAAGATGAACTATCTGTTATTGATCAAGCTTTGGGTGTGAAGAAAGATTTTACTGGCAGTATGGATTTCCAGTCCAAATCAACTTCGTCTTGGGGTACAACAGTTAAGTCATGTGTTGGGGGAAGGGCATGGGCCTACAATGGTGGTGCATGGGGAAAGGAGAAAGTATGCACTAGTGGTAATCTACCTCACCCTTGGCATATGTGGAAGCTTAATAGTGTTCATGAGCTTTTGAAACGTGATTACCAGCTGCGTCCTGTTGCTGTTGAGATATTTAGCATGGATGGATGTAATGATCTGCTGGTGTTCCACAAAAAAGAGAGAGAAGAAGTTTTCAAAAATCTAGTTGCCATGAATCTTCCTCGAAACAGCATGTACAAAATATACTCCCTACTGGCTCCTTTGTTTTTTCCTTGCCCTTTTTGTTTTTGTTTTGTGGTAGCTTTGTGTTCCTGCTTATTTTCCATAAATCTGCCAGCCATTGATATTCCTACCTGCTCTCAAATAATTGAAATTAGGCTTCTTTGACATGCATTTACATATTCCATTTCTAATCTAATGTTTGAAGTATCTTGTGCTTAACCTGATATTTATGAATCTCTGTGCTTTAACTGGTGGTCTATATCTTTGAAGATGTATAGCACTTAAACTTAACAACATAAAATGTTGGATTTGATCACGTACATTTGTATGTAATACTGGATTCCATTTAGCCTTTTATTGGCATCATGGTGTTAAATGGTGATATAGGGTAGTATGTTGGCTTCCTGCCAAGAGGCCATTCATGAGGTGACATTGAGTCCTGCTCTTAGTTCATTTCTTACAGGCTCTGGCATTCACATTTTATAGGTGCCATTACAATGGCATTTGACAAGTCCTGTTATGTTTTATGTATGCTTGCTTCCTGATTCATTTTCTTTCATATGAATCAACTGGTTTTCTCTAGGGCTCCTGTGCGATATTTCCATAATTGAATGTAAACTGGTGATTTAAGGATGTGCCTTCCTCGCTTGTGTCAAGCTTTCATTAATAACACGGAATCTTGAAAGTTTAAATCTTATTATGAAATGCTTTATAGTGGTGGGTATTGGAATACACATCAATTGAAAGGGCAAATTGAGCCTAAATGATAGTTGAGCATTTTTGCTCTCTTATATGATTTAGCTGATTACAGTAGGAGAGAATATAAAATAATATTAATAGAATCTTTTATGGAGGTTTAGATCACCCTATGAATTTTTCAGACCACTTAGAATTGTGGTCTGTCTACGTCAAACACATAATCAGAAAATGTCTGAGCATCATCTTGAGTTTAAGCGTAGGTATCCTTCTCCACATCATGCATACTAAAGTACTGCTATCCTAGCCACACCTCTTTTCCTCTTCCAAATTACTAACCAATCACAGACCTCCACCTTTTTTTTATTTATTTATTGGTGAGTTACACATACACACCCAGTGGGCCTTGAACCCACAACCTCACCTTCCATCCCATCATTATCGGTGGAGGAAGTGTCAATTGAACTATAGCTCATTGGCATCACAGACCTCCACTTAAAGCAGAAACATGCATAAAATGATTTAACCATAAATGCTTTACTACTGTCTCCCAGTGTGCTTCATGATGTCAATTGAGATCTGCTTACCTGAATTGATGGAAGGGTTGGTAATCTCTGGTCTACATTCTGTAATCACCATCGTTCTTGTGGTAGTTTATTGCACTTTTAAACATATAGTGATTCAATTGCAATGAAGAGGTAAACCTACTTGAGTTTATGGATTGCAATTCGCATGACTACTATTAAGAGTGGATCTGTTTGAATGTTCCTAGGGTTTCTATAAGCTTTAATAACCTTCTATTCTTTCTTTTTTTAATAATTTCACATCGTGGTTGATGATATATATATTCATTCTTGAGTTACTTGTACTATAATGCTTATCATGCTTAGCTGCTTCTACCTTAATCTTCTGAATCCTTTGCCATGATTTTGAACTTTCTACTTCTCTCCCTTGCCTGTCAGGTTGGACACAACCATTTCTGGATCAACAAAGCAAGAAAGCAATGAGAGTAGCCTCCTTTTTAAAATAGTGGCTAAATCCTTTTCAAAAAGGTGGCAAAATGGAGAAATTAGCAATTTTCAGTACCTAATGCATCTCAACACCTTGGCGGGACGTGGATACAGTGATCTTACCCAATATCCAGTGTTTCCATGGGTTCTTGCAGATTATGAGAGTGAAAATCTGGACTTGTCAGATCCAAAAACATTTCGTCGACTAGAAAAACCTATGGGTTGTCAGACACCTGAAGGGGAAGAGGAATTTAGGAAGAGGTCGGTTGTTTATAATATACCACTATGATTTTATTCTCATTTATATTCATTTTTTCGTGGAGTTTCCTTTTGTAATTCTAAAAAATAATTTCTGTTTTCCCTATGTTATCAAAAAAACAAAAAACAATTTCTCTTTTCCAAGTTCTTGGCTTTATGGATAATTTTAGTCTGCAGCACATCAAAGTAGCACTGTTTCTGTTCTCTTGTGTGTGTGTTTGCAAGTCATCCAGTTATTTTATTTCATTTCATATTAGAGTATCTTCTGTTTTTTATTATATTTTTTGAGATTTGTTTTTTCTATGTCAGATATGAGAGCTGGGATGATCCAGAGGTTCCAAAATTTCACTACGGTTCTCATTATTCTAGTGCTGGAATAGTGCTTTTCTATCTTCTACGCTTGCCACCATTCAGTACTGAGAATCAAAAGCTTCAGGGTGGCCAGTTTGACCATGCTGATCGTCTTTTCAACAGTGTTAGAGATACCTGGTTAAGTGCAGCTGGGAAGGGCAATACATCAGATGTGAAGGAACTGATTCCAGAATTTTTCTACATGCCAGAATTCCTTGAAAATCGATTCAATCTGGACTTGGGAGAGAAACAATCTGGAGAGAAGGTTGAATTTCTTCATTGGATAAATATTTGACTGCTATAATTCTTTGTTTTATGATCTGCTAGTTCACAGTGGACCCACAATTTTCTTGTAGAGGCCTTGGTGCATATTTTATTGTTTCTGTTCATGTATTATATTGAATAATGCTAAAGACTGCTGGCTGTCATATAATATTAGAAAGGCACCCCCTTGCGATGGATTAATTTTCAAAGGGAACTGAATCACTTGTTAACTTGGTGTCAGCCCAGTAGCCCAATTCTGGGTCCACTGCTGACTCCAAAAAAAAAAAAAAAAGTCTTTCTAATGACCTTTTATACCTTCTTTGAAATTTGATCATTATGGGGTGTTTTTTCTAGGTTGGTGATGTTGTCTTACCTCCATGGGCCAAAGGCAGTGTAAGAGAGTTTATCAGGAAGCATAGGGAAGCACTGGAATCTGATTATGTTTCAGAAAATTTGCATCATTGGATAGATCTCATCTTTGGATATAAGCAGAGAGGGAAGGTTGGTATTTAGATTCATTACCACTCATATTGCCATTAAATTAAGAGCTTAGTTGTTTTTATATGGTTTTTTTTTTCACATTATGACACTTCAATTTCTGAAGTTATTAAATGACTTATTAATCATTCTTCTTTTTTTTTTTTTTTTTAAATGAATTTTAGTTCATTTGATGTCTGTAATCATGTGTTAATAAATTCTTTCTACCAGATCTTGCAGCCTAATAATTAACCTCATCTAAGTATCTTTAATTTTCCCCTTTCTAAATTCTTGTTGGAGTTTGCTTTTGTTCCTTGTTTGATTGCCAAGATATCATTTTTATATTATATTATAATACACACACACACACACACACACACCCAAGTAAAAACTGTTGTATACACAAGCTAGCTAAAAAATTACAATCAAAACAAGAGACTTGATGAAATCTACAATAGAGCGAGTTACATTAGAACTCAAGACACGAGACCATTCAATAGTGATCTAGTAAAAGATATCAGAAGGTATGTAAACCTTGTATCAATTGCTTTGCTTGCTTTTTGTAGAACCACTCAGAATTTAATGCTTGAATTAATTAAGATGGAACCCTTGATGAAAATATAGTTGAGTTCTATTTGAGCCAGGGCTTTAATGTGATATAGTCTATCTTTTCACTTTAGCAAAAAGAAAAGGAAAAGGAAAAGGAAAAGGAAAAAGAGGATCTTTTCCCTAAATGCTATTTTTCAATAAATTTCTCTTAATGATCTCTTAAGATCTCTGTAGGCCACATGCTAGATGGGTGGAAAATAAACTTCCTGCTCAACCGATACGCAAACCCCACTTTGAACTGATGTTCCATGGTTGTCATCTATTTTTTCCTTCCTTTTTGCTCTGCTTCCAATTCCTAATTTCCCTTGTAAAATTGACAGGCTGCTGAAGAAGCTGTGAATGTTTTCTATCATTACACATATGAAGGGAATGTGGACATAGACTCTGTTACAGATCCTGCCATGAAAGCCTCCATTTTAGCTCAAATTAATCACTTTGGGCAGACACCAAAGCAACTATTCTTCAAATCCCATGTGAAAAGGAGGGTTGATAGAAAGCTTCCTCCTCATCCTCTCAAGCATTCTGCCAATCTTGTTGCACAAGAGATACGTAAAAGCTCATCTTCCATAACCCAGATTGTTACTTTCCATGAAAAAATTCTTCTAGCAGGAACAAATAATTTACTTAAACCAAGAACTTATACAAAATATGTTGCATGGGGGTTTGCAGACCGTAGCTTGAGATTTATGAGCTATGATCAGGACAGACTTCTCTCTACACATGAAAATCTTCATGGTGGTGACCAGATTCAGTGTGCTGGTGTTAGTCATGATGGTCAGATTTTGGTTACTGGGGCTGATGATGGATTAGTTTCTGTATGGAGAATCAGTAAGTATGGGCCCCGTGCCTTACTGCGCTTGCAGTTGGAGAAGGCACTTTGTGCACACACAGGCAAAATCACATGCCTTCATGTTAGCCAGCCTTACATGCTCATTGTGAGTGGATCAGATGACTGCACCGTCATCATATGGGATCTCAGTGCCTTGGTTTTTGTTAGGCAGCTTCCTCAGTTCCCAGCACCAGTATCTGCAATTTATGTAAATGACTTGAATGGGGAGATAGTAACAGCAGCTGGAATTCTGCTTGCCATTTGGAGCATCAATGGGGACTGTCTTGCAGTGGTTAACACATCCCAACTGCCCTCTGATTCTATTCTGTCAGTTACAAGTAGTACATTTTCGGATTGGCTGGACACTAACTGGTATGTGACTGGTCACCAGAGTGGGTCTGTTAAGGTGTGGGAAATGGTCCACTGCTCAAACCAAGAGATTTCTCAAAGCAAGTCAACTAGCAATGGAATGGGCGGGTTAAATCTGGGTGATAAGGTACCGGAGTACAGGTTGGTCCTGCACAGGGTGCTAAAGTCCCATAAGCATCCAGTTACTGCTCTTCACCTTAGTAGTGACCTGAAGCAATTACTGAGTGGGGATTCTGGCGGGCATTTACTTTCATGGACACTGCCAGATGATAGTTTGAAAGCTTCATCTAATCAGGGGTGATGAAGGATGTTTATTGGTTGAGTGTGATAAATTAAGTTCTCCAATCAGCTAGCGTCCTCAAAATCCAAGAAGGGTTCTGTTAGTCAATCCGTAAGAAAAAAAACTGGACCATACGTGGGAAATGAGAACATGACAACAGGGCTGGCCTGGGATTAAAAGTGGACACACAAGATTGACAAGGAGGATGAAACCTCTCATAAGCTTGTTATACATGTTGAAAACTTTACGAGCATGAGGCCTTCCAGAATGTATGTGGCTTGTAGGTCAAGCTTCTGTTTGAGAACAAAAGGTGGAAGGCCATGCTCTTGTTGTTTTTTGGTTACTGGTGGAGGTTGCTTTCAGCAACGCACCAGAATATCAAGTCTATTGGTTTTTTGATGTAAATAGATAGACTAACCAATAGTGTGTAATGAAATTGTATAGCAGAAAATGTGCCGGCAAGGCGATGTTTGAAAATGATCGGCCGAGTATGGATGTGGGACTGTTAATTGGTGAGTGTAATACTTTGGGCTGAATTTTTTTTGCATAGTGTAATAGGGCAACTGCTGCCCATTTCTTATTCTAAAATTATAAGAGTCTCTCTCTCTCTCTCTCTCTCTAATATAGTATGCCCATCTTCATTAAAAAATGTCTTGTGAGTTTCTTTTTTTCTTCAAAGACTAACATAAGTAGGCTAGGACTATGGAGTTTACATAATCGGTCTGTAAATTTACAGTTGTAAGTAGAGTCTAGGACCAAAAATTCAGATTACTTCACCAATATGGTGTGTAATTTCACATCCATGTTTGGATTCTTGTGATGGTTTTTATGTGTGCATCTGAGACAGTTGCACGTTCCACATCCCCTTCACCATTTGTACTCATGCAATTCAAATGTTTGAATGAAAGATTGCAGAGCTCTTACAAACTAAGGCGGAAGTCATTGGTTTTATGGGCAGGTTCCTAACCTTGGGTAGTGAAAATTATTATTTCGGTCTCTGCAGATAGAAGTGCCAAAGATATGCATAGCACAAACTAGAACCTGCCCTTTTCTCCCGGAGATTGATGCCACACTTGTTTTCTTGGTGATTTTTCTCAATCTATTATTTTTATTTTCATTGATGACAGGTAAAACTTGTGTCCGGGAAGACTAGTTAAAAAATTGTAGCATTCTTTCATGATAGGTAATAAGTTGGAGGTATTACTTGGCTACAAGGTTTAACGAGTAATACTAGTTAAATTAAAAAAAAAAAGAAAAGAAAAAAGAGTTAGAATTTATAAATTAAACTCTCTAACTTCAATGTTAAATAATTTTTGTCTCTCTAAAGTTCCAGTTTTTTCATTTCAATTTTGTAACTTATATATCTTTTAAACGTAGTCCTTTTTGTCTTTGTCTTTGTTTCCAATGATAACGCTATAATATTTTCCTCTTAAAAAAAGCTATAATATTTAATGTTGTGATATGGATGGAAGGGCTATATTGAAGAAAAAATGGAAGTTAATAAAAATATATATAAATGAAACTATAGAAACAAAAATGTAAACATGATTAAGGATAGAAGGGGTAATTTGTAATTTAATTAAAAAAATCATAAATGAAGATTGTTAACAATATAAAGTGAGAAAGAAAGACTGAATAGTTTGTATATTAATGTGTGTAACAATAATGTACAATAGAGAGCCTTATATAGGCTAGGTGTGTATGCAGTACAAGCAATATGAGTAAACTACAAATACAGTATACTAGGCCAAGCCCAATGGGCTAATCAAATCTAAGCTATACACTAACATCCCTTCTCAAACTCGAGGTAGCAAGGAGGAAACCAACTGGAGTTTGGATATAAGATCTCGAAGACGATCAGGCGGGTGAGTCTTGGTGAAGATATCAGCAGGATGGTCAGCAGAGGAGATAGAGAACAACTTGAGATGCTGGTGAGTGATGTGGTAGTCGATCTCAATGTGCTTGGTGCGTTCATGGAAGACATCATTATGAGTAATGTAGATAGCACTATGATTGTCACAATAAATAGGAGTGGCAGTGGGCTGTGGAGCATCCATGTCAGCCAAGAGCCAGCGAAGCTAGATAAGCTTGCAGGTGGTGTTGGCAAGAGCACGATACTTAGCCTTAGTATTGGAATGGGAAACCACATCTTGCTTCTTACTACGCCATGAGACGAGAAGTACCCAACAGGAAATAGAAACCTATGATAGAGCATTGATCAATCGGATCACCTACCCAGTCCGCATCTGAATAAGTATGAAGCTCGAGAAAAGACCGAGATGAGTAGTGGAGTCCATGATAAAGTGTGCCCTTAACATATCGGAGAATCCGAAGAACGGCAGTATAGTGGACAGAACGAGGGGCATCCATGAACTTACTGACCATACCCACGACATGTGAAATATTCGGACGAGTAATAGTGAGATAGATTAGACTACCAACTAACTGACGATAGCGAATAGCATCAGATATAGGTTTACCATCTAAGGGTGTGAGCTTTGCATTGTATTCCAAGGGAATGGAAACAGTCTTGTTATCAATCATACCAGCTTTGGAGAGAAGATCAGAAGCATATTTAGTTTAGGAAAGATAGTAGCCATTAGAGTATAAGGTAACCTCAAGCCCAAGAAAGTAGTTAAGAGTACCCAAATCTTTCATCTCAAAATGTTGACTTAGAAAGTGCTGAAGAGAGCGGATACCTGCAGAATCATCTCTAGTAATAATCATATCATCAACATAAAGAAGAATAAAATGATACCAGCAGAGGATCTTTGGACAAAGAGAGCAGTGTCATGAGGACTCAAAGTGAAACCCTACTGAGCAACAATTAAGCTAAACTTTTCAAACCAAGCTCAAGGAGCCTGATTGAGGCCATAAAGAGCACAACGAAGGCAACAAACTTGATTGCTTGAGTGTGGATAGCCAGGCGGTGGCTGCATGTACACTTCTTCTTGGAGGTCTCCATTGAGGAAAGCATTCTTCACATCCATTTGATAAAGAGGCCAACAACGAACAGTAGCCACAACAATGAAACCTCTGACAGATGTAAGGCGAGCAACATGAGCAAATGTTTCCTTATAGTCAATGCCATACTCCTAAGTAAAGCCCTTATTAACTAGGCGAGCCTTGTATTGTTCAACAAATCCATTAGCCTTGGTCTTGATCTTGTAAACCCACCTAAAACCTACTACCGACTGACCAAGAGGAAAATCAATCATATCCCAAGTGTGATTCTTATGAAGGGCATCTAGTTCTTCGTTTATAATTTGCTGCCAAAGATGGTCAATATGGGCCTCACGATAGATGTGAGGTTCATAGAGGGTGGCAAGAGTAAAAGAGCAGTGATAATTAGTGAGATAAAGGGGAGGAATGCTTACTTGAGTGGAACGACAAAGTTCAGGACCAACAGGAGGCTCAGGAAATGGTGGTGCCATAAGATCCAAGACAAGCGGGTTATATGCCGGGGACAGAATCAGAGATGAGTTGTCTGGAGAGGCAGTCGATGTTGAAGAATCCTCCATAAGTTTAGGATAGAGAGGAAGGAAAAGATCAGTAAAAATGGGAGACTTTAAGGAAGAGCACACATGAAACTGTTGAAGACTCGTGAAAGGACGATGTTCCCAAACTTAACATGATGGGAGACACAAAGGCAATGAGAAATGGGATCATAGCAGCGAAACCCCTTTTGAGATACACCATAACCAAGGAAACAACAAAGACGAGCATGTGCTGGAGCTTTGTTTGTTCATGAGGAGGAAGAGAGACAAAGCAAGCACAACCAAAAACCCAAAGAGAGGAGTAGTCAGGAGTTTGACCATAGAGAAGCTCGAATGGTGATTTGTTGTGTCTAGTTGGTGAAGGAATACGATTAATGGTGTACACAGCAGTGAGTGCGGCCTTAGCCCAAAAGGGCTCAGGAAGAGAGGCAGAAATGAGAAGGGTGCGGACAACATCAAGAATGTGACGATGTTTTTGTTCTGCACGACCATTTTGTTGAGAGGTGTAAGGACAAGACCACTGAGGAAAGGTACCATGACTGTCTAAAAAGGATAGGAAAGATTTATCATTATATTCTTGAGCATTATTTGATCGAAAGACTTTGACGGTGAGATTGAACTATGTTTCAATCATTTTATGAAATGTTTGGTAAATAAACATAAGTTCAAACCTATGGTGAAGTAGATAAATCCAAGTATATCGAGAAAAATCATCTACAAATATGACAAAATATCTGGTTCCCCCCTCAGTGGGAACAGGTGCAGGACCCCATATATTAGAATGTATAAGATCAAAAGGTGCAGAAGAAAATGAGTCACTATTATTAAAGGGCAATTTTGTTTGTTTGCCAAAATGACAGGAAATACAATCAAATTTTTGAAACTGAACTGAACCTAAATGACCTTGAGAAGCTAACAACTGAAGACAAGATAAGTATGGATAACCAAGACGAGCATGCCATAGATCAGGTGAGGGGGTGGCAGTGGTAGCAGTTGCAAAAACAACTTATGAAGGAATCTTCAAGTCATGGACCTCAAACATGCGACCAACCTTACGGCTTATCCCAAGCACTTGACCAGTCTGGGGATCCTGCACATCCACGCCATGATTAGTAAACAGAAGATCTATGCCTAATTCACAAAATTGACCAATAGAAAGCAAATTGGTGGATAACTTTGGGATATGAAAGGTGTCACTAAGGGATAAACAAGGAAAAGAGATTGTTCCTTTATGACTAACGGGCATAGGAGTTCTATCAACAATGTAAATAGTGATTAGATGTTCTAAGGGTGCCTTATCAGAAAATTGGGATTCATCAGTAGTCATGTGGTTACAACATGCAATATCAAAAAACCAAGGTTGTTTACTTGAGGTGACAGAAAGGGCAATGGAAGTGCGGGATAAAACTTGTTGAACTACTGCCTCAATATCAGCCATAGTAAGTGAGAAAGCCAAAGATGGACCTGTAGGAACCGATGGATCTGAAGGACATACAACAGCTGTTCGAGAAAGAGAAGCTTTATTCTGCTCTTGCATAAATTTCTACAGTTTGCGACAAACTGAGATGTCATGGCCTTTGGCATGGCAAAACTCACAGCGAGTACCTTTGGAAGATTGAGAGGTGGGACGCCCAGAGTTTATTCGTGGAGGAGCAATGAATGCAGTAATGGGAGGCCGTGGAGATGGTGTAGCCAATACATGATCATATGATGACATGTGAAATGTAGGCCGACGGTTTTCCTTAGAAATGAACTCCTTGACTGCAGCATCAAGAGAAGGAGTAGAAGACCGGCTAAGCAGAGAAGCCCTAGTAGGCTCAAAATCCTCACGTAAATCCATTATAAAGTGCATAAATTTACGGCGATCTCAATATTTGACAAAGAGCTCAATGTCCTTAGAACACACTAGTGGAAGATCTGCAGCAGAGAGTTGTTCCTACATAGTAGAAGTCTGAGAATAAAAATCAGAAGTAGACTGACTTATCTCTTAGCGCATTTGATAAAGCTTTGATTCAATGTGGAACTCCAGGCTTGAATCATTAGTACAATTATAGCGATTGGCCAGAAATTTCCAAGCAGTCTCAGCAGTTTCAAGACGAGGAAAAAGATTATGAATGGAGGGAATAGAGGTATTGATAAACCAAGATAAGATCTTACTCTGAATACTCTCCCATTTCTCTAGGCGTTCTTCATAATCATCCGTTGTAACAGCAAGCTTGGAGGCATCTTCAGTAGCTGTGGCTTTGGACTTAGGGTTTGGTACTGGCTTAGGAATTGAACCAGTCACATATCTCCACAGTTTATGACCCTTGAGAAAGACAGTCATATTCTAAGACCATGCATGATAGCTAGTAGGACCATCCAACATAATGGTGATACAACGAATGAGATCTCATTCGTTTTGTTGAGCCGTAATGAAGAAAATGACCAAAAAGTGGGATTTAGAGACCTCAAATGAAGAAACAGAGTCCAAAATTGGAATCTACGTGAAAAACTGAGCAAGACAAGCCCTGTTGAAATTTTTTGACTTTTGGACAAAAAGTCAACAGTCAGAAGTCAATGGTCAATGGTCAAAGTCAACGGTAGGTTAACTGCTGACGCGAGTGCTAACGTAATCTAATGATGCAGACACTGATATGGGCAGGATGACGTCAGTCTAGGGTTGACGTGGACAGACTTGAGGATCTTAGGTGCGTGGGGCACGTGGAGTCTCGATAACTGGCGTGTGGAGGTGCGTGTGAACTACTGGAGGTGCGTGGCAGCGCGTGTTCGACACTCAAAATCTTCAAGCAACACGTGTGGGCGCGTGCCAGGTCCTTTTTGGCTGTTCTTGGTTGGGTTTTTCTCGGGATTGGCTGTTCTATCACCATATGCCTTTGCTTTGGCAATTAGATGAATAGAACGATGAGATCCGAGAGTTGTAGGGACTGTGGGCGTGACGGCAGTGACTCGCTTTTGACAGTGACTACTGGATGAAGGCGAGGGCAGTGGAAGAACGCCGGAGATGTCTACAGGAACCAGAAAATCAAAAGAATGACTCTGATACCATGTTAACAACATAAAGTGAGAAAGAAAGACTAAATAGTCTATATATTAATGTGTGTAACAATAATGTACAATAGAGAGACTTATATAGGTTAGGTATGTGTGCAGTACAAGTAATATGAGTAAACTATAAGTACAGTATACTAGGCCAAGCTCAATGGGCTAATCTAATCTAACCGTATATATTTTTTGTTTTCTTCGTCTTATGGTAAAAGCCCAAGCATATTTATATAGTAACTCTATTTTCATGGCCCTTAGAATCTAATACGAAAATCTCATTATTGTACAAATTTGTGATCGAGGACCTCTGAATGATTTGGGCCTTCACTTGTTTATCCATCCCAGAAAGAGTGGTGGTGAGAACAAAGTGAAACAAAAGACATTTGTTCATGTACCTAAGATATTGTCGCCTCCCATGCACGTACTCCTCCATTATGATTGCTTCAATCCCACACTGTCACTTCACTACCTCTTCTACCTTACTGAACCACCCTATATTGAAGAAAACCCATCTAAACCCACCTCACAAGATCCACCAATTCTCTCAGAAACCCATCAAAACCCCATCTCTTAAAGAGGTTGGCAAGCAAGCAAGCCTTAAAGAAGCTTATCAAATACTAACCCGATTGTTCCCTGACCAAAACCCACTTCAGTTTTGTCCAGAAGAGGCTTATTCTTCAGTTCTTGAGCTCTGTGCAAACAAGAAAGCTCTATCGCTAGGGAAACAGGTTCATGCCCATATGATGAAATCTTGTGCTGTGTGTGATTCTGTTTTTTTGAGTACTAGGCTTGTGTTCATGTATGGTAAATGTGGCTCTATTTCGAGTGCGGAGAAGGTGTTTGATAAAATGCCTCATAGAACGATTTTTACGTGGAATGCTATGATTGGTGCTTATGTTTCAAATGGGGAACCTCTTGGAGCACTTAGTTTGTATAGAGAGATGCGGGTTCTGGGAGTTCCTCTTGATTCTTGTACTTTTCCTTGTTTGCTGAAAGCTTGTGGTGCGCTTAATAATCTCCATTGTGGAGCTGAAATTCATGGTCTAGCTATCAAATGTGGGTATGATTCTATTATATTTGTTGTCAATTCAATTGTTGCTATGTATGCAAAGTGCAGTAATCTTGACGGGGCAAGGCAGCTATTTGATGGTATGACTGAAAAGGAGGATATTGTGTCATGGAATTCTATAATTTCAGCATTTGCAGCAAATGGACAATCTGTAGAGGCATTAGGACATTTTAGAGATATGCAGAAGCTGGGTCTTGCCTTGAACACATATACTTTTGTTGCTGCTCTTCAAGCCTGTGAGGATTCATTCTTTGTGAAACTTGGTATGGAGATCCATGCTGCTGTTTTAAAGGCTAGTCATGATGTTGATGTTTATGTAGCTAATGCTTTGATTGCTATGTATGCAAGATGTGGTAAAATGGATGAAGCTGCTAGAATTTTTTATAAAATGGATGATCAGGATTATATATCGTGGAATACTTTGCTCTCTGGTTTTGTCCAAAATGGTCTATATGAAGAATCTCTAAAGTTCTTCTATGAAATGCAGGATGCTGGTAGAAAACCTGACCAGGTTTCAGTATTAAATGTCATTTCAGCATCTGGTCGATTGGGAAATTTATTGAATGGAATGGAACTTCATGCTTATGCAATAAGAAGTGGATTTGATTCCGATTTGCAGGTTGGGAATACACTAATAGATATGTATGCAAAGTGTAGTAATATAAACTATATGGGCCGTGCTTTTGATAGGATGGCTGATAAAGACTTCATTTCTTGGACAACAATAATTGCTGGATATGCTCAGAGCAAAGCTTATTCAAGGGCCTTAGAGTTGTTCATGAAAGTGCAGAAAGAAGGGATGGATGTTGATGAAATGATGATAGCAAGTATCCTGCTGGCTTGTGGTGGGTCAAACAACATTTCCTATGTCAAAGAAATTCATGGTTACATCTTGAGGAGAGGTTTATCTGATCTTGCGCTACAGAATTCAATTGTTGATGTATATGGCGAGTGCAACAACATAGATTACGCAAAGCGAATGTTTGAATCCATTGAATATAAGGATGTTGTGTCTTGGACAAGCATGATGACTTGCTATCTCCATAATGGGCTTCCAAATGAGGCTCTTGAACTTGTCTACTTCATGAAAGAGACTAGTGTTGAACCTGATTCCATTGCACTAATGAGCTTACTCTCCGCAGCTGCTAGTTTATCTGCCTTGAAGAAAGGAAAAGAAATTCATGGCTTTCTGATTAGGAAGGGCTTCATCATAGAAGAATCTCTAGCAAACTCTCTTGTTGATATGTATGCCCGGTGTGGAGTTCTGGAGAACTCCTATAAACTGTTCAATTGTATAAACCATAAAAGTTTAACCCTATGGACAAGTATGATTAATGCTAATGGAATGCATGGCCAAGGCAAGGCAGCTGTTGATTTATTTAATCAGATGAAGGTTGAAAACATTGTTCCCGATCATATTACTTTTTTGGCACTTCTTTATGCATGCAGTCATTCAGGATTTATCGATGAAGGTAGAAGATTTCTAGAAGTTATGCAGTGTGAATATCATTTGGAGCCATGGCCTGAGCACTACGCCTGTCTGGTTGATCTTCTTGGGCGTGCCAATCGTTTAGAAGAGGCATACCAATTTGTGAAAACTATGCAGATTCAACCTACTTCTGAAGTTTGGTGTGCTCTCCTTGGGGCTTGCCGGGTTCACTCAAATAAAGAATTAGGACAAATTGCAGCACAGAAGCTCTTAGAATTGGGTCCAGAAAATCCAGGAAACTATGTACTGGTTTCCAATGTCTTTGCTGCAAGTGGAAGATGGAAGGATGTTGAAGAAGTGAGAATGAGAATGAAAGGAAGTGGCTTGAAGAAAAATCCTGGTTGTAGTTGGGTTGAGGTTGATAATAAGGTCCATACATTTGTAGCAAGGGACAAATCTCATCCACAGTCCGATGAGATTTATCATAAACTTGCTCAAATTACTGAATCATTGGAGAGCAAAGGAGGTTATGTGGCTCAAACCAAATATGTACTGCACAATGTAGAGGAAGAGCAGAAAATTCAAATGCTTTATGGGCATAGTGAAAGACTGGCCATAGCTTATGGACTGCTTGGAACTCCTAATGGGACCCCTGTTCGAGTCACAAAGAATCTTCGGGTTTGTGGTGATTGTCACACTTTCTGTAAGCTAGTCTCAAAAGTCTTTGAAAGAGAGCTTGTTGTGAGGGATGCCAACAGATTCCATCATTTTGGTAATGGGTTTTGTTCTTGTGGTGACTATTGGTGATAATATTATATCTTTAATTTTTGGCTAAGGGGTGTACAGTTCTCTTGAGATGTGACTAAACATCGAGGGACAAAGTTTGGACTCTTTGTTCTTTGGAGCCAAACTTTTTCCATCCTCAAGCATGTGCAGTCTCAACATCCCACACACATCGTAATTACTATGAATATTCCTGAGGGTGGCCTCAAGAGTTGACTGGATGTTAGTGGGGAGAGTTGAACTGAGATGTCCTTATGAGGATCTTGCATTCAAGGAGCCACTAGACCAATCCATTGGGTTTAATATTTTATCAATATTAGTTGAATTACGGAGACTAACTTATTTCTGCTGCTGGATTATTGGTATTACACATTTACACTGTCAATTGGAAGTGGTAGGGTTCCATTTGTCCACTTGAAGACTTCGAGTCCCCACTCTGCCAATGCCCCATTGCAAAAAAGCCAAGGCAATTGAGGTTAGCACTTCATGGGCTGAACTTTGGGTTAAAGAAACAATCAGCAAAATCATTGTTGGACTGATAGGCAGAGCCTAATTCCAGTTAAAGTAGTAGAGCTCCCAAGCCGAGATGGTTAAAGAGAGCTGCAAATGATGGTTTTCGTTTTCCACCAGCTAATCAAACGAAGAAAAAGCCCCCTGATTCATTTTCCAAATGAAACTAAACTTGTTCTAATTAGGATTAGGTTAATTCTTCCTAATAACGTGATTTTAAACCATTAAATCCAGACCTTACGTTTTTGCTATACAAATGCCCTGCATGATGAATCAGAATGTATTTCTTGATATTTGCAAATTGCTTTTGAGCCAAATAACACTTCTACCTTCCAAAACTATTGGGTGAATGGTGAGATATGGGTCCCTCGAAGACTTGAGTAACTTTGCCAAGGAAATAGCTCACGAGTAAAGTTAAAAGTACTACAAATTTTACTAAATAGATCCGTGCAAATTGATTTGTTAGTTTTAAACATAGAATGAAGAATTAAATAAAAAAAATTATTTATTACATTATTGACATAACACAAATTGTATTTATTATCATGTCACTTTGTAAATAGTTTGTAGTAAAATTGACAATAATTTTAGTATTTTTTCATATATACTTTTGCTTTTTTGGTATTCAAAAAAAAAAAGAAAAAAAGAGAGAAGAAAAACAAAAGTGTTTCCCGTTAACTGTAGCAGGTTAAAGTGAGAAACAAAAAGGTAGAAATAGAAGCAAAACAATAAATTTTGAGACAAAATTGTTCACAGTTTTTTTACTGTGGTTGATATGGCCTGTTACGTTAGTGGTGGGTCTATATATATAAAAGTGATGTTCACCTTACCAAATTGTGAAACTTTGGTGTCTCTGTGATTGCTGAAAGTGAAACCATAAAGTTATTATTGGTACTTGGTAGAGACCAGTACTGGTAGCTAACCGACTAATTAAATTATGCAATCCAAAAGGAGAGGGGGGGGGGGGGGGGGGGGGGGTGCGCCTCATATCATGTCAAGACACTGCAGGCCTATCTTTTGAAACCCTCATGCGCATCCACCGTTTAGAATGTTTGCTTGAGGCAATTACATGTATCCCCTCTTTATATGCCTACTAAACTATATGGATGAGACTATAGGAATAATTGCCTCCAAGAGATGGTAGGTAAGTATGCAATTCTTTCTCTCTCATTCTCAACATGTGAAACCAATGTTCAGAAATCTCTGGCTCTATTTTGTATTGCTGCAGGTGACAAATGTTGGCTTGTTTTGACTTCTGACTTCTGAGAGGCTGAGTAAATGCAATGACAATGTTAGCATACCAAGAGGTGGAAGAGGTTTAATAGGAAAATGGAAAGCCATAGGACCACTTCAGATTAGCACTTTACCGCAACCTTATTCAATATTCATTTACTCAATTTCTGGCTGAGAAGAAGTAGGTAAATACCACAATGCATCCTTCAAGTCTCCTTTAAAAGTTCATATGTACATAATTAAAGAACACTACCTATACTTTGATGAAACCCACTTCATAATGTCAACTACTCATTCTATCAGATAAACAAATAAAGATTGCCAACGTCTCGTCCCTATCAACTTTTCTTAGGGAAGTGGCAAGTGGCAAGTGGCAAGAGAAATGATATTCAAAAATTAGGACAAAATTTAGGTAAAGCACATGGTTGTGTTGGTCATTCAACCACACTGTTGTATTTAACTGTCTTCAAAAAAAAAAAAAATTGTTAATATAAATACATAGTTAAATTTTATTGAAAAAGTTAGGGTTTAACACCTAAAAAACTATATTTAAGTTTTATTCTTCAATTTAATACATTGAACCATTACCTAGATCTTGGGCAAAGTTCACAAGTTACTAGATTTGGACTAACCAAAATCTTAGATTTGGATAAGTGTAATTAGCTACGTGCAATTGCACTTTAATGTGAGATAGAGAAATTAAAAAGGTAAAAGGGTAAAAGATTTTATAATTCAAAGGTTGAGAGTCAAAGTGAACTTTTTAAATTTTGATAGATTGAAAGTATCTCAATCCTAAGATCACCGCTTCCTTAATGATTTAATGGTGATCTAATCTAAAAATAAGCTCATTTGGATTGAATATCAAACATCTTTTAGCTTAATTAGTAGAACCCACAATTCATATAAGATAAATGAATATCATATCACTGAATAAAATGTCTAATTAATATATAAGTTAATCTTGACTTGATATTTTGCTTTACATTTATAACTACTGTACAAGCTCATAACATGAAGGCCAAGTGTAAGAGCCAAAGAAAGAGAGAGTGTTGTGAAATTTTAAAGTACTCGCAAGTGTACGAACCATACCGAAATATAATTTGACAAGAACGAGGTCGAACCCACAGGGATTTGAATGAACGTATGAAAATTAATTAAATCTTAACCAAATTATTCCTAATCTAGTTTAATAAAAATTGGTTGCAATTAAATAAACTAAACAAATAATTAAACTAAGCAAAGATATAAAGCAAAAAAAAAAAAGATGTAAACAATCAAGGGAAAAGAATTAAGGTTTTGGAATTTACCTTGTAAGTAATATCAGCATATATTTATGATCATTAATTTTTCCTAACTCACTACATGATAATCTAGAAATCAATCTTGCTATCATGGAAAATATTCTCATTAAGATCCTTATTTTAAAAATCAAAAGCATGTTCTTCTTCGTTTCTTAAGTATAAAATCAAATTATCAGTTGTATCTGTAGCCAAACAAATCATAAGATATATCTAATTCTAAAAATTAAATTATAAATTGTATCCGTTGACATACAAATCACAAGCAATATCAAATTTCATAATCAAGAATTAATAAACTAAGCATTCAATTAATTAAGACAAATCCTAAATCATGAGAAAAACATGATTGAACTCATATCTAGAATCTCATCTTAGTCAATTGATATGAAGCAAGAACAATTTAAATCATTAAAAAATAACTATTGTGGGAAAAATCAAATCACATAAATATTACTGATAATCTTTAACAAAGTTTCATCCTCAACTCTAATTATAAATTTAGCTAATCATAGTAATTGAAAGAAAATACAAAAATAAAATACTAAACATTAAACTAGAAAAATAATTAAAACTAATTGTCATGGAAGAGGTAGCTGCACTCTCTATGTTTAGCCCTTAGCCCTAGCACTAGCCTCCCTGTATTTTGCCCTAAAGAACCTTTAAATAGGTAAAGGAATCCTATTACAAATTGAATTTCCGTTTGGAGAAAATCCCAGATTTTTAGGCTTCAATTAACCAACAATTTTGGCTCATTTAACGTTAGAATTCGGACTTTTAGTAAACTACAAAGTTGTAGCCCCTTAAGTTAACTTTCCAGCCCAACTTTAATCATCTTGATTCGACATCTGACCCAAAAGTTATGCCAAAAATACTAAATGATGTGCAAGCTAGAATCCTAATCAGAATTGGACTTGGATTTGGTGCAAATTTCTCTTGATTCTTTACTCAAATTGGACTTAAATTTAATTGGGTTGGTCTTCTCTCGAATTCATGCCTGGCTGGATGTAAGTTGGCTTGATTCAATTGGCCTAGCCCCACTTTGCATGTAAAGCCCTTATTACCTACAACACAAAGATATTATATAATCAGTCACAAAATAACATAAAAATAAGGCTAAATATGTAGATATGTGAGTACTTTATTGTATATATTTCATGCACATCAGAGAGACTAAGATCGAAATTGAGACCATCACGGCAAAAATCGTGACCTAAAAGATCTAAGACGTGGAGACCTAATTGGGGCATGGGTGTGTTGCAGTGGTCAATTAAGTATGGTGGTGGGTGAGGGTGGTTGGTTGGGTGAGGGTAAGTGGTTCGGTGGAACGTGTCTATTGCTTAAACTTAAACGTGAATATCCCTTGAGGTGTTAAAAGTTATGACAAAAAAATCTAGGGCGTAAAATATTTTATGTCAAAACCCCTTCTATTTTATGATTAATTTGACAATATTGTCAAGTTGATTTGTATTTTTAGGAATCCTACGGTCTGTTTGGTTATATTATTTAAATAATATAACATGTATTTTCATAACATTTTTTTATTTATATATATTTTTACAACACTTAAATAACGTTACTATAATAATATTATTAAACGGCCTCTGAACACCACAAATGGAGAAAATGTTTTTCATAAATTAATTTTGGTTGAAACAAACGGAACCTTGGATGGTAATATAAAATTTGGATACAAATTATTTTTATTTTTATTTAAAAAAAAAAAACCTTTTTGGATCATAAATCTTATCCGGATTATTTCTTAAAAAAAGGAAAAAAAAAGAAAAAAGAAAAAGAAAAAGGGAAATTACCTTGGAATCTCCAATCTGATCTCATTAAGGCTAGGAAAAAACAAAGATATTAAATAAAACTTGATAAAACAAGGGTTGTCCTTGTCCTAGTTCACAGGTCTAGCTATTATTAGGGTTGTCCTTGAGTCGCAGACTCTGTAACTATTAGCCAGGCGTCAAAAACGAACCGTGCATGGCATACAAAGGTCAGCTTTGACATTTCAGAAGAGCAACCAATCAATTCAAACCACGTATCGATTCTCTGTCTGATCCAAGGGCTTGGGCTTGGGCGTGATTTGAAAGGAAAATGCCGAGAACATCGAAAATTGAACAATTTTGTGCGTGAGTTGTAATGGTGAAACGGTATCTGTTTGTGAGAACGCTCCTTTTTTTTTTTTCTTATATTGGTTTCCTTTCATTTAGGTGTGCCGGCAAGGGAGCGAGAATGCTATATATTAATAAATTATTTTTTTCTAAAAAAATAAATATTTGTAAACTATTTTAAGAAATATTTTATAAAAAAATAATTAATTATTTTTACATATTTTTCAGTTTTTCATAAAAAATTCCTCGAACCTAATTAAAAATACCATTGAACTATATATAAAGCTTTTGGTCTCGATTCCTAGAATTTGAAGAAATTTTGTAACAAGCTCAGTCATAAGGAACTTCACAATTGTTATAATAGTTGTTATTAGTAGATAAAAAAGTATTTTGATGATGAGCTAGATAAAAACCAATAAAAACTTATTTACGTAAATGTTACGAAAAATGTTGTAAAATTGTTATATATAACTCTAAATGTTAGTGACAATTTTTTCTTTTTCCTTTTTATATTGTTTAGATAAATACAATAGATTATAATTGTATGATACATAAGAATATATATATATATATATATATATATATATATATATATATATATAGGTTTGGATAAATGTTGGTCACATGTTGAGCTTGTTTGACCATATTGCTTTTATATAATTGTGGGAACACTTCCCCAATTAATCGGATTTATCCGCTTTGGGGAGCCAGTCCCTCACGGTTTATCGGCTCGTCCCCGAGTGTGGGTAGGACCAACCAAGGGCTAGACCTTGTAGTTGTAATCGCAAGTCCCACATCGGTTAGAGTTCCCTCCCACATGTGTAGTAGTGGTACACATATGGTCGCTCCAGAAGCTTATAAACCATATGTGGGAGGGAACTCTAACCGATGTGGGACTTGCGATTACAACTACAAGGTCTAGCCCTTGGTTGGTCCTGCTCACACTCGGGGACGAGCCGATAAACCGTGAGGGACTGGCTCCCCAAAGCGGATAAATCCGATTAATTGGGGAAGTGTTCCCACAATAATCGTACACGAATATTACGATAATAATCTTGTATGTGACTAAGTATATAATGTTACCATAATTGTTGGGTATGTTGTCAAAATTCTAATGCTATCTTAGAATCATAAGATCCTCCTATCATATTCTATAAAAATGATCCTATAATGTAGAATATTTTTTGGGTTAGGATTGGCATGTGATGGCAATCTTAGATGATGGAACGTAAGATTTTACGATTTTTCTCTATAAAATATTTACGATCCTACCCCATAGAATCAATTGAGATTGATGTAAGATTGTTTATATAGCCTCCAAGTAAAATAACCAACATCCATTAAAGTTATTATAATTATTTGTAATTATGTTTCTCAATGGTGAGATTAAGATTGTCCAATCCTATTGATCTAAGTTGTAATTTCTTATAATTTAGTCAAAAAGAAAAGTGTGCTTTAACTTGTTATTACTTTTTAGCAATATTTTAATTAATTATTTAAAATTTCTCGATGAATGGGAAGTAGCATTACAATCACCCCAGAACATGTATTGATAATCAAATCAGTTGAGAGAGAGAAAGAGAAATACAAAACTACCTTCACAGATGAACCAATATAAGAATAAGTTTTGTGTCACATAAAATGACACAACAAATGGGCGAGTTGTGGTTGGTGGAAGAGTGTCCCCACGTGGACCCACCACCACCCCTTCACCAACCACAACTCGCCCATGTGGCGAGTTGTAGATTTGTTGTACCATTTTATGTGGCACAAGACTTATTCCTAATATTAGGCACTACAAAGATTTTTTCTTTTTATTATTATTATTATTTCATTTTGCTTTCTAATCACAAACAACAATTAACACTATTTGAAATGTTTATTGCTCCTTCAAGTTTTTTGCTTCATTCTCTATCTATGGTGGCTATGCATCTATCATATGCCACCCAATAGTTTATCGGGTATATAGTTATCACAATTCATACATTGTGAGACATGTGTGATTAAGACTCAAGACCAGTAGTTGGACATATGCAAAGGGGTCCAAATTCTTTGATAGGATTAAAATATTGAGACAAACTTTAAACACATTTGATTTGAAATTTTCCATCTATATTGCTATTTAAAGAGGGTGAAGGTCATGATTATAGAGTAACACAACTAGTAATCTGAGAATAAATTAGTTATAGGGAAAAAAACATGTGCAGTGTTAGGAAAAATTGGCAATCTCTTAAAAAGTCCGGTTAATGGGAGTTGAAGCCCATTACTTAAATTTAGTTCTTTACTGTAACCGATTAGCTTGTTAATGTGTATCGAAGACCATTGGTTAAGGTAACAATTTTTATTTTATTTTTAGATTCTCAAAAAAAAAAAAAAAAAAAGGATACAATTTTTATTTTGTTTGATCAGGCTTTTAAAAATGGTCGCACAACAATCTTTCAGTCGGTATTTATTTACTAGGTTTTGATAATTTGTAATGTAAGGAACTACTTTTTTTTTTTTAGAAGCATAATGTAAGGAACTACTGTATTTAAGTTTTTAACCTTTTGTATTGTAAGGAAGAGTGGTATTAAATTCTAAAAAAAGGAAGAGTGGTATTCCTTTTATTTTTTTATTTTTTTAAAGAAGAGTATTTATTAAGGCTTTCAGTTTTATGACAAGTAATCCAAAAAAGCATTGAGATTCTAAACAAAGTTGTACTCAACCCAATAATTGCAACTCACTACCCCTTCTGCCCCTCCTCTCAGGAGGAACAGTCATTTTGAATCGTTTTTTGTACAATCCCTATGTTCATCTACTCCTCAGCCTAGCCTTACTACTGTAACTACTGTGAACATGAGAGAGAGAGAGAGAGAGAGAGGTTCAGGCTCAGAGGGCAGTGAAACAGAGCCACAGAGTCCCCCACTGTGACCTGCCAGGCCGCCCTATATTTCTACCACCTGTACCTAATACTCTCCCCACTATACATCTATTGCCAATAGCTGCTTCTTAGCTGTTTTATCTTTCTTCTTTCTTAGCTTGGCCAACTCACATATAATGATGCTTTCTTTATTTCACTGTTTCACGAGGTGGGCTATGTCTTTATGATTCTCTACCTCTTTAACATCTGTCTCTTAATCCTTTTTGTATAAATATAACTATCACCCACTGTCATTCATGCATTCAACTCTTTTAGATTACTTTTATAGATTGGGATCCCTTATTTTTTTTAATCTTTGCATTCACCGTTTCTCTCTCTCTCTCTCTCTTTCTTTGCTTCTTAAACAATAAGCGCAACTTCACTTTCCTTGAATTTCTTCTATAAATTAGCATACTTTCTTTTCTTTTTCTTTTCTATTTTGGTAGAAAACGGTTTACCTATCTATAAAGCTCGGTATCTTACTTCTTGGCAAATACTGATAATATTTCCTGGTTTATGCAATATATAAAAAAAGAGAGATAGAATAAGATATTTTGTTTTATTTTTAGATGTGGGGATGTGCAAAATTAGAAAAGGAAAAAGAAAAAGAATTCTAAGATTGCATACACATGCATGTTTTTGGTCTGTTGTTGATAACCTTTAGTTCCTGGTTTATGCAAGTTTTTTGTTTTTGTTTTTATTCTTCTGGGGTGTTTTCAAAGTGAGGAAAGGAAAAAGAAAAAGCTTCTAAGAAGCATGCATTTGCATGTTTTCCTCTTTTTGCTTGTAGGAATGTAGGATCTTTTGTTCTTTTTATAGAAGTTCATGAATATCCTTTTTCTTTTTCCTCTTTGCCTTCTTCTAGAATTATTTACTTTCATTTTACTCAGTCATTGGCATGGTCATGGATGCTAGGGATCGAGTTGACCTATTCTTTTTGTAAAGTATATATATATTCAAGAAGAGATGTTCACAAAGGAAAAGGTGAAGCTGCCAGCATGATCTAGCTTTGGTTAGCATATATGACTGAGATGATAATACTAACCCTAACTAGGTCATGCTCTGACAGCCTCACTCCTTCCTATTTGGGGACCCATTTGGTTCCAAACACACTCCAAATCTTATGGGGAAAAAGCATAAAGTAAGTATGAGAAATCACTGTTAAGTATAGTATATTCCTCCCTCAGTTTCTGTTTATGCCCGGCGTGCGTTCTTACTTTTCTTTTTAACTTTGCTTTTAGTTTCTTTTCTCTTTTAATTTTGCTTTTGTTTCTAATTTGTTACCTGCTGTAACATTTAACAGGGGTTGCCTTTTGCCTTTCTCTTTTGCCAAGTCAATGGGATTGGTCTCATGATGGTTTATTTATTTGTGCAGAGAGATGCGGTTCAATCAAGAACAAGAGGTAACCGAAAGTGTTGTCTTAGATAAAAGTATAGAAGTGGAAAAGAATATATGACTGGCTCTAACTAGTTTGTAGATAAGACTTTGTTGTTGCAATGATGCGGTGAAATGGAGTTTCATAATCATTAGTAGTTATGGGATGTTTTTTCAAGTCAATTAAGCTTCATTTCGCAAATTGAACTTGGGCGTTTCCTGTTCGCTAACAAAAGTTGTTTTATGTTACATACATAATGCTTAATTTTGGTTGAGATCTGCCGAGTTTACAGTGCATCTTTCACCATTGAGATGTTTATAATTGTTTAAATTTTGCCGCATTATATCAATAAAGAAAGTCTAGGGACTTTTTTTTTTTTTTTCCAAAACCTGCAGAAATGATAAATTATAAATAGTAAAAGGATTTTGTTAGGATGGAATTTAATTATTCAGAGGTCTTTGTTAAGGTAGAATTTAAATTATTTCGTAACTCGATTGAGCCACTTCTCAACTCAAAGGTTTATATTTTTATTAATTTTTGCTATTTTTCAATACGTGTGTACTTCTTTGTTACCTCCTTGACTGGTTTTATTTTATTTATTAAGGCACCTCTCGACAAAACATAGGTAATAACGGCGAGCGCTAATTATTACCCTATATAGAATTATCTCTACATGTTGTAAAAATACTTACTAAATTATGTGTTTTCCTAACAAAATTGTTATCAATTACTTCAATTAGATGACAAGCAACAGGGACAAACTAAATAGGACAAATATTAGTGTAAAAATTTGACAAATTGGCTGATGATATCATGTGGACTTCGCCAAAATCCTAACAAATCTATTTTGGAACCAGAAACTACAAATAAACAATAAAAAATTAGGGCCTGTTTGTGTTATCAAAACTTGTCTTAGGTGTTTTCAAAAACTTTGGGCTGTCGGTAACTGTGTTTGAACAACACAACATGTATCTAAAACACTTCTACATCTATAAATTTTCACCGCATTTAAATAATGTTGCTAGAACAACATTAGAACAACATTACCGAATATGTTGGGATTCTAGTCACCTCAAACATTTAAGTTGAATATGTTTGGTACATTATCTCATCTAAGTTTTTTTTTTTCCCATGAATCCCTTTTCTCTTCCAATAAAAAACTGCCCTCACCCACCACCAAACCCAAATAAAACCCACCAAATCAAGATCCATCACCACTAATTTGAGAGTTAAATTGTATATGAGAGAGAGCAAATCCAGCAACAATCTCAACTCAGCTATTGCCACAGCAAATAAGATTTAGGAATAGTACTTGTTATTTAGGTTTTCTTTTTTAGGTTTTGTTATATGGATTTTTGTTGTTATATGGATTTATTTTTGTATATGAGATGAAAGTGTATTTTTTAGTTAAATAGTTACATTGTTAAATCTTAAAAGGAGAACTTAAAGAATAGCATCTAAAATACGGTACTTGAATTTTGTCTTTAAAAAATGCTACTGAAGTATTTACAAAACTGTCACCAAAATCAGAAAACGGGAATTGAAGACTGGTGGGAGTAGCTTCATAAAAATCAGTTTTGCTAAGTAAACAATGGGATTGGCTTTTCAAAAAGAGTTTCTGAAAACAGGTATAGATGCGTGGTGTGATGCTCGCCAGTTTTTTATTTTTAAAACAGAACTTTTTTTTTAATTATTTTATTCTATATTTATTTTCAAAAATTATTTTATTTGGGAGAGGATATTTTCATCGGTATGCTTGATTTAAAATTTAATTTGCGTGAGGGTATATTATACCCTAAAAAATATAAGTTAGAAATTGAAAATAAATTATCTTAATCGAGCATCTAACTAAGAGTGTCAATGTTCGGTCCAACTTGCGAACATGACAAGAAATCAACACGTGTTTTTTCAGATTAGGGTTAGGTCTTAATGAGTTTGGGTCATAAACAGGTCAACCTGAAAGCGATACGATAAAAAATGTGTCATAAGTAAGTCAACTTGCGTAATCTGCAATAGGCATGTTTGACATGTCAATTTATTGGTATCAATCTGAAATGATCCACTTAACACAATCTGTTTAACTTGTATAATAAATAAATATTTATTTTATTTTAAATTTGTCAAATATCTTTTATATCCAACATATATTTTAAATTGAAAAAGAAAAGTGAGTAGTTATAAAAATTTACAAGGGATATAATTGGAAATTGAAACTTTACAGACCCTACAACTACTAATATATATATATATATATATATATATATATATATATATATATTTGCATAGAACTTGCACAATAAAATTGGATGAGCTTGTTGAAGATGTTATGAATTTGGATATCAACAAAGAACCTATGGATGATAATTGTGGTTATAGTTAGGATTAGTCTATTGTTTGCTCAAATTCTTTCAATATTGATACTTAGCATTTAATGAGTTCTAAGGATATTATATTTTTGTTGAACTATGTTATTTTATTTTTGTTAAACTTTGTTATTTTGAATCTGGGTTGAAGTGTATGCACTTCTTTTAGAGTGTAAAGAACTTATTTTTAGATGAATGTTATATTTTTGTTAAACTATATTATTTTGAATGTGGGTTAAAAACCTGAAGAGTATGCATTGCTTTTTGGGAGGTAAAAAGAATTATTTCTAGATGAATGTTATATTTAATATTATACAGGTTGAAATGAGTTGTGTTACATTCATGTCAATCCAACATGACTCGTTTATTAAACGTGTCAAATGGGTTGGGTCAGGTCAACCTGTCTTATTAACAGATCGGGTTAGGGTTCAAAGATCATGACACGATTATTAAATGGGTCGGGTTAGGGTTGAGCCATTTAGTCGAATATTCCTACCTCGACATGACACGAACTCGATACGCTAACTCGAATTGACACCCCTACATCTGATCATAACATACCTATTTATGAAAACAAAAATAAATAAGACCAACAAATATAATTATATATTGGACAATTAATAATGATTCACTTAGAAAAAAAAAGAGAAAATTTATATAGTTGCATGTAAGAAAATAAGTTAAAATAAAAAGATAGCGCCAATACTTTATTGGATGATGTTTCGGTTTGGTTAGAGAAATATTTGGAAATCTTGCACTATCAACTTATTGTCCTTAGATTATTGATTGAAAGGTGGCATTGAGATTAAGTGCAATATTGCACTTGATGCAATACCTATGAATGATTGTGATTGATAGTTGTAAAAAATAACTTTCAATCTCAACTATTGATTCAAAAAAGTTAAGAAAAAAGTAAAAAAAAAGAAGTAAAAAGTGAAAGTTAAAAACATGAAAAATTAAATAAATTTGTAAGAGGAAATGGATGAATTGCACCTAGGTATTGCATTGGATCCTAATCCTGAGAGATGATTTGCTAAATTAAGTTGGCTATTGATTAGTAGAGAGAAGGAATAAGAGGGTTACGATAGTAACAAGGTGTGAGAGGAATGTTGGAGAGAGAGAGAAAGAGTCCTAGCTCTCGTTAAAAAAAAAAAAAAAAAAAAAAAAAAAACTTTGTTTAAATCATGAAAATGAGATTTTTGAAAAATTGAAACTATTCAAGGGTGGAAAGAAAAACTTCTATCTCAAGTAGGGAGGGAAATCTTGATCAAGGCCGTGGTTCAAGCTATTTCAACATATACAATGAGCTGTTTCAAGCTCTCAGAAGGTTTATGTACCAAAATTGAGAGCTTGATCTGGAAATTTTGGTTGGGACAAAAATGTGATAGAATAAAAATTCACCAGGTCAAATGGGAAATGCTATGTCATGCCAAAGCTGAGGGAGGTATGGGTTTCAAGGACCTTGCTCTCTTTAATGACGTGTTGCTAGCAAAATAGGCATGGATATTGCTACATAACAAGGACTCACTCTTTTATTAGGTTTTCAAATCCAAATTTTTTCCCAATTGTTCAATCTTGTAGGTCCCCGAATCAAATGTAGGATCATATGCATAGCGCAATATACTAAAAGGTTGTGATGTCCTTTTGAAGGGTGCTCGATGGAGAGTGGGTAATGGAGAGACAATCGGGGTGTGGCTAGATGCTTGGCTACCTTCACACAAACACCCAAGGATCTTAGTTCCAATGGTGGCTGGTTTTGAAGATTCCAGCAGTCATTCCACAGTGAGATTAGATCTGAATGTCGGGTTATGGAAGTTGATTTGGGGTTTATCTATCCCAAATAAAGTGAAAAAGTTCCTATGGAGATCCTGCCGAGATGCTCTCCTTGTCAAGGTGAACCTAAAGAGACGAAAGATAATCCCTACAGACACATGTGAGCACTGTAATGAAGAAGCAGAGAATGTGATTCATGCACTTTGGGAATGTCCAGCAATTTCACAAGTATGGAGATCGTTGCTTGAGTTCGGATTTCATGACTCTCAGAATTTCTCCACCATTTCGAACATCATCCTATACGCTTACAAGGAAGATAAAAGCTTGGAGAAGATGACGATGTTGATGTGGACAGTCTGGTTTCGTAGAAATTGGATGCGTGTGAAGAATATAGACTATCCCATCTCACAAGTTGCCTCAAATGCATAACAAGCATTGCAGGAATTCCAACAAGCAAACCGTGTGGTTTCAACATTAGTGGCGGCTCATTCACAACCACGAAACAGTGGTCTCCACCCCCCCCCCCCCCCAAAACTCCCTGAAGGTCAATTTCGACGGAGCGATATTTAAAGATATAAACAAAGTCGGTATAGTTGTTGTTGGACCGTGTGCCTTACCAATCCATCCAATGACCAATTGGTGAAGGATAAGGGGGCACACGTTTTTTATAGCATTCGATCGTAGACCAAACCCATTGGTATTGGAGCGAATTGTGAAATCCCTCACAATCCCTCCCTCACAATGCGACTCCAACAACTCGAACCTATGACCAGGCTCTGATACTACTTGTCGGACCGTGTGCTTTATCGATCCATCCAATGACCAATTGGTGAAGGATGAGGGGGCACACATATTTTATAGCATTCGATCGCAGACCAAGCCCATTGGTATTGGAGTGTATTGTGATATCCCTTACAGGTGTGGTGATCTGAGACAATCAAGGTGAGGCCATAGCTTCTTTATTGAAGCAAATCCCTCTACCCTTTAGCTTGGACGTGGTGGAAGCTTAGGCAGCAGCGAGAGCCATAGCTTTTGCTCTGGAAATTGGGTGTAGCTCCTTTGTTCTTAAAGGTGATTCAGACTCCGTGATCAAGACACTCAATAGTGAAGAGGAGTCTCTAGCCCCATTTGGTCACATTTTCACCTCAGCCAAATCAAAAACAGATGCCAATTGTATCTCTTTCTCCCATGTATGTAGACTTGGTAACTTTGTTGCACATAACCTAGCTAAACATACTAGCCGTTATTCGGTGTGAATATAAGGTGTTCCTTCACATTTTTACTATGTACTTCTAGCCGATTTGGGCTAACATTTCTAAAATTTCCAAGATTCATTCTCAAAAAACAAAAAAAACAAAAAAACAAAGAAAAAAAAAAGTTAGGTATGTGAAATATAGGTTTTACATTTATCACTAGGCACTGAGAAATATTCTTAAATTTTAAAATCTTTTCATTAAAAAAATTAAGAGAATTTGCTAGCTAAATGCTTATTTACTTATTTACTAAAAATGGATATAATTATAGATGAAAAAGTGAAGTTCTAAAAATAGTATACAGGTTAAATAAGCTTCAAAAAAAAAAAAAAAAAAAAAAAAACCCTAAACTAAATGCATACTATAGTGATTAGTTGGAGTGGCAGTTCCTTTATGCTAAATGTGTACGAGTACGAATATTCAAATGCATGTGTAAAAATCCTTTGTTCCAAACTGTGCTCTGGCTTTTGTGAAATAGTAGCAAACTTTCCACATGCTGTACTTATGCAAGATAACAAGAACCAAGCCTGTTTTGTAGTTTAGTGTTCTTTTCCAATTCTTTTTTTTTTTTTGGTAAACAATTATTGTCCAATTCTTTCTATTAACAGAATCTTGGTTTAAATTCCCCTCTCCCACTTATTTTAATTTAAATAATAATAAAAAGTCGTGTGACCTTCTTTATAAGGAGAACCATGGTTGAAACTGTCTTTTCCTTACATATTTTAACAATTTATCAAAAAGAAAAAGAAAAAGAGCAAAAATGCCTAGGGCATATGTTGTTGATACAGTACTAGTACCAGAGACTATGCAAGCTCATTAATGAGCTTTAGTTGATTGTGGGCTGGAACACATGGGTTCTGAGCAACTCAACAGTATTTGCAGCTTGCTTATCAGCATCAGCTTGTTTTTGCTAGTTGGTTAATATAATTTTCATAAAGGAGAGTGAAATTTGTATTTAAATTGTGTATATATCATCACTAACAATACATTTTTAAGCATTTGGTTAACTAGGGAATCATTTCAGTTCTTACCTTCTTAATTAGTGTGTGAACTACTGTGGATGAATCGAGACGCAAAAGGAAACTTGAATGTCAATGAACAATGATCAATAATGGAACACGAACAACCAAAAGATAGTACCAATTTATGATGTGGTCACAAGCCTCACAACTCACAGGTAGTGAAACAGTATCTGTACTAGAGAGAAAATAAAAAAATAAATAAAAATACAAAATACAACAGGGCATCTTTGTAATTAAGTGGGAATGGGCCAAGTAGTACTAATACTCTCTCTCTCTCTTTCCCTTTTGCTAGTTTGCATGCTAGACTTGTTTTAGTAGGGTTGCCTTCGAGTTTCTATTTTTATCCCTGGAATCTTTTTTAATGTTTGGCAAGTATCGCTGGAATCTTCTATTGCTTGATTTGAGATATATTTACTTTTTTGTGTTAATGTTTTTTTTTTTCCCCGGAGAGGGGGGGTTTGAAAGGAAGTACGATATGATTAATGTCTGCACCAAATTTTCTTTCTACAATCCTAATCATATTGTCTCTTGATTATTTCTGTCCAGATTTATGAAATAAAAAATAAAAAACAAGGGAAAGTGGAAACTACATATTTAGCAAAGAAAGAATGGAAAAAAAAGAAGTGAAAACCACACAAATTGAATGAAGAATTGTAAATATCAACGATATATCTAAGTTATATATATTTTATAGGTTGTCGCTTGATTGGCTGATATACTATGATAATGGCTATGTAGTAATCTTATCTTCTCAATCTTTAACAAAGTGCATCGAAGTTGGTATGAGATGACACGTGGAGGACATAGACCATAGTAATATATAGACATGCATGAACAAAGCTTGCTACACTATTATTGTTTTGAAAAGTCAATTAAACTATATTAATCAAACTCAAATACCCAATAATCTTCAATAATTGGTTTTTCTTTTTGGGGTGGGGAACACCTAAGATAAGATACAATAAATGGTCTTGAGATTCCACAATTTGGTGTAATTGAATACTAATTTTTAGGGTTTTATTCATGCAATCATTTTTTTTCTTCACACTTGTTTTCACACTATCAGATTACAATCTCACTATCTCGTATGTTTGTATAGAAAAATACAACATAGTAGCTCTAAAATAGTACCACCATCCCTTTCAGAAATGTCATGGATTTCATTTCCAAGATTTTTTGTATGTACTGTTTATCTACATGAGTATGTGTCATTGTGGATGTATATATTTAGTTATTGACACTCATCGATCATAGATTCTTTTTATATATTTTTCTAAAATTTCTCTAGAAAAGTTAGTTGAAAGTGTGAATGCATTAAATTACCTACAAATCATGTCCGATCGATGTGTCAGCTCCTAAGGGCTAAATCCAAATAATTTAATTTAAGAGCTATTATTTCAACTATATATGTCAAGATATGATCATATATATGAACACTCCATTCAAAGTGGAAATCTAATTTGGATTTTTTTTTTTTCAGAGCCAATCTAAGTTGGATTTGTGAGGATGAAAAGTTGGAAAAACCTTTACATGTATAGCATCATAGTCTTGTCACGATATTAATTGACTGCTAGCAAGGGGGAGGGGCAGGGGTGGAATTGAGCTCTTGCGGCAAAATGAAGGTAAGTAATTATGTCGATCAGAATTCATTACACAAGAAACCATACATATGATCCTAATGGATTTTGTAATTTGGTGTTATTATTATTTCTTACTAGTTTAATTTTTATTTATTTCTCTATTTTTGGTAAGTAAGGGTAGCAGAGGAAGAGGACTACTAGTGTTAGAAACTTAGAATGCTTAGGATATTCTAATAAATAAATAGATAATGATTTTGTAGAATACCATATTATGGTGGTTTTGTAATACCATGAGCTACTATAATTTTAAGATTATTTTACTAAAACTTTTTTTTATATACCCAATGTTGAGTTACTTATGATATACAATTATATATGTATAATAAAGATGTAGCTACTAATTAAGAGTTTTCTAATATAGATGTAGGCTATTACATTGATCCACACCCCAAATCTAGATTCATGGGGATTCCATCTATATATATAGATTCCCCATATTTGCATTTGTGTTGTAAGGACCCAAGGAAAAACAATAGTCACATTTGTAAAACACACTCAGCTAATTCAATATCAATTTGGGGCACATCACACAGTTCCACTTAGAATTTCTATTTCAGTATCATACACTCTTATGCATTGATTCAATTCCGATCGATCATGCACTTCCTTGAGGTTGCACAGACACGCTTACAGCTCCGAAGACAACCTTCGCATGTGCTTAGATCCCTTACATGCTAGTTTCATCTTGGCAACGCGCTTGGCCAATTATCTGACTTCCATAAGATTTTGCCTCTTATAGTACAGATTCTTCGTAGACTTCTGTGGTATTAGAATTTAGAATTACGATACTAAGCCTAATACTGAAATGTATATTATAAGTCTCCTATAATGTACATTTCAATATATTAAAATATGTAATCATGAAGTTCAGCAAATTTTTTTTTGAGAATCAAGAGCTTTTTATCAGAGATTAATTTGTGTTGTTAGAGGTTGAAGCATTAATTTACTTTTATAGTTTTGTTTTCTCTTTCTACATGATTATGTATATTTTCTTTTCTTCCAAACGAAACGCATATAAGATCTATTTTTAGTTTTTTATTCAAACCCACCCCATAAGTTTGCCGAAAGCATATCCCTGCAGCAATAAGACACGATAACAAAGTTAATTAAGGACAGATGGAAGCCAGGGAAGATCCTTGAACTAACCAATAGAATCCAACTAAGTACAGTGTTCCATGGCGATCTAACAACTGAACCAATCAATTTCAATGTATCCTTCCAATGTACCCAACAATTATTTAAAAAATTTAAGCATATAGGAAAAGTAGTTTGTTTTAACGTTAAGAATCTTATTATAATGTGAAGTAGTTAAACATGGCTCATGAAACTCAAATCAAGCCAAGATGTGAGGAACTTTTTCTTTGGAATATTATTGTTTTCCACTTTTTGATACTTTGATATGGAATGACTCTGCATGCGTCTATTGGTTCCATCTCTTAAACCTACCAAAGGGATCAAAACAACTTGAAAGAAACAGAATGTCAAAATCATAAATCACTTTATTGGAATACGTTTATGTCAATTTCTTACTTTGCTTGTGCCTCTGATCGTTTACTTTACAGAGCAGACTCCAAAATGTTACTTAATCCATAGTAATGTCTTTTTAACATTGCTTTTAATGTGTATCTGACACCACTTAGATGCAGAAGAAGCAGGCCCCTAACAAATGGCATTCCATGTATATATAAAGATAAGAACAGACACAAAAAAAGAGTTATCTTCACTCGAACAAAGTGAAGATACTTAAAAAGAAACGAAAACAAAGTACACCCTACTTTTTTTCGTAAGTGTTGAGATAATAAGTTATTAAGAGCTTATCAAGGATGGTAAAAATTTTCACGTTTAGCATCTACAAAATTAACTTTATAATATTTAACACATTATTTTTCATACATCTAATATTAAAACTTCTATTTTTTTATTTATAATTTCATTAAAATATTGTTTATTTATCATTTTTTATTCTTTTTTATTCTCATCACCCAACCACCCCAAACCCGCACAAAGCCTCCATAAACTCATGGCACAACCCACCGACCTCAACCCACAACACCACCCACGACACACCAACCTACGACACACGGCACACCAACCCACTTTTCCCTCTCATTCTCTCTCTAGCCATAACTAGCACCGCCTCAGCCACAACAACCATGCCTCAACCACCTTCAGCCACTGTCACACCCCAACCATCACAATCACAACAAATTGCAACCCACTACATCCAAAAAAAAGTATATATAATCACCCAAAACCACCATCATTGCCTCCCACAACTTGCAAATCAAAACCCCACCACCGAATCAATCAACCCACACCCACCTCTTAGCCATCCCGATCAACCCAACCACCGAAATCAAAACCCGCCGAAATCCATCAAAACCCACGAAATCAAACCCACAGATATCAAATCTCAAAACCCACTACAGCCCAACCACTATAGCCTAGCCACACCTAGCACTGCAGAGGGAGAAGAGGAGTTTGCCGGTGTGGGTTGAGAGAAAACCAAAAAAAGAAAAGAAAAGAGAGAGAGGACTTTGTGACGGTGGGATTTTTTATTTTACAATTCAATTACAGTGGGCTATTATAGATGACAGCTCACTGTAGCTGTGTGTTAAAATTTTTGGTATTTGAAATCTTTGATGTAATGAGTATTTTTGTGTGTTGGTGGTAAAATTTGGCTTTTAGCATTTTTAGCATTCTTGATAATAATGCTGTAATAATATATATATATATATATATATATATATATATATATAAAGTAGTTTTATTGTTGGGTTTATATGAAAATCAATGACAACTTATTAATTTAGAAGTTGTAATAATGTTGCAAAGGAAAAAAAAATTAAAAATTGTGCACACACAAGAATTTGTTAGGTAGAGATGCTTATTATTAAACTTTTCAATTTTCTCTTAAATTTGGTAGGAAACCATGCAAATGGTCCCCCATAGACTTATTTTGCAACATATGGTGTTTACACAGAGAGACAGAGAGAGAGAGAGAGACCCACATTAAAGTGAGTAAAGTCTCTATGTCAATTTTAGAACTGCACACTGCCTTGTCTGCATGGTGGTGTGGTGGCGTGGGCATGATAATATTCAATTTGTCTTACTTTGGACCACAACACTACCGTCTATCATTTCCGTTCATGAATTAATTTTAATTATTATTAATTTATTATCCTCCTAAACTTTTCTGTCTCTCAAAACAACAAAACCACTACAAGACTAAACAACACAACACCAAAGGATTAGAATACATGAGTCATTCTTGGCCTCTATTTATATCCTCCCCTTCCTTTCTCTTCTACATCATCCATATTCAAACTACAAAGAAACACACTCTTTCTCTTTCTCTTTCTCTTTCTCTTTCTTTTTCTCTCTGGGGCTGCCTTAATTACCTTCTCTCATCGTGCACCACTAGCAGTTGAAGCTGCCAGCATGATCTAAACTTCCCTCTTGATTATTCAAGGAAAGATCGGATCATGTGGCTGCTTCACCTGTTGATGGGATCACGGAAAATCCTTGATTCTTTTCACAAATTGGTCTAATATTATGCCCATCTGGGTAGTCTGAGAAAACCCTAGAATATAAAGGTTTGAAATCTCCATTTAATTTTTCACTTTTTTGGGTATCCAAGATTTGCTTTCTTATAAATCAAATTGTTGGAATATATATTTTTTGTGGTAATTTTTTTAAAAATAAATATATTTTTTTCGCTATTATTGGTTACTGTATTTAATTTCCTAGAATATTTTGACTCTTCATTGAAATTTCTCTTTCTGGAATGTCCTTTGCTTTCTCATTTTTGTGATATACATTGCATGTAGCACGTTTAGAGAGAGTCTTGAAATAGGCCAGTACTGGCTACTGAGAATTTTGAGGCATAAAAAAATATGTGATATGTAGGAGATATCCAAGTTTACTTTTTTATATGTTGGATAATTATGCTGGGGAATCTCATTGACAGTATGTAGAGAGATATGACTGTTAGGGTTTTCAGTGACAGAATTTCTCATGTCTAAACTTTCTTGGTGCTTTTGAGATCCAATCTTAAGTATTCCTCATGCATAGAACCTTTACATTCTTATTGGTGGGTAGTGTGTAGTGTTACAATTTTCATTTAGGCTGTGCTTTATATCAATTAGTGTATGGGTTTTGGTGAAGAGTAGCTTGGTCCATCATCTATATATATATATATATATATATATATATATATATATATATATATATATATATCATGAAACTATAAAATTAATGAAAAGGAGAAAGAAAAGGGAAAGTTATTGAATAAAGCTTCTAAGTTTAACATTGTTTATTTTGGATAGTAAGTCTCAGGATATTTTTGTTTAATCATTGGAATCATGAGAGTGTCTATGAACTTATCAAATTCGGACAAGTTGATTATAAGAGTAAGAATTAAATCTAAGAACTGTTAAGAGTATTACATAACTAATAGATTTCCAGAATTAATTCAACAGAGAGAGAGAGAGAGAGAGAGAGAGAGAGAGTTGCAGAATTTAGTGGAAAAGGTTAAGAGTCCCTTTCTTTTGTTTCTTTTTCCTTTCTATCTGCATTTCCAACTATTTTATGTAATATTCCGCGTTTTCAATTAAGAGTAGTTTGTTGGCCCTTGCTGCGTGATTTCTAGCTAGCTTTTAGGATCAGGCACAGCCAATCGTTTTCAAAAACGCTAAATTGGAGTTTTCAAAAGAAAAAAAAAAAAAAAATCGACGGTATTTTTTGAATAACTATTTCTGAAAATTGAAAACAATAGCAGTGAACCAAACCACTTACAAAGGATTTTTTTTTTTTTTTTCTTTATAAAAAATCCATAAATTGTTTTTAGAATTAGTAACCAAATAGGCCCAAGCCCATAACTCATTTGGATGTCAAGGTCTTTTTATTCATAGATTAAGATCCTATAGAGCTCTTGGGATTAAGTATGAAATTCTTAAAATCCTATTAATCCATTTTGAAATATGTAGATTAGATTTTACCACGGCATCAATCTTCATATAAACACTAACTATCAAAATTTTGATATTTCTTGAATTATTGATGTGGCAAAATCAAATTCCCTCATTTTAAAATGTATAAATAAGATTTTAAGAACTTTATTATTGTGGAGTTATATCCTTAAAAATCTAGAGAATCCTAGCCCAACTTCTACCATGTAACATTGTTGTTTGAAAAGAAAATTGAAAATTCTCTTTAGTGCTTCATAAGATTGTGCAGGGATAAAGAATTTGAAGAATTACTAGAATTTCAAAATGATGAGATTTAAATGAATAGGGATTTCAAATTTATGAATTTAAATTTTCATTATTTGAATGAGTACATTCAAAAACAAGAAAATTAGAGTATAGTAATATTTACAATACTAATGATAATAGCGATGCTATGATATCATGGTGTTGGTGGTGATATAGTGTTGTGGTAGTAACAGTATGGCAATGGTGGTGGTAATAAGAAGTTGTCGTGGTAATAGCAGAAGGTGGTAGTCGTGGTGGTAATGGCAGCAACGACGATTGTGGGTGGCCAAGTGACATTTCTATATTTAGAGCCATTTTATACTATATGTCCAAACAAATGTTGTAGGTTCCAGTTAACTTAACTGGTAAAGTCTCTGATGGTTGTATAAGAGATCTGGGGTTCAATCATCGCCTACACAAAAAACTGATTGGTATCTTGATTTGATAATAAAAAGCTATCATCAGGAGCGGACGCCACAAGTTAAAACTCTCTCTCTCTCAACAAAAAAAAATTGTTGTTTTTTTCTAATTCGGTTGATATGGATTGATTGTTGTTGGATGCCCTACATAAATTAATGATTTTCAGGTGGAATATGAAGGCATTTATGAATGAAATACCTCTTGGATTGTGCAGCTCAACAGCTTACAAAATTGTAATTTTTTATTATCATTTTTAGTGGAGAATATTAAACCATCCAAAATAATAGATGAAATACCTTTTGGATTGTGTAGCTTGACAACTTTCTAAATTGTGAATTTTTTTTTAAAATTTTTTTATTATCGTTTTTAGTGGAGAATAAACCATCCAAATTATGAATTTGCTTAAGCAATATATTTACATTCCTAGTTTAAAATTGAATAATTCTATTGTGATTTATAACCTATGCTTCTGTTTCCTTTTTCCCTTCAAAATGACGCATAATATAATTGATATTAATTTCTCAAATATCAGTTTGCACTTTTCACATCACTTACTTGAAATTTGAGGGCAGACTTTGTTCCAAAAATTTATCATTCTAGATGCCACTATTTTTTTTTTTTTTTTTTTTTTTGGGTGCTAGGTAGGAAACACAATGTCATACAATATGTAAAATATCACATTGTTAAATATTAGCATTGATACACCATGTTGAATATGCTAGTATAGATGCGGAAGCGAAAGCGAAAGCATAAAGTATAAAACACAATAACACACAAAAATTATGTGATTCAGCCTAATGACTTACATCCATGGAGGAAACTTTAAAGTGTTACATCAATAATATATTAGAGTATAGTACAAATCCTGTATTATAATGAACCATAACATGTGTATATATATTAAACTAAACCCTAGACTAATAAATTTCTAGTACAAGTAGGGGACTTAGCTTGCACACAAAGTATAATTAGGTTTGGACCTATGCTAATGAGCTAATATATCTTTAACACCTTCTCTCAAACTCAAGATGGAAGCTTAATGAAAGTTTGAGATTTGTTAAGGTTGAGAAGATCCCTTGAATGAAGTTTGGCTCTGTGATAGTGGTTTGAGGAAGGCAATGGTCTTGCAGTGTTGATACAACTTCTAACGGTGGCAAAACTGTACCAGAGAGTTTTGTCGGTAGTAGTGGGAAGTCAAAGAAGATGAACGCAGTGAATAAATACCGAGAAAGACAAAGTTTGTTCTTAAATACACCGTAAGGACAGAAAACCATGGACATGGGAAGGTGGCTCTGATATCATGTTAAATATTAGCCTTGATATACCATGTTGAATATGCTAGTATGAATGCAGAAGCGAAAATATAAAGTATAGAATACAATAACACACGAGAGGGTTATGTGGTTCAGCCTAACTGCCTACATCCATAGAGAAAACCCTAAAAGGTTACATCAATAATATATTAGAGTGTAGTACAAATCTTGTATTACAATGAACCATAACATGTGTATATATAATAGACTAAATTCTAAACCAATAAACTTCTAGTACAAATAGGGGAATTGATTTGCATACAAAGAAAAATTAGGTTTGGGCTTATGCTAATCAGCTAATATATCTCTAACACACATAAAATAGATTGTCATTTTTTCTTGATAAAGTCTCTGATGGTTGAATAAGAGATTTGGGGTTCAACATCCGCCTACACAAAAACCCAATTGGTGTCTTGGTTTAATGGTAAAGAGTATCATCAAGAGCGGACGTCATAAGTTGAAACTTTCTCAAAAAAAGAAGAAGTGAGGTTGACATTAATTGGTTATAAACTTATTTTGGTTTAATTTACGTGCTCAATCGAAATGGGAGAAAACATTGAAGCCATTAAAATATACTATTTTAATGTTATACTACTTAACAATTTTCATTTTCATTCTAAAAAAAAAAAAAAAAAACACAAAATTTATATTATATAAACTTTGTAACAAATTCATTTTTGGGTTATAGTGCTTCCTCATACTCTACATGCTTATAAAATATCAAGACGATAATATATTAATAACTATCTTATCTATGAAATTTTGCATTATAAATTTTTTTTTGTATTTTAAAAATTATATATAACACATTTATGTGTTGGAAAATAAATTTTTTTAGGTAAATTAGATCACCCTTATTGAGGTTTATCGAAATGCAATCATTCCCCCTTGAGATTTGTATAGACTCAGTAGTTGGTCCATGTACTCTCAAATTAATTGTGATTAAACTATTGAAATATTCTAATTAATATATATATATATATATATATTTATATTTATATTTATATATGTATATATATTCTTATTCAAACTATAGATAAAATGACACTCTCCTCCATTGAAATTTGTGGATGCATCACAAACCCTTTTTATGCATGTATATATCAATAGGAATATTTTAAAAATAGAATATTCTATTAGTGAGAACTTAATTGTTACATTTATACAAATCTTGTTTTTAAAGGGAGGTGTCATGTTGTGAAACTTTTTTTGTGTGTTTTCATAAAATCTCAAGAAATGTTGGTGTAATTTACCCAAAAATATGTGATCAATATAAAATTTTATGTGTTTTTATAAATGTCCCTTAGACTTTAATGTGAGTGTCAATTTAGTCATTGTACTTTTGATTTTGATGGATTAAATCCGAGTACTTCCAAGTTTGTGAAATCTAACCTTATTTTAGCATTTTTCATTAAATCCTAATAGAATTAATTACGTGATATGCACATATGGTAATAATGGCATCAAAACTATTAATAATATGATAAAAACTATAAATATTTACATATAATCCAATTAAATCCATTAATATTTCTTAAAAAATACTTTTTTTTTGAAAATTAAAAAATACTAATTGAACATAAGGTTTGATTTGTTACAAATCTAATGTCATAATTAAATTGAAAGTCCAAGGATCAAATTGACACTTATGTCAAAAGATAAGGAGATATTTGTATTTTTTTTTTTTATAAAAGCTATTAAAGTGACAAAATTTAAATTTAACGAGTTAAAGTGATAATTCACCAAATTTATAAGAAGTAAATAGTATTTTTGCTTATTTTTCAATATATTTATGCAATTGTCGTTGTCATGACTCATGAGCTCATATTCTATCGATATCATCAACAAAAGCATTTTAATTATCAAATAACTCTCTCTCTCTCTCTCTCTCTCTGGGATGTAACTTGTAAAAAGCATGATACAAGGAAGTGCTTGACTTTTCTCATGGACCCTCTTGTAGGAAGCTTCCCTTCACTGCAAATCTGCAAAACACAGTTACTCTTACCTACGAAACACACCCAGGGGCCCCCCAATACAAATAAAAAATATTAAATATCAAGGAGAATGTTCGGTCATTCTTGTTTCATTTTATTTTAAGTTCTTATAGTAGCTCAAGTGATCAAATTTTAACTATTTGAATGGGCAAATAAGTATTTAAAACAAAAATAAATAAATAAAATTTGTTGTCCAAATTCCAGCCTATTGTCAATTGCTTAAATAAATGAGGGTTCAAGTGATAGTTTAGTAATAATGATACTTTATATATATATATATATATATATATATATATATATTTAATATTTATAGTTGGAATTCTAACTCTTTCTCTTCTATTATTGACTTTTATATATATATATATATATATATATATATATATATATATATATAACCCTTTATAAAATAGTATTTGTGAGATTCAGGAATTTAAATAAGGTAACAATGCCATGTGTCATACTCATGGCCGATAGGGTCATTATCGTGTTGAGGAGGTCACACCCTTGGACAGTAAGGCCACGTTAGTGGCACGTTACCAGAGGAGATCGTAATGTAGAGAAAGAGTTTCGAGGAAGGGGGTTAGCCCTAACATGATTGAAGGGATGGTGGCTGCCACCACATTTAATGTATTTCACCAAACCTTCTGGCTGCATTTATGTGAAAAAGACCCCTAAACAGTGCTGTCTTGACCGCCACAACTCACAAGAGGTTTGAGAAGGTGTCTGATGAGACAAACACTTAAGTAGTGGCCTAGACGATCAACAAATGGAGGGCTAAGATCATTTGAAGGGAGCTATAAAATGTGAGAGACCCTCCAGGAAGAGGGGATCGGAAAATCTGTAGAGAAAACACTGTAGCAAGAAGAACTAAAATTGTATCCAAGTTTAAAAGAAATATACATAAGGACCACTCTCCTTGGATTTTGCTGAAGAAGATTTTCTTTGCATAGAGCTTATTTTTCTTTACTTTCTTATTATCTTTGATTCACTGTGTGTATTGTTTGATCCATTGAAACCTAGCTTTTAAGCATACTTTCTACAAATTCGTTGTATTGGGTTCTTTGGGCCTTAACCCATGAGTTTAGGAACCAAAACTTGCCCTTACAAGAATACTTCACTGACTACTTGATTCAATAGTACTTCACTAAATGTTTGATCATGTTGTTCTAAGATCTAATTCATACTATTATTTGCCTTCATCATTTATGGGCAAAACAAGAACCTTGGTTAGATTTCCTTTATGAGATATTTACTCATTTCTCTTTGAGATTTCAATACTATTGCATAATAATAACAACACACGTTAGCATGGAAAATAGGAGAGAATGACTTTTGCCCTTATTTTTTAAAATATTTAGCAAATTGTCCATATTTTGAAATTATTAATCATCATGTTCTTGTTTTGAAACTCGATTTTATTATTATCGAGTTTTAGGTAAGTTTTTCCCTGGAACTCAACTTCAGTAAAATCGAGTTTCAGCTAGCTTTTTAAATTGGGAAAAGCCACGGGTGCTCCTTCAGCGTTGCAAAAACTTATCTAGAACTCGATAACTATAAAATCGATTTTTATGGGAAACTCGATTTTCTAAAAATTGAGTTTCAAAACAGGGACACGGTCCTTAATGGTTTCAAAACAGGAACATTGTGTTGGAAATTTTAAAAAATAAGGGAAAAAAGCTCATTTTTCCCTAGAAAATAATAGTTGTCAATTTCATTCCATTTAGTTGAAATATTTTGTTCTAGTTTTATTGTGTGTGTACCCGCACGTGTGTTCCGTATCCTGCTCAAATGACAACCTATCTTCTCCCACATTAAAAAAGAAAAAAAAAAGAAAAAAAGAAAAAAAAAAAAAAAGAGAGAGGATCTTTTACTCATAAAATAATTAGTTGGAAAAAAATATTTTGCATTCAAAGAAATATCCAACAATTGAAGTTTGGTACTATCTTATATACCATACTTCAAGTTTGGTAATACTATCTTTTATTTAATAAAGATGGCAAAATGTTTATCATTTTATTTTTTAATGGATATTTTATAACTTATAAAACTATACGTTTTTCATATTAGACTGATAAAGATTTTTTTTTTTTAAAGAGAAGAAACGTGAAATGTCTAAGAAACTTTTTTTTTTTTTAAATAGAAGAACCGTTTAAGAAACTTAAAGCTAAAATAAAAAATAAAAATAAAAATAAAAAGAAAAAAGAAAAAAGTGGTCTTAAGAAACATCCATTGATGCCTATATAAGGCGAATTTAATCGAACAATTTCCCTAAAAAAAAAGTGAAAAGAAAATCCACAAAGGGAAAGTTATCAGAAAATTCAAGCAAAAAAGAAAGTTCTCAGAAAAGAAAAAACTAAAAATGGCGGGCCCGTCAGCCCCTTGTCAAGTGAAAGTGATCCCAAGATTCCCCCAACTGCTCCACTTCCAATATGCCACCCAAAACTCTCTCTCTCACGCTGAGGCCTCCTTTTTGTTATGCATTGCAGTTGCAGAAGAATAACAAATTTTGATCTTGGTGAGTTTTCCTTCTCAGCTAGCCTTCACTTTTCGTGTATTCTTGTTTTTGTTTTTGTTTTTTCTTCTTCTATTATGGTTATAAACTGGGTATTTGTAAACTTTTCACTCACTTTTCCATACATATTAATTGAAAGCTATGGTGAAATCGATGAAAAATGGCCTTATCTTTAATGGGCTTCTTTGTTTACAAAAGAAAGAGCAACCCCAATTGAAAAGGGGATTGCTTTTGCTTTTGCTTTGATTTGCATATGCTCACTGTTTACAGATTGTGGTGATTACTGATTCAGATGTGTTTTATTGGGTTTTCTTAGAATCTTGTTGACAAAAATATGGCATGGAATGGAAAACGAATCTTCTTTTTGAATAAAAAGTGAAGATGGGAAAGCCCTTTTGCTTCCAATTTTAATTACATGTATGTGGGTTTTGTATTGTTGATTGGATTCTTATTAATAATTAGTCTGGATAAGTGTCGATTGTGAAAAATCAATAAATATTTAAAAGGCAAACTAAGGAAGTTTGTTCTTTCAACTTGGATGATTGATACAGTTTTTATTTATTTATTTATTTTTATTTTATATTTTGGTTTTTAGCTTTGTTTAGGAGTAGTTTCTTGCTGGGTTTTCTTTACATGCTACTGAAGGAATTTCTTTTTTGGCTAATTCTCACAAGTTTTTATGAATCTTAATTAGATTATAGGCAATTGCCCATGTGTGATTTTGCAAAATTGGATTTGGATTGGAATTTCAGTATTTAAAGCTCTGGCTTTTTCTCTGAAACTACTATCGTGAAAATTCAAATCAAATCCAAATTCATTGGCATGTAAAGCAACCAAATATGATCTTGGAATTACAGATTCCCTTTCCATGCATCCAAATGAAGTCTTACAATTGTTCTTAATGGCATTTGCTTGCATTTGTTTGGATCTATCCTTTACAACGAAAACATGGTTGCAGGTAAACAGGAACTACAGGGGAAAATACTCATTGCTCATATCGATATTTGGCCAATGTGAGTCCTTCCACTTTCTATATAACCTATTTCATGAATGCTAATATGCTTTAGGAGTGTTTGCAAACAACAAGAACTTTATATGTTCATGAAGTTTCCAATTATGCTAGGTTTGCATTGTCCATGATCTTTCTTTGTCTCCCTGTCAAAGATAATTGCTAGTTTGTATGCAAATTGGGTCAATTTTTTTTCTATTAGTAAGTTACACTTGCATCCAGTGGGTCTTGAACCCACGACTTCACACTCTACCTTCCTCTTACAAGGGAAAGAGGTGACATTTGAGTTAGAACTCATTAATTATTTTTGCCTTTAGTGTATTGAATTTTTTTTTTTTTTTTGCATGGTTGACTATCCCTCTCTATGTTGCTGAGCCCCTCCCAATCAAATATCATGCTCAATCTAACTTCTGTTTTGTAGATTTGAGTTCTTTTTACAAATTTGAAGAAAAATTCTAAAGGTTCAATTGGTTTTATAAGTCCATTAGATGGAATTTTTTATGTCCTTGATTTGTTGGGGTCATAAGGTTAACAATGTGTTTGGAGAAAGTTTATACATGTAACCAAGAAAGTATTTCCTTATTAAGAAGAAGAAAATGCAAAAGTTTCTAGGGTTAATCTACCTTTTTGATATATGGGAAAATAGAAAAATTACAGTTCATGGGCAGGATTCATATTGTTGATAAGATCAAATTTTAGAATAAGAAATTGTAACTACATGTGCATAGTAACCTCATTAAACTGAATCCAAGACTGGATTTGAGTCTGAAAACTGAAGTGTTCAAGAAATTCCATTTCTTCTTTCCAAGTTTTTCCCCATATGAGAGCTGAACATCTAAAACCAGAACAATGCTAAGGAGCATAAAATATGCTCACTTATGAGCCCAGTGATGGATCCTACATAATGATTAACCAAGAGAATAATACGCCACTTAATGGCGTTATACCATTTGGTCAGCTACACAAATCCTTTAATTGTCAATTTCATCTTTATCAGTGGTTCATTAAACATGACATGTTAATTTATCTATCATCCTAGAGCCTTTTCAAGTGGTAAGTTATTCAAACATATATTCTGTCACCAAGATTTATGCTGGTGGTCAACCTAGGGCATGGGCCAGTTGTGTAAAAAGATTAGGACATTAAGCATGTATGTGGGCTAGTAGCATTCTTCAAGTGGCTCAGGAGAGATGGTATCACAGTTTCTTTAATTTTTTTTAAATTTATCTTGGTAATGAAAAAACTGAGTAATATAATTAAAATCAAATATAAAGTGCATGAGAGCCATTATATATATGCCTACTAACCTTGCTAGGATAGTATAAGTTACACCTATAGACCTATAGTATAAAGTACAAGGCAGTGTGGTACTCAATAGTATGGGCCTACTTGATATATTCCAACAATCAACTTGAACTCAAGATGGTTTAAGAGATACCGAGTTTGGATATGTAATTGCAAAAGCTGCCTAGTGGAAGTGATTTAGTAAAATGTTGGTGAGCTGATCAAGAGAAGCAATTGAGTGAATCTGTAGAGTGTCCTAAAGGATATGATGATAGACAAAATGATAGGTCATTATTGTTGTGCAATAAAACTGCGGATTCAAACCAATAACAATAAAGACATAGATAAATCAACAAGCATATACACAAAAAGTACAAGAATTTATGTGGTTTGGCATATTGCCTACATCCACAAGGGGGTGACAAGGAGAAAGTTCTGCTAAGATATTAAGGAACTATAATAGTGGTACAAAGACTCTCTCAATAAACTTGAAGCTTAGATACACTCAAAGATCTTTCTTACACATAACAAATACTAGAGAAACACTATTTTGTGCCATGACACAGCACTCTTTCACACAAAACAAACATGGCAAGTGGATTGATTTATGTCGTGACTTTCACTCACACTTCTTAGAACGATGAGAGGTTGAATATAATATGGACTGCTTTTGCAAGTTGAATTTAATTGTAATTTGACTGACTTGATGGTAATTCAAGCCACATCCATTGGCAATGCTCAATATGTTTAGTTTGGTTATGAAAGATATCATTATGGACTATCTAAATGGCACTTTGGTTGTCACGGTGCAACAACCATCGCAACCAAAGAAGCTCATAATGAGCGTCATGCAGGGCACAATATGTTATGAACCTAAATAAGGTAAATGGGATATTTTGGGTGGCAAATTCGAGGTAGCTAGGCCTCCTTGAGAAAGAGAGAGAGAAAAGAGAGATTCAAGAGACTAAAATGTGCTTAACATTTCATGATGCCTGATTACAATGAATGGAAGCCATTTATACTAAGGCCTAGTCGAGTACAACGGCCAAGATTGGCCTAACAACCTCTCTAACTAATTGGCCATTTGGCACTAACTAACTAACAAACTTCTAATTACATACATGCTTAATTGTTTTAACACATGACTAATTGACTGAGCACATGCTCACATTAGAAGGCTAAGGTTGAACAACAATAAGTAAGGCCATATGCCCAGTCAGCATTAGCGTAAGAACAAAGTAGAAGAGATGATTGTAAAGAGAAGTATAAACTGTGTTGTGATTTGGGGCTAGTGGAAGTGCATTCATATGAACAAGAAAATAAAACATCCACACAAGACAACAATATTTAATGTGGTTCGGCCAACTCTAAGCCTACATACATGGGCAATGCCAACCAAAATCCATTATCAACAATATGGAATGCAACCACTCTCAATCAAGCCTCATATACTCACATAAATAACACTCACAAATGTCACAAACTCACAATTCTGAAGCCCCAATACACCCAGTAACTCTCAAACAAAAATAGACAAACACTCAAACTACTCTCCAAAGAAACTCACTCCATGTTCTTTTAGGCGTCTTCTCCTCTCTCCCTTTGGGAGGACCATTGGGCAAAAACCACCAAACCCTTTACAACAATGCTCAATTATAAGGTTCCAATTTTATTTATTGATGGATAAAGAATGCTAACTATTTCTTCAATATGGAATACTTTTGTCTTCCACACCAAGGAATCCCAATAATGAAACCAAATCCAGATGGAAATTTGAGACAATTTCTAACACTATGGGACACGTGCCCTTAATGTTGTGAAGAATGCAAAGGACTGTTTCAATGTGAGTGATGAATGCGAAGGATTGTTGTGATGTGAGTGAAGAATGTGAGGACTATTGCAATGTGAGTGAAATGAGGAGCAATCATGAACTTACTACAAAGCGAGCTTGGGCTTGACGAGTAAGGGTACATTTGGTACACTATAATGATTATTACATGAGAATAGGAATAAGTATTATAAGGAATATATTAAATTGGAATGTAATAAGTATTATTATTCATTAGTTTGGTGACCATTTAGGAATAGAATTCTAAATATGCATCCACAATTTAGTAGAGTATAAAAAGGTGGTGTAATTAAATCATTTTTAAGTCAAATTTCCTAAAATAAACTTATTTTAGGGTGTTCAAAATAGAGCTAATAATTAACAATAAGGAAATTTTATTTTATTTTCTTTTGAAGATGTGGCAACTAATGGTTTTTTAGGAAATTTTTTTAAGAAGTTATTACATAAGGTGAAGGAATAGATATTCAGTACTTTTGATATGGAATAATTATTTCTAATTTTGAAGAATAGTTATTCATAAGGAATAACTATTCATTGTAATAAAAACATGACCAAATAATCGAATAGTTATCCCATAAGAATATCTATTACGTTACAATGTCTATTACAATCTACCAAATGTGCCCTAAGATCTATAAAATAACAATTTTCGATAGAGCCACTTAAAAGGAGCAACTTTTCCCATGTTTTACTCAAGGCCTTAGCGTTCTCCTACAACCAATTCCAAACCTAGAGGAAGATGCTTGCATTTGATAGATCAACCCCATAGTCCTCGAAAATACCACTTTTGGTCTTTTGAGGTAATTAAGGAATGGTTTATCTGAGACAGGTATAAACTTTACAATCCAACCAATTGGCCATGATACAGCTGCAATCACAATGCAAACGGCCCACTGTAACCCATTCAATTTCTCTGTATTTGCAAACTTCTTTAGAAATTCTACCATCACAATTTGAAGAATAATTGTTATCCCCACAATTCCAAGAAAAAGTTGGTTCTTGTGAATTCCTTTGAAAACATTCTTCCTCTCCATGCTTCTTGAATTGAACTCATTAAAAACTTGGCAGAGAACAAAAGTGTTGAAAATAATTGTATCGTTTACCTCTTTTGTAGTATTGAAGATAGACTCACCCTTGAACTGTAAAGTCAAGAGGACTGATATCTGGAATAAGGCTTGAGCTAAGAGGTTCCTCCACATAATATTTGTTATTAGAGGCTCTGTCCGACCCACGGGCAACTTGTGCATTAGTTCATCAGTAGGACGCTCTGTAGCAAGGGCCAGAGCTCCCAGTGTATCCATGATGAGATTGACCCATAACAACTGGACTGTTGTTAGGGGAACCTCTCCAGCAGAAACTGCTGCAATAAAGTTAATTACAAGAGCTGCAACATTCACAGTTAATTGAAATTGGATAAATTTCTGGATATTATTATAAACACATCGTCCCCATCTTAAAACCGTGGCCACTGAGGTGAAGTTATCATCCAAGATTACAATATCTGAGCTCTCCTTAGCCACTTCAGTTCCTTGAATGCCCATGGAGAGTCCTATGTCAGCTTCTTTTAAAGCAGGTGCATCATTTGTGCCATCTCCAGTGACTGCAACCACATGGCCTTTCTGTTTCAAGCATTGTACCATTAGAAGCTTGTCGAATGGGGATGACCTTGCCATCACACGGATCTTCTCAACTTTCTCCATTCTTTCTTCGTCTGTGTAGTTTCGAAACTCCACGCCTTCTACCACTTCATTTAATTGATGACTCTGCTTTAGTATACCGCATTCTGTAGCTATAGCTTTTGCTGTGAAAACATTGTCTCCCGTGATCATTTTGATTTCCACTCCAGCGACTCTGCAAGCTTCCACAGCTTCGTTGACACCCGGTCGGCATGGATCCTTGAGACCAACTATCCCTAGCAAGGTTAAGCCATTTTCTTTTAGTCGTTGGCTCGTCCTCTTGTCATCATGGCATCCCATTTCTTTTTCTGATATTTGCTTATAAGCGAAAGCAATGCATCGAAGGCTACTAGCTGCCATGCCCTGGATTATTTTCTCAAACTTATTTCTAGCTTCATCTAGGGACTTTGTATTCCCACTACTTTCATAGAAACTTGAACACATTGCTAGGATTAACTCCGCAGCTCCTTTCCAGTGCACATGGATGGTGTTATCAACCTTATTCTTTATTGCAACCCCACTTCTTTTCTTCGTGGAGTTGAAGGTTTCAACATGGAGAACTGTATAATCTTGCTTTAACTTTTCAACGTCCATACCCAATCCCAAAACAGCCCAAGATAGAATTGCTTTTTCGGTTGGACTACCAAAAATTTCTGGTTCAGATCCAGATACAGGTTTGTAGATAGTACCCGTCATGTTTAAACCAACTCCTTGGTGGAATAGTGTAATAACGTTTGGTGCAATTACAATCAAAGAATCTTCTTCAATGGATTCCTCGCCAAGCCAAAACTTGGTCACTTTCATCTGATTCAATGTCAAGGTGCCAGTTTTATCGGTGCAGATAATTGTTGCTGATCCCATTGTTTCACACGCTGAAAGTTTCCTAACCATTGCCTGATCAACCATCATTCTCTTCATGGAGTAAGCAAGTGTGAGGGTGACAGCCAATGGCAGACCTTCAGGGATTGCCACCACCACGATAGTGACTGCAACAGCAACAATGCGCACAACTCCATTGAATACATTATCTAAATTTGTTTTGCTACCAAGGTACTCTGTCTTCCCATTTTCATCTTTTGTGTTGCCCGTAAAATAACGAATAAACATGACTACAAGGACTAGTAAAGCAACTGTAAGGCCTACCTTTCCGATAGAAGTGCTTAATTTATCAAGCCTTGCTTGTAAAGGTGTCCTTTCATTGGTGTCATGAGATATTGAGCTCATCATATTACCCCACGCAGTGTTCATCCCCACAGATGTAATGAGCATTCGACCATATCCATCTGCCACCTTTGAACCAGAGAGCAAGAACGGATTCCCAGTAGAATCTACTTCCACATGATCACTCTCTCCTGTCATGCTTGACTCATCTATCAGCAATGAGTGGCCATCTATGAACAATCCGTCAGCTGGTACTTGATCACCTGTACTTAAAAATGCGACATCTCCAACAACAATGTTAAAAATGGAGATTTCTTGGCGGCGTGTGTCTCGAAGAACATCTACTTTGATGTTGTTGGTTAGTTTTGATAACTTGTGGAACTGTCTCTCCTGTCTGAAGTTACTGAAGGCAGAGACTACGATAACTAGAAATACTGCTGCAAAGATACTTCCCCCTTCGTACCAGCCCTCTTGCACCCCATGTTGTTTGATGCCAAAACCAAGAGAAAGGGCAGCACAAACCAACAGGATAAGGATGATGGCGTCTTTGAAAGCATCCACCACATGAAATAGGAGCCCTTTTGGAGGTGGCTTGTGGTACGTGTTTGCACCAAACATTGCACGCCGCTGGCTGACTTCTTGATCATGGTCATGAATCCCATTCTCTAGACTTGTCTTGAGAGCAGTGGCGACACCTTCCACACTGCCAAAACTGCGTAGAGCTATTATGTCTCTCTCTTTCACAATTTCTGTGAGAGTAGTTTGATCAATGTTGGGGACAAAGGAACATGGAATAGTTATTATGTCCTTTTCCTTCACAATTTCTGTGAGAATAGTTTGATCAATTTTGGGGACATAGGAGCAAGGCGCGTGTTCAATTTCAACATGGTTGGAGCTGCATGGTTCAATATCAAGAGTGGTGTATAAGTGAGCCTTCAAGATGCTAGAATTATCCTTGTTTCTTTTAGGCCCGATCTCTTTGGTAAGGAAGACCATGAAACGAATAGAAGTGATTGCTAAATAAGCAATGCGCCACCGCTTATGGGCTCTGGTGATGGTGGCAGTAGCTATGGTAAGCAATGTGCCACAACCATGGTGCACATCATGGCTTCCTGTCATGGTTTTTGTCTTTTTGCAAAAAAGTAGAGAAATAAAACGCCAAAATATGCTAATTTAGCTTGACGAAAAAATAGGTGTTAGGAAGTTCAAATTGAAATTGGGAAAGGATATGAAATTAGACCAGAGCAGGAAACAGCAAGGAAAGAACTTCATTCTATATCACCACCTAATTGTGTTTTATAGGCTGAGCCGCTAAGGCACGAAGTTACTAGGTAGGTTCCCAGGGAACCTCGTGCACTACTCTAGTCTTTTCTTATTCCATTTAGTCAATTAAGTTCTGAAGTCCGCCCATTTTAGGCTATTTGGCAATGTGAAAAAAATAATTACTTTCATTTACATTGGTCGCATGCCAACGAGGTTGCAGGCTTGTCTTGAAAGTTGAAATCGATTCTATATCATTTCCGTTTAAGCAATGATACATACAAAATTTGACAACATTTTTTTACAACAATTGAGTCGACAAGCTTATTATGGTACTATCTGAATTTACTATTGACATCATTTTTTTATCTATCGTTAACAATCTATCACATTAAAAAGTGTCAAATTCTCCTTTTTTTTTTTTTTTTTTCTCTATTATCGACATCATGTGGAGACTTTTCTTTTTAACTTTTCTCTTTTTTTCCTTTTGGTGGTCAGAATTGATGGCTTAATAACTAGTAAAATCTCGTGGTTGAATAATAAATTTGAGTTCGAATTTTTTTTTTTTTAATAAGTAAAATGAGTTCGAATTGCCTACACCAAAAAAATAAAAATCATATTAATGCCTTAACTCTTTTTTTTGGAGAAGATTATAGAATAAAAGTTTTATACATTATAAATTCTATTGTATCTATGTTTAAAAAAAAAAAAAAAAAGAATAATGGTTTTATTATTATAAATTAATAATAAGAGAGTATCATTGTTGAAAGCGGCAAAGGAAAGGAAATGGTCCATAATCATAGGTTATTTTCTTCCATAATTTATTTCTTGATCCCGAAATGTGGGAACCACAGCTGTCTCTGCTGAAGCAAATTCAAAGCAACTGTGGAATGTGGCAGCTCAAGACCGGTGCAGAGACAGTGAGAGAAGAACGTAACAATGATGAAGAAAGTGGTGGCAGTACTGGCAGTGAGACATGGCCGAGAACTTTGAACGTAACAATATTGACTTTTTTAGTTTTAGACAATGGTATGGTACCAAATGCATCAACACGGCCACGTACCGACGTACGGATCCTTTTCATAATGCAAACTTCCTTCATAGTATAGCCGGTACCGACAAAGTTGCCAACTATGACTTCACACCGGTCGACTAACTAGCATATTTTTAAGGGAAAGGTTATTAAGTACCTTGCTGTACTTGTTAAAGTTTTTTTAATATAGGTCTCATTTAATAAAAAAAATTAGATAAATAAAAGAAAAAAAAACATAAAAATAGCTTCACAGTTTATTTTAATTTTTTTTCCTTTTATAAAGTTAACTCCACAATTTATAAAACTTGAAAAAAATAACACAAATCTAAAAAAAAGACAAAAAGCTGCAAATAAAAAAAGTCAAAAAAGTTGTTAAACACCGTCAGTAAAGTTGTTCCATCTCAATGTAATGTGTCTTTTAACACAATCCAAATTTTAATATCAATAAAGTTGATCCGTCCCAACGTAATTGGTTTAACAGTGTGTGCGCGCTTTGGTTCTATACAAGAAGTTTTTCAACTGTGACAATAAAGGATCAACAAAATACATCTAACAACTCTAGGCACTCATTGTTTCTCAAAAAAGAAAAAAAGAAAAAAAAAAATCCTCTAGGCACGCATCACACCGCATGTTTGAACGCGTCTTCGCCGACTTTTTATCTAATTTTGGAGTGCCACTTTCATGCTTATCTTTTTTTTCTTTTTTCCTTTTTAAGATAGTTTTAGTTTATAATGTTCATTTCTGATAATAATTTTTTATTATCATATTAAAACATTAATAAATTTTTTATGTAGACAAATGATTGAAGTCTAAATTTCTTATTTAACCATTAAAAACTCAAATTATTACTCCCTCCGTCCCACTTTTTTTGTTCTCTATTCCATTTTAAGATGTCCCAAAATATTGTCCTGTTTCTAAAAATAAAAGTCATTAATTTATTAATGTTCCTATTGTATTCCTATTAATTTACTAATTCAACTTTTTCAATAAATTTTTTTAAGGGTAGTTTTGAAAATTTATACATTTTTAAAAGGTAGACAAAATAATAAATAATGTTCCCTTAAAAAATTTGACTTTTTAAACAGGACAAAAAAATTGAGACGGAGGGAGTATTTGTTAATAGGCGCCCCATTTTAGGTATGCAGGTACTAAGAATCCTCTCACTACCAACCGGCATTGAAAAGCAGCCTTTTAGGTACACGTATGGACAAAAAATTTATTGGTCGGTAAGCGGACAAATTAGAAAAGGAATTGTACCTACTTTTTGTTTTGTATTTTATTTTTAACTGTGAAGGACAGAACCATAAAAAGTTATAAACTTCGCTCTCGTGTATCCCTCTAGCTGCCTTAATTGGCATCAACGGCAGACCTTAGATATACTCCTTTTATGTGTGCATATTTTTTGTCGCAACCCAGGCTCTTGTTCTAACTCTTTCTTTTCAGTTAAGTGAAATATTATAATATAATAAGACTAAAGTGACTTAATTTTCTTTCTCTAAAAAAGGGGAAAATAAAATACTTAATTTTGCCATATCTCAACCAAAAAGTTAAGAAATTCATATTTTTCTTTTACACTAAATTTAGGAGACCAAAATGCAATAGTTCACTTCCATTAAGAGTATTTTACGATCACACACTATTCTTAATACACTTCTTTGCTTCACCCACTATGCACTTATATTATGATTAACATCCTCTTAAATATCTGTCATTGAGAATAATCTTTTTGTCGTTGAGAATAAAAGGCAAATAATTTTCTTTTAGGGTGGCTTTTTCTCTCTTTTTGTTTTTAATTTTCTTAAATATCTGTCATTGAGAATAATCTCTTTGTTGTTGAGAATAAAAGGCAAATAATCCCTTTTTGTTTTTTCATTCCAAGAACCTATAACATGGATGATTCGACTATATCTCAGTTCTACCATTTAACTTGTGTAAGTAAATAAAAAGGACCTATATGTCACTTCTAGGGGTGTTCGCGGTGCGATGCGGTGCAGTTTTGGATCATTTTTAGCACTGCACTTTGCAGTGCGGTTTAGCTAAAACCATAACTGCACCGCACCTTGTTTTTGCGATTACATGTGCGATACTATGTATAAAATGTGGTTTGAAGTCAATATATTTTTCAAATTTTGAGTTTTTCCTACTCAGTCCAAAACTAATTTTTCCCTTTTTTAGGGGCCAAGTTTTAAATTATTGAGCTAATTTTACTTTATTTTTGGTTGACTTTTCTAGTTAACACTTACTAGGGTTATTAAACTTTTTTTTTTTTTGGAAAACTAAGGTTATTAAATTATTAATAATATATTTAATATTAAAAATAAATAAATATATTAATATATAAAGAGAGGGTGCGGTGCACTATTACTTGCGGTGCGGTTATGCAATCTTGCGGGCAGTTTTGGTGTGATTTTTGCGGTTTATGCAGTTTGATGAACACCCCTAGTCACTTCTATCAGATATTTGAATGATAGATTTTGACCAAGTCATCAGTTACAATTTAACTTGTGCAAGGAAATAAAAACGAGGACCTATAGTCACATATTTGAATGATGGATTGTACCGACATTAAATATTGTTAACTATAAAATTTTAATCACAATCAAATTCTAAAGGAATTTACTAACATGTGCCCTTAGGGCATATATTAGCAAAACATTTTAGAAAACTTTTCATAGAAAAACAAGAAAAAATAATTCATTGTTTTGATAGCCTTTTCAATTCTCCATAAATTTTTTTCCAAAATTGATGGTTAATGTGTGCCCTAAGACCCAATTTTAAATGAGTTAACATAATCTAAATCTTAGATTTATCTCACTTTAAATCATAGTCTTTAAATTGAAATAGAGAGAATCAAAATCCACATATTTCAATATGCTTGTGTGTGGTTGGACAGTCATATGGCCCAAAGTTATGAGCAGGTTTCAAATTTTGCCCCCTACCAAAGATTTAAAATCCTATATAAAAAAAGGGAACCTTCATATTTGAGCCGGACCATCGTAGTTGATGCAAACTATTTTACTAGATTTAAAATTAAATGCGCGTTTTAGGTGAAAGTTATGATACTATATAATACAACTTGATTTATTAATTCCAGCAGAATTAGTAATAATTAATGACTGAAAATAAAATATAATAAGAGTGATAAGAAAAACATATAAAAAAATGCACATTGCGTACAAGCTAAAGCTACTTCACACGCAAGATTTCACATTCAAGATAAGAAGCTTTTATTAAAGGGATTCTTTTTAAAAGTTGTTTATTTACTTCTTTTTGGTAATCAAAGTTGTTTATTTTACGGTTTTGGTTCCATCAAAAAGAAAAAGTTGTTTATTTTACTTTTTGGCCTTTTGACCCATATGGAGAAAGTGGATAACCAAATACAAAGTAAATTTTGCTTGTGCTATCCTATGAGTATGAATAATAATGTAAAACACTGGACTTTCCCTTTCGTTCTTCTCAAAGTTTCTTTCTTCCTTGCCCTTTTTCTTTTCAGTATTTAATTACGACCGCTAACCAGTCCTTTCTTCCATCTCATTCATTGCCCAGGCTGTAAAATCGTCAGGGACTGAATTTCCCAAAACAACTACTTCGAAATTTACAAAGTCACATGGGCGCGTCCTTTTAACTTATGCATCATTCTGGCCCAAAATGTCAAAATTCGTGAACCACAAGTTAGAAAAGCTCATTGTCGACTGGACAAACAACATTATAGTGTGCCCACTAGGTAACCAAGAAAAATACCGAGTAATTTCATTTCATGTGAACATTGACCCCGTCCAATACGTCTAAAGCTAAAAGTCCACATTATAGTAACGATCGATAGCTCGTGAGTAGAGCAGCCGTCACTGCAACTTCCTTGCACCTTCCATGGAAATTAGTGTAGCTTTTTTTTAATAGGAGATAATTCAAAATTGTGTCATGTGGACATAGGATATGGCGTGCAATCCATGTTAGAATTTTTTTTTTTGAATTAGTAATGATTGATTGACTCACTATGGTAATGACAACGATAATTGTGTTGGTGGTGCCTAGTGGTGATGAGAAATTATAAGATTTTCATGATATCGACACAGGATATGGCGTGCAATTCATGTTAGAATTTTTTTTTTTTTTTTTGAATTGGTAATGATTGATTGACTCACTATGGTAATGACAATGATAATTGTGTTGGTGGTGCCTAGTGGTGACACGAAATTATAAGGTCCTTATGGCGGACAAGTGATGTGATTCATCATTCCATTAAAAGACTTCCACCTATATAAAATTGCTAGAGTTAAAAAAAAAATTTAAACAAAAACTAATTACTAACTTAGCAATTTTAAACAAGTGGGAATATTTTAATGGAATGATGAACAAGTGACGTGGTCCACTCGAGGACTATATAATTTCTTGAGGATCACGATGGACAGAGGTTGACAAGCCCAAGTGACATTTTTTTTGCCTATCATTCATTTATTGCCGTTGGAATGAATTGTTCCTCGAAACCCCACAGAAACTTCATGGTTGTATAACCAAGAGAAATAGACAGGTTAAACAATGTTTTTGCGTGCATCCAATCTCATAAGAATGTACAAAGAAATTGTATCCCTCCTCTCATATTCATAGTGAATCCCACCATAAATTTAATTAGTGAATCTCACTATGAATGAGAGAGAAGAGAACACAATTCTTCATGCTCCTGAAGAACCTAAAAATTACTCTTAACCTACTAATCCAACCAACCCAACTCAATCCAATACCTTGGGTTGGGTTCGATTTTTTTTTTTTTTTGGGAAATGTTATACATCAATAGTTGAGGGTGAGAGAATTTGAATCCTAAATATTTCCATTAAAAATACTAAAAAATGTCATTAAGCTACAATACTCTTGGTAAAATTTTTAGTTTGATGTATATGGGTTTTTTTAAAATATTGATAACATAGTTAAACAAATCTTTAAACATTTGTATCATACAAATAAATTCGGTAAGGCAACAAAATGGATAATTAATTATTTTTTATTTAAAAATAATAATATAATGTTAACAAAGCTCATTATTGAACATTTAAATTTTCAAAGCAAATATAATAAGTTATTTCTATGTGAAGGTTTAAATGTAATTATCATTCAAGACGTTTTTCCTTTCTCAAATCACTCCTCCAACAAACAATGGAACATGATGTTTATTTTCCACCCGCTCATTTCTCTATCATTCTTATTAAACAATCACAATAAAAATTAATAATATTTTTCTCCTACTACTTTTCTATCCTACTTACCTCTTCCATCCGCCCAATTTTCTATCCATCCTATCCATTCTACTTTCCTATCCTACTTACCTCATCCATCCACCCACTCGTATTAGTAACATTACTCATACACGTAGAACTCACACGTGTGGATCTCGAATAGCTATGCACCACTTCCTTTACGTACACTTCTTGTGTAGAATTGGGAGCCATCACATCTATTTTGTATATTGTCATATTTCTTAGGTTTATTTTTCTTTATGAAGCACGTTGAACAAGCGTGAAAACTAAACCCAAAAGACGAAAACGCAAGCTATTCTGCAAATGTGCCCCCACACCGTGAAAACTTAACCCAAAAGACGAAGACGAAGACGAAGACGAAGACGCAAGCTATTCTGTAAATCTGCCCCCACACCATGAAAACTTAACCCAAAAGACGAAGACGCAAGCTATTCTGCAAATCTGCCCCCACACCGCAAAACATATTGATTGACCCGTTAACTCTTTTAAGTACATATTTGTGACTAGCTATACTTACAGGATTGAAAACGCTTAACAACATGACAAACACATTAAGCTTCGTTTGGATTGCACTGAAAACAGGGGACGTCCGCATTTGGCATTTTTTCCCTAGGTCCTATGCATTGTTCACGGAACCCGCAAGTATGGAATTCAGCAAATTTTGCTTTAAAACTAGGTCTCATAGCACTATTCACACATTTAAAAACTATTTTGTTACAGTGTTTTCAGCAATAAATTTTCAGTTTTCAACAATAAGTCGTATCCAAACAGACCCTAAGGCAAATTCAGAATGGGGGCTTCATTGATCAACCTAGGTGAGAATCTGAACTTAAAAATATCAATTGGTAATTGATATCAATTACATGTTGATTCTTGCAACATGTAAAGCACAAGCTATGTAAGTCTTAACCAATCATAAGTGTAAGCAGTGTTTTAAAATCATATTAATTGGTTCAATTGAGAATCTAGTATGATTAGTAAACCTACGAAGCGGACAGTAGACACCCCAAAATCCATGAACACGTTGGGGGGAGGGGGGGGGGGGACAATTCTGCTTGCGTGGCCTCAATGTGTCAAGAGAGAAAAAATATATGTTTTTCATCATAAAGTTTTCTTTGATTTAGATATCTTCTTAAAGATTTTAATGGTTGTTTATTATAAAAACTAAAAATAAATATAAAGTGTGTCTAAAATAAATAAAATATATCTAGAGATACATATTAATTAATAAATTGTCGTAAACCTAATTTTTCAGGGATTGTCATGTTAGTGTTGTGTAGTGTCCATGTCTGTGTATGGTTTTTTGTCATGTATGTGTCCATGCTTCATAGCTTTAAATCGTTTTGGATAAAAGCAAACTAAATTGAGCTGAATCAACCAGCTCATTGACTCAATCAACTAAACCGACAAGTAAATATATGATGTATTTGTCTATTTCGTCAAATACTGAATCATATAACTGTATAATTCAAGTGCCCAGAGATAGCCACAATTAATCATAAAAACACCCAATTCAGGAGGTACAGCCATACAGGAATCCAATATGTCTTCACCTAAATCTAACCACCTAACGTTTCAGCTATTCGCTTATTCCTAGATTGAATATTATGCAAGCTTTATTCATTTCCAACTACTATATCACCACCACCAAAAAAAAAAAAAAAAAAACACCAGAGTTAAGTTACAAACAATATTTTTCACAACTTGCTCTGTTGGCATGAATCTATTACTAATACCATTTTAATATCTATCATTAACAACTTTTCCCCCCAAAAACTGTGAAAAACATTTGTATATGTGGACTTATTGTCTCTCAAAAGATAATATGATAGTCCACAAAACTGATAAGGCTGAGAATTTAATAGAACAAAAGATGGCTATTTCAAGAAAAAGTACACAGACATTTTAAATTGAATACGTAATTACGAGGAAATTTTTGGAGGTAATGACCACATAAGCCTAGGCCACTCTCTTTCTTTCTTTCACTATCAAATTGCATATACAGTTGAATTCATTTGGGCCTCAAATATTGGATCATATTTAAATTCAGTAAAAGCCAGAGAAGTCAAAATGGGCTCACTGAGGTTCAGCCTAACAGAATCCAGTGCAAAACCTAAATTGTGATTGTGGATTCAAGCCTTACTATCCACATGTTTTATAGGGCAGACAAACAAAAAAGCCCAACATATCACCTGCTCCAACTATCTTATGAAAATAAACTAAATTTTAATTCCTAGTGTCCTTTTTGCCTCAGCCTTTTTTCTTTTTTTTGAAAACCCCAAAACTACTTTTTAAAATAAACTAAATTTTATCTTTTTGTCTCACATATAGCAAAAAAGCCAGCCACCAGAATTTACAGAAATCAAATGGAAAATAATGCTTTCAACACTAATAATGCCACTTGGCCAACACAAATCTGTCTGCTCTTTCCAACAAAACCAGTAATGCTTTCAACAAAACCAAATCTGAATTACTGGTCCAATACTCTCTGAGTTTCCCAGTCAGAATACCACAGCAGACATTTAAATAAACACCTTGTTCAAGAGAGTTCATATCATTACCCAAACATTTCAAGCCCTAAGAGCCTAATGCTAAAGGGTTCATACTGTACTTACCAAGAGAGGGGAAGGGGAGTGTTTCAGACCCACCAGACAACCCATGTTATGCTTTGCACAGAATTGGATTTGGATGTACAAATCCATCCTCAACAAGAAAAATGAATATGTAACAAGTCCATCAATGTCCACCCCAAAATCCCTTCACTACCAAAAAAGATTATTAAGGGCTAAGGAGGAAGAAAACTAAAAACAGAGTCACCATCTAAAGTGAAGCGCTCAAAAGCATGAACATGGTCAATGATGTCCATTCATAAAGCCAAAGATCTCAGCAAATGTGACAATGATCTATGCCGTCCATTCATAAAGCCACATTGATCCAACATAAGTTTTATTTGATAAATAGATGATCTAACATAAAATTATCTCTCTAACTAAAAGAATATATACATAATTTCACACAAACCAAGGCATATCATTATGTATGAATAGTTACAGAAAAGCACAATATACTATAAATCATCTTTAAACAATCCAAAAAGAGCAACTGCAACCTCCTCCCCTTGTAGGTGCTAGGTGGAGGGTTAGGTCGTGGGATCAAGTCCCACTAGATGTGCGTGGTAACTTAACAATTCAAAAAAAAAAGAAGCTATTTAAGCTGGCAGTGTTTAAGATGATAGAGGAGATAAGAGTGCCGATGGTCTCAATGACAACGAGCAGTAATAGTGATAACCATGTAAAGAACAACACACTCACACTTAATAGTGATTGTTAAAGGTGGCCAAACCATGCTCGTGTTGGTAGTAAGGACAACAAAAAGAGGACAACCATGATTGTGACAATGTTGGTGGGAGAGGCAATTGCCAATGGCATTAGGCTTGCAATTGAAGCACCAATACTTTTAATTGGGATTGCATTTTCATGACGAAAGACTAATGAAGTTTACTAATAAGCAGTTAATTGTAGGGGGGGGGGGGGGGGGGGGAAGGGAGGGGACAGTATATTTCAGATTCAAATTTTAGGGATGATGGATCCCATTTGGTCACCATGGTTGCCTTGCACATGTTCCCAATTAAATAGTGTAAAATTGTTCTATAATTGTAATATATATCTATATCATACTTTACGGGCAGCAACCATACTTTAACCTAATCATCTGTATCTGTTTGTCATTCTCATAAGATATATAGACTATATCAAGGAACTCCAAACCGATAAAACAAATCATCTGCATCTTTTTGTCAGCAGCTTTTTCTTTTAAAATTTTAATTATTTGCTTTTATTCATCTTTTTAGAATGACATGCTTGCTACACATTCTCAAAATTCATGCTACATGAATTCTAAACTTGCAAATTACTGTGCCCAAGCTCAGCTTCTTTCTTACTACAACATTTTTAAACACTAAAAAACCTATCGATGGTAAACGCAAATATGGGAAGAAAAAAAAAAAAATATAACCAAAAACAAACATTACTTTGAAATTCCAAGGGACTAAATATTATTCTAAGGCTTTGACAGTGTTTTGATCATATCAAAGTATGGCTAAGGATTTCTAAACTTCCAAAGGGATAAATGTTAATACTATTTAAATTTTGGGTTTTGAAATCCTTAGTGAATATGGCCCGAATCCAAATCATTATGCTTTTAAACTATTCAAACAAGATATTTAGATTTAGTCCCTAAAATCCAAATTCACAAGCCTAAATCCTACTATCCAAACAAACCATTATTACTTTTCTTTCCCTTTTTTAAAAAAAATTAAAAATTAAAAAGAAAAATTTATGTAACTTTTCTTTCCATTCAATCTGTTATAATGTACTAATGCTATTTTAGTCCATTCTTCATTTTGATAATTCGATTAATAAAAAAAGTTAAGTGACTTTTTTTTCCATTCAATTTGTTTATAAAGTACTTATTCTATTTTAGTCCATTCTTTAATTTGATAATTCGATAGTCACAATGAGGACGGGAGATTTAAACCCTGGACGTCTCTATTGGAAACACCAATAGGTGGTAGTTGAGCTACAAGTCTCTTGACCTATTTTAGTCGGTTCGATTCTTTTATGATGGATACATGATCAAATAATCTTTTCTTTTTATCAGTAGGCTCCACAGCTCTAGCTCTTGAACTTCCAATCTCACCTTCCACCTTACTCTTACAAGCAAGACCCTAGCTCATTCGAAAAAGATATATTTAGCATATCAAGTAACTTCAAACTAATAAAACTAATCATCTGTACCTTATTGTTTTTCTTTTAACTTTTTTAACTTATTTGCTTATATGACTAAAATTAATCACTCTATCATGAATAGATCCAACTATACTTAAACCAATTTTCAGCAAATCAACAAAGTGCTCATCTCCAAATGCACATTCTCAAAATTCATACTACGTGAATTCTAACAAACACTAAGCCAAGCAAATATAAGAAGCAAATAAAATTTAACCAAACATACCTTTGAAGCGATCGGATCCAAAATCGGTGTTAGAGCCAAGCAATTCGCTAGCCCTATAACAGTTCGTTTCGCCGAATTCACAATCTCCCAAATCCAGACCAATCGAATTAAGCCACGTACACCTCTCCGGCACCGAGACCCAACCAATCAACTTCCTGGCAACCTTCGGATTCACGCGCGTCGCAATCCACGCGTCCCGAAACGGCGTCGCGCACTTCTCCGCAGCAAACGCGACGCACTTCTCCTTCGCCGTAACAAAGCAAGCTTCCATTTCGCGCGCCTCGCAATGCTCTCGTGCTTTCAAGTCGGTTTGTTTCGGACCAATGAGGGATCGCCACCAGGGAGGCTTACATTTGTTGGAGGCGGTGAGCGCGCACCCGATTCTAGCTCCGGTGACGCACTGGTCGAGGATTTGGGACTCGGAGGATTTGAGAGCGGAGAACCAGGTATGGAGGTCTCGGAATGCGAGTACATATGGGCCTGATGATGGGCTGGGCCGGCGGATGGGCCCTCGGAGCAAGGGGATGGGGCGGTCGAAGTTGATGACAGTTGTGGTGGCTGAGTATTCGTCTAGATTTTGCGGTTGTGGTTTTGGAGATTCCATTTTTCTTTTTGTTTTGCTTCGATGCTAAGCTAAAGCTGACGAGAGTGCTTTCGTTGAGATTGCGTGACGTGTTGTTATGCTTCACCCAAAGGGCCCTTGCCTTTTTGGCAGAAATTAAGTAGGGTGCTTCCCGCGTGGAGTTTGCTGGTATTATATTTTTGGGAAAAATGGCTATTTTACTTTTATTTTCAAACTATTTAGCCAAACGGCCATTTTAAAAAAAAATATTTAGCAAATTTTTTTTTTTTTTTTAATATGGAACTCAGCATTATCCAAGCAGTCCTTTTATTTTCAAACTATTTGGCTAATGTCAAATGGTGAAGTTATTATATATTTTGTCACTTAATTTTGTTTTTGAAAATTTTGCATAGGACTATTTTGCTAAATGCTTAAAAAATAAATGGTATTCAGCTATTTTCTCTGTATATTTTTTAACCCAATTACACTTGAGTCTTTTAACTATTGAAAAACATAATTATCCCCCCAATTTTAAAAATGCGTTACACATAACCCCTGATGCTTGTTTTGTTGTTAACTTTAACAAAATTTAACATAATTTAACATTGAAAATCAATTTATCCTTCAACTGTTTATTTTGGAGAGTGGCAAATTGTTCTTTAAATGTTAATTTCTATCGAACTTAACACCGAAATAGATGGTAGGGAATATTGAAACAAAGTTATAACTCTAGGGGATTAATTGTGTGTTTTAATAGTTTAAGGGATTAAATGTGATCGAAGTGATAGTTTAAAGTGAAAATGTGTAATTTGCCTTATTTTTTATTTAGCCTATAAATTAGACTTTTGTCTTTAAAAGTTTGGATTTGTTTTTAAATTAGTCATTGAGGTTTCAAAATTTTCATTTTAGTCATTCACATTTAATTAATTTTTCATTGTTCTTATTATCCATCTTCGTTAGTAATTTGACCGTAAAGATGATTAATGTTTAGTTATCAAAAGTTTAAGACATGTCACTCATATTTTGCTAATGTCACCAAAAGCCACGTCTTGGTTTTTTGCACATGGTGATGATGTTGATGATTACCAATAGAGACATGGCTTATAGCAACCTTTTAACAAAATATGGGTGACATGTCTTAATGACAAAACAATTATCTAACAAATGATGGTTAGACTCCTAACAAAGATGAATGCTATAGTTACCATAAAAATTATATAAAACATGAAATGTCAAAATGGGAAATTTGAAATCTTGAAAACCAAAATAGAAACAATCCTAAACTTTTAAAGATAAAGCAATAATTTAATCTTTAGTTTACTATGTTTCATTTTGGTTCCCTTTAAAACATAAGAACCCCTCTCATGCAGGTTTTTCTTCTTCTTCTTCTTAAATAAGGGATCCTTGCCCCTAGACCCTAGTGTACATATATAAGTTACATTTTGCATAGGTAAAATATTAATTGTCCTCCCTCTCTTATCATTTTCTTCTTTATCCCTCCCATTTTTCTCTCATCTCTTACTCAAGAATGTTGAAGGCAAAAGCATACTTTGTCTTGCCCAGATCCACCTTGATCCTGTCTAATATAGGTTTACACATGGTTTTAAAAACTAGACCGAACCGGCCAATCCGACTAATTCAACCATAAATCAAGCACTATTACGGTTTCGTAAAAATCCCAAAAATTAGTGAAAACCAACCAAAACCGATCAAAAATTGGGTTAAACCAAGAATTGGAGGCAAAACTGTTATTTGCCCCAGTCCGGTTTTAAAATCATGGGTTTACCTTGACCCAAAAGGACCAAAACAAAATGGGGCAAATTGGGCAATAGCAATTTGACCTCATACCATCCCATTGTTATTCTTAATCCTAATAAATAAATTAAAAAAAAGAAGAAGAAGCAACACGTAGATAAGGAACTGGATTCGAGCGCTAATTTGAATTTTTTAATCAACACATGTTTAACAGGCCTTCATTAAAAAAGTGAAGTTGTGGATTAAAGAGTTAAGGAGTTTTTAATTAGAATAGTTCGGGTGACATAGTCTGATTGTTGACTTACAGATCTTATTCGTGCATCACATGTCAAAAAAAGATCTTAATATATATATATATATATTATTCAAAGAGTCTTAATATTGTACGGAATTACAAAATACACAGAAGATGTATACCATATAATCTGTACCAATTTTATTACAAGGTAAAAAAATGAAGCCTAGACTCTAGTAACCCAAAACATGGTTTATTCTAATTTCTAACTTCAAATTTGTGTGGACTATCTGGCTAACCATGATGGAAATTACCAGCATCTATATTTCGTCATCATCAGTATAATAACACAATATTCTATTTATTTACCCCCCTCCACCCAAAAAAAAAAAAAAAAACTGCACAGTGTATTGCAATAAAAAAATGGGAAGGAAGTTGGGACATTGTCAAGAATTGGGGAGGTTTTCCATTTTTATTTATTGAATAAGGATCAATTAAGCATCATCATCCTTGCAAATTCTTCATAGCTGACTTGACCGTCACCATCTAAATCAGCCTCTCTAATCATTTGTTCAGCCTCTTCCACTGTCAGTCTCTCCCCTAAATTTATCATTACTTGTCTCAACTACATTACAAAAATGTCTTGGTTTAGTTAAGGTATAAGAACTAATCATATTATTTACATTTATATAAAGATAAACTAAGAAAGGTATAAAGCCCAGATCAGAAAAAAGAAGAAGAAAGTCTAAGAAAGATATAAAGCAAAAATTATTTTCTAAAAGAATTTGTGATAGCTCCAAAAATGGAAAGAAAAAATAAAAACTTAAAAAGCCAATAAATGGAAAATAAAATAGGCAAAACTACAGTTATATATATTTTTTTTAAAGTTATACAAATATAAAATAAGCTCTACCACATACATGAAGTTGGGGAGTCTCACCTCATTAGCTGAAATATATCCATCTTGATCCCTGTCAAATACTTTGAAGGCTTCTTTTAGCTCATCGGCAACATTTTCCTATTAGAATCACATCCTCTTCAAAATCTAAAAACTACTTAAGAAATTTACTAACAATATAAAATGAAGCCCCAATTACCACTCCCCCACCCCCTCTCAAAAAAAAAAAAAAAAGATCTTATATACCTTCATTTTTCTTGCCATAATATTCAAGAACTCTTCAAAGTCTATTGTCCCACTTCCATCAGCATCAACTTCACCAATCATGTCTTGAACTTCTTCTTTTGTGGGATTTTCGTTCAATGATTGAATTATTGTTGCCAATTCTTCCATAGTGATGTAGCCTTCAAGTGGTGAAGTCAAGATTTTAATTAAGGGAGACAATATTAAAAGAAAGTGTTAAAACTTGAAAGCAGAAATAATTTACAAAATGTTAAATAATGTAAGTAACAAAATAAAATAAACAATTAACCTATTTAATTGTCATACAAGAAATATAATTAATGTAACTGCAAATTGAAATGAGATGGAAAGTTTTTATTTATTTGAGTGGGGGTCTAGGTGATTCAAAAGAGGCAAGGTGATTTAGGACTAAATAATCTAATTATATCCATATTTCTTCCTAATAATAATTAACTGTGGGTATATATATTTCATATAGTAAAAAGATATAAAGAAAAATAGTTTATATATATTAATTTGAAAACTTAATATAAATATAAGAAATTTTTAAATAAGTCATTTGAATTCTTAAGAGTAAATTGAAAATTTAAATCAACATAGAAGTATTAAAAAAAAATGATGATGTAATTGAAAATTTTCAGAAAGTTCTATATATGTGTTGATTTCTTTTAAGAATTTATACAATGCCTAACCTCTTTTTCTTATGCTCTCAATTTTCTCCCCCCATTATTCCAAATATGGATTTATTGCAGAAAACCCCAATGGTTCATTCGAATCGAAGTATTTGAAGAGACATATTTATATATCGATTTTAGTTTAAATAGATTAAATAAAATAAAAGTATATATAATATAATAATTTTATTAATGAAATTCAGGGGTAATTTATATATTAATAATGGATTTGAAATGATTGGGATGCAAGATATTATTTCAAAATTAACACACAAGTATTTCTATTAAAGCAAGTTCTCAAAGCTCAAATCCATTATAGATAGTTAAAATCCATATAAACTACTTTGTAATAGTAATTCTTTTTGAATCACTTACTTTAAATCCTTAAATTCAAATGCAACACAAAAGAGGTATTGAATTATATAGATTAAAAAAAACAACGAAAATATAATATCAGTTTTTATTATTATGTTAATTGTAAGACCAATAAAATTTAGAAGACCTTTTATTATTATTATTATTATAACAAATTGGAACCCTAGGAGGAAAGGAAATTTCTAGTTTACATAGGACCACATATGGGAGACTATATACATATATTTATAGGTTCAAGTTATACCTAATGTAACTCTAAATAATGTTACACCACTCAATTTTAAGAATCCCACCAATGAATTATATATTCTATGTGTGATTAACATGCATGCTAATCAGATGTTATTTACCATGCGATCCATAAAATCATCTTTTATGAATTATTTTAAACTACAAAAAGTTGAATTTAAACAATTAATTAATAACATGACTATTAATCTTTGATCACTATGAAATTTTGTAAGTATAGAGAGTATATGAAATAATGTAGTCTAACAGTAAATTTGTCAAAATTCTCATCTAATAATACCTTATTAAGTGGTATAATATTGCTTAGAATTACACAGATATAACTTAAATCCAACTTTTATATATATATATATATATATATATATATATATATATATATATATATATTTGTGTGTGTATACGTGCGTATATGTGCGTGTGTGTATAAGAGATAAAAGTGGCCATTTATTAAGGGAAATATATCTTTCATAGGATTGGACATTTTTGTGGGACTGGGGTTAATTAGGGGTCAATTGTCCCTTCTAGGCCCCTAAAGCCGTGACTTCACCCATGACTCCGACATTACCGACAATTCAACAAACTAATAGTCAAATTAGACTAATATAACATGTCCCAATTTTAAACCCAAACAGAAATATTCAACTGTTTTCTTCCCATTATGCTTGTTTGGAAGCATTAAGCCTATTTGATCCTGCTTTCAGACATTTGTTTCTAACAAATGTTTTCAGAAAAAGGCCAAACAAAAAATATTACAAACAATATATTTCTCTGGTTCTTCAGCAAAAGAAAAAAAAAAAAAAAATCTACGGTTTGTTTCTCTAAACTGAAAACATAATTTTCCTATTTCATCATATTCTTTGAAAAATAGGCTGTTTTAAATATAATTCATTAAAAAACAGATTTAGAAACACATTTGAGAATTGGTACTAGTTTTATATCTCCGTGAATTAAGAAACAAGAACCAAATGGCTTTATTAGTATTCTGGCATAGCAAAACACAAATAAAAAAGATTGGACTCTTAAACTCTCAAAAATAATGTAACACAAAGTTTTATACAACTAGAACCTGAACCACACAACTATTAATTGCAAAGCTCATTTCCTCAACTATATTTTCTCTATGACATGACAGAATTATTATTATTTTAAATCAAACATATATACATCAATTGCTAGGTGCTAAAGTAATTAAGAACAAAGATGCATTAAAAAAAATTAAGCTACAAGAAAACACACCATCGGAGTCCTTGTCGATGAGACAAAAGGCTTCCCGGAATTCGGCAACCTGATTTTCTGTCAACGTATCAGCCATGTTGAGTTTGATCTGTGAAACCTTAATCAAAATTGAGAGAAACTGTTTTCCAGGGTGAAGAAACTACAAGGAAGAGTGAATGGTAAGTATGATTAAGTTTTAAGCAAGAATGCCATATAAACAAGTTTTTCATTCAAGTGAGGTGGGCATTAAATTATATTTTTGAAATAGTCAAACACGCATGAGAAAATTCCCATTCAAAAGCTGGAATTTTTCTATAAGTCAGGCTCAACGTTTGAATGGTAACATTTTTCAACTATACATGCTGTTGGCCCGTACTCAACGATAGTCAGCTAGACCATGACTTTCATTTGCTCCTTTTTTGAATTTTTCCAAACGTTTTGCTATAGTCAAAGTTCATGGAGTTGAATACACTCCTAATTTTATTTCTTCTCATTTTTTCGTGTATCATTCTTCTTTTGAAGATTGAAAAACATAATATGAATGCATAATAGCCCCCATCTGAAGGAGAATCACGTAGAGCCAATGGTGAAGGTCGGTCGTTAGTTTAGATCATGTGACGATTTTGTTGGAACAATATTTGACCATGTTCTGTGAAAAGAAAAGGGAAAATGTTTTAAACCGAAAAAGTTCATTATTTTAGAACTCAATAATTGATCATTGTTGATTGTTTAGTTTAGGAACGAGTTTATTTTTCAAAACAAGCATGCTATGTGAGAAATGTTTCAAAATGCATGTTGTTGATTAAGACGATCCTCTCCATTTGTGAACAATGGGTCACCTCTTCCAGATGACGACTTGAAAGATCTCATCTATCGTGAGATTCTCAAAGACGATTCCTCATCTTTCATAGGGATCTTACGAAGGATCGTATGAGGTAGGTGGGATTGTGAATCGTAGGATCGGATCGTGGATTGTAAGATCTTACATTATTTGAAAAAAAAATAAAAAATACACATTGGTATGTTAAATAATCACATAAATTATACATTCATTGATATAATTACTATACATTACTACATCCATTTGTAAACATCATTTAAAGAGGTCAAAAATCTCAAAATATGACACTCTATTGGGATATTTTTTTATTTGAGTCCAACTGACACTCTCTACATTAGAGTGGAAAAACTTGGTCTATTGGAATTTTATTTTTTATTTGGGTCCAACTAAGCCTTTTATCAAGTTAAAGAATATTACAAGAAACCAATGTCGTTTGGGATCATCAAAATCATACGATCCTATCGATCTTGAATGATCGTAAAGATTCTTAAAAGATCCGGATTGTTTTGGACAAGTGGGATCATAAAATCGTAGGATTGGGGGATCCAAATTGAGATTTTGACAACCGTGCTCTTGAGACAATGTACCCTTTCTATGACAAAGTTAAGTGATAACCCATCTCTATACTTTGACCACCCACCTTAAGAAAGTCTAGGACAAACTCCTTTTGGTCAGTTTGGATAGACGAGCCCAAGCATGTCTAAGCATGAGTAACGAACAACATCAAGATTCCAATTATTACATCTTGCTCATATCTCATTATCAAATAATTAAATCCCTAAAAACAACCCCCATAAGGACCATAATTAAAGGGAACCATTACAATGAAGCAAGCCATAGATACTATCATCCTTCTTTTATTGATCCTAACTTAAGCATTGGAGAATTTTAGGTTGACACCACAATAGTGCTTTTCAATGACATTCTTTCTTCTTACAAGTCATCCAACACTCTCGGATGCATGATTGGCTCGCTGATTTTTTGTGAATCATCAAGTACCTTAGTGCTTGAACTCGATTCATTTAACAAGGAGATTAGTAGATGACGGCCTTATAGTTGTAAACTCTAAACACACCCAAAAAAATGTAGTTTAACTCCCAAGGTAGCTTAAATACTTATAAAGCCACCATTCAACTCCTTCCTTAATAGTTAATATTACAAGATAAAAATAATTTTTTATTCAATATAAATTAAACAATTAATGGAAAAAAAAGGAAGTAACAATGGCCTTATAAGTGTATGTTCCAAGTTCATCCAAAAAAGAGTACTATAACTCTTCAGACAGCCAACGTCTGTGTTGATCAAGCTTTTGATCTAAATGATTTTGCACATTTATTGCCATATATAGCCAAATCATAAAATTCATTTGTGAGGACCAAAATGAAACTACCACCAAGTTTAGGACCAAAAGTTTATTTTAAACCTTCCATCTATATAGATATATATATATATATATATATATATATATATGTATAAATATATATGTTTCTCTCACGAAGGAACTAGTCTTCTTGGGTGTAGTAGAATAGTTTTTCCCTTCATCAAAAAGGTGTAGGTAGTCTCCGTAGAATAGAAATATTCCTCGGCTAGTGGTTTCTTGTTTTGGGGGTTTGGGAAATAGGAGTGTGAGGTTAGGAATTATCACCCAAGCAATGGATGATCTTGCACAAGATTGGAGCTATTTAACACTATCTGATAGGGAAGGACCTGGCTGCTGCCTTAGTGAAGAAGATAGCTCAAGTGATTTCTGTATTGCAGCGAAGTTCCTGACAAAGAGAGCTCTGAACGTTGATGTGATCGCAAAAACTTTTACTCCTTTATGGAGAGCACGAAATGGCTTCAAAATTCAGAACCTTGGAGATCACAAAATGTTGTTTAGTTTTGATAATAAGGTGGATGTGGACAGAATTCTCCTAAGTGAACCGTGGAGCTTTGACAAGCACCTAGTGGTGATGAAACGTTATGAAAAAGAGATTCTTGTGTAGGAGCTCAAGTTTGATAGAACAAGTTTTGGGGTCCAACTTCATGGCATCCCACCACGCTATATGACAATGGACGCAACAGAGAAGATTAGTGTAGTCATTAGAGAGGTCTCTCGGCCCACTGGCTCTAAAGAGGCAGATGGCGGCAATTTTCTACGAGTTAGGGTATCAATTGACTTATCCCTTCCATTATGCCGAGGACGTCTAGTGCCTTTGAAGAATGAGAAGCAAACATGGATAAGTTTAAGATATGAGGGACTCCCTAATTTGTGCTATTGGTGTCGTAGGCTAACACATGATGATAAGGACTGTCAGATGTGGATTGAAATTGAAGGAACGCTACTACCTGATCAAAGGCAGTTTGGTCCAAGTATTTGTGCCCCTACATTCATTCCATCGAGGAAAAATGTGATTACTGTGCCGGGGTTTTACTCGTCCAAGAAAACGTGAACTAGCAGCAATTCTATGGACTGCGATTCCTCAAGCCAAGATCCGGTGAAATCCATGACGAACCTTCCTGTTCCGGTGACCTCCAACCATCATTGGAGCAGCAAGTTGGGCAACCGTTTGGACACTAAAACTTTCGAGAAACTTATAATGCATGCCCTAGTGTTACTCCAATTAATGTCCCGTCACATGAATTGATTCCCACAAATAGCGGCGTGATTAATGGGATTAATTCCCATTCAGTTGGTCCGAATATAGGTATGATTAATGGGATTAATTCCCAATCAATTGGTCTGGATAAAAGGTGTGATTAATGGACTTAATTCCCAATCAATTGGGCCGGATATAGCAACAAGAGAATTCAACGCCCAATTAAAGGATAATGATGGGGAGTTTTCAAAATTTAATTATGAGGAGCCATCCATGTTAATGCCAGGTGTGAAGGAATCTCCCTTAGTCTGAATTCATGACTAGATACATGAGACACAAGCAGTAAAGGGGAATGAGGCACGTGCATCCCATGAGTCAACTAGGGTTTCCCAAAACCCTAAGCCACTTTGTGTCTTACCAACATGGAGCCGCCGACCAAGACCCCTATCCATAGATACCCATCACGTTGAACTATCCTCAGGGCAGAAACGGGATGCTACCAACTTTGATGATCATTTAGAATTACCATCTAAACATCGTCAGGTTTTTCAGGATGATAATGGAGCTCTTTTTGAATTTGTGGAGGTTGATCATTAGACTCGCCAGGCACAATGAGTCTAGCATGGAACTATCGTGGGCTTGGGAACCTATGTATAGGGAGAGAGCTTGTAGATATTATACGGGCAAAAGATCCCTCTGTCATTTTTTTAGTTGAAACTATGACAGATGATGCAAGGCTAGAATTAGTTCAAAAAAATATTAATTTTGACCATCGATGGGTGGTACCGACACAAGGAAGAGGAGGAGGTTTGGTTATGTTTTGGAAGTCAACAATAAATCTGAAGGTGGAAGGTTCACATCAGTATTATATTGATGCTACAATAGATAAGGGTACAGATAATGAATGGCATTTGACGGGGTTTTACAGCGAACTAGATACAAGTAAAAGGAGGGAGGCTTGGGAAATTCTCAGGCAACTTAACTCCTGCCAAGGAGTTTTGTGGTTATGTGTTGGTGACTTCAATGAAATTACGAAACAAGATGAAAAATTGGGAGGGGCCTTCAAACCACACAATCAGATGCAATTATTTCGTGATGTTATCAATGAATGTAATTTTATGAACTTAGGCTATGTGGGGCCGAAATTCACATGGAGCAAGCACTTTGAAAGTGGTCATTGAATTTGGGAGAGGCTGGATATGGGTTTAGCTACAAATAGTTGGTTCTTAAAATTCCCTAGTTCTCGATTTTTCCATTTACAAGGGAATTCTTCAGACCATAAACCACTATTGATTGTCTTTACTCCTCCAAATTTACCTCAACGAAAGAGACCCTTCAAGTTCGAAGAAATGTGGTTGTCCAACCCAAGTTATGAAGAAACAATTTAGGCAACATGGTATCACACAAGTAGTTTGGATCCAAGCAATGAAATCCTAAAGAAAATTGAGAAGTGTGGGGCTGATCTAAGTTGGTGGAATCGTAATGTCTTTGGTAGCGTGAGACAATAACTGATCTGAAAAAAAGGAATTGCTGCATAAGGCCAAAAATGAGGCAATGAATCTTGGAGATAATTCAAGGGTTCGAGAATTGAAAGCTGGCTGAAATTAATGTTCTTTTGGATGGGAAGCGAAGATGTGGGCACAACGATCTAGACTTCTTTTGGCTAGTCAGGGTGATAAAAATACAAAGTATTTTCATAGTCGAGCTACAAAGAGGTATAGAAAAAAATCAGATTATGGGAATCAAAGATGGGCAGGAGTCATGGAAAGTTGAACCGGATGAAGTAGCAACAATTGTAATAAATTACTACCAAAAGCTATTCACATCTGAAAGAATAGATCCATCAAGCTGTGTTCTAAACCATGTACCTATTGTGATCATTGAAGAGACGAAATCTTCCCTATGCCATGAGTTCAAGGAAGAAGAGGTATTATTAGTTTTGAAACAAATGGCACCACTGAAAACCCCTGGCCTGGATGGGATGCCACCGTTTTTTTACCAACACTTTTGGAGCATCGTGGACAAGGATGTCACAACCTCAGTTTTGTCATGGCTGAATTCAGGTACCCTACCCCACCCCTGAAACCACACTTTTGTTACACTCATTCCAAAGACTAAAAATCTTGAATATGTGCACCAATTTTGACCTATTAGTCTTTGTAACAATTTGTACAAAATTTTCTCTAAAGTGCTTGCCAACCGTTTGAAAACACTACTTCCTATGATTATCACTGAACACCAATTAGCTTTTACCAAAGATAGATTGATATCAGATAACATCACGATTGCCTTTGAAACTTTACATAGTTTGCATAGATATAATTCCAAAAAAGGAGGCTTTATGGTGCTTAAATTGGATATGAGTAAGGCATATGATCGGGTTAAGTGGTATTTCCTAGAAGAGTTGATGAGAAAAATGGCATTTAATGAAAAATGGATAAATCTGATTGTGCTTTGTATTAAGACGGTCACATATTCCATTTTAATTAATGTTGAACCAAGGAATCTTATTCATTAAATTAGAGGCATTAGACATGGTGATCCTCTATCATCCTTTCTTTTTTTTGCTTTGCGTGGAAGGATTGAATGGTTTGATCAAACATGTTGAAAGGAATGGAGATATTCATAGATTCTCTTTTTGTAGGAAGGGCCCTAAACTAACACATCTACTTTTTGCAGATGATAGTCTTCTCTTTTGTAGGTCATTGGAGGAAACCTATGAGAGAGCATTGGGCCAAAAAGTGAATAAGGACAAAACTTCCCTATTCTTCAGTAGGTGCACTACTCCAAATACCAAAACCAAAATCAAGCGTGCTCTAGGGATTTAAGAAATTTTGCATTATGAGAAGTACCTAGGGCTGCCATCACTTGTGTGGAAATGTAAAAAAACAAGTTTTAATTACATTAAGGAGAAGGTGTGGCAGAAACTACAAGGGTGGGAAGGAAAGTTGCTTTCACAAGTTGAAAGGGAAGTGTTGTTCAAAGCCGTAAGTCAAGCCGTTCTCACTTATAAATTTGGTGGTGTCAAAGAGGGGAGCGGAGGAAGATCCATTGGGTAAGATGGGACGAGATGACAAAATCAAAAGTGGAGGGTGGAATGGGGTTTAGAGATTTGGCTCTTTATAATGACTTGCTTTTAGCAAGACAAGCTTGGCGCCTTATCCACAATAAGTCCTCTCTTTTTTACAAGGTGTTTAAAGCAAAGTTTTTTCCAAATTGTACACTCATGGTGGCAAATGACACAACATATGGCTCCTATGCTTGGAGGAGCATTCTTAAGGGTTGAGAAGTCTTGTAACGAGGTGCTAGATGGAGAGTTGAAAATGGGGAAAAAATTAAAATATGGCAGCACTCTTGGCTTCGAAGGAAACACCCTCCCCAAGTGCTATCTCACCCTATTGAATCAATGAAGAACTCAACAATGGCAGAGCCGATCAATGAAACAACAAGGCAGTGGAATGAAGAATTGATTGATGGAGTCTTTGCATGTGAGGAAACTGCCATGATCAAGAAAATACCGCTGGGAAAGGTTGCTTCAAAGGATGTATTGATATGGCCCCACACTCATGATGGAAGGTATACGTGCAAGTCAGGATATAGATTCTTGAAGGAAGAAACCGAGCTGCATTCTGCCCAGCGACACTCACTCTCAAATTCAAAGCTTTGAAAGGGATTGTGGTCTCTTCAGGTGCCAAACAAAGTGAAGAATTTGATGTGGCGTGCTTGCCATAATGCTATGCCAACAAAAGCGAATTTGGTGAGAAGGAAAATCATTGACGACCTTCTCTGTGACCGCTACTGTCAGGCCCCAAACCCGATACCCGGATTTGTGACCATGACCGGCATGCTAATATCAAGCCTAAACCTGATATTAACAAGAACCAACTTAACTTTATGAAAACTTTTACACAAAAGCTTTCCTCTTTCTTTTCATTCTTGTTTCTTTACTTAAATGATCCTTTCACTTGACATTCAGAGCATCTACATTGTACTCCAAAGAATAACATAATTCACCAGTTACTCAAATTCTGAATTTCACATAATACATCTCTTAATACTTTAAGGTATACACTTTCATTAGATCCTAAAATACACAATACTACAAAACTAAACATCAAATTGCTAATTTAGGATCTATACATATAAAACTAAAATCAGCTCCTTCCAACTCGACTAAGGCTCCCTCTGCTCCAAAATAAAACCTGCTAACTGAAATAGTGGAAGGGGTGAGCTACACAGCTCAGTAAAGGTAAGATATATGAGAATTTAATAAGGATGCATGTAAATCAGATCATTTCATTCTATGAATGTTCGAATAGGAGAACAACTTTTCATGCATAGTATTTTATACTATTCATAATAATACTTACACGCTTTTCATAGGAAAATAATTGTTCTCCCTTTTCTTATGAGAATAATATTACCAAAACCTTTCGGATTTAACTTCTTTCATTTCTTACAAAGTCACCAATTAGAATATTGATTATATAGAATCGCATACATACATATATATATATATATATATATATATATATATATATATATACATACATATATATATATATATATTTACTATGAAATAATCGTTTTTATTTAAATCAGATAATTGGTAACATTGTCTTGGCTAGAAAATCTTAAAGAATAACAAAACTTTTCTTCATAAACTTCTTCTCGTAAAATATTATAACTTTCATTGTCATAAAACTTAACGTTTCATAAGAATAAATATCTTATAACCTTTTAACATAAACTTGTACTTTCATCAGAAACTTTATCTTTAAAACGTAACAAAACTTCAGAAACTCTTACCTTTAAGGAACAGCTTTTCTTTTCATCATAAACTTCTTTTCATGAGAGCTTTTAACTTTTCATAATGCATTTAAACAAAATCATTCTCTCATGATTAATAACATGATATAGCTGTTCATAAATAACTTATTGGTTAGTCCATATCTGATAAGTCTGTACTTGTTTCTTTACTTAAATGATCCTTTCACTTGACATTCAGAGCATCTACATTGTACTCCAAAGAATAACATAATTCACCAGTTACTCAAATTCTGAATTTCACATAATACATCTCTTAATACTTTAAGGTATACACTTTCATTAGATCCTAAAATACACAATACTACAAAACTAAACATCAAATTGCTAATTTAGGATCTATACATATAAAACTAAAATCAGCTCCTTCCAACTCGACTAAGGCTCCCTCTGCTCCAAAATAAAACCTGCTAACTGAAATAGTGGAAGGGGTGAGCTACACAGCTCAGTAAAGGTAAGATATATGAGAATTTAATAAGGATGCATGTAAATCAGATCATTTCATTCTATGAATGTTCGAATAGGAGAACAACTTTTCATGCATAGTATTTTATACTATTCATAATAATACTTACACGCTTTTCATAGGAAAATAATTGTTCTCCCTTTTCTTATGAGAATAATATTACCAAAACCTTTCGGATTTAACTTCTTTCATTTCTTACAAAGTCACCAATTAGAATATTGATTATATAGAATCGCATACATACATATATATATATATATATATATATATATATATATATATATATATATATATATATATATATATACATACATATATATATATATATATTTACTATGAAATAATCGTTTTTATTTAAATCAGATAATTGGTAACATTGTCTTGGCTAGAAAATCTTAAAGAATAACAAAACTTTTCTTCATAAACTTCTTCTCGTAAAATATTATAACTTTCATTGTCATAAAACTTAACGTTTCATAAGAATAAATATCTTATAACCTTTTAACATAAACTTGTACTTTCATCAGAAACTTTATCTTTAAAACGTAACAAAACTTCAGAAACTCTTACCTTTAAGGAACAGCTTTTCTTTTCATCATAAACTTCTTTTCATGAGAGCTTTTAACTTTTCATAATGCATTTAAACAAAATCATTCTCTCATGATTAATAACATGATATAGCTGTTCATAAATAACTTATTGGTTAGTCCATATCTGATAAGTCTGTACTTATTTGGGAGGCTTCTAGCACCACGGTGCTAGGCATCCAGCATTCCCCACAATGCCAGGTATTCCCGGGATCACATCATAATACATATCTTTCAACCATGGGGGTAGGTTGACTTCCCCCACAAGTTGGCCGTAACCAACAAGGGGCGGGTACAGCAGAGCCAGTCCCACTTAATGGCCAATCATATAACATTTTCCATGGAAAGCCAGTAATTAACCCCTACTGACAGAGTTCAGATCACCAGAGGACATAACCCGAAAACATTTCATTCTTTACATCATACTGAAATTTCTTATTTTGCGTAACATTTCAATATTAATAGGATTTTCATTCCTTTCTTTAAACGTCATGTTCGTGAAATTAATAATAGCATCAATATGCTTAAATCATATACATAGGGTTTTCGAGAACTCACGAACATATCTTTGTCAGAATAATGATTATATGCTATATCTCTAATCGAAAACCTTTTAATGCAACATATACTTTAAAATAACCTCATGACTTACCAAATGCCCATATAACTTATCCCTTACCTGAAAGCAGAGGAACCGAGAGCCTACAGTCGAAGGAGCTTAGACCTGAGGAACTGGTAACACCTAAACCAAATATCAAAACTTATCACTATCCATTACTCCTTATCATAAACTTACACATTCATCTCAAAACCTATATCTTAGAACCAAGAAAATCCTATGCCCATCACATAAAGTTCCCCAAAACACATCATACAATCATCAAATACATTCTGCACCTAAATCATAGAGAAACCAATTCATAAAATTCATATAAGATCCTAACATACCAACGGATGAGCATATTAAATTATAGCTCAAAACATTCACCCTAACTTGAGAATTAAATCCACAAAGTCAGGGGTAGCATATGTTGTTCACTGCGCATTTCAGCAGTATACACCCAATTTGTAAAATACAAACGGGCTGTCCACACACATCCAATTGTCATGAAATTTTACAGAACTACTCCCCTGTATGTCCAGTATCTACCATAAAAATTTCGGAGTCAAAACATAAACCCATGATTTACTAAAAATCACGCAAGACGGCATACTCAAATCTGTCCTGACAGAATTTCATGCAACTTATAAATTAACCCATTATTTTTATATTAATCCAAATGTTGTGAGACCACTTCCATAACAACCATATGTATCTTAGACTCCACAGGAAATATCCCTAGCTTCCAAATTCACTATATGCAATTTAATACATAATTTATCATGCATGAACACAGAATCTGTCACAGTGACAGCTTTGTAACGTTTTCTTGTAAATTCACAAACAGTTATCAAATGATGGTATTTTCATATGGGGATTTTTATACACTCATTAGACATGTTATACAACACTTACACATAGTCATTTAACCATTTAGAGCAAAAATACACATAATAAAAATCCCAGCAGTAACATCAAAAATACTCATCCTAACTTTTTCTTTGCATTCACACTTAACACTTTTCTACAAAAATAATATCACTTTGCATATGTATATATATATATATATATATATATATATATATATATATATATATATATCCTTACCTTCACAAAGTTATATTCATAACATTAAAATAGCATATATGTTCCATAATATCACAATATCAAAACTTCATGCACTTAAAGTTAATTAAGATAATGACATGCATATAAACCCATACCTTCATACACTTAATTAAACACCAACAACTATATATCTAATAACTTAAATCACTTAATATAATTTTGTACATACTTAATATATATACATAATACAAATAGCCATTCAAATTATTTATAATCTTTACAATTCTTATTCAATAGCATTATAAAATAATATGCTTATTAAAAACTCTTATATTAATTTTAGAAAGTAAGTGGCTTAAAAATAATAATAGTACTTAACCACTTAAACACAAAGTTTAATTGTAAAATTGGGTCAGGGTGTTACAGCTACCATGAAGCTCATGAAACTGCTTTGCATGCCATTTGGATGTGTAAGGAAGTTGACATTATCTGGGCTAATCCTGAGTTATGGTATTGTCGAAGGGAGGCACCTTTTCTCAGCTTCAAAGAGCTATTATCCTGGATGATAAAGCAGCAAAATAACACCGAACTTTTTGCCATGATTGCATGGATGATCTGGAGACAAAGGAACCAGGTCTGACTCAACCAAGCAACTTGCAATGTCAACCAAATTGCCCAACAATCCAAGGAGATGCTTGCCGAGTATCAAGCCTGCCAAACTACTCCGACAATGTCTCTGTTAGAGAGGCAAACACGAAGCAGGCAATGTTGGAGAGCTCCATCGGCAGACATGGTAAAAATTAATTTTGATGGGGCAGTCTTTTCCGGCGAGAACAAGTCAGCCATCAGCATCGTAATCAGAGACAGCTCAGGCTTAGTCATTGCATCATGTTCAAAGAAGCTACAGCAAGCCTACAGTAGTGCTGAAGTTGAAGCACTAGTTGTTGCCATGGCCTTGTCCTTTGCAGCTGATATTGGTATTAACAGAGCAATTTTGGAGGGTGACTCACTGGATGTTGTCACAGCACTATCCCAGGATGCTCCTATAATGTCCTCAATTGGTCCATGGATTGATGATGCTAAGGTCTACTCAAATAGTTTTTTTAAATTGCAATACTCTCATACAAGGAGAGAATGTAACATTGTGGCTCATAATTTGGCAAGATATGCGATAGACATTTCATATTTTATAGTGTGGATGGAGGATGTTCACCATATGTTTCATCTATTTTTCAGGCTGATTTAGTCGGGTATCTTAATAAATTTTCAATGTTTTCCCTCTCAAAAAAAAAAAAAAAAAAAAAAAATATATATATATATATATATATATATATATATATATACACTTTCATCCCATTTATATGTCCCTCAAAGGCTTTTAAGTATTTTTTACTTGCTTGACATCTTTTTATTTTTATTTTTTAAATTGTATCAACATATCTCTAGCTGTCTAAATTTAAAGTTAAATTAGATGAAAATTATGGTTTTTCTCATCCAATTCTCTGTTCATATATATATATATATATAAAATTTATTGGACATTTTATCATCCGACTACTTCATGGATTATCATTTTTTCCACTTTCTCAATTAGTTCCATAAAATGATCAAATGAAAGAAGAAAGAAAAAGAAAGACCTTACTTGAAAAATACCTTGGTTTTCACTTTTTTTATTGGAAAGAATCAAATCAAAATCCTTTTCGGACTCCTATAAAAAAAAGAAAAAAAGAGAAAAAAAAATCCTTTTCAAACTTATACTGGCCATTAATGTAACTTTAAGAGCAATGGCATTGGCTTGTGAATAAATGTGCAAAATGGAAAAAATAACTACTTCTACACAATTTGAGCAAAAAAACACCCACATCAATGGGTGTAAACTTGTGTATAAATACACAATTGCTATAGTAATCGTGCAAATATACACGATTACTGTAGCAAGTGCATATAATATCTTAATAATTTTTTTTCTCTCCTCTCTACCTGACTCTCACCTCCCTCTCTCTCTCAAGCGCACAACTCTCTCATCTCATCAATCTTTCTTCCTCTAACTTCCGTTGATCGCCATCGCCGCCGATGAGAACGAGGTCGAGCAAGCCAAGTCGCCGGACGAGTCTGTCGCCTACAACACGAACAGAGTTCTCCGATGGGTCCGTTGCCTAGAATTTCGTAGGTTTTGATCCATTTTTGGTTGAGCTTGAGGCTGCCATGATAGTGATTATGGGTGTGGGTCGATGGTATTGGTGAATGTGGGTGTGGGTTAGCGGTATTGGTGATTGTGGAGCTGGTTTTTTTGTTGTTCTTTGGGGTTTTTTGGTTTTTTTTTATTGGGTTTGTTTCTTTTTTTTACAGGTTTTCTTTGGGATTCCGGTGTGATCGGCTTGTGTGGATTCCAGCGTCGATCTTGTTGCATGGTGGGAGGTCGGAGGCATCGATCTTGAGAGAGATGGTGGCTGATGACGATGGCTATGTGGGTTGTGTTGGATTAAAGAAATGAATATTTTATTTGAATAAATATGTATAATAGACAAATTGATGTGAGTATTTTGTAAAAATAAGTGTGTAAAATAGAAAAAGTGGGTTTTAGATATGCAAAATGAAAATTTTTTTGCATCAACTAATGCAATTGCTCTAATAACTGAAAGTTTCGTTGTATCAAATATGAGAAATGATATGTCTACAACATATTTACAACAAATCTTAAGTAGCTAATTGTTATTATTAGGTTAAAAAAGTAATCTCAGTGCTAAATTTAAATTTGAACCAATAATAACTAATCACTCATGATTTGTTGTAAAAATGTTATAGAAGTAGCACTTCTCATCAAATATCAATACCAAGAACACGTGGCAAACATAGAACCGATCACCTGTGTAAAAGTCTGCTCCGCAATGTATTGGATTCTTCCCCCAATACTACTTTCTTAAACATTATATATATATATATATTCCCAGAAAAAAAAAAAAAAAAAAAAAAATCTCTGTGAAATAATGAGCTCAGCTCAGCCAGTTAAACCCTTCACTCTCAAATCTCTATACAAAGCTAATTATTTCGGCCACCGAGTTTGAGTCCGAGATTTCTCCCGAGTTCACTCAGTCCGACTCACTAACCAATCAAGTTAGTCTCCGCAAACGATTTGCTCTTCTTCTTCAATTTTTATTTTTTTATTTATATATTTTTTGTGGCTTAAAGGGTTTTAATTCTCTGCAATTTTGTTAATTTTTTTTAGTTTTATTTTTTATCTTTTATTATTGTCTTTCAATTCTGGACTGATTTTGGTCCGATTCGGTGTATTATTATGCAACTTGAGCTTGTTTGAGTTGATGCACAGTTTGATTTGGGGAATTAGGGTTTAGGGTTTTGTGTATTCTGCTGCAATGTGCTTATTAATTGCATATATTTTTGAGAAATTTTCAAATCTGAGGGATTTTGTATTCGAATGAGTTGGGGAACAGCTTGATTGGGGAGATTAGGGTTTAGGGTTTTGTGGGTTCTGCTGCAATGCGCTTATTAGTGATCTTTATTTGAAGTTTTTAGCTGGATTTTATAAATTTTTGCATCTGAATGGAATTTTGTATACAAATGAAGTTTCTTAGAGTATATATACTGCTTCAATGAAGAATTAGGGTTTTTAGGGGTTTTACGGGTTTTCTTCGAAGGCTTTTATATTCAAAAAAATTTGCAGTAGTCAGCAGTATGTTGAATTCTTTATTTTTGAATTTAATGAGTGTTTTGTGAATAAGCTCGACGAAGTCTCTTAGGCTTGAATGAATTTTTACACCATGTATTGGTTTTAAGTAGAATTTCCAAATTTTTCAATGATTCTTTGGGTTGTCTGTTTAATTTGGATTGTGTTAGGTAGATATCTGGTAAAATTAGAATTTGCAAAGTTTTAGTTTCAAGTAAACAAAGACCTTTGTTTGCATTAATGTGCTTTCATATTGTCAATAAGCTTCAGCTCAACTGGCACCTCCTCTCCTTATAAGTGCTAGGTGGAGGGTGAGGTCATGGGTTCAAAGCCCATCAAGTGTATCTGTAAATTACCAACAACAAAAAAAAGCAATCTTTCATTTTCTATTTATTCTGTCATTTTCATGTCTCTGAGGCAAATGTGTTGGTTGTTTTGTAAGTGAATGTTATATTTGAAGTGTTACTTGGGTGCTAACTTTTAAATGTCTACCTTGTTGGGAGTTTAGCCAATGAACCATCTTATGAGATCTGTAAACTTGAAATCTACATGATTAGAATTTGTTGGACCACTTGAATTGCAGTTTCTCTAGGGAGTTCTCAACTTCTACTTCCTTCTTTACTTGAAAACAGATGTTGGTTAAAACTCCTGCTTGAATTTTCTAAAAGGTAGCCCATATTAGTGATGCATTCCAAATTTTTTGTTTTTGATGACCTGGAACCTTGTCAAGGCAGGGCCCTTTAGATCCACCTCTGGAGATTAAACCCAGGATACCTGCAATCTCCTGACAGGTATTGAGTAAGTGAGGGTGTGTTATGGGGGATTGAACCAGGGTACTCCAGCTGGAGTGGGATTTGTCTGCTACCCTAACCAATCGGCCCACACACTTGTGGGACATTCGAAATTAAAAGTACTTGAGTCATTTTTTTATTGTTAAGTTACACACGCACTTAGTGGTTCTTGAAGCCACAACCTCTATGGGAGGAGGACGTGCTAGCTGAGTTGTAGCTCATTGGCACTCATATCCATGTGAAAGGGAAAATTATATTGAATGTATTGTTTGAACCTAGCTATGATATAATAGGTGAAAATATTGGATGATGTGATTTCTGTGTAACAATCTAGTGTGTTTGACATAAAAGAATCAAATGATGGCTAACAAACCCAGAGTAAGAAATGGATTATTTTGGTTATGTAGTGTTGCAATATATATGTTGAATATAGTCTCTCTTCTTTTTTCCCCAGCATCCTTGAAGCAAGTAGATATGAGTGGGAAAAAGAACCCCTTTGTATTCTTAGATGTCTCAGTTGATGGGGATCCTGTGGAAAGAATTGTGATTGAGGTAATAAGATACCACAGAGATCTCTTTTTTGCTTGATGTTTTATCCTTTTTTCTTTTATTTAATTAAACGTACATTTAATTTTGAGATGAAGTTCCAATCCTTTATTTTAAATTGTGCAGCTTTTTGCTGATGTTGTTCCTAAGACAGCAGAGAATTTTCGGGCACTCTGTACAGGTATCATTGAGGTTTTCAATTTTTTATTATGATTTTAAGCAGTCATTCCCTGGTCATGTATGGAGGTGAACAATCCATCGTCGAAGTCTAATTAGTAGTTACTCCATCTACTAGGGTTGTGCCCTAAAAGAAGTGTTTTGAGTAATATTTTGAATCTTGGTATTGTGCCGTTCTACTGTAGGAGAGAAGGGCATTGGAAAGTCTACTGGGAAACCCTTGCACTTCAAGGGATCATATTTTCATCGAATAATTAAAGGATTCATGGCCCAGGTATTTAATATTTCTTCATTATAGACCATCTTCATCATAAAAAATTACTTGCAATAATGCTTGTTCCTTGACATTTGGTGGTGAAGACTCCGTTTAGTAGTTTCAATCTTATAGACTTATCCAACTTACGGTTAAATTTAAGGTTGTTCATATGCCTTAATTCTTCATGTTACTGTCTCCCGATTACTCCTCTTTGAATGTGAGAACAAGATTTCAGATGATGCTTATTGGTTATTCACCAGGAATAGAGAAATTGACCCATATACAAGTTTCGATATGTTTTAAGAAATCACATTTCCTATGAAACAGAAGCATGGCTGGCTTCTCTGATTTTGCAATTTGCTGTGTCTACCTTGTCAGTGTCTAACTAATACACCATGTTTATTTTTTAAAATGGTAGCACGTAGTCTGCATTAAAGTAATCTCTTGTTTGAAATTTGTTTATCTGAGAGATGACAGTTAAACTACATTGAATCATTTGAATTAAAATTGCATAGAAATGAATGATGCTACCAGACTTGCTTGAATTAGAGCACAGTGATTCATCCATTCATCCTATCTCTGCAGTACAGGGAATGTTATACATCATCATTTTTAATCTTTAACATACATCTGATCATACACAAATCTCCTGTCAAACATATATCTGATCATACACAAACTGTTCATATTTCTTCTGTTGTCCTTACAGGGTGGTGATTTTTCAAAGGGAGATGGTATGCTTTTCGTTCCTGTGATTTATATCTTTTGATTGATGCAGATTCTTTGTTTAACTTCTATATTCATGCCCAGATTTGTAAGGAATGAACTTTACTTGGTTTGCAGGCACTGGTGGAGAAAGTATATATGGAGGAAAATTTGCTGGTAATCTTTGTGTTTGATTGCCTTTTGCATTTGAGCATGTCTGATGTATTGGTTTCATGATTAATCATTCCAATTGGCATTCTATTTACAGATGAGAATTTTAGGCTGAAGCATGATGGAGCTGGTTTTCTCTCAATGGCAAATTGTGGTCCAAACACAAATGGGTCCCAGTTCTTTATAACCTTCAAGCGCCAACCCCATCTTGATGGGTATTTGACATATGCTTGTGTTACTCATATTTTTGTGTCATATTACCTCTTGCTTATTACCACCTAAGCTTATTTCACCTGTTCGCTGCTGCTTTTCATAGTCCTGGAAAACTATGTTAGGATAATAATATACGATTGCCCCTGCTCTTCATTGTAAACTATTGGGATTTTTATTCTTGTAATAATAATATTTTCTCATGTAATTTGGGTAGGAAACATGTTGTTTTTGGAAAAGTTGTCCAGGGATTGGACCTTTTGAAGAAAATTGAGCAGCTGGCAACAGCTGGGGGGAAACCTGCTGGACCTGTGAAAATTGTAGATTGTGGTAAAACTAGTGAAAGTAATACTCAGGATGCAGTTGGGAAAGAGAAAGGTAATGCTAGGGTTGTCATGGTTTGGTTGCAAGGATTTTGTGATTCACTTTCTACTTTATCAAACAGCATATTGGGCTTTTATTCTATATGTATTGCTGTATGATATCATTTTTTCTTTCAGGGAAAAAGAAAAAATCAGTGAAGGCTCCGACTTCTACAGATAGTTCTGAATCTTCTGACGAGCAAATGAGAGGAAGACACAAAAAATCTTTGAAGGACAGAAGAAAAAAAAGAAAAAGGAGATACTCTTCATCTGATTCCTACAGCTCTGATACAGAATCTGATTCTTTTTCTTCAGATACTGATTCAGATTCATCACTATCTGATTCAAGTTATTCTAGTGATGGAAGGTATAGGAAGAGGAGGTCTGCAAAAAGAGATAAGCACCAGCGTGGGAGGAAAAGGAAGGATGGGCGAAGAGAGAGAAAGAGAGGCCGCCGGGACAAACGATCAAAGCGCAAGTCTAAATGGTGTGGCTTATGCTTAATTACATGCAGCTTTTCTTCTTAGTTTCCTTTGAAATGTCCTGATTGATTTTTCCATATATATTCATAATGGTCTTATTGGCAGGAGTTCGGAGAGTTCAAGTGATACAGATAGCAAGAGTACAAGCATTAGCAGCAGTTCTGATGATGAAAAGACTGTTTCTGCTCGGAAAACTGGTAACTCAAAACATGTTGAAAACAGACCACCTAGAAATCTTGGTATCCCCCCACCTGTCCTTTTTCACATCTCATTTTTGGTTCATAATTTATGTATGTTTTTATCCATGCCATTTAGATTAATGTGATACTGCAAAATTTGAGTGAATTTCATCAACGCACTTCCATTTACATTGATGTTGCACAGCCTAAACTCCTGGGTCATTGTGATATTACAGATACAGTAAAAGAATCCTTAAACCCTCTCTCAGTAAAAGAAACAATTGTAGAGCAACTGAAGGATCGTGAGATCAGGACCAGTGGGGAAAACTCTTCACATGAGGAAGGTGAACTATCTCCAAAGAATGATGAACTTTTAAACAATGGCCATGGAAAAAATGCTAGATCTGATAAACGTGCTAATCAGCAGTCCTATTCAGATGACTCAAATAGATCCAGGTTTATCTGAGAAACGTGTATTTATGTTTTCTCTTCATCTTAACATTTCATTTGTGTTTGGCCATCACATGTATAATGGGTTCTTTACACTTCTGTAATTGCGCTGACAAAGTTTCTGTGAATATTAAAAATTAACAGGAGTCTGACTCCCAAAAGAATGACCAGAAACAGCAGCAGTCTAAGCCCAAGTCAAAAAAGAATTCCTAGTAGAAGTCCTGATAGGAAGTCTGGTAAGCAAAATCATGGAAGGTATTCAAAGGGTCCATTGGGTAGTCCTGCACGCAAAGCCCCTGAACCTTCTACTTCCAACCATGACAAAGGTGTGTCAAGAAACCCTTCTCCAGATGGTGCTTCAAAGCGCGTCAGAAAAGGGCGTGGCTTCAGTGACAAGTACTCATTTGCACGTCGATACCGTACTCCATCTCCAGAGCGGTCACCTCGCAGTACCTATCGTTATGGGGGAAGAAATTTTTATGAAAGGAACCATGATAGGTAATCTCAACTCAATGTCTGACATTAAGTTATGATGAACACTTCATTATCTCTCAAGTTTAATTCTTTTTGTGTGTGTGTGAAGGTATCCAAGCTACAGAACTTATAATGAGCGCTCACGTCACAGAAGTCCACAGGGAGGCAGAAGCCCACCTAGGTTCTCTCTCTCTCCCTCTCTCTCTCATACATAAAGAGTATCATAGGTTGCGTACTTTGTCATAGAAAGATCACATCCTATGGTTTTTTAGTTATTTCTGCATATATTTTTTTTTGTGTTACGTACAAGGACATGTCTTTTCTTTGGGGTGCCATTTTGTACACTAATTGTATACTTAGGCAGTACCCCTTTTGGCAGTTTCAGTAATATTATTACTGATCAGTGAAGAATCTGAAAACAGCGTGAAGGTCTGATTGATGTTCTCTTCTTCGTAATTTTTTTTGCTCTCTGCTCTTTAGGTTGTAACCCACACATTTTCTTGTCAATCAAACACAGAAAATGCAGGAAGTAAATTTTTTTTCTTTACTTTTCTTTTACTCTTTCTGTCAATCAAATGGAGCCTTAAGGGTGTTCGGCAAAGCACAAAATTGGTTCAGTCTGGTTCTGAACCAAACCTAAAACAAATACTAGTTGAACTTTACATAGGTTTACATTTATATGCAATTTATCTAAACAAAATAATCACAGTTCTGCCTTTTTACAGAAATAGTTTGTACTATTTTAAATGCAAAAGTAGCAAATTTACAACCAGTCCATATGTCTTGAAAGAGGAATAATTGTATATTTTTAGACCCCAACTGGCACTAAATAATTAAGCGGCCTGGCGTAAAGAGTGTCCATGGATGAATTTTAACTCACAATAGTGTTTCTATTGCACCAATACCAGCAAGCAAGAATATTTATGATCAAAGTGAAAAGGCCATTTAATTGGTTTGTTCCTTAATGCTGTAGTTATGCTATTTTGTTCCCAGCAGACTGAGGTTAATCTACGTTTCCTTTATCATGTAGATACCATAGTAGAAGAAGTCGAAGTAGGAGCATTTCTCGCAGTCCAGGTGGTTATCGTGACCGTAACAGGGACCGTAGCCGGAGCCAGAGTCCAACGCGCAGTCCGAGTCCAATAGATACACGACCACCTATAAGTGAGAGATTGAAATCTCGTCTTGGTCCTCGAATTGATGATCAGCAGTCTCCAGCCAGAGGAAGGTTGAGGTCCAGGTCCATGAGTCATGGCTCCTCACAGTCCAGATCTCCGGATGCTTCACCACAAAAGCGTCGTGACAGAAAGATATCTGCATCTCCTGGCAGGTCTAGATCAAGCTCAAGCTCCCCATCTGGACAAAGAGGGTTGGTTTCCTACGGAGATGCCAGTCCTGATTCAGGGACAAGATAACTTCTTGTGGTATCTGATCTGAGTATGGAATTCTGGTTCTGGGACAAGGTCATGGAGTAATTTCAAGGATCTAATCTGAGTAAACCTATCTCCTTAGTGTACGGAATTGATTGAAGGGAATGAGAGAAACTATTCCTTTTAATTTATCCTTTTTTTTTTTGTTGGTGCTGAATTGTAATTGAAATAAGCATAAGCTCGCCTGGTCATATTTTTGCTCCTTGTCAATTTCAATAACTTGTCGTTGGAAAACTTGGCTGAAAACTGGAAGAACTCAACTGATATGTGAAACTTTGCCCAAGTATGGATGTTTGTTCGTGCTTTGCAAAGTTTTTGGTTATTTGGTCAAGCTCAGACGTTATCAAGGGAGTAGGGACCTTTGAAATATTTAGGGCCCTTGGACAGTAATGCTGATTTACATCTAGGTGTCGAAAATGTATCCTCTCTCCATTTTTAGAACAAATATCATCTAAGTAGAGTTTGGCTACTGTAAACATTGCGTGTTTCAACCTAGTCTATTATCTCGTTTTTAAATTTTCATGAATCTAAAAGTAGAGTTTGGCTCGAGTCCTGTGTATTGAATGGAAGCTTTGCGCTCAAAACTATACATGATGTTGTGGGTTCCTGTGAATTTAATTGTCGAGAATTTTTGCCATCGGATAAAAAGACCTAGGTTCTAATTTTGTCTATACATATTACAAAATCTATTGGTATTTTGATCTGGTGATAAAAAGTAAATCAGCATAGATTATATATACATATATATACATACATACATATATATATCATGTCACATCATTAAAATATTATTTTGCTATAAAATTAATAATAATTTCAGTTAAATGATGTGACTTTATTCATGTTTAGATTTGTGAATTACATCATTTCTTTGGATAAAATGAATTATTTCTATTTAGGAAATGGAGATGATCAATTATTCAATCATCATCATCAACATCACGTACTTTCATTGATTATTGATCACAATAATGTTCCAACCTTAGAAATCTTTTTACCTTGGGGGGGGTGTTGTGGGGAGGGAGGGGAAATGGATATCTAAATACTTTCCCACATTTCATTGGGGGGTCAATTGAACATGGAACCAATAATAATAAGTTGGGAAATCACATTTTATGAAACTATGATCAAGAAAACAATAGTTGAAATAAAATTTTCATCCCTAAAGTTTGGCCAAGTTTAATTTCAATCCCCAAAATTTTTAAAAATTGCAATATTATTATTTTAAAATATAGAAGGTACCATTTATTTTAGACCGCCTAATTTTTAACTGAATGTTTTCATTTCAATAATTAACCTTTTTTTTCTCCCAAAAAAAAAAAAAAAAACCTTTATTTGGTATTGACTTGTAATAAATTAGTGTAGATTTATGTTTGAGTGGTGATACTAATGACGTTTATATTTTTATTTCATAATACGCGAATACTCATTTGAGTAGCTATGTAATGGGTACGACAGATTAGAATGCAAATCAATATGGAGAAAAATGAAAGAAAAGAGTGAATACTTCATCGCCAAAGCATTGCATTTTCAAGTTAGTGGTTACTCGGAAAACAGTGAATAACTGAACATGGATACATAAAACTACAGAAGACTAGTAGACTCCAGTGCAAACTTATTTTCAAGAGCATCAACAGAACCAAGAAAAGGGCTATTAAGGTGCTGACTTGTTTACAAATGAGGGAAGAAAATGTACTCATATGGATAGAGCATTGCAATCAGGTGCAGGAGCCAAGAAATTCCCTCTCAGATTGGTTGACCTTTGGGCACGACTTGATCTTTGATCCACATGTAAATTGGAACAAGAACATAGTATGCTGATGCCAAGACACCCAAAATGAAGCGCCAGAGGAACACGAGTGGATTTACGGGCTTTCTTACATCCTCTTCTATCGGACCAAGCTGCATTAAAATGCACTGAGTCATAAATCTCGAGATAATGAGGGAAAAACAAGGAAAGATGCAGTCAGTAGTAGGGTAATCAGATATTTTTGTAAAGCAATATTTATATAATGACACAAGCATAGTGGCACATGTACTATCCCCTCCAATGCAATAATACCATTCTAAAGTAGTCCAACAGCGTGGAATTTTGTAGTCACCATTCTACAATTATTATTAACGAAGGAAGATTAAAAGTAAAACTAAGATCCAAACTCTTTTGAGTGAGCTGCATAAACCCTCTTTGGCCATTCAGCAAAATCTGAATGGTTGCAGGTCTTAAATAAAACAAAAGGTATTTATTTAAATTATAATTGGGATAAATTTGAATATCTAAATTAATTTTCTTCAGATATTTGGTCGTGTCATGACTCCAGACCAGCCCTGAAATTGTTTCAATATTAGTGCTTGTGGTGGTGGAAATAGAAAAGAAGAGAATGGCATTGAAACCCTGACGGTAAAGAATGTCTATGTAGTTTGTTTGTTAAATCCTCCCTAATACATGGAACCGCTTTCAAGAATTCCAATAAAATTTCAAATCAGTATTAAAATAATTGGGTTCTATGGCATACTTGCTGCCGTGACCAAACTAATTCAATTACAAGCTTCAACCCATCAAATACAATCACCACCTTAAGAAGAGTGCAGAACCTACAACCAACCAAGCAAAGATTCTGACGAGGTACAAACAAAAGTTCACTTTAAAGGTATGGAAATCAGTGCTTTGGTTTAATAATTCTTATTGAAATTTTTTTTTTATCTGATAATTCTTATTGACATTTTTCTCTGATCATCTATTTAACTATTCGAGCCAAACTTGTGAATCTTAAAGTCCAACCTTTTTTTTTTTCCTTAATAAAACCAAACTTCATTAAGACAAAACAAAAATATAAAATAGCACGAGTGAAAATTTGTAATAAACTACAGATGTATGCTTTGCTTCATGCCATTCTTTCTAGTGTAGCACGCTCTTCTAAATTTTCCATTTCATTGTATTACTAGTGTATTATACTCTTTATTAATGATATTTTTAATTTATATTACTACCATAGTTAGCATTGTTAGCAATATCATTCTTTTTTAAGCTGATTTATTGTGGTTACACAACTTTTCCACATGTTCTCTATTTTCCTTTGTCTCTCTGTCACAAACACAGACAACATCTCTTACAGAATACATTAATTTTGTAAAGTGAGTAAAGAACTCTTGAATTTCAATTTAACAGATTCACAACTATATCTGAGACAATTGATATATGGTTTAACTCTGAGAAAGCAATTGCCCAAAACAAGTCAAAGTAGATGAGTGTCAAATAACCATTTGTCCTAAAAGCTTAACCATTATTCTAACACTCCCCCTCATATTCGAGCCCAAGCTCTCCCTTAGTAAGTGGGACCCAACTATAGGGTTCAAAATTAGAATCACATGCTCTAACCAATCTAAGTTACTTGTCCAAAAAGCTAAAGCCGATGGTAAATGATAAATCTAATCACTTGACCATTATCATAACAATAAGCAAACTATCACAATAACAATAACATGAACTATACTTAAATACATAGCCTGGAAATGCTAGATAATTCACTTTAAGCCAACGCATCAAGAGAGCAACCAACACATGTTGTCCACACACAATACTTTTAACAGACTTGATAAGAATAAGCTTTCAAATGCATTATTAAAATAGAGTCATAAAATGTCACGGGAAGGAAGCAAACAGAAAAACACTCTGTTAAGCTTTCTAACAATCTCACCAATTGTATCCATTCGTGTGTCAGCCTTAATTTAAAATGAAGTTACAAACTGATCATAAATTTGAAGTGAAAAACTCACAGATTGGAGGTATGAGATAGCATATACACTGCACCAAATGTCTTTTAACAAAGCAACATAATACAGAGTATTATAAAGAACAATTACCTGCAAAGGAGAATCACCAGATGCAGGTTTGACACCAGTCACAGAACAGCCCATGATCAGTCCATGGCGACGAACTCCACGATACCATTTTGGGCCAATCCTTTTCAGCTGGACATCTTTAAATCCAGCCTTTTTGAACCACTCAATGTACTCTTCCTCCTTAGGGAAAAGCATCCAGACATCTGCAAAGAAGCGAGACAACCAAAATGTTGGATAAACAGGGCCAATTAAGCATGCTTTTCCTCCAAGTTTTAACACCCTGTATGCTTCCTTGATGCCACGCTGCGGGTCTGGCCAGTACTCAATACTGAGAAATGCAACCATAAAAGTCACATAAGATATCAAATTAAAAAAAGAAAAAGAAAAAAAAATCCATAAGATACACTACTGAAAAGGTTAATCCCTCTCTCCCAGATCAGCAAAAATTTCTATCATTGTTACAATCTGTACATTGAAATACCAAAATCTATATATAGACTCCTACAAGACCCTTTTGGTTGAAGGGGTTGGAGGAAAATGGGCCTAGTACACAAGAATAGCATTTGGTATTCCATGTCACTCTACGTCCATAATGTTTCTTCATTTATTCATTCATATGCCAACACAGACCCTATACAAAGTATCAACCTTCTTCTGCTTGGTGGTTAGTGGTGTGTTTTGCTACCCCAAGATCAAAGGTTCAGATGTTGCTCAAGGAAATAGGAGGGAAAATCCTATACAAATATGCATCTATCTACATGTATCAATTGGGTAAACACTTATATCCAAACAGGATTTTGGAAAACTCATTATCAAAGTGAAGAAAGCATATTTCAAACGAATTAATAGATATTCAATCTAATTTTTTTGAACTCAAAAATCTAGGTCAAGCACAATCCTGAGCAGAATCTTAATTCACATCTTCCTGGCAATAATTATATCTTTACCTAAAGACAACACATAAATCTCACAAACAAAGCCAAGTCACCAATAAAGTATCATCCACAACCAAGGCAGAGTAAGACCAAATAAAAAGATTGCACAATATACCTTCCTGCAGATACATATCTATCAGCATAATCAGTTTTGAAAGGGAGATTCTCCGCGTCGCCCTCAATAATTTTGCACTCCTTCAAGGGCTCCTTCTGCTTAGCCTTAGCAAGCTGATGAGGTGACTGATCCAAAATTGTAACATTCTTGGCATCCACATGCTTAACTATCCCCAAAGTGGTAAACCCGGTTCCACCACCGACATCTACTACTATCATATTCCGGTCACTGAGATCAGCAGGCTCAAGTGCATCATCCCTCATGTCCTCAGTCCAATGCCCAGGATTTATAACATGGTCATACACAATTGAGAGGAACCTATAGAACCAAAATGCCTCTTGTTTGTGCTGTATGAACCTAGGCTGTGAAGCTGGCCTTGAAGTTGATGCACTACACATGGGCACCATGGTTCTAGCCTTGGAAATCCTAGTACTAGACACCAAACCATGCTTGGGAAAATGCCTCCCATGAAAATCTGAACCCTTAAAACCTAACCCATTTGGGGTTATTCCTCTTATAAGTCTTAGGCTTTCAGCTCCACTTAGCATAGCAGAAGCCATGGATATATCAAACACAGAAAACCCACAAAGGAAAGCTAGTGAATTTGATTTGCGTTCAGTGACCCAGATGCAAAAATCTAAGCAAGTTTCGATTTTTGTTGGTTACTCAGTGAGAATCATATGGATTTTTCACTAAAAGACTGTGTCTTTAAACTAGAAGAACGGAAGAAAGAAACCTATAGTACCCAGAAAAAGAGGAAGAGCTTAGCTTAGCAATTCAGTGAGTGTGTGGAGATAACAAGCTCAGTAAGTGGTGGACCAGTGAATACAAACAAAATTTATGAGGCTGGTTATTGGTTTGCAGTTTGCTATGGCCCAATGGGGGAGAAATTATTAGAACCTACGGGAGGACTGCTGACTTGGTCTTCCCAAATCCTATCAACCGATAGAAACATGACAGCTGTTAAAAAATTGATGAGTCAGCTCCCAAGTCCTCCCTTAGGTTCTAATAATTTCTCCCAATAAGGAACCTACAGGGCAGTCTTGTGGTGCTGTTGTTTTACTTCCACGGTGAAAGTGGCATTTTTAGCCGATGTCAATTATACTACAAAATTTTTGGCATAAAAAAGTTTGGGTTATTCTATTCACCCAGTTTGTTTTAATTTAAAAAAAAAAAGAAAAAAGAAAGGTTTTCACGTTTTCCTATATTTGATAATATTAAATAAAAATGAGTTAAAGTAAAATTATTTCATAATTTCTTTTATTTATGTGAAGATAAGTTTTTACTAAAACAACTCTATTTTATGCGAAACTAAATAAAGAAAACAATTCTATTTCATGTGAATTTAAATAAGGGAAGTCAAGAAATAATTTTTCAACTTATTTTAAGATTGTTGCCAAACATAAGAAAATAAGATATTTTTCTAGAAAATGTTCTTTTTTGAAAAATGATAGTGGTGATTTTGGCTAATTAGTTCTGTGGGGACCAGTTGTTTGTGGAGTACTGTTGAGGCTGTATGGACCGGGCCTATGGCCCAATGACCCAATCCGAGGATGCTAACAGGTCCGAGGATGGTCAACTAAGGTAATAACAGAAATGGCGTTAAAAGGAAGAAATGAAAGTTATTTATGATAGTCTCAAATCTTTTCAAGGTGAAAAGTCACATCGGAAACATTTGTCCGAGGTGGTTTGAAACCTTCCTGTCCTCCTGAATACTACTTTAAAGTGGCCTCATGACGGGGAGTCAGACATTGGATAAGGGATGAGAAATGAGGATAACAAATATCTACGAGAGCTGTTATCTCCACATTAAATGCTTCCCAACTAACTCTCTGGCCGCATTAATGTGGAGGTGATACCTGAACAGTGATCGAGCAACCTTACAGTTATTAGTAGAAAATTCAGGGAGATGTGAGATGGAACAGGAAGAAACTCCCATAACCAAATTTACACGTGTATGGCATAGATGATACTCAAATCATGGTATATAACATGAGAAAGTCACCAAGTAAAGGAGAATTGGAAAAACACTAAAGAAAAAGACTAGAGAACTAGTTATTTAAAAAAGAACTCTTTACTCTTGATTAAATTATTACGACCGAGTTACTCAGGCTACGCCGAGGACAATCTATGTATCTTATATTCTCAATACTTCTTCCTAGCAATAATTATATCTTTACCTAAATACGACACATAAATCTCACAAACAAAGCCAAGTCACCAATAAAGTATCATCCACAACCAAGACTTCTCCAATTACAAAAATCATGATGTGATTAAGAATTGAAATTATGGACAAAATTGAATCAAAATATACACAATAGGATACAGTATAAAGAAAAGGCAGAGTAAGACCAAATAAAAAGATTGCACAATATACCTTCCTGCAGATACATATCTATCTGCATAATCAGTTTTGAAAGGGAGATTCTCCGCGTCGCCCTCAATAATTTTGCACTCCTTCAAGGGCTTCTTCTGCTTAGCCTTAGCAAGCTGATGAGGTGACTGATCCAAAATTGTAACATTCTTGGCATCCACATGCTTAACTATCCCCAAAGTGGTAAACCCGGTTCCACCACCAACATCTACTACTATCATATTCCGGTCATTGAGATCAGCAGGCTCAAGTGCATCATCCCTCATGTCCTCAGTCCAATGCCCAGGATTTATAACATGGTCATACACAATTGAGAGGAACCTATAGAACCAAAATGCCTCTTGCTTGTGCTGTATGAACCTAGGCTGTGAAGCTGGCCTTGAAGATGATACACTACACATGGGCACCATGGTTCTAGCCTTGGAAATCCTAGTACTAGACACCAAACCCAGCTTGGGAAAATGCCTCCCATGAAAATCTGAACCCTTAAAACCTAACCCATTTGGGGTTATTCCTCTTATAAGTCTTAGGCTTTCAGCTCCACTTAGCATAGCAGAAGCCATGGATATATCAAACACAGAAAACCCACAAAGGAAAGCTAGTTAATTTGAGTTGGGTTCAGTGACCCAGATGCAAAAATCTAGGCAAGTTTCGATTTTTTGTTGGTTACTCAGTGAGAATCATATGGATTTTTCACTAAAAGATTGTGTTTTTAAACTAGAAGAATGGAAGAAAGAAACCTATAGTACCCAGAAAAAGAGGAAGAGCTTAGCTTAGCAGTTCAGTGAGTATGTGGAGAGAACAAGCTAAGTAGGTGGTGGACCTGTGATTACAAACAAAATTTATGTGATTAGTTTGCTATGGCCCAATAGGGCAATCTTGTGGTGCTGTGGTTGTACTTCCACGGTGAAAGTGGCATTTTTAGCCGATGTCAATTATACTACAAAACTTTTGGCATTAAAAAGTTTGGATAATTCTATTCTCTCAGTTTGTTTTTTTTAATTAAAAAAAGAAAAAAAGAAAGGTTTTCACGTTTTCCTATATTTGATAATATTAAATAAAAATGAGTTAAAGTAAAATTATTTCATAATTTCTTTTATTTATGTGAAGATAAGTTTTCACTAAAATAATTTTATTTCATGCGAAACTAAATAAAAAAAACAACTCTATTTCATGCGAATTTAAATAAGAGAAGTCAAGAGATAGTTTTTCAACTTATTTTAAAGTTATTGCCAAACATAAAAAAATAAGATAGTTTTTTAGAAAATATTCTTTAAAAAAAAATGATAGTGTTAATGTGAAAAAAATCTACATTTTTCATTTATAATAACATATCATGTTATGTTACACTTTAATTAATACCAGTGATTTTGGCTAATTAGTTCTCTTTAGTGAATTTTTTAGCTAAATAGCTATCCTTTTGAAATATTTAGGGCGGTAGCCTTGTTATGGAACTTGATGTTACTAAAATTGAGTTTTCCATAGAACTCGACGTTTCTAAAATCAAGTTTTCACCAAAGACGGATGCCAAGTGAAACTCAACATTAGTAAAATCAAGCACTGCTTTAGGGAAGCTAACAAATGTGATGAAGGAGCTTTACTACAGGAGGATTTTGTTGTTTTCCCCAATCCACTTGTGGACATTGGCTTATCTGTGTTTATGAAGTTTTGGGCATGTATTATCACAAGCCTTGACCTATTACTATTGAGAAAGTTTTAGAGATACAAAAAACTAACACATATTGATATAGTAGATTTATTAGTGGTATATATAAAAATGATATTAGTGGTGGGTTTAGATAAGAACTAATGAAAGCTTCCCAACTAAAAAAAAAAGTTAAAATTTTTTTTTTTTTTGGTGTATATACCATTCCTTAAGAGCCATCGCCCATGGAAGCTCCAAATATAGAAGTTAGAAGATAATTTGTACGTGTAATCCTGATTATATATATTCTTCGCAATTGAGCCAGAAAAGATCTTGGATTGAGATCATTAGTCTTGTTAATGCCATCAATGGGGATTGGTTGAAGGCTCGGATTGTAGGTATGAGGTCTTGGCTTTTCATGGTGTTTGTGGCATGTTTATCAAAAAAGTAATAAATAATAAAAAAAGCAAAAAGGGCGGTTGAAACTTGAATGGGAAGCTATCTCTGTTTGTTACGAGTAGGGCATAAGATCATTTGAAGCCTTGAATTCAGTTTGCTAATCTTTGAGCATCCATTAACACTTAACAGAAATCCAAAATTGTTAACAATAAACATAAGAGGCATAAAGGAAAAGCAGAGTTTCATGTCAAAAAACTGTGGTTCCCTCTATAGTTCCTACAATTTAGTTGATGGGCTGTTTTCAACAAACTATAGGACTTATAGTAAGCAACATGTGCCGGAAAAAGTTGATGGGAAGAGCTTCTTTGTTTTGGGAAAAACACACGTGTACTGCTGGCAATGTTATAGATGAACAAATCATAAAATGTTCAGTTTCCATCTCCAACTTTTCGCCTAGTTAGTTGAGGCTATTGATAGACACAGTCCTAGGCCTTTTCCTAGTTGTATTTCAAATAAGTTTTTTTTGCCACATAAAATAGTACAACAAATATCACAACTCGTCCATGTGGCGAGTTGATGTTGGTGGAGAGGTGTCCCTACATAGACCCACCATTACCCTCCACCACCCCCAACTCGCCACATGAACAAGTTGTGGCATAAGACTTATTGTCATATTTCTCTCGTTTTGTCTTGATTCTTTTGAATAAAGCATTTAGGGTAGTGGTTAAACCATCGTTTTTTAATTTTTTTTAAAAAAAATATGTGTAGATAAAAAAGTGTATAAAAATACGTGTAATATTATTTTTTTAAATTTTTTTTTGAAAAACGTGTAATGTTATTTAAAAATAGAAAACATGTGTTTAAAATGATGTACCAACAGCCCCTTATTAAAAAAAAAAAAAAAAAACTAGTGAACGAAGCCTACTTAAGCTTCTTTTTTAATGCTTTCCCATTCCATGAAAAATTTTACTTATGAAAAAAAAAAAATCTACGTAAAAATTTTATATATACCACGCCCAATTCCTTAAAAAATTACAAACACACTTTAAACATGTCTGCATCAATGTTATTAATTCCGTTCCGTTCCAGCTGAAACGGACGAAATTTCCCGTACCGACATGAAAATCGGAACAAGAATACACTTTGTTCCACCTCAGCTCAAATTCCGGCCCATTTCAGCCAATTTCGGGTAATTTTGGCCGGAATGAATGAATTTTGTTCTCTTTTATCGTTACATGCAGCAAAGTTTTAACTCTTCTGAGTTCCACCATTTCTATTCTACCTCACGGCATCAAATATAATAAAAAAGATTCTACAACAATGAGCAGAGAGAAAAAGAGGGATAAAGAACAGAAGTGACCTTTGATGATTCTTCTGAGATGGATTACTCATGAAACTTCAACCTTCTCACATATTTGCATTTTGCACTTTGCAGCACAAAGCCACAAAGAGAGAGAAGTTACAATTTTAAAACACAAAGATTTGAGAATAATTTGAAAGGACGTATACTTGTATTCCGGTTGAGGAGATGGAGTTAGGTGGGGTGGGTGAAATACTGAAATGAATAAATGTGCATGCAATGAAAGAGTGCCACGTTTTTTGCCATTATTGCAAATAGTTCCCCGTGACCATCATCCTATTAAAGCCATGAAAAGTCTATGCATTCAGAACTAGCTAAATGAGGAAAGGTATAAATGCTTGTGATCACTTGACATGCTAAAGTCTATTTGCTCACTCTACAAATATAAATACTTGTAGGGTGTGGGAGAAAAGATCGGATTCAAGTCTCCAGAAATGTGCTTGCAATGTAAGAGTGCCACGTTTTTTGCCATTATTGCAAATAGTTCCACGTGACCATCATCTTATTAAAGCCATGAAAAGTCTATGCGTTCAAAACTAGCTAAATGAGGAAAGGTATAAATGCTTGTGATTACTCTACATGCTAAAGTCTATTTGCTCACTCTACAAATATAAATGCTTGTAGGATGTAGGAGAAAAGATCAGATTCAAGTCTCCAGAAAGGAGTTTCACACACATATACACTTAGATTAAACTAAAGTAGAAATTCTATCATGTTAAAAAAAAAAAAAAAAAGAAGAGGACCACCAGGTTGAATTTTGATGCAGCAATTCTATAAGAAGCTTCATTTGGAGCTGTTATTTTGCAGAGGTGAACAAGGAAAGTTAGCCCATGCCTGATTGAGAATGTATGTTACTATTGCTAGGCTTCAAGCATCTTATCTTTTACGGGGATGAAAGGAATGTGCTTGATACAATCAATGTTGAATCTATGGAGGTACATTGGTCTTCAGTCTTCAAAAGCCATAGTAACTAGGTCCAATGGGCTGTTGCTTGAAACTTTAATTGGGCTTATTCTCATCTCTTATTTGGGTTTATGGAGGAGAGAGATGGACTAGGTCCATGAAACCTGTAATTTTGTTCATCTAAGCAAATCTTTATTTAGGGGGAAAAAAGAAGCTTTTTTTTTTTTTTGGTTAAAAAAAGAGAAAAAAAGTAGAGAGGGCGATCAGTGTTGCTTCTTTACCTAAGTATGACTATAGTAATACCCTACTCATTCCCAAACGAGACCTCATACTCACAGTTTGTGAGAAATTCACTTATTGTTCTTTGGACCGTTTGAAATGGAGATGAGATATAAAGAGTACTAACACACAGTTAGTTGTTGAGACTCGAACCCAAGTCCTGGGCATGACCCATGTTTACCACATGCATAATGTATTAAATAAATAAAAATATATATCAGATATAAATATTCCTTCCTGTCGCTAAAAGGTAATATAGTTCACACTTTGAAATTGAAGGTTTTTCGCATCCAGAAAGTTGTAGATAATTAGCCGAAGTCCAAGCCCACAAAGATGCCTATGCCACAACTACTACTACATTTAAAAGCACAATTCCCTTAGGTACTATCAATCATAGGTCCAAAATTAAAAAGCTTCGCACCAGTTTGCGACTGGAATTCCAGTGCTCTAAAAATCTAGATCTAGGATTCTCCGCCCAACAAACAGACACGTACAAAATCTATGAGTTTTTATGTATAAACTTAATGCCCTTGAAACTCTCAAACTTCCACTTTTAACCCTCGAAATCACAAAATGCTGTTACCCCAAAATATACTTTTCCAAGGAAATTTCAGTAACTTCACAAATGTTGCACAATCTAATCTAGGACAAAAAGACGTGGTACATGCCTATTACAGAAGGCATCAAAACCTCTCTCTCTCTCTCTCTCTCTCTCTCTCTTTATATATATATATATATATATATATATATAAGCATTCATTTCCTTCACTTCCACCACCACATTCATCACCATTTTGTGCTCGAACCACCATGTGGCAGACCCCAAAAAATGGCTTCCCCGCTCCCGTCAAACCTCAAGGTTGACGATGCAAGCCCTGATTGGTTGAACAAGGGTGACAATGCGTGGCAGCTCACCGCCGCCACTTTGGTGGGCTTACAAAGTGTTCCGGGCCTTGTTATCCTCTACGGTAGCATAGAAAAAAGGAATGGGCCGTGAACTCGGCCTTCATGGCCCTTTACGCCTTTGCGGCCGTGCTTGTATGCTGGATGGGTTGGGGCTGTCAAATGTCTTTTGGCAAGGCAAGCATCCATTTTATAGGCCAGCCCAATGTTGCCTTTGGATGAAAAGTTTCTTTTATGTTGTACTTGCCAAATGCAACAATGGTTTATTTCCAATTTGTGTTTGCAGCTATCGCATTGATTTTGATTGCTGGGGCATTGCTTGGGAGGATGAATTTTTATGCATGGATGTTGTTTGTGCCACTTTGGCTTACTTTCTCTTACACCATTTGTGCGTTTAGCATATGGTCTCCAAATGGATGGTTGTCAAAAATGGGCATTATTGATTACTCTGGAGGCTTTGTTATTCACGTATCTTCTGGGGTGGCTGGTTTCACTACAACTTACTGAGTAATTACTAATTACCACATAATTTTATTTATCCCTTTAAAAAAAAAAAAATTTCATAGTAATTTTAGAAATACAACTTTTTTTTTTTACAATTGTTGTTGTGGCAAGCTGTGATTAAAAAAACATAATTTTTATATGACCCTACTAATAACTACTTTTCTTAGCACAAATCCTAGTATGCTACCATAAAAATTGTAAACAAGATTATAGACTTACTGATGTTTTTTTTTGGAGTAACTTAAGTTGAAATCACATTATAACAATCATTATGAAGTGGATGTTATAGGTTTTAAATTTTATTGGACCTAAAAAAAAATCTACTGGTCCTATCTTTTCTAACATGATAAGTCGACAACAAACGAGGAATTCAAACCCATATTTTCTTGAAGGGAAAGAGAAAAACCAGACGGTAAAACTGAGTCTTAAAACTCTTGTGTAGAGACAATTATCATTTATCATAATTATTAGACAGCTTAGACTAGGATTTTTTTGGAATGTAATTTGAGTTAATAGATTTGCACCTGCGGTAACTCATGTTTTGCTAATATGTTCAGTTGAATTGTAAGCCCAACCTAGTTTCCCATTGTCCATGAATGCTGCTGTCTCTTTTGATGCTTGTAACCTTTGTTTACAGATTAAAGTAAGAACTTTGTCAGAGTAGAGAAGAACAGGTTGCTCTTTAAAGTTCATTTCTAAAGATAATTTGACGAAAAAATCTTTAGGTGTCAGGAAACTGTGCAAAAAAATAGGCAAATGACAAAAGGGAAAACAATTATATATTAATAATAAATTATTGTGTCCAAAAAATATATTAAAAAAATGAATGAAAAAGAAAGTCCGAATGACCAGGAAAAAAAAATGAAATGGTGATGCAGTTGGGGCCAAGGGCAGTAAAGGATAGAGAGAGGTTCCCACCAAACAACATAATTCTGATGCTGGCAGGGGCTGGTTTACTTTGGATGGGATGGACTGGATTCAACGGTGGAGATCCTTATACTGTCAGCGTAGACGCATCTCTGGCCGTCCTTAACTCACACGTCTGTACGGCCACTAGCTTGCTCACTTGGCTCCTTCTTGATATTCTTTTCTTTGGAAAACCTTCTGTGATTGGTGCCACTCAGGGCATGATTAATGGTTTAAAGAGTGGCTCCTTATGACACTCTTTAAAAATTTATTTTAAGAAAGTTTTGACATTATCTTTATGAAAAATGAAAAAAATCGTCAAAATATTAATTAATTTTTTTTTTTATAAAAATTTTCTTAAAATAAATTCTTAAAGAATGCCCTAAAACACTTATTAGCATTTTCCTTTTTTTTTTTTTTTGCCGAATAGGTACTACTACTATCTACTTTTCTTTCTTTATACATTTCACATTCCACAGTAGCCTAGTAGGATTCCTATAATTTATCAACAAAATGATAGTATCAATAAATGAAATCCATGCAACAATCAGCAAGGGTGTTTGGTATATGTGAAAATATATGTCGATAAAAAAGTGTATAAAAATACATATAATATTGTTTAAAAATTAAAAATATGCGTTTCAGTAGGTATATCAAACATCCTCTAAAATTTTATATGTTTTTAGCATTTTTCTTTATTCTTTTTGAGTACCCTGAAAGTAGTCGTTAAGGTAGAATTTTTAATGTAGTAAATGTTTTTTTTAAAAAAATTTTAAAGTAGAGTCACTTTTAATAGTTTTTAAATTTCTTCTCCCATGTAGATATAAATATTTTATTCTCTTTAATAATTGCGCTGATATTATAAACAAGATGGTAAAAAGATTTGCAAATTGTGCACTTACCAAGGTTATAATTCTCGAGTAGGAATAAACATAAGAGGAGCAAATATAGGATTATTGTGTGTCAACATCTCAATATTATACTAGCAATGATGCATAGACAGTAGAACCAAGTTTTGGACAATGTAATGTCTTCTCTCACCCGGACGAGTTCACTTTGCTTTAACCTTCCTTGCTACTGTTTAGTGTTTTGTTGATTTTGATAATTCTGTGGACGTTAGTCTCAAATTGTACCTAACACTTTGTTGGCTGAGTTTAGAATCTTCTTTGTATATAAACGTTATATATTCTAGTTGTACATAGTGGAATCCTAGTACGAACAAGTTTGGAGTCTTTGGACAATATAATAGAATGGTCTTTTCATTTGGGCCCTCAGTCCATATATGATTCTCTTTTTTGAACCAGCTTGAGATGTTGTTACATTCTCAGTTATTATGTACCTAACTCAATAATTTTGTACAGGAGTGGTGCAAGGTTGGGCAGCCATTATAATGGGAATCATGTCAGGTAGCATTCCATGGTACACCATGATGGTCCTCCACAAAAGAAGTGGGCTCCTAAAACAAGTAGATGACACAATGGCCGTTTTCCACGCACATGCTGTGGCTGGAAGCCTAGGTGGCATTCTCGCAGGCGTGTTTGCTGAGCCTAAGCTCTGCCGCCTCTTCTACTTAGTAGATGATTGGGAACATTATGTAGGTTTTTTCTATGGTCTTCATGATGGCAACCCCAGATCTGGGGTCAAGCAATTGTGTATTCAACTCTTAGGAATTGTGTTTGTAGTTGTACTCAATATTGTTACAACTAGCATAATTTGTAATGTGGTTGGTTTAGTGGTTCCACTTAGACTGTCTGAGGAAGAGTTGCAAACTGGGGATGATGCAATTCATGGAGAGGAAGCCTATGCATTGTGGGGTGATGGTGAGAAGGAGAGGTTTGCAAATTCTAAGCTTAACTTAACCTATGGTGACAATTTCCCTACAAAAGGTGAAGTTCAAAGGGCTTGACTTGCCTTCTGCACTGCTTGTTTAATGAGAAAAATGTGGGGAAAGGATAGGGCTTTGAGGCTGTGATTGGAGTGTGGAAAAATGTTTCTTCTGCCTTCTTTTTCTTTTTTTTATTTATTTATTTTATTTTTTATTATTTTTTTCCCCTTTTCTGTTGTAATTTATGGGAGAATTATTGACATGGGTTTGGCAAAAACTGACTTTTATGTAGTCAGCTTTGTAATGAGATCATTATTGACATGGACTTGAAATAAAATGTCTCTATACTCAAGATGCGCAAGGCTTCTATCAATGCATTAGAGTACTAGACAGATTAAAAGAATGAATATGTGATCAAATTTAGAGGTGTTATATTGGTGTCACATTTAGCAGTACAATACACTCAAGAGGGGCATGTCAAGAGCAACTTCGCCAGTGTGGTCATTGTAGTTGTCCTGGTCAGACTCATTTCATCCATCCATTTAATGTCTCAACTTGGTCTGCTTAGATTGTAATAAGAAAAGTCCAAATATATGATTGGGTATGTAACATGCGATGGGAAGGACGGTTATATTATTCCCTAGCAGCATACATTCAACATTTGGATATATATTCTATTTCTTCTCTTTGCTGAATCATTTTCTAATGTAAAGTGAATGAAAACTATGTTTGTTAATTTATTTCCCCAAAACATGTGGCAGTGACAATGATTAATAAAATGGGAATTGTGATTGCTTTGGGCACTTTGATTGGAGGGTATTAGTTGTGGTAGGCCCAGAACTAACTTTTGGATAGAGGGGAATGAGATATTTTTTATAAGAATATTTTTTTTTTCTTGGATGAATGATTAGAGGGGCATGATTATTAATATTAACACTGGAGATGTTCATATGGAAAGAATAGAAAGGAAGCAATGACCAGTGAAAGGCACTCTGATAGTGGGAATGAAATAACATTATAAAGGCACTTTCTGTACAAAAAACGGCATCCTTGTGTTTGCCAGTTGCCACCACTAGAGAAAGTGGATGACATTTTGATTTACAACATTTTCCAGAAATCTAAAACAAAAAGGGTGGCATGACAAGAGTACTTATAGTTTTTTCTTCTTTTCAATGGCTAGTAAGTAGTGAGAGTTCCAGTAAGTAATCATTCTTCTTTTGCCGAGTAAGTTGAAGGAGATGATTAGATGAATAGATGAACTACTCGTTAATCTCTCCAATCCTAATGAATGTGAAAGAACTCATCCTTTCATTTAAACTATCAATTCTTGATCTAATTAAGTAAAACTTAATTACAAGGTTCTAATACAATACAGGGCTCTATTGTGTTAGTTGGCAAAGGATTTCTCTCTTCCTAATCGGACATGTAAAAGTCAAGTTGCGGGTTAACCCTCAACTTGACTGCCACTAATTGGTGTGTTACTTGAGAATTATCAAGTAAATGACAATTCATTCCCTTGAAGTTGAAGTTTATAGATGAATGACATTTTTTCTCTTGAGGAATGTATGGTTAATAGTAGTTTTTTAACAAAGGAATGTTTATACAAACTTAAGAGGGAGAGTTTCTTTCCATAAAATATTGGAAGGTAGGTGTGGTTTCAAGAGAAGTCAAAGAAGATTGGTGTAATTTATACCACAAAGTATAATTGACAAGGGAAAGTTGATAAGAAAACGATTTTTTAAAGCAATCGAGATGGTATATTATAAATGATGTATGATAAAAATACAATCATTAGTAAATTTATATGAAAGTGATATCGAATAAATTAAAACTAACTACTTTAATGAATGTGCAAAAATTGTAATGGAATTTCTGTGTTTTTTCTTTTTTTAAAAACATTTCATTTTTTAATACTCCGAAGAGGTGATGGGATGGGAACAAATTTTGCTCGTTTGGTCTCATCTAGAATGTTTGTGTGTATATAGAAATATAATTTATTTATTAATATACAATATTTTTTTATTCTATTTATAATTTATATATATATATATATATATATATATTCTACTATCATCCCCAAAACATTTGTTCTTCTCACTACCACTCTCATAACTCTCTCCCTCTCTCTCTCATTTATTTTTCATCTCTACCTTATTATGGTGGAAGTCACTTCATTATAGATAACAAAACCGTCAAACCGTCCACCCTTGTACCTATCTTGCTCTTATTCTGAGTGGGTTTTAGGTGAGGAATAAGATAGAGCACTCCTAATCCAAACATGTCTTGCTTTTGTTACTACTATTTTTCATAGTGGGTCCATAGGATAATTAATAACAATTTATCAATAACAATTTATCAACTCAACATTTTCTTAGTTTATTTTATTACTTTTTAAAGAAATTTATTTTAGGTGTTATCATTATTATTTTTTGATCTAGTTAACGGTTTAATAAACTATTTTATGAAAGTTTTAATAATATTTTATTATAAAAAAATAATTAATTTTTTTCATAAAATAAAAAATAAAAAAATTGTTAAAATAAAGCCTTTAAAGCATCGTTAACATTACCCATATTTTTAATTTGTGGAAGAGAAAACTAAGACCAAAAGTAGGGACAGAAATCACAAAATAAAACTCAGATCTCCAAGGTTTATAAGAGAGAGATAGGGGTATATACTATATATATATAAATATAAAATAAAGTAAACGTTAATGTTTGTTGAAACTGGAGACTAAAGAGACTGGGAATGAAAACAATGGGCAGGTGGGTTTTGGGATGAGCTAAGCTAGCTAGCGTAGTGTTTGTGTTGTGTGACTTGTGAGCTTGGATTGGATTGGAGGAAGAGGAAGTAAGTAATGGCGTCTGAAACGGCTTCGTCGGTGGACGAAGTAGCCGTTGCTTCATCACCAGTAGCAGTAGGTGTAGGAGGAACTGATAACAGAGGCAGGCATCGGATTCTCGCTGAACTCAAGCGCGTCGAGCAAGATTCCAGATTTTTAGAGGTGTCACTTTCTTCTTCATTATTATTGTTGCTGTTTTAGCTTTGTTGGGTTTGGTTTTGAACTGGGTTTTGATGCATTTCCTTGTGTGACTATTATATTTTTGGTATTACTGCTTGTTTTGCTATGATGCTTGGAGATTTTTTTTTTTTTTTGGGGGGGGGGGGGGGGTGTTGTTTTAATGGGTAGTTTTGTTTCTTAGTAAATTGTTCATTGGAAAAAGAAAGACCCCATTTTGTTTATTTTGGTGTTAGGAGGTACTAAAAGATTAGGGGAAAAAGTAAAAGGAAAGAACTTTACACTTTGTTTAAAGAAGGGAAAAATGGTGTCTTTTAAAGAAATGGAGTGGAAAGCTCTGTTTGGGTGGAGGATAGAATGAAGGAAATGATGGTGATATTGCTTGAAATTGATTCAATTACTATTGGGTTTCTTCCTTTTTAAGACTTGTGTGATCTTTATTTTGTGTGAGGTAAGATTTGAACAAAGCCCCATACCAATTACTAAATTACTATGACCAACCTGAGCATATCCTGCCACTTGGGGCTTGATGTCTCAAGTGGTAAGGGGTGGGCTGGAATTGCAGTGGATCTCTAGGTTCAAATCTTACTATGGTTGGTGGAACTAGTGCTGCCAGTCTACTTGTAAGCTTTTCTGAATGTTTATATGGTTTAATTCGAGAATTTGTGTAGAATAGCTGTGGCTGTCAGTACATGTGTGAGATTAGCCAAAATAGGCAGCTTGACTGGCCACTGGCTCTTTGATTGGAGCAATGGCTTTAGGAGAAGATGGCTAAAAGAAATTGCCCATTAACCCAGATTTTTTGGGTACAAAATAGATGCATAAGCAAAAAAAAAAAAAACTAAAGAATGTATGTTAGACTTAGACAGGTGATCATCATAAGTATATAGCTTGGCTGGTTGCACTGAACCAACAAGAAAGGTTTTTGCTTTTTTCTTTATATGATATCTCACCGAAATCATACTGCTTGAGCCTGTCAGATGCACCAGACCCATAGAGTGTATGATTTTTTAATAACTGGTACATTGTTCCCTAAAGCTCTATGAAAGGTGTTCATTGAACATCCATGCAATATTATGGAGCAGCAGAACAATTATGTTGTGGCTCCTGAATGTGGGATGACTGAACCTTTTTTTCTGTCACTATTGTTTTAGTTAAGCTGATAGGATGTGCTAAGCAGTTAAGTGATTGATCTTATCAATTTTCTGTGTCTGTATAACACATTGGGGCACACTTCAATTACTAACTTAAATTTTGCTTAGAAGAGAGCACTTAAACTTGTGTTCTGAGGTGTTGGCAATGTTAAACTTTGGGATAAGAGGAGTTGTATGTAATATTTGAGCGCTGTGATGTAATGTCACAGGCTCATAGCATATGCCCCTCAGGGCTAAATTAAGTTACTGAATAAAAAAGTACTTTTTTTCCTCTTCTGTAAGTTCCAATTTATAGTAAATGCTCTTGATTTTCTTCATACCCTTAGTCATTAATGCTATCTGATTTTTAGACTTTTGAATAGTCCCTATCTGGATTTTTAGACTTTCGAATAGTTCCAAGTTATAGAGTAAATGCTCTTTAATTTCTTCATGTCCTTAGTCATTGATGCTATCTGATTGTTAGACTTCTGAATAGTCCCTATCTGGTTTTCTATATAATAATATATGTAGGAAAGGCTCTGCTGAATATGTTTAGGTCTTGTTTTGTAGCACTGTTAGATCATTAAAAAATGTGTTTCTTGAACATTTATTGGTCTTGTTCTAGATATATTTTGCACTTCTCCAGCAATCTTATGGATAATATCTAGTCTGAACTGTTCTTCATGTTCCATCAATATCTGTTTATACACTCTGCACAAATAGTGAAATTGTGAACAAAGGCTGTATGCCATGGGTACGTCCTCTTTAACAGTGACAATGCTTGCCAGTGATAAAGCAGTCCATTGAATTCTAGTACTTAGAAAAGCTATGATATTCATTATTAGGGCAAAAGGGCTACAATATTCTGTTGAACTGTCTTAAAGTTTCCCTATTCTAATATCAGGGTGGGCTGATGTTTTCAAAAAACTCATCTGCACAGTGAATTTTTAGAACAGATTTGAAAAACTAAATAATAAAAACAGCAAACCAAACACCATCTGGGACACTATTTTTTTTTTTTTTTTTTTTTTTTCTGTTTTAAAAAAGGCTACCAAACAGCCCGTTTGTCTGAATTAGAAATTCTAGCCATCTTATCTTTGTGGAGCTATAGGTTACTGTTTGGGGCTTACTTACCCTCATACGTACATATGCGCACATGCTTTGGTTGTATCTTTCAACTTACAAAAGAGACCAAAAGTAAAAGCCTTTATGGTTTGCTCTGTTCATGCATATTAGATCCAGTTTACTAGTTGCTCTTGCAGTTGGCAATGCAGTTTAGAACTATCTTTCTTATTTCTGCATTTTCAAGCTAACTTCAGCATAAAGTCACTGTTGTGTTGTACACTTGATTTCAATTTACAGCTTATTCCTGATTTATGTTACTTGGTTTTTGCTTGGATTGTTTCCAGGAAGAGTTAGAAGAGCTTCACAGAACAGAAAATGTCTCAACATTATGTGAGGAGTAAGTATAAGAATCAATTCTTTTGAAAGGAAAAAAAAGGATTGAATATAAGCAGTTTGCAAAATAGGCTGGTGAAGAGGAGATAGCATATTCTTTTCAGTCCAACAGGCTATAAATATGGTGGTGAAATTTTTTGTTTTGGTTGACTCGTTCAATTACCATTTACTGAAGAGCATATCTTCAATATTTTGCCGGCCCATTCTGTTAATTAAACACCTATAGCATGATTTATAAGCTCATAAACTGACTGGCAATTTTTTATTTAGTATGATAGTCTGTTTTTTGTGGTTGGTTCTCAGATTGTTGCGCAACATTGAAGTCATACCTGATCCACTGCTCCCACTGTAAGTTCTGCAAACCTTATCCCACTGTCTTACATACATACTACTCTTAGTTTGATATCGGAATGCATAGTCATCAATTTATTTTTATTACAGAACAAATGGCCCGCTGAACCAGTTATGGGATCGATGGTTTGAAGGACCCCAGGATTCACAAGGTTGCAGGTGCTGGATTCTTTGATTAAAAGCAATCTAACATTCATTGCCATTTGTTGCGAGAGGCTTCAAGATGTGTACTTGAGAGAATTGTTCAAAAGTTACTGCACAGTTCTTATTTTAGCAAATGTTTGATCAAAATTTTCGCCACGTCTGAGATTGAAATTTGTAGGTTTATCATACTGCGTGTATAATTTACAATTTATTCATATAGAGTTTGTAAATGAAAAGTACCTAGTCTTGAAATTCTGTGATTTGAAACGGTTTGGGATGGTATATAAAGTTCCAGTTCTTCAAGTTCAAAGAGCTGAATGAGCTACAAATCAAGGCAGTTTCAGTGTTTCACATTCTATAATTGCTCAAAGGGATGTGAAACATGTAAGAAATAAATATTGTGTTAAGCAAATGCCATTGGTCTCACCATTTATGGTGATCTTAATTGTAGTAAGGAGGACTATTCCATGAAAACAAAAGGCTCAACAACTAAGGTATTGGTGGGAAAATGCGTGAATATGGCGAAATAACAGTCTTCTGCACAAACTTAGATTGACTTGGGTCATGAACCCATTCGATCTCGCTCATGTTGGGTGTCTCAACATACGCCATAGTGAATTCTCCCACCTTCTCTACCTTCCCTCTCTTGCCCGCCCTCAGTGCCCATTTTTTCCGGTTGTAAGAGAAAATTCCATCAGTCAGGTGGATAATATCACCCGGTTCAAAAGCATCACACTCATTCCCCCAGAACTGGAAGTGAACTGCAGCTGTCTCATCAGCCACAAGTGCCAAGCATGTCTTGTTTTGCCCTTCCAATGTCTTGTGTTTGTTCAAAAGTATGAACTGTGTGTTTATGTCATTCTTGGCTGCAGGTACAATGTCTTTAAGAGAGAGCATCCTTGCTTTCTAACTGCAACAACCTAAAAAATCAAAGTGAGAACTCCTGGTTGGCTTCATTTCAAATTATTTCATACCCAAGCTTTTCTCAACAAGAATTTATAGCAATTAACACTTACCATTCAAATGAGCAATAGATGTTCATATGGGCAGCAAGAAACTTGGATGTTGACTCAAGAAAATGATGATTGAAAAAAAATTCTATGAAGCAAAATGATTTAATCTTTTCCTGGGCATGTACTCACTCGGGATAAAATCATAAAATATTGTTATTTGCACTTGGTGCTTGCTTATTATTGTGTCAGTGAAAGCATGAAAAAATACTTGAGCACAAAGGAGAAAGCATGAAAAATCAACATGGTTTAGCCAACAATGTTTTTCAAGAACATCAATTTAGCTCTACCTAAATTAGTATGATCAGTTTATTATGACAATTAACAACAAAAGGGCAGGCTATTACAAGCAATTTGATACCAGTAATTCATTGGGTCATTTTTTCGAACAGTTAGCATGCACACCCATAAAAAGATTGCAACTTATGAAATAGCGAAACTGTAAATTCTAGTTTGAATAAAGAGAGAGTGATTCATACAAGTTGTTGAGTCTCTTCCAAGGTATTTTGGACACCGGTTGAGGTAATCTCCAATTGGGGTCGAAATGCGAACCTTATTTAACTACCTTTTCCTATGGTAGGTCCGTAGGAATTTACAGCTTAGGTACCCGCGAAAAAAGCACTATAAACGGCAGTCATATAACTTGAGAGATTGAAAACGTCAGGTCGTTTGGGATTCTGGGTATCAGTGACGTTGAGGGTTTTGATGATAAATGTCACGTGATCTCTGTGTCTGGGACAAATTTAAAGGGTGTGACTTTGGATATTTTTTCTGCTCAGAGATAAGATTCTACTCTATATTGAAGACTTGAATATTAGCTTTTACCTCCAACACCCTACAAGCAATATATTTACGAAGTGATTATCATTTTATGAACGCGCGGTGGTTTGGGTGGATTTTTCTCTATACTTCCCATGATGTGACTATTTTTCTAATGTTTGATAAAATTTGTCATATTGAAATACCAAAACTCGGGGTATTATACTGGCAGGTAGTTAAATGCTAAAAGTTGTCTAATATGATTTGTAATGGGCAATGGGCTTGGCCTCTAGTAATATCAGACCAATTTCAATCTTAATCAAGATTCAATTTCCATCATTTCATCTTTCTTTTGTGCGTACCAAACATTAAACTCAGGAATTTCTTTATTACTGCCCCGTACACAATGACATGGTGGGCATTTTTCAATGTTTTTAATGATGGGCTGATTTAACGCAATTGCATTTTGGAAGGGTTAATTTTCACTGGAAAATTATTAGGTACTTCCGGAGTATTATAAATGCGTACTCTCTCCTCTCACATGAATGGTGGGTCCCACCATAAATTTAATTAATGAGACCCACTATTCATGTGAGAGAAGGGAGTATGCGTTTATGGTACTCTGGAAGTACACAATAATTTCCCAATTTCACTATACTACATAGCATACAGTGTGGAATGACGATAAACTCTAAAGGCCATTCAAATTATTTTATGTCACTTAGTAGGAAAATGTATATATATATTGATAATTGAGACGAGAGATTTGAACTATAAGGCTTACGTCGTTGGAAAATGCTTGTTTCATGTTTAGTAAAGCATTTAGGGTATGTTTGGATAGGTACAATTCATTGAAGAGAAAGAGGAAAAGGACGGAGTATTGAAATGCATTGAAGACATTTCTGGCACAACAGTTGAGAGAAAGAAGAAGACTATTCTAAAAAATTAGCTGTTGGTGTTGCACACCATTTTGTGAGAAATCTCCTCTGCATTTTGTGGGTTAGATGAGTGTAATAGGAATATCTTAGGTTTTTAAAACAAAATGCACCGTTCAGAATTGTAGCAATGCGTGTTGTGGGCTATGAACAGTACACGCATGCCCAGTGTTTTATTTAAACAGTGCGTTCAACCAAATGTTTATGCGTTTTTTCTGAAGTTGCTGCATTTATCTTCATGGGCATTGTAGCTGTGGGTCCCATTGTTTAAAAAAGCAAACGTAGACGTGGTTGGATTTCAGTGCAATCCAAACTCACTTTTTTGAAGTGTAATTTTTTTTTTTTTTTTTTTTAAAACTTCTTTCTTAATGCACCTTTTTCAAACAATCTCAATTTAGGCATATTTAATCTAGGTTTTTTATTAATAGCTGAAGAGAAATCATTACTATCCCAAGAACCGTTCAACCCCATTGGCCTTGTCATGATGAGTTGGTTGAATTCTTGAAGGCTAATGGTTTGAATTCAAACGGTTCTAATGAATGGCTTCCCACATTCGATATCCCAGAACAATATTGTACAATTCGTGCAGTACAATTTCATCAACCAAGGGCTTTCTCAGCCTGACATTTCTTTGTAATTCCATTGTTGTTTATAAAAGGATAACAAACAATTGCCTCAAGTATAGTGGAAACTGCTAAAATCTATGTTACCTCTAAAGTACAAATTATATGATTTTGAGACATAGATTTACCTCTGTAAAACCAGTAGCTACTGGCAAATACTTAATAGTAAGGAGTATTAACTGAACAAAATCTAAAATCATTAGATATTGGCAAAATATATCTTGCAGCGAAATGTCAAACTCAGCAATCAAGATGTAATCAAGTAAAGCTTGAAGAATATCAACTGGAAACGTATTACAGCCTAATATACAGAAAGGAGAGAAAAATTAATAACTTTACAAGTATAAGAACTGGATTTATGTCTAGGGGCAGTTCCTAAAACCAAAAGTCAATTCCTCTCGAAAAGCTAAAAAGCTACACAGATTTACAATGGAAAAGCTCACCTAAAATGCTCATTAAGTTATTTGAGAATTGGCTGGATTGCCTAGTTACCAATTCTATGGCCATTGAGTTTCAGCTCATAGCAGGACAAATGACTGATAATGTCAATTGTTAACCAACTTGAGTGGATAAAAGGTGCCGAAGCTGGAGTAAATGTTCTTCATTTGAAATGTGAAGTGAGAGGCGAAGATTTGTTAAGAGGGACTCTTGCTCCCAGCTAAGGGGACCTGAAGCATACAGTGCCTGCACGGTTGAGTTATAGGCTTGAAGTTCTAGTTTATGGACATCAACTTCCAGTTTGTGTCTAGGAGATGGGGGTGAGTTTCTTTTGCTGACCAAAGGTGGAAATGACGACTCAGCATCAGAGTTGTCGAGAATAATTTCAACATGGTCTCCTGAATTTTCACCAGGATAGTCATAGTAAGCATTCAAACTACAGCTAGCAATAGAGCATTGGTCGCTACCCTCACTAAACAAAGGCAGTACACTAGTATTATGTATCCAATTGTTTGTTTCTTTTTTCATTTTGGCATCCATCTCAATAGATTTATTCCTGGATTTCTCATCCACCCGTACTTTTGGAGAAGGATCATCTACCTGCATAAAAAAGCAATGATTTCTCATAAGGGGCCGGTCACATCTTCTGGCACTTGGGCTAGATTTTCTTTTCTTGCAGCTTCTTACCCTCAGGTCCTCAGAGGATGGTAATTCAGAACAATGGATATGACTTCTGTTTGAGGTTCTCGCAGGGAGACACATTTCATTATGGTTATGCTTGTCTTTAAGGTGTTTCTTTGCATCTGCTACTCTTAAATGAATTCCTTGACGAATAGCTTGTGGTGGAGCCCTACAAATCAAGCTTCCAGGTTGTTCTGAATAATCTTGCGTGTGATTGTTCCCAGTCTGTTTATTTTCTGTAAACTGTAAGCACACGTGCTTAGATGTCAGAAACTGTACTAAGTCCCATAAACCAGCAAAATAAAGAGGTTAACTAGATATTGTGACGAGATAGCAAGCAACTATTGATCCTTGAGAACTACAAAATTATTGAAAATTTCTGCTGAAGCCAACAGGAGCAATATGCTCCATCTGAGAATACTTCTCCCACATTGGTAGCAGTTATTTGGGCCTGTTCTCATTCATCTAACATAGGGAATAATAGGATTTCAAATCCTAGAAGTATGATGTAGATAGCAAGGACAGCTTGCTCCAAGCCAATATGAAGCAAATCTTTGTGAAACTTGTTCAAAAAGGATTGTACCATGTCAAATTTTTTAAACACGTATTCCTTTTCCTTTCATATTATGAGTATGATATTAACATATCAGCAATTAATGCTAAGCGCATAAACACTTCCAGCCAGATAATATGTGTAAAATACAACAGAGTGAAATTGATGTCACAAAAGGGACCTAATTGTTTGCAGATATCATGTGACAGTACACATAAAAATTTGTCAATAAGAAGTGAGATAGCATCAAAGTCCCAAGGGTGAAAGCACAAACAGATTTTTACATCAATAAAGATTACAGGCACGGACTTATTTCCTCCTTAAATCAAAATACTTTCAATAAATTATATTTAGTAAATTAGTGATGTAAGAAGAAGAATATATTCTACAGCAGTTGACAACTCCTCTTCTTCTTTTTTCAAAAATCTCAAGGAAATGATATGATGTCATTGGAAGTTTGTTAATCCTTCACTTAGGTTGTTTCATCAACTTATACAAGGATTAGTAGGCACAAAATAAATGATAATCTTCAAATCTAAGTTAGTACATTGAGATACCCAAACATAGTATGGGATATATGCCAATTTGGCTACATTGAAATTATAGTAAGCTGTGCATAAATGTTAAGGGATGTTTGTATTCATTAATTAGAATACAAATCTCATGTAACAATTACTAAGAATACTCATTCAAGCTGCACAAAAGCAATTTTCTAGAGCAAGAGTAAGAGAACTCCACTCCAAAACTAAATAGGGGTGGTGTGGGGGATACGCCCAAATCTCATTTAGTTGGGTTGGGATAGGTTGTGTGCTCCTATGGCAAATGATGGATTAGGGATAAGGAATATTACTACCATCAATAAAACCTTACTGGGGAAATGGCTGTGGCAGTTTGGGGTTGAGGAGACAAGGCTTTGGAGGTGAGTCATAGCTATCAAATTTGGGGAAGAATGGGGGGATGGACGTCTAAGTTGGGTAGGGGTTCTCATAGTTGTGGTCTTTGGAGGAGTATTAGAATGGAATGGGAAGCTTTTAGCCCCTACACTCAGTTTGAGGTTGGGGTGGGGAATCGGGTGGGGTTTTGGCACGATTGTTGGTGTGGTGACCAACCTCTCAAAGTGTTTTCCCAGTATTGTATGAGGTTGCCATTGATAAGGAGGCATCCATGGAATCTTTATTGGTGAGGCAGCAGCTAGGGGAGGGGAGGAGTTGGGACCTGATGCTCTTCATGATTTTAATGATTGGGAGTTGGATTCAGTGGAGGTTTTCTACATATTCTGGAATCTAATAACCCTACTATTGAGGGTGGGGATCATGTGAAGTGAAAGTTGAAGAAAAAAATGGGGACTTTGATATACATTCTTCTTATTATGTGTTAAGAGGGTCTTCTCTATCATCCTTCCTTGGAAAGGTATTTGGGGGCTTAAAGTCCCTAGGAAAGTGTCCTTTTTTATTTGAACAATGGCATGGGGGAAGATACTTACCAGAGACAATCTGAGGAGAAAAGGTTTATCTATTGTGGATTAGTGTTGTATGTGCTGGTGTAGTAGGGAGAGGACCATCTTTTGATTCATCATGCGAAGGCTTATTAGTTGTGGTGTTTTGTCGTTAGATCATTTAGGGTTTCTTAGGTTTTACCAAAAGGGCGCTACACTCGTTTGACATTTGAAATTTGACATCGTCATTTTTTATGTGGTTTATTTGGAGGGAGCGTAATAACCACATTTGTGGATGTGGAGAGTTTTGAGAATCAGCTTCTTACCTCGTTCATCAGCACTTTGTTTGATTGGTCTTGGGCTGAGGGACTCACATCTAGTGATTCCCTTCCAACGTTTATAGACTCTTCTTTCTTGTACATAGATTTTTCAGTTTTTATTTATTTTCTTTGTACTTTTTGGCTGTTTCATGCAAAGTCTTTTATTAATAAAATTGTTCTAACTTATCTGGAAAAAAAAATATTATACAAGTAAATGTTTAGAACATATGCATGCCAAAATAGATGATAAGAAGAGAGAGAGGAAGGGGGCAAGAAGAAGAACCCAAAGAAAAACAGTGAAAGAGGAGAACCAAGGGCAAACCAACAGTAAACAGAAAAAGATGCAGCTAATGATGCAGAACTGAATAGGAATTTTATATAAAAATTGGAAATGTCCCCTACCTTCCCAACCACTGACCACTTATTGTTATGCCAAGCTTGTCGAATCCTTAGATTAGATTTGTGAAACTCTCTCAGCTGAATGGACCCAGACAACCTCACAACAAAATGAACATTCTTCAGTACCTTGACAATCTTTGCAACCCTCCAACATTGAATATCAAACACCTCTGCTATATCACCAACCTTCCATCCTTCCCCCTTCTCAATTGGAGGCCGAGGCCTAACATCCTCCCCATGCACTCTCTCCACAACTGGCTCTCCTTTGTTGTTTATTACTCCCTTGTACCTAACAATGCAGTTATTGCCATCTGCTGAAGCTACTATGCCGGGAAACCAGCAGCCACAAGGATCATTTTCTTTCTTTAACACCTCCACCAAATTCCCCTCCTTGAACCTCATTTTTATTTTCTATCTAGCTTGAAACTGAAAAATCCAAACAAAATAAGTAAATAAACTATGGGAACTGTATAAGAATTTGGAACATTCTTAAGCAAGTATATGACTCAAAATAAAGATTCTACCATACCCACCCACCACCAAAAAAAACCCAGGAAGTTCAATTTTGCTACAGCAGATTGATGGATCCACAAGGTTTTTGAGCTTCTAAAGCAGTGAAAAAGATTTGAATTTTTATATTGCTTTCCATTTTTACATATTGAATCATTTCATAAGGTCAAAAATCGTTAATCCTAAAGAACTTTCTACCATAAGAGAGTATAGCAACCGACACAAACAAGAGACATCACGATTTCCAAAGTCCAAACAAATTAGCAACAAAAAGAACTAAACTTCCAACATTCTATGCCATTATAGGAACTCAAAACTTAGATCTATGCATTCAAACTCTTTCCTTTAATTAATACAAAGATTCTATGCCAAAATTAGACAAGAAACAAAATGAGGACAGCAGAAATCTAATCCGGTAGAAGAAATAAGTCTTTGTAACTTCAAAGATATTGCACAGTTTGCACTCTCCACAGTATACCTTTTTATTTCATCATCATCATCATCTTCTTCTTCTTCTTCTTTATTTGGAAGTATTACTCAAAAAAAAAAATTACAAAAAAAAAAAAAAAATCAAGAACTACTCCACTAAAAAAAAAAAAAACCACCAACCCATAACATAAAACTTTGCAATTATATTAAAGAGCTTGTGAAACTAAGATATCAAACAAAGTCAAAATGACCCACTTCAGATTTTGGACTGAAAAACATAGTCATCAAGGCAGAATTCATGAAAACAAAGAAGGTAAAAAAATTTACTTTTTGAGAAATTAAATTGAAAGGGACTAACCTGGGAGTGAAGGTTGAAAACGAATGGGACAAAGCTTGTTCTTGCTGTGCTCATGACCACAACTTCTTTACACAGAATGGTTTTTGTTGTGTGTGTGTGTGCTCTCTTTTATTTATTTATTTTAATTTTTAGATAATCAAAATTTCCAGCAAGTTAAAAACCCAATTGCAGTTTGGTATTATCACGTAATTTGTCTTTCACATAAAACATTTGACATAGTTACCAAAGAAGTAATTGTATCCTACATGAACTTGTAAATGGAACATCAATATCCAATACGGTATCTTCCGCTTTAGTTGCGTTTTGGACAAACCTATGTAACCTCAAAACTTATATTGATGGTGATTAATGGAGATGATTGATAACGGACCCAACTCATACCAGAGCTGACCCAGTTACAATATATTTCAATAAATTTAGTCACATAGAGCACTTAGGTAAGAAGAATGACAAATATTCCACGTCCTCCCCGTCTCAAAGAGGTGATGGATGATGGGCCGAGAACGGGTTTTGCTACTCTTATCTTGAATATTGATGCACATGCACTCATAGCTCGTTATCTCAACTAACAGTTTATGGTATTTTTAATAAAGATATCTATAATTTAATTCTCTTCTTTTAGTATCGCATACCATTGATATGATGGTCACTTTATAAATACAAAATTTTTATAAAGTAAGAGACAGGAGTTGGGATTTAAGTCCCTAAGAGAAAGCTTCACACACATATACAGTTAAATTAAATTAGAGTAAAATTCTATCTTGTATTTAAAACAAAAAACAAAAAACCTCTCATCTTTTTCAACTATCGAATTATTATATTTTCTATTGGTACTCTCATTTCTATAATTTCTATTATATATTGTATTTCCATCTCAAACCATTTGTCTCGTTAGGAGGGTTGCACTTTATACACCACTTTTACTATAGTTTGCTACATATTTTAATTTTCTTTATTAATCCTTGGTTAATTTATAAAGGGGAAGGGAAAAAAATAGATATATGACAAATTGTGATTGGCCTACTCCTAATAAAATTCTCCTTATTGCCATTCAAACTTAAATCTTGCGTCGTGGGAATGAGGGTTAATTTCCCCCCCTAAATTGGGTATGGATTTGGGATTTGGTTTGGGTGGAGGCCGGGTAAAAAATTTTCAAAATTTATTTTGCAATTACTAACGTAATTATTGTAATTGATTCGTAATAAAAGTGGTGTTAATAGTAAACCATATAAAATCAATTTTTCTTCAATTATGATTTACTGCCTTAGCAAAAGTGCGTGTATATATATACCTTTATATGGAATTTGACTTCATGTAACAAACGCTTGTAGTCCAAGAAAATTATAATGTCTTTTTTAAAAGATAAAAAACACCTTTTTAATGGTGATTTGAAACACACTTTTTTTTTTTTTTCTAAAACATTTTTTTCTTGTTTTAAATGAGGTATTAAAAACTCTTTATTTATCAAGGTGTATAATCTCAATCCCACGCGTATTAAGCAATTATTGACATAAAATTTTCAAAGTTAATCTTCAAAAATTGATTGGACAAACCTTGAACCTTGAGTGAGAATACGGTCCTTAATTCTTGTAAGTAGAGTGTGTCTAACTTGTTTTAAGAATAATTCCGATCTGATCCCATATCAAACCGAGCTTAAGAAAACAGATTTGTTTCTAGCATTTGATTGATCTCCATGATTCTGGGTGCTAGTGTTGGCCCAAATCCAAATGTATTGCATATCTAACACTTCCTCGTCGTGCACGTTACGGGAATTCAATTCAGTAATGGTAAAACAAATCAAGCTAGAAAAATAGAAATTAAATAAAAGGGTATTGTAGCACGGAATTAATTCCCACGTTTTTCTCAGTTTTTTTTTTTTTTTTTTTTTTTTTTGGGGTGAGAAACAAGTTGTTCTCACTTTGTACACAAAATTGAAGAATTGTATGCATAGGATCCGTGTGCTACTACACTTATTATTATTATTATGATATATTTATTATTTATTATTGAATTTGAAGTCCTTATATTAAAAACTCTTTAAATGATTTATTTTTTATTTTTTATTTATTGAGGAAACTTAAAATGAAACATCTTGGGGGTCATATGATGGCATCGGCAGCATCTCAGGTGTCATTATCTTGAGTAGGTAGTAAAAGATAACAATAATTAGCTATGAGCTCATTCTCAAAACAAAAACCAAAAAAAAGAAAAAAAAAAGGCTATGAGCTACAGTGAGGAAGCATGGTATCTGACCAAAATTAGAAAGGAAAAGACAAAAAGGTCTGATTGTATGTAAATGAAAAGTGATGAGCTTATGGATATGGTGATGATGCTGATTGCTGATGACTTCTTTTTTTTTTTTTTTTTTCTTTTTCATTTTAATTTTCTTTCTTTTTCTGGGCCTTGAGGCAAGGCAACTCTGAATTTGTCTAAAACTCAAAAATGAAAGTGCTTGCCGATGTGATGGCCTATTTTATACACACTTAAAAATTAAATTACAAGCCTATGCACTATATTTAAGCCCAAATATGTACCTTTTATGATATACATTGATGGATAGTAGGCAGGTAGGCCCAACAAGTTCAAAAAAGGGCCTAACTATTTAATTGACTTGCGGCTTCATTTTTTCCCCCTTTAAATTATGTTTGCCGTCATATTTTGTAAAGACAAAATTCTATCTGCACAACGCACATCTTGCATACAAGGGACAAGAAAAGTTGAAGATGAGGAATTTTTTGGGACTCGTTCAAATTTAACCACCTCTGGTTTCCTTGTTGAATTGTTTGTATTTAGATTTTCGGGAAAATATACTATCCTAACTCAACCTTTATTTTATTTTATTTTTAATCATCTATCTTTGATTGATTAATAAATTCTATATTCAGAATCCTTCGACAAATTTTTTAAAAGAAAAAGAAAAAGAGCCAAACCTCTAGTAGCAATCTCTTTTTTCTGGTAAGCAAAAAAGGACTCATATTGAAAAACTTTGTGCAACTTTTTATAAATACATTGTATATCATGATATAACAATGATTTATAATCCATACAAGATCTTTTGGCATGTAATGTAAGAGAACTGGTTCATTCTTTTTTTTTTTTGACACAAACTTTTAAGGATAAGATAAGTATGTGAGAAGCGTTATAAACATTTACAAACAGTAAAGAGACAGTTCATGCCACTAGCTTATACTGTACAATTAAAATATAAAAGTTACATGAGTTTTGTTTTAGGGACACTTAAGAGTTAAGTCATGTTTTTGTATTTGTTTTATTTTATTCCTAATTTTCATAATAGAATGTATGTTGTAGATGAATATTCATTGTTCTAATAGTCTTCTTTTAGTCATTCCCATCTTTTTTGTACTTTGTCTTGATACATCATCTTTTTCTATATATAAGAGATACAATTCATTTGTAAAGAGCAGCGAATACAATAATATTACTACTTTTTTCTATATTGTGTCAGATTTGTTTTTTATTTTCTGTCTATAATTGGTATTAAAAAGAAAAGAAAAGAAAATATGAATAGCCAAATTTTACTTCAGTCTTGCTAATTGCTTTATTCATGCAGGCCCTTTTTGAGCAAAAAGGAAATGAAGAACCTACTAAACCAGGCCTTTTTGAACTGCATGCGTACCTATCTATATAGGCAGCCCTTTTTGTGCATTTCACTTCCAAGAGCTTGTAAGTTGTAACGAATTGCTTTATTCATGCGGCCCACTGATGTTTATGATGTTTTTTTATTCTGAAGTACCTAGTCAAGGCCCAACTCAATAAGGTTGATGCAAAAGCAGTGGTCACTTTACTCAACTCCCATGGGTCTTCTTTTGCTTCATCTCACCAATGCAGCACTTTGATCATTGATTGCAGGTCCTCCTCCAGCATTTTTAACAAGTCTCATATTAACCACATCTTTTGTGAAGGAAATCATTGCAAGGACCTTTTCATCAATCAAAGATCTTCTATTAATAATAGCTTTATTTTGTATTTGCATCCTCCTTCATTTATTTTGTATCAATTATTGGCTGATACTTGAGATGTTTCTTACCCTAGACTTTGAATTCTTTAACTTGTTTTAATTAAATTTCCCTTTCACCAAAAAAAAAAAAAGAGTAAGGGATAAGAGAAAGAATGCATTTGGGCAATTATAATTGTAAGAGGTCCATATTAAAAACAGTTGTATTCAGTCTTCAAACTATAGCCAAGTATACTTAATTTTCTCCTATAATTATATAGGACACACGACAAAGGATGAGTAATTGTGGGTAGGATTTTGTTCTAAAGTTCTAATGTATTGGATGAGATATTAGTCTAGTGTTCTAATATATTGGATGCAATATTAATATGACGGATATTTAAAAATGATCATGTGCTAGCTATTTCTATGCCGCATCTAATGTATTGGACCGATAATTTTCACCTGTGTAGGTATGAAATTTCTGAAATTGGAAAATTAATATTCAATTATTTATTTTGAGATATAGAGAGAAGTAGACAAAATATGCATGATTGCATGGAATGATTTTGGATGAAATTGCGCCGTATTTGAATTGAGCCTATTATCTAGTGAGTAGTGACTACTGACTAGTATCAACGAGAAAAAGACAATTCCAAATTTAAAATTTTTAGCATTCGGCTTTCCGTACGGCACTAATCATAGTATATATTATTATTGGATAATGAGGAATTTGGAATTCCTGTCTCGATTTTGGCCCCCTAAAGTAAAGCACATTTGCACTTTTGAGTAACTTTTACATTACATCTATTTTAGCTATAGTATATTTTACACCAAGCATAGCCACTGCTAGAAGCTAGACTTATAGGTATTTTTTTGATGCATAGACTAATAGGTATTAACACAGGCTTTAACCCTCCCACAAATTTAGGGCCGAATGAGCTAAAAACAAAACACAATACGGTGGAAGGGGATAATCTATTTCATGAAAGAATTACACTAGTGTTTAGCGTATTATTCACATTTTTTTAGGTGGTAAAGGTTCTGATTTGTATAACTTAATTTACATGAGCCTATTACTAAAATTATTTTTGTTAACTTGTTATGTAATAAGTTATGAAAAAGCAATTTGCCTATTGTTTTATCTCAAGCATTTACACCACAACTAGGCAATTCAAATGATAAAGTTCATCCTTACAAAAAACTTATAACCTTAAGCACCATGCAACCAAATTTTATTAAGATCATACGTGGCTTGTTTATTCTATTTGATTTATTTTTCTTATAAAAAAAAAAAAAAAAAGAAGATAAAAGCACAGTTATACACTTATTATTATTTAAAAAGGGGGGGGGGGAGTTTTGAAAAGTAAAAAATTAACTAACCAAATAACTCAAATAATCTATATTTTTATAATATTTAATCATTTGTTGTTGCTACGCTCCTATTGAGCTACATTAGCGTAGCATTTCGGTCCACTTTGGTCCATTCAGTATATTCGGTCCACTTCCATCCGTTTGGTCCATTCATTCCACTTGGATCCAATTTGGTCGACTTTAGTCTATTCGGTCCAATTTGGTCTGTTCAGTCCATTCATTTCCCTTCAGTCCCTTTCGGTCCAATTTGGTGTACTTCGGTCCTTTAGGTCCACTATGGTCCATTTGGTCACTTTGATCCAATTTGATCCACTTTGGTCCATTTTAGTTCACTTTAGTCCATTCGGTGCACTTAAGAATGATCAAAGATAAGTTTGGGTTGAAATTATATATTCTAAATCCAAATTTATTAAGGAAAAATGAAGGTAACCCAAACAAAGTGAGGCTGCTCATCTTTTCAAAAGCTAGGTAAGCGTGCATGCTTGTTTAAAGATGCAAAATTAACCTAAATCAAAATAAACCAACAAAATATTGTCATAGGAAGAGGTCATAATTTGATTTTCCTTTTATTTGTATAAGTCAAAAGATAGCAACGTGATAAATTTATAAATTTTAGATAACAACTACTTATCCTAAAGATAGCAATTGAAGATTGAAGTTGGGCAATTCTTGTTAGCCAGAAAATTTTCACCCTCTAATCCAAAAAAATAACAATAGTGTAATATGTTCAATAAGCCTAATATAATTTAGTATTAAGAAACGCAAAATACGATGGAATCCAAATTGGCCGGCAAGCATAAAATATGAAAAGGAGTAATTCTTTTTTTTTTATCGCGAAAAACGAGTAATTCTAAAGACAGTATTATATGGATAGGTTATACTTACTCTAGTATGCTTAGTTCATTGTCCTATGAAGCTCCGTCACCTGCTGATAGTGATAGTTAACTTTGAACCTAGAGAAAACAAATTTTTAAAAATAACAATAGGAGGATATAATTTGTTACAATCAAAATTAATTAATTTTTAAAACCAGAACATTGCGTCATCATTATAAACAAACAAAAAATGTATTGATATTCGAACACTTAAACGGTATAATATTTATAAAGCAATTAAACATTGCTATTAAATTCTCTAAGTTATGATTACATTAAGGTTAATCTCAGCAACTTATGAGTTATATCACGGTGCCTCCATGTGATGGAGGGCATTCATCGATGAGAAAGCTCACTACTTTTGGCGGATTAGCTACGCTTCCCAAGCAAAGTGGAAAGTGGAAACCAACCCCACACCACGTTCCATTTCATTAATCTCAGTCTCTGCAAAGTGCAAAGCTTAAACACCGTTTTAAGCATCTCTTTTTACCATCAATTTCACTTTGTCATTCTTGCTGGCCCCATTGATTAAAAAGGGACAGTATTAATCCATTGTCTTGGGAGAATGAACGATATAATGTGCATGCAAAGTCCCTAGCATCCATTGTTGCCTCTGCCTCGTGGCTCTTGGAAGTGCTTTCCTTTCATTTAAAGCAAGCTTGAACATCATAGACCTCTGGCAATTTAAGTGTAACTTTCTTGCATTAGTAGCGTGTCATGTTTCAGAAATATGGGTCATCTTACCTAAAGCCCTTACCGCATTTATTAATGAACTATTTTAGAAAATTTTGATACTATTTTTAGGAAAAATATAAAAAACTTTCAAAAAAATCAGTTTTTTTTTTCTTATAAAAAGTTTTTAAAAATATTTTCTAATTAAATCATATTTGCATTCAAATGCTAAGGAGTTTAATCTACCTTTGAGATCAATCAGCACATGCCCTATATATAAGGGTCACATTGGCATTAATCTAATTATGCAATAACACGCACACACAAAAAAAAAAAAAAAAGACCTAGCCAACTCTCTCCAAGTTGATAACATATATCCTACCTTTATTGATTAATGCTTCCCCGCTGGCAACCAAATATCATAACAAAAAAACCATAAGTGCCACCTTCACCTTCGCCTACTCTCTCTAACTAAACAACTTGGAGATGGTATCTTGTGTGCCCACCCTGCCTGCTCCATAGAGCAAGCACATAAGATAATTTCTGCCAAACTTGGGCTAGTTTCTACTTTCTTCTAACCATGATCCTTTTGCAAAATTAAGGGAAAGTTAATATTTCCTAGGATAGATGCAGTAAGAAATTCACATTCAAAGCACTTAATCTTGTTTGAAGGGATAGATTAATTAACGAAAACTGTAGGCCTAAATCGATTTTTAGTTTTTGAATTAATTATATTATTAATGTGAATGATAACTGTGACATATGATTGCTTCACGTTGCTTGATTTTGATGTTAAATCTAAATATTAATAACAGATTAGAAGAGAGATAAGGAGCAAGATCTAGCATAAAAACATGCTTGTATAAGATGGATGTCATTATCATGTGCAAGCTCTTAGTCTTATCCTCCGCTCTCACTCTCTCAATTTTTAGAACAGATAAATATGTCATGTGCATGTTAGCTAGGAGAAATGTGCTTTCACTTTTTTGGATATTTTTGAAATTCTGACCCTTGTTTGAGCTTGACTATTATTCCATATATAAGGAATGATAATAGAATCCATATTCTATCAAGGAAAGAAGGATTTGCCTTCCCTACTACATGACAAAGACGCCAACTAATCATCCAGATTTTAAGATGTACTTTGTTTCAATAATTCTAAAGAATAAGAAGGTATTAAAATAAATTAACTTTCATTTTGACTCGATATTATTATTTCTCATTGCAGATTCGTTGTCTTATGACACAAACTAGTCCAACATTTGTTGATTTTTTACATAACTGAAGGTTTTAAAAAACACTTCTATATGTATAGAATTATATATTTTTTTTCAAACTACAACCTTAGGGGCCCTAAGTTAGGGCCTAAGCTTTTGTGTCGAATTTAGTTCTTTCTAGCTAAACATGCAAAATATCACTTCTAAGCATGGTGTTAATATAAAGAAGAAGAAATATAAAAAGATATAAAGACAGCGAAAGCAAAAAAATTAACGCGGTTCGATTATGTCTACAACAAAAAACTCTTTAATATAGATCTTTATATATTTTAAGGAATGCATTAGATTTAGTACGATAACCCTAAAACCAAAAAATAATTCATGATATCATAAAACCACTGCAACTCATGGTATTCTACAAAAAATTTGGGTAATATATTCTAGCACAAGCAACGACTAAACTGAAATCAGTAGATATGACTGATAATCATAATAGTATATTTTCTCAACCTAAACTATTAGTTCTAAAGATATTGAGCTGAAGATCCTCTCATTTTTCTAAGGGCTGTGTTAACGAGCACCTTATGGTGCCTGCCGTTAACAACTTTTTACACATCTTTTTCACTTTTTGCAACTTTTTACACATCTTTTTCACTTTTTGCAACTTTTTGTCCTTTTTGATAATTTTTTTGCAATTTCTTTTATCCTTTTGAAAAAAAAATTTAATAATTTTTTGTCATTTTTATTAACACAACTCATTAAGGGAAATCTTAACAAGCACCACACGGTACTTGTTAACATTTCCCTTTTTCTAATGCGAAGCCAAACAGCATGTTCCTCTAAGATCGCATGGTATCCCAATCTCTAAGTAAGGTGCCCTTGGCGGAGCACAGTTTGCTTGCACATGAAATGAAAAGTGAAATGTACAATTAGGTATTGTGCGTACGGTTTTCAAAAAGACGTGGACAGAAAGAAAGTATTCAGATACAGGCTACGTACGCTTTTGATTTGTGATACTTTAAGTTTGAAGCAGGACCCTAGCTAGAAGGTAATTTTACACTTGATATATTCCCTTCAACGTTTGAAAACCTTAGTACCACGATATTTTTTTTTTGTTGAACCCTGTTACACATATTTTTTGATGAACACCGTTACACATATATGGTGGGCGCAAAATTACAAAAATTGAAGCAGATGCGACTCTGACCAAGATAAATAATGCAGCAAAATTGAAAAGAGGGAGTTATAGCCATCCATTAAATAAAATAAGTAAAATGTTCATGTGAGTAAGGGATGGATGGGACTTATCAATTATGTCTTCAAAGTTCAAAGTGGTCCAACTGCTAAACCCCAGAGAGGAATCAGAATCCCATCTAGCTCTTTCATGATTGATTCAGCATTCCCAAATCCATTGAAGCCAATCAATTCATTTGCAGAATAAAATATTATGGTAAGGGCTTCTGCAAGCATATGGTAAGGCACATTTCCCTTGACAAAGTTTGAATATTCATATCATATGAGAGTAGTTTTTTACTTGCCACCTATTTGTGTTGGGTTCTTCATGATAAGACCCTCGTTTGGAATGAAAAGAAAGGCAACCAAAAATCATATAGGTAGCCTAAAATTCTATAGGAAGAAGGAATAATTTTGATTAGGCTTTTGCTTGCTATGCCCTCCTGGCTATATGTCAGTGTGGAGACAAAATTTACTGCGTCATCTTCTTTCATATACGTTGGAATACAGAGAGATTTAAAAATCTATTTTAACCCATTATATATATATATATATTCATATTAAGGAATGTGTGCAGAAGAAGAGGGTCGGTGAGAGAACATGTGGGAGTTTCAGGTTTGGAAAATGTGCTACTCACCACATTCACGTAATCAGGACATGGAAGATGAGGAGGATGGGGTCCTACTACCTTTCACTTAAAAAAATTACCATTCCATAAAAAATTTAGATCTCCATTATTGACATGATTGACATTGTAATTACTATATAATAAAACTGTTATTAGCAACTCAAGAAAAACTTATGTTATTTCTTTTTTAATAGATGCGATGTTAAATTATTTTTCATAATTATTGACATTGTAATTATTATATAATAAAATTGTTATTAGCGACTGACTCAATAAAAACTTATGTTACTTTTTTTTTTTTTTTTTTAGATGCGATGTTACTTTAATCACAATTGATCAACTTGACAAATCATAAAAATAATTATGTGTGGTCCTATCACATATGTGTCCACAAACTACCAATTGTTATATTTAATCTTTTAAAATTGGGACTAAAATGAAAATGTTAGGATTCCGTAAAAAATAATGGATTATATATTGTTCAGCCGAACAAATTATCCCATTATAATCTAATTTAGTCCCATAAAAATTTTCGATTGTTATATTTTGACTATTAAGATTTGGATTAGAATGAAATTATTAGGAGCATTTTGAATGAAACTTTAACAACTTCATTTTAGTTCATAAAGGGTCAAAAAAAAAAAATCCCCAAAAAGTTGAAGTCCCAAAGATTACCCGATTTTCTCTTGCAATATAATAGTGAGATCTGATGGGTGTGGTGAGATTGTATTTATGATTCATCAAAAAAAAAAAAAAAAAGATTGTATTTATGAAAAAGGGGGATGAAGTGAAGTGGGGTTTACAGATCTGAAATGCAAGTGGGTTAAATTAGAAAAGAGATACTGATAGGTCAAAAGGGTCTGAATGCTTTTTTAATGTGAGATATATGTTGTAATATTTATTAGGCTAGAGAAGAAGACAAAAGAGAGAGATGTTAGGTTCCTAAAATATGAAGTATAGGGTGAGTTTATAGGCATGTAAGTGGACTAATAGGCTCACATGGAGATCCAGAAAAGCTTATTGGTGATTTGTCCTAAGGACAAGCCACATGGGGTGGCAGCCTGAGCAGTGACCCCTATCTTTGATGATTGGAACCAGCTATTATAAGGTTCGGTCAGTCATACCAGTGATTATTTATGACTGTTTGGCAAGCAGAAAATTCATTTTTACTGTAAAAGAATGTGCTTTTACCTGTTATGGAGGATGGGTTGATGCAATCCTTGTACAAATAGTCTCCTACTTGTGAAAATGGCACTAGATTTTTCCCAATGGACATGTTACTTACTATTACCATAGAACTCGGAAGGTATGAATTATGATTACGGATTGCTTAGTTAAATTCTGTAATGTACCTTACAGAATTCTCTTTATTGTCTTTCATGGCCATGGAAATGTCAAGAATATCGGACAAAGAAAAAGGGTTAGTTTGCGCTAATTAAACAGTTTAGTAAAGTTCATAGACGAACATGAACTTAGCCCCTATATCCAACTTTCGATTAAGTTAGACATCTTTCATTAATCTTTAAAACTATTTCTTTATCTCATTTTTTTTTATTAGATTATTTAGACAAAAAGTCCAGAAAGTTATAAAAAAAAAAAAAAAAAAAAAAACCTAACATTTTTACTCTAATTTCAAATGGTATTTAGAAAAACCCTACAATTAAAATATGATTTTATAATATATTTTTGATATATTCTAAAAGAATTAATTAAATTATATAGTTCCGATCAATATATTACACATTTGATGTGAGACTTGGTACATGTTCACACAATCCATGTTCTTAGCTAATATAATACAAATCCAAAAGGATCCAAAGTATCATAGATAAGGTAGCTAAAAGCCATGAAATTAAAAACATCATTTCAAAAATTTCAACTAAACAAGCTATGGTTTTTTATAAACTGGAAAACCTATTGATCTGGTCTTGAAAGCAGTAAGAATACCTAAATAAATGAATGCAAGATGGATACTAGAATGCTCATTTAGATTAATTGTATTTCTAGAGCAAGAAAAATAAAAGCTAAACGGTATAATGTCTTAAAGTTATCATATTATTGCAGATCTCCACTATGTTCAACCCAAGAGATTAAGTCAATAGGCACCATAAATTGAGAAGTTAAAGCATATCAAGCCTAGGGTGGATTAAATAATTAGGGGCCAATGGCCATTCAACCAAATGGCATCTCTATCACTATAAGCATGAAACATGAAGTGATGAGTGAGAACGGAGTTTTGAATCCCCTTAAGGCCTTAATTGGTGCAGTAGTAATTTTTTTTTTATTATAAAGAAGTTTTAATTTAAGTAGAGGGTTGGGATCAAATTTAGGTTTAGCATGTGATGCTTGGTCAACTTGAAACGAATTAAGGGTGACCAAGTTGCAAATTTACTAACATTAATTATGAACATAATTTAATGCATTATAGAGATAAACCATATTAATCATATTTGATTTGTAATTTTGGGTATTTTCTTGGAATGTATGTGTATTGACAAGACCAAGATACTGAAAAATCATTAACCATATATATTTATGGTATGTGTAATCTGTGTGTATATTATGGCACACTTGTTTAAACCAGACGCAAAGAAGTTTGGAAGTTCAATGCAACCTTTTACTTAGAGAAGTAAATTTACCGTTACTTGGGAAAATAAACCCAAATTTAAAAATGGCAAATTTGATGAAACTCACAATAGATATTAAAGGAAAGCAGAGCCCCCTAAAATGATACTACATACATTGTTCAAGTTGTTGATCAGAAAAAATAAATTGTTCAAGTTGTTAAAAGGGCACTAATACCGTAGCATCGTTGTTGCGTAATATTCAAGTTGATGATTAAAGCCAGAAAATTAGCATTTTGGCGAACAAAAGTTGTACTACTCCATCTTAATTTGTAGCTAATAAACCGTAATTATTTTAATATATATTATCAAAATCTGAGCTATTGTATTCACCTGATGCTGCCTGCAAAGCACCTTGAACATCATATCATAACCATTGGACTCATTAGTTCACTAATCAAAGCTGTAAAAAAAAACCCTTATATCATATATATACTATAAAGTTGGGTTCAAGTTACACCTGGTATAACTCTAAATAATATTACACCAATCAATAATTTGTTATAAAATTCATATTTTGAAAATCTCACCATTAAATTACATGTTCTCTATGTTTTTAACATGCATGTCAATTTTTATGTCAATCAGATGTAATTTATCATTCAATCTATAAACTCATATTTTATGTATTATTTTAAATTACAAAAATTTGAATTTAAACAATTGAGTGATAATATTGCCATTAATCTTTGATCATCTTTAAATTTTGCAAAAATAAAAAAATATATGAAGATAATGTAATCTAATGGTGGATTTGTCGAAATTCGCATCTAATTAAAAAATATTAACTTGAATCCAACTTATAACATAATATAATTAAAATTGTATTATACATATTGTGGTTACAATCATATGCATGAATAATACAATTTTTATATCATATCACGCTGCTTTTTTATTATGCACACCTAATACGTTTCATTCCAACAAGTAAAATAGTCCTCGTGGCACTATTAACTATTAAGTTAATTATATTAAGTTGAAACTTAATTACTCACTTTTTAAAATTATTGTTAGAAGTTCAAAATTTTAACAAAAATTTCAGTCACACATGACAAGATTCTTTTATTTAACTTAAGGCAAATTTTTAAAATAATTATTTCATTGTTTAATTTTAATTTCTTCTATTAAAAATTGAAAAATAATTTGATTCTTAAATACCTTCGTTGGACATCAATTTTTTTTTTTAAGTTACACAAAAATTTTACTATTATATTATTACCTAAATTGTACAAGCATACTAGTACTACTTATTAATCAATATTTGTTTAGTCATTTCAAGCCATAGGTGGAAGAGTAACTTGGTAACCCACCAACCCAATATAGCAGAGACATGTGGAGTCGCAGTGACTCAAAATTGGCTTTTGTACAACCTTGTGACTGATTTTGAAGAAGGGGTATGGCATTTTGGGGTTTCATTAGACATTTTAACGTCATGAAGTTTGCATGTTGAGAAGTCAAACTTGTGAAGTTGATACATGTGGTCGAAAAAGCTAAAAACAAAGACACGTCTTCTTTGCTGCTGTATTATTCTGTTCTATATACTAGTTTTAGTTTCTGCCGACTTTGGATCAAAATAGAACAAAGACCAAAGTCAATCTATTATTCTGGTTTTAGTAGATGAGAGTTTTCTAAGCCGGCCAAATTAATTACGAAGCAAATATGGGTTCCAGAACTTCTAGTATATCCTAGGTCAACTGATTTAAATTATTTATAATATGCACAAGTTATGTATCAGCTATCAAGGACGATGCTCATCAGTTGCACTAATAAAACTAAAATCATATGACATAATAGAATTAAAACAGTCAAGTATTCTAGACATAAAACAACATTGATAAATTAATAAATTATCACATCGCCATATTAGTGGTGAGTCTGCTCTTAAAACAAATAAAGGTGCTCAAAATTAAGAACATAACAACAAACAAAATAATGATGTTGAAGAGTGAAGACCAAGCTATCCAATGAATTACCTTGGAAATTGTTCAAATCTCATGATTTGACGGTAATTAATAATTTTCATATACTTCCAACTATTTGGTAAAAATTCAAATGACCCATTAATTATCATTGTTTTAATCATGTGATTCATTAAGTTTTTAAATAAGCCCACTAGACTATTAAACATATAATATAATGTGATTAAAAACATATCATATAATGAGTTTTAGTTAGTTTAACTGGTAAAAATTTTTGTCGTATCAACTAATTGGTATCTTGGTTTAATTGTAAAGAACAATCATCATAAACCGGACGACATTCCTTATGTCAAAGTTTTGCATTGTTTTAGAGAAGCCAATAAGTGTGCAGATAACTTAACTAGATGGGGTGCTTTTTTGGAGCAAGATTTTATTGTTTTTATTTATCCTCCCACAGAGGTGGAGCTGATTATTAATCTAGATGCCATGGGCACCATGTACGATCGTTTTGTTTCCTCTTCTATAGAGGTTGGTTAGTTTGTTAATGAAATTTCTTTTTTACCAAAAATAAAATAAAACAAACCGGACGACATAGATTTGAAATTCTATCGTATTTATAATATAAAAAAAAAATAGTACGCAATTTTCTTTCAAACCAATAATTTATATCAATTTAGGGTTTGCTATCTTGTCAAATATTACACAAAAGAAGAATGTTTGGGGGAACTTATCCAACTAGATACGCTGATGATGAGAGCATGCAAGGCCCAAGCGGTTGGGCATGTCTTTATTATGTCATATATGCAAGAGGAACTGGTTGTAAAGCCAAGCTAAACCGTGAGGTCCTTTTCATTTCATATACATATGCTGGCCTATAGATCTTTGATTCCCTCAAAAACTATATATTGAGCTAGGCCAAAGTCTATATACGTATGTTTGTGTTTGTGTTTGTGACGTGTATATTAATCAGTTCCATCTGTGAGACAATGAACTCATGTGGCTGCCACGTGCCTACCAGTCGAAACGGTCAGCCTAGCTTTAGCTAGTTCCCATGTACTCGTCATGTAGTGAAAGCGGTGACTGTTTGTAGTACACTATAAACAGAGATTAGAGAGTCACACTTTTGGAACCATATAGGTCCTCCGTTTTGATACAGCCGGTGATCAATCATGATACCTGGCTAAACTTTGCCTGCGTTTGTTTGTCTGTTAATGTTATTAGCTCTTCACAGTACTAACAAACAAACAAAACGATTGGTTTATACTTTCCAATGTCACGGGCTTTTGCTTTATCCCATTTCACTCACTCTCCCCCTCTCTTTGCTAAAACCTTTCCAACTTCCTTGTGATTCACTTTAATAATAACTAGTCGCAAATCCGTGCGATGCATGGAGAAGCTATTGATAACTTCCCTAATATAAAAAAAAAATATCAATATCATGGTATAATTTACATACCAAACCAATAAAATCTATCACTTACAAAGAAATAAAATCTATCACATATACTGAGATATTGTGATAACCAAGAGCTTGAGATCATATTTAAAAAATATATAACTGAAATAAGTACACTCCAATACAATTAATTACACAAATATAGTAAACTCCATACTCATTCATTCAAATATCTTTCATATATTATATTAATCTTTCTTGATGTCCAAGATGTATCTAAATTCTAACATTGCCTATAAACAAAGATGCTAGACCTTAATGGGATTGAAAAGGCAACATAATGCCAATTTACACAATTGCAAAAATCATCACTTTCCACTATTGAGAGAGAGAGAGAGAGAGAAAGAGAGAGAGAGAGAGAGAGAGATGTGGCTATTGTGATGCATCTCTTAAGAAGAATCTACCCTTCACATTTCGTTTGATGTAAACGACCCATAACAAAATAGATGTACCACGTTTAGAGCATGCAAAGGAGGCTACCTACCATTATTCTATCACCAAAGTGGAATTCGGCCAGTAGTTTCGAAAAGAATTTGATTTGCAAAGCAGGCCACCTACCATTATTCGGGTCTCTTTCAAAGACAGAAATCAGTCAAGAGCATTTATGAATATAATAAGTATAGAGGATAATTCAGTGATATAACAATAGGGGAAGTGGCAGCATAAATAACATCTAATGCATCTTATAGGGAGTAACAATTAGCATAGCTACTTGTTTTGGAATTTGGATCAAACATATCTTTGCAACTCTCCAAACCATTTTAAATCATAACCATATCATTGAAAAAATTATAACACTATAGTTCATTGCTTTGTTAAATTTCTACCTAAAATAATATCAACCAAAACCTATAAAGTAATCCAAAATTGACAAATTAACAAATCAAAACTAATTCTTTTTTTGGATAGGTAATCAAAGATTTATTGCATAAAAAAGGATATCATGTTCACAACAGTGAACACTCTAAACATTAACAAAGCAAAACTCACAATTTGCCAACGTATCTTAAAAACCCCTTCACAATGTCATCAAATATAAATCTAATGTCTATGCCCAATTGAGTGTGTAAATATTAGGGAGATGTTGTGGCATAGGTAATCCCAGCCTATAAAGACTGTTAGTATCAGAGAGAAACAAAATGTTATAAGCATTCTATAAACTTGCCAAGGATCTTTGGTCTTAGGAGTTTTTTGTTATAAATTTTTACTTGTAGTTTGGTATTAACATCATCCACTTAAGATCGCTTGATGTGATTGTATGTAATCATGGCAGGCACAAAATTGGCATCATTGTATTGTTAACAATTTCGTGTTCAAACTAATCCACAGCAAGATTGAGCAAATGAAGAATTCAGAGGACAGAATCTTATGTGAGTAGACTTTAGCTAAAAGTTCCTATTTCATATTAGTTTGTACATCCATGAGATAAATTTGTTATCATGCACAATGCAGATGAAGAGAGAAGACATTCTATCAAGGTTTCTGCAAGAGACAGAAACTGATCCAACATACTTAAGAGATATAATTCTTGACTTCATCATAGCTGGAAAGGACACAACAAAAACCACAATTGCTTGGTTTATTTACATGGTCTGCAAGCATCCTGTTGTGCAATCGAAAATTGCAAAAGAAGTGAAAGAATCTACTGCAAGTCTTTTCTTCATTATTTCCTCTTTAAGACCAACATGTGCCATGTGTGTGGTTCCAGAGTAATGGTTCACCAAAACTTTTCAATATCTAGAATCACAATATTCTTCCTTTTACTGCAAAGTAACACTGCATATTTATTGGTTGTTAAATAATAAGGACATGTACATTGCCACCATTAGTTTCCCAAATGTCTGAGAGTAGCTTCCTAGTAGGTTCCCACTTATTTGACATGATTCCCCCAAATGTAATTCTAAACCTTAAATTTCCTTGCTTACAAGATGCAAAGATATGCTTTTCTGATGATACTCTACCAGATGGATATAGTTTGAACAAAGGAGATATGGTGGCTTACCAACCTTATGCAATGGGTAGGATGAAATTCATATGGGGTGATGACACTGAGGAATTCAGACCAGGGAGATGGCTTAATGAAGAAGGAATATTCCAGCTCGAGAGCCCTTTCAAGTTCACAGCCTTCCAGGTTAGTGTTGGGACATATTGCATTTCTACTTTTTCATGCTTTAGGCTTTAATTTTTGTGGCTAACATTGAATTGTCTTTGAAGTAATGTAAACATATAGCTATACAAATTTATTGCAAAATTACATATATACAATTTTCCTTTGATTCAAAGTCACCTCTAGCGTAGAAAGTTAAAGTCTGTTGTCTTCTTGTTGGAGATACCAAATTAAATTTCTACTGGTTTACAGTCGGGGCCACAAATTTGTGTAGGAAAGGAGTTTGCCTATAGCCAAAAGAAGATCTTCTCGGCTGTCCTGTTAGGCTGTTTCGAGTTCAAAATGGCTAACGAAAATAGAACTGTCAATTACAGGACAATGATTAATCTTCACATAGATGGAGGCCTCGAAATTGGAGCCTTCCACAAGTGTGGAAAGTAGCATGGTATCTTATGAGTGTGGAAATAAATATCATCTAACATATGTATAGATTCTTTTTATTCAAAATATTCATTGTTTAATGGCAATTCTCTATTGCCAGCGTCCCTAACAGGGAAGAGGTGTATTGTAATGTACAAAGAATGATGTAAAACTTTTTATGTGATTATATATCCTATGATCAATGAGTCTAAGCTTGCCATTATAAATAAAGAACTGTACAAATTATCAAGGCGCTCTATTTCTAGATTTACTCAAGGCGCTCTGTTTGGCTGCATTGAACTAAAACAAAATAACGCTGAATCACTGGCTTCAAATAATTGTTCAACATCTATAGTTTTGCATGTAACTACATATATTAAAAAAAAAAATCTTTTTATTTAAATCTTGCTTGATTAAAATTTTATACTTCTCAATAAGTGGTTACCCATTGAAACGATGTGGATTTGAAAGAGTTAGACTAAGGTAAGACATTAGTCTTTATAGGCTGGGATTACCTTTGTCACAACATCAACAAAAACACACAAAAACCAAAATTATTGTAGGCTGGGATTCCAAGACTAAGACTTAAAATCCAGAATTCCAACAACAAAAACACACAAAAACATCTCTATCTAATAGATCAGAAAATAGAAAATCAAAATTTTTGTATATAAAATCAGAATTTTTGTTTTGATCGCATACCGTTGCCGAGAAGACATTGTCTCATATGAGAGTGGAGACAAAGGAGAAGGATTTGCGTCTAGGATTTTCAGTTTTGGGGTTTCCTGCGTATTCTCTTGCAAACTCCAATCGTGTTTCCAAGCAGAGTTTATGTTTGTGTTTGTGCCTATCGTTTTTTTTTTTTTTTCAAAGATAAGTATAAGATTTTGTTTTTGAGTGAAAAGAGTTTTTTTTTTTCAAAGGGTAAGTATAAGGTTTTGTTTTTGAGTGAAAAAGGTTTTTAATATTTTTATTTTTTAAATATTATTGTGCTAACGTGGAAAATTGTGGGAGTTTCAAAAGTTTCGGTTATATATATATATATATATAGATAAAGAGGAAAAAAAAAAAAAAAAGGTTAAACTTTGAAAATAAACTAAATTTTGTTGTTGTTTTTTTTTTTTTTTTAATAATAATTTGTTTGGACTGAGAGAGAGTAGAGACAGAATAAAGTTAGTGGGAAATTAGACAAGTGTATGCTCTACTTCTCCTCTTTTTCTTCAATTCAAGCAAGTCCTTAATTTTCATATATTGTGTATTTACTTTCAAGTGGAAAGAGTTAATTATGTGTTTTTAAATGTATATGGTTAGAACATTCATTGTATAAGGTTATAACTCTCATCCATCACTCTCTTTCATTCATTGTACTATGGGGGTAGTTTTGTATGAGTAATGCCTATGTTTATAATATTTTTACAGAAAATTATTAAATATTTTGGGAGTACTATATATGCATATTTCTCCCTCTCACGTAACTGTAAGTTCCACTAATTAAATTTATAGTGGGACCTACAATTCATGTAAGAAGAGAAAGTATGCATTTATAATACTCCTACAACAAATTATAAATAGAAAATTATTATTGGTTTTAATTTGTGTACACCACTAATATTAATTTTTTAATCTACTTATGATAGTTTGCCACCTATAATTTATTATAAAGATATTGTGTATGTTCCAATATTCGTTTTAGGGATATTCTTGGATAGAAAAAATTTAGATACAGTATTTTAGATATTGTTCCTTAGGTTCCCTCTTAAGATTTAGTCATATGACTATTTAATTAAAAAAATACATTTTCATCCCATGAGAAAAAATCCACATGACAGAATCTTAAAAATAGAACCTAAGGAATAACACCTAAATACTGTACCTAAATCTTACTATTATTGGATACTTTGAGAGTATATGATTTTCCTTTCACATAGGAGTGAATCTCTCCCAACATAAGACCCACCTCCATGTGAGAAGAAAGAAGTATACTTTCTAACTAACTAATAAATTGTCATCATTTTATTATGTTCTGCTTTCTTTTCTTTTTAACTACTAAGGTGGAGTCTGGATAGTGTTTACGTCTGGTGTCTTTGTGTCTAACGTTTAAACAGTAGGTCTTGTGCACTATTTATAGGACCCACAAGTACGGAATTTAGCAATATTTTTATTAAAATTGGGTCCCACCATACTATTCATATATTTAAAAATTATTTTGGTACATTATTTTCAATTTTCAGTATTCAGTAATAAGCGATACTCAAAGTGACTCTAATTAAAATTTACAAAACTGATAGGTGGTCATCAAAAACAACAGCTGAGATCTCCCAATGAATTGGATTGGGAAATGCCAGATGCCAATAAGATTGGGATGGTAGTATAGGAAACAGGAAAGGTCAATGAAGGGTGTGAGTGGGTCATTCAAACCTACACAAAGCCCGAGGAAATGGGTGGGCTGACTGACATGTTGAGAGCATTGCCCACGGAGGCTTACGCTTACCTGCAAGGAATAGTGGTTTTAGTATTTGGTGCTTTTCAAAGCTTTTTTATTACCATTGAATAATGCTAGCAACAACAATGCTACACAGCCAAGCACACACAACAAATTTATAATAATAATAATAAAATCACTTTTTTTATTCTTTAACTTTCAAAATTATTATCATATGAAGCTCAATTAGATGTTAAAATTATTTTTATTATATATCTATCGCAGTAAATTTAATCTAGGGTACAATATTTTTTAAGTTAGATCAATATTATTTTATCATAAGATCACTATTGAGTATTGACATAACTTTTATATTCACTAATTACATTAATCGTTACAAAATATATATATATATATATATATTTTATGAGAATGACTTATTAAAATAATACTATAAGCTATTTTCGAGTGATACAATGAAAATTATATATTTTATCATGTTCATTTTTTAAAAATTTGATATATCATCAATCATATAATATTAATTTAAATATCTATTTATTAATTATTGTACAGGACAAGATCCCAAGTCCATTGGACCTTGGGCCTTAACCCAAACAATCTCTAGAAACATCATCAAGCCCAAGTCTAATGGTGAGCCCATTTTCGTTTTGGATACATGATAGACAAGCTCATACCGATTAGGTATGACTTGGTCGGGGATACATTTACTCGGGTCAGCCCATGATCTTGGCAACTCGGTATTGCTTTGGGAAGTATCGCTACCGACCAATCTTTTGGAAGCTGGAACCAAACCAATGCCATTACCACTGTTTCCAATAAAGCATATTCCTTGGCAAGAATGATTAAATCAAACCCTTCCCACACGAGTGAGATCAAAACATAATCATGGACACTCCACCAACCTCAAGCTATAAATAAGGGAAGTGAATAGAGAGAGGGGGTTCCTTTTGGCGGAATGAAGAGAGAGAGAGAGAGAGAGAGAGAGAGAGAGAGAGCATTGTCCATAAAGTGAAGTTTGAAGGGGAGGAGAGAAATTCATAAGGGCTAAAGAGTGTAGTTAGCACACATGGTAAGGAACTACTCTTGGTAGGAAACTCAAAACCCGCACTACAAATAAATTGTGAGCCCAATCCTAAGCCTAGTCCATTAAGGAGATTTTAGGTACGTACAATTATTATAATCAATCCGAGTTCTAATAGGACTACCTCTTAATTTGCTAAGGTCATAATATAGTAATAGATTTAGGTTTTTCTCTTCCCTAAGGGCGCTACTTTTTTTAAGTGAATAAGCGGTCTCCCTTCCATGTGCTTCTAGCTCGACAAGTTGCTTTCTCGCCTAGGCTTTCTTCCTAAAAAAATTGGGTTAAGTTTCTCCTTCACCTCCATGATTTCTGTAAGGACACAAAAATCAGGCCTTCCAAGCTCACTTAGAACAGCGAAGTTAGTGCAACCCAACTAGACCCAAATCAATAGATATTTGTAAGAGAGTGGGTTAAAACAAAGGAGAAGGGGATTAGCCCGAGAACAACAATAGGGCCAAAATGACTAAAGATCAAAATTTATGTATATACAAAGCTTATTACAAGCTTGCCCGAGGAGGCAGTTCTTACACAGAATGGTACACTGTTCACTTTCCTTCTCTCAATGTTCTTGTTCTAATTCATATACCTAAAGTATTTGTTTTTCTATCCCTTTCTCTGGAAGTTCCCTTCCTCTTATATATTCTCCAGCTTGTTGCATCCTAACCTTTCATTTCCCATCTTTCAAATTCTCCTTTGGACACTTGTCCTCTTAAACTTTAGGTGAAGGTGGTAGAATGAGCTGCTTAGCTGTGAATTTAACTATTCAGGTCATTTACTCATTAATGCGGTTGATAAAACTGTTGCTAGTCATTCAATGTGGAGGAATTATGTGAACTTTCACTGGAAGCTTCCTTCAACCACTCTGATCCTCAATCTAAACACTATTCCCCCCATTCAAACTTCCAGGAATTATTTTGTCTCTTCTCCTCCTATCCTTGACCCTTTCCTCGGACTTTGAGTGCTCCTTTAGTGAGAGCTACGCCTTATTGCATCCTTCCTTGATTCTCGGGCGTCCACAATTTCTATTTGTTTTGTAGGGTTGCAAGTCCTTGCCTTTGTGTCCTTTGGACTAGCCTTGGCAGCAATCTCATGTGTTTGTTCCAAAGAGTAATCTTCCCACACAAGGGGTTGTCCATCCTGCTTAAGAAGGTACCTATAAATGTAAGTCTAGTTTCTATAAAATTGAACATCTAGCTTGCATCCTACCCATTTATGGAAGTCCTACCTTATTTTATTTGTTGTGTTTTTTGAGGCATCTCAATTAAGGATGCATATGTGAAGGTTGTAGCCACTTTCAAAATAGTTTTCCTTTGTAATAAGAATGGCGTGAGAGTCAAACAATTCCTTAAGTCTGTCCCTCACCCACTCAGGATTATGATTGGCTTAACCGAATCATATAAATTTATAATAAATATTTATTTATTAATTATTGAAATAATACTAATTATATTATCACATTATTATTTTTTTTCAAATTGTTAGTTCATAACATTTTCCATATCTTTTATAATTTTTTATGATGAATTAGAATTTAGAACATTCTCATCAAGTGTGCCAAATGCCAAATATTTGGCATTTGGCGCACCAAACATTAAAAAAAACCATCATGAGGTGTCTCAAATGCCAAAATATTTGGCATGAGTGAACAGCATACTTTCAAATATGAGAGCGTACGAACAGAAATGGTATAAGTTTTAATATTTTTTTATTCTCTTTTCTCTCTCCTTTCTCTTCACTTTATTCTTTTCTCTTCTCTCTCACCGGTTCCCAATCTCTCTTACCTCTGTTCCTCTCACCGATTCCTCTCAATCTCTCTCACCCTTTGAAGTCGTCACCGCCGATCTCGCCCATAGTCTGACTCGCCTAGCCATCGTCAATATCGTCAACCGCCATCAATCTTGCCGATCTCACTTGTGGTCTCACCTTCTCCAGTCATGGCTGATCTCACCTCAAGGCCACCGTCAATCTCAACCTCTTCCCTCTCCTCTCTATCTGCCTTTCACTCTGCCTCTCTCTGGTTGTGGGGTTTTTTTTTTTTTTTTTTTTTTTTTTTTTTTTTTTTTTTTTTTTTTTTATGTGTGGTTGCCGTGGGTTTTATTGTTGTGGCTATTGGTTGATTTTCATGGGTTGTGGGGGTGGCTTTTTTTGTTGTTGCCGGTAGGTTGTGAGGTTCAAGTTTATCTAGAGGGATTAGAGGTTAGGTTTGTTTGATTTAGGATGGGTTTTAAGGTTTGTGAAAGTGGTGGGTTGTGGGTTAGTTGTGGCAGTGGTATTGTGGTTGCGGTGACAATTTGGTGGTTGTGGTGGTGATTATTGGGTGGTTGTGGTGGTTATTTTTTGGGTTGTTGTGGATTTTTTTTTTGTGGTTTTTTTTTTTTTTTAGGTGGCATTGTTGTATGTGGATTTGTGCCGGTGGTGGTTGTCGGTGTTGTTGTTGTGGCCGTTGTTGCGGCAGTAGTGGTTGTGCCATTGTTGTTGTTGTTAATGATGAGAGGAGTTAGTATATTAATTTAATGTGATGTAAATATTATTATAATGCATAGAATTGAAAAATAAAACATCAGATGAATAAGAAATTGTAAATGATGTGGTAAAATAATAAAGCAGACTTTTGGTGTGTCAAAATGACATTTTTTATAGAACAACTGATAAGAATGCTCTTAGAGAATCCGTATCAAATGTTCCATAAAAAATGTCATTTTGCCACACTAAAAGCCTAATTTATTATTTTACCACATCATTTTACAACATCTCATTTATTAGATGTCTTATCATTCAACTTTATACATTAAAATAATATTTACTACATATTAAAATAATATTTACAACTCATCAAACACAATCAATAGCCACCACACTGCTGCTAACAACCAACAGCCTCCATCATACAACCACCATCTTCATCCATAACCCAAAACACAATTCAAAACAAACCCATAGCCCACCAACACCAAATTGGAAACCCCACCACCACCACCACCTCAACCATAAACCCACCGCCTCCACACTCTCACCCACACCCACTTCCAAACCCAAAACCTTCATAATCCAAGTCAACCCAGACTCCAAACCCACCATCTTCATCGTTGTCATCGTCATCGCTGTCAACCCAAACTCCGACCTCGTCATCGCCATCATCGACACTGACATTACTCCCAACCATAAAAGCTTTAACAACCAACACAACAGACCCATACCCACCCACCGTCGACCCATCCATCGGAACCCATAGCCTAGCCCATCCGAACCCACCCACCTCCGTCGGAACCGAACCCAGCCAACACAATCTGAAGCCACACATCACCGTATAAACCCACCCATTGCCCAACCCATCCATCAAACCACAACAAAAAAAAAAAAAAAAAAAACCATTGCTAGAGAGAGATTGGCTTGGAAGTGATCGTCAGCATCAGCGTCGGCGTGGAAAAGTACCGAGGGTTGGGGTTTGAGAGGAGAGGATTATGATTTGAGGGTGAGACTAACGGAGAGATGAGAGAGAAAGAGGAATAAAATAATAATAAAAGCATATGTCACATATGTCCGTACCGTGACAAATTTGTGAGGATATTATCGTATGTTGCAAATTTTATAAAATTTAGAACATATGATAAAATGAGATTTTTTATGTTTGGTGTGCCAAATATTTGGATATTGCCATTTTTTTTTTTTTTTTTTTTTGCAATGAGGATCCAATTGCCAAACCCTCCAAACTGACCGACCAAACTCTTATTTTGGCATTTTTCACTAAAACTACAAAAAGAGGCATCATCTTTTTCATTAATACCGACTTTATCCTCATCCTCCAACCCCACCTTTAAAATGACCAGAAAAGCGGGAGTCACTGTTAAAACCCCATGCTCTCTTTCTCTTTCGCTCTCTCTCACTCTCACAAATGTAGAGACAAGAGGAGGCTCTTTGAGAGTTTCGAAGCTGTTTGGACAGAGAGAAAATTTTAGAAAGTAAAAGAAAAAAAAAGTGAGGTACGAATTTTCCGGGAAATCAAAACATGACGACGGGGATAATGCAAGAGCAGAATAACCTGGAGAAACACATTGAGAAGCAAATGGGTTGCATGTCTGGCTTCCTTCAGATCTTCGACCGCCATCAGATTCTCACCGGAAAACGTTTGTGCTCAGCCAAACGCCTCCCTCCCGCTACGGTGAGTTTTCTCTTTCTCTTTCTCTTTCCCTTGTTTTTATATTCTCTGTTTGGTAACTGAGAAAATGGAAGGAAAATTGATTTGTATGCACATTTCTCAGGCGGTGGAATCAACACCAGAGTCGGAGAAGAGCATGGTTTCGGCTTCTCCGTCGGTATCGAAAGAATTGGGGAAGCAACAACAAGCGAGATCGGCACCATCACCGGAAAGACCGAAGCAGCGGAGTCAGCTACCAGAGCTCCGATCTCCGGTGCCGGAATCAGCAACTCCTTCAGAGACACCTCCACCTCCGACGAAGTCGCCGCTTCCTTTCCCGGTTTTCGAACTAAAGGAAGGCACGAAGTCATCGTGGAAGTTCTCCAGAGAAGCTCCGAGGCTCTCCTTGGATAGCAGAGCTGTGGTTGACGCGAAAGGAAGCTTGAAGCCTCGAGAGATCCGTACAAACGGTGCGTTTTTGTCGTCGAATCGACGCGAAGCAGTGGAGAGCGATAAGCAGAGTAATAGTAAGTCTCCGAGTGTGATTGCTAGGCTCATGGGACTCGAATCGTTACAGGATTCGGATCCGGAACCGGTTAAGAAAGCGGAGCTCCGGAGATCCGCGTCGGAGTCTAGAGTTTCCAGAGATCTGTTCCAGTACGGAAACAACTTCAATCTCCAGGTGATGAGGCCAACGAATCAGAATCTGAATTCACAGAGTAATAACGTTTTGAACAATGTGATCAGAGAGAATGCAGGCTACGTAGTAGCTAAAGAAACGCACCGTTTCGGTGATAGACCTGTACGGAATCATAATCATAATGTGAAGACTGAGGCGGCTAGAACGGTGTCGTATAGAGGAATGGCACAGAGGAAGAGTTTCGTTGATTCAGCGGACTTCTTCCCAGAGCAAGCGAAACGGGGCGTTTCGATCTACGGAGAGATTGAGAGGAGGTTGAGGATGCGAGGGATTGAAGAACCGTCCAAAGATTTGGAGACTTTGAAGCATATTCTCGAAGCTCTGCAACTCAAAGGCCTTTTGCATTCGAAGAAAGCTAAAAACCAAATGAGCCACCAGAACTTCGTTTACGATCGGAACGGTGAGTCTCCGATCGTCGTAATGAAGCCAAGGTCTCCGGCGAGCCGTATTAGTCGTGGTGGAAACGAATCGCCGCCTTCGAGCTTCAGATCGAGGCCTGGTCCTCGCCGGAATACAAACGAGGTGTCGCCGGCGGTGAGTCCGAGGCGCGACCGGCCGGAGATTGATCGGAATGGAAGGTACCAGGCGAGAGGACGAAATGCAAACTCGCCAACTCGGAGTGAGTGCAACGTGAGGAGCCCGAGTCGAAGGAGAATTGACTCAGTGGAAAACAGAAGAGTCTCTCCGGTCCAATCTCCTAAGGTAAGTGCAAGTAGAATTGGATCGTCAGATCAACCAATCCCAAGCCGATCACCGCGAATGAAGAAACCAACGGCTGAGATTTATCAAAAGGATGATAAAGTTTTTAGTAATCCAGCTGAGGAGGAGTCATACTCATCCACCACCGTTTCAGAGAGCAGTATTAGCACTTCTTCTCAAACCGATATAGAGGTACATCATAATTATTATTAATTAATCCTTGAGATTATATTATTTATTAGTGCTAGTTATTAATTTTAATGGGAATTTTTTTTTTTTTTTTTTTTAACTTTTGTTGTAGAGGTTGAAGGTGGAGGAATACAAGGAGGGGAGGAGTTTATTGGAGAGGTGTGATAAGCTGCTTCACAGTATAGCTGAGATAACTGCGACCGAGTTGCAACCGAGTCCAGTCTCGGTGCTTGACTCTTCGTTTTACAAGGACGAGTCGTCATCGCCTTCTCCAGTAATGAAACGGAGCATTGATTTCAAAGGTACCAAAATAAAATGACACACAGACACTAAAATTCTGCATATGACTATTCTATGGGTGACGTTTGCCTTTGGTAACTTTTTTTTTTTTTTTTGCTGAGAAAATGCCTTTGGTAACTTATAGTTCTTCTTAGGCCCACTTGTGAGACTCTCTAGTTGTTCTCTGCATTGAATTATTTTCACTTGGAGTGAAACTGCAATGAACCAGAGGTAGAAAACATTTCTACAATTTATCCGTGGGTTCTTAATAGAAAACCGGGGTTACATCCAATTATTTTTTTGTTTGTTAAAAGGGTTAATATATTAGAGTAAGTCTATTACAGATGTTTGCTGTGCGTTACATGAGTTGAGCAAGTTCTCCACCACAACCTTTGCATAATCAAAAGTTACAAAAACATAGTGTCCATAATATTGTTATAAAAAAAATACCAATATGATTGTCAAAAAAAAAAAAAAAAAAAAAATCAAATATGATTTTTGCATGGGTTTATGTTGCACAGCATATTATCTCAATAGTTATTAATGTGAAAATTGTAGTGTTTTCTATCTTATTGAACATATGCTTTACCTTGATAACTTTTTAATTATTGTAACCCAAGTTCTGTAATTAAATTCACATATGTTTGCAATGAAAATTGTAGTGTTTTTTATTTATTTATTTATTTTTAATTTGAAATTATTATATTTAGTACTGACGTAGGTGGAATTAATTGGGTAGTTTTGTCCAGTTCATTCTAACGGTACAGTAGGTGGGGAAATTCGAAATGTGCCATAAGGGGAACACACTGAACATTAGTAGTACTAGAGAGCAGAGTCACGTGAGAGTGGATGGGTTTGTGGTGGGATTATTGATTCTTATTACGACGGCGTATCCTAGGCAAACAGAATAGATGAAGTGTAACTATTCAACTTTAGATTAAATTGGAAAGGGATGGAGACCTCTCTTTCTCTGAAAATTTACCTGATGTGAGAAAATGTAACCAAACCCCACCGTACAATGTACACTGTAGCTAGTTGCAAAGAAAGAATATACCTGGCTGAAATTGACTGACTGGTATGGTGTGTGTGTCCCTTGGGAGAACCCCAATAGATCGGAGTAAATTTATTAGAGCCATTTTATGTTGCTTTTGGGTTTTTGTTCAGATCAGACCCTTTTTCAAGGTCCGTACTCATGTTAACTATATATAACCATTTCGTTATGCGGTGTCATGGAAGCCTCTTATGTCGTTTTATGAAGTCTTGAAAACAAAAGGACGTATTCATGCATTCTTAGCATTAGTTTCTGAATTGACTTGACTGACTCATGTACACCCTTAAACATTTAGATCAGTTTATGTCACTCTTGGTTCGGTCAACTTCATCCATTGTCTTGTTACCTTCACACTGCGTACTGTTTTTTGTTAAACAATTAATGTTAGCATTATAGTGTCTGATTTTGTTTTTTTTTTTTTTTTGGGTATATTTAGCAGATCAACCAGTTGAATTGGAAGATGATATTTGGAGCCTGGCAATATCATCCTTGGAATCAAAATCCGATGATTGTGATTTTGTCTACATATCGGAAATCCTCCGGGCTTCAATTTATTTACCCGAAGATTCTGATATATTCCTATTACTAGAGAAGCAACAATATCTGAAAGGAAAGGACACTTCTAAGGTTTCAAGACTTCAAAGAAGGCTAATTTTCGATACCATCAATGAAATTCTTGACCGAAATAGACAATTGCCGCCTTGGAAGCCCAATTCATGGATGAGTTCTGCTTCACCGCAACAAATTTGGTCAGAATTTCAGAGGATTCAAGAGAGGGATGCATCAGAGGACTTGTTTGAGGTGATTTGTGGTGTGTTGAGAAAGGACTTAGTAATGGGGGATACCATTAGTGGATGGGTGGACTGCCCGATTGAGATGTCTGAAGCGGTTTTGGATATCGAACGGCTGATATTCAAGGATTTGATTGGCGAGACCATCGGAGATCTCGCTGTTCTTTCCGGGGATTGTAATAAAGTCTCAGCACTTCGTAGGAAGTTGGTGTTCTAATGAAAGTGAGGGAAACATGGTTTGTTTTTGGCGCGCTTTCTTTGGATCCTTCCTTGCTTTGTGTTGATTATTGTTTTTAGGTTTTACTATTAGGTTTAGTTTGACCCTTTTTTTTTTTTTTTTTCCTTTTTTGGGTTTAAAAAAAATTATGGAAAATATCTATGTGCCCCTGAAGTTCAGGCAAAATCTAACTGTCACTTTTGCAATATGTAAAAAGGTGGGATATTAATTATTATCTTTGGAACCACAATTGAAGTTATGTAGAATTGCATGTGTGTGTGTCACTTTTCAAGAATATAGTATTATGTTTGCATTTTAATAAAAGTACTTTTGGTCATGTCCCCCATGCCATTAGATAATCAAAAAAAGTTTTTAAGTGAAAGTGAAAAAGAAGGCAGTGTTTTCAAGATTAAATTCTTCAAAGCTAAGTTATAAATTATAATGCGCGTGTTTTGTCTGAGAGTGAATGCTAACCTATGGGTAATCATTTCTTGGCTGTTGCTGAAAAATATGATCTAAAAATTACCAGTCCTGCGGGCTCTAACATCCTAACAAATTTAGGTGGCCTTAATCACTATGCATGGCCCATTGCTACAGTATGATCAACCTCAATTATGTTTAAATTTCTTTCTTATTTTTATAAGATGAGAGTTGTAATTTGTAAGTCATCCACTTTGAAAAATTTTTCTTCCATCCAAAATTATTTCTCCTCACATGGGTTGAAATCAACCTCTATATTAGTCTTTATTTATGACAAAGAAACGAGTGTCACTCCATGACAGAGACTCCTGGTGCCCCCATTAAATGAGGACTGCTCTATTAAAAATGATAATTTAATTGACATCAAATGGAAAGATAAATTCTCTTCTCTTTTTTTTTTTTTTTTTCATTATTATATAGTGGAGGGGATTTTAATCTAGCTTCTCTTCATGAGATAGATCAAAACAGTGTTACAAATAAAGGAAAAAGTAATATACAGAATGCAGTTTCAGGAAAAAGTTTAAATAGCCTCTGATTCTTGTATGCATGACAGAAATCCATCAATAACAAGTATGCATTCATTGGCGAACTCTACTACTTGGACACGTCTTTCTGATTGCTTCATTTCACCTGTGCAACAGAAAATATTGATGGTTTTATTAAAAAAATATTTCTCTAGAATTTTAAAGCTATTTATAATAATAGGTGAAACTGAGTGAAACTTAAATTAGAATTTTAAATTAGAGTTCAAATTTTGTACCATGTGTCCTAAATTATTTATTCTTAAAAAGTTTATTTCTTAATTTTAGAATTAAATGTGAGACTACATTATAAATATTCATCAAAGTGAGTTATTAAGTACAAAAACCAAAAAATCTAAAATAAATGAATCGGGAAAAAAAAAAGTGCTTCACAATAATTTTAAAAAAAATGGACAATATATATTTTATACCTAATAATATCCTTACAAATTTTTTTAAAAAGTTAACAAAATATAAAAATAATCATCAATAATATTTAAATTATATATATAGGAATTATATTATGCATCTTATTGTGTATCCATCCATATGTATGAGGTTACAATCTAGTTCGATATAATAATAGAGCAAGCAACAAGTTCTTGTTCATAATAACAATGCCATGCTACAATTATTTATACAATTTTTGCTGCAATTCATCATGGCCAACATTTAACTATGTTAGCAAGTTGTGATAAATTGTATAAATAGTTGCATTAGTAGCATTTTTCTATTCATAAACATCAAGGAGTAGTGGGAGGGAACTAATTGTGTGACTATGAATAGTGAATAGGAATTATTTCCGGGGGGATAGGACTGTAAATAAACCAAGCCGATCATAAACAACTCGAGATCAGCTCGATAAAAAACTTGTTCATGTTTATTTGTTTATAAATAAGTCAAGCTTGAACCTTAGTTTTAGGCTCATTTAATAAATAAGCCGAACCCAAGCAAAAAAATTTGTTCACGAACAAGCTCGTGAGCTATTAGGCTTGATACACAATAATTTAAGCATAGACTCATTTATAAGTTTATATGTGTTAGCTAAATATACTCGTTAAACATATTTTAATAATGACATGACCAAAATGAGACCACTACCTATATTACCTTAATTTTTTCCCTTCCCTTTAATCTGATCAAGAACTACTTTAGACCATAGTTACATTTAAAAATAAATAAATAATTAAGTAGGCCACATATGATACTTCCCTATCAATCATCTAAAGTAAAGTTATGAAACATGTTAGTATTTTCTCATTCATAATAGTTATAAACATGTATTTTTCTAGTCTTTCACCATCTAACGTGAATGTAAAAGTTGTATTTTGAACAATTGTTGAAGTTGTAGACAAGGAATGATGAATGAATGAATTTAATTATGTAAATTATTAATTTGAATAATAGCTAATCATAAGACTAGATGCATGATAAAATGAGTATTTCTTTTTTCTTTTTTTTTCTTAACTTGACTTAAGATCGAGATTGAGCCTGATATTGAGCTTGAGTTTGGCTTGACTAATTAATTAAGTCAAGTTAAGCCAAGCTCAAGCTTTTTGGCTTTTCCACGAGTTCAAGTTCAAACACTATTTTTAAGCTTATTACAAGCTCGAGTTTTTTATTTTTCTTGACGCGCCAAGCTTGAACATGCAACACTCGACAAAACTTGGCTCGTTTACCGCCCTTGGGGGGGCTAACGTACATATTGGCAGAAACCCTTCAGTTGTATTTACAAGGCACACCAATTAAAGGGAATTCATTTCCCCTCTGGTTTCTCCTATGTTATTATATAAGGCAGCTGTATAAACCGGACAATTAGAAATACACGATTGAAATGGATTTTTGGTGCAAATTAAATAAAGTGGATAAGCTAATGGAAAAATGTTAATCCAAGCGCACGTTAAGAGTTAAGACATATGTTGGGTCAACCTGTTGTTCACACATCACAGACAGGTTGAGTTAAGTCTTTTTTTTTTTTTGGGTGAACGAGTTAAGTCTATGTTTAACAAACTCTTACAATGCCCCTAACTAACACTGCGGTTATCGATTCTAGGCTGACAAACGAGTCAATGTTAAGTCTTTCAAGCACTAGTACTTGAGCCACATTTTTTTCACTCTCTTTAATGAGCCAATATGGAAAAGCCTTGCTACCTATTTAATTGGGTATGGCCCATCAATCAACACATTTTTCCTATTGCTGAGGCCTGAGAGTGATCTGTGGTCCATTAATCATTCATGCCAACCTCTACCTGATGTTAACACTTTGATCCTTCTAGAGTTTAGACCATAACAAAAGGGAAAAAAATGAACTCTTTCTTCCAAATCTAATTAATTCATTCAATCTGCAGTGTAGCATGTGGGATTGGATGGTTAAATTTGTACAATCAATCAGTGTTTATCCATATCTTTGAATTTTCTTCCTCAATGGTGAAGAATGGTACCACTCTGGGCTCATATGTTTCTGCTTTGGTTTGGCAATTTTTGATCACGCCATCGATAATAATGGCAATGAAAAAAAAAGGTTCAACATGGTGGGGCTGGTTGAGAAGAGCTGAGAGCTACCTCAGCACAGTTTTTCTCCCAGTTGTGGGCCTTAATTTCTCTTCCTATTTCCCCTCTCCATGGTACGCCCTGTTGTCCATATCCCGGCTCTTTAAAACACTGCACCAGCCCATCTCTCTCTCTCACAGAAAAGGGTTTTTTTTTTTTTTTTTTTTTTTAAATAAGTTTAGGAATACAACATTTTTCAGAACTTTTCTTATAACTGTTAACACTTGACATGTCTTGTTTTGTTTGGTGTATAATAAAAGTAATATCAATTATAGACCCATGTAAAAGTGATGTTACTTCAGTCCTAAAAGGAATTAAAAAAAAAAATTTGGTGTGTTCCTGTTTACTTACGGTTATAAATCACATGCACATTATTACCACTCCAAAAAAAAAAAATAATAATAATTAAATCACATGCAGAGATAAACTTTGATTGGAGAAGCCTAACAAACGGTGGAGAAGCCTAACAAACGGTGTTATTCAATCAGTAATACGTAGGGATCTTTAAAAGCAGAAGAAGCTAAAACCAAGAGCTTCTCAAACAAGGCAAAAACTGGGGGGTCCTTGTCATCCTAAAAGGGCACAATCATATCTATGTATGTGTGAGAGATGTGGATGGGTGCACTGGCAGAGGCACATGCCATTGCTATGGGCTTTCCTTCCATTTAAGTGGCACATCTTTTATTTTTGGGATAATAACTTGGTGACCTCACATGTAAAAAAAAAAAGGGAAATGTTAATGAGTGCCGTACGGCATTGGTTAAGAATCTAATTAAAGAAAGTTTTTATGGAAAAAGAAAAAAAAGTAATTAATGTTTTGATAGCTTTTTTCATTTTCCATAAAGGTGATGTCAAAACTTTCCTAAGATGGATTCTTAACCAATGCTATACGGCACTCGTTAACATGACCAAAAAAAAAAAACCTTCATTGAATCTTGTCCAATCCTTGTTCTGATTTGTTGTCATTATCATCCTCATTGTTGTCTCCTAAATTGGGTCCTTTGCCAGTTGATAATTTTGACTATGTGAATCCATTATTGGCCATTGCTTTGTTGTGTGAATTTAGGCACTGAAGCTGAACTCCAAACTCATGCTCAGTGTGTTCCCCAATGAAATGAAACTATGAAAAGAAAGCTGGTCCTGTTGTACTTGATATGAAACAAAAAGCTAACCAAAATGTTTTGTTGTATATGATCTACTTCTGACTAGTACCAAGTTTTCAGCTAACGGGACTAACTGGTCTATTGAATCATTGATTAGGATTTAGGAGCGTTATGCTCTAAGTCTGCAAAACCAAAACTATTAGCATTTTACATCTTGACTGTTTATGTGCTTTGTATAGTTTACTCCTTTGAGAGAAAAACACATATTCCTTCTACCTTTTTATCTGCATTATTATTTGATGATGCTCCAATGATCAGTGGGCTGAACTGTCTTCGACGTTATCAAAGGTCGCTAGTAAGTCCTGAAAAACGAAGAATAAAGTCAAAGGAGACCGGTGGAGGCCGGCCAAAAATCCTCCGATGGCAAAGTTAGTATCTTTGTAGTTTTTCTTTAAGGAAATAGTAATGGAAGTTCTGAATGGTACCTCCTCCGTAGATCAGTGCTTTTATAGCACACCCACAGAACAGTCGTCTCCCTTCATGTAAGTCGACGGTTTCGAAAGTAACCTCTAACTGTTTTTGATACCGTATCGTTTGGCCTGATTAATTTAACCGTCGTTGGCAACGGTTCCCATCAATTTTGTCGATTACGGAGCGAGGTGTGATGCCTTGTGTCTGAATAGTAATGTTGACCATCCAGCTTACTCATGACGAGGTTATGCTCAGGACGAGATTATCTCAAATCTCGTCTTTCCTGTTTCGTTCAGGACGAGTTTTCCTCGTCCTGACTTTCACAGGCTGAGGTTGTAGATCAGGACGACCCATCATGGACGAGTCTGCAGTTGCAATTTTTCTAGTATCATCAGTTGCCCCCTTGTCCATGGGTCGTCCAGAGATATTTGACTTCTTCTGGGTACTTTGCCAGAATTGGTGACACGTGTCATGACCTTATTCTCAGGAAATCACGTCAATTTGCCTAACCGAGGAAAATGCCACGTGTCTCCTTTTCATTCGTTTGTGTTGTTTCAGATGTTTGGGACCATTGCCTATAAATAGTTGATTTCCATTGCTACCCTCCTCATTTCTGAAATTTCCTTCTTCAATTACCCTCGTTTTAGATCCTCGTCTAGAAGTATTCTGCATCCATAAGTTTCCCTCGTCCTAGATCCAGGTATATTCCTAACTTCGTCCTTAGTTTTCTTTTAAACTTTCCATAAAATGTCAATTGTTCTTTCCTCGTCTAGCAATAGTGTAGATAAAGCCATAGACGAGTATTCTGACCGTAGCAGTTTTAGTGGGTCTAGTGATAGCGATAGTAGTAGTGGTAGTAGTAGTGGGGGGGACACTATGGACCAGTACATATCTGGTGTCCCTGGGGTTCCTTTAGAGGTTCTCCAGGAAGGGTTACAGACGAGGTTTGAGTCCGGATCTCAGGCCGGAACTAGAGCCCCCTTGTCCACAGTTCAGGACGAGGATGAGGAAGTAGTGTACAGTTGTGCTATAGGTATAGATTTAAAGACAGATGATAGGAAAATTGAATTACTTAAAACATGGTATCAAATCCCAGACGAGCTTAACCGTAGGTTAGCCGTCCGTGGAGAGTGGTGTTGTTAGCCTCGTTTTGGGATAGGTATTTATGAGGCTTACCTTTTGGGAGGGCTTAGATTACCTCTAAATAGTTTTGCTAGGGAGTTACTGTCTAGGTTAGGTTTAGGAGTTTGTCAGTTTAATCCTAACGCATGGAGGTTGGTTGTATCCATGCAAGTTTTGTGGAGGGAGGTGTTTGAGGGGAACCGTCCTCTCACTGTGGACGAGTTCCTCTTTTGTTACAAGCCCTCCGAGATTAATCAGTCCCTTGACTTTTATCAATTTACAGCCAAGGGGAAAGATTATAGGCTAATCAAATCCTTAGTCACCTCAGATAGGAACTGGAAGACGGAGTTCTTCTTCGTCTCAGGTTTCTGGGCTGGACGCCCCATTGAGGTTGACAGGGACCCATTCCCTCCATACACTGGGGAACTGGGAAACCTTCGTCCTGAAGGTATGTTCGTCTCTACCTTATTCAGTTTTTAATGTTTTCTATAATTCAAAAATCCTAACTTTTGTTTCCTCGTCCTTATTTTGTTTCAGGTGCTAGACGACCTCACTTGGATATGTTTCATATTGAACGCATCCAAAAGGCTCGTCTGTACACTGACAGGACGTTCCATTCACTAGTAAGCCTCCAACGTCTTGCTACTTGGGGCTTAGGTCCTATACCTTCTGCTGAAGCCCTTGCACATGAGATCACTACTCGCAGACGTAAGTTATTTTCATTTGTTATTCCTCTCCCTTTTTTATTTATTTATTATATATATATATATATATATATATATATATATATATTTTTTTTTTTTTAAAAAAACTGACGTCTTTCCTTTTAGGAATGGCGACGATGAAGGAGAACAAGGGCAAGGAGGTTGTGGACGAGGGAGTTAAGTCTCAACCTCGTCCACCCACAGGTGAGAAAAGAAAAAACATCTCATCGAGGGTGGACTTGGGTGACCTCCCAAGCAGACGAGGAAAGGATAAGAAGCACAAGTCTTCCAAACCTCAAGGTGTCAAGTCTCCTCCTGCCTCTAGTCTGGAGTCCCCTGTGCAGATTCTCGCTCTTGATCCTGAGCCAAAAGATCCTCCGTCCAGGAAGATCTCGTCCATGGTTCACGCACCCACATCGTCTACTGCTCCCAAGGAAGTTCCTCAACAACTTTTAGGAAACGAGGACTTGGCCTGGGAGAGGTTTTCGACGGCAGTGACAGACATGGACGTGGGTGCCTGTTACAACATGTCCTTGAAGGATTTTGAGCACTCTGGTGTTGATGATCTCTTCAAGGTAAGCTCTTAAGTTTTTAAGTTTTTTTTTATGCATATGTCTCGTCTTTAATTAATGACACTGACATGTACTTAAATTTTAATGAACAGGCCATGTCTAAGTTCATCACTGCGTCCAGGTAGGCCACTGAACTGGACAAGACGAGGCTGCTTCTGGAGACCAGGATAAAGGAGGTAAAGGAGGAGAGCAAGGTATGGGCTGAGGTGGCTGCTAAGGCCAGGGAAGAGGCTAAAGAGCTTAGGAACCTCAATGAAGAGCTCAAGACGGATGTCCTTGAAAAGGATACTCGTCTTGACCATCTTCAGAAGAAGAATAACGAGCTAAGCACCCTTCTCGAAAAGGCAAAGGAGGACGCAGTTGCAGAGTTCCAGACGTCTAAGCAATTCACTGACCTGCTGAACAAGAACTATGCAGCTGGGTTCGAAGACTTCAGGTTGGACGCTGCAGAGAACTTCCCCAACCTTGATTTTAGCGTCATAAAGCTCAATCTTGGTGCTGCCACTAGCTCTCTCCTCCAAACGAGCTCAGAGGACGTCAATATCGAGGACGATGCTAGCACACTTCCTCCTCCTGCAAATGCCAAGGACGACACTCCTCCTGCGTGAAGACTTAGTTTTGTTTTTTGTTTGTTGTTGTTTTTTTTTTTTTTTAAGGAAATGTAATTCAAGTACATTTGTCTCGTCCATGGTTTTAGGACGAGACTTTGAACAAATTCAGGGTGTTTGGACGTTTAGTAATCCGCCCTTAAATAATTTGATCAACTTTTTTTTGTGTGAACGAGAATTTTTCTTACCAAAATATAAGTTCATGCTCGTCCATAGGAGTAATTTTTATTAGAAAACACTCCAGTTTTAACTCGTCTTCGAAAAAACATGATGGAATAGTGATTCTTCATTACGTCTTTAAACTTGTAATCTTTCATCACCACCTTTGCCTCGTCCATATGTTGGATTCTTTTGGTGTTGATATATTCTGCATTTCCTCGTCCATGGTCTGGACGAGTCTTTTTGACAAGTTTAAACTCGTATGCATTTTCTCGTCCATGTGTTGGACGTATTGAATATTTACTCGTCCATGGGTTGGACGTGCTGAAATCCTTTTTTAATTGTCCAAGGTTTTTACCTCGTCTTGTCTTTGGACGAGTGTGCCTTGTTATTAAGGGCATACCGGCGTTTCATCTCTGTCGTCTAGAGAATTTTCTCCTCCATGGACTGGCCCTTCTATTCTTTTCCTATTAACTGGTGGATTTGAATAAAAATTTAAACAAGAATAATATGGAGATTATGGATTCACACAACACTATGTATATAACATAAATATTGTTCACAGATGGGGCACATACTCATGAGTTAGTGCCTTATAAAAAGCTAAGTACATACAAGCAAATCCACCACCTTGTCCATAACCACACCATAATAACAATAAAATAACACTATAGAACACACTGCAAATACATATATAAACCATCTCATATACACTCGTCCAAGAGAACCTTCGTTTAGGCTGGCATTCTACTGATAATACCTTCTCAGGTGTTCAACATTCCATGGATGCTCTAATTTCCTCCCGTCCAGGGCTTCCAAGTAGTAGGACCCTTGCCTCTTGGAGTTGATAATTCTGTAAGGTCCTTCCCAATTGGGCCCCAATTTCCCATGAGCTGGGTTCTTGGTTGCCAAAGAAACTTTCTTTAAGACGAGGTCTCCAATGTTGAATCGCCTCGGCTTAACCATCGCATCATGTTGCCTAGCCATGAGATTTTTGTACCTTGCCGTTCTTTTCTCTGCGTCTGTCCTTACCTCGTCTATGAGATCGAGGTTCAAACGGAGTTATTCCTCATTATCCTTGTCCTGATACATCGTCACCCTATAGTTGGCCATATGTACCTCTGCAGGTATGACTGCCTCGCTTCCATAGGCCAGCTTGAAAGGGGTTTCCCCCGTGGGGGTTCTGACAGTCGTTCTGTATGCCCATAATACACCCGGCAGCTCATCCGGCCATACTCCCTTTGCCCCTTCAAGACGAGTCTTGATAATTTTTAACAAGGATCGGTTTGCAACTTCTGCTTGACCATTTGCTTGAGGATGGGCTGGTGAAGAATAATGATTTTGAATTTCAAAGTGTTCACAAAAATCCTTGAAGAGTGAATTGTCAAATTGTCGTCCATTGTCGGATACTAACACTCGGGGCACCCCAAACTTACACAGAATATTTTTCCAGACAAAATTTTTCACATTTTGTTGTGTGATGCCCGCTAGGGGTTCGGCTTCCACCCACTTAGTGAAATAGTCAATCCCTACCACCAAGAACTTCATCTGCCTGGTTCCAACTGGAAAAGGACCCAAGATATCTAGACCCTATTGAGCAAATGGCCATGGGGCCATCATGGGGGTGAGGTACTCCGACGGCTGTCTGGGGACATTACTGAACCGCTGACACTGATCACAAACTTTGACATAAGCTTTAGCATCTGCCTGAATGGTTGGCCAGTAATATCCTGCACGGACGACCTTATGTATAAGTGATCTGGCTCCTGAGTGGTTTCCGCAAGCTCCTTCATGGACTTCCCTTAACACATAGTTGGCCTCATCTAGTGACAAACATCTAAGATAAGGTTGTGAAAAACCTCTTTTATATAGTATGTCATTCAGAAGGATATATCTGGTTGATCAAACTCTAAGTTTCCTAGCCTCGTCCTTCCCTTCCGGGAGAGTTCCGTCCTTCAAATATGATATTATCGGGGCCATCCAACTTCCTTCATTTTGTACTTGCAGTACGTCAAGGATGTCTATACTTGGAAGATATTGGATTTCATCAAACTCGTCCATAGGCTGATTTGTTGAGGCTTCCTTTGCTAATGCATCTGCGTCCATGTTCTCCTCCCTCGGGATTTGAACAAAGGTAGTTTCTTTAAACTTCTTCACTGACTGCAGTACTTTCTCAAGATATTTCTTCATTCGCTCTTCCTTGGCTTCACACGTCCCATTTATTTGACCCATGACTAACTGCGAATCTCCCAGAATGAGTACTGATTCAGCTTCTATGGACTTGGCCAGTTCCAAACCTTTTAGAAGGGCTTCATACTCAACTTCATTATTGGTTGCTTGATATTGCAGGCGCACCTTGTACGTCAACTTATCTCCCTCAGGGGACTGCAACATAACTCCTATCCCTCCTGCATGCTGTGTAGACGAGCCATCCACGTGAATGATCCATTTTTTGTCTTCCACTACTTTCGACTCATTGTGACTCAGAGTAAACTTTGCGATAAAATCTGCTAGAGCCTGAGCTTTTATCGCGTGCCTTGGCAGGTACTTGATATCAAATTCACTAAGCTCGACTGCCCACTGGATCAATCGTCCCGCAGCTTCTAACTTATTCATTGCTTTCTTTAGTGGGTGGTCCGTCATAACGTTGATAATGTGAGCTTGGAAGTAGTGCCTCAGTTTCCTAGAGGCTATAATCAAGGCAAAAGCCAACTTCTCCATTTGTGGGTATCGTGCTTCCGCTCCTCTAAGTGCTCGACTGGTGTAGTAGACCGGTTTCTGCACTCTTCCTTCTTCTCTGATCAACGTCGAACTTACAGCATGCGGGGTAACAACCAAATACAGATATAACTCTTCTCCTAGCACGGATGGACTTAACAATGGGGCAGATGTAAGGTATGCTTTCAGGTCTTCGAAGGCTCTCTGACAGTCGTCCGTCCATTCAAATGCTTTTCTAAGAATTCTGAAAAATGGCAAACATTTATCAGTGGCTTTGGAAACAAACCTGTTAAGGGCTGCAACTCGTCCGGTAAGTGACTGGACTTCTTTAACATTTTGCGGAGGCTTCATATCCAGTATTGCTCGGATTTTATCAGGATTAGCTTCAATTCCTCTGTGTGAGACCATAAAGCCCAGAAATTTTCCCGATGACATTCCGAAAGCACACTTATTGGGATTTAACTTCATGTTATACTGCCGGAGTGTATCAAATGTTTCCTGTAGGTCGTCCAGATGAATTTCCTCGTCTTAAATTTTCACCAGCATATCGTCTACATAGACTTCCACATTCCGCCCAATCTGCGGACAAAACATGTGGTTCACCAACCTTTGATACGTTGCCCCTGCATTCTTCAGCCCAAAAGGCATCACCTTATAACAAAATAAGCCTTGACTAGTAACGAATGATGTCTTTTCCTGATCCGCCTCGTCCATCCTTATCTGATTATATCCGGAAAAGGCATCCATAAAGCTAAGTAGCCTATGACCCGCCGTAGAATCCACCAACTGGTCAATGCGGGGCAATGGATAACTGTCTTTAGGGCAGGCCTTGTTTAAATCGGTGAAATCCACACACATTCTCTATTTCCCATTTGCCTTCTTGACCATTACTACATTAGCCAGCCAGTCTGGATAATAGACTTCTCGAATGAACTTCACCAGTATCAACTTCTGTACTTCTTCTTTAATAGCATTGTCTCTCTTCGGAGCGAATACCCTCTTTTTCTGTTGCACAGGCTTGGAGGAAGGATGTACATTCAGACGGTGGGTAATGACACTCGGGTCTATGCCTGACATGTCCTCATGACTCCAAGCGAACACATCAATATTTTTTCTTAGGAAACAAATAAGACCTTCCTTAATCTCTCCTTCCAAATCTGCCCCTATTCTAGTACTTTTTCCCGGATCATCCTCGTCTAGAGGAATCTCTTCCAAGGCTTCCGTAGGCTCTGCCACAATTCTTCTTTCCTCTATATTCATTGCTTGAGTCTGCTCGTCCATAGCCAGCATGGCTAAATAACACTCTCTAGCGGCTAACTGATCTCCTTGGACCTCTCCTACCCCATGTTCAGTGGGAAACTTAACTGACAAATGGTAAGTGGACGTGACTGCCTTCCAACTATTTAGGGTCGGCCTCCCAATTATAGCATTGTAAGATGATGAACAATCAACTACAAGGAAGTTCACATTTCTTGTTAATTGTTGCGGATACGCCCCCACTACCACTGGTAAGGAGATAGTACCAACAGGCTGCACTTTCATTCCACCAAAACCAACCAAGGGTGAATACACCGGACGAAACTGCTCCCGTCCGAGGTTCATTTGTTGGAAGGCAGGATAATACAAAATGTCCGCCGAACTCCCGTTATCTACCAACACCCTTCTAGTTGAGTAATCAGCGATGAGCAAGGTAATAACGATGGCATCGTCATGAGGATGATGTATTCTTGAGGCATCCTCGTCCGTGAAAGTGATGGCCAGCTCGTCTTGATTCCTCGTCTTAGGAGATCGTCCTGAAAGTTGGACGTTTTGTACTACCTTCAGATACGTCTTTTTTGACCTGGACGACTGACCTGTTAAACTTCCCCCAAAAATCATTCTGATTTCTCCAAGCGGAGGTCGTGACGACTCCTCTACCTTCGTCTTCAGCTTCTCATCCTTGTAGTCTCGTCCAAGAAAATTCCTCAATTTCCCTTGTCTAATGAGATTTTCAATCTGTTGCTTAAGATCAAAACATTCATCGGTGTCATGCCCATGATCTCTGTGGAAGCGACAATACTTATTCCGATTGCGCTTATTGGGATCTCCCTTCATTTTCTCTGGCCACTTTAAAGAGGGCTCGTCCTTGATTTGCATAAGAACTTGCTCAAGTGGGACATTTAATGGCGTGTACTGCTGATTCCGCACTGAAGGGCCTGCTTTCTTATTGTCTCGTTCTTTCTTATCTTCTGCATGTCCTTTTTTTAGGCGAGGTCCTTGGTCAGTGTTGCGTACAGGATTCGTGTCCATTCTTTCAGCTCTCTTTCTCTTCTTGGCTATGATCGCGTCTTCTGCATTCATGAAGTTCTGAGCTGAATGGACGAGTTCTGCCATGGACTGGGGCTCTTTTTCATAAAACTTATGGATGAAAAGATCAGAATTGACACCATTGTGGAATGCCGCTAGCAGCAACTTATCATCCACTTCATCCACTGTCAGAGCTTCTCGGTTGAAGCGAGTGATGAAGGACCGTAGACTTTCATTTTCTCCTTGTTCTGTGGTCAGTAGGCTGAACGAGGAACGTTTATGCCTCTGTCCCCCAATAAAGTTGTTAACAAACAATTTACTCAACTCTTCAAAGGAACTTACTGAATTGAGGGGTATCTTACTAAACCACACTCGCGCGGGCCCCTTGAGGGTGGTTGGAAAGGCTCTACACATTATCTCGTCCGGAACCCCTTGGAGGTGCATCGTAGTCTTGAAAGTGGCGATGTGGTCGAAGGGGTCACGCGTCCCATCATATGAATCTAAGGAAGGCGTCTTGAACTTCGGAGGGAGAGGGTGACCGTTGATGAGTGCAGTGAAAGGGGAGTCTGTCCTATGAACTAAGTCCTCCACTGGATTTGCCCTTCTCATATTCTCTCTCATCTCATCCATGACCCTTCTTATCTGGTCCATTTCCTTTTCCAGATGCGGTACCCTTCGCGAAGTGGTACCCCTTAACTGGCTCTCAGGTTCAGCGTTCCTTGTGTTTTCTTGACTCTGGGTATGCCCTTCGACATTTTCGTCGCGATGCTGTCTCCTTGAGTTAAGTTGTCTGGTCAGTTCCTGATTCTGACGGGTTAACTCCGCCATGGCGGTAGCCATGGAATGCACATGTTGGACAGAAGATGGTTGCATGGCGGGCGCCGATTGACGGTCACGGCGAGGATTACTGGAAGCGTCCCTAATCTCTTGAGGGCCTGGACTGGTAACCCTTGATCTTGTTCGAACCATTTCAGCCCTTTATCAGTGAAAGAAATTACAGAATTCAAAGAAAGTAAAACTCTAAAAATTCTATGTTCCCCATAAACGGCACCAACTGATGATGCTTCAATGATCAGTGGGCTGAACTGTCTTCAACGTTATAAAAGGTCGCTAGTAAGTCCTGAAAAACGAAGAATAAAGTCAAAGGAGACCGGTGGAGGCCGGCCAAAAATCCTCCGATGGCAAAGTTAGTATCTTTGTAGTTTTTCTTTAAGGAAATAGTAATGGAAGTTCTGAATGGTACCTTCTCCGTAGATCAGTGCTTTTATAGCACACCCACAGAACAGTTATCTCCCTTCATGTAAGTCGACGGTTTCGAAAGTAACCTCTAACTGTTTTTGATACCGTATCGTTTGGCCTGATTGATTTAACCATCGTTGGCAATGGTTCCCATCAATTTTGTCGATTACGGAGTGAGGTGTGATGCCTTGTGTCTGAATAGTAATGTTGACCATCTAGCTTACTCAGGACGAGGTTATGCTCAGGACGAGATTATCTCAAATCTCGTCTTTCCTGTTTCTTTCAGGACGAGTTTTCCTCATCCTGACTTTCACAGGTTAAGGTTGTAGATCAGGACGACCCATCATGGACGAGTCTGCAGTTGCAATTTTTCTAGTATCATCATTATTAATAATAATTTACTCTAATTCAAAAACATAGTGGAAAAGGTAATGATAGGAAATGAGGAGGGCAAAGTGAAAACTGAAAAGGATGGCTATCTAGAAGCAGAGTAGTAGGGCTTAAGCAATGTATGGTAGTTGATGAGGCTTCTCAAATTCACAATTAAGCTTAAGCTTGTCTAGCATTATCCAATAGCTTAGACCTACCTACATCACTATGACATCCATATTACAACCTAAAAAAACAAAAAATACAAAGATAGGCCATGAATCCTCAATGTACTAATCAAGATCAACCACATGGGTGTGTGTGTGTGTGTTTTTTCTCTTTTTTAGTACCATTTTATTCTTTTTTGAAGTCACAAATATGACTAAAAGGATTGCCATGACAATTTGGATCAAAATGGAGCGAGAACTTGATGATATAGTATATTCACGGAAAAATGCTAGTACCATAAAAAACTTCACAACTTTTGCCACAATTTGCCATATGACAAGTTGTGAGTGGTGAAGATCTGGACCCACATAGACCCACTACTTTTATTCACCACTCACAACTCGCCACATATTAAATTGTGGAAAAAGTTATGAAATTTTTTATGGTACTAACATTGTTCCGATTGCTTCATTTTTGTAAAAATTGGTTATTAATAACATTGTCCCCTTTGAATACAAGTTTCATGGTCATGATGGGCTTTGGGTTCTCTTGATGGGGAGACCAACTAAATCCAGTTTATTTGAGCAACAATAATAAAAGAAATAATGGGCCTTCATAAATGTTTTGAACAGAAAATTTTCAAAACGAGCCCATAAAAGAATGAGTAGGGCGACTTATATTAAACTTTTCCTAATGTCAGACCAAGAAGGAGGTCTATATTTAGGCCTGTTCCATGAGATTGACACGAACTACTATTTACAAACATTTAGCAAGTTGGGGTATTTGGGCTAGGATTATTTTTTTTGGGGTGCTTTTGTTTTGATTTCAATATCAAAAATTCAATTTGATATGGGTCCTGACCCAAGCCCTGAAAATGGTCCGGGCCTAGAAAACCCAGCCCAGAGTAGATCCTATAGGCCTAAGTTTAACACAATAGCCTAAAATGTATGATGTATATATCGGGAAGGATGACCAAAACAAATTTGAGCAGTTTTAAGTTTTAACCCCAAAAGCAACCCCAAAAAATAAGAGCAGAATTTTCATCTACAATTCTCTTTCTGTGGTATTTTTCTATTCTCTTACGTTTTTTCCTCTTGCATATATATATAATGTGTTATTCTTTTATCAAAAATTGATGTTATTGTTTTGTTATTATTCTTTATGTATATTGTCTCTCCTAAAGAGGCTCACCTTGCCCTCACTGGCTCTAGTCTTGTTTCCTTTTGAATTAGTGACACTATGAAATAGCATATACACTCTAATACCATTTGGATAGCTGCAAATTAGTCATTTCATATACTTAGGTTTGCAATGTTAATACATAATTAATCTAAAAGCTTATTTTTCTGGAATTTTATATATAAAAAAATCTGAAAGCCTATATCTTCCCCTATGTGTTATTCATTCAAAATCAGTGTTAATAACTGGATTTCTTTGTGTGCCTTGTCATTTACCTTTAGTTGGCCTGACCAAAAAATTCCCCTTCATGTCAAGTTGTGGTTATAACAGACAAAAATGTTTCAATTGAATATTCACAATATGGTTTTTCTTGGTCCTTGATAGGATCTTAAACCAGCATATAGCCTGTAAATAAGCCATCCATTAGAGTCATTGATTGACAATTTGGGGCCTCATAGACTATCAAGATGGAGGCATCTCCCTTCCAATTATAAATTTCTGTGGTCTGAGACTTTTCTTCCACAACCAAGCTCCAAAACTTTGATTGTATATATTTATAGATTCTACTGGAATGCATATGAAATGCTTATGGTTCTATTTGAAAAACAGAATACTTAAATTTAAAAACATAAATTTGATGCTTCTCAATTCCAATGCTTATTTTGTTCCTAGTATTATTCACATTACTGTACTATACAATATCATATGCTTGACATCCCAACAAAAAAACAGTTTAAGTGCCTTTAATGTCCAAACCAAACTGGTTAGCTTAGAATAAAAAATTATTCTTTGTATCCCACAAATGCACATTGTCCTCCCACTTGTTGTCGCACATTTGGACACCCAAGAAAAAATTTCAAAGCAAAATTATTTAGGAGATTTTACTTTTACATTGGGTCAAAGTGGGTCGGAGCACTCGGTCACTCTCCTAATCAGACAGAAAAGACTGCAGAGGAATCTTAGCTTGGTCACTTAACAACAGCAAACAAAATGTGGGAAACACTCTTGGTCCACCTATGCTGACCTTAAACCATATAATTAAATATTCAGTCAAAACACTTCTCCTCACAAAGAAGCTAATTGGCTTTGCCATTAAGAGTAAATTATGAAATTCAGAAGTATCATCCCAATGCAAGCCTCATCAAAGGCGGCAAAGAAACCTCATCCTCTGAATTTTAAAGTAATCACTAATCACTATACAGTTCCCCAAGTTGAGATAAATATGAAGTTGTAGCATTCTTTGACATCTTTTTTATTTTATTTGGAGCTGTCTAGCTGGTCATGCACTATTCTGGATTTTTGCTTCATTTAGGTAGTGTCACTGCAATAATGATTAATGAGTCCCATCTGTATGAAGGAAAACTTCTTGATTTGACACCATAATAACCTCATAGTTATTTCATGTGAGTTGTATGTTCAATTTATATATCTGTCCACTTATCATAAACCCATAATTAGATATTCAGTTGCTCTTTAACTAGTGAAAGTGTGAAACTTCATATTCATTTTCCACCTATTTTTTTAGTCCCATCTGGGGGTTTGACTATACTAACCACCTCTTACAGAACTCTTAGAAACAGGAACCTTGTAAATAAGGTATAACCTTTATTTGCCCCATCTTATGAACCCCGAAATTTTTTGCACCAATTGATGGCTGCTCCCACTATAATTTGGTCTAATGACTCTGGTCTAGGATCCATACTACAAGTTTTGTCTATCATGTAGGTTTTGGACAAACACCAGTAATCTTATTTCAAATTTCAAACTTAGAAACTGCCAATAAGATCTAGCTTAAACAATACTTCCTCCTTCTGTAATAATAAGATGGAGAGCACATTGTGTTTGAGATTTACTGTTTGGGTGAGTATTTTACCAATTATATTGCTATCAGTAAAAATTTTCAGATCCAGAAATTTAATATTTTATCAATTACTATTTATTTGAATTCAGCAATGGAATGAGCATTAATGAACTTGTAGATCACAAAATAATCAAAAAATCACTCCTCAGGATTGTGCCTTTACTGGATTCAAGTTCTCTGGACCCTTTTCAACAGTTAGAAGAGACAGATTACCTTGTGTTCCTGCTAAAGTCACAATAGACCCATGGTCTATGGCAATAAACACTTGAGTAAAAAAATTAACTTAGGTGATACTTATGATTACTGTAACATAACAAATTTAAGTTTGACATGTGACAGTAGTTATATATTCTTGTAATTTCATTTTCAGTATTGCAACTCCAGTTCATTGGAGAAAAAGGTATGTATGTTGCTATTACCTATGCTGTCATGTATAGTATCTTTGATATCTTTTACTGTTCTCCCTCTCTCATTCACTCTCTCACAATCTTTGCATGGTCTCTTGATTAGGAAAGTCATTTTGGTTATAGATGCTCCAATAGTTGAATAGATAGGAATAACCTTTTAGCTGTGGAAGAATGATATGGCATTTCTTTTTAATTTTAAATAAAACTATAAACAAGTTAATTACATAAATAGTAAAATGAAAATATTGTCGGCTGTCGAAAATAGGATATATATATTTTCCAAAAAATGCCTCCTTCCAACATCCCTATGCTTTAACTGGAGCACTTCATGCTGTGTTTCTGTTTTGCTTTGCCTGCATGAATCATGTAAATAAATATGAGCTATAATCTAATTTCCAATACAACACATATTATTAATGTTCCTCTATAAGCGGTGCCTTTGGTGTGTATGTCAAGCTCATTACAGCCTGCAACACTCTTCTTACATGTATGTATGTACTATCCACACATTAACTTTATATTTACGTGACAATGATATTGCATATATCTGTTACATAAGATACACCTAAGTAGCTGTTATAGCATGGCAATATATGAAGAATTGAAGAGGTTAATAAGGGGATCTTTGAAATATTACATAATTTATAACATGGTTGCTTGAGTGCTGGATCATCAGTTAAATCCAGAGGGTCCTGACCAAATATCATCTGGCAACTCATATCCTCAAAATCTGCAAATTGGAAGTTACAGTATAGTTAATGTGAACTCTATCCACCGGAAGGATTCTCATAAAATATTGCTATTTTACTGATCAAATATATTGTCAAAGCTAGTGATCATATGTTTCCCAACCATTCCTTGGCATGTAGGAATGTTACTAAATGTTCAACTTAAGTCCTTTCAGTGGGTGATTTGGATTCTTGTGATGTATTGTGTCCAAGCAATGGATTATAAGAGGATGATTGGCTTCATGGGAAACAGACAAATTGAATTTCTTCCATTACACGATTTGGTGGCATATGGCCTTAATTATGAAATCATGATGTGTAATTTACGGTTAGGAATTCAGCTATTAATCTCATGAGCAATAACATGCATATTCGTATGTTATTAATGTATGTGCTAGAATTCTCAATGAAATTGGATGGGTCAACTTGCAGCTTTGCACCCTCAGTGGCTTATACATGGGGTCCTCCATTGACATGAGGAGCATGAAGTCCACTTCTTTAGTGCAGGTACTGTTACACTTCAAAGCAGAATTCCTTGTCTTTTGTTGATCTTAGGTTCATTCTCTGAATAGTAATTTTACTTAAAGCGGAAATTCAAGATTTTTATTAGTGCTGGGGACTTTTCCTATTCAAGTTTGTTATCAGTGCACATAGTAAACCTTTTATAGAAGAATACAACATACACCCCAATATATTAAACAAGAAGGAAAAGTTACTTTTTAAATCCTATAATTTAGAGAGTGTAACAAATTAATTAAATATCTTAACTTCAAAACTAACAAATTAAACACTGAAAATTCAAATCCTATAATTTAAACACACAATGCTATTCCACTCAATAAACACAGAAAATCTTTTTTCGATATTAATAAAATGGAGACTTTGTATCTATGAATATATGCAATTTAATAAAACTTTTCTAAGAAACAAGAAGTTGATAATTTGGCTTATTACTAATGAGGTTTAAGGTAAGACTTAAAAAGGGGGATCCCATAAATATGCCAGAGGAGGCCTAGTACCACCATTTGAAAATGAATTAGTGTTTGAATATTTGATGGGTGCTTGGACCTACAATCATGATTAAACATATGAAAGCTATAGATGAGGATTCTTACTAGGGACCATGTTAACTGGTATTCCAAAGGAGTCCTTGATAAAGGTTTGGGATGGTATCTTACAGAGATTAGTGCACATTCCCACACAATTGGTCTCCTCCAAAAACCTGCAATAATATTTTAGAAACAATATTAAAGGCTTATAACATGGATGATGCCAAGCATGATGAAAACATCGGTGATGATTTGGATATTGACAAAGAATTTGATGGTGATTCATGATGCTAATGATGGTTAAAGAGAAGAATACTCTAGGAGCAGCACAATCATTGGAGCAGATTGTTTTCGGCATGAAAGTGTCTTAGGTTGGTGAGGTGGGACATAGTTCTTAGGTGAAATATGTATAGTTTAAACGTCAAATAGAAGGGTGAAGCTAAACTTACCTGCACTTTTTTATGTGGACTATATTCATTTCTCTTCTTCCATCGGCTTCAGATTCCCTCACCTTAATTTGTGGAAAATATAAACTGACTCGAGTTAGAATTTGATGAAAATCCTTATAAAAGCATCATTTTTCTGATTGCTCTGCATGTATATGTGCATGATGCGTGTGCATGCATATGTTTGAGTAGTTGATCCCAGAAGATGAAATACTAACAGTTTAAGGCAATGTAGATGCAAAATTTTACTAGGAGCTGCTGCCATGATGGTGAATCAACCCAATATAAGTTACTGTGGGTCCGTTCATTTATGTACTTAATATGTTTGCTCTATGACCAATTCTAAGCCCTCTAAACCTGGAATCTGTATTGGCTTTGAAGTTTGAAGGATGGTGTCAAAGTTTGTTATTTTCTGTTAGTTTGCTATACCTAATAAATGATCTAGATTCAATCAGACTTAAAAAATAACTAGAGAAGCCATTTGCCACATGAGTGTCTGACTTAGTTGTGTATAGAAGAAAATGTTTAGTGTTAGAATGCAATGTTTGCTGGAATCAGAGGGTCTAATTGTTGAAGTTCTTGGCTAGCCAAGTCATCTAGCATATTATGTATCAATGCTCCACCTCCACTCAAACGAAAAGATTTGAAACCCAATTCATGGTTCAAATTAAATTTTACAAATTTAAAGATGAATTTAGTGACATGTCCATGTAGGTTCTTAAGTTATTAAATAGTGTTGTGCGTGAATCATGAATTTTAGATTCTATATGCACCTACCATATATGCATCCAAAGAAACAATTGGTTGACACATTTAGTCTTTGTAATTAAGGCACAATCCTAATGGGCAATGATTTGTATCAAATCATAGGAATTGGTATTATAAAGATTAAGATGTTTGATAGAGATAGGAAAGTTCTTTGAATGTGTGATACATGTTTTGGATCTCATAAAGAATGAAATAACTTGTGTGAGTTTTAGGTATCAGTCAAAACTCATTCACACTTGCATTTTCTTAATCATGTCAAACTATCATGTGGTTCTGACCACGTACAATGAATAGGATAGTCTACCATGTAAGTGAAAAGTGATTGTAAATCCCAGATTTTTACTGTATCCTTATTTTTGTTAGAAGTGTCAAAGTAATTTCCTTTTTACTTTTTTTTGGGATAAATATTTCAAATTGATTTCAGAAATATCTAAAAGTACTATTATGACCTCACCTCGCAGGGTCCAACTAGCCAAGCAAAAAACACAGTGGTGAAGGCTGCAAAATATTCCCTTGCAAATTTAGACGGTGGCAGCAATGTCCTTATCTGTCCTCGGCCACCACGTATAACATAAACAACAAATTGTTAATTTAACAAGGTATTTATTTATTCATATAAAACAAAAACAAAAGTACACTACATATATTATAATGACTAAATTATGAGAAACAGGGTAAAGAAATTAATAAAGCATAAACACTTCTTTAAAACTCAGTCTCAAAACAGATAAAAACATATGGCATGCAATTCTGTCTCATTTGTTTTAAGCTTCCCTGATATTTGTTTTGTCGGCTCTTTTAGCAAAGCACCAATTAATAACTTGTAAATAAGCTCCATCGTGCAGTGGTCATTTTGCTAATATTTTCCAATCAAAAAGTCTCAACACTGCTTGTGTATGGAAACATTTGTGTGTGGATTAGCTCACTTGCAAAGTTGATAAATAATACTGTTGTATCTAGAAAAAAAAAAGTGATAAACCTGAAATCTGATAAGCTTGAAAACATTGCTTCTTACATATTGGTTTTGGGAAATGTGAATATGTGTGGATTGGCTTACTTGCAAAGTTGACAAAAGTACAGTTGTATATAAACAAAAGTGATAAACCTGAAATCTGTGAAAACATTTGCTTCTTTCATATTGGTCTTGGGATGGGAAAGGTAAACGCCAGAAATCCATTATCCATATGAACAAAATTATGAAACATAATTGGTTGCATGCATGAGAACATATATGCATGTCGTTTTGTTCAACAAACCCTGCCCTTCTGTGTAAAAGAAACCGGGCAAGTGATTAAATGGACTTACCAAGTAGAGTATTGGCCTTGGAAAGGCTCTCTCAAGAGCTTTAATGACAACTTCACGTTGTTGAACCGGATTAAACTTCTGTGATGCCACCCTAGCTGCCTCCACCAAGCTCTCATACCCACTCATGCCGTTCCTCAATCCTGCATATATACAATTTTCAGAATCTTTCCTTTTCTTTTCTTTTTTAATAGAAAAGTTTACATGTATAAGAGAAATGAACCTGTTGCTGCTTGAACACTCTGGGATAGATGGTTTATGGCTATTAGATCAAACCATCTATCATTATAGACACTAGTCTTTCTTGCTTCTTGAGTTATGTTTGGTGAGGGCCTCGTGAGCACTGCATGAATAGGAGTACATGCTGGCTTACATGTGTGCCTACGGTGAGACAAAGTTGAGAAAGGGCTCCTGCTATGTGAAAGAAACTTTGCATCCATTTGTGTGTGTGTGTGTGTGTGAGAGAGAGAGAGAGAGAGAGTTTTAATGAATAATGAATAGTTCAAATATAAATAATTTGTAGAAAGGCTTTGAGTAAATAAAAACAAAGGTTGAATGGTAGAGTATTTCGGAGAAGGCCCATGCTAAAGATCCTGTGTGTTTGGAGTGTTGTAGAGATCAGCCATCCTACATTCATGATTGGATAAAAGATGGGGTTTGCTATTTTGATCCGTGGAAAGCAATGCTTGATGCTTCCCAATTTACAACTTGTTGAATACGTGGCTTTAATTGCCATAAAGGTTTGTCAGTTCATAATTGAACAAAATTTATTGGTAAAAAGATTCCTATACTCCTTGGTGCAAGATCAGGAAAATTCTTAGGTAGTCACGGAGTATAGTGAAATAGTACTCTATTCTCTTACATTCATAGTGGATCCCACCATAAATTTAATAAGCAGACCCCACCATGAATGTGAGAGGAGGGAGCACCATTCTCCGTGCTCCGGGAGTACCTAAGAATTACTCTTTAGACCAGACCATAGCTGCTTTGAATAGTGGCTTTATACATAGCCAGGCTTCTATTTAATGTGAACCTAATTTATAAATAACTAAATATAGTGGATTACAATTAAACTTAATTCAACCAATAAATTTTGTTTACACCAAAATCAATTGCTATCTTTTCTTTTTTTTTCTTTTTTTTTAGAATACTAAGGCTATGTTTGGTTACTGTAAAACGTTTTCCGGAAAATACATATTTTCCAGAAATGCTAATTTCCGGAAAAGGAAAATGTTTCCATGGTTTTTGGTTGCATTTCAAAAAAATTTCCAGAAAATATTTTCTGGTGTTTGGAAAAGAAGAAGGAAAACACAAATCAGAAAATGCAGAATAACACAAATCAGAAAAACACAAGCCACAAATCCAGGAAAACACAAATCCAGAATAACACAAGCAAATTAAGGCTGGTTCATTTAAATATTTTTACAGAAAATGCATCAAATCAGGCAAAAGAAACCAAAACCCAGCAAAAGAAATGCAACCAGTTCTTCGATCGCGCCGACGAGCGGTGCGCGTCCGACGAGCGCGCTCGTCGATCGCGCCGCTCGATCGACGATCGCGCCGCGCGATCTCATCGATCGCGATCGTCGATCGCACCGCGCGATCTCGTCGATCGCGCCGCTCGTCGGCGCGGTGCGATCGTCGGACGAGCGGCGCGATCTGGGCTCTCTCTTCTCTCTCTCTCTTTTTCCGGAAGTTATTTGAAGTGAAAATGAGGGGAGAAAATGATTTCCGGGTCAAAGGTGAAAATATTGGTCAACCGAAAGTCATTTTCCGGAAAATGATATTTTCCGTGACAGCCAAACATGCGGAAAAGGGTGAAAATGATTTCCTGAAATCATTTTCACCCAAAACAAACGCACCCTAAGTATTTAACTCACACACATGAGGAGAGTTGAGAAAGTCTTAAAGAAAATGATAGTAATGTATATCCAAAATAGCCTAACCCTTAGATACACAATACATACTTTAAATCTTTTTAACTCACACTCATTTTCTAATATGTGATTAACCCACTATTTTATTTTTTATTTTTTTGTTGAGAATACTAAGTATTTAACTCACACACTCGCGGGAAGAGGGGAGAAGGAAATCAATTGCTATCTTAACCTAATAATAAAGAGTAAGCATCACGAAGAAAATGCTATGGTTCAAATTATGACAAAATTTAACTACAAAATTGATTATATACTCAATAAAATAAACATTATTGCATATTTTGAAAATCTAACCGTTGAATTGCATGTTCTTTACGCTTATTAAAAACATATATAAAAACTTGCAATTTAAACAATTTATTGATAACATAGCTATTGATATTTAATTTTCTAGAAATTTTGCAAGTATGGAGAATATAAGAAGAAGATGTAATACAATGGTAGATTTATCAAAATTCACCTTCAATAAAAAAAAGATATTGAGTAAGGTTGTATCATTAGACTACAACCAATTTTGTAGTTAAATTTTGTCATTCAAATTATATCTTATCTATTAATATATATAATCAATTGTTATCTTAACCTAATGCTAGAGTTCAAATTATATCTCCAATAAAAAAAATTTATATCTCATATATATATATATAGACACACACTCACCTCAAATATGATATATTATCAAATTATAGTGGTTAAGATTTCAAACAAAAGTTAGGTACCATTCTTCAAATATTATACCTCAAATTCTTCAATTAGATTTAATTGTATGGATTGTGTTGATTAATATTATCGTTTCCAAAGTCAATAAAATTGATACATTGAAAAATGCCACCACATTGTTAAATTTAATTGGGTAATCTAAGGTATAACATCTAATAAACTATAGTTAAGTTTTACCCCTAAGATTTTTTCTTGCTCTACGCTGTTGTGAGAGTTACTCTTGGGTACATTCAGTATATTTAGAGTTTGCACCTTTTTAGAGTCTTTATGTCATTATTGTAATCTCTATATTTTCTTCTTAGCTGTCACTCATGGGTCATGGGTGTAGACAAAATGCAAAATCACATAAATTATTTGTTTTCTATGTGTATTTTCTTGGTAATTTATTTTTATCTTTATTGACAGAATGATATGAGAGTGATATTGCACAACACAACCTAATAATACAATGAATATTAGCTACCTCCTCAAGAAGGGAAGAGCGCTCGAATGAGTGTAAACATGAAAATCAACTGAGTGAGTTAAGAAGGATAATAAAATTGAAAGTGAAGGATAATAAGATTGAAAGTGAAATTATAATAAGATTCAATCTGTATATAAATTATCAATTAAAATGGATAAAAAATATGAAGAGTTCATTCAAAACTCTTTTTTTTTTTTTTTAAATAAACATATATGTCAACTTTTATTTTTTAAGAATCAATTAAACATGTCACCTCAAGTTCAACTTTTAAGCCGTTTAAATGGTGCACTATATATTCTAGCATAGCCCTATTAACTATTAAGTAATTCTTTCTTAGATAGGAAACTTATTTTACTATAAAACTTTTTTTATGTGGGAAAAATTTTAAATAAGGACTCCGGCTAATCGGTAAATCCCCTCTTTCTTTTTTCCTCCAATGAATTCTTTACCCAGCACCCAAAAAAATATAAAACAATAAAACAAAAACCATTGGATCCAACGTTACACTTAATACCCTAACAAATTTTCATCTAAACTTGCAATTAAAATAAAGGAATGCTACGTTTACAACATTTTCACAACAAATTATAAATAATAAGTTGTTATTAATTCTAATTTAAATCTACAACTTAAATTTCTTTTTTGTCCACCCATAACAACCAATAACAAACTACCACTTAGAATTTGTTGTGAAAATACTATAAAAAATTTATGGACATAGAACTTCTTATGATAATATGATCAAATCAGTTGTATATATATATATATTGTTCAGCTTTTATAGACAGTATAGTGATGATTATCTAAAAACAGTTTCATTCTATTGTTAACAAATATATTTAAGTAAAAGCCAAAATTAGCAACGTGGGGTAGCCATGTGATGTCAAGGTACGTAACCCTGTTCACGAGCTTAGCCAAAACAAATACTATAAATTTTTGAAATTGCTTAATAAGCAGCTTGTTTTGTACCATTTCTTGGGCTGCAACGGCTTATTAGCTATTTAAATACTCTTGAATTCTTGAATTTTTCTTTGGCAATAAGCTGCCTCTATAACAATTTTGTCATTTTCAACTTCGTCAGCTTTTTTCTGACGTATCATTTTCATGTTAATGCAACGCATTTTTTTTTCCTAACCACACATTTGGACGTAATTGGCCTCCCCATCCCCATGTTTTTTGTGAATGCAAAAACTTCTGATAACATCAGTCCAAGACTGAAGTGGCTAAAATGCCTTCTCAAATTATGTATTTTCTACACCTATCACGGTCCTAGTTTGAATTTCGATTTGTCATTTGAGACTGACCTCTCTGTTAATTAATTTTTGTATCCAACTTATGTGTAGTTTTTCATCGAACTAGACATGAACATGCCTCTATAGTAACGTTTTCTGAAAAGAAAACATTCACCAAAAGAATTGATTTTACAATACTCATCACACATGCACGTAGAACCAGCATATGTGAACTCCACGAGTGTGAAAGAAATGATTTTTATATATACACTTGCTATAATAAGATACCCCCTTATGCTATTCTCACAATAACGGATAGAAACCGAACCTTTGTTATAGTATAATAATGAAACAAGACAATTAACCTATTGGTTTTACACCAAAACACCTTAGGTCACCAACATTCTTGTTTTCTTCTTAACACAAACCAGAAACAAATATTAATTACATGATGCCATAACAAAAAATGGAGCAAAAACCAAAGAGTGGGAACTAATTAATATGATGTACAGATTCAGAGGTTAATTTACATTTCACCCAATAAGACTTGGACATGCACATATCAAATCAAGATTGAATCAAACCCAAATGATTATAGCCCCAGGATTTCTAAATTAGGCCGATTCGGCCCAAATGATAGCCCAAGGAAACGTAGAAGCATCTTTTGTGTTTGTTTCTTAGAATGGGCTGCATACAGCAGTGAAAGCCCCAAAAGTGTGAAACCCACCTATAAAAAGTGACCCACTTCATAGAATGAACGTAAGAGAATTACTGCTGTGAGCATGCCTTTGCATGTGAGAGAGAGAACCATGCATGTAAAAGCAAAATTGCATGTTTATAAATTCATTACAATCAGACATTTGCTCACTGAAGAGGAAAAACGATAAATGGTTACATTCAAACTCAAATAAGAATAACAAGTTAAATGGAAAGAGAAGTCTGAAAACAATCTAAGATCGTCACATTTGTGGTCTTCATAGAAAATGCTACAACACCAGCAATCCCATCCCATCCCAGGTCAATCCATTAAACAACATAAGCATCATATTACATGCAGAAGTTTTGAGAATCATAGATAATAGTTAAAGGTGGTTAGGAAACCACATTTAAATCCATTCAAGAAACACCAGTCCTACTCTAGAGTCTAAACGAACATAACAGTCTGAAGAAGGCACGATAGATTACCCAATATATACTAAGTACTAACCTAGCCCATCTAAACAATCTTCTACAAACTGAAACAAAGTCCACAGCACCATTACTAAAATGGGTCACAAACTAAACACAGTCCTAAAGTTAACAGACATTTCAAACCAGACACAAACAGCTTAATCTTTAGAGGTTTTGTTGATGAGGGACTTGTGAATGTGAGGGATCACTCCACCTCCAGCAATGGTTCCCTTGATCAGGGTGTCAAGCTCCTCATCTCCTCTAATAGCCAGCTGCAGATGCCTTGGTGTGATTCTCTTCACCTTCAGATCTTTGCTTGCATTTCCAGCCAGCTCAAGCACCTCTGCAGTCAGGTACTCAAGAATTGAAGCCAAGTAAACTGCAGCCGTTGCCCCAACTCTCCCATTAGCAGAAATCCTTGTTTTCAAGTGCCTGTGAATACGACCCACAGGAAACTACTCCCCCATGCAAAAACATGACATATAAGATAAACAAATTCAGAATCATAAACCAGGCAAAAAAACAGAAGACTAACAAGTGCTGTCACAAACATAATTCAATTACAACAATCAAAGCTTCAGTCCCAAAATTCAGTCGATTATGAATCTGCTACAAACCAGTTAATATCAACCACATGCATTACGAGGGCACACCAATGTTTATCTATAATAAATCTGTTAATTTATTATGGAAAAATACTTTTTGCATAATGGGTATGCAGCAAGTACCATATCAAGATGACAAGATGCAAGAACAAGATCATATGCGTTATATCATCTCAGCTACTCCTACAACTTGAGGTAAGTCTCAAAGACAACTTTTTGGCTAGCAATCATATTTTCCACCAAGCTGAATAATCATGAATGGGCTGAGAAAACTAGTACAAACAGCATCACAATCATAGTTCTCACCAACTTAACTGCAACCCAAACTATGTTCATATTGCTAACATTGAGGAGCCAGTACAAAGTTTTAAAGCATAATAATTGAAGCAGGAAAAAAATCATCATCACCTTCACTATGCCCAACAAAATCAATAATTAAGTACCTAAATTGGGTTTGGATTGCACTAAAAAGAAAAGCAAACACCCATCTGCATTTTTTTTTAAATCCTGTGCACCGTTCACAAAACTCACAAGTACGGATTTTAGCCAATTTTTCTTTAAAACTAAATACCAGGACACTATTTACACATTTAAAAATTATTTTGATATAGTATTTTTATTTTTCAGTTTTCAACAATAAACGGTATCCAAACAATCTCCTAGTCAATTATCACTATCAAAATAACTTTTAGTCACAGTAAGTTGAATTACCATTTCAATCCCATTAAACCAAACACAATTAACCATACTTCAAAAAAATAAGTACTATCATCAACCTCAGTTAATTGGGACCCAATTCCAAAAACAAGCATGTATTCAAAATTAAAAATTCTTTACACCAAAAAGACAAACACATAAGTTACTTTTGAGACTTTCATAATTCATTTTTATTAAAACACACTTGACAGCTCACCTACTCTCTTTACAAAAACCGACAAGTTTTTATGAATAATTAACAACTTTAGGTAACAAACGATATATTGTCACGTCATCGAACATTTTAAATTCATAAAATTAATATAAAGAGATTGCATATAAAAGTTATATAAAAAAAAAAAAAAATGGAAGTAGGGGGGTGTTTGGCAACCTGGATACCGGCACGGGAGGACTTGGAAACGGGCCTTTTCTTATCCTTCTCCTTCTCCTTGTCCTTGTTAGCTGCTGTTGTTTTGGCTGCCAAAAGCCCCTTTCCACCTTTTCCCGCCATTTCTCACCTATCCAAATTTCAAAACCCAAAACCCATATGATAAATTGAGATTAAAAATTCAAATTAATATAACCATATCAGAAACACATCAATATACAACCAAAATTATGACCAATACAGACACCAAAAACCAAATTACGAGTAAAGAACTATCAATTTTTCAATTTTTTTAGGTTAAAAATATAATTGGAGAGAAAATTGTGACCAGGAATTTGGGTAAAGAAAAACCCAGATCAGATCTGGTTTGTAACTTTTGGGGTAAAACAGATCCGGGTAAATTTTCTCGAACAAAAAGTAATTTTTTTACAACAATAACTGAAAAATTAAAACACACACATGAAGCATAATACACAAATTTAGGTTAATTGCTCAAAGAGAAGCTTTGCTTTTAAAACCCACAAACAAAATGAAAGGAGAAAAACAACTAAAAGTGATAAAAAGGTTTAAGAGAGAAACCTGAGAGCGTTTGAGAGAAGGAAGAGAAGGAGGGAACAGTGGAGAAGGGAAAGAAAATGAAATGAGAGGAAAGAAGTTGTGTGGGTTTTTAATTTTTAAGCCTTGAATTGAATTGAGGTCAGAGCAAAAATGGGCGGGTTTGTTTTGGGTGGGAAAATGAAAAGTGAAAAAAAACCCAATTTTTCGGATTTCAAATTACTTTTTTCCCACACTTTCTTTGTTTTAAGTTTTAACCCTTTGGACAGTCACGTGATTATAGAATAGAGTACAGAACTAGACTCGTGGGTCTGGGTCGTGGCCCAATAACTATGTATTTTTAAAAATCTTGGTTTAGGTCCGAGTCTCGAACTGGACCGGACCGTACAGTAGGTTCATTTTGGTTGCTTGAGGGTAGGGTGGGATGGGATGGTGGTCGTTGAGTATGTAGATGCAAGTTATAAATATATATGTTGTATAAATTCCTTAAAAAACCAAGCAGACTGGGTCTGTTTTGAGAGGGAGTGATCAATGGTGACAAGAAGATAATAATGATAGGGCCTTGTGCTGAATTTGCTTCAATTCTTGATGATTGCAACAATTCATGAACCAATCCCAGGCTTGAAGATGCTCCCTTGCTTTGAGGATGCAAATGCTTGTACGGATGTGTTAGTTATGAAAGAACTCGTCTTTAGTATGATTTTGATATTCTGGACACTCTGTCTATGGAGATTGCCCAGCTTTTGCTCAAGAACTTGTACATTACACCACTAAGGCATTAGAGAATGCATATATGGTTGAATCTGGACCCTACACGTGGAATGGTTGTAAGTATAGGAAGAGGAAGCATTGGCTAAAAGATCCTACTCTTGGTCCGTGCTAAAGACGTAACTACCTTGGGAAGGAAGTAAAATACGTACCTAACATAGTATTCAAGCACTCACAAAAAGGGAGATAGTGATTTTCTAAGATCATCAACTATGAGGACACTCCTTATTAGTTGAATGCATGTTGGACAATTTCAAAGACACGTGTATCAGTCACGGTACTCCTGATGTCCTTCTCAATTTCTAGGGGCTATTTTTCCAAGAAGTGGCAAAGTCACCTACCCACAAGCTCCAGTGCCACGTTAGCGCAATCTCTATCCTCTAGTCAGCAGATAATATCACAACTGTGAAAATGTCCAAAATAAGGAAATGATGACTTGACACCTTTGTACTCAACCATATTCCTCAGATTATAAGAGGAACATGCAGCTGTATTTTAGGGTAAGAGCCCAAGTAGATATTTGGAGAATAGAGTAGAAAGTTGATAAGATAGAAAGGTAGAAAACAATGTCTCTCTCTAAGGAAGAACACTCTTATTGTACAAGAGTGTCCTCTTTTCCTCACATAATACAAATCTGAGCAGAGCAAGAACATTCCATTTTTGCTCAAACCGTGGTTTTTCATCCATTTCCTAGAGTTTTCCACGTATATCTTGTGCCCCTTTTTACATTCTTACTATTATTTTCTTCTTCTCTAACGATCATTGTCGCTTAGAAGCTTTTTCATGTAGATATATTGTTAGATAACTTATTTTATTCATCTATATAAGTTCAAATCTAACTTGCATGTACAGAACTCTTCGAGGGTTATTTTGTATTAGACTCTGTTATAATTTAGCAACCTTGATTGTTGGTTAGTTTTTATTTGGTTATTAATCTCTGTTTAAAAAAATAATAATAATTATAAAAAAAAATTCACAACATATATTCCAATGTGTCATGTATGCCAAACACAATTTGACCAAACACAGAATTATGTATAATACTTCCGGTAGTATTAAAAGTTAAATATTTTGATAACCGTGTTAAAAGTTAAATATAAAAGTATTAATAGTACTCCTATGATATCCTATAGTTTGAGCTTGCGACTCCTATGAGAACAGCAAACAAAGTAGACGATAAAACTGTAATGTAGCTGCTGATTTTGATTTTTGCCATTTCATTCATGTTAAACGCAACTGTAATGTAATTGCTGATGCTCTCACCAAGAAGGCTAAAACTTTATCAGGCCTAGATGTTTGGCTTGAGGACGTGCCAGAGGACATAGCTCCTCTTCTGTTATTTGATGTTCCTTAATAAGAGTTTTCCTCCCTAGGCCTCATGGTCCGGATTCAAAAAAAAAAAACTTCTATTTACTTCTACTTCTACTATCTACTTTTTTTTTTCTTTTTTTTTTAAGACTTCTACTATCTACTAACTACATAAGAAGTGCAAATATGCTTATGTACAATTCTTTGATTTAGTCAAGCATTGTCTCTTTTGGGAGCGAAAAATGGTGTGTTTTTTGCAAGGAAAAGCAAAACTGTTTCTGCCTGCATGGGCATGGACATGGACATGGGCAGGGGAAAGGATTTTCATCAATTACATTCTTTACCTTTCTTTCCATAGATTTCCTCTCTCTCTCTCTCTCTCTCTCTCTCAAATCAAAATATTTCTTGACCTTTCTCTTATTTTCTTAATCTCTCTCTCTACGAAAAGAGCAGTATATCTTGCATTGCGGGAGCAATTTGAACCAGAGATTGACTTCACAAGCTTTCTCACCCCTTTTCTCTCTTGACTTGAAAAGCTTATCTGGTAACTATCATAATCATAATCATGGTTGTCAAAATCCCAATCTGGATCCTACGATCCTACAATTTTACGATCTCATCTGCTCAAAACGATCTGTATCTTTCAAAAATCTTTGCGATCGTTCAGGATCGATAGGATCGTACGATTCTGACGATTTCAAACGACTTTGGTTTCTTGTAACCTTCTTTAACTTGACAAAAGACTCAGTTGGATCTAAATGAAAAATGAAATCCCAATAAACCAAGTTTTTCCACTCTAATGTAGAGAGAGTGTCAGTTGGACCCAAATAAAAAAATATGCCAATAGAGTGTCACGTTTTGAAGTTTTTAGCCTCTTTAAATGATGCTTATAAATGGATATAGTGATGTATGGTAATTATATCAATGAATGTATAATTTATGTGATTATTTAACATAACAATGTGTATTTTTTGTTTTTTTCTCAAATAATGTAGGATCTTACGATCCGATCCTACGATTTATGATCCCGCCTACTTCATATGATCCTACGTAGGATCCCGATTTTGACAACCTTGATCGTAATCAATTTTTTCTTTGATTGTTTGATCATGTAGTCTGGTAGGTTGTGTTGGATTTTGATAATAATTGGTTTGCTTTTTTCTGTGTATGGTGATGATTTTTTTTTTTTTTTTTTTGTGGATAATACAACTTAGGGTTTGTTTGTGATCCGCTTATTTTGCTAAAATTGAAAACTTTTTACTGAAAGTATTGTAGATAAATAATGTAGGATCTTATGATCCACAATCCGATCATATGATCTACGATCCCGCCTACCTCACATGATCTTACATAGGATTTCGATTTTGACAACCTTGATCATAATCAATTTTTTCTCTGATTGTTTGATCATGTAGTCTGGTAGGTTATGTTGGATTTTGATAATAATTGGTTTGCTTTTTTATATGTATGGTGATGATTTTTTTGTGTGGATAATTCAACTTAGGGTTTGTTTGGAATCTGCTTATTTTACTGAAATTGAAAACTTTTTACTGAAAATATTGTTGATAAAGGTAAAAGTTAGCTGAAATAGTACAATGAGACTCATGAGTAATACCAAAAAGTGCAATAAGGCTTATAAATAATAGTAAAAATAAACTAAACAGTGAAATAAGTTGGTTTTTTAATCTGAGTCAAACGAACACTAACAGGAGAGTTCCACGTTTGACAAAATTCCATAAAGAACGTACACAATTTCCAAAACTATCTCTTAAATTTCATGGAGTCCTTGTTTATCCCTCAAATATCTCAGCCATGCTCTCTCCCTCGCTCTCTAAATTTCTTGGCAAAATTTCATGTCCAAATTCATCCATCACAGTTGCTCACGGCCGGTGTGGGCTTGTGAAATCAAGGTTTGCTCAAATTTTAACCTTAAATACCTGTTTTCACAACCCATTTAATATGATTATTTGCTCTGCGACATCATGGTGGTTTAATGAGTTGCATCAATTTGAAAGCATAATGGGTTTTCATGTTCCTTAACACCAACCTTATGTACTATAATTTTATTTATAAGACTGGATGGTGATTTCTTTGTTTTGCGCAACCTTGTTTCATTGGAGGATATGGTATCCTTTATGTTTATTATGGGCTGAATTTTTCTAATCATGCTCTTTGTTTAATATAGTTATGGTGGGTTGTTCGGTGTATTCAAGCTCCGACAATCCAATGCTCCGCTAAAAATTAAAAGGGACTGGATTTTTTGATTTTCACCTTCAAGAGGTAAAGCCCTGTATAATTGGGAAAGGTGGGTTAGCAATTTTCGACAAAAATGAAAACATTTCTTTAATTAAAAGTGGTATAAATCTTCCTAATCAACTAATCAAGAAGAGTATGTATGTGAGCATCAAGCATGGGTTATCAAATTTCTGAAGCAAAGAGTAACTTATTAATTTATCCAAGAGGACTTAGCAGTATCCTTATGCAGAAAATTTGTGGTTGGAAAAAATTTTATGAGACCAGTAATATTTTCTCATTCAGAATATAAGCCACCATCTCTAAAACCACCACTAGTCAATTTTTTCATGACTATTTATTGAGAGATTTATTGCATTATTGTCATCATAGATCAAAAGGAATCTTTAAAATATATGTTGGTTTCAATGTATATATATATATATATATATATATATATATATATATATTGGCCATTTTTCTGCAATAATACTGCACTATCAGTCATGTCTCAACTTAAGCTATTCATCTTGTAAGGACTAGAAAATAGAACTTCAAGCCACTACGTATGGTGGATCACAGCCCAATGAGCCCAAAATAATATCTTTGTAAGAGAATGAGTTTGACAAGAAAATGTCTCGGCAAATTAAGTCTAAGCCAGAGTTGATAGTACAAATATCAATAAGATCAAAAGCACAAATTGATGGAAATAAAGCTCCTCGGTCAAGTCCGAGGATGAGATGTTCTTATATTTAATTCAAGCTTATGTGAATACACTGTGTTCTCCTTTTTTTTCTCCCTTCTTAGATTACATGCCCCATTTTTCATGGTGACCACTTCCTTATATAGTCATTCACCCCCTCACCTCAGCCTTCCACTTGTTAATTTGGTAGAAAATCCCTTGAATGCTTGTCCCATCAGGACCTTCTGGAAGCTTTGTGGGTAGTTATGAGCTAAGATGCCACTATTTAGGTGTCATTTCTCCATAAATGCGGTCAGTTCATTTGATGCAATGCATTTAATGTAGTGGTGATAGCCTTCTTCCCGTATATTTCGTCTTTTATGGTTGACTGAGTTTCAGCTACTTTCCCTGAAGCTTATCCTTCCACAATGGTTACCTCTCTAAAGCCCTCCCGAGGTGGCTTGGCTCCTTGAAAATCAGAGCTGACCCGTTATTTTTTTCCTTCGTTCTCGGCCCATTGACCCAAGCCCAGCAATCCCTTTGACCATCCTCGGGCTTTTGCTCATCCACGGGCACGGCCCATAACCCAACATTCTTGGTCGGACTTCCTATCCCAATGATCTCTTTCAAAGATATTGTTTGTCAATGATATCCCAAGGACTCTGATTGTTCGCTTATGCCAAATAAGACCTCATTGGCAGTAATACCAATAAATTCATTGAAAAAATCTTTCGCAGCTACTTCAATACTTTTTTTGCAAATACATTTATTTACTCCTTATACCAAAGGATAATGCAGTTTTTTGCATCAGTGAATTTGTTGATTGCCTTTGATAGTGTGTGAGATAGCAACCACTCACAATGCAATCAAACTCAGGACCCCTCTTTCTCTATTACTTATTCATTCACAAACACACACATCTTGGTTTAGGCTTTTAAATACTTTATGGCCATCTAATTTATTTGATATTATGATTATTATCAAATGTCAATCTAACGATATGATTTATGGGAACATTGTGTAGTTACGTCTCTTTGAAAGACTTGTGTGCTTATAAATATATTATAATGTTGTCTTGTGCTACTCAAATCACTACACTGCCTTGCCTTCTATTATAATATGTGACTATGAAATTTGAAAATTCTCTTAACCTCTTTGCTACATGTATAGGTATTGTCCAGAACAATCTTTTGTTTGATTTTGTAAGGTTGAATTTAATCAACCACCTTGTTAGTTTTATTCTGTACCAATTTGATTGTAATTCAGCACTTAGAAATCCTGTATTTAGGTGGGAATCATGTAAGGATAGTGTGCGAGAGAGAGTGTGAAGAAATGCTCAAGACTGTGCACTAAAGTATGGACTTGCAACTAGATCTCGTGGGTGGCTCGCGACTAGCAAGCCGCCAGAGGATGCACACGAGTGAAGCATGCAGAGAAGCTGAACCGTCATACCAGTTGTAGTACTACAGGACAAAAAGTCCAGACTGGCCATTCAGTTAGCTTGTAGCTTGAACTCATGACTCAATCAAGTCGCCAGCTAGCTCTGTTTTGGAAAAACTAACTCTTCGCATTCTATTCTCACACCAGTATAAATATCCCTTATACCCACGAAATGTTGAGAGCTTCCAAAGAGAATTTTGAGAAAGAAACCCTAGAGAAAAACAAGATTAACTCATCCACAATCTTTATCTTTTGATTCTCCAAATTCCTCTACTCTCACCCTCTCCATTGTTACATCCTTGAGAGATACATTGGCCAAAATCCTTTTCACACCATACCCATATCCGTGAGAAGGTTATTTGGTTTTTGGGAAGCAGTTAGGAAGGGACCAATTGATATTGGTTGATGCTATGAGTTATAGCGGAATCCGGTAAGCTAAAAAAGACAAAGGTTCGGCGTAACCTCGTTGGAACAAAAAGCTTGGAGAGTTTAGGTACACTGAGTAGATTAGGCTTGGAGGGTCTTCTGTTGTTCATGTATCCCAACTTCATTTTTTAGTGGATTATTGACCGCTTGGAGGGCGGCTGAGAGGTTTTACACCGAGGACTTCCGTTTGCTCTTCGATAACACATCGCTGTGTTGTCTTTGTGTTTGCATCTCTCTTCCTTTTATCTTTGCCATTTAATTAATGCTATGGTTGTGATTATTTATGGTTTAGATTGTTTTATCAATTTTGTATTAGCTTATGATCATGTTCCGCACATTTATTATTTGATAATAAACTTGAATTGGTAACTTGTAATTTGAAGGTCTAAACGTTCAAGGTGTTTTACACACTATTTGAACTTTCAGATTTAGACAAGCTCATTCATGAAAAGATATTGTTATATCTAATTGGGCATATTGTGGTTTGTAGCAGGACAGACCCAAGATTTTAAGTTAAGGGCTGACGTTAAGCAAAAATAAATAAATAAATAAAAATCCATATAGTAATAACAAATTATCAATCAAGATAAATACACAATATTATTGTTTCTTAATATATTATATTAAAATGCAATCATCTACCAATAAATATAAAAGTCACAATTTTCATAGCTGAAAATGCTTGAGAAGTAATAAACATGAGGTAGTGACATGTTGGTAATTTAGGGGAAAGAAAATGATTTTTTATTTTTTTTGAAAAGACGGTGGAAGGAAAATGATTGATAAAAAAATTTGAACAATTTAAAAATTCGATTATGTGAGAAAATTAAGAGACGGTGAGCAACGTAATGCACTGGGCGTCACCAATTAGCCTGGTCTGGTCATAGCTGGCCGGCTCATGACTCTCTCTCTCTCTTGATTGTTTCCTTTCTCTTTATTTCTTTTGGAATTTTAGTTGTTATTAATATGGCTAAATTTTTGTTTAGGTTGGTTTTTTCTTTTTGTGTGTGTATATGACTGTTGTTGTTTAGACTGAGTTGTGATATTGTTTGGGTTAGATTTGGATTTTGGTGATGTTTAAGCTGAGTTTTAATTTTAATTTTGTGGAGGGGGGCAAGCTTTTGAATCGGAGGAGGAATAGGATAGGACTATAGTGTTGGGCATTACGCAATTATATTATCTTCAAATAACTTCTTTTATTTTATTTTATTTTTGTCTAAATTTGGCTTAATTTATTTGTTATAAAACCAATCAAGCAATTGTAAAATTATTAATTTTAGATAAAAAATTATTTTGCATAGGCGATGATTGTACTTGTCTATTTACTAAGTGTATTCGGATTTCCTCTCCCTCTCCTATATAAATTGCATTCAGCACTCTTATTCCAACACAAACGGAAGTAAAGTTTAGTAGTATATTTTCTTTATTTCTTTCATATATTTCTTTCTTGCATTGTTGGGAGAATTAATAACGATGTTCGAGGAGAGCGAAATCCCTGGCTGCTTATGGTCTTATTTTCCCAACTTCTATCAAAGTGAGTTTGCGTTGAATTTTTCTGCTGTACAAGCTATCAATTCCGAGGATGATGTTGTTGTTACCGGAACCAATGATTCTGTAGCACAACCTATTGATTCCGAGAACGAGGAGGAGGAGGACGTTTCCAACTTCGAGCTTCGAAGTGACTCGTATTTGATATATATGAATGAACTGTTATCACCTTTGGATTCTGGTTTGGAACATGAGATTACTAAGTGAAAGGCACCAATGTGCGCTGCTGTCGAATCCTCCAAAGTTGCTAGCTGTAGCGATTCCGACTCGGCTCTTTCTCTTCCAAGTATGGTACTTTCTAGAAGCGAGTTGGATCTTCACAACCCGTTCATGGTCTCCCAAATTGTTGATTCCAATGTTGAAGCTTCCTCTTCCATATCAAACGACTTGGTTCCTTTTCCATTGAATTATGCATCATCCTTCTCGGTTCCTCTACCGATGCCTCCTCCTCCTACTGTTGCTGTTGATTTTGTTAGTTAGCGCACTTATTACAAGAGCAAGCCGAACCTCGCTTGCGCTGCACTCAATCAAGTTAATCAACAATTCAATATAATGAACAATACTCAATTTCAGCCTCCAATTGCTAATGTTAATAGTATTACTTCTTATCATAATTTTGCAGATGAGTTTGTTCCTCTACAATTGAATTCTGCAGTGACTGGTGTGGTGTCATCGGTGGGATAACCTTTTTCAATTCCTCTACCCATGGCTACTCCTCCTATTGCTGTTATTGATTTCAATAATAAGTGTGCTTATTACAAAAGCAAACCGGACCTCGCTTGTGTTTCACTCAATCAAGTTAATCAACAATTCCATGTAGTAAACAATACTCAATCGCAACCTCCAATTGCTAATACTAATGGTATTACTTCTTTATCATAAATTTGCCTTTAAAGAGTTTATTTTGTATTTTTATTTGTATGTACTGCTTACAGAATTTCAACAATGCTATTATTTATATCACTCTCTGTCACGATTGAATTCTCATTAAAAGAATTTTTTTTTTGGTTTTTGTACATTGGTCAGTTGTGTATTAGCTTGAATTTTATTGCTTTTTGTTTTGTATTGTTTAGGTCTCTTTTTAATTATAACTTGGAACTAGCCTTGTTTCTTCTAATGAATAAATCTTTTTGATTTATCAAATTAATAAATAAATAAAACAATTCTATTATATCTAAAATATATTAATATATGTTTATTTGCTTTGAGAATTGAGGCTTTTTTTTTTTTCGATTTAGCATGTTATGTTGAACAATTATTTGATGATTGAATAGTAACAACATCAATTTGTGTTGTGGTTATGGGCTTCTGCAATTAGTTGCCTCTACATCACTTGCTGAATTTGCTCTTTTGACCGTGTACAATTCTTCAATTTATGGCAAAGATCACTAAAAATTCTAATGAGGCAAAGCGTCAAAGGAGGTTGGTAACAAGAAATTTTATGTTTTTTCAAATATTGTACAATGCTTCTCAATTTTATATATATTTAAAATGGACTGCATACCAATTTGATTATTTTCCATATTAGAAAGCAAGCAAATTTAGAATCAATTAGACAGTCTAGAAGAAGAGGACAAGACGTGATGAAAAACACTAAAGATGAGGTAATTCTTTATGTTTGTTGTTAACGCTAAACACTCTCACCAACAATATCCTTATACGAATGATAATTTAAGTTTTCATGGTTTTATATACATTGAGCATCTTAAGAAGATAGACTCAAAATTATCACTAGCTCGCTTGGAGCGTAAAGAAAACTGTGACACATCTCATTATTGGAATAGAGTTGCAATAATTGATCGTGTGACAATTATTGCACAGGTAAGTTTGAGAATCAAATCATGGAAGTGCAAGGGTGTAAAATTTCTTTCACTTTCTTTCTTTCTTCCCTTTGTAGTTTTTGCATTCGTATAGAATATGTTGTTTATATATCATATGGATTTTTTCAGGCCTATACGTCTGAGGAACAACTTATGAGAGTGACAGGGTTCCACCCACCAGATGACCCAGTTTTTCAATCTATTGCTGAAAATGCTAGTCTGAATTTGTCGGATGTTAGAAGCTCGATACATGCTCCTACATATCTCACTCCACCAATTCCACCATACCTTAACCAACTAGTTTCTACTTTTTCCAATACTCCACATCCCCAACAACAACAAGTGCAAAATCAAAATTTTCTGAATACTGGTTTGCATGGGATCATGCCTAGTTGGGACAATAACCGATAGAAAAAGTATTAGTTCAAAATTATTGATATTGATACAACATCTTTCTAATTATTATTATGATTTAGTGAAATCACTATTGGTTGATTTGGACGGAAGTACTCATAGTGTAGGATTTGGATTTCAATTTCTAGTTGAAATGACTTGAATGATATGTTAAATTTGCCTTTTCTATTGATGAAATTTATGAATGGCTGAGTTTTATTAATTTTTTGAGTTGAAATTATTATGTGGGATATCACTTGTGTTTTTGTTGGAGCAACATACCTAAAGTTCAAATCTTCTGTTATTAAATTTATATCAAGCAAAATATAGTAGCAATTGTTCTCTGGATCTCTTGATCTTAGATTTTGAAGCCCAAATGCAACCTTGGTGAAGACACTTTATATGTTCTCAGTGTTGAAGTTTATTGCCTTGTATATGTATTGTCATTCCATTCCTTTTTCTCTATCTTGTACTTTCTTGTAGAACTTCTCTAGCTTCTATATACTTCTCCATGAAAAAAATGCATTATGACAAATATTTGTTTCAATGATTGAAAATTTTGGAAAATATTTTGTTTTATGAACTCGGTAGATTAGGTGGTGATTGTTATTTGTAAGATGTCACCCTTGTTTGGCTAGCAGGCTTGGAGTAATAGGTTGAAAGCTTTCAAATCTTTGAAGCCTATTCCGCCTTTGCATTTTCTTTGCACACTTTGTCCCCTCTAACCTAATGAATTGAATTTTCCTTTTGAACCTGTCTCCACTAAAATTTCCTTATCATGGAGATTTAAGTGAGATTCATCACGTAAAGACTCATGCAATTTAAAATTCTTTCTTTTTTTTTTTTTTTTTTTTTTGTGCTTAAACCCACACACTAACACAAGTATATTTCACTCATATTTAGCAAGACACAACCACCTTTGTTCTTCTACGGCTATTTCTTTTATGACACCAATAACTAGCTTCTTTTAACTAAATGAGAACAACCCTGAAACCAATTATTTTCTCTACTTTTCTTCTTTGAGATTTGCTACCCCAATTAAAATATCCACTCCAATGGCTAATATCAGCATTGTCCCTACCGTTGGGCTCTCTAAGAGTTTTATAGATTGAAAAAACAAGGCAAAGTAAGCAAGTATATTTCATTTTGATTTCAAATCCACACCTTTCACTTTCTATTTTGGGTACTTTGATGTTGGACTACTGGTATATTTGTTGTTGTGCATCTTATCATTATGGATTTCCTGTTTTCTTATCATATGCCATTATGATCTTGTTTGATATGGTAAAGGAGCATGAGTTAATATTTTCAAATTTGGTTTACTATTTTATGTAATTGCTCCACTGTTGAGTGAGATAAGTCTTGGAGATTTGGTTGTTTTTTGAAGGGTTGTTCTAAGTGGTTTAATCTGTTCAATTGGTCGATGACTCTAGTGGATTTTAGTTAATGGTGTGTGTTTGAAAGTGGTAAAAAAAGATGTATCATAGAAGAGCCAGTTGAACTACATAGTGTCTTGGGGAGTTGAAAATTCAAATTTATAGGGTAATGCTACCAACTTAATCTCTTTAGCAAATTTTCCATACTTCTCCTATGAATATCTATGTATCATTGTGGAGCCTTCAATTGAAAAATATGCTATAAGTTTGTAATTGTCCATGACTAGGCATAGAACACAGTTGGAATGCATATGTCTGGGTTAGTTATCCACTTTTAAGTAAAATTATTATCCATTTTCCATGAACTGGGATCTTGTATGGTTCTATTAGCAGTTTTTGGTGGTAATTTATTGTTTTAGGTCTCAAGTTGTGATCTTGTTGTTGGCCAATGACCTCTAACTCAAATGGTAGCTCCTCCCCTCATAAAATGCAATGGGTGAGTGATTTCATACTTTCAAGAGCACAAATTAAATAACCAATAAAATAAAAAGATAGCGTATGAGGTTGCAGGCTTGCAACTGTATTTCATTTTGGGTATTGATGTGAACTTGTTACTTGGCCATTGCTTTGCCAACTTTACGAAACATTATTCAAGTTCCATGCCATCTTCTAAAGCATAGCTTTCTAAATTATCTCATGTAATTGCTAAGGTCCTATACTGCATATTTTGTCATCTTCCTAAATTGTGAAATCAGATGTACTCATTTCACTGAATCATTAAAATAATAATTTCAATTACATATCATTTGGGATCAAGTGTTAGCAGTTGTTAAACATGCAAGATTCTCTATCAAGTATTGTTTCTTTAACAAGCATGCTTGTGTAAATCCATACACAACAGCTGGTGATTCTAACCTTACAACCACAGTAGAAGCATTGAAGGTTCTTGACTCCCATGGATTAGACATATTTGAGCTGGGTACGCCACACTCTAATCCTTTGGTGGATGCTCCAATTATCCAAGTATTATAATTGTCTTTTATGTTTTTTAAAATTAATGTGTGCACTTCTTTTAATGATGTGTCTTTTTGTTCAAGTTGCATCTACATGTCTTGGCAAGAGGGACCAATTACAATGCAATTATATCTATGATGAAGGTAGGGCCATTATACAATACTATGCCATTTTTTGCCACCATCAGATCAATATACAAAAAAGGCTCTATTATTTTATTGTACTCTTTCTTCATCTGTTTTATGTTAGGCAAAACATCCACTATCAAGTCTTTGTGAGATGTTCATAAAGAAAAGTAATTTGACTTACGCCATACCACCTTTGTTATTAGTGAAAACTCAATTGCAGAAGTGGATTGAAATTTTTTTTGATAAGTTAACTGTTGATTCTTTTGAATGCTAGGTAAACTCTTCTTTGAGAAATTGAAGTGGTTTGTCTACTTAATCTCTTCTCGGTATCCAATATATATCTCTTATGATAACCTTTGAATGAGTTTTAAGTCCCAACCAAAGAGAAAAAAAGGAGTTTCAAGTCATTAATATAAACCACAAACAATAACTATCATAGCAATTGGTGGATTGGAATCAGTAATATGCCCCTGAATGGTGTCTATATTAGGAAGCAAACATGTCTGAAAATTATACTATAAGTTTGCTATTGGTTTTTTCATCCAAACTTAAATTATTATAGTTTAAGGTTTGGATTTCACGATTAAAAAAAAAAAAAAAAAAAGTTTGGATTTTCACTATTTTGGACCAAATTATCATAACAAAATGTGGTTGCATATGATAATTGTTCCATAATGAATGATTTTAGAAATAGAATCATTAATTAATCTGAAACCCATCTATATACCATCGTGAAAGGAAAACATTGTGCTTCTTACTTTTTTATTGCAATCAGTGACAATGAGTACAAACGCATCAAGGATTGATTCTTGTACTGCCATCATCATCGAATGAAAATTGAAAAGAAAGTAGCAACTAGAAAAAGGTGTCCCCTTAAGGTATGTTCAAGAAAAATTAATAAATAGTGAAAAGCAAAGCTGAGGAGGAAACATAGGGATTGTGTTTCCGTGGGTCACACTCACATCCAAAAGGTGAACTGTGAATCTGTAATGTTGCATTTGAGTTTGCACAAGCGATGACAATGTGGGGGAAGAAAGTGGGAAATCAATGGGCCTAGGTAGCCCATTGAAACATTATGACCTCCATCTCCATTCCCCAGTTGGCAGAACAAAATTTTCTTTGTATAATCATTAATGCATATCATGTCATTAAAATTACAAGGGAATCATTATTTTAAATTACCACGCTGTGAGTTTAATGAATTTTCCTCCAAACTTATTTAGAATTTAACTTTTTCTTTGTAAGACTGCTTTATAACCTTATTTTAATTTATGTATTATAGAAATTGTAACCTAAGAGAGGATTACTTTTCTTTTTGTAGCTTGTAAATATTATTGGAAAGAAAGAATTAGTACCATTCTAGCATTATTAAAGTTTAGCTCAATTGGAAAAATCTCTTAACTTTTAAAAAAATCATCATGAAGCATAAACCTGTAGATTGAAATTCTATTATATTTATAAAAATAAAAATAAAAAACTAATTTGTGGATATCCAAAACAAATTGCTCCTCCTTGTAAAACATTCGTTTTCACAAGCCATCAGTTAAACAGGTTCTTAATAAATAATAAATAAAAGAGACATATAGCATACATCTATCCAAGACGTCTTCTTTATACCTTCAAGTTAGGGGGGGGGGGGGGGGAATTTAGATCCAAGAAACAACTGGGAAATGTCATTTGCTACTTAATACTTCTTTTGTAAATAAATAGGGTCGGCCCAACACCTAGGCCTAAGGCCTCCATTACAAAAAGCACCATCCCCTTTGTAAAAATTCTCCATCCTCCATTATAAAAATACCCTAATTTTATGATAATAGTTGTTTTAATAAGAGGATAAATTTATTGATAATAATTCGATTGCTAATTTTGATTCCTAAAAGCAATGAAAAGCCTCCTTATATTATTACATATTGTAAACAAATATGGTGTACTTACAACCCAAAACAAACAAACCAAAAAAAAAAAAAAAAGAAGAAGAAAGAAAGAAGAAGCTAATTTCAAGAGGCTGCACCAATTTGTGACTACAAATTACATGTTATTCGTTTCTCAAAAAAAAAAAAAAAAACATATTATTCAATAAGGTTACCCTTGCACAACTCTTAAGTCTTACCCCCACCTTTAGGCCTCCACCAAAAGTTACAAGGTAAAAGAATCTTGAAATAAACAAATAAAGTGAGATAACTTTTATCCTTTCCAAAAACACATAGAAGAAAAAGATTATTTAAAAAAAGGGGAGAGTGAATAAAAAGAAGAGCCCTATGGCATTTTAGCATAGTAACAATATCCGGTGAGAAAAAACTTTTGTTGGAATATTTCTTATCTACTTGTTGTAGACTTTTAGGTAAAAAAGTAACTATCAAAAAAATAAAGATAAAAAAGTAAATAAACCTGTCGGTGGGAACGAGGACATTAACATCTTTATTTATTTTATTTTATAATAAACTAATCATAACAACTACTAATTCACCGTGAAGTAAAATTAATTTTGACAAAGTTAGTCTAAAATATGGGACACACTAGGCTCACATAACTTTGTTGATTAATAGTTACAAACGCGTGAATCATTCTTGTATTGCCAAAAGATAAACGATAATAATAATTTTTTATTAAAAAAAAAAAAAAGTTAGATAAAGAGAAGAAAAAGGAAATACAAAGGTGGTTTCTCACATTGGAGTGCTAAAAAACTAGGTAAAGCAAAGCAATAGGAAAGAAAGAAAAGAGGAAATGAACGGATTGTGTAGTATGGGTCACACTCCAAATGAGATTTTTCTTTGAAATTGCTATGATGTTACATTGAAATTGCTATGATGTTACATTGAAATGAGGTTTATCTTTGAAATTGCTATGATGTTACAGCTTGAGTGAGAAAGAGCTTTATGATGACTAGGGCAATCAAATGGGCCTAACCTTGTTTCTAGTCCCTGTTAACGAGCAAAATCTACTTTTATTTTCTCTCACGAAGTCAAAAAGTTAATTACTTTTGTGGGTTGGTAAACCCCATATTCATCTTTTGTTTTCTTTTTCTTTTTCTTTCTCTTAAGACTTTATCTTACTTTTGTTTTTAAATTAAGTAGTGCATATCTTTAATATGATATTATGCATAGTAGATTCTCAAAAAAAAAAAGATATTATGCATAGTAAGAAGATAAATACCATTTTTAATTATGACAACTAGTGAATTCTTTTTGGTTAAATATTCTGCAATCATGTAGGTTGCTAGTACCCTGATTTTGAATTTCTTAACATTTTTTTTAATAATTAAGAACAGAAATACTGTCTTGATTACATCAACTATTGAAATTTTATGAGTTAAAAAAAAAAAAAATGTAGGGTATAAGGTATCCTCTTTCTCTTGAAATTGTTGGCGCTCTAGGTGAAATTGAAGTTAGCTTATGACTAAAGCTATAAGAGAGAGTGTTCAACCCCTCTTTTAGACCCTTCAAGTATTGGTTCTTCAATAAATTAAAAAGCTATTATAGTTAGTCCGTAAAGACGATTGATCACCATCTCCGTCCCATCTATTTATTATTATTTTTTCTCGTCTTCTTTGGTACATGGTAGTATGGTACTAATAAATAAAAAATACAATAATACCCACAGGTTCCATTATTTTCAGCCAACAGGGTCGCAAAAACCAGGGCTTCAAATGGATAGGTTTAGAGATTATATTTTAATTTATCTTAAAGGAGAGAGATATTGGAGAAGGACATTCCTGATGAATTGTTGACAGAAAATTCCACACTATGAAATAGCATACAAAATGGGAGACAGATTAAAGTGAAATTCTATCTAGACATTTTCCTCGTATAACCAATGGTATCATGTAAAACTGTCATTTCTTTTCTCTGTCTACACAAGATTAATTACATATATCCAGTAATCATAATTTTGTTAGTGTGGAAATTAAGGACTTGACTGAAACATGTTTTAGAAAACTATTCTAAAAAACTACTAGTATTTCCTATTTCCTCAATAACTGACTATACTATACACTATAAATCAAAGACATTGAATTAATCCGAAAAATAATATATATCAAATGAGTCTATTTTGGTAATCATAATCATATTACTCCCGAATCCATGCATGTTTGGTATTTTTTTTTTTTAATTTATTGTGTTTAAGGTTAAGTTATAAGATTCTTGCCTATTGTTTTATTTAGTTTATTTGCTTTTGTTTTTCATAAATTTACTCTCTCTTTTTTTTTTTTTGGTATCCGATTCAATCAAATGATACGAACCAACAAAGTTTATTTTAAATTAAAAAGCACCCATAACCATAAGTACCGCTGTGGATGATATCATAACTAATCTTTCCTACGAAACTAGGGTGTATTGATGAACATAGTAAGGCCTTGATGATCTAAATTAGCACCTAAGTATTCATCAAAAAAAATTAGCACCTAACTTTTTCTGGGCCATCTTTTCAATGACTAGGCCAGTAGGCGTGGACTACATGATATATCTACCCAAAGGGTGTGAGAAGGTTATTTACCCAAAAAAGAAAAAAAAAAAGAAAAGAAAAAAAAAAACCCCACAAAATTTAAAGGAAGGCTAAGAAATTTTTAATTGAAAACGAAAGGCTAAGAACATCCAATAGGATTCTAGTTCCCAAAATTATTTTGTTGTTCCAACTTAAATTTTGATTAGGCTATATATGATTATGTTTAAGTTTGGTTAGTTTATTTTATTATTGAGCTCAAAATGATCAAGACTTTTTTTTTGGTTCAAGTTTGAGTCATTAATTTCCTACAATGACCTTGGGTTTGTTCATTAGCTTTGTGCAATTGGTTAAATTAATTAATTTGAAAAATATTCACTTAAAAAATCCATATTAGTATTAGTGCATATTAGCCATCAAAAGGTAAGGTATTCACAAAAAAAATACTAATTAATTCATTTTCATTTCAATAGTACTCAATTTATGGCACAAGATTTGACACTTCATCTAACAATTTTATTTCCAACCAAAAAAAAAGGGAGACTAAAATTTATTTGACACATTCGGCCCACAAAATCAGTCTTTTATCCATCTCAATTGTATTGACTTGACTTAGATTTGCCTTTTTTATTTCTTTTTAAAGTCTTTCATTTGTATCCTAGAAGAATAGGGTGATTGGAAAGGTGGGTGCATATGTAGAATCTTTTAAAAGAAAATTATGTTGATGGGCCTACATATCTTTAATCCAGCAAAAGCTGAGTGGCAAGCCCACATGGAAATCATATGTGAATGGGGTAGCATATTGGTTTCTTGGGCAATTGGCATTTGTTATGTGAGGCCCACATGAGTGACGTTAGCATAAGGACAGGTAGATGGGCCCAGTGATAGTACAAATTGTTATTCTGTCAGAGCTCACCAAAAAAAGAACCAGGCCCAATGAAGAATTATTCGTCTAGTGTGTGGATGCTCACACCATGACCTCACTAGGTCCATAGGTTTTATTTTTATGAACAAAGTTTCTCTCCAAACTAGTTTGGAGAGAAATCCTACAAACTCATCATATATCTTTGTATTAAATGTGAATTTTGAAAATCTAACCGTTGAGTTTCATGTTCCTTATGTTTTTAACATACATATCAAATTTCATTCAAATCGGATGTTATTTACTATTTGATCAACTAACTTATTTTTTATATGCAACTTTAGAATACAAAAAATTGATATTATAACATTTATTTGATGACATAGCAATTGATCTTTGATTTTCTTGAAATTTTGTAAGCATTAAGGATGTAATAAGAACATACAATCTAACGGTTAGATTTTCAAAATTCACATTCAATACAAAGATATATGATGAGTTTGTAGGGTTTCTCTCCAAACTAGTTTGGAGAGAAACTTTGTTCTATTTTTATTACTATTTTTTTGAGAATAAGGGTAAGCAGTGGCAATTACTCAATTTAGAAAATAAAATAAAATCAAACTGCAATTCTACACATAATATAGAGGTGATTGAGTGTCAATCAAAAAGCATATGCAAAAACTTGGAGTAAATACTAAATAGCACAGCTCTATTCTAACACATTAATTTTGTTTATTACTCACGAATAATGATCAAATTCCTGCAGTAACAGTATTTACAGATATCTAGTAATATAGTATTATGATACTTTCAGATTTGTATTGAACACGTAAGAGTAAAATTTTTCCCCTAAAAATGAAATCATTGGAGATTCTTTTGTCTTTTTAATTAGTAAAATTGATTATCATATGAGTCTAAACTTGTGGCCGATGGTAAATAACATAAAAGAGACACCAAGTGAGGCCAAAAGAAGACATAGGCAGATGTATTATCAACGATTTAACAATCAACATGACAACATGAATACAATTTGTACTCTTTTAATTATGCCACATCAATTATATCTATCATTATTTTAGAGAGTACTATTTAATGTTGTTATCTTCGTAAACTACAATGTGGATGTCACATTTCCTGTCATATTTAATCTATATGCCAAATAGGGAAAGAAAAATACAATCTTATGTTTTACGTCTCCCTTAATTTGCATTACTTCTTTTTTTTTTTTTTTTTTAGAAACTTAATTTGCACCACTTGCCTATAATTTATAACTGTGTTTGTTTCAATGAACTAGTAAAAAAATAACATTTTAAACCCTAATTAAGGGATGTAATGGTTAAACAATGTAATTTCCTATAATTTTAAAAGTAACAGATTAAAAATCAACTTTTATTAAACCTCAAACACAGTATAATTTCAATTTACTGAGTTGAAATTTAATTTGTTATTATTTAAAACATTAAGGTTTAATTTCTTAATTTTTAAAATCTCAGGTTTAAGTTTATTATACCCCATAAATTATATATACGTTTTAAAACATGAATTCAAAAAAAAAAAAAAAAAATGAAAGAAGCTTTCTTGTGATAATTACAAGCAAAAATCTGAACTTTTAATTTTTTTTGGCTGCAAGCAAAAATCGGAGCTAAGAGGAGGCGTTTGAAATTGAAACTAGCATTTCTAGGAAATATGAAACCTCCATTTCTCATCATCAAAATTGGTCCTTCTAATGCTTTGTTATTTTTCTCAGTCACAAAAGAAGCACATCATGACAAACTCAAAGCATCTGAGCCTTAAAAAAAGGGTAATAGCCCATGTCCCAAGCTTTAAAAGGGACATTTTGTAAAAGAAAATTCAATTATTACAGATAGTCGTGCTTAAAGAAAACTAGTTAGAGGAAGGTGTGTAGGAAAATTGGTAAATGTTGAAAATTGTATTGAACTATCAAGACAAGTTCCTAAATTTCACACACCTCTCACATCGAATAGAAAAGAAAAACAACTACTATGGTATACTTCTCCATCAATCTTGTCCTCACCAAATGGCTAAATGGCTCCAAACAAAGAGGCGAAACTTGACAATTAGAAAGAAGTTATAAGGGTGTTGAACTTTTTATTTATTTCTCAATTATTTATAGGTTCTAGGCTCTAATAAGGAGCACCATAACCTGAATATCCTCTTTTACATTGCTGTCGGTCCAAACCTAAAATAGATAAATCTATAGAAAACTAAATAAGGCGGGTAGAAACGTAAAGCCATAAATAAGCATCCAATATTGTTGTTAAATAGATGCACGATGCTGATTTTTAAAGCAAAAGGTTATTGAATAACTTAAGTCACCATTCTCTCTTTTCTCCACCAAAAAAAAAAAAAAAAAACTTTAAGTCTTTATCTCTTTTAATGAATAATTGAATACAAGTGTCATTTTATTTTATTGTTAGGTAAACCATATTCAAAGTTTTTTTTTTTTTTTTTTTTTTTTAAAAAAATTTATTATTATTTTTTTTTTTATGGTAGGCTTCTTTGCAATTGTAAGGTAAGGTAAATCATCATTCCAAGATTTTTCCTTTTCATGTTAGGTTTTTCTTTTTGATGAGGATGGGGTCCATTTCTTATTAGGCATCTTACCATCATATTTTTGGGCATATTGAACATTTTCTTTGGTCATCATACTACATATTCAATCTTACCATTGAATCTATTTTCCATTGACAGGAATGCTAACCGGTAAGACAAGGAAGCTCCTTATTATGACTTACGACCAAATTTACGGCCACATGGTAGCTTGACAATAACAATATTAAAACCTTGTAAAAAAATGTTTCTTAAAAAAAAAAAAAAAAAACTTGTAGAAAATTGCAAAGTGTGAAGTTGTGAATTAGACATACTATTGTAACCATAAACACAAATTTGTATACAAATTACAAGAAATAGTTTTCTAAAAAAAAAAAAAAAAAAAAGGGAGTTGTTTCTCTCTTGGGTTACTTCCCACAAAGGTTTGATATTTCACTTGATAAGACTAAGTTGAAACCTAACTCGAACAAAATTTAGCTCCAAACTAAAAGCTTGTTTGGATGGATTGGGAGTAGGAGAGAGTAGAGTAAAGGGAGGGAGAGTAAATTAAATTACCTTATTTGAATGTTTTTTAAGTGAGGATGAGGAGGGATTTGGAGGGATTCTAACTACTTCTAACTTCACATTTTTAATTCCTCCAAATTTGAAAGATTTGAAGGGAGAGTAGAGCATAGAAATACTTGACCAAATAAATTACCAAATTTACCATTACCATATTAACAAAACTACAAACTATAAAAAGACTAATTATTCCCCTCCTTCTTACTTAATTTTAAAAACATCCAAATAAGGTGGAGGATAACCATTCCCCTCCCCTCTACTCTCCACTACTCTCCTCTCCTCTACTCTCCTCTACCTCCAAACTTCCAAATATAGCATAAGTTTGAGTTATCTTTTCCAAACTATTACATAGTGATTTATAAGACTATTCATGTGTATTTTTTAAGAAAGTTACATGACTAGTTCAAAAAGTCATATAACTAAAATTACATATATATGCTCTCTTTAATTGCTATATAGTGGGTTAGAGAAAGATAACCTCAAATCAATTTAGAGTTAAACTTTTTCCTTTGTAACCCCTCATCCAAGTAGGAGTATCCTTCCCTATTTAAGATTTTGTTTTTAAGTGTATGATGTTATTTTTTTAGAGGTAGTTAAATAGTAAAAAGACTTGATTTACCAAACCAATAAGAGCATTTTAGATATAAAACTTATTTTGATGGCTCTTTGGGTTATTGGCTCATTAAAATGAGACATGACTTCCCATAAAAAATAAAAATAAATAATAATTGTAGGGATATTAGGCCTAGGGGCCTAGTCCAAGGACACCTCATAAATTCGAGGATGGATAAACACGTGATAGAGGTCAGTACTAATAAATAGAGGAAGGGATTTAGGCGATATGTTTCAAGGAAGTGATCCGAGGATGAATGCTTCCTCAACTAGGCAAAGCCGAGATCAGAAGATGCGATCTGACATCAAGAGTAATGTTCCAGACAATTCCACTGATGAGGATAAGTATCGAGAAGGAACAAGACAAAGGGAGGCCATGAAATATCTAAAGGGAAAGCTGCTACCACCATTGCATTAAATACTCTGCAGCTAACTCTTTGACCGCATTAATGAAGAAGTGATACCTAAACAGTATCTTTTAGCCTTACAGCTACTCCTTAAAGACTTTAAAAATGTATTGATGGGACAATGATCAACACCAGCAATCTAGTCTACACATGGAGGGTAGAGATGAAGGAGGAGGATAGTATAAAATAGAAAGAAGACTCTATGGGAAAGGGATCGAGAAATTGAGAGAAAAATATTGTAGCAATCAAGAGTGGAACTTGTGATCAAACATGAAAATCAATACATAAGAACTGATCTCCTCAGACTATGCCAATGACGATTTTCTTTAGATTAAATCAGTCTATCTTCTTTTTCTTGTCATCTATATCCACTTTGTTAGGACATATGTGTTTCTCATGTTATAGAACATATGTCATGATTTTATGTAATTGGCTTATCTTTTGACAAAACGCACTTTACTTGTAATTGGGTAGACTTAGGATGTGTTTAACTATTTCAAGAAACCACGTTTCAATATCTAGTGTTGAAACCTTTAAGTCTGTTTAAGAAATCAAGTAAGAGAATGCAAATTCATTAAAACTCGGCAGCTAGTCGATACTTGCTCGACACCTCCTATTTGTCGAGGTTTACAAATTTCAGATTTCAACTTTGATTTTCTTGGGATCCATGAATCTGTCTATGGACCTTCTTTTCTTTTAACCCTAGACATATAAAAGGATTGTTTTAAAAGTTGTCAAACAGTACACAACTTGCACAAGCATTGAGCAAACTTTGTTCAAGTAAATTGTGACCGGAGACAAAGTTCTTGACCTAGTTCATCTCTTTCTTGGAGAAGTTGCTGTGTATTTGCACCTTAGGGTTTTGTGACAAAGCATCTTCCTGATCTTCATCGTGTGGATGAACCGAAGAATTTTGCAACCAACAATCTTTTCAGATTGGTGATTGAAGTCGCGTACTGGGATTCGCGCAATTGGTTTGTCATGTACTTGGGAGCCATGCATCAAAAAGGGAAACTGTCACTACAGAAAAAGTCCGATTGGGTATTGGGATAAGGGTTCAACTATAGGTTGGTAAGGTACTTGGGATTCCTTGCTTGTAACCACTTGTTGTGATAATAGTAGAGTTTCGGGAGTGGTAACCTGAAAATCACTCAATGGGGTTTTTGCTGTTAGGTTTTTCCCCATTCGTAAACAAATCACCCTGTCATTTATTTTTCGCTGCATTTTTAGTTTATTAGTGATTTGTTTGTGCTACCACGCTTTGCATGATAAATTGATTAATTAACAACTTGGCTAATTAATTAATTAATTCCTATCACAATGGGTTATTCAGTTTGTGGCCCATCACACTTTACTAGTTGTTTGACTCATTAAAGCCTAATTTTCCAATGCACTTTCTACAAATTCATTGTATTGGGCTCTTTGGGCCTCAGTTCATATGGCTTGGGATCCAAATGTGTCCTTACAATAATAATAAGACATGACTTACTTTGAATTTTTCGGCCTAATTAGCATTTACCCAATTAAGTTTGATTTTAGAAAACTTGGGCTACTGCATGTTATATAGGCCTTATCTTTTTATTTTGTGGAATTTTGATCCAAAATTAGTCTTATCAATCTTTTAATAAAGATTTCATTTCTACATTAACATGTAAATAAATTTCATGAACGTGTAGAAAACTTTTTCTTTTTTCTTTTTTCCCTAGAAAAATATAAATTGCGTTGCAAACAAAAAATTTAGAAGGCTGTGAATAAGTATCAAGTTCAACAGCCTTACACAAACTAGGTGGGAGGGAATTCATCTGGATGGATCCAGACTTATGCCCATCTGCAAAATTCATGACCAACACCTTTGGCCTCCCTATGAACCCTAGCAGCCTTGAATATCCTCAGCTTGTAATGGAAGTCACATTTGTATGTACAAAAGAAAGGTGATAGCTGATTACTCAGCCAAAAAATGATAATAATAATAATAATAATAACAAAGGTGATTGAAACCCTAATAAAATATTTTATTAGGTTAACTACAGTTTGAAATTTGAAATTTTGAATACCTTACTTGAAGAAATAATGTAATTAAGATTCCGCTCGATAACTCACCTTAAGTAAACTCTACTTTACTAGACTGTCATTTGATGAACTATGAAACAAAATTTCTTGCCAATGACTCAATGTCTAGTGGAACCTCTCTAAGTAGCTAAGGGTTGAGGAGGAGAGAAGGGATTCAAGTAATAGCTTAGGAGATTTCTAACCATTTCAAATATATATATATATATATATATTTTTTTTTGCTTCTACCTTCTTGAACACCAGAAGTAACTGAGAAAATATATATACTGTTGATGCTGAAGTCATCAGTGAGCTACACAATCCTCACATGCTCTAGACAGATCGTGTGAAATAGAAACAAAGAAGACCTTGCAGAGAGTACCGATATGGTACTGGCCAAATACAATCCGAATGTTAAATTAGAGAACTTTCACAACTTTAGAGTGCCAGAGCTGTAGTAAATTATGCGCACCTTGATTTGTGAGGGATTTGGGGTTTTTATAGTAGAGTAGAGATGACATTCGTTTCTTGGCAGGGAAGATCTTTCCTTATAGGTAAGATCTTCATTAATACATGTATTTTGCGGGATTCTTTCCTTATAGGGATTCCCTTGATTATGGTTAGTCTTAGGGTACAAGATATTTCCTTGTATAGATATTCGTGGGAGTTTAGCTAGGCCACGCTGGATCCGTCAAGCTCTTCACTCTCGTCGGTCTTTCACCCCGTTCGAGGATTCCTGTCGTTTCCCAGAGATGCTGTCAGGTATTGAGATGAGGTCGTCTGCCAACGACATTGTCATTTTCATACTTCTGTGTGTGTGTGTGTGTGTGTGTGTGTGTGTGTGTGTGTGTGTGTGTGTGTGTGAAGCTGACGGACCCATGGGAACTATCAGCTTCCTTGTGTGTATGAATTCACTTCTTTCCAAGAACACCCTTATCATATAGGAATTGAACGATTGGTGCTTAATAAAATATCTTCTTCCATAGGATCAATTTTTATTTTTCTAAGGACAACAGTTTCATGTGGAACTTGAATTCTATGAACCATCGCAACAGTTTATTTATTTATTTATTTTATGGGTTCCATTGGTTTGGATAATTAAAAGGGACTTGGTCATTATGTTGTCACATCAAAGTAAATTCATTAACTCCTTTAATTTCTGAGCCTGTGACTTTGAGAAAAAGCAAGCAGTAGAGAGTAGAGAGTGGAACTGTATGAAGGAGATGTAAATGTCGATAATGCGAGTCCAAGAAAAAAGAGGCGGTTAGGATGTCAATAGTGGTGGGGACCTTCCATCGAGTCAGTGGGACATATGACCAATACCCATCAAGACCCTCGGACATATGCATGATAATGTTGTACTTATGGAGGGCCCATTAAGCCTGGCCTTTTAAAAGACTCATATTTACTACTTTCTTACAAATTCACTCAATATTTCTCTACTTATAAATTGTGGGAATGCATCAAAAAAAAAAAAATTTGTGGGAAGAACATGTGCTTGGATAAAATTATCAGTTTATTTTGCTTATTGTGTATCGATATAACTTTATCTTTAAAAAAAAACTATTAGGTAGAAATAGGCATTTATAAATTTTATATTATAAAACATAAATATAATTACCTTAAAATTAAGATATCAATTTTGTCAATTGAAAAAATTATTTATTACCTAACATATGCACCTTTGAAGTTTGATCCAAAATTATTCATATATTATTGTATCTGAAAAGCTTGCAGCTTTTGGTATGGGTTCGATTTTTTTTTTTTTTGGTAATTCAACCTTTGCTTGAGCTCAAAGATTTCATACACATTGTTGTATATGCTACATGTGCGTACATATTTGAAGGGAAACAAATTGTTATTCAGTCATATAAGTATTTGATATGTTGGTAAACTTATTACCATTATGAATCCCAATATAATGTCACGTTTTATTTTTTTGGAGCATTAGAAAGAAAAAAAGGTATGATATTGAGTTTGTCCAATTAGGAAGCCTGACCAAGTCACTAATACCAATTATGGAGTTTATACAAATATCACTCTTGTACTTTTATGTGAGTGTTAATTTAATGATTAAACTTTTGATTAAGATAATTAATCCACGAATATTAAATTTGCAACGAATCAAATCTTTTGTTTGTTTCCATCAACAACAAAAAATCTCATGTTCGTATTTTCTATTTAAGTGCAACAAATTTAATTACCAAGGGTGAGTATAGTTTTTATCACATCATCAACCATTTTAACGTGCCACGATTACATCATTTCATTGAAGAGATAGAATATTTGATTTGTCATAAACGTAATGATGATTGTTAATTGTTCATGTTGGAAGTTAAAAAATTATATTGATACTTAGTATCAAAGCCTACCGATGATATTTGTAAAAACTTTTATATTTTACAAGTCTAGAGAGTCAAAGGTTACATGTATACACCATTCATGGCAATTCCAGGATGTTGGAGAATTAGCTGCCTGTTTATTAATGAAGAGAAAAATCGTATTAAGTTCAAAAATATTGATTTGAAAAATAATTGACTGTCCTCATTCATTTAATTATATAAATAAATATTTATATTAAATTCAGACTCAGTCAAAAATAATCTACAAAGTTTGATTTCACTTATGAAAAATAAAACGACATAATTCAGATATTGAGCAAATAAACTACCCCTTTTAGTTTGCTAATATAAAATCCATGCCTATTTTTTTCAACTTGGTTTGCATTGTTTCTCGGTGAAACCCTTCGTATCAAGGGAACATTTATCAATTATAAGCAAATAAAGCAATCATGTCAAATATAAAAAAGAGAGAAAGATAGATCTGAATAAAAGTGAAAACCAAAACGAGCAAAATATGGTCGGCTTACTATGCTATCTCTTGTCTCCTCTTTTTCTTTTTTTCTTTGACGTATTTAGAGTCATTTTTGAAAGATATAAATATAAAAATACCATGGAAAATGTTAAGGAGAATGAAGGATAAAGTTTTCTTAAACCATCCTCTCAAAAAAAAAAAAAGTTTTCTTTGACCATCAAATATATCATATATGTGTGTGTCATTCGTTAAATTTTTAAACAAGTCATGTAAGAACCAAATTTGAGTTCCCATCCAAAAGGGTAAATGAACTTTGGCCTAAAAAGCCTAATACAATGAATTTGTAGAGAGTGGGTTGAAAAACTGGGCTTTAATGAATCAGACAATAGGCAAAGTGGATTCATATGACAAGAAAATGAAGATTGACTAGTTTAATCTAAAGAAAACTGTCTTCGGCACAGTCCGAGAAAATCAGTTCTTATATATTGATTCTCAAATTGGATTACAAGTTCAGTTCTTGATTGCTACAATATTTCTCTTTCTATCTCCCCCCCCCCCCCTTTCATTAGGAGTTTCTTACATTATATATCTCCATTTGAATGATCTTGGCCCTCCACCTGTCGGTCATCTAAGCCACTACTTGAGTGCTTGTCCCATCAGACACCCTCATAGGCCCTCTGTGAGTTTGGGCGACCAAGGCAGCATTATTCAGGACTTTTCTTCACATAAATGCTGCCATAGAGTTAGTTGCAAAGCATTCAATGCAGTGGTAACAGCTTTTTCTTAGATATTTCTTAGCTTCCATTTCATATTGTACGTTCACAGTGCATATCCTTATCAATATAACTTCTTGGGACGTCACTCTGGATAATAGAACTCTCCTTCTGACCCCCTTCTTCGCTTAGCTAAGGAGATATTCCTCCTTGGACTACCTCTCCCAGCCTTTACAGTCATAGCTTGCTCGTGAAGTTCAAAGTATTACTTTTTCCTCACTATTGATCTATTCTCGGACCATTGTGCCTCTTCGAATAAGACCTAAGGCCCAATATATATTTGGGCTTGCGTCCCCACAATAGCCCCTAAAAACTCCGATTTTCCCTTCCTATCCAGAGAGAAAAGTGGGGTTTTGATGTTTGAAAAATAAATCCCACATGTTCGTTTGATTTCCACAAGTGAGAGTGTCGTTTCACGTGTCCCATAACTGTTCCTAACGCTTCAGAGCCCACGAAGTCTCATTAAATGCTTTAGGCAGTGCTCTGTTACCCATAACTGTTCCTAACCTTTTTTTTTTTTGGTGAGATAATAGACAGAACTATAGTAATGTAAAAAAGTAACCGTATACAAATATACAAATATAAAGAAAAGAACAAACGTCTGGGCTTGCTCTAGTGAGCCAACTCAAGAGACAAATAGGAAAAGATAAAGTGCAAGTCATATTATGTTCTTCAGATTTTTGGGTATGTTCTTCATTTTCAAGATTTGAGTGAGAGTGTTTTGATCTGTTTGGGCTTTTGTTTTTTACATATTCTGTGTTAGAGTAACGGCTGAAGGAGAGGTGGGTTACGACACAGTAACGGTGGGAATCACACGTGGGTAAAGTGTCAAAATTTAAACCACGGGTAGACACATCAAATTAGAGGCAAACCACCGGTGGGTAAAGTGTAATTATCCCCACAAATAAACTTTACATTATAAACAACTCTCTAAATAATAACTTGTCAATATCAAAAGCCTTGTAGTGCACGTGTAACTGACATCTCCTGATGTTTCTAATAAAGATATTTATGGTTTGAATCCCGCCTCCTCAACTATCTAATTATCCGAATTTATTATAATAAAAAAAAAAACCAACTTATCTCTCATTGTTTTTCCCTGTTTTTCCATAGACCTATTGTTGGTTGTTGATATGAAGAATGTTGTTAATTCAAGTGATGCCAACATAAGTAAGATACGATTGCAAGAATGCAATCTCAATTGTCCTTAAGCGTGTTGGGTGAGGTGGGTAATTGAACAAAATAGACTCACACTTAAAGCATGAGCATGAATTCTCGAGCTCCATAGACAAGTTCAACCAAGAGGACGAGCAAGGACCTTCAAATTCAAATAAATGTTTGGAGCTTGTAAAATTCGTTGTGAGAATTAAGTCTTAACACACTAATAGACTAAGAATGTATTGACCCCTTTAGTAAATTAATCAATTAATTATCTGAGTAAATTAATTAGATTCAATTACATGCGATAAGCGTGGTAGCATAAACAAATCACCAACTAAGTTAAATGCAGCGGAAAATAAATTTGACACAGGTAATTTGTTTACGAATGAGGAAAACTACAGAGGTAAAACCCCATCGGATGAATTTAAGGTCACCACTCCTGAAAATCCACTATTATCAAAACAAGCGAATACAAGTGAAAGGAATCCCAGTACCTAATACTAATCTATAGTTGAACCCTTATCCAAATATCCAGTTGGATTTGTGATGTAGTGACAATCTCTCCTTTCAATGCACGACTCTTAGTACGTGACTAACTAATTGATGCATGGATCCAAATACGTGACTAACACACCAACTTGAGGAAGATGTTAACTGCAAAGTTCTTTGGTTCATTTAACGATGAATATTAAGAAACTTCTTGGTTACAAATCCCTTGGCGCAAAGACGCAGCAGCTTCTATAAGAAATATGATGAATTAGGATAAATTTTGTCTTTGGTCACAATTTGCATGCACAATCAATTTGCATTGAGTTACATCACCTTTGACGACACTTACAATAATATTTATATATGTCTAGGGTTGTGAGAAAAGAAACCATATACAAATACATATAGATATGCGTGAATCAGATTTGGAAATCTGAATTTCGTAATTCTCGACAGATATAACTTCTATCAAGCTGTTGTCGAGAATCAGTATTAAACCTCGATGGATATGGATCTGTCGAGTTATCGGTCGAGCTTTAATGAACAACACTTCTTCACTTGTTTCTTGAACAAATTTGCATGACTTCAATACTAAACTTGAACTCGTGTTCCTTGAAGTACTAAACTCATTTTAGATCTATCCCATTACAAGTAAAGTGCATTTTATCAAATGATTAGCCAATTTACATAACATATGTCTCTAACAATATCCATATATGTCCTAACACACACAAACATCTAGAATTTCACCCCTAACAAAGTTTGTGCCACAAATGTAGCATTCAGATATTGATGCCCTTTATCATGAGGTTATTAAAATTGTGATAAAGATAAATGCTATAATTAATTGGGATTGCCAAGCTAGAGAAGTGATGTGCTTAGGCCAATGCTATAGCAATGTCATTGGAGGCCACTTGGTTCCCCCCAACCCCCCCCCCCCCCCTCCCCTCTCTTTCTTTGACATGAATTTCATTGACAAGTTGATTGTTTAACCACTAAACCATCATCAATTTAAAAATCCTAATTGTTTATCGATTTTTTTTATTTTCCTTTTCAAATTAGCTTTCATTGCTTAAGCCCGTTACTTCCCAACCTTTTTTTTGGGTAGACTATGATCTACAAATGTGGGGCTTGTATTCTTACTTGAGACTACTAGATGACTTAATTGATAAAATATTTTATCGTTGAATAGAAAACGTGGTTTCAAATCATCATTAAGTAGACGCCACAGAGTTAATCCTACCATACTATTTAAGCCATTATGTTTATCCCCCTTCTTAGCTATATTTGTGATAGGAAGAAATTATGACGTGACAATTCAAGTTGATCTCGAACATAGTGACCAACGTGGTAACTCGGACTCACGAAATCGCAGGTTGGTTACAAAACCCCAAAGCCTGCCAATATGGTCAAAACTTCGCATTTATGGAAAGACTCACATACCCTATTATCATTATCGTATCATGCAACATCAATCCTAAGTGCCCATGAATAATCTCATAATAAGAGAAAATTGATTGCAGGTAAATTGAATGGGGATCACAATAAATTCTAATAGGTACCTTGGAAAAGTCTCCATTGTTCAACGCTCATTTTCTTGCTTGAATTTATTAGATGGGTTAAATCATTCACAATGAATCCAAAGGCACAACAAACTTTACCATTGTTTGAGGTGACAAGCTATTGATAATAGATACTAAAGTAGTGTCAAGGGTGAGCTTATATAAAAATCAATAATAACCAATCAACTCGGCTATTATGAAATTTTGTGAAAATTGTTGTGTTTGTAGCATTGCTCAAATTTTGGGCATTTTTTTTTTCTATTTGTTTTATTTTCACAAACAATTTTGTTAAGTAGTCTCATTTGGTACTCGAATGTCTAATAGTCGAGTCCTAATGTAAAGAGCTCAATTCTTTGAAACTTGAGTTCCACTAAGAAACTTTAAAAAAATTTATTAAAAAAAAAAAAAAACTCAATTCAAGCTTTTCTCTCTCCCTCAAAAAAAAAAAAAAAAATTCAAGCTTTTCTCCATAGAAATTGAGGGGGTGTTTGATACATGCACTTAAAAACATGTATTTTGTTGTTTGAAAAAATGTGTGGAAATATGTTTGGGTGAAAAAATGTGTGAAAATACGTGTAATATTGTTTAAAAATTGAAAATTATTGTTTGAAATGATTTACGAAATACCTACCGAGTCTTTAAAACTCAAGTTGCACTTTGAAACTCGACTCTCCAAACGAGACTATATAACAAAATAGTTTTATTTTAAAATAATTAATGAAATATATTTGTAAAATTCAAATAAATAGCAAATAACCCTTCAAACCTTATTTAAAGCGGTCTTCCAAAAAGAAAAAAAAAAAAAAAACTTATTCAAAGCGCGTCATCAGTTTAGATGAAAAAAAAAAATATATATATATATATATATTAATTTGAAAATTGAACAATCTTTTGATTCTTTTCCACTGAAGGACACGGGATTTTAAAATTTGAAAAAAGTAATGTAATTTGTCCTTGGCCACTTTCGAAAAGTAAAAAATCCAACGGTTTCAATTCACCACGTACACGACACGTGTCTAGATCACATCGCCCCAAAAGGACATAACGTCCCTATCAAATGTGGTGCTGCGTGTCATTGTTAAGTGACACCAGAAACCATTCTACCGTAAAAGAGGAAAATAAAATCTCACTTTCCCAAATTGCCCTGCTCCCGTTTCGCTCTCAACTCAATTACACTCACAAAGAAAGAGTACTTAATTGTCATTGAACTTGGACCCACCACCACTACCAAAATACCTCATTCACTTTTCACCAAATTACCACAACGCCACTGCTTTGTATCACCTGCATTTTTCTACCAAATACGAAGAAAATTTTTACTTGGAAGTTTGAAATCGCAGTTCCCCAACTGACATTTCTATTGAGAGACCCAAAAAGTGTAATATGACGACACTACCCCATTTGTTCTCTACCTTCTCAAGCACGATATTGACTCTTTTATAAATCCTTTCGTTGGGTTCCACACAGGGGTACTTTTGTCAAACCGTACACTCAACGACCTTATTCACCCAGGCAATTTCCACCCACCACCCACAAAAAACGAGCATTAAACTTGGAAGTTAGGAGAGCGTGCAAATGACCACACCACCCTTATTGTCCACTAGCGTCCTGGACAAGTTGTCGGTACAAATTAATTCTCAAATACCATTTCGACAAGGCCATTATCGTCAAATAATTACAATAAGGTGAAACTAACTTTGGTCATGTCTCACGAGTTGGTTTTTTTTCTTAACGTAACTTTTAAAAGTCTCCGTATCACGAGATTGGAGCCAGGGGTAAAGGGCATTTACGACATTTAACACCTCCATAACTCTCTCGCTCTTATCGTCAAAAAACCCATAACGTGGCGTCGTGTGAGGACGACCACGGAGCGAACCGGGGACACGTAAATTATTGTCGCTGTTGCAAAACGCAATGCCACGTAGGATTGACACGTGTAACATCTGTCCATGTCAGCAATATCCTTTCCCCATAAATTGCCCATGACTTCCATTGCACTCTGACTGTTATCGCAACCTCACACAGACACAAAAGCCCAAACCACAGACAGTTCAAACGTTCACTCTCTTTCTCTCTAAGACACTCACACTGACTTTCTCGGTCTTGTCACCGGTAATAATATCGCCGTAAAACTGGTTTTTAGCCGGGAAAAATGGCGGTTCCGGCGACCGGTGGTTTTCTTAATTACCAGAGTGCAAACGTGACGTTCTCGAGCCGTTGCGTATTTCGTGAACCCTAGCCTTTATTTTCTGAAAGCCCTAAGCAAAAGCAACTTTTAACTTTTTCTTTATATTTTTAGTTAGCAGAGTTTGGAAGTTATTCCACACTTTGCCTTGCAAATTAGAGGCAATATAGTAGTACTATATAATATAGAGGTAGTAGTATTACTTGGTTTTAGCATTGCTTAAGCGTCTCGAATTTTGGTTATAAAAGAGCTTTGAATTTTGGCCAAGTCATCGATTTCTTCGTCCACAAAATTTTGAAATCCATGAGTGGAGAATCGAGATAGATCGTCTTTGATGATATATTAGTAGTGGTGGTTAGAAATTGAATTAGGTCGGAAGTTAAGGTTTAGGTAGGCTCTGTGGAAAAGGACAAAATGGTAAATTGAAGATTGGTGGTGGAGTTGAGAATTTTCTCGTGATTTTTGATCACGCTGATCATGCCTTTATCAATGAAGATCCAGCCGATCGATTTTAACACGCCGGAAGAGACGATGAGGATCGACTCAGTGAAGCCGATGGCGAAGTCTCGGCTGAAGAGGTTTTTTGATTTCCAGTTCCCGAGCGTTCTGAGGAATTCCACGGCGGCGCCGGAGAAGGTCGTGGCCGAGGAGCCGCATTTTCAGAAGGACGGCTTTAATGGCTCGGTTGTGGTGGCGCCGGTGGTGGCCACTGAGTTTGAGCCGAGTTCTGTGTGCTTGGACAGTATGGTACAGAACTTCATCGAAGAGAACAACAACAACAACAACAACAACGAGAAGCAATCCGGTGCGGTTCGGTGTGGCCGTAACCGCTGCAACTGCTTTAACCGGAACTGTATTGATAGCAGTTCGGAAGATGAATGGGACTCTTTCGGCGATTCTAACTATTCTTCTTCCACTGAAGCTTGTGAAATTCTCAAGGTCAAAACAACAAAACTTAAACGAAAATATTCAAAATAATTTTAGTTTTTTTTCTTAGAAAGTGTAATTGAGAATATGGTTCTATTTGTGCGCAGGGATTGGTGCCGTGTGCGAGTGTGTGTGAGAGGAATTTGCTAGCGGACACGTCGAAGATCGTAGAGAAGAACAAGATCTGTAAGCGTAAAGATGAGGATTGCAGGAAAGTTGTCACCGATGGATTGTTGGCTCTTGGATACGACGCTTCAGTTTGTAAATCCCGCTGGGAAAAATGTTCCTCCTATCCTGCGGGTAATTCTTTTTCCTTCAATTTTCTTCCTTACGCCTTGAAACTACGTTTTCCTTTTGTTTCTTGTTTGGCAAGAAAATTTCGGAATAGAAGAGAAAAACAGGGGAAAATGATTAGGTTAGGTTTGTTTCAGGTGCGTATCTCTGTTTGTTATCTGAGAAAAAAATAAGCCAAACAAAAGGAAATAAAATACAATTAGTTGTTTCTCCAAAAAAAAAAAAAAAATACAATTGGTTGTTTCTGTTTGGTTGTTGAGAAAAATATGGAACTTATTATAAGTAATATACTAATTTGAAGAAATTGTAATGGTAACAGGGGAATATGAATACATAGACGTGATAATCGAGGGCGAGAGATATCTGATAGACATCGATTTCAGATCAGAATTCGAAATTGCTAGACCAACCAAGAGCTACAAGACGATCGTCCAGGCGCTTCCGTACATCTTCGTAGGAAAGGCCGATCGTCTGCGCCGAATCATAGCGATCGCATCGGAGGCAGCGAAGCAGAGCCTGAAAAAGAAAAATTTGCACATTCCTCCGTGGAGAAAAGCCGAGTATGTCAATTCCAAATGGCTCTCTCCACACGCGCGGTCTCAGCGCGTGAACGAACATTCTCTCCACGTCAACGAGTTCAAACTGAGTCAGGCGGCGGAGGAGACTGAGTTAGGTGAGGGCGGCGAGAACGTATTTGTTCTGAGCGAAGGCTCCGAAGAAGAAGAGGAACCGAAAGCGAAAGAGTGGAAGCCACCGGAGATAAAGCCTAAGCCTAAAAATTCACTGAGTCATGGGGTGAGAATCGTGACCGGTTTGGCTTCGGTCATTGAAGACTCGCCTTGAAATTTTGATTTTTGATTTTTAATATTTTTTTTGGTTGGTTTTGTTTTGATTACTAAAAGAGATTTACTAATATGAACTCCATAATTCGATCCCCTGCTGGTTTTTTATGCAAGGGACCGATATTAGTATATTACTAATACCAATAAACAGAATTGCTAAAAAAAACGAATATAGTTTAGGGAAATATCATAATTTTTGTTCTTGATTTGTAGTTTCTATTTGTAATGGACTAATTGTGTAACTGTATTCTGATTTGAATGTAATCCATAAGTTTCAAGTTTGTGTATATTTTTTTCTCAAAAAAAAAAAAAAAAAGTTTGTTTATATTTTTGTCTCCTTTAATTTTCTGGCGAAGGAAAGGATCGATGAATATGAACAATCAAAGGGAATTGTGAAAAGGTGAAATTTCGTACTTTCATATTTTTCTGCATGACGAAAATAATTTTTTTATCTGATTATTGGTTTTATATTCTTTTCTTGAAGGAGTAGAGAACAGACTCGTGCAATCTCGAGCGCCGTGAGGTGTGGGCTAAGGCTAAGCGAAGTTTAATTAATTTAGTTTTTAATTCATACCCTCTAATCTTCTCTGGGTCTTTTTTTTTTTTTTTTTTTTTTTTTAAAAAAATTTTATAGCATCATCTCTGGGTCTTTGATTATTGATTGGGTAAAAATCATACCTTTGATTGATTATTTGGTGGGTAATTACTTTTGTTCTTGAAATTGATTTATTAGTAGCATAAGTTTGATTTCTCAAATCTTTTGAATTCTTGATTAAAAATTTTAGATTTGGTCTCTAATTAGAGTTTAATCTTTTTAGTAATAATGCTATTTTTGTGTTATTTTATGTTTGTCGGTCGAATAAAAAGTAATTTTAAGTAGTTCTATTATGGTTCTTTAATTATATATATATATTTTTTCCATTTATAGCGTTTGTTTTGATTTTGGCCTATTCAATATCTTGTTAGGTTGATTTTAGATCCTCAAATACGTGGTTGATTCAATTTGGCTTTAAAAAATGGGGTGTCAGGTTTTATTAGTCACATTGGAGGAATTAAATTGATATTTTTTTATTAAAAAATTTTAAACTAAATTTTAAGTTTGAGGGACTAAAAATTAACTTGTACCAGATTTTAATGGGAAAAAAAAAAAAAAAAGAGATGATAATTTATCCTTATTTTATTATTTGAAATCGTGTGTGTGAATCATTCATTCTCTACCGAATTGGGTTTCGGTGCTGGATAATTTTCAGATGGCTGGGAATCCCTCTTTTTCCTATTAATTACAGAGGATTTGGGGTTTGGCATTGGCAGAGCAGTAATGGAAAGTGCTGCAATCAATTTTTGGTCACTGGCCAATAAGAGCAATGCTATGTCAAAGTGTGGACTAGGTCCTGAACCGGTGGATCTAATCTGTTTTTGTACTTACTGGTCAATGTTGGTGGTCACTGGCAAATAAGATCATGACATGTTAGCTCTGTACTAAGAGTTTTTTTTTTTTTTTTTTTTTGAGAAGCAGCTCTGTACTAAGAGTTGGTGAGAATAATAAGTAGTGAATCTTATCGGTGGTTTAGATAAAAAGAAGCGAAAGTTAAAAGGATCTGTCCGTTGGTTTTCTCTCGAATGCATTGAAATTTGTTTTAAGTGGAGTACATTGGAGAATGGGAATGCATTTTGCGTGCAGTACAAGAAGAGTACTAGTTATTTACTTTTATTTTTTTATTTTTTTGACAGAAGTTATTTACTTATTTTAATAGGTTATAGTTTGTACCTATTTTTAGAACAATTTTTTATTTAATGGGAATTGAGAACAAGGTTTGTTTGTACTTTATTGTGATTTTATCCATTTATTTTTTTGGAAATTGATTTTATCCATTTATTATTCGTAAGGTTTAGATTTTTTTGAGAACAAGGTTAGTTTATACTTTATTGTAAATTTATCCATTAATAATAAAATCATTTTATCTATAGTAAAAATTCATTAATGTGTGAAGACTAAAAATTTTTAGTCATGTTTATATTATATTTGTAAAAAGAATAAATTAATTATGTAACTTGTAAATAAACTATTTTTTTTTTTTTGAGAAACGAATAAATTAAAGTTTTTTCAACAAAATAATGAAATAAAACTTGAATATGTAATCTTCTTTGGTTATAAGCTTGAACTCGATTTGTGTTCAAAATAAAATTAAATATTTTGTTCCGCTCAATTTGTTTATAATTCTAGCTCAATCTTTCAATTTTGTTTTTCTAATGTCAATAAATTATTAGAAAAAGTAATTAGTTTCAAAAAAAAAAATATAAGGTTAACCTATTGCATCAATAACTTTTAAATTACAATTTTAACATTTAACTTGTTTACAAATATAAAAATAAAAATTTGACCAAGTTTATAAAATTATGTTACAAAAGAAAGTTCCTCCTTTGTGAACATGAACACATTTGAACAACAGTGCCACCTACTATGTAGAGATAAGTTAGTTTTTATTCAGGTGACAAGATAATAAGTCTTACAAAGGCCCATTTTCAATTTAGAAATGAAATAGCACTGAGTACTGACTCATGACCACCGAAAGTGCAAATGTTTCATTGGAAGCAACGGTGGCATCTTCCCAAAGGTGGAGCTTGGGACTCAAAAATTTAAACTGCTGAGTGTGTCACATAGAGAATGCCGTTACTCCTCACCTGCGCTGCACCCACAACAACTATTATTTGCTGCTTAACATGCATCGCATTTGTCGTTTATGGGCCTTGTACTACAACGGGCCCACATTGTATCTTGGAAATTGCAATTTAGATGCTTTTGCTATGTTTATATTGTGTTACTTTATGTTTCTCTTGTTGAAATACAATTTTTTTTTTTTTTAATTTTTTAGTCACATTACAATCATTGCATTTTGCGATATTTATTAGTGATTTTTGGAAACAGATTATATTTTATAATCATGGTGGCTTTTCCTATCCATTTACTTTAATTACTCTCTAAATTAAACCCAGTGGTCGTCATCTCTATGATATTATATTAGGAAAGACGTTAAGCTACAAGGAAGCCTGAGATTAATGTATTACTTTTTGAATGGGACGCCTACCTACTTTAATTAACTCTCTCTCTCTCTCTCTAGGTGGCTTTTTCTGCGGAATAGTTAATTAAAGTATTAATCTTGCGTATATGATTTGGATATACAAATATTTGCCGAGTTTACAAGGTAAACATGATTCTTTCTTAATTTGGAGCTATTGCGTGAAGAGGCTTCTTAATTTTTAGAGTTTATCCAAACCTTGCACCCCAGATAAACAAATTGTGAGAGTGAGACTTTGTCTATGAGTAACACACGTGGATATTTTTTTTGTTTTACTTGCACACCTTTTCGAATAAAGAGTTTTAGGCAGCGTCTGTTTTTGGTCGCTTCACATGCTCGCAGCAAATACATGACTGACTTGTTAAGCAGTCTCTTATTTCCCAATGCATATAATACTTTTAAGGCACATTAATAAAGAAGAGGGATTAAATGGGTATATTCACTATTCCAATTGAAGTTTCATGCCTTGGATGATTTTGGTACAGTACTTTAACTTCCTATTTTTTAAGTTCTTCTCTTATCTCTTATGATTAACCATGTAATTATTTAATTAAAAAATACACTTTCATTTTATGGAAAAAAAATCTACATAACTGAATCTTAAAAGAAAAACCTAAAGAACGATATATAAATACACACTAGAAAGTTATCGAGTTATTGGTGACAAAAGTTACCCACCAAATGTAACTTAAATCAAATTTCTAGATCAGTTTATAATGCAAGTAATGTTCAGATTAACAGAGAGTATAAGACAACGGAGTCTCTTTTCTAAAGTTAATTCATGGAACTTAATTTGGTTGTCTCTGCACTCCCTGCACATTCCAAATCTATGAAATGTGTTTAATTAAAAAGTTTTTCATGTGTAGAGTCACATGTTCCTTAAGATATAAAATAGGAATGAAAAAGTTTTACCAAGTCAATTAACTATAACACTGTATAAGTATAAAGCTTGGTATGAAGCATGTGTTAAAATTTATGGTGGCTTTTTGTAAAGTAGTCAGCTTTTAACTTAGTGGACTGCTCAATTGCCATTGGGATTCTGTTGTCTCGGAAGGCCAAGCCATTATGCCTGTTGCAGATGTCAATGATTTTGTCCTAAAGTAATTACATTTAACATTATAAAGTAAATAGAGAAATTTAAAAGCATTCCAATGTAATGTTAAATGTTTCAATATTAATATCTCTTCTAGGTTGGCTAAAGGTCAAAAATACAAGGCAAGAAAAAGTGCCATATTATCATCCATGTACATTGTACTTATTGCCAGGGGGAAAAAAATTTAGTGTTAATGAATGAAATCTGGTTTTTGGTGACTATATGAATCAGAACTTCAATGTCTTAAATATTTATGTCAACAAACACCAAAGAAATCTGGTGCTAGGGGTTGAGTCGCGTTTTTCTTTGTAGAAGCTTCCCAAATTAAAAATTACTTAATATACAAGTTTGGGTTGGATTGGGTAAAGCTGGCCCAAAACAGTAAAATTTAGGTCTTGGGCTTCACAAAGGAGGTTAATTCTTAAACAGCTTTTTCTTTGTTATCCCAAAAGTTTAGATTTAGACTATTTTTTGCCTGGCTAAAAAAAAAAAGTGAAAGCAAAAGTTTATGGTAACAAGTTTGTATGGACTAGGTAATTACCTATTCAAGATTGGAGTTATTGGAGTACACTTGGCCCAAGAATCCAAGGTTCAATGCATAGTTATCCTGATTCAGTTTATCAGTATACTGAATTAACCTTATAGTAGTATATACCACGACCACACTAATATTATACTATTGTACTTCCAAGTTAGCATTGTTGTTAACTTTGTCCTATTGAATGTAGCTATATTAAAGGCATCCCAGGTACAATTCTACACACAATAATATATGTACTTCAAAAAACTTCAGAAATTTTCTCTCTCACCCTTCCAAGTGTCGTGGGTGGATGTAACAATACCAAGTTAGTGTTATGGGTCCAGTCATGGAATTACTAATCACACTCTGCATTGTTTGATTGGAACAAGACCCTGATGATCCAGTAGCAGAGGGACCAATTATAGCAGTTGAAATACTAATATTACTATGTATCTAAGAATCTTAGAAACAAAGAAGAGGAAGGAAATATGAGATTCTCTCCTGTAAATTGTGACTTTCAATGCCTTTTTTTTTATTTTTATGTTTTTCTTTTATTTCTTTCTCTGTCGGTGCATAGGACACGAGTGTTTCGTTTCATGTCTGATGATCCAAACACATGACCAATTGTACCTTGAATGACCATGCATGTCCTATCACAAATATTTTTGGGACCACATTTAACGTATGGTCAGATGGTTATGTCTTAACACTGCGTGAGGTTGATGACTTGTCAGAATTGGATTCCTTTTGAATTAAGAAAAAGTTTCTGTGCTTCTTTTTTTTGTGGTCACTGTTAATTTATCGTTTTGATGAAGTGGATCTGTTCAATATTCTGTGGTTGATGCCAATTTTTTATCAAGTTGTAACTGAAATCTATCCATGATATCATGCCTATCTCACTACCTTGCATAATCTGACACTACTCTACGCATAGGTCTGGTTTGAAATGCGGTACAAATTATTCTGTGCATTCAGTGTATTACACCTCACTTTAGCACAAAGGTAAGTTCTATACGTCAATTTTATACATGCCTTCATATAAGAGAAAGGTATAATTGACTGAATATATGAAATAATTTTAGAATAATTTCTCATAGATAGATCTGCTCAAATCGAGTTTGTCATGCATAATAATTAAGTAGATATTTTATTATGTTATTCATTTGGTTGATTTAAATACAAATAGGGTTTGGACTTGAGGTGGTTATAAACACAGCATTTGAAGCAAATCATAAAATTTCCATAATAGGATATTGATTAATCGTAGTTTCTGTTTGGATTATCATTCTCGCATGACCGAGTTTTGGATCTTACTTAGTTGAGATCTATCTTTTGCCATGGCCGGTTCAATGAATTTGGGGGTTCTAGGCGAAAACTTTAAATGAGACATTTTATTATATTTAATTATAAATTTATATTTTTTTTCAATTAAAATTTATTTTTCTTGCTTTTTGAGAGGTAAAATTACTAATTAAATTTTTGCATTCAAGTTCCGCTAACATTTCTTTTTCAATTGATAATATGACTAATCCATTTAATCTTTCTTATGACATAGTTGATCTTAAATAGGATTTTATTAATTTTAATTTTGAAAAACTTCTTTCTGCGAAAGCAACTGTAACAGGTATAGTTAATAATATTCTGAAAGTAATACATGTATTTGGAAAAGATTCTAGCCTCTTTATATAATTTAGTACATTAATTGGAGAGCTTTTATTTATTTGCAAAACTTCTTTTAAAACTTTTGATTCTGAAAATAAATCTAAGCCATCAATATCGAAATAAGTTTAATGTGTAAAAAAACATTCAAGATGAAGACAATTTTTTTTCAAACTATACAATTTTTTGATGGGATATTATATAATATATTATTACTATTTGGGGGTCTCTTTATTAGTGGGGGCCTTAGGCCACCGTCTAAGTGGCATATAGCTTCAGTCGACCCTGCCTCTTGCACAAGGAATAGAAACTTCAGTCTTTAATTCTCATTACAAACCATCCATATTATAAAGTACAAAACCCAAAATTATAATTAAATTAGTCATGAAATTAGAAAACACTAAAAATACTAATATGGTTCATTTTAGGAAATGCTTGAAGGGATGTGATTTTGAATACAATGACTTTTTTTAACTAGGTTTTGTTGCTAGATCTATTCAGTTAGTCGAGCTAAGAAAATGCTTAGAAAATTTTAACTTCTCGATTAGTTGATTCCATTTGTTAAGAAACAAGTTCGGGTATTTTAATCGCGTAATCCCTCATCTCTCAGGGAGTTGGGCCCATTCCCGAGTTAGTGGGCCACGCCATTTAGACAAATGTAGGCCGAATGGGCCTTCCCTGGTAGGCCCTTCCTGGGAGTCCAAGGAGATGGGTTGCCCTTGGTAAATTAGCACGGTGAGCTTAGCACTCACTTGGTTGGCTGAGTGGGCCAATAGGCCCTTTCATCCTAGTTTTGGGCCTGGCCTTAGTCGGACCCCTTGCCTTTGCCAAACTCTTGACGGAAAAGGGGTAAAAGAGCATAAAACAAAGATACATAATTATTTTCCCTTTCTGATGGCTGTGTAAAAAGAACACATGTCCTTTTTTTTTTTTAATGAATAAAAAGAACACATGCCCTACCGACACAGAACTTGTTTAGTAATATATATTCTATAGCCGTAAATAATGAAATTGCGAACTTGTGATTGCCAAAAATTTAAGCATTAAATTCAAATAGAGAAGGGTTTAGTAAAAGGTATTGGTCACCTACAACAAAAGAATATTATGCCTTAAAAAAAAGGGCACGGCATACCATCTCTTCAACATGCTAAAAGTCCAAGGAAGATGCTCCAACAAGAAGAAAAATAAAACGATCATTGCATTGGAGAACTTGAAACTCTCTTTTGCTTGTTAGGCAAAACTACAAAAGTTTGGTTTGCAATATTTTTAAAGAAGTAAAGAATCAACCCCCCTGACCCAAAGAGACATGCAACACTACCTACCCTCCCTTTATTACTACTCTTTCTTTCTACTTCTATTTTAATTTTTCTTTCTAGTATTTTATATTTTTTCCGAAGGCAGTTCACACTTTACAAATCAAATAAAGATTTGAGCTCTCGGAATACTCTAAAGTCAAATCAAGCATTTTGCTTTAAAGGAGATTAACTCTTTTGCTTGAAAATAATGGAGCCGCGACCAAAGCTGATTAAAAAAAAATTAATTTAATCACTTAAAAATTATTCTAATATTTATATAAGAACCTTTGAATCTCTTTCTCAAAAAAAGAAAAGAAAAGAAAAAAAACCTTTGAATCTGAGGAATTACAAAGAATCTAGCATTTACCATTTGCTTGGTTGAGTGTAAGATTCATAAGAATCTAAGGATGAATTTTGATTTAAGAATCCATGGGATTTTGGGCCTGCTTATATGTTAGACCATTATACACAAGTGTATCAAAAAATTATACACAAGTCTATCAAAGCAAGGGCCATGCTTTAAGAATCCATAAAAGGGATGTTACTTGCGACACCAGTGGGTCTAAATGCATGTTCCATGGCAACTAATTTTTAATGGTATTTGGAGGCCCATTCCAAATCTTGGGCCTACCGTACTGTTAATGTATTTCTAATTTGTAGTTTCTACTTTACTTTACTACTAGCTTGTTATTCTGACTTCTCTATATATAGGCCTTGTCTATACAGTACTAAACATTTTACACCCGGGCCTGGCAGGAGGAGGTGGGTTGATACGTAATGAGAATGGACAATGGATTGCGAGATATGCAAGATCTTTAGGCATAAACTCTGGTCGCATGGCAGAATTATGGGCTGCAAAGGATGGGCTTATTCTAGCAACCAGACGTTGGATTAACTCTTTGTGTTAAACTAGATGCTGAGCTTATTCTATAAAATCTTACCAATAATTTCATAGAATCTTATGACGGAGTCTTTGCTCAATGACTGCAAGATCCTATTGAGGAAATTCCACTAATCCACAGTCCAGCACATCTTCAGGGAGGTGAACCAGTTTCGTGATGAACTGACTTTGATAGCCCAATGTTTATGGTGGAGAATTTGCTAACTTTTGATAAAGCTGAGCTTCCTTGTAACAGACTTATTTGTATTTAATTTATTTTTATTGTTGTTTACCAAAAAAAAAAAAAAAAACATTTTACACCAGACTCTTATTAAAAAAAAAAAAAAAAAGCACCAATATACAAATATCTTGTCACTATTCCTACATAAATGAACGAGCATGCAAGTGTTCTGATCTTTTTATGTTGACAGCAGGCAGGGTTCGAGTGAACAAAAATACTATGATATTATTATTCTCTATGAAAACTATAACAAATAAGGCTGACCTTACTATGTGGATCTCAATCTGCCAAAGTATTCATATCTTCATTGATATGCTTCCACGCGATAGTTTTTAATTAGTGCACCATTTTGGTTGGACTATGTCAGAGCTACTCAACAACCAGAGCAGGCAAGGCTACAGTGATGTTATGTCCCAAGTCAAGTCTAGATGAAAACGCTTTGCCAAGTCATATACTTTCTTTAGTCTACAAAATGCTAGTAAGGAAGGAATCATTAAAAGGCTCACCAAATTTCAACCCACATGCTTAGAATATTCTCCATTCTGCACCGCCCATTACCATAACTAGCTATTGTAATAAATCCTTTTCATGAATTATAGAAAAATAGTATTAAAAATTAAAAAGAAGATGCAGCAAGAAACTTCTAAAAATATTTAACGCGGTCACAATGACATTGAATGGGAGAGGAAGCAGGAAACCTCCTCAGGTCAACAAAGTACTTGGCTTCCAAGCAACTAAAAACCTGTCGATAACTTTTCAATAACTGACTCCAACCTTATGGTCTTTTTATATTGTTATAAATTTAGATAAGAACAAGAATTGGTCTTTTTTCTACGTAGTGATCGCGTATGAGATCACAAAAGATTTAAGCTAACATTGTGGCTTGATAACACCAAAATTTCATCATTGGCCATCCAAAGTTCTCTCTCTCTCGCTCTCTCTCAAAATGGTAACACCATCTTCAATCCAATTCATTTATTCTGCACTTTCTTGCACCACCTCACTTGCTCTATCATATTCAGACCCTGAACAAAAATGGATCATCCAAAAGCACCTGACTTCACTACTTCAAGATTATCCCACTCTCAACCCTTCAATTGATACCTTCAATCACAATGATGGCACCACTGTGAACCTTCTAAATGCAAATGGCTATCTTTTTGTGTCCCATTCCTCACCTCCGATAGCAATCACCATTTGGCTTCATGAAGATTATCCTTACGTGGCTCCTATAGTTTTTGTGACACCAAATCCCATGTCCAAAATTCATCCAAACCATCCATTTGTGGACCCTTCTGGTGCCACCAAATCTGCATACCTCCTAACCTGGCAACATCCAAAGTGCAACCTCACTGGCCTTGTGCACAACCTTGTCAAACTCTTTGCAATTGACCATCCCTTGTTCTGCGCTTCACCTAGTTCTAGCTTCACTCATCCGTCTGATGTGTCAAAAATGGAGGCTCTAGACAGAGTCACTGGTGCCATTCACTATGACATAGTGGCCTTAACAGCCAAGAATGAGGAAGAAATAGAAGAGCTATCAAATTTGCAAGCTGTGATGAACAAGAGGGTTAATATTGCTAGAAGTATATTTTTTGAGCTTGACCATGAAAGATCGACCTTGAAAGGAAAAGTGAAGGAGTTGACTGAGGAAGCTGATGTGCTAATGAACTGGTTGAGAGTTCATGAACCAAAAGCTGCTGTTGCCACAGCTGACGGAGAGGATGATGATATTGATGATGCATTTGAAGCTGTTGGCAAGGTGTCCAACTTGATGCTTGGTTCCTTGGCTGCTGATGGGGCAATAGAGGACTTGATATATGCATTGGATAAGGCAGTTGAACTAGGTGTGGTGTCTTTTGATGTATATATTAAGCAAGTGAGAAAATTGGCTAGAGACCAATTCTTTCACAGATGCAACATTTATGTAAGTGACTAATAAAAGGTTTACGACATAATTCATTGACATGTTGAGTTGTTGACTCTATAACTTGTCTAATCGGACATTAATATATTTTGCCTTTTTAATTCTCTACCTAGTCCTTAAATGTGAAGTATACTTTAACCAAAGGCTAAATGTTGGATTCAAGGCTTAAGCAATCACAAAATGTGGAATTCGACGACCTTGCAATCCCATAGCATCACGAATTCACGATTCCTTGAGAAAAATAAATGAGTTGTGAAGATGGAAATAAAGATATCGAATTCATACCAAGATAACTTAGATGTTGTAATCAATGACAACCCTAATGAACCTACAAAAAGGATAAAGGCTAGGCAGAAATTACTTGTTTTACATGACTAAGTTATATATACGTTGTAATGGCCAATTCATATTAGATCTAGTTACTTTTTTTAATTTTTTTTTAATAAATGAAATTGAGAGAATGATGCAATAATAAGAATAAGAAATCTAAGGACTACACTACTAATCAAGAAATTTAAAAGGCCAATCATATGACCCCAAAAGGGTAAGCATTGTCTAGACTCTGGAGGATGAATCCTTTTGCTGAAAGAATGAAAAAAGAAAAAAGTTTGAGTTGAGAGTACTTATTCTAAATTCAAAATTTAGATAATATATATAAATCTCAAATTCGTGTATCTGTTGCTTTTGGAGTATAGCTTAGATGTAACTAATGCCTCACATCTTATTTTGGAGCTTGTAACTTGATTTCTCCTTGAAATGAGGCATAGAATGAAATTATTATCCTTATCCTAAAAATATTAAGCATGTATTGGTTGGTAACTTTGAAGTTTAAAGATAAATATTTATGTTCTATTGTAATCTAGTTGAGTATCTATTTGTATACTTATATTAACTTGACTGAAAATTCGGATAAGGCAAGTAGGCAACTAATATAAAAAAATAACAAGAAAAGGGTAAAATATGTTGTGATGAAGAATTATTGAAGATGAATAGGTACAACCCTTTAACCAAAAAAAAAAAAAAAAAAAGGTACAACTGTACAGCAACTAACAAATAACTATAACTCCCACGGGCCCAATTTGAAATTTGCTGCAACTGGACAGGCCTGGCCCATTGGATCGAGCAATATTGAAGGTGTTCAATTAGGCCTGCTTAATGGAATAAATGGGGCACATACTAACTAATCAAGTGTGGCCTCTAATGAAGAGAGTATTTGTCTAATTGACTACTTCTGCAATTCATTGACCTTTTATTTATTTATTAATTTTTTGATGGATGTTATTCACGTCTTTAAAACAACTGTAATACTGACATTGGCCTAAGACTAAGTCCTAAAAATACATAGGACATGTGAAATATTATATATAGATATACAGATATTTTTTAATTTCAGATGATGTGTTTTAAAAAAGGGCAATTTTTTCTAGTTCTCCTTCCTAATTTGTCTTTTTAGCATGATGATTCAATTCAGTCGCCATAAATTGAATTTTGTTAATTTCTATAACTAATATGAATTACTATAAAATTTAAATCCAACCCAACTCAATTCATATATAGGCCTCAGTTTATATTTTGTGGATTTTTTTTTTAATCCACAAAATAAGGAATTAAGGCATCATTTGATCATAACTGCAATCACCCAAATTGTCCTGTCAACATAGTTAAGTAATTCTTCATATAATTCTTTCCTCAAAAAGTTAATGGCAAACGTCTTGTGTGTGTGTGAGAGAGAGAGAGACTACAATATCATTTTTATGTCAATCGAGTCGTGTGATTTATGTGTTAAAATTGAAAATCCTTGATGATGTCCTTATTCTTGAGTGGGACTCGGACTTGGTTTGTACTTTGTAGGCATGTGCACAATAGGGTGGGAATTGGACAAAGGCTTTGGGATTGAGACTTAAAATCTACCGGCCAGAAAGAGTCATACCCTTTGTCCCTTTCTTCTTCCCTGTGCTACTAAATATTTTATTATGCTTTACCTTTAAAGGAAGTCTATATCCTGTAGAAGGAAACGTATTTTGAATTAATGACAAATACCAAAAGGTACGTAAAGGAGTAACTGAAGGATTTCATTTCACCAACTGTCTTCTTTTTTTTTTTTTGGTAAACATCCAACTGTCTTCATTTTTATATATATAAATTTTAACAGGACGTTTTTATATTCTTTGTGTTAAATGTTATAGGTGTAGTTCTTTATGATGTTTACTTGGTCTAAAGACTATAAACAAATATCTACAAAGGTCTAATGAAACTTGCTCGCATCTAGTGCCTCTCCAACATTTTTGTCAACCCAATTACTTGCTTTGTGGAAAATATATCTTTAATCAATTTCGTCAATGCCCTCCACAAGATGGAATCATATCAAGAATGTGATGTAATTACCTCCACAAAAGCACTTTTCTCAACTTGCAAGGCATTTATTATGGAGAAAAAAAGGTTCACCGGTTCTCAAACTTATTATGCCGCGGTTGAAAAAAATATCCATATATTATTTTAACTTTTAAAATATGTTATGTGACTTTTATATATATTTATATATATATATATTAATAGGTAAAGTTTAGAGAAAATTTAATTAAATTTTATAATTAAAGTCTAATTTTGTATCATGTGTCATAGATTATTTATTTTTAGAGAGAGTTGTGATAGGATACTGAGAAATTTGTTCCGTCTCCAATTCGTCCATAGGGATCGTCCATGACCAAGAGCGGACAATGTCAAGAATCATTACTAAAGAGACTAACAAAGTTTCCTTAGACAAGAATACGGTATACAGTTGACGAGGTCCTCCTTGGACGATGATAAGGTCGTCTGTGGCAGTTGTCTATAGACTACAGTGAAGTCGTCCATGGACGTTGTCCACGGACGATAACGAGAAATGGACGATTCAATCGTCCATACAACGGACGGACGAACATGCAACACTTGGGAAAATCCGACAAGTTGGAGCGGTTGATAAACCCATAACTATCGCCCTAAATTCTTCGAGCAGTTGATCTCCATTAGCAGTTTCTAGCCGTTGAGGAAGTTATCTCCGAACTCATTAGCTTCCGTGAACCTTGGGGAAGTTATTGAGGAAATAACCGCCCCAATGTCCGTATATAAAGGACCGGTCTGAACAAAATGATGGTAAGAAAATCTCTTGAACACCGAACTCCAAAAACATTTAGAATTTCATCCATGTGAGACTAACTCAACCATCGGAGGGTGTTTGGTCGGTTCACTCCGACCCTCTTTCTGATTTGGTATTCATTTTGTAGGCCTTCCGCCACCACTTGTAGTCCACCGAAGTCGGAGCATTCAATCTACTGATCCTGTGCAACATCAGTTGGCGCCGTCTGTGAGAAATATATATTACACTTGTTTGTCTTTCCTAGACAAAGGGTTGAATGGTTCGAACTAGGTCAAGGGTTACCAGCCCAGGCCATCAAGAGAGTAGGGATGCTTCAAGCCATCCCCAACGCGACCGTCAGTCAGCCCCAGTGATGCCACAATCCTCGGTTCAACACATGCATTCTATGGCAGCCGCTATGGCGGAGTTAACACGACGGAATCAAGAATTGATCAGGGAGATTAATTCCAAGAAGCAACACCATGAAGGGTATGCTGAAGGTCAGGCCCAAAGTCAGGAAGATAAGGGAGACGCTGAACCAGAAAGCCAATCAAGGGGTACCACATCTAGGAGGGTGCCACAATTGGAAAAGGAGATGGATCAAATGAGAAAGGTTATGGCTGAGATGAGGGAAAATATGAGAAGGACGAACCCAGTAGAAGAGCTAGTCCACCGGACGGATTCACCTTTCACGGCTTCCGTCAACGGACACCCTTTGCCCCCACAGTTCAAAATGCCTTCACTGGATTCGTACGATGGAGCACGCGATTCCTTTGATCATATTGCAACATTCAAGACAACCATGCACCTTCAGGGAGTCCCGGACGAGATTATGTGTAGAGCCTTCCCTACCACACTCAAAGGGCCAGCGCGGGTGTGGTTCAGCAAAATACCCCCTAATACAGTAAGTTCTTTTGAAGAGTTGAGTAAGTTATTTGTCAACAATTTTATCGGAGGGCAGAGGCACAAACGTTCCTCGTCCAGCCTGTTAACAATAGAGCAAGGAGAAAATGAAAGCCTACGCTCCTTCATCACTCGGTTTAACAGGGAAGCCTTGACTGTGGATGAGGTTGATGACAAATTACTCTTAGCGGCCTTCCACAACGGGGTTAATTCTGATTTATTCATCCACAAGCTATATGAGAAGGAGCCTCAATCCATGGCCGAACTCATCCATTCGGCCCAAAACTTCATGAATGCAGAAGACGCAATTATAGCCAAAAAGAGGAAGAGAGCTGAGAGGATGGAAGCCAATCCTGCACGTCACTCCGAACAAGGTCCTCGTCCAAAGAAGGGACGAACGGAAGATAAGAAAGACCGGGATAGTAGGAAGACAGGCCCCCCAACAAGGAATCAGAATTATACGCCCTTGAATGCCTCACTCGATCAGGTGCTCATGCAGATCAAGGACGATCCTTCCTTGAAATGGCCAGAGAAGATGAAAGGAGACCTTAATAAGCACAATAAAAATAAATATTGTCGCTTCCATAGGGACCATGGGCATGACACGGACGAATGTTTTGACTTGAAACAGCAGATTGAGAATCTTATCAGGCAAGGAAAATTGAGACATTTTGTTGGAAGGGACCACAAAGATGAGAAGTTGAAGGCAAAGATGGAAGAGCCGTCACGGCCCCCGTTATGAGAGATAAGGGTCATCATCGGAGGAACCTCAGCCGGACAAACTTCCAAATCAAAGAAGACGTATCTTAAAGTGGTACAGAATGTTCAACTCTCTGGACGATCCCCAAAGACGAGAGGAATTGACGAGCCAACTATTTGCTTCACCGATGAGGAAGCTGAGAGAATCCACCATCCACATGACGATGCAATCGTCATTACCTTACTTATTGCAGATTACACAACTAGAAAGGTGTTGGTGGATAATGGGAGCTCAGCGGATATATTGTACTATCCGGCCTTCCAGCAGATGAGACTTGGACGGGACTTACTTCGTCCAGCATGCTCGCCGTTGATAGGATTTGGAGGAATGAAGGTGCAGCCTATAGGCACCGTTACGCTGCCTGTAGTGGTGGGGTCATACCCACAGCAAATAACCAAGTCAGTCAATTTCCTTGTGGTGGATTGTTCGTCCTCGTACAATGCCATTATTGGAAGACCAACTCTAAACAGTTGGAAGGCAGTAACATCCACCTACCATCTATCAGTCAAATTCCCTACTGAGCATGGGATAGGGCAAGCACAAGGAGATCAGTTGGCAGCAAGAGAATGTTACTTAGCCATGATGGCTTTAGACGAGCAGATGCAGATGATGAGCATAGAAGAAAGAAGATTTGTGGCAGAACCCACTGAGATACTAGAAGATGTTCCTTTGGAAGAGGGTAATCCCAAGAAGTTTACCAGAGTTGGAACCAGTATGGAAGAGAAGACAAAGCAAGATCTCATCCAGTTCTTAAGAGAGAACATTGATGTCTTCGCATGGAGTCATGAAGACATGCCGGGTATCGATCCAAGTGTTATCACTCACCGTTTGAATGTGTACCCATCTTCCAAGCCAGTTCGTCAAAAGAAGAGAGTCTTTGCTCCTGAGAGAGACAATGCTATCAAGGAAGATGTCTAGAAGTTAACCATGGCGCAATTTATTCAGGAAGTCTATTATCCAGATTGGTTAGCCAATGTAGTGATGGTTAAGAAGGCAAATGGCAAGTGGAAAATGTGTGTAGACTTCACTGATTTAAACAAAACTTGCCCTAAGGATAGTTATCCTTTGCCACGCATTGATCAACTGGTAGACTCCACAGCAGGTCATCAGTTGCTTAGCTTCATGGACGCCTTCTCAGGGTATAATCAGATAAAGATGGACGAGGCAGATCAAGAGAAAACGTCCTTCATCACCAGTCAAGGGTTATTCTGCTACAAGGTGATGCCCTTCGGATTAAAGAATGCAGGGGCAACTTATCAGAGGTTGGTTAATCACATGTTCCGTCCACAGATAGGACGAAATATGGAGGTGTATGTTGATGACATGCTGGTCAAGAGTCTGGACGAAGATAAGCACCTGGACAACCTAAAAGAAACCTTTGATACACTCAGACGACATCAGATGAAGCTGAATCCAAGCAAATGTGCATTCGGAGTCTCCTCAGGGAAATTTCTCGGATTCATGGTTTCACAAAGGGGAATTGAAGCAAATCCGGATAAAATCCGAGCAATATTGGACATGGAGCCTCCAAAGAACATTAAGGAAGTCCAGTCTTTAACAGGACGAGTTGCAGCACTGAACATGTTTGTCTCTAAAGTTACAGATAAATGCTTACCCTTTTTTAAAATTCTCAGGAAGGTGTTTGATTGGACGGACCAGTGCCAAAAGGCCTTCCAGGACCTTAAGGTCTACCTTACCACAGCTCCGCTGCTAAGTCCATCTATACCAAGTGAGGAGTTATACTTATACTTAGCAGTATCCCCGCATGCGGTAAGTTCAGCATTAATCAGAGAAGAAGGGAAGGCGCAGAAGCCTATGTATTATACCAGCCGAGCATTGAGAGGAGCAGAAGGACGATATCCGTTGATGGAGAAATTAGCATTTGCACTAATAACAGCTTCCAGGAAGCTAAGACATTATTTTCAAGCACATGCGATTGTTGTTATGACGGATCATCCACTAAAGAAGTCGATGAACAAGTTGGAAGCTGCAGGGCGATTGGTCCAATGGGCTATTGAGCTTAGTGAGTTCGATGTCAACTACAAACCGAGGAATGCAATAAAAGCTCAAGCCCTAGCAGATTTTATTGCATAATTCACTCCAGGCCATGGAGACTTAGACCACAGGGAAGATGATAGAACATGGGTCGTCCATGTGGATGGATCATCTACACTACACGCAGGAGGAATTGGGGTTGTTCTGAAATCTCCTGAAGCGGATACGCTGAAGCGGAAGGTGCGTTTGCTCTATCCAACAACCAACAATGAAGCGGAATATGAAGCTCTCCTCAAAGGCCTGGAGTTAGCAAAATCACTGGGGGCAGAGTCAGTACTCGTCCAAGGAGATTCACAGTTGGTTATAGGTCAAGTGAATGGAATGTATGAAGCTAAAGAGGAACGAATGAAGAAGTATCTCAATAAGGTGAGACGCCTTATCAATAAGTTTAGTGAAGCTCATTTCGTCCAAATTCCAAGGGAAGAAAATATGGAAGCAGACACTTTGGCGAAAGAAGCATCAGTGAGCGAAATGACGGACGGGTTCGATGAAATCCAATACATGCCTAGTATAGATCTTCCAGAAGTGCAGCAAATAGGGGGTGACGAAAATTGGATGACTCCAATAGTTGGTTACCTAAAAGAAGGGAAGCTTCCATAAGGAAAATATGAAGCCCGTAAATTAAGGATCAAATCAGCCAAGTATGTCCTGATGGACGAAGTGTTATACAAGAGGGGTTTTTCCCAGCCTTACCTAAGATGTTTAGCCCCGGATGAGGCAAACTATGTGTTAAGAGAAGTTCATGAAGGAGCATGTGGAAACCATTCCGGAGCCAGATCACTCGTCCATAAGGTCGTCCGTGCAGAATATTACTAGCCGACCATTCAAGCTGATGACAAAGAATATGTCAAGGTCTGTGATCAATGTCAGCGGTTCAGTAACATCCCTAGACAGCCATCGGAATACCTTACCCCAATGATGGCCCCATGGCCTTTTGCACAATGGGGGTTGGATATTTTGGGTTCCTTCCCAACTGGGACCAGACAAATGAAATTTTTGGTGGTGGGAATTGATTACTTCACCAAGTGGGTGGAAGTTGAACCCTTGGCAAAAATTACACAGCAAAATGTTAAGAACTTCGTCTAGAAGAGTATTGTGTGCAGATTTGGAGTACCGAGGGTGCTTGTGTCTGACAATGGACATCAGTTTGATAACACACCTTTCAGAGAATTTTGTGAACAGCTTGGAATCAACAATCATTACTCCTCACCCTCCCACCCACGGGCCAATGGACAGACAAAAGTAACAAACCGATCCTTGCTAAAGATCATCAAGACTCGGCTTGAGGGGGCAAAAGGGATATGGCCAAACGAGCTACCCGGTGTTCTATGGCCTTATAGGACAACTGTGAGGACCCCTACAGGGGAGACCCCCTTCAAACTAGCATACGGAAGTGAAGCAGTCATACCAGCAAAAGTGCACATGGCCAGTCATAGGGTGAAGGGATATGAAGTTGAAGAAAACGAGATACAGCTTCGTCTTAACCTTGACCTTATAGATGAGGTTAGGACGGATGTAGAACAGAGAACAGCAAGGTACAAGAATCTAATGGCCAGACAGTATGATGCCATGGTGAAGCCTAGGCGCTTCAATATTGGGGACCTCATCCTGAAGAAGGTCACCTTGGCAACAAGAAACCCAGCTTATGGGAAACTGGGGCCAAATTGGTTAGGTCCAATACCCAACCTATGGAGGAGACCTCTACAAAAGGAATTCAAAGGAAACCTAAGACCAGCTAGAAGATAAGAGCTGTACACTCCCAACCCAGAAGAAGGAGAACAACACCATTCACCTTCTTTGGGTGGACGAGGATTAAATTCTTTAGGGATTTAGTATCTATCTACAAGGGTTTTTAACTTAACGTCGTCTAGAATGGATGCTACTTCAGGGGCACAACTATATATAATTTCCTCTTCTTCCTCCTCGTCTTGAGGGCTAGGTGGTTGTCTAGACGAACTAGCCCCAGACGCAAAGGCCTTCCTACGCTGTAATTCTTGGAACTCCTCTAAAGGAATGCCAGGTACCCCAGACGAGTAATGCTCGTCTGAGGACTCACTGCTAGCTGTACTACTATCACTACTCTCATAACTACCCTCACTCCCAGAAGACACGTCCTGATACTCATCTATCTCCCTCTCTAAGCTGCTATTGGACGAAGACATAACTAAAGAAGAAAGTATAAAAGGAGAACCTAAGAAGGAAGAAGAAATACCTGGAAACTAAGAAGGAAGCTAGACGAGGATCTTGGACGAGTTGGCAGGAAGGGAATTGTTTAAGATATGAGGGGCAAGAGAGAGAATACACCTATATATATAGGGCCCAGAAGTAGGGACAACGAAGCGACGTCACCCATTCAGCGCGTGACACGTGGCGAAGTGGGACAACGAAACGACGTCGTCCATCCAGCGAATGACACGTGGTGAAGCTGTTGGAAAAAGCAATCGACGCAACAGTGTTTGCGAAGCGACGCGCGCCAATCAGAAGTCGACGCGTGGCATTTCGTTGGAAGACGAAATGAACCCAGTAGGTCAACCAATGATTTTACGACACGTAGCTCACAAAGACCCTTGTGAATGAGTTGTAAATTACGTCTTTATCCTGGACGACCCTTTGAACAAAGGGGCAACTGATAGGATACTAAGAAATTTGTTCCGTCTCCAATTCGTCCATAGGGATCGTCCATGACCAAGAGCGGACAATGTCAGGAATCATTACTAAAGAGACTAACAAAGTTTCCTTAGACAAGAATACGGTATACAGTTGACGAGGTCCTCCTTGGACGATGATAAGGTCGTCTGTGGCAGTTGTCTATAGACTACAGTGAAGTCGTCCATGGACGTTGTCCACGGACGATAACGAGAAATGGACGATTCAATCGTCCATACAACGGACGGACGAACATGCAACATTTGGGAAAATCCGACAAGTTGGAGCGGTTGATAAACCCATAACTATCGCCTTAAATTCTTCGAGCAGTTGATCTCCATTAGCAGTTTCTAGCCGTTGAGGAAGTTATCTCCGAACTCATTGGCTTCTGTGAACCTTGGGGAAGTTATTGAGGAAATAACCGCCCCAATGTCCCTATATAAAGGACCGGTCTGAACAAAACGATGGTAAGAAAATCTCTTGAACACCGAACTCCAAAAACAAGTTAGAATTTCATCCCTGTGAGACTAACTCAACCATCGGAGGGTGTTTGGTCGGTTCACTCCGACCCTCTTTCTGATTTGGTATTCATTTTGTAGGCCTTCCGCCACCACTTGTAGTCCACCGAAGTCGGAGCATTCAATCTACTGACCCTGTGCAGCATCAAGTTGTTTTAAAAAAAAAAAAAAAAATTGGAGTCAAATGTGGGATTACATCATAAATATCAATTTTTTTTTAGAGAGTTTCAACCTATGGCATTCGCTCCTGATGATATCTCTTTATCATCAGACCAAGACACCAATAAGTTTTTTGGTGTAAGCGGGGATTGAACTCCAGATTTCTTATACAACCATTAGAGACTTTACTAATTGGAACCCACCATAAATATCAATTTAAGTGAGTTATTGCGTATAAAAACCAAAGAGTCAATTAATGAATATAAAAAAATAGACAATTTATATTTTCTACATAATAATATTCTTACAAGAATTTTTAAAGAGTTAAAAAAAAAATGACTATCAATAATATTTAAATTATATATATAAGAATTATATTATGCATCTTAATATATATTTTTTAAGTATATTCATACATATACATTGAGTTACAAATTAGTTTAAACGATACACAAAGTTGTTAGGTTTGAACAAAAAACCACATCATCTACGTGATCATGCCTAAATCTACTAAAATTGACCACAAATGTGGTCATCGCACCACTGGCCGTGATGAAGGTGCAAAAACAGCAGTGCACCTGTAGTTCTCTCTTCAAAAAAAAAAAAAAAAAAAAAAAAATTGCACCGCACCTATATATATATATAAATATATATATATATTTATATCTGTTTTACTGTATGTGTCGTATAACATGTTATATCTTGTTTTGCAGGTTTTTTTTTTTTTTTTTTTTTTTTTTTTTTTTTTTTTTTGTATTTTTAAAAAAAGCTATTGTTAAGTTTATTAGTAGTAAATGGTGTTTATAATACTTGTTTTATAAAGGACGTTAGTATTTTGGAACAATGATATCCTCCCGTTGTCCATATGGCTACTTAATAAACACCATTTTATTTATTTATGTATGTTTTTAGATCTCTTAAAACACAAGTTGTTTAGCCTAGTTATTTAGCCAAGTGATTGTTTAGATAAATTATTCAGATCTAGGTTAACACAATCAAATCATATCATGTAAGTAATACGGAAATATAAATAGTATATAATATGATAACCTTGGAAAACCAAACCAGTAAAAAACCTGTGGATGATTTAATCTAACTATCCTCAAGGTAAAACAAATCCATTATGAAAAAATTGAAGTTTTTACAATAGAACTTAAACCACTAACATCTTATTGTTGCCTCATGTAAAAAACTTACTACCATGAGCACGTTACAGCTCCGAGTCCACGGATTACTTCTTTCTTTGATCCACTATAACCACAAGTACTCCCACTTGTGATTTTGAGACTCCACTTAAAGGTTTCAGATCTTCTTGAAATTCTTTATGCAGCAACTGAAGCAATCACCAAGTTCTTGACATGAATCTTGATAACCCTAAGTGTGTATGAAGGTAAACACCTCTAAATCTCACAAGAGATTCAACACACAACACATCAACAACCACAAAACATAGTTAGGGTTTTTCCTTTTATACTTGGAGTAGAATATAAAACTCTACACGTCAAACCGAGCTTGGGCTGAGTTGGAAAAAATCTGTAAAAAATTAATCTGCATGAGGTTCGATCAATTGAGCCTTGCAGACTTAGCCAATAAATCATGCAATTCACTCGATTCCAACTTTACAAATAAACACACTTTAAATAGCCTAAATCTAGACTCTAAGTTTTGATTATGATTTGCTAACACATTACATATTGAAGTTCTAATACATTTAGTTCCCAAAGTCCTAAAACCTAATTATTTATTTACTTTTAAAAAGAGCTCTGGGTTGACCCAAACCAGCAGCCTAGCAAATAGATTTTTTTAAAAAAAATAGAAGAACCTAGCAGTCAGTTGGTTTTTTATTATTATTATTATTATTATTATTATTTTTTTTTTTAAGAGTAGAAGAAACATTTCACACCTAAAAACCTGTTTAGCTACTCTAAATCAACCCAAAACAAAAGAGAGAAAAATAAAAAGGACAAAGAAAAAAAAGAAGAAGAAGATATTTGGGTTGGCCCAAACGAGCCCAATTTTTCTTTTAAATTTTTAGTCTGGCACTTACCAAATGCCCACACTGCACCATGTACATTGTACATCCCTAAATATTCTTGTAAACTATCATGTAGTGGGTTAAAGTAAATTCTTTCAAACCAGTTTAAAGGTAAACTTTGTTCATTTACTATACTTGTGAGTATAAAATTAAGCAAATATACTTCAAAAAAGCTTCCGTCAACTTGCTTGATTAAGTCGAAATGTGTTATGAACCTTTTTTCATATGCTATCTTACAAAAATTGCTAAATTTCATGAGAAGATTTTATATATTTCATGTTGTTTAAGAAAATCATTTTTCCTTTTTGTAGTATGTTCTAATTATTTTTAAGTACGTATCTAGATGAGTTTATTTTCATTTTTTATAATTGTATAAAATATATTTATATATAAAAAGACAATACTTTAAAAGGTTGGTACATTCTTTTAAAAGATTATTTGGAATAATGATTCGAATTATCTCGTGAGTCATGACATAATTTTCTAAAATTTTGTGTTAACAATTACCTTAGAATAATTATTAATAAACCATATTAAAAAAGTTTTAACATCACTTTTATAAGAAATATAAAAACTGTCAATAAAATTAATTGTTTTATCATTTTTCATAAAATTTGTCTAAAAATAGTCTAAAAATAGTCTATAGACCAGTACATTTAAGATATATGTTAAGAGCAATTGCATTAGTGGGTCTAAAATACAAAAAGTGCAAAAATTTACACGATATAGCATAAAAAACACACATATCAAACCTTGTAAAACTTTGTAAATATCCAAATTTATTATAGTAACCGTGCATATATGCATGGTTATTGTAACTTTGTATCTAATTATTTTATTCATTTCCCAATTTGGCTTCTTTTTTTTTTCTCTCTCTCTTCTCCCTTTGAAACGAACTCAAATTTCTTATCTTCTCTTCTCCCTCGTCTTCTTTTTCCCCTGTTACATAGCGACACACCCACAAGGACAAACCAACGGAGAGACACACAAACACACTCACACAGACAAGCCAACAGATAGATAGCACTCTTGTAAAATTGACACACCAACACATACAAATTGGTGCTGGTGGCTTGTGGATTGGTTGATTAGTGCTAATGGCTTATGGATTGGAGGCAAAGATGTCATTTGTGGGTCAACGGAAGTGGATTAGTGGTGGAGATAAGCGTTTCTAGGTCAATTGGATCGGTAGATCAGTGCTCGTGGAGGAGATCAGTGTTTGTGATAAGGAAGGAAATCTATCTGAGAGAGAGAGAGAGAGAGAGATAAGGACAAAAAATAAAAGCATAAAATAATAATAAAAAATTAAATAAAAATTATTATTTAAATAGAATAATGTGCATAATTGAATAATGTGTTTTTGAAAAGTAATTGTGTAAAATATAAAAAGTAGATTCTAATGCTGAAATAGTCACAAAAATTTACAAAGAGTGATGCTAATGCTCTAACATTTCCCTTTTTAAAATCAAGAAAAAAAAAAAAAAGAGTTAAGATTTCCTGTTCTTGGATTGCCTAAGACAAGATCTGTTTTTCTAACCTTGTTTAAAAAAGAAGACAAGATTTATTCGGTTCATACAACGCTTTAGCTTCTGTCCTAGGATTTGGAACACCGTACACCAACCAATCGCAATTGACCCATAACATTCACACCCTGCAAATGTTTTTATTTTTTTGATAAGACCCTACAATGTTTTTATTACAATATGGCCAAATACCTAAAATACCCCTATACTTTTTTCACTCTCTTTTTCTTTAAACCCAAGGATCCCATAGTAACTTCACACCGAAACAAAATCCACTTGTAAGGGCAAGAATCCCCTACTTTCCAAATCCAAAACTCGGTCTCTGGTCTTCCCTCCTCATGCGAGTCCACGATTCTTAACGTACACCTCTCTCCTCAGTTTCCTACAGATCCCATTTGTTCTTTCTTCTTCTCGGCCATGTCTTCAAGACCATTTGCTTCTCTTCCTCTTAGCATTCACACTATTGCTTCCTTCTCACAGTTCCGTACATCTGCTTGTAACTCCAGCGCATTTGGGAGATAAGCAAGGACCTCTGAAATCCGTTCAAACAATGGAGATTTCTAGTGGGGTCTTGGTTTTTTCGATATTTCTCTGCTTTTTCGCATCTGTGTCCTTCTCTATCGAGGATTATCACCAAGCGTGAGTGATTTTTAATGCTTTTGTTTTTTTTAGTTGTCTGGATTTGAATCTGAGGCTAATTGGATTTGTTTACTGCTTCAATTGGTTTTAGAATAGTTAAACTGATAAAGTTCAATTTTTTTTTTGCTTGAATGTTATGGAAAGTTGCAATTTTGAATTGGGTTCGTTGTAATTTTCGTGATCTTGGTGATACGTTTTTGTACAACGGTTGGTTGGCACTTTGTGTGCACTTCTTATTGCTTTTAGGAGCAATGTTTGGTTTGGTTTGGTTTTTCTTTTCACAAAGAAAAATCGCTTTCAGTGTGCTAATTGAACAGTACCTATATTCTATCTTAGTTTCGTTGTAGTTTGAGGGCCGTTTGGTACGGTTTTCAATTTTTTTGGAAATAAGCGGGTAAAAAAGTGTGTGGAAATACGTATAATGTTGTTTAAAAACTGAAAGTATGTGTTTAAGTTGACGTTCCAAACAGGAATTTCTTATTAGTTTCATTGTAGTTTGAACTTAAGTTGAATCATATTGATGATTTGGTTTTTATGTGATCATGGTAATGTGAAGTAAAACAATGTAGTGCTTGGAGTATGAGATAATTAGGCCAAATTATGACCTTTAAGTTCAATTTAAGTTGTAAGAAAATGAATGATGACCTAGCAGGTTCAAGAGAAGTAGGTTCTTAGCTTATGGAATAGCATAGGTTGGGCTGGTTATTTTGGTTTGAGGCAGTGAAAAGGTGAAGAAAATTAATTGAATGTGGCTATTTTAAACTTGAAAAATAATTGAATTTGGCTAATTGAAGGTTTAGATTTAGATGTGCAGTGATTCCTAGCAAACCTTGGTGAGTAGATGTAGCTATATATTGATACGTCTCCTGAAGTTTCTTTGGAGAATTATACAACAGTGCTTCTTTTCTATTCTCCTATGTCTAGGTCCTTTGGTCCATAATGCAGTCATCATGGTTGGGTTGTAGGTATATCTTATATGAGCAAAATGTTTGGCTGTGAGGAAGAATTTATATTGTTGGATCTAGACTCAACATATATTTTGTAGGATGGTATCAATCTAATTTATGCTCAGCGATGCTCTTGCATTAGAATTCAATCCTTGTGTTCTGCTTATCTAGCTCATGACTTCTCTCTGGGCAGAATTTATATCCATCATGATCAAACTTTGAATTACAGTAGCATAAGCCTGACCTATCAAGATATTCAAATCTTACACACACGCGCACACACACACACACGCACACAAAAGAGACCTATGCTTCACCTTATAGCCTTTATGGATAAATGGGAAAAATAAATAAACAAAATTTACAACTTTTTGTGGGTTTTATTTATTTATTTATTTTTCTTTAGCTCATTATTTTTGGATTTTTTTTTTTAAATTTTTTTATTGTGACAGAGGTACTTGTTTCCCCAAGGCTGCCATGCCAAAATGCTATGCTTATTATGCACTCTTTTTCTTGCATTGATATAGAGATTACTAGCTTTTGATCATTGTACACTAGATTTTTCTTTTCTTTTATACATTGTAGAAGTTAATGCATGAATTTTTTTTTGTTTTTGGGTACATACAGGTTTCCTATTGTGGAACCTGATCCTGGTCATACAAAACTTCGTCTTTCAAGGGAAGGCCTGGAGGCCATTGGGAGGATAACAACCCCTATTGCAGCTGTTGCTGTAAGTCTGAGATCTGTCTTCCTGAGCATCTAGTACTTGGTTTTTTTTTTTTTTTTTCCAATTGAATAAGATTAACAGATATCTTTCAAATCTACGTTGTTTTATTTTGCTTAATATTAGAAACCATTTTTGATTCTCTGAACACACTTGGGGTGACCATTTATGGGCTGACTGCTTTCTAATAAAGTGGTTACTTAATGTTATGAAGGAACAATGTTTTCTCCATTTGCTTGAATCATCTACCTATGGTTTGTTTCCACAGAGCTTATTGATATTTTTTACATTTTTGTGTTCTAGTACCACTCCACCTTGCTTATAATTAGACATTTTATAACTTGAAGCCATGGATTTAAAACTGAGTCTAGATAAAGTAAGTTTGGAAATCTAAATCCGTGGATTGCCATAGAATTAAGTAATAGCATTTTGCGAGAAGCCTTTCATGACTTTCACTAGTCCATTCTGTGATGATAAGTGTGCATCAAATTACTGTTTCTGATCAGTTTTTCTTAAGAAATTGTATCTAAGTAGTAAAGATTATCTTTCTTTTCTTCTTCTTCTTCTTCTTTTTTTTTTTTTTTTTTTCCCACCTGTTTTGAATCTCCCTTGATCATTATATTTGTCAGGTTATTGGGCCGTACCGCTCTGGAAAATCATTTTTGCTCAATCAACTTCTCTCCCTCTCTTGCTATGAAGGTCTGAATTTGTTGTCTCCTTATTTTTTCTTTCATAAAATTGATTAATTTTAATGACATAATATCTCTAAATGTTCTATTACCTCCCAGGGTTTGGTGTTGGACACATGCGTGACACAAAGACAAAAGGTAAAGGCAGAGAATAACCTTGATGTTGTGGTACTCACGTGAATAAAAAATAGATCATGATGTGGTGGATATGCTTATCTGTTTTTGTAGTATCATTTGAAAGGTCTCTTGTTCTCTTTTTCAGGAATATGGGTTTGGGGAACCCCAATAGAATTGGATATTGATGGAGTTAGAACCTCTGTCTTTTACCTTGACACAGAGGGATTTGAAAGTATTGGGAAATCTAATGTCTATGATGACCGGTAATCTCTAACATGTTGTGTAATTTCGGTTTGCAATTGCTGGTTGTAAAGTTTTTGCGTGCTTTGTATTTCTAATATCTGCTTTTGCAGGATTTTTGCTCTGGCAACTGTCATGAGTTCTGTGCTCATCTATAACCTGCCTGAGACAGTTAGTTGCCCTGACTTTTACTTCTTCATCATTTTGTTAATTTCTCTTGCTTGAAACTGAACTACTTTCTTAGTTTACTTAAGGACCAAATCTGAGGTTGAGGATGAGAATAGTAGGATAGTCATTTCCTGGATTTTGTATGTGTGTGGTTGTAGAGAAGAATTATGGTTCCAACTGTGAATATGATATGTTCTGTCTTGGATGTGGGTGGCCATGAGAGAATGCAAAAAACATGAAAAAACATCTCCTTCTTTGTAGGTGCACAGAGTGATGGATGATATAGAGAATCCACTTACAAAGTATTTTATAGATTTATCATGTCATTAGTTAAGACAGTTCTTTTTAGGTTCTTGAGATGCCAATTACATATGAGCCTCTACTTCATTTGCTAGGTTTTAGGAAGCAACTGTTGTTCAAGCCTGCATTTCACTTTGGCACGTCTTGGTTAATATGGCTATATTAATTTGTTTGTCTCATTGTGTGCCTAGATTCGTGAAGCTGACATCTCTCGGCTGTCATTTGCTGTTGAGCTTGCTGAAGAATTTTATGGGAGGTATACAATGCAATTATCCAAGTTCTTTATGAAGCATTTTATGTTATTATAGCGTTGGTGGTTTTGAACACCCTATTTTTATTACCAAAACTAACTTTATTCTTCTGGTTTAATGTACAATAAACATCACATGGTAAATAGAGTGAAGGTAATTTTCGAACCCTTGTATATTTTTTTAAATTGTAAATTTTCTTATAATGAGTTTTATTACTAACAATTTGTTATGCATTTGAATGGCTGGGTACTTTCATAGGGCCAAGATATTGCCTTTGAACCTGCAAAGCTTTTATGGCTTATCCAGCGTGATTTTCTACGTAAGTTTAGAAATGCTTTCCTAGGATATTTTTGGTTGAAATATGAATTAAGAAAGTTCCAAGCGTTTTTGGATCCAATCACCTTTTTCTTAAGCTTCCAAGATCAGGCTGTAAAAATTAAAATGGATTTTAACAAGTTTTTGACTTGGGAGATTCCCAAAGGATGGTGCCCCACTTTTGTAGTTAGATGGAAACTGATATTGTTGGTGGTGTTTTACAGAAGGGAAGTCTGTGCAAGAAATGGTGGATGAAGCTCTTCGACATGTGCCTAATAATGATGGTAAGTTTGTTTTTACCATACTTGCACTCATTCTGTATGAATTATATTACAATACCCTTACTGCAACTTTATAACAAATTTTTGATAGTGGGGCAATTGTCATGTTTGCAGGGAACAAAAATATTGATATGGTAATTTCTCTTCCTGATGCTGCTTTGTCAATTATCAATAGATGACTACTCTGGAATTCCAAGTTTACTCTTTTGTAACTTTATCAGGTTAATCAAATCCGTGACTCGTTGGCTGTTATGGGTGATAACAGTACAGCCTTTAGCTTACCACAAGTATGTGTTTGCATCAGCTTGTAATAATCTCTTCCAGCTCTTCCTCCCTTCTCTGTCTTTACTCTTTACTCTGCTAGTTAACCTAAGTAATAATAAACAACCAGGTGGTTAGTTCATAGTTGATATGGCATGCTGGCTTCCTAAACTTATTGTGAACATCTAGTTATGTTACAAGGACACTTCAAATGTTTTTTTTTACCCTTGCTGGATGACATGACATGGGAATGGCACTTATGGGTGTTGGATATGAGTTGTATATACCTTTTGTGCATTAAATGTGTCTGGTAGAGGAATAGAGGAGTTCATGCTTGACGTTGCCTTCATTGTCTTCTTCCTATTTTCATTTTGTACATGATTACTTCAAGATAAGTTGAGTCGCATGAGTATCAATTTTTGAATGACTTATGGCATATAGGAAAAGTTTTCCTGTCATTCAAGGATTGAGGAAAAGTTGGATTTGCTTGGTAATCTGGGAAAAATGTTGTTGTTAGAATTATGGTTAAATTATTAAATTCACCATTTTTAATAGCTTAAACTTTCGACAGAATTGGTAATTTAACATGGTATCAAAACAGGAGTTTTTAAATTTGATTCCTGTCTTTACTCTACCTTCCATTTAAAATATTAACAATCCCACTACCTCCCATTTAAAATATTAAAAATCCCATGTGTAAGTTATTGAATTCACAATTTCCTAATAGCTTAAGCTTTTGGAAGAATCGGTAATTTAACAGTTGCAATTCTTTTTCAAAAATTATATTAAGGAAAATAAGTTTTTTAAAAAGATGTATTCTTCACATACATGAATAATCCATATTCTGGTTCATTTATTTCTAACATCCAATAATAGTTGGATTGTGCCCTTTATCTTAATGTTGGGAATGTCACTTGAAACTGAAATAGCCTGCTTTTGAAATTTATTTCCAGGACTTGTTTATGAATGTTTTCAGAAATCTGTTTCTAAATATTTTTCCGGAGAACAAGAAGAAAGTTTAGAAACATGTTGCTTCCTAATCTGCAAACCCCAAAAAGGGGGAAATTTTTTTTATGATGTTTTAAAATTGATTTTTTTCAAGAATAATCCTGTCAAAACAATTTTTAAGAATGTGTTTGGAAAAACATCCCCCCTCTCCCCCCGGGGTTCTTTTTTTCCCCTGTTTTTGTGAATCTGAGAACAGGAAACATGTTTTTAGCAGGAGGCAAACAAACTCTATCCTTATTCTGACATTGCACATTCGTAAAAATTTGTGAGTTTCACCATACAAAGCCTTATTCCAGAAGTCTTTATTTTTACCACTTTGATGGTGTTCGGATCATTCTACATGCAGGGTTATTAGCAGTGATCTTCATTAGGTGCACGTCAATGTTGGGGATGCGTAACTGGTTGGGGATGTGGGGTATTTTGGATATCAATACGTCATAGACTTGTACATAAAATACAAGTGTTATTATTTGGCTTGTCACTTAAAAAAATTCTAATATATGTATATCAGATTCCTCTTCTTTTTTGTTTCTTTTTTGGGGCATATTTGTGCTTATAATGCAAGCATGCATATGTGCATGTGTGTGAACGAGCTGGGTTACTGAGATATGCATATTGCCTTATTTATATGTTGGTTTTGCTGTAGATCCAGAATATTTGTTGGCAAAAGCAAACACTTGCCGTTAAAATATTTGGCTTAGGTGATCTTATTGACCCATTTGTGAACTATTAAACAGCCTCATCTCCAGCGAACAAAGCTTTGTGACTTGAAGGATGGTGAACTTGAACCTATGTATGTCAAGAAGCGAGAGCAATTGAAAGAGCTTGTTGCTGGCATTATCCATCCGAAGATTGTTCAGGGTAAACATCTAAATGGAAAGGAGTTTATATCTTTCCTGGAGCAGGTGCCTCTCTTTAGTCTGAAGATATTGCTTTAAAATCATCTATACTTTGAGAATAAGTAATCATTTTTAAGTTGTTCATCATGTTAGTGTCGTTTTTGGCAGTTGTCATGAAACTCAACCTGTGATATTTTGAGTTGGAGAATTGGAAATTGAATATTTTCAAAACTTAGACCAGTTTCGACTCCTCCCTTAAAGTGCATAGATTCCTCAAAACCCTTTTATTTGTCTAATTCAAAGCCAATTACAACTTTTGAGATGTATTGGCTAGTGTCCCTATGTATGGAGTTCCTTCTCTTTGGTTCTTGTAAATGACAATCTTTGTGAAACCCTTCTTGTAAATGACGATCACTTTTTGTTTTCAGAAGATAATGATAATATTGATTTACCTAGAGAACCTATCATTTCAACTGAACTTTTTTGGTGCCTCTCGTTTCTATTTACATGCCATTTGTTACGTCTAGTGATGCCAATGTCCTTGACATAGTGCCACTGTTAATCTCAAATTTTGATTAAATTGAAAATTTTGTTATAACTAGTGGACAATGGTTTTTTAAATAAGATCCACCCTTTATTATGGAGGGGGAAAATGACAGTTCTGATAACTCACAAAAATCTTAGAACTGTCAATTTCTCCCTCCAGTATAAGGGGTGAATCATGGGTTCAATCCTGGTACTTTGCCTAAGTTGTGTATGCCTATAAAAGAAATATAAGATCATTACTAATAATAAATTTGAACAAGATTTCTCAGGTTTAGAATGACTTGCATTATTAACATGCATCCCCTTTAACTGTATGTATTTTGAATTTTCAACTTTAGATACTTGAAGCCTTGAATAAAGGAGAGATCCCATCAACGGGTTCTCTTGTGGAGGTTTTCAATAAAGGTATTCTTGAGAGGTGTTTGAAGCTATACAGTGGTTGGATGACAGCATTGCATCTACCTGTCTCAGAGAAACATCTGGAAGATACCCATCAAAGTTCTAGAGATAGGGCAATGAAAGTCTTTGATGAGCAGCATTTTGGACGACATCATGCGAAGAAATCGGTTGAGCAACTGGATGAAGAAATACAAAAGGTATGGTTTGGGCCATTTTATTAAAACAGAATTGTTGTATATCGATTTATTTACATTCTTGGACTGCAATGTGGGATGGATGAAAGTTTCAAAACGATGGCTTGTTGTGAACGTTATTGAGCAATTATAAAATTGACTCATGTAATCAGTTCCCCAAAAGAAGAAATTGATTCCCGTTTAAGAAGTTGGTATTGTACTTTCAGTTTTCCTTTTATTTCTGTTTCATGATTATGTTATTGGAAATAAATTATCGTAAAGGTGATCTAGCTGCTGGTGGTCTGGTAGCATTGGACATCTGTTGGTGCTTTACTACTAAGTTTAGGACTTAAGGGTTAAATGCAATACTCTGTCTTTCATATTTATTGTAGGTCCTCATTTTCGTGCACACACTTATGAAGTTTGCATTTTTTTTTAATTGCACTTCAAATTTTGTCTAGGTGTATAAGAATTTCATTATGGGAAACGAATATCAATCCTCAAAGCTCTGCGAGGCACTATATACCAAATGTGAGGAAAAAATGGACCAGCTTCAAGTTCTTAGGCTTCCTTCCATGGCAAAATTTAATGTAGGTTTCCTTCAATGCAACCAAAGTTTTGAGGTAGAGTGTGTTGGACCTTCAAAAGCAAACTATGAGCGACGAATGAAGAAGGTTAGGCATAATCCTCATATTCTATTTTTTTATTCCTTCAGTTTGATTCTTCTGCCAATTTTTTTTAGTTGTTGATCATCAGAGTAAAACTCATTTTTTGCTTGGATTTTAGGGGAATAAGAATTAGGAAGCGCATGTGAAACTCTAATGGAGTTGTTGCTAAGAATGATTATAGGAATATAAGATAGTGGACTTTAATGCAGTTGGTCTTAGAAATGAAAGACTTGTTTTAGTTGTTAATTAAATTAGATTATCTTATTTCCATGTGGTGTCCAAATGTGCCTCTTTCATTCTGCTAAATTGTAACATGAATACACCATATAAATCTGCAGATGTTGGGGAAGTCACAATCTCTATTTATCAAGGAATACAACCACAGGCTCTTCAATTGGTTGGTGGCATTCTCCCTTGTCATGGTGGTGGTGGGCCGGTTTATCATAAAATTCTTTTTGATTGAAATTGGGGCATGGATACTCTTTATCTTCTTAGAGACATACACGAGGATGTTTTGGTCAGCAGAGTCTCTTTACTATAACCCGGTTTGGCATTTCATAGTAGCCACTTGGGAAACACTTGTTTACAGCCCTTTCCTGGATTTGGACAGGTAATGAAAGGTTTATTCTTTTGCACCTCTAAACAAATATGAACATCTGTGATACCTCAATCTTGTGTTTAGGCCTGCTTGACTGTGTTTACTATTGTTTTCGCACCTTCACAAAACATAATTATGTGCCATTATTGCTACCTCGTGTTGCAGTTTTGTGTTAAGCACTATATTTACTTGTAGAGCAGCATGTGTGCCTTATTAATAAAATACAAGGGTGTCCTACCGGCTGCAAATATTTCTTCTTTTTCAACTTTTTAGCAAAAGATGTGTTTTCATTGTTTAATGAAACATTTTTGAATGAAATGCATCTTATGTTTATTTATTTAGTCACTTTCTGTTGTTTGAGACAGATGGGCAATTCCCATGGGTGTACTATTGGCGATATTGATACTATATTGGCGATGTTATGGGCGAAGAAAACATGGGTCACGTTGGCTATTACCGCTATACAACAATCAAAAAAGTGGCTCAAATCGGCCAAGATCAGATTAAGCATAGAAACAGCATGCATGCTTTTAAGGCCCTTGGTCTGCCTGCTTGATCATCTTCTCGAGCGAGCTCTTCTTTTATAATACATGAAGCCCGCCAATCTGTTATTTTGGTCCTCGATACAGATTTTATTGCAAGACCGTGAAGACGTGAAAGATCATTGGCTGCATTGATAAGTCTGTAGTTGTAACATCTCCAATTTGTTTATATTATTCTAATCTGTTGATTATTTTAAATGTCTATTTTTTTCACAGTTATTTCTGTTAAGTTTACTCAGTAAATCAGAATGTAATACATTAGAAGGGGAAGAGGAAAGAAAAAGAAAAAAAGTTAGAGAAAAGAAAAAGGAAACAGAAATTGTTTCAAGTAATTGACTTGCTATGAATTCTGAGTCATTAATTTGGTCAGATTAATTACATGATAACATAAGGATGTGTCAATATATTACAAGTTCTGTTAAATTGGATTGTCTCAAAAGCTTAAGTTATTGAGATATGAGAAATTTAATCATTTAATCACATACTTTTAACAAGTTCTTTTGAATCATAACTTCAATCTATTTTGGTGTAATAATTATCTTATGTATTCAGTATATGCATTATTTTTCTCAAAATATATGGAGTCTACAATTGTGAGTTTCACATGTTATGATAGAGATGATGCATATGATAGATGTATGACCTTCTCATTTTGGTGGGCGTGATTGTATGGAATCCTACTTTTACCTTGAGCTTTTTTTCATATATGCTAACAATATATTTAGGTGATTGTATGAAGAGTGCGATTGGAACAGTTTATTTAGGTGAAATTGAAAACTTTTTGTTGAAAATACTGTACATAAAACTAAAATTGAGCTAAAATAGTACATTGAGACTCATGAATAGTATCAAAAAGTACAATGAGACTAATAAATAGTAGCAAAGAACACCAAGTTGAATGGTAATCAAAATAAGCTAAATAGTAATTACATCCCTTTTAATATAGTTGTACTTTGTGATTGGGATTAACATTACTCCTAAGGCATAATGAAAATCACCAAGTTGTACTTTCAAAGGAACAATGAAATTGAAAAGCACGAAATTACTTTCCAAGAAAAGAATAAAGAACACCAAACGTTGGCTTTTTAGTTGGAAGGACATTTTTCCAAATACAGTTTTTCAGTAGTTTTTTTTTTTTTTTTTGAGAAATGGATACTTACTGATATATTAATCAAGAAATTGAAAATCCTCCAATACAAAAGACAAAATATCCGTTGGAACACACTCCAACCAAATTTGAGAGGAAAAATTTTGTCTCGTTCGTTGGGCTAAGGCATGAGTCACTGCATTGCCTTGCCGACGTACATGAGCGAAAGAAATACTCAATAATGAGTTTGATAGAGATACAATATCCTTGATGAGATGTCTGCCTCGTGAATTTTCCATATCGGATCCCCTTAATGAGTTAACCATAGATTCAGAATCACCCTCGCACACAAATTGGTCATAGCCTGATTCAGCAGTAAAACTAGCAGCGCGCCAGGCAACGAGGAGCTCAAGGATTTCCACTGTTGGGGGCTTCGCTATCTTCTTAGAAAAAGACGCTAACACCTGTCCTTCACAATTACGGATTACCACACCAATTCCCGCCATATCTGACTCGCCAAACATAGCACCATCATAGTTAGTCTTCACGGAACCAGTGTTAGGAGGATGCCATCTGGGAGGAGAAGTCCGCCACCTTTGAGGATGTTGACTATCTAGCCCCCTGAATTCACAGAGGTAGTTCTTGGCAACACCAGCGACATTGCGAAGGGGCACGGGATTATCTTTGAGTCGAGTTTTGTTTCTTTGAAACCAGATTGACCATGCCGTAACTGCAAATAACGGTAACAGGGTCGGTTTGACACGGATTTTTTCCAGAACATCCGAGAAAGAAACAGAGTCCGTTGAGCTTCTGTCCACCCATCCGAAATCTAAATCCCAAACTTCTTTGATGCATCTGCAACTCCATAGAGCGTGCGCAACTGTTTCTAAATTACCAGAGCAACGAGAGCAACCTGATTCAAGGAGAATTTTTCGCTTCAAGAGATTTTCTTTAGTGGGCAGTGAATTAGTGCAGGCCTTCCAGAGAAAGTTCTTGACCTTACCAGGAACCTTCATCTTCCATAAGCTTTTCCAGAAACCTTTCTATGATTTTGAGACCTGTGGCCGATTCAAGTCAAGGTTTTGAAGCTCACAGAGGAATTTGTAACCAGACTTCACAGAGTAGTAGCTGGATTTTTCAGTACTCCAAACCAAAGTGTCGGGTTGAGGGGTGGAGTACAGAGGCAGAGACTTGATAAGGCTTGCTTCAGGTGGCTAGAAACATAGGTCAATGAGATTGGTATTCCACCATCCCATTGTGGAATTAAACAAAGAATCCACTATAGAATCCGGTGCTAGATGCACAACTGGAGAACTAATTCTGCCTTCAGGACTTGGTAACCAAGCATCTCTATAAATCCGAACAAAATCCCCATTGCCAATTCTCCAAAAAGAGCCTTTATCAATTAAATCTCTAGACCACAAAATACTCTTCCATGCAAAAGAGCCTGTGGATGGTTTAGCTTCAAAAATTGAGCATTTTGGAAAATACTTCGCCTTAAAAACTTTGTAAAAAAGAGACTCTTTGTCGTGAATCAACCTCCATACCTGTTTAGCCAACATGGCTTTATTGAATTTACAAAGATCTTTGAAGCCTAATCCCCCCTTACTCTTTGGTTGACATAAGACCTCCCATTTTGCCCAATCAATTTTTTTTCTATCTCCCCTTTGTCCCCACCAAAATTTTCGAATGAGCATCTCGATGTCCTGACAAAGACCAATTGGCAACCTAAAGCAACTCATTGCAAACGTAGGAATGACTTGAACCACTACCTTCAAAAGAACTTCTTTCCCTGCTTGCGACAATAATTTTTCTTTCCACCCTTGGAGTTTACCCCACACTCTATCTTTTATGAAGTTTAAGCTCGCCTTTTTCTTCCTCCCAATCACCGTCGGTAAGCCCAAATACCTTTCATACTCCTTAATTTCAGCCACCCCAAGTAAGTTTTTTATTTCTTCTTTTGTAACATTTGAGGTATTGTTGCTGAAAAAGAGGGTAGTTTTTTCCGAGTTAATTTTTTGACCCGATGCACGTTCATATTTTCCCAATATCTCTTGAATTTTTTCCACATCCCCCACCCTTGCTTGGCAGAACAATAAACTATCATCTGCAAAAAAGAGGTGAGAGATCTTTGGGCCTCCTTTACAGAGAGAAACACCCTCTATATGCTTATTTTCTACTGCATGCTCAATTAACCCATTTAGGCCTTCAGAACATATCAAAAAAAGGTAAGGGGAAAGAGGATTACCTTGACGAATACCTCGAGTAGGAACAATATGACCTTTTGGTTCGCCATTGACTAAGATCGAATAGGACACGGATTTAACACACTCCATAATCCAGCCTATCCATCGAATCAAAGCCCATCTTCTCCATGATCTTTTGAAGAAACCCCCATTCCAACCGGTCATAAGCTTTACTCATATCCAATTTTAAAGCCATATGACCCATTTTCCCTGATCTTTTCTTTTTCATATGGTGTAGAGTTTCAAAGGCCACCAAAATATTATCGGAAATAGCTTTATCCGATTGGAAGACACTCTGTGATTCAGAGATAATATGGGGTAAAACTTTTTTCAACCTGTTAGCCAGCACTTTGGAGACAAGTTTATATAAAATATTACATAGAGCAATGGGTCGAAATTTAGTAACAAATTCGGGACTCTTCACCTTTGGAATTAAAGTAATAAAAGTATAATTCAAACCTGGTTCAATGGAGTTAGAATTTAGGCATGAAACCACAGCTTTGACCACATCATCACCAATACTCTCCCACAGTTTTTCCGTAGTTGGATGTTAAATGGATTGGTCACACGTTTCTTCTTCTTTTTATTTTTATTTAAAAATTTTTATTTTATAATATGGTTAGTAGAAGAGAGGATTAGAACTTTGAATCTTTTTATTGAAAATATCAAAAAGTGTTATTTAACCAAAAGATCAATGGTATTAGTCTATCTTTGTTGAATTTAAATGGCCATATGAGGGTTATCAAGGTACATTAGGCCATAATTAACAAAAGCGTTTGTTTTTCCTCTTTTTTTTTGTTTGTTTTTGTTTTGTTTTTTTTTTTTTTTGAGAGATAATTAAAATATTCTGCTAACCCCCAAACACTTTATGAGATAATTATAACATGCTGTTAATCTCGCAGTACGAACCCTTTCTCCTCTAGACCCCCAAGCACTTTGTGCATGGGGAGGTGCCAATTCAGCTACAATGCCTTTGGCTCATCTTTTCAAATACATATAGTTTAGTATTACCATAAATAATTATGGGATGTAGTGCGATGCAAATTGTTGATGAGAGATGAGGTGAGCTCTATAGAGTGGGAATATCCTTGTAACTCTAGAATCGAGAAAAGCTTAATTGAAATTGTTCATGTTAAATTTAAAAGTGAACATATTTGGGAAACTGTATAGGCATTAATTATTTTTTAAAGAAAAATGCTTTAATCGGTAAAGCACAGAGTTTGTAATTTAATTTGTGTTTCCATAATTATTAGCATATTAAGAGTATTCCAAGGAAATCGAACCAAGAGAGCCACGCTGGAGGCCCCGGACACGGTGTGCCCCCGACGTCGGCGCTTTACGAATTATTCAAAACGACTCTCGGCAACGGATATCTAGGCTCTCGCATCGATGAAGAACGTAGCGAAATGCGATACTTGGTGTGAATTGCAGAATCCCGCGAATCATCGAGTTTTTGAACGCAAGTTGCGCCCGAAGCCATTCGGCCGAGGGCATGTCTGCCTGGGTGTCACGCATCGTTGCCCCCCCAAAGTCTGTGTAAAACTTTCCATTTATTTTACAATTAATTTTCCAAAACACCCACATCAGTCAATTTATTTAAAAAAATATTTCAATAAAATATTTATTCTTCATTAAATTTTTATTACTTTTTCTAATGGTTATACTTTTTTAATGGATGCCAAAGTGATTGTAGAACTGCTTGAAACTAACAACAGTGCTAAATGCTAATAGACCATTTTCTCCTCTTCTTGATGACTGCAGATCCTTACGGACAGATTCCACCAAGTCCGAGTGGAGCATGTGTTTCGGGAAGGGAATAAAGGTGCAGATGCGCTTGCTAGAAGGGGCACCGTTATGTTAGAGATTTTTGTTGTTTTTGATTTTCCCTCTAACTCTGACATTCTTTCTATTGTAAATATGGATGTATCTGATATGCACCATTGTATATTTTCGACTATGGGCGTGGCCTCTATGGCGAGGTAGTTTCTTTATGTTATACAATTGCCCTTGTTAAGTTATGATTTTTCTCATAACATTAGTGTTGGCTTATTCCATGATAAAAAGTGTTGTAATTGCATAAATTTGTTTCCTTGTGTTTTTGTGGGATTTTATTCTATTGGGTTTAGTATTAAGTTGGTGAAGACTCGAGCTTAAATGAAGATTAGTGCATTTCGCGACTAGCTCGCGAGAAGTTTGCGAGAAGGGTTCCCGCGAAAAGGGCATGTGAGAAGCACATGACTAGAAGCTGAAGAGTAGTGCCAGACTATCAATTTCGCGATTACTTCACGGGTAAGGCCTTCTCGTGAGATACCCGCGAGACTTTCTGCTTGGAGGATTTTTAAGTGTGACTTTCTTACCCTTCACCTATGTTATATATACTCTCATTACCCACAAATTGAAAGGAGGTCATTCAGAGAGAAAAACCCTAGATAGGTTTTCTATAACACACACAAACCCATCTTTTAGAGAGAGAACTACTCATCCTTAGTGAGAAATCATTCTAGTCTCTTCTCCTTCCCTCTTTTATTGTCATACATTGAGATGAGATTTGTACTCAAACATAACCCACACATATTCAAAGTGTAGAGAGTGTTTTGGAGCTTGGGAAGTTTTGGGGATTTGCCAAAAGAAGCCGGTGAGGCTTGGTGGATGCAATCGGGTATATTGCGGGATCCAGAAAACTAGACAAGACATGGTTCCAAGAAGTTTTGTTGGAGTAGGAGCTTGAAGGGCTTAGGTACATTGGGTAGATTAGGCTTTAAGGGTCTCTTGCTATTCGTGTATCCCAACTTATTGTCTAATGTATCAATTTACCACTTGAAGGGCGGCAGAGAGGTTTTTCGCCAAGTTCTTCGGTTTTCTCTTCGGTAACACATCGTCGTGTTATCTTGTGTTTGCATCTCTCTTCCCTTACTCCTGTGCTTTATTTTTATTATTTGTTGTTCATGTTTATACATTAGAGTAGTATCAGTTGTTTGTGCTTCATTTACTCTTGTTTCCGCACTTAGATAAGTTAGAGTAAAATCAATTGAGCCGTAATATTTTAATTGGGGGTCTAAACAAGCTCTTGTGTTTTCACACAAATTTGAGCTTTCATCCCTTTTAACCAAAAAAAAAAAAAAAAAAAAAACTTATATTTCAAGTAAACTACCAAAACTGGTGGCTCGGCCAATGGAGCTACTTGTGCCGAAGGTTCGGTCGTCGAACTGCTGAAATAGTGGTTCCGACGACCACCACCGGATTGGTGCCTTCACCTACTGTACTGCCAACACCAGTGGTCAGACCACCAAAATAGTGGTTCTAGCGACTGCCGACAGATCGGTGTCTCCGACCATCATATCACTATCAATGAAATATTTCAGTGTGTCGTTTCAGGATTACGCACCGTATATGTGTGTGTGTGTGTATATATATATATTATTTACTATTAGTACGGTGAGTGATATAAAATTTTAGTTTAAAAAAAGTATTGATTTGAATTAAAAATTTTAATATAGACTTTAATAATTGCAAACTAGGAAGTTTCAAGGAAACTTCCTTTCGTACTCACTTTTAACCCCCATATGTGAATTTTTTTTTTTTTTTTAAATCACATCTTTTCTCTACTTCCTCTCCCATGGTCTTTTCTCTTTTTTTTGATTTTTTCCTTCGTCATAGCTCTTAAGCACTTATTTCTCTCCTCTCTCATGGCAGCAGCAAGCTATCCATGAGTAAAGAAAACAGCAAGCTCCCCATGGCAGTGGTGATGACGGCGGCTTTGATTTGGGTTTGAGTTTGATTTTGGGTTTGGATTGATGGGTTTTTTGTTGACAGTTTTATTTTGGGTTCTAAGTTGTTAGAGTTTTCCATTGAAGGTTTGATTTTGGGTTTGGATTGATTTTTGGTTTAATTTTCCTTTGTTTTTGGTTAACTTTGTGATTGGAATATAATGGGTTGTTATGAGTTGTGATGGGTTGTGGTGGTTGGGCAGTGGTGGGTGGATTTGATGCAAACTGGGATGGACACAGTTAAGTGGATTTACAGCAAACTGGGACGGACACAGAAAGAAGAGAGAGAAAGAGAGAAATTAATAAAATATTGATGCGGCATTTTTAGTGCTATGTTGTGTAAATTTTTGCACTTCTTGTATTTTGCAATGACTTTTTGTGTAAATTAATAAAATATTAATGCAGGCGTTTTTAGTGCTATGTTGTGTAAATTTTTGCACTTTTTATATTTTGCAATGACTTTTTGTGTAAATTAATAAAATAATTTGTCTTCATGTTAGCTCTCTCTATATGGTTGGACTACCGAGTTACTTTGTGACTTGACTTGCACATATCTTCCTATAAGCCTATTCTCACTTCTCCGTTTCACTTTTCCATCAATATAATTTACATAAGCTTCACTTTTGCTTTTAAAAGTAAAATTCAAAAACCTTTTTTTTTTTTTCTCTCGTGTTCTTCGCCAATTTCTGGTTATTATGGCAACTCTAAAATCTGCTCTTTTATTCTGTGGAGATTACATGGAAGATTATGAAGTTATGGTTCCATTTTGTGTGCTTAAGGCATTTGGGGTAGGTGTTGATTGCGTCTCTCCAAACAAGCAATCTGGCCACAAATGCATCACTGTTGTTCATGACTTAATGGGCTACGAGGGTAATCTTTAATAATTTTATTTTTACTAAATTATAAATCACAAGCCTAAATTTTCACATTGGCACCCCAATGACACTCTATGTTTGTGTTTGTTTTGATTTTCAATCTCTATATTTGGGATTGTTTTGATTTTGCTTCCTCTATGTTTGGGGTTATTTTGATTAATTTAACACCTAATAGATAGTTCGGACTACATATTAACAAAAGTGAGTAAATTCAAAGGGCAAATTACAATAAGCTCACCTGTGGTTTGACTTGTTTGCATCTTGCCTATTCGTGGTTTAAAAATTAATATTTTGCCTAACTGTGTTTAATTCCATTAAGTCTTCATTACCCACTTCTGTTAAAAACAGGGGTAAACATGTCTTTTTGCTCTTATTTTATGTCTCTCTCATCCCAAAAAAAAAAAAAAACAAAAAAAAAAAAAAAAAAAAAAACAAAACAAAACAAGATCAAAATGGGCTATTTCAAACCTAGGAATATGCATCTTTTAGAACACGGTTCAAATCAAAATTTTTTTTTCAAACCCAGAAAACAAGAACACAACATTTGTAAATATAGTTCAAGATTTTCAGTTACCCAAATCCAAAAACCTTTTCGAAACTAACTCCCCTGATCGTCAATGGAGGTGGTGAACGGAGTAGTCTGAAATTAAAACCCACCATACCCACCTTCATTGTGAAATCCCGCTCCCATGAATTCCACCCACAAGCACCACCACCACCATGCCCACAATCCACAACAACTGCAAGCCACAAACCACCACAATTAGATCATATCTAACCCATAACCCAAAAAAAAAATAAAAAAAAATGAAAGGGATAAATCTTCTTGGGTTTTCCATCTGGGTGGCTAATTGGATTTTCGTTGTGGTGGCCAATTGGCCTTGTTAGAACCACAATTGAAGAGAGAAGATATGAGAGAGAGATCAGTCGATGTAGTGGAACAAAGGAATAAATCTGAGTTTGAGAGAGAGAGAGAGAGAGAGAGAGAGAGAGAGAGATGATGGGAGTGAGAGAGAAAGACGATGAGAATTTGAGAGAGAGAAACAATGAAGCAAATAAGTTTGCTTGTCTATTTGATCTTGTTTTGACACATAGCTGTTTCTCTACAAAATTCCCTCTTTGATCTATTTGTTTATGTTTTTTTTTTTTTTTTTTTTTTTTTCTTTTCTTTTGGGAGGAAAAAGACATAAAATGGGAACAAAAAGACCTATTTACCAATTTTTTTAACAGAGTTGGGTAATGTAGACTTAATGGAGTTAAACATAGGTGGGCAAAGTGTTAATTTTTAAACTACGGGTAGGCAAGGTGCAAACAGGCCAAATCACAAGTGAAGTTACTGTAATTTGCCCGAATTCAAACGATATTGAACATTAGAGGAGTGGATCATAATTTTGAAAATTTAAAGAGTAAAATCAAAATAATCACAAATTTTTGGTGTGTAATTTGTAATATGGTAGTTTTTATTTATTTGTTATTTATTTAAAATATCTTTTGTAGGAAAAGAGAATTGAACCCTGAACGTCTCTATTAGGAAGTGTTAGTTAAACTAAAAGTCATTGGTCTTGACTCTGGATACCCTTTTTTAAGAGAGGTTATCAATGAGTTCCTTGATCTTTAACTCACATGTTTGTTTGCAAAGAATTTTTACATCTCAAGAATGTTCAAGTGTGCACTAGGTCAAATTATAAAAACTTTTTTTTTGGAGAAAGTTTTAACTTATCTCTTTATCATAGACTAAGACACTAATCGATTTTTTGTTGTAGACAGAGATTCTCTTATTTAACCATTAGAGATTTTACTAGTTGAGTTAACTAGAACCCACAAATTATAAAAACTTTTAAATCACATATAAGTGAAAAAATCTTTTTTTTAGGGGGTGGGGGTTGGTGTCTTGTAAAAATGGAAAATATAGGATAGCAATTACCAACCACATTAAAATTGGTAAAATTATTAGTACTTTTTATTTTGTTGGAAGTGTAAGTGTGTAACATATTATTTAATAAAATTTGAAAAGATAATGGTCTTGATTCCTTGCATCTTATTCTTACCTACTCCATTATAGGATACCCGTTCTCAATTCTCGTCATTCTCTTTTTATCTAATTAATTGAGTGACATAACCATTTTGATGATAGTACAGATTTATTAAGGATGATAGAAATGCTTCTTCTTCTTCATCATTCAGCACCTCAATGAGTTTTTTCTCATATAAGCTTGCTAATATTGTGAAAGCAGCTAATCATAATATCATATGTAACTCGGTGCTCCCTAATTAGGGAGAGTTGAGTACCAAGAAGTGAACTCGGGTTGGGATAAAACCAGATAAAATCTCAAATTCTAAATTTATGTACAAAAATAAAATAAAAGTTAAAAACTAAAATTATTATCTTTTTTAATATATAAAACTTACAGATTGAGATGAAAATGAATATGATAAATGTGACATCAACAACCTAACAAATAAATTTCTTAATTATATTTTTATTTTATATTTTAAAATTAATGTATTAGTTTGGAGCAGTATTTATATAGTAAGATTTGTAATACTTTAGCGTCATTTGAAAAAAAAAGAAAAAAAGAGAGCTATTTGTTACATTCTCACAGGGAGAATGTGTTAATCACCTTCCTATTCCCTCAACAGCTCTACACAGAATTACCAGGCCATGTCTTTACATTAAATTCAAACTTTGACGAGGTAAAGTCAGAGTCCTATGATGCTCTCATTATACCTGGTGGCCGGTTCACGGAGCTCCTCAGCATCAACGAAAAGACATTGAGCATTGTAAAAGAATTTGCTGAAGCAGGAAAACCGATAGCCACTACATGTCATAGCCAACTCATGTTAATCTCAGCGGGGCTCTTGAAAGGCAAGAAGTGCTTTGCATTTCCTAGCTTAAAGCCCATAATTGAGTTTGCAGGTGGGAATTGGTGGGCAAGACTAGCTGAAAATCCATTAGGAATTGACATTACTGCATGTGTTATGGATGGAAACATTTTGAGTACTATAGGGTGGCCTGCACATGCTGAATATCTTGAAATTCTTCTACGATCCATTGGAGCAAAAATCACAAGAACTCGGGATAATGCAGTGCTTTTTCTATGTGGTGTAAGCCTAAATTGATGCAAATCATTCCCAGCATAAATGAAAATGACAGAAATCAACGTGAATTTGTTCTTTGGTGGTCCAGACAGTCAAGTGTATATACAAACAGACAGAGACACTTGCATAAACAAGGTCATATTAATTCAGTTTGATTTAGTATTAAGTTGGATTCATGCTCAGAATTGCACAAAAATTATTTAACTTTGCTATATTTGCTTCAGAACCCTATCTTGTGTGATATTAAAAAGTTACACCTAAATTAGGTAGCCTTATCAACCAAGTCATAAAAGAAAAAGGAAAAAGGGCATGTATATGTCCATTCTAAACCCTATGCTTTAGGAGTGGTTTTAAATTAAAACTTATTGTTTCACAAGTTTTAAATTAAACCTTGGAATTTAAGATTATATTGTTACAAATTATAAACCTAGATTTTTATTGTTTTCAAAACAAACCTTGGATTATTGTATCAATTTAAACCCTTGAACAAACATGAAAACCAAACCTAAAAGGTTAGGGTTTAAATTAATATGATTTTAAAAACACTAAGTTCAATTTGAAACTAACAAAACTATATATAAAGTTAAATTTGTAATATTCTTAAATTTCAAAGTTTGAAATTATATGATTTAATTTGAAACTATCATAGAAAAAAAAGGTAGCCTTAATTCTATGCCACATTTTGCTGCATACACTCTACATTGTATTATATATCTTTTTTTGATAAAGAGACCAATCATTTTATTATCAAATACTAATAAGATTAGTCATGAGTATAATTTTAACGTTTGGTGGGATATTTTTCATCCAAATTGATAAGGGGAGAGGGAGGGAGGGGGAAGATGGTTGTCCTTCTTGCAAGTGAGTGAGCAACCTTGTTACAATGTCTATGAACATGAGAAAATTTTAAACCTATGAAGTGTGAACCGAGGAAAGAGATATCATTTGCTAGGTGACTGAACTGAGCACGAGGTCTACATCCGGGCTGCAAAGCTTGAATTAAGACTGATGAATCTCCTTCTAATATAACTCTATCCAGCCCAATCTCCACGGCCAGCTCCAATGCCCTTCTAGCTGCTAAAACCTCGATCACTGAGTACGGTAAAGGAATCAGCTGTGATGGCGATGCCATAACCAAGCCTCAGAATTTCTGATGACAACCCCAAGTCCTAAACTGTCCTCCCTTTCAAAAAAAGTCCCATCGAAGTTTATCTTGTATTATATACTAGAATTTGCATACTTAGTTTTTACTTTTTAGTTATGAGTAATATGTTTTTTATTTATAAGTGAAGTTAATATTTTGTTTTTTTTTGGTTACTGTCATTATTTCAAGAATTTTGTAGAAGATTATGAGATATATGCGCCATTTAAAGCACTGCAAAGCTTGCGTTGCAAGGTTGATGCTATTAGCCCAAGCAAGAAAGAGGGAGAGAGCTGTGTCACTGCCATTTATGACGAGGAGGGAACAAGCAAGGTCAGCAGTGAGAAGCGCGGCCATAACTTCGTCTTGACAGCCAAATGGAATGATATCTGTGTAGACAATTACGATTGTTTTGTGGTGCCTGGAGGGAGGTCCCCAGAGTTTCTGGTCATGAACGAGAAGGTGGTTACTTTAGTGAAGGAATTTGAGGAAAAGAACAAAGTCATTGCTGGGATTGGCCAAGGGTTATGGCTCCTGGCTGCTGCTGGAGTTCTTAAGGTGAATTTCTAATAAGCTATCATAATTCTCACAAACTCTTTATTTTGATAAATGTACATGATAATGCACATTTTAATTAGTTTTTTATTCTTAGGTAAATTATATTTTATATTTTATATGTTAAGACTAGTTTCTAGTTAAGTCTATAAATTTAAAGGTTTCAAAGAAAATCATGAATTTTAAGAGTATGAGAAAATAGTTAGACCAAACCTTTATTTGTGAAAAATCGACGCTAAAATAACAGACAACCAAGTTTACATTTGTGATTCGGAATCGCATTATTTTTAACTTACGATTCTGTTATGTGCTGACCAGCTTACAACTAAATTTGATGTAATGTGATTTGAGCTCCATGTTGTGGTTGCAGAGTCATAACAGTAAAAGGTGCATGAGTGTAGGAGGGTGAGAGCTCAAAAGAGAAATGTTGTAGAATCATGGCCAAAGCAATCTTAGCTTCTATAATGGCAAAAGTTTGGCCAATACAGGTCCTTGGGCCCCACCCAAAAGGAAAGAATGCCAACTGATCCTTTGATGCCTTTGAAACTCCTTCAGAGAATCTCTCTGGTTTGAATTCTTCTGCATCATCTCCCCAAAGTTCGGGCCATGTAGTTTCGTTAGTATCAAATGAATCCTATAGTTTTAAAATAACATTATTAGTTTAATTATTGGAATTTCCGAATTTGATTGGGAGTGTAAAATTAATATGATTTTAAGAGTTCTGAATTTGATTTAAAAATTGACAAAACTATGGAATTTCCAAACTTAAGATAAAAAAACGAATGGCCTTATTTAACTAAGAGGATAAGACCTCCAATTAATGGCTACTATAATTATAAAAATAAATAATAAATAAATAAAAATTCTTTCATATTGTCATATTTGGTCAAATATTTTTTTTTTCCTCAATTAAGAATTATATGTTGTATGTTCTTGAGAAATGGTAATTAGTAAGGTGGGTTACTTTGGTTGTGGATATTCTTAGGATAAGAAATGTGCAAGCAGTTATGCAATGAAGGCTATCGTGAAGGTTGCTGGTGGGGAATCAGAAGAGTTTACTGAGTGTGTCACTCCTGGCAATTAAGCTGGTAACTGCAATTGGATGGCCTGCACTGCCATCCTTGGTTTGTCGGTGGTATTTTGATTGTAATTTCCTCCATATCAATAAGATTAAAGAAGCATATATATGTATATGCATTTGAATCTGGCTAATGTAAGATATATAAAATTGTAGTTTTATAAAAATCCTTACTTGTAATAATAAATAATGAACTAGAATTTATAAGAGCTTGACTGTCTTGAATATTTGGCTGAATGTATGGTTGGCATGAATTAATTTGTGTTTTAGTGATTCACTTCTCCTTTGTCCTAATTTTCTTATAACTTACAAGTCCGAGATCGTAGGTAACTTCATTTAAATAACAAATATTAACCTGAGGGAAATTTCATTACATACTTATCCAAATGACAGGAAAGCGGAAAAGTTGTATAAAGTTTTAGTTGGAAATAACAATTATGGCTCTTTTTGATTAAGGAGGCTTGATGTACTTCATAATTAAAATATGATGTAGTACTATTGTCCCCTCTAAATTTGAATGTCATTTAATACACTCTAAGCTTAAAAATTAAAAAAAAACCCCTTATTAACTAATGGTAATAAACACTTTGCCCCGTACGTTAAGATTTTCATTGAATTAGGATAAATTCAAAATTCAGTATTTGATTTTTTTTTTAATTATCTATTAAATTTGTCAGAAATCTTAACCACAATGAATAAAGTATTTTTATTATCAAAAGTTAAGATGGGACAATACCCAGTTTTGAAATTTATTGGGACATTTCAGCTTCACCATAATTAATTAAGGAATGAAAAATATAACCATTTAAGATTTAACCAGTTAAGCTAATTGAAATCCACAAATGATTAATATTATAGTTAGTAAAATATGTGTAATATATTGTATATTACACATTACATTATACATACACAGTTTTTTTTTTTTTTTACACAAAACAGGCAAAAATATTCTGAAAATTAAGATGTTTTCTAATTAAATGCACAAAACCTGTATTAAACGTTTTCTGCATTATACTCGTATAAAAGTATTTCAACTTGCATGCATGACTAAACTTTAATATGTTATCCGAAAAAATAATTGTTTATTTTTTAATTAAGGTGTGTCATTGTATATGATGATGAAATTCTCAAAATATATATTTTTAATTTCTATGTTTTATTATTTATATTAAGCATATTGGCATTTCATATTTTTATTATAGTCTCAACAAATTTATCTGATATAATTTGAATAATTAGATATCTAATTATCTCCATATATATGTATGTATGTATGAATGTGTTAATAGGTGTTAAATAAAAAAAAAAAAATTATTCTAATTGATAATAATTTGAGAAAATAAATACTTTTTTGTTATTTTGTTTTTGTTTTTGCTGTTGTTGTTGTCGTTTTTTTTTTTTTTTTTTTTTTTGTTAAGTAAGTGAATTAATGAATATACGAAGACTTATCCTTCATTAATTTGTTATATATCGTGCTAGCCTAGAAAACACAACTTGAAATTGGGAAAAAAAATACTAAATTTATTAAATTCTTAATAAGTTGATTTCCAAAAGCTTATCAAATTATATTAAGATAACATAAACATATATGTTACCAAATGGGAATATCATAAAAGAAATAACTTAACTATATAACCGTTGTTATGGTCTCAATTTTTTTTGTTCAAATTCATAATATATCCATACTAAATCTACTTACGTCTTTTTTTTTTTTTCTTTTTTTCTTTTTTTCATTTCCATTTTTTATGCCATTTTTTTATAGTCTTCAATAGAATGAAATTCATACATATTCTGTACAACATATATTATGTCAAATTTATTACAAACTATAATTAATAGTTTAAGTAAGTTCTTTGGAAGGAAAATAAATTCTATAACTTTGTGACTTACTAATAACCAGATGATGGTAATTTTGGTAAATTCATTAATTCTATATAAATTTATTTTGTAAATAGAAGATTAAGATATAATTTATATATATATATATATATATATAATTATTTGTCTTTTATGAAATCAAATCTTATGAAACGGTTTTATGAAACATTTTTCTCATATATAACATGTGAGGTCTACACATAGCATTAGACCGATTCATAAAATAATTTTCTATTTGTTACCGTCAACGTTTAGGATTTTAATAGATCTTGCACTTTTTTGTAATAGGATACCATTATTAATGATGATTCTCTATAAGATAAAATGAATACAACTCATTAACATTGATAAAATTTTGACCATAACAGTCAAATTAAATGGACCAAAATTGGTTTTGTACTAATCCAACATATATCTCACCTATTTGATTTATAAATATAATAAAGAGATATCATCAGGAATAGAAACTATAGGTAAAATTTGAAAAAAAAAACTTTATCTATAAAATTTGAAAAATCTTATGAACAAATCACAATGCAAATGAAACAGCACATTAAACTTCTTATTTGATAATGATTTCATATTTTTTTACCAAAAAAATAAAAATCCCGCCCTCTCTATCTTAATGTTTTCGGACATCTAAAGTGGAGACCAATCCTACGTGGGCGTCGAGGTACCATTTCTAGAAAGCTAGTTGTATATCGTCACCAGGTGAAAAAGCAATAATCCAGTGTTTCTCAAGCCAAAACCAAAATTTACCATCCAGCCAATCATATTCCCCCATACAACAATCACTAAGTGTAATCTCGTAATTTGGCTTATACATACGCCCTCTAAAATAAGTTGATAGTACACGTGGAGAGCCATGATTTGATATAACAAAAGCCAGCTCTTTTGTCTAAAGCATAGGAATTTGTCCTTGCATGAAATTACCCAAGAACGACGAATCTGAGTGCAGGTGTCGTTCATTAATGGAGGCCTCTTATCACCAAAGTCTTAAAATGAAGCCAAATACATGCATATATAATTATCATTTTGCCAAACACATCTGTCTTAAGACTTTTAGTTGTGCTTTGCTTCCTCAGGTATGTGTGTGTCAGTGTGAGGCTTAGAGGGGTTTGGTAGCTTGCATAGGCTTTTAATTTTTGTACCATTTTACTTCAAATACAAAATTGTATCCTTTAATTTTTCCCCTTCTTTTTTCTAATCTTTTACATATTGATTTGGTTTACAGTGTTTTTGTTTAGGGTTTTAAGATCTTAATCTGAAAATGAGTGACTCAGGAGAAGTTATGAGCAAGCTAGTAGGTGAGATTGATTTTTATACACCTGCAAGATATCTCATTTGCATGCATGTATATCCTAGTTTGTAAGGTTGATTTTATTTTATTTTATTTTAATTATTTTTTTATGGTTGAGTATTTGGTTGATATTGGATAACAAAAGGTGATTTTTTTTCCTGATTTTTTTCTTGGTAGCTTCAGTTCTTGTTGATGAATGAGGTTTAGCACAAGTTTAAACTGATTTGAATTTGAATCAGTTTTATGTGAAATTAAAATTCAGTGATTTTTTTTTTCAAGAGGATTGGGCGGGGGAGGTGAAAATCCAGTGCGTTTTGTTTGAAAAAAAAAAAAAAAATCCTTCTTTTATGTTCCTAAAAATTTAAGAATTGTGATTAAAAATAAGAGGAAAAAGAGATTTCTGCTCATCTTAAAAATAAGGAAAAAAAGAATAAAAAAATTGAGAATTTCCCAAAGGAAAGATATGGGTTGGTAATTTCATTCAAAAACTACCGATCAATTGTCTCTTTGTGTTCCTTCTTCACTTAGAGAGGCAGTGTTCATCTGTGATTCTGTAAGAAAAAGAAATGAAGTCTAGATAACTTGCTTTCCATGAAGGTTCTTATTCATGAAAGTCTTTCAAGATATAATTTGTTATTATAAAAATGATTGAGGGGATCATCTCATTTTTTTGAAAATTTTTTATACTTTTTGTATTATACATGTTCATGAGCATGTAAAAAAAAAAAAAAAAAAATCTTACTAGATTAATCAGGTAGGTTTTACTGATTTATTGATGGTATTAATGTTATGGCGTAATCATTGATAATTTAAATCTTGATATTTGGATACTAAATATGGTAGTTTATGACACGTGACAAATATGGTTATGAAATTTAGCCAACTGAAAACGGTATTTTCTCAACCAACTTTACATCGTTTTGTGTATGAACGTGCATCTTTTGTTGGGTAATGATACAGTTAGTTAACTGCGTAAAATTTAACAAACATATTATACTTTCAATTTTTTTGAGATATACACAAAATTTTTGGAAACTCTCTTTCTTTGGAGAGAGAGAGAAACTCTAGGTGCATGTTAGCACTTATGTGCTATTGTAAGACCAAGGCTCCTTGGTTTCACTACGAGTTCCACTCTTGGCTTGAGCCTCTCTCTATTCTTTTAAAGGTTTTCTCTGCTCCTTTCATGGTTTTTTTTGGAGCCCTTTGTGGCGGGCTTGGAGGTCTAGTTGGCCTAGTGGGTTATGGGGGTGGACTCTCTCTTTGAATTTGGGTTTCCCCGAATGAATCTTATGGTTTTGAGATGTTTTCTTGGAGAGTTTTGGACTATATTGTTTCTCAATATGCATTGATACTTTTCCTTAGTTTTGTAAGAGATTTGTAGGTTTTTCTTTGAGATTTTTTTTCTTCGTCTCTTCTAACCTATACTGTTCTTGTATTTTTTTTTACTTGTATTTATTTTATTTCAGTAATAAAATTTTTGCTTTATCACAAAAAACAAATCATACTGACATATATTAGAGTGTCAATATACACCTGAAATCTTCTACCTACTTTTTGGTGTTATTAGATCATCTAAATCCCCTTTTCTTCATATGGAATAGTAATGCGCTCATCATTCATTAATTAAAAAAAAAGGGAGTAATGTGTGCATCAAAAAAACCAAACCAAAACATAATTTTTCTATTGGTGAAAATGATTATTGCTATTGAATGCTATCTTTACTAAATTCTTCTTTCTAATAGTTGTTTAGGATAACGGTTATACTTGGTGTGGAATGGAATTACCCACTTCCAAAGCACTAAATTTTCACAGTTGTGTCAAATATATTGAAAAGCAAGTGTGGCTCTTGATTATCTATAGTGTTATCAAGTAGGAGAGGTAAGGATGTAGATTGTAGATGAAATCAAGGGGAAGAAAAAAGTTTGGTGATGAGTTCAAATTAGGCAATATGTCAGCATTGAATTCTCCATTTTTGAGAGATATACATCTGCTTCACTAGGGTTAGGGTTTTCGAGAAGCAATGGGTATATACCTTAGTAAATATATGAATGCAATAGTAACATAGTCATCAATGATGCTACGTTGTACTTAATTCATGTGCTGACTGATATGATGACTTTTCCTTAAAACTTAACCTTCAGCATGAATAAACATGTTTTATTATGCATACCAATGACATCACTGTGCCATTAGCATGGTATTTCAGAAATAGGAACTGATTTTGCACACCTAAAAGCCATCTTTCTAACTTGGCCCTATATAAAAGAGACTGTCATCTAATATATTGTTTAATAGCATAAACATTTTGATTTATTGCCTATCTCAAGCATGGTTTAGAGTCTGATAGGTTTGGAGAATCTCTAGCAATAAAAATCTTTCCAATTTTTGGTGGTAATTCCTAGCCTAGCATGATTATGAAAATGTGGTAATTGAGTGATAAACTTTGTCTTGATACTGGATGTGGTATTACTAGATATGCAATTAATTAAAGGCAGTATGGCACCAAATTCCTTGTAGTTTAATGTAATACTTCTTGCTATTTGAAACTTTGTAATTAAGTAAGGTATTATAATTGAGCTTACTACATTATAGAGTGGGGATTGATTCAGTTGTTTTATTTATATTTAAGCATTCATTTAACCCCTACATCATGGACCTCATTTTATATAGAGGTGGCTGTGATTCACAGTTTAAAGTTCAAACTACTTCAAACTTTATGGAGGTGGCCCATCCATTTTGGCATTCTAATTTATTGAATGCTTCAAGTGACACAAACTAGTTAAAACTTTGCTTTCATACCTTGTTTGCTTAAGGGAAGAGATACTACTATATATGTTTGTGCCATGAAAGCCCTGGAGGTGGGGGTGGGGGTGGGGGGGCATATTTAATTTATTTCATATATAATTGTTGTAAATGCATCTCACAAAATTTTCGTATGTGATTATCATGTCATAATACTTTGTGAGTGTGCCATATAGCACAATTTTTGTATAAAACTTCAGGGTATACATAACGTGAGTCTTTACTTCTAAATCCTCAGGTTGTTTTCAGGTCATTATTATTATTATTATTAATTTTGCTAGTAAATTCTATACTCCTTCAATATATGTTAATTGATATAGGCATGATCACAAAAATTGATATGCATTTTTGTTACTCATATTGGTACAAGTTAACTAGTGTAATTCTTTCAATTCCAGTTTGTTGTCCCAAATATCTCAAGAATCTATAATTGAATTTGCATATATTGATATAATCAAGTATGATATTTACATTTTGATAACAGAAGACCACTCAGATTCTGAAAGTTCATCAAACGAAGTTCTCAGCACTTTCCTTAAGAAAAATATTGGAAAGAAAGGTCAAATTGGAATTCAGGGAACTTCCACAATGTTTGGCAAAAAGAGTAGTGATCGTGAATTCGCTTCATCTTCAGGAACTATGGTCAAAATTGAAATCAAAGTAAGTTAAAACAAATTATTTTTCTGTTTTGAGCGATGGTGTTGCAAACTTATAAAAACTTAGATGGGTTAATATTATCTTTTTCAGAACAATAAGACACAGATGGTTTCAGATAACAGATGGATTGGGGCAATTGTAACTAAGGTATATGATGGTGTGAGATACATTGGCCAGGTTACAAGTTATGAAGTTGAAACTGGATGGTTCAAGGTTTGAGCTTTTCACCATACTATTTTTATGAATGCCCTAATTGTTTATTATATCTCTAATTATTTTGAGACTATAGGGTCTTTACATTCTTGTTCAACTATTCATTTTTTATTTATTTATTTAGTTATTATCCTTTGCCATTATGAATGTTTCCTTATGCAGGTTGTCTATGAAGACAATAGCTACGAGGAAGTGGCTGAGGAAGAAATACCTCAAATGTTAGCCCCTCATGACCTCATTCGTAGCTACTATAACCGTGCAGCAACCGGGTAATTAAATTTAAATGACTAATTCTTCAAACCTACCATGTCTTTTTACTTTAGAGATTAGAGCCTAATTAATTGTAGCCTGAGTTTAGAGTTACACTTCTTGAATATTAGTATTATGATATTATGCAGTTATTTAATTATTTAGTAATCTTTGTTGACCATATATGAAAAACTTGGTTCCTTTCCAAATTTTTTACATATTCTTACATTTCAAGAGGTAAACAAGTTCATCACTCTGCTACAATATGTATCTCTAAGTTTTATATATTCTTTGCATTTGAAGAGGTAAACAAGTTTATCATTCTACTATGATTTGCGTCTCTAGGTAGTCTTGCGAATGTGAGGCTTAGTGATGCAAATGCATTAGTAATTTAGAGTATACTATTATTTAATAGCACCTGCATTTACAAACTCAGACACTCCTCATGTAAAAAAAAATCAAACATTTTTCCGGAGTTATTATTCTTGTTTAATAACATATTCATTTGTTTCTAGCTTACATGTTGAAAGCATTTCATGTCATAATAATAGATTTTATATATCTATATATATATATATATATATATTTTTTTTTTGGGTTGCTCCACCAATAGATTTGATATCCATTTAGTGAAGAAATTTTATTTCCTTTCGAGATAGTACTATAAGAATATTCGATCTTCCATCTTGAAATTGCATATTTTCCTCTATAGTGTTGGAACTTCATAGATTTCCAGGTTTGACTAGAATACAACTTAATTGAAGCCACTATTTCTGTTATTATATAACACCTTTAAAAACAATAGTGGTAGGCCAAGGAAGTCATATGGGAGGAAGAAAAAGCCTGCACAAGAAAACAAAGTACCAACTCCTCCAAGGATGATGAATTCAGCTAAAAAGGCCAAAACACCGAAGAAGGTCAGCACATATGTTCCTCTTGCAATCAGGGAGAAAAAGAAGGATTCCTACTATTGGTATTAGTATTGCATTTACTTATCAGGTTAGATTGTAATTTCTTACGAGCAAAATTCTTAAACTAATATAAATTTTATTATAAAAAATTTATATACTAATGTAACAAACTAATAATGAATGTGATTAATACGACTTCATCAACATAATAAATATAAATGTTTGAATTTGTGATACATGAGTTTATAAATTTTATATGGTTAGATTTATAACATTAATATTTTTTACTATTTATTTATCCAAAATTTATTATGAATGTGATTAATACGACTTCATCAACATAATAAATATAAATGTTTGAATTTGTGATACATGAGTTTATAAATTTTATATGGTTAGATTTATAACATTAATATTTTTTACTATTTATTTATCCAAAATTTATTATGATGCAAAACAGATTGGTTCTAAATTAATGATTGTTTTTTTTTTTTTTTCTCAAATATAGGTACAAAAATGAGAGTAACTGAGGCCGCGAGGGAAACAAAAACAATGGAAAGGTCTTCAATGGCTGCTGCTTATTCCATATACCTTTTTCGACTCATCTTCTCATTCTGTTTAGTGACCAAACTAAAGTATTGGTACTAAATAAGTTATGTTTATTTTTCTTTCTTAATTTCAGACCAACTAATAACTCTTTGGTACCGACTAAGCATACTAATACTATGTGTTAGTGGTACATCTTATCTAAGAATTAATGTTGTGAGACATTATAAAGTATATTTAAAATATATATTAGGATGCATGAACTTTTTATATAATACCTTATGGCTCGTACTAATTGGATACTTGTAGAAGTCCTTTATTTTTATCTCCCAATAACTACTGGCTTTACCCCATTCATCCTCTAAAACAAGCATTGATCAAGCATAGATTAACAGACGCTATACACAGATAATAATATCCTATGCAGTTATGTATCAAGAATAAGTAAGCATACCTCTCATTACATGTATGCCATATAGTTATGTAAAAATCATATAATATGAGAGACTTACTACATATATGATATATCCGATATAGAAATTAGGAAATACTTTTTCCTGCATAAGGAGCTCGAGCCTTGCAAAACATATAAGGCACGTGACCCCAAGTCTAAATTGCAATATTGCGAATATATTCATAGGTCAATCAGATTTGTGTTGCATATAAACCTATCACATTTTAGTAAATGGATAATAATATTTATTGGTCAACCAAATTCGAAACTTAAAAATTTCAATACATGCGAGTGTCTCCTGTAATGTTGAAGGAACATTTTTACATCTCTTCTCTTCCTCCTATGATTTTGGTTGAACTAGGAAGAGATTGAGAGGGTTCCTTTTTTCTTCCTTTATAGTACATCCTTATTAAGGAGAAAAATAAAAATATAAAGTTTGAAACTTTGAATTACATATAAACCCAATAATATTTTGGGTTAGGAAACTTTCCATCCTATCAACCAGTTGAGACCAACCATATGTCAGCTTTGGTTTAACAGTTAGGTTTAGAAAAAAAAAAAAAAAATCCCTGACAAAATATTAATAAAATGTATGGACAATACCTGAAAAATAGAATTATTTTCCTTTTTGTTTTTTATTCTTGTCAACCAAACCGAGCCTCGGCCTAAGGTGCTATTCTTTTTTGGGCCTCAGTAATTCAAAATATGTTTGTTCTGAATTTTTTTTGCTTCATGGGCCACTTGTTCCCTTACCCCATAAAAAGAAAAAAAGAGAAAAAGGGCAACTAGGACTAATAATATAGGAGACTAGGCCCATTAGTTTTATCTATAGAAAAAACGACGTCGTTTGAGGTTGAGAAATGAAATTAATGGCAAATTCGTAAATTGCGCACGTTCGTCGTCATTCTCGTTCAGTTCCTACCTCTGCAAATTGAACTTCGAAGTTCGAACCCTAAACTCACTGAGCGAGGCGAACTCTCTTTAATTATAAACGTTTTTATAACACTGAGTGACACAGAGTCGAGTCGACCGAGTCAAAAATGGACACGCACTCGTCGCACCTCACAGCGCCGAACCGCTCCCGAAGCTCTCAGTCTCCATCTCCGTCTCACTCCTCCGCCACCTCCTCCATCCACAAGCGCAAGCTCGCGTCTGACGACCACGCTCCCCCTTTCCCTCCCTCCTCCCTCTCAGCCGACACTCGCGACGGCGCTTTGACCTCCAACGACGACCTCGAGAGCATCTCCGCCCGCGGTGGCGGCGCCGACTCTGACTCCGACGACGATTCCGACGAGGAAGCCCCCGAAGCCGCAAACGCCGAAGACTCCGATGAAGACGACTCCTCCATACGCACCTTCACCACAGCTCGCCTCGACGCCGCCAACGCGGGTGTAGGCTCCGGCTCGGCTCGCAACACGAAGATCAAGACGGAGAATCTGAGCTCCTCCGCCACGGTTAAGATCGAGAATTCGGATGGCACGAAGGACGGTGGGGCCCAGGGGACCGGTCCGGCGGGTCCCACAGCTCCGGCCGGAAGCTCGGTGCCTGGAATCGTTGTCAAAGAAGACGCCACGAAGATCTTCACTGAGAACATTCAGACCAGTGGAGCTTATAGCGCCAGAGAAGAAAGTTTGAAGAGAGAGGTAAGTCTCTCTCTCTCTGTCTGTGTCAAATTTTGAATCTTTGTTTGGAAAATTAAAGTTAAAAAGTGATTGATTCAATGAATTGAGAATGGAAATGGTGTTTGTGGGATTTGGAAATGAGTGCAGGAAGAGGCAGGAAGGCTCAAGTTTGTGTGTCTAGCAAATGATGGAGTTGATGAGCATATGGTTTGGTATTCTATTCCTCTTTGCCTCATCTTGAATTTTCTTTTTTTGGCGCAACCAATGGAGAGAACAAAAGGATTCTAAGAGTTTTAGTGATTTAGTGCAAGTGTGGATTTTGAATTATGTTTGTGGTTTCTCAGGTTGATTGGATTGAAGAATATTTTTGCAAGGCAATTACCTAACATGCCTAAAGAGTACATTGTCCGGCTTGTCATGGATAGGTAATGTTGTGCACGTCAATTCAATTGCAAACATTCTTCATTAGTTCTCTTTATGAGTGGTCTTTTGTATTGAGTTTCACAGATATTAACTCCGTTCATTCCTTCTACTTCGTGACTATTTTCATGAGTTATTTTCCTCTCAATAAAATTATATTTACCTATACAAAAAAGAAGGTAATGTTGTGTGAGGTTGATGCTGTTGTTGTGTGGATCTATGTGCCGCTTTTATGGCCTGTATCATCTGATTTTTCATGTTGTTATGCTTTTAGGCTGTCAATAGCTGATTCACCTCCAAAGTGATGAAAATTTAGGGTGAAACTGTGTATAAGCTGAATTTATTTAAAATTTCCATACATTAACTCAGAAGTTGAAAACCTATTTGGGAATATGATTTTTTTTCCCTTTAAATTTATGTACATCTCTCTGATATTTAGTTTTTTGTTTTTTTGGGGGGTGTTTTAATTTGCTTTTTTCATTGAATTTCTACAGAAGCCATAAATCTGTAATGGTTATCCGACGTAATTTGGTTGTTGGTGGTATCACATATCGCCCGTATATCAGGTAAATTTCATTTTAATTTCATCCTTATAATTTCTTATTTGTTTTTACCCTTTTGGTATCATTTACCGGTAGAATTTCCTACATATAGTTGCTCTATTCTATAGCAATATTATATTTGTAATAGTGATTTTTATATTTTATTTGTTCTTATTAATCTTTGCACAGCTGAGGTTGTCATATTTGTAACAATATGCCCACTTATTTGAAGTATTTTAAGTATAAATAACTTATCAAAAAAAAAAAAAAAATTAAGTACAAATAAATGAGTGTAGAAGGTGGAGCACTTTCCCTGCACATTTTCATCCATGCCTCCTGTTTCTATCCTGCTGTTTCATGTGCTTTCTTATTTCCTAATTTCATTCACTCCTGAAGTTCTTTCTATATGTTTAATTAGCTCATCTTCCTATCTTTGTAGAGGTCAAGCAAAAAATGCATTTTTTTGGCTTTAAATCTTCCTTATAATATGATCACCCTTATCTTGCAATCATCTGGGCTTGATTTTATTAGCAACAATCATGATTATCAAGAGTATGGCCTTTAGGCCATGAGACCAATTCTTAGTTTTCACAATGGATCTGGAATTCCTACCTTTTTTGTTTGCTTTGTGCACCTCTTTGATTTAGTATGTGGGAGCTAGTAAAAACTCTGCAGTAATTTGTTGGTGTTATGGTTTGTTTACATGACACTTCTTTTACCATATTTAATGAGACTCATTTTCCCTGGAAATTTTCAGCCAGAAGTTTGGGGAGATAGCTTTTTGTGCTATCACAGCTGATGAACAAGTAAAAGGTTATGGCACCAGGCTGATGAATCACTTAAAACAGCATGCACGTGATGTAGACGGGCTAACTCATTTTCTGACATATGCTGACAATAATGCTGTGGGCTATTTTATCAAACAGGTATTGTTATCTATCTTTTTGTGTGGTCGTTCTGGTACTCAGGGTTTTATTACTTGTTTAAACTAAAAAAGGCAAAATCTTTTTCTTAATTAGAAATATTTTTACTTCTCTAGACAGCATGGGTGATGATCTGCTGATAAAGTCTCTTTGTTTGGCAAAATGAAAAATGAGGGACAGAAAGTTAAAGGAGTAGATAGTTTCTTAGATGGTTGTTTGTCAGATATAATTCTTGATCAAGTTACTTAGATAGAAGGTTAGGTTTAGTTTAAACAAATGCTACATATGTAATAAAGATTAGATATTGGTTGGATTATTCATCTGACTTTTTAAACTGCTATTTTATCATCTATAATAATTATCTCCATAAATGGCTCCTTAAGGAATTCTGGGATCATCTCGATGTTAATGTTTTGGCATAGTTTTGCTCAACTGTTTCTTTTTTGTATTTCTTTTTATTTATCCTTCTCCTGATTGGAGAGGGTTTGATTTTAATAATGCATTGAATTTTATATTCTTTTACCTGTAGGGTTTTACCAAAGAGATCCACTTGGAGAAAGATCGATGGCATGGGTATGTCTGAAAACATCTCCTAGCTTAAGACTGTTGAAAGTTTATTTTCACATCTACGTTATTTTTTTAAAGCCTTTTTAAAACCAGTTTATTGTACTATAACAACAGCAATGCTAAAATTTTCTTTCCAAGTTCATATGCCTCACCTCCTGTGAAAACCTGCTTCAGATGTATTGAATTTATTAAGATGGTCCCTTCTATTTGTTTCTAGTATATTTATTAGAATTTCCTTAGCATCCAGGTATATAAAAGATTATGATGGAGGAATCCTCATGGAATGCAAAATTGATCCAAAGCTTCCGTACACGGATTTGTCAACTATGATTCACCGTCAGAGACAGGTAAGATGAATATCTTCTTAGTCACTCTGATAGTTTTTGGTTTGCATAATCAAAGTGAATGAGTTTATATGATAAGTAATTATAGATGAAATTATAGAGCAAAATATTGTCTGCCATTGCTCCAAACTACTTTGGGTCTTATTTTTTCCACTTGAACTTTTGCCTTGTTATCCGCCCCTGGCAAATTATGTTACTTCCACCTTTTGTTTTTGCCTAGACCTTGCACTGTAAATTTGTTGAACTATTTAAATACCATCATTTTTATGGAGTGTTTGGAGAGTGCTATTGGTCTTCTTCTCTAGCTTCTTTTTAGTTCTCTGCATGATTCTTCTTCTCTTATCATTGAACTGCTGGAAATTCCAACCAATTCTCTACTAAAAGAAAGTTGCATAGCTGAGAGGAAATAAATACGCAGACGAGGGAAAAGTTGGTTGTTATTACAGATAACATTGCCTCAGGCAAAGCCTTTAAATTTTAATGTTTGAATATTTTGATCTCAAGTTGTCAAGGTATTTTCAAACTTGGAAAGCAAAATGAAAGAAAAACCCAAACATGTGTACCTTTCAACCCCGGACTTGCAGGTTCTTTTTTTTTAATTTCTTTTTTAAATCACTTGAAAGTTGCTAACAGTTATCTTTCTGGTCAAACTGTTGCTTCTGAGTTCATTGTCCTCTCTCTCTCTCTTCCTGTTTTCTAATGTACTATATTATCTCATATTCTAACTTCTAACTATAATCTGAGTTATATTGTTGTTTTTGTCATGATAGGCAATTGATGAAAAGATAAGAGAGCTCTCAAACTGTCACATTGTTTATTCTGGAATTGATTTTCAGAAGGTATAATATAATATCATTTCTGGATGACCTGAGCTCTCCAATTGATACATACTATATGCTTCTGATGGTTTTGTAGGATACATGTTTAGCATTTCAGAGTGTTAATTGCTAATTGTTTCGACTGAATTCAGTTTGCATGAATATCTAAAAGTAGATTAGACCTTTACATGCTTAGAGCACCTTCATGAAGTCAGTACATGATAACATGACCAAGGTGAATTTGCAATTTCCATGATTAAACAGTAATAATGCAATATGCCTATGTGATGCACTTGTTGATTAAAATCATATGTAAATTAAAGAAGGAAAACACTACTAATGTTGTCAAAATTGAACAATAAAATGGTGATAATAAAATTAAAAAAAACCCATGTTACACGACAGAAACATATCATGTAAAACTATGTTTTTATCTAAAACCAAAAATTATTTTATAGGATTTAAATAATTCAAAATAAATAATGAGACTTCTTTTGATAAGGTTCGTGAAATTTTTTGCAATAAAGTTTTGAATGCAGTAGTATTAATATAATTTCATGATGAAATTCCTCCATCCCCCAACTGTCTAATAATCCAAGAACCCAGAATAACCACACAAATTTACCAGTTCTCATTTCTTTACTTATATTAAAAATAATAATAATAATAATAATAAATCATGAAATTATCTTAATAATTTTAATGAATTTATAGTGAGCCAAATGTCAAAAACATGTTATATGATATATAACACTTAAATTGAACCACATGGCATAACATGACATGTTTATTTTATTACATGGCACATGTAGAAACTCAAATTTTATAATATACACAAGATTTGTAAATTCAATTTTTCCTTCCTAATATATACTTCAAGCTATATCAAAGCTGTTTCTCAGAAACTGTTAAAAATTTGGAAAGTGCCAATGTGTCTTAACTAGAATGAAAACTCACTACCTTTTTATATGATGGAACTGTATACTAGACACACAAGGAGATCCTCTGAATCATCTAGATGCATGTCAATAGCAAAGTCTGATACACAGACAGTTGTCAACACACCTTCTAAAAAGTTTGTTCTTTTTATTTTTTTTAAGGCGGTATGCTTTATTTCCAAAATTATTATGTTAAAATGATGTAAACAAGTGTCGTATCTAGTTCTGATGGAGAACATATTTGTTTCAGAAAGAAGCTGGTATTCCCAAAAAAATCATCAAAGTTGAGGATATTCCAGGATTGAGTAAGTTTTTTTTTAGCTTCCCCTCATTGTCAGTTTATTTGCTTGGCATTTGCTTTTTATGGTACTTATGGGAAATTCGGTGCATCAAATAACATTTATAGTTCCAGTGCTCTGTCTTCTGGCTCAAAATTATTTACCCTTCACAAGTTTTTTTTTTCTACTGTTTTTTCAATTTTTTGGCTGATTAGCTTTACTGAGTTTTTATAGAATGCTTCATATAGAGGTATCTCCTTTCCGTTTTTGCCGTTATACGGTAAAGTATGGATCTATCTATCAGATATTGCCCATCAAAGTAAAAAATTTCCAATCTAAGCATTTACAAAGAGAATATCATGTAGTAGTTGTATAAAACCTTGCCAATAAAGGTTAAATAGATTGTTATACGTTCTTGTCCTTGTCACTACAGTTAAGGATGAGAAACATAATTTTATTCAATTCAAAACATAAACTTATAAATATAAAAAAACATAAACTTATAATTAAATTGAGAGCACATTTTGGCTGTTTATGCTATGCTGTAGTTATCAACTTAAATATGTGAATAATGGTCTTGCTGATTCAATTTTTTATATCAGTCTAATTTTGCAATTTATGAGTCTACATGCTACTTGAGTGTTTTTTGCATTGTTTCATGGAGTATCAAAGTGTTAATTAGATGTTTGTGGTTTATTTTGATAACAGGGGAGGCTGGGTGGACCCCTGATCAGTGGGGCCATTCACGGTTTAGAATTGTAAGTGCTTCCACAGACAATGCCACTCATCAAAAACATCTGACTGCATTCATGCGCTCGCTTCTAAAGGCAAGTTTCTAACATCTTTTTCTCACTTTTTTTATATTTATTTCTGTAATACTTACACTCTTACCAAAAGAAGAATTTATTCATGTAAGCTCTGGAGATACTTCAACTATCCAACAGATATTGCAACTTCTATAGAATTAATGTTAAACTAAGTTGCAAAAATAAAAAATAAGAAGGAAGCAGAAAAACATAGTCATGACATGATTGCAAAGAAAACGCATTTGTTTGCCACTTCTAAATCAACTTGAATTTGACCTGAGGTTGCAAGTTAATGTCTCTCCTTCAAGGATGTTGTCCTACTTTTCTCAGATCTATGCCCTTACACAGTCACTTGTGCTTCAGGCACTTAGCTTCAAGGCATGCATGTAAGTGAGAGGGTCAATCTGATACCCTCTTTAGAAGAGTGAGTGACTACTGATAATTAAATATACATATTCATGCCTTTGTGCTCTGCAACAATTAAATAAATACCTATTTTTCTATAATGATTTACTAAATTGACTCCTGAAACTATCTAAATGCCTTTATTTCATACAAAATTTCATATGAAGTTTTCTCTATGATGTGTAGGACCCACCAGATCCCAGGATGACTTGTGGGGAGTTGTCTTTTGTGCTTTCAGTGTGAATATAATAAAATTTGCAGAACTTGTCATAGAATTCAGAAATGAAAGTGTGCTTGCAAATTTCCTTTTTTTTCCCTTAACAACTCCTTCTGTGGCTTGATTGTGCTTGTCAATATTTATTGGAATCTTACAAAATGGGTTTTCATTTAAGCAGTCGCTGAATGACCATGTTGATGCTTGGCCATTCAAGGAACCAGTTGATGCACGAGATGTCCCCGACTATTATGACATCATCAAAGATCCAATGGGTAAGAACTATTGCTTTGGTTCTAGTGCAATACCGTCCAATGGCTCATAACAAAAGTTAAAAGTTAACTTTTTGTTGGTAGGCATTGGATAGGATACAAAAAGGTAAAAACAAATTTTTTTTTTTTTTTTTAAAGTTAACTTTTTTACTTTTTGAATCCAATGGCTGATAACAAAATAAATAAATAAAGAAATATGAGCCATCGGATGGTATTGCATCTGGTGCAATTTATTGCTCCAGATCCGAATCCCCACATTTATATATTTCATCTTGACAAACTATCATATGCATCATATTCATTTCCTTGGATTACTGAAACTGTTTTGGTCATGTCTTTATGAACATTTTCTCATTGCCTCTTTGAAACAACCTGTATTTCTAGTTTTGTCAATGCCTGAAACAATTGTTTCTTCTCCACCTTACGATATTTCATGTGAGGTTATAGCTATTCTACCATTAGAGTTGAATTTTCGTGTGAGGTTACTATATCATTAGAGTTGACAATTTCATCTGAGGTTTTTTATTATTATTATTATTTTTTTTTTATAAGTAAAAAAAAAAAGGTTAAATGTCTTCAAACTTGTAATTGGCTTGAAATTATCTATATAACACCTAGAAGGGTAACTCAAGGTTTTTTCGTTGTTGTAAAATTTTAGACATACTGAAAATTAATGTAATAAAGGTAGTGCGGGACTATAATATTGAATTAACAAGCTTTCTTGGTTGTCAATGGGTGTCCATGTCGTATTAATGCAACCCCCAACGCCTTCCTCTCCTGCTCTCCCTGCTTCATTGATGATGTTCATTCGCTAAATCACCATGATGTTGGGAAATTTGTCAGTTTTATTTGTTCCAAATCTATTCTTGCCATACTCTTCAAGCCGTAATAAATGAAATCTTGATGATGTTGAGTCCTTCCAAAACCAGTTTTTCAGCAAGTAACTATAGCAAAGTACACTAAAACCAAAAGCTATGATTGCTTATGCCCTATGTACTTTCTATTGAAAAACCCATAAAAGAAACTAATCTTGTGCATTTTTGTCAAATATGTGATACTTTCATGGATTGTCAACCTACTATAGATCTGAAGACAATGTCGAAGAGGGTAGAGTCCGAGCAATATTATGTAACATTTGAGATGTTTGTTGCGGATGTTAAAAGGATGTTTGCCAATGCTCGCACCTACAACTCCCCCGAGACCATTTATTATAAATGTTCAACCAGGCATGGCATAGTGCTCCATTCCTTATTCAAATCTTTTCCTTTTTTTTTTTTTCCTTTAAATCCCCACTATTCTGACAACGGTAGACTTTTTGCAGGTTGGAATCCCATTTTCAAAGCAAAGTTCATTCAGGTCTCCAATCAGTTAACAAAATTCAGCAGTAACGGATTCCATATATGTAGTACTCTTTTCTGAGGTATATCTGCATGTGGATCATGTCACTCATGGGTCACGATGATTTTTTTCTTGTTCTATGAGGTTCACATCATGGGTGGAATACCATACGTGGAGAATCACTCTGGTACAATGGCCAATGGTCACTCCACCAAGTCCAATCACAGGACAACCAACTCAGCTATTATCATTGTAGGAAAACAGCTTTAGGATGAATAATGGGATTGTTTCTTGCCGACAGATATTTATCTATGGACTATGCAGTTACAATTGTAAAATTAATTTGTAAATTTTGCCGTAAAATTAATAGTAGCTGTAATATTTTTCTGAAATGCAATATTGTGTTACAGAAGATAATTTCTTGGGGGAAGGGGGGAGCGGAGTTGTGTGAAAAGGATGACCTCCATAGGTTGGACCCGAGGTTTCTTTTCAAAGACCTCTTGTTATCTTGAACATCTTGATAGTCACCTCCCCATGACATGGTGGAGTGTGTAAATCTAATACAAAATTAAATTGCAAAGGAGCATATGTATGAATATAGCTGCTTGGATGAACCCCCAGGTCAAACACTGTTCCGATTGTAAAAAGTTTTCTTGAAAATGATCCATTTTTTGGAAAACTTTTTTTGTAAATTGACTTGTTTACCGTATAGTTTGCAGCCTTGAAAATGAACTTGAAATTATTTGATTCGCATGGAAAGAGTGTGTTTGGGGAGGAATATTTTATTCCTCTCCCTCGTAATTTATTTGTAGATACAATCAATGAAGGGTGTTTCGAACCCTATATCTCCTAAATCCTAATAAATTTGAGCGGATTATGTCTCTGAATTATAAGGCTCTTGGTTCTCTTAAATTTCACAAACATCCAAATAAGGGGAATGGGCCATTCCCCTCTCCTTCCCTCTACCCTTGTTTCTCCCATTACTATGGATGCCTTAATATATTTTGATGGCCTTTTGAATTACTCTGGATGCCTTATAATATTTTGTTGACTTTTGAGACGTATGAGTTCTAAAAGGCAAAAGGAAAGAGAAGATGGGGCACATGAGTGGTGGAATTGTGTTTTCATGAAAAATGGATAGCTTTGAACTTTATGGGATGTAGCACCAACATAAACACTAGTGATGTTCCATGCAATCATTTCAAATTAGCCAAAAAATAAAGCTCAATCCATCCATAATTTTCATGTTATTTAAACTAGAAACTGAAATGTAAAGCCTATTATTTAAGTACTCCCATCCAAATTAACCAATAGTGAATAAACTAAATCATAATAATAAGAAGAAAGATGCAGTTGAATCGATATTCACATATAATCTGAACTAATACTTATTCTGCTGGTTATTGTTTGCAACTGCACGAGAAAGCTCATTGTCCCAACCAGGCATGGCCCCATCCGAACCAGTGTTTGGGGAAATCTGTTTTTGCACTTGTTGCACGCCAGTTGAGTGCTGCACAGAAGACATTTCAGCGACTCTGCTTCCCCCAATATCTTTATGTTGGTTTCCCATAAGAGGGATTAAGGGGTCAGTGGCAAAATTATTGTCTAGTCTCTGGGGATGCGGAGCACTATTGCCAACTGTAGGAACCGGAGGCTGGTGAAAGAATTGGTTGTGGTTGAGGTTTGGTGGAATGGGTAAAGAAGCATTTGTAGATGCATGTACCGGGTTATTGTTGACAAATGGCATTCCTGCACCAGGTATGTTAGCCATCGCTAGCAAGAGTGGGTGGAGCCCTGTCACTCGCTTAATTTGTTCTTCAGCCATCTTCACCTGTGAAAATCCATATAATATATTAACTAAATATTATTTGTGAAAGCAAAAACTCCATATAAAAATAAAAGTGCAAGCAATTTATTTCAAATCTATTTCATTATATCCATCCAAAATCTCTTATATGAAGCAATTAGAGACTTCAGAGAGGCAATTCCAGACATGAGACTCATACTAGCATCTTAAGTAGCTTTATGGTATGTGACATAGATACAAGTCGTCAAACAAGACAAACTTGATGCAACATGGCAGTCAACATAAGAAGATGTGTCAGCATCCATTCTGTGAAAATAGAATGACTAGCACGTGATGCAAAAATAACCATCAAAGAATATAAACAAAAAAACAGGCATTGGAAAATACATCACAGACTTATATCCATATTCCACGGTGCAATCATACTACAGAATTGGCAAATTAAGAAGATTGCAAATGTATTGCTCCCAGCCAACAGTGCAATGAAAACAAAACAGAATTATCTATAATCCTTTGGAGCCTATTTTGCGCTACTATAAAATATGGACCAAAGCACTGGAAAAACAAGTAATGTTAGTAATCAGTGACTCTTTCATTCATCCACCCTGAGGCATGAGTCCAAACCATTCCTAAATTTGGCCCTGACCTAACTGGCTTAATAGAGGCAGTGTTATTGACTTTAAATGAAAGATTAAAATGAACACAAGAAAAATCTTGTCTTGACCATAAAATGCTATCACAACTTAGTTTTGTAGATAACAATTAAAGATTGATACAGATGCATATGAAGACACTCTGGTGTCTGAGTATACATGCCCACTTCAGTATGGAGAACAGACAACAGCATGCCCACTTACAGTATGCATGTTTTTCATTTGGTAATCTTATATACTAGAGGATAATTGTCAAGTATGGTCTAACCACTTAACTCGTAGGACCATAAACTAAACATTGTTCACAATGAGCCAGATGAATATGCCAACAACCATGGAAATAAAAATCAACTTACTAAGTATCACACAACATATGCACAGAGTCCATTCACTTTTCACTCACCAAAAAAAAAAAAAACCTAAGGGATATTTTCCTTTACAGCCCACAAGAAATAGCATAAAAATTTAATCTTCATAGGATGTTCAAACATTATTGATAATTTTACAATTTTACACTAAATCCAATTTTCATATAACATCATAGTCACACAGTAACCTCATTGGCATTTATTTTCAAATAAAGTATAAAACAATACTTTCAAGAGGAACCAGATATAAGCTCATTATAAAAGATATGCAAGTGACCAAAAACTTTCACAATTTGACAACAATGGTGGGTTACCTGTGCTCTCATTGTCTCAATTTCAGCTTTTAAAATTCTGTTGTCAGAGCCAGATGTGCCACACTTATTTTCCATCTCAGAGAGACGCTTTGATAACGTAGAGTGTTCAACCCTAAGTTGACCAACCTATATAAAGCCTTATCACTTCAAAAAAAATCATAAAAATAAAGGATATAGATGGTGAGTGAGTTTGGCGTTAACAAGAAACAAAAAGCAGTACCTGTGTCTCAAGTTCACTCATCTGTGCTTGTTTTCTTCGTCTTGAGCGTCTAGCTGATTCTCGATTTGACAGCATCCTAAGTCAAACAACCAACATATCAATTAAAATACGACTGTACTTCGTTTTTGTCTAATACATAAAAAAACATAATATGGAAAAGAATCAAATTGGGATGCAGTCCATTTTAAGTATTCATTACAAATGGGATCCTTCTTATGACTAGTACTTAAAATGAGAATAGGAAGAAATCAAATATAACAGAGAATATAAAACACTAAGCTGTGTAGCTCTATTAAGAAACACAAACCAAATGAGTTTAAAGCATAGAAGAAACAATTTTTGAAGTTACCTCCGGGCACGCTTTGCATCAGCAGGATCCATATTCTCAGTGATCTCCAATTCTCCCTCAAATTCATCATCATCTGAATCATCTCTTGATGATCCACTAGTTGCTTGTATGACTTGAGGTTCTGATCTTCTTTGCAAAGGAGGTAATGCTGGATTTCCAAGAGGTACACCATCAGCCTCAATTTGTACAATAGGGAAACCATGACCAATACCTATAGTACTAACATACAATTTAATTTACAGGTGTGAGCGGGGAGAGTCCCCCAACTATATTTGAAAATGTATTGGTTATCCATAAAGATAAAGAGAGCTTTCTTGTAGTTCCGCACACACAAACAGAGTTCTTTAAAAAATTAAATTAATTTAGTTGTTTTTAATAAAAGGAACAGCCTCTCACACTCATACTAGAACAAATCTACCATATTGAGGGTATGTTTGGAACCGAGTGAGATGGAGGGAGAGTGACTGACCGACCATAATATACTATAATTTAATTCATTCCACTCCCTATATCCCTCAACAATTTGAATGGTAGAATCCCCCTATCAGGGACCCTCTCCTGTGTGGACCTCCAATGCATAACAATTGCACCAAAATTGGACCACCCTCTCGTGTGCATGCTCTGGATCTTGAGGCTATGTTTGACTTCATGGTAACTATTTATGGTTCGCCTATAAGGGGGTGAGGTGAGGATAAAATGTGTTGGATTCCTAGCAAAGTTAAGGGTTTCTTGGTTAGTGATTATTATAAAATTTTAGCTGGCACCGCTTTCTTTGGGTTTCCTTGGAAAAGTATTTGGAAGCAGAAGATTCTCTCTAGAGTAGCTTTCTTTGTTTGGACTGCTGCTTTAGGGAAATGCTTGACGATTGATAATTTACGTAAAAGGAAGGTGTGGATTCTAGATTGGTGCTACATGTGTAAGAGAAATGGTGAATCGGTTGACCATCTATTCCTTCATTGTCCTTTTGCTTCGGATCTATGGTCTATGGTTTTAGGCCTTTTTGGAGTTTCTTGGGTTATGCCGCACTCTATTTTGGGGCTGTTATGGTGTTGGCAAGGCAGCTTTGGTCGTCATCGAAATGGTTATATTTGGTCCATCATTCCTCATTGCTTGTTGTGGTGTCTTTGGAGGGAGAGGAATAGTAGATGTTTTGAAGATATTAAGAGATCTATTCCGGACCTCAAGCTTCTCTTTTTTAGAACTTTAAGGGATTGGTTGTTTGCTTTGCAAGATAAATCTTTCCCTTCTTTTATTGATTTCCTAGACTCTTGTAATTTCTGTATTTGATTTCTTTTCCCTTGTATACTCCCTGTGCACTAGGGTGTCCCTTTTTTATCAATATATCTTATTACTTATCAAAAAAAATGTGGAGGAAGAAAGTGGCAGTTTCATGGACAGGGATATCTATGTGGTGGCTTACATAATGGTGTTGTTGGGAATTGTTGCAGTTCTCTTACTAGTGTAAGGCATGGTTTAACCTCATTGAAATGTCTATTGACAATTGCTACTGTTTTGTAGTGCTTCATTGCCGTAAGTTGCCCAATTCCAGGCTTTCCTAGCCTAATCTTTCCCCATCTCCCTCCATCATTACATAGGCTACGTTCTGGTCTCATTTAGCAATAAGGAACATAGAAATGCATATAAAGCTACATTATATATGACCAAATTGTGGTAACTCGTCAATCATAATGAACTCTACATATTAAGTTAACACCTCCAATAAATTTTTCGGATAAAATAACACACATGAGAAAAGGCAGCAAATTGATTTACGATTATGAATTTTCTCATCGAAATCAAGCAAAGATTATATATACTATAATAGAATTGAAATCCGTAATTTGATAAGGAAAAGTTGAAAACGCTGTACCATTAGGTTCAGATCCCAATTGAGACGGATTTGGCCGCTTTGCTGGAGTCTCCGCTACATTACCAGTTTCTTCAGGATTTGAATTCGATCCCTGCACTCAAAAATTTCCAATACCAAACAAAATCAAAACCGATAATCAGTCAATCATACATGTATATATGCATGTATAGAGAGAAAGAGAGACTCTTTGAGCCACGGCGGCGCAAGCGAGGTCGAGCTTGCTTTTGAGAAATGCGCGGTACTCATCGGAACCAACAGCAGCCATCGGAAATGGATTCGACGGCAGATGAAGGAGTTCGTCGAGTTCGTCTGGTTTCGACGAGGACGATTCCACCGGCGAAACCACATCGGTGACGATCGCCGCAGGAGTCTCCGGAGGAGGAATCTCTGATTCTGTGCACTGCTCGACAAAGTTCATCAACGCCCACTCGGATTCGCTTCGGGTCATCGGACCCAAGCTGATATTGCCGCCGGTGCCGGACCAGAAGGAATCGGCGATTTCGTCGACCGGAAAAACTCTATTCATTGCTCTCTATAGGATTGGATTGGATGAGAAATGAGTTGTCGAAACTTGCTTTTTGATTCGCTCGCTTTTCGAGCTCAAATTGTAATGGCTGCGCTATTTATATATGAAAAGGATCGCTGCGAAATTATCCAGGCTCCTCTCCAGTTTTAATATCTCCTGTTGTCTCTGTTTTTACACAGATGACTGACACTTGGCAAGTAAAAGATCCAAGGGCTAAAAAAACTCATATCTCTTTCTATTATGGTACACGCTATTGATGTAGGAACTAGGAAGGAAGGTGAGTTTTTCTTTGAGATACTTTTTGTAAAAGAGGGAGAGAAGGTATCTTAAGCAGTAGGCAAAAAATGAAAATAGTTGATGCAACTTGTGTTAGTTTTAAATTAAAAAAAAAAAAAAAAATTGATGTGATTATTTTTTAATAATATATTATTATTTTTTTTAAATCAAACTATTTATATTTGTTATCGTGTGGGAGTGTTTTAAATTTTGTAAATGAATCAAAATAGATGGAAGTGAATTGAATTTACCGCAATATTATGTTGATATAGTTCAAATAAATAAGAGTGTAGTAACAATTAATGTTATTCTTCTAAGTATCAACTTTTAGGTATTTTATAGAGGACAAAATTCGGCAATAAGAGAAACTTTGTCAAAGGAAGTTCATTTAGCAAATCCTGAAACCACCAGAAACCATTTGTCAAGCGCATGATCTTTGGCTGGTATCACTTAGATGGAGCTCACTCTGGAGGAGATATGGTGCATCCGTAACGCTATCATCCACCAAAAAGGTCCTATCAACCTTTAGGCATCCATTGGCAGAATCGGGGAAAAGTTTAAGGAATGTGCAAAAGTTTTTTCTAATCCTCAAACCTCTCTATTGGTACAACTTGTGATCCATTGGTCTCCACCTCCTCTGGGATTTGTCAAGCTCAATGTGGATGCGGCTATTGCTCAAAACTCCTCAGCTCTAGCGGTGGTTGCCAGAAACGAACAAGGAGCTGTATTGAAGGCTTGGTCCAAGTTTATGCCAAAGAGAACACCAATTGCAGCTGAAGCTAAAGCTATCCTGTGGGCTCTGCACCTAGCCAGAGGGGAAAATTGGAGGATGATCATTGTGGAAAGTGATGCAAAAATCTGTATTAACTCTATCCTTGACCACATAGGTTGCCCCCAATGGGCTATCTCCTCTCTAGTGTCTGACATTTGGTTGTTGGAAAAATCTTTTGTTTCGTGCTTGTTTTTTTGGGTAAAAAGAAGTGGAAACGCTGCTACTCATGAAGCAGCAAAGTACACTCTTCAGTCTTTTTCTTCCTTTTCTTTCTATTCGGACAATCTCCGAGCCTCTGTGACTTCTGTTTGTTTGAGATGTCCAGGCTTTGTCTCTTTCTGGTTATTGATGAAATATATTGAAGTTTATCAAAAAAAAAAAAAAGGATTATTGAACCTTGTTTCGTTGCTTTCCACATACATCGTACAATCCAAGGTGATGTACTACAACTTTAGAAGCTGCAATTTGAAGGTGTCAAATGTGTGGATCATTCCATTAGAAATTTTCTTTCTTTCAATCTAATTTTGAACTTGTTAATTTGAAGAATAATTGCTAGAAAGAACATTTGTCTAGAGTTCTTAATTGGATTTACCTTCTTTTTTTTTTTTTTTTTTTTTGTGAGGAAAAATTTTATACATTTACAAGTGTAGTAGAGATCTTTAATGTTTTCTTCAATTTCACATATGATTGATGATTTATTGTGAAAATTTCATAAAATTTTGTTGTGTCCTTAAACGTTCCATTCAAATATGATCAATGATTGGTATTGTTGAGGAGCCATCTACAATTACTATGACCCTCATTACCAGTGTAAGGGGGTGTTTGGTTTGTGTTTTCAAACAACCATTTTCAGTTTTTAAACAACATTTCACGTATTTTCACACACTTTTTCACCAACACGTATTTCCACAAATGTTTTCAAACAACAATTTTCAATTTTTAAATACATGTATCAAACGGACAGTAAGTGTTTGAATATTGGTGCCAAAAAAGAAAGGTTATTACTGTGAACAATTGCTTAAATTAAGGGAAGTATTAACTCACTCACGAGTAATTTTTAGTATTCCCAAAGCATGGAGAATAATACTCCTCCTCTCACATTCATGATGAAGTTTACTCATTAAATTCATTGTGAGATTTACCATGAATGTAAGAAGATGGAGCACAATTTTTCTGAATTCCAAGAGTACCTAAGAATTTTCCCTCACTAATGCACTCAACATCCCAAGACATTGGTTTTGAGATTAGATGGTGAAAATCTATTCTCAAATTGTAAATTTGTTTTGGTGTAAATGAAAACCTATTCTCAAAAAAGATGGAATTTTTTTGAAGTTGTCATCATGTCATAATACCTATGAAGCATTGATGCGGCTGGGAGGGTGCTGCAATGGAGTTCGACGTGGCTGCCCGCGTGTTTGAGCTTTTTTTTTTACGGATTCGCGCTGACTTGGCTTCGATTCGCACCGAATTGGGCCGATACGGCCAAAATCGTGCCATATCGGCCGGTGACCGAAACAAGCCAAAATCGGCCTTGAATCATGCCGAAACACTGAGGATTCACTAGATTCAGGGTATGAAGTGAAGGTCATGAAGGAGTAGTTTTCCATGGGTTGATTGTAGAGAGAGAGAAACAAAAAAGAGTGGAAGATTTTTCTTCTTTGTTTTGGAAAGAGGAGAGTAGAGGCAAGTGATGTTAGACATGGAGTGGCTGTGCGTTTTGTTATGAGTTATGGGAAGGACTTTTTGAGGAGAGTGGGTCCTACTCAGCATTCATTGATGAGGTGTGTGTAAGAACGATTGAAGCACAAGTCTGAAGTTGTGCCCTATAAAACAATTAAGATTTTAATATAGATTAATTATTGTTGTATATAATTAGTTACCCACAGTCTTGCATATATTTTGTGAAGTTGTATTTTAAAAATATAATTTCGATTATAATTGTAAAATCATAAAATTGTATTTTCAAAACATAATTTTATAATTTATACTTAGCAATATATAGAAAATATAAATAAAAATATTTTTAATAATTTTTTAATCGCCGCACCCGCACCCTACTTTTTCAAAAATTGCCAAGTTCCACACCCACGCCCGAAATCAAAAACGCACCCGTGCTTCATAGCATAATTCTTATCAAAAATGTATTCTTATTTAATTATGATGCATATCAAAGTTGACAACAAGAGTTACAACAAGCTTGAATTTATAACATAAAAGCTATTCTCAATCAAGTGCAGCTTTTAGGGATTTGGTGAAAACTTCTAGTTCCTTCAAACCTTCCTCGGGGGATTTTGCTTCATTCAGTAGCTTCACCATGGCACTCCCAACAATCACACCATCAGCTCCCCATCCGACTATCTGTAACATAATTTACAATTTAGTCATACATACCAACATAAAAGGAAACACAACAATCTACACAAGCATGTAAAGGTATATGTTGGAAAATTAACCTGTTTTACATGCTCAGGTTTTGATATGCCGAAGCCAACTGCTACGGGCTTGGTAGTTGCCTGTCATAAAAATTGAAGTATGAAGCTTATGTATAGAATTGGAAATCACTCTTATCATCAAAACTAAAGGCTTTTAGTTAAATAACCAGTCCTGAAAAAATGCAATTTAAACATTCTTCATATCATGCTAGGGAGGGTATTTGATATATTTCAAGCATCTTAACAGATGAAAAACTTAGTATTTCAATACTATGATAATAAACCCATACATATTTAAAATCAACTTATTTAGAATGGCCTACTATTTACACACTCAGCAGCACAACCACAACTAGATTTCAGGCCTGTATACTTCCTAAACATATACACTATTTATGGGCATATAACTGATTTCAATCCACCAATTGCTATGATAGTCATTGTTTGTGTTTATTAATGACTTGAAACTCCTTTTTTTCCTCTTTGGTTGGACTTGAATCTCATTCAAAGATATCAGATGAGGTATATAGTGAATGCCAAGATGAGATTAAGTAGACAAACCGCTTTAATATCCTGAAGAAGAGTTTGAACTCGATCACTCACAGATGCACGCGCACCAGTGACCCCAATTGAGCTTACCTAGCATTCAAAAGAATCAACAATTAACTCTTACATGCGGTGTAAAATTTCACCTAAAAATTAAATGGCTAAGTAAAATAATTTTATTTCCCTTTTTTAAAAGAATTTTCACCACTGTTCTGAAAACAGTTGCCCACAAGAGCTTAGACGACCTCTTCAATATAAGATGGTTACAACGTGATTCATGAAAGATGTAAGAGGAAATTAAGTTCTTGGTTTGGAGTCTTGTCTATTCTGATAATTAATTGTTATTACTTACTAATTTCATTGCACTAACATAAGGCAAAGATAAAATTAGAGCATAAATTATTTAGTGAGGCATATCAACTTTCTTAAATCATACTAGCACTGCTAAGAGCTACTCAAAACCATATAAACAATCATAAAAATTATAAATTTTTGGGTATTTGTATCACTATAAGTCAGTAGACTGTTCTTGCATCTGCAAAATTAGGGAAGTATACCAAGCCAGTTAAAGCAACATCACGCCAAGAATAGAGGTGTGAACTTTCATTTTTTAAAACCAAGAATTCATTGTCGAAAACTTCATAATCTCCCTGTGCCATAAACAGACATTGCTGAGAGAAAATTTTGAAACCGTTACTTGAATCTGCTTTCTCAAAGCACAAGTATAGCAAATACATGTCAATAATTTCATTGGCTTACAGGGTACATTTGAAAGATAATTCCAACAGAACAGGAGATATCAAAACAAACACCAAACTTCGTAAAAATGGCATCTTTTATATAACAATGCAAGTGGATCAATAAGAAAAATACTAAAAAACACGTAACTAATGTAGAAGCCTAATGTTTTTTTTTTGATAAGTTAATGTAGAAGCCTAATGTTTCGGTTGGAACATTCAAGTTGCAATAAAACTAAATAAATAAAAGAAGAAACTTGGTAAGGGGCATCAGCCATAGAAAAAGGTCTTACAAGGTACACAAATCCTTCTGCTGCTTCAACAATGGCTTTCATTCGTTCAGTTGGAGTAGTGGGTGTAGTGAGCAGTACCTTAACCACACCAGTAGACATATCAGACCAACAAGATCCATGTACATGCTATCAACTACATAAATTTAAAAGAAGGAATTGCATAATAGCACATATGAACAGGAAAAGGTTTAACAATTTCATAAATAAGGTCAATGAAAACTAATGACTTGGCATTTTACTCAGAGTTTGTTCAGTCCACATCTACCTTAACAAGTAGAGAGAGAGAGAGAGAGAGAGAGAGAGAGAGAGAGCATCAAGCCTTTTCAAAAATTGTTTCTAGTAATTTCAAAAGATCAGTCTTTAAGATTAACTATCTACTAACTGGTAATTTCGATGAAAACCAATCCATACCCTAATATATAGGTAATAATATCTTAAGAAATAGATTATATACAGGTAAGTTAATCATTACACTGAAAAAGAGTTACTAAAGAAAAGTTGGTTCAAAAAAACTTTATGATTACTATCATCACAAAGAACTGCCACCAACTGCTGTGGACCACAGTTTATATTTCATATAATAAAGAATCTGAAAATTTGAAAATTTTTTATCCAGAAACTGAAAGAGGGAAAATAACATAGAAGATGAGAGGTAGACACACCAATTCGATTCCATGCTTTGAAGCTTCCCTTCTCAAAATTTCAGTCTCCTCTAGAGGAACGTCTGGAACCACAAGCCCTGCAAACAAATGCACAATGAAGAATTTAATAAAATCATACAATAAAACAAATAACATCGGGACAGGGGAGAAGGAATCAAAGCATTTTCCATATTTACTCGGGGATGATTGAGTGGATATATCATTTTTTTTCTCTGTAAATGCTAATAAATTTATTATAAAATTATATTTTCTCATTTTCTGTTGTTTTTGTAAAATGGACTCAAGCACTAGATTCTATTCAGAGGAAGCCCATGCTAACCATTTTTACAAGAAAAGGAGAACAATTATACATAAGAATTTGTTGATAACTCAGTTTTTGGCCAATACATTGCATCTTCTTTGGAAGATATCTGAGTTTAAGTCAAAATGAAAAGTAAAAAGCTTTCAGTAATTCTTACATACTACAGCATAGAAGAACCTAAGTAAGAAACCATTAAATTTAAAAATTCTGGTCAAGTACATGATTTTTTGAAAACACATGGCCATTCTTACATAATTTTAATGGGGCCGTTAAAATTGCTGGTCCAAACATAGTCTTTTGCCATATCTATATAATGAAGGATGCTCACAATTTTAAGTATGAAATTCAATACTATTACAAATTTATGTTATCTAAATGCATAAAAAAGTTGCCAAGTGAGTTAAATGATTGCTACATCCAAATAAAAAGCACTTAGTTATGAACCATGTATATTTTGTTTCCATTCCCACTAGTTCTATACTAGGTTGTGATCAGCAAACATACCTGTTGAAATTATCAGAAGGGGAAGTGTGGGTAAGCAGAGACCCAATGTTTAGGATAGACTTTATTAAGTTTAATCTAAAATGCATTTACAGACAGAGAAGTTGTGTGGCATACACATAGCATTTGAGTAAATGAAATGGCTTGCTTCCCCTTGCCTTTGCATTCATAAAATTGTTTAAAATATCATAACTTACCAATTAGATCCAAAATCATCATTGTGAAAAAGCTCAAAGTTTCAGTAAAGCATAAATTATAAGTTACCATGTACTCCTACGTCCTTTATAGTGGACATGAACTGCTCGACACCACGCTTGAGAATTGGGTTGTAATATGAAAATAATGCGATTGGAGAAGATAGCTGTGGAATCACCTGTCAAAAATGATAACATTTTAAACTCAAAATATGATAAAAATAGGCAAAGAAGCAATAATTAAAAAATGTTTTACACTTCCCTTCTTGTGATTTTCCTTTTATCTAAATACATGTATATATTTAGTGAAAAGCGCCACTCTAAAGTAAACAAATAATTAAATAAATAATTTTATGGATGAGTGTAGCAGTGTTCTCTAGTATCAAATGGTGATATATTTATAGTAAAATATGCATAGCTGAGATGAGTAAATATACATAGCCAATCTATTTCCTGGCAAATGATTGATGATTTAAAAAAAGAAAGAAAAAGAAAGTATCAATCTTCTCATGCAACTAGCATATCACTACTATAGTAGGAAAAGTTTTTCAAATTCACTTCTTTGATTTAGTTTTCACTAATAACAAAGGTGGTAAGGCATAAGTGAAATTATAAGCATTTGACAAAGACCTAATTGTGGATGTTTTGCCTAATATAACACAGACAAAGAACACCTATAAGAAAGTAACAGAGGCTATCATTGTATCTTGATCTGATGATGACAAAGGCATAACATTATATAATGGTCCTACCTCCTTCAGCATAGAAATAATTGCATTGTAATTGGTTCCTCTTGCCAAGGAACGTGTAGCTGCAGCCTGTACAAAAAGATGCATCATTAAGAGAAATGGATACATTAATTGAAACAGATATAAAAGACAACTATAATACCTGGATAACTGGACCATCAGCTAAAGGATCAGAGTATGGCACACCCAGTTCAATTATGTCTGATCCACAAGAGTCGAGCACCTTCAATGCTTCTGCTGTGGTTGAAAGGTCCGGATCACCAGCCGTGATGTATGGAATAAATGCCACCTTCACACATGAGCATGTTTGTTAGAGGAACACTATCGGATTGAGAATCTTGTACATTAAACACCTGCTAACAACTGATCCCAAATGATATCTAAGTGAAATTATTAGTATTCAGGATTCAGTGAAATGATTACATTCAGTTTCATAATTAGGGAAGATACCAAAATCTGCAGTACATGACCTAATTACAAGAGATAATTCAAAAGCTATGCTTTAGAAGATGGCATGGAACTTGAAAAAGGATATTAATTTTTTTGGCCAATTTAGATGTGTGAAGAGATAAGGATGATATCTCAATAGTCTAGGACAATTACAAACATATAGTACAATTAAAGGTTCTACAATAATACACAAATATTCATGAGAGAATCAGGGAAAATTTGCTAACGATTAGATTAAGTGAGTAACATCACCCTATTACTTCAATTTTTCAGCTTTCCAAAATCCACAATGTTATTCAGCAGTCTCTCCTATGATCCATCTCCTCTTATCACATTCAAACATACACCATAAGGTAAAATCCACCAGGGTCCTCAACCATTTGAACAAATTAAAACCCCTCAAAATGCAACCTTTATATCCAATATTTACCTCACTTAGTGAAACAATTACACAAAATAGTCAACTTTCCATGTGACACTAGAAACACACTTAGACATAATTTCCACTTCCTTTCACAAATAAGTGAATAACCCCCAATTCAAAGAGAACCTCCAAAATTAAAAATAATTAACGCATGCTCCATTACCATAACAATGAAGATCACAATGGCATATTAGAAATAACAAGAAAACTAGAATGATAAGAAGCACCCAAAACACAAACCCGGAAAAAAATAATATAAAATAAAACATATACCAACACTCCAATTGAAACAGAGAAGAACCCATAATTTTTTTTGGGAGAATGTAATTGAAACATAATAGAGAAAACAGAAAGTGAAAGCAAAGTGAAAAGATGCTTACTTTGCCTTGTTTTTTCAATCTTGTGAAAGTCTCAGAGAGCCCAACAGTAGGGACAGTGCTGATAGCAGCCATTGGAGTGAATCTTCTAGCTGGGGTAGCAAATCTCTGAGAGGAAAAGCGGAGAAAAGAATGGGTTTCTGGGATGTTCTTCTTCAATTGAAAGAAGCTTGTTGTTGGTGACTTAAAAGCAATAGCCATAGAAAACAAAAGGGTTGTGTTTTGCTGAATATGAAAGAAAATGTACTTGTGTTTGTGCGTGGGTTTAAGCAGTCAAAATAAAAGGGGTTTTGGAAAATGAAAATAGAGATTTGCTCAAGAAAATACGCTACATCTCTGGTGCCGTTGTACTTTATAGTGTTCAAAGTGTGATGAAATTTCAATCATGGGTTGGTCTGATAATATCTGGACCGTTCAGTGAAAAAATAGATGATATCTTTACCGTTAATTTTTTTTGGAGCCAATGTTAATTTGTTTCTATAAATTCTAATCCTATAGATTCTAATCCTACCTTCTTCTTTTTTTTGAGAAATAATTAATTCTAATCCTACCTAGTTAGCCGTTTTGAAATTTTTTTGACATTTACTTTGAATCTCTTTTTTTTATTATATTTTTTTGAGTTTGTTTCCTTATTTTGCTGACAACCACTATTTTCTTTTTTCTTTTTGACCGTTTGCTGACAACAATGGTTGTTGTTGTTGTTGTGTTTTTATTTTTTATACCATATTCGCTTATATGTAATTTATAAACGAATGAGGAAGATAATGTAATCCACATCATACATCATACAATAAATTACTTTTTTTTTTTTATTGAGAAAATACAAAAAATTACTTGAAGTTTTTTTTTTTTAGAAAGAAAAATTACTTGAAGTTGATCTTTGTAAATTATATTTTTCCATCTTAAACATTCACATCAATTTCTATGATCCGAAACTATTAATTTGCACCATAGATACTTCAATTTGATAGATACTTCAATTTGATAGAATGGTATCAATATATATCTATTGGCTGCAAATCTGTTAAATGAGAAGTAATTCTAGTTTTTTTAATTATTATAACTAATAAGTATAATTTTTATTGCACACGAACATAAATATTGATTAGGTGGCATGTGTGGCTTATGTGTATTCATTTTCATCTCATTTCAATGTTCAATTTATCCAAAAATGGGAGTATTGATACAATTTTCTTAGATTGAGGTGTTAATCGAACAAATTGATAGTTTGTGAGAAATGAAAAGGGTATGTTTCTATTTAATATTTTAAAATAAAGCATGATTGACGTTACTTTTCATGAATTTCTCATGTGTATTTCTTTTGTCTTTTTACTTAATAATGGGTACGTTACACACATCTAACCAACTTTTTTTTTATTTTTTATTTTTTTTAAGAATACTAGTAGGATATATAGGAAGGAAATAAAATTAAAAGTTAAAGGCCAGATATGGAAAATCTAGCAAATCTTCTACTCACAATTAGCTGCTGAATTTGTCATATAATTTGCCCAAAAAAAAAAAAAATTGTCCATATGGCATATATATCACCATTATCATTTCTGGCAAATAATTTTGGGGGAAGTGAATAGTGATATCAATCTTGCCACGAGAATTGAACCTAGACCTACTAACAACCCCATTTAAAGTTTTATCATCTTACAAATATCATGTATATTTATCATCGTACCATTGATTAGGAAAGTGAAACAATGTATTTGGTACACCTAACATTTTCCCTTTGGATCTCTTACATTGTCTGTATTTGCATTTTGCACAGTGAAGAGCACGCTTATGATTTAACACTGCGCAATAATATACTTTGTTGTCAATTGTTACTTCTCTATTCGCATTATTAGTTATTATGGGGTTCAATGAATGAACAAATGTTGCATTTTATGTTATGTGCAAAACTTAGGTATAGTACATTAGGTGTTGTTCCTTAGGTTTTTCTTTTAAGATTCAGCCACGTGGCTACTTAACTAAAAATTACACTTTCATCTCATGAGAAAAAATTTACATGGCAGAATCTTAAAAGAGGAACCTAAAAAATAATACATAAGTACTGTACCTAAGTCTTGCTCTTATGTTATTTATTTAACCTTATATCTTAGTTTCATAGGTTCGATCCTGATTATCTTGTTGCTCAGCATTGCTTTCTTAAAAATATGGAAGACACATCTTTTAGATGTTGGTGGATCTTACCAATTTAAGTTATGTAGCATGAGATTAGATATGAGAAGGACCAAATTTGTTATCAATGCTTCATTTCTCTGATTGTTTAAAGTTTGCAGTAGTTGCTTCTTAGTCGATGCATAGTTTGTAAGGTATGGTCAGTCACCTCTAGCACATGTCATAAGTCTATTCTTTGACTCGATTTGCAAATGGACTTTTGTGCACATTATTGATGCATCCTTGTGCAAAATGAGTAATGAGTTTGATGTTGAAGAAAGAAACAACCTGTGGTTGTGCACTTGTGCTGGCAGATGAGATGATGTGAAAGAATCTGACATTGTGTTGAATCCTCAAGGAGGCTGAGGTGACTCAAACTCTTAGAATTGAAAGGAACCATTTCATAGCTGAAATCCACAATAAGTTTAGAGACAATTTTTTTTATAACTATTGAAACAACATAACTTGATCGATACGTATTAATAAAGAGTATATATTAAAGTAATGTTACTTCAATTACGACTTGTGATACTTCAGCAGTTAAAGAAATTTAGGTAGTAGTAGGATCATTTCTAACTGATATAAAAAAAAATTAAAAAAAAAAAATATTATTTACCTAAAATTTCTGTTTTGTGATAGTATTTGTTTACCATTTCGGATGACATGCATTGTTATTTTCTGCAGATTTATTTGTGTGAGCTCATAAGTCCACAACAGAAATAGTCAGAAATGCAACCGCTACTTTAAAGAGTTTGTTGTTGTCATTTATTTAAGAAGCTGATGCCACAGTAGTGCTGTTTCATGTCATTGTGCATGATAATAGTGTAAAATGTGTAAAACTCTCTCTGCTTATTAAGATAGCATAGCAATGTGAAAAGAATTTAAAACAGGCTGTCACATGTTAAGTAAGCACTAGTGGGCTATCTACAAATCATAGCTTAATATACATATGCTTGTTGAAAGGGCACTCCATCTCCATGTACAATATTGCCTTGGCCTGGCCTACTTATCTAGATAAAGAGAACTCTTCTATTTGGTACTTAGCATGACTTGCAAAAATGACTAACTCCATGCTATTAACAATTGAAAGATAGTCTTTATCATTTCAGGCAAAAGAAAAAAAGAACCAGCATACAGTTCATTAGTATTAGTTGAAGGAAAGTCTTTAGCATCGAGCTAACCTATATATATATATATATATATATATATTCGAGTATGGAAAAAAGTATTTGATCTAAATTTAGAGAATTTTTGTTGCCACACTCAAATTCATGCTACCAATGAAATTTTAAGCATGTAAGTCACTACAAGGAGTTGCGTTTTTGGAATTAATTAAGCAAAGCAAGTTTTATGATTATTGCAATGGGAAAACAAAAAAATTGAGAGACACCGTCGCATCAACATTTTGGACTTTACTCATTTTCATGTGTATTAGTGAAAGTAATTGTAGATTGAAACCATTCAAATAGATCTATATTTATATAAATATATGGACATTTTCTAAATTTGGTTCAAATCAGCGAAACCAACTGCTTTGATTTTTTTTACTTGAATTTTCATTGTGGTTAGCAGTACATATATGGGAAAACATAGAACATCTATTTCTTCAAGAAGCAACAAAAAAAAGTTTTAGTATATATTTTTCATTTTTTATCTCTAGTATAAAGACTCTTAACCTATGAACATCTTTGAGTTGATACAAAATTTCATTAATATGAGTAACAATTAGTCATGTCTCAGCAGCTTATTATAATTTTAAAGAGAAAATATTATTATTTACGACTGCTTTATGCTAAAGATTAGGATTGCAAAATTTTAGATATTATGAAAAATAAAGGGAAGAAGAGAAAAGAAGGAACGAAAAAGATTAATGTAATTCGACTCTAATATCAAACGTCCACGACACAAAATCCAAAAGGATACATCTTTATCATTTGCTTAATTTGATAGAGCATAACAATATAATCCATAATTATGATGAGTTTAAGAATGAAATGCCCAACTTTAAAAAAATTGAATCCAAAGCATAAAACAATGCTTTCCAATTTTGGTGTTTCAACTAAAGGTATACACAAATAATAGCGATATTAAAACAAAGAATCCATTTACCACCGTGTACCCTTGGTATGGTGGTCACTCCACAATATAAATGCTTGTAAGGTGTGGGGGTAAGAGCCGGGGTTTAAGTCTCCAGGAGAGAATTTCACACACATATACACTTAGATTAGGTTAGAGTAGAAATTCTATATTGTAAAGAGTCCCCTTAATGAGAAAATTTGAAGAAATACTCTATGAAGCAAGATGTGACAAAACCCTTGCTATGAAGAAAGGTATTAAGAGAGAAAATTGAAAAGATAAATATACTAATATGCATAAGAATTAGAAAAAGGCAGTAATAAAAGTTCATAGACAAAGATGATTATACTATAAATCACCAACAGAGGAAACAAATTATGTGAATGAATAAATCTAAGAAAAGTCTAATTTTTTTTTGAAGGTAAGAAAAGTCTAATTGACTTGTTTTGATACATAAGATTTGAAATATTATGGAACATAAATAAAGATGAGAAAGAAAAAAAAGTGAAAGAAATTGTCGCGGTTTGACTCTAGTAGTTGTATCTCCAATACAAAATTTCAAAATTTTATATTTTTCATATTTACTTTGATCGGTGATATCTACAATAGAATCTATATTTACATATATATATATATATATTATAGGGATAAGGGGCCCAAAAATATATGTTGGGCCTTGAGCTTGGCTGAGGAGGTTCAGTGGTCCGAGGATAGATCAACAATAAGGAAGATGTAAGACTTTGAACTTCATGAGCAAGTTATGATTGTAAAAGATGGGGGAAAAATGCGAGGAGAAATATCTCCTCAGCTAACGAGGTGGAGGTCAGAAAGTGTGTTTTGTCGTCCGAGGTAACATTCCAAGAAGTTCTATTGATGAGGATATACTTTGTGAACGTACATGACAAATGGGAGCTGGAAAATCTCTAAGGGAAAGCTACTATTACCGTATTGAATGTTCTGCAGCTAACTCTCTGGCTACATTAATGAAGAAGTGATATCTGAACAGTAGTTTTTAGCCTTACAGCTACTCTCCAGAGACTTCAGGAAGATGCTGATGTGACAAGGATCAATACTAACAATCTAGTCTACACGTGGAGGGCAGAGATGAAGGCAAATGGAGAGTATAAAATAGGAAGGAGGCAATAAGAGAAGGGGATCAAGAAATTAAGAGAAAAATACTGTAGTAATCAAGAGTGGAACTTGTAATCAAACTTGAGAATCAATATATAAGAACTAATTTCCTCAGACTGTGCTGAGGATGATTTTCTTTAAATTAAACCAGTTTATCTTCATTTTCTTCTCATCTAGATCCACTTTACTTGTTGTCTGACTCATTAAAGCCCAGTTTTCTAACCCACTTTCTATAAATTCATTGTATTGAGCTCTTTAGGCCTAAGTTCATACCTCCTTTGAGCTTAGGAGCCAAATTGTGTCCTTATACATATATATTTGAAAAGTGATATATAGAATTTGAAAATAATTCAATTATCAATTTATTTCATGTATTTTTTTTTATTAAAAAAGAATTAGACTTCATGTCAATAAAATTGATCAAGCAAAATTTAAGCTCAATTTCTTAGGTGTTATGCTTTACATTTTCAATATATTTCCAACCACGTAATTGCATTGATTAATGCACAATTATATTGCGTTTTATTGGTCAAGGTAATCACATAATTAAATTTAATTGAAATTTTACATGAGGTACAGCACTTAAAAAGAAGTAGTTGAAATTTGTCTTGATATCAGTGACTCTAATATAAATCTTAATGCACTAAAAATCAATCAATTCTTGGACCTAATATTTTCTCGGAGAAGGGAAAAGTGATTCATAATTTAGGATCATCAGCAGCCGTGGCTTGTGGCAATATTCTCTGATGCTAGGCATGTTTATGTCTTGTAGTATTTTTTTTTTTTTTTTTTGGGAAAGTCTTGTAGTATTTTCGACCTAATTAAACAGCATTCCACAATGTTCTTTTAAGCTAGGTTGACATATATATCATATGTGTCAAATGTTTGTGAGTTGTAAACCACGTGATATGTGTATAGCAGTCTTGGTCTCGTGATGAGTTTGATGCGTTGATGTACACTTTGGTCTCTCGTGTTGAGTTGAGTTGAGTTGAGGTTGATCGCTGATGTACACGGGCAATTTGACTCATTCATTTGATGATTGACCTCCTTCCTTTTCCAATGGGACCCCTTATCTGAACCTAGATTGAACTATAAGCAAATCACCCACCAATAATTGTGTAGGGGTCAGGTTCAGGTCCACCTGTAACTAAGCACCTGGACTCTACTTGGAAGTTGGAATATATGTTAAAAACATTCTGTGAATAAATCTCTGGAAGGTAAGGATTTTCTCTGCAATTAATGGAAGACTTAATTACCAAGGTAGGGTTAATATGAGATATATATATATATATATATATATATATATATATAGAGGTTTTCGATGAATCATTCTTGAAGTGGATTCACTACTTGTATTTTCATATATGTGGTTATAGCAACCTCTTGGTCTGAAACTAGTAGGTTGAGGTGTGTTACACATACACATGTACATGAACAACGTATAATATTATATATTATTCATGCAAATACGTACAGTTGTGTACACTATATGAATTGTCCCGTGAAGAATACACTAAGGGAAGAAAAAATAGGTCATTTAACTTAAGACAAACATATACTTTGTGCTTGGTTTGTAAACCCCAGGACACGGCCGGAGGAAGGCATTTTACCTAACCAAAAATTCTCTCATTGAACCAAGTTTATACTCCCGACCAAACAAATATAAAAATAAGAAACAAAGAAGCCAATCAATGTTGGAATACAAGTAGCTTAAATGTATAAAGTGAAGTCATCAAATATTCATTATGCTTGCGTTGAAAAGTTAAAATCTCCATTTCTTTTTTCTTTTATGAAGTATTATAGAAAAGAAAGGAGTAAATATAGAACCCATTAATTATAATCCCATGTACATTATTTGAAAAAAGAAAACAGGAGAAAAGAAGCTCTAAAAACCTCTGCCTCAAGTTCGAATCATTATTACATAATTTACATGCATGAACCAATCTTCATTTAAGTCTCTTGCTCAATCCATCGCTAACTTGAATACTTTGGTTTGTGTCACTTTCCCACCTAGTTAATACCTAAATATACTAGAATGCTATTATTTTTATATATATATGTGTTAGGAAATTAATCATGTCTTTGTAGAATGTTGAACCAAGGATGTCAATACCGTACCGGAGGCCGTACCGGTTTGGCCACCGGTACGATATATTTCGGATACCGGTCAATACCGGTGTACCGTTTCGGGTTTACCGCTATTTTTTATATTTATATATATATATATATATATATATATATATATATATATATATATGTGTGTGTCTGTGTATATATATATTATAATAAATATAAAATTTTACCATAAAACATTTTCTCAATTCAGAACTAATTATTCATGGTTTTATACTTTAGTATCAATTAAATGGGAAAAAAAATAAAAAAATAAAATAGAAAGCTTAAAAGTTACCATTGCATACTAAGAAAACAAATAATACTAATAAGTTAATACAAATAAGTTACCATTCTATCCTAACAAAAATTCAAAAATTACAAAACTTAAAAAAAAAAAAAAAAAAAAAAAAAAAAACTTTTTTCTGTACCGGCCGGTATTGCCCGAAATTGGCCGGTATGGCCGGTACGAGGCCGATATGGCCGGTATTTTTTCCGGTACGAAACAGGGGGGTCGAACGTACCGGATTGCTAACCGGTACGGTATATTCCGGCCGTACCGGCCGGTACGGTACGGAATTGACAACATTGTGTTGAACACGTTGTTAGTGAAAAAATAAAACTCAATATATGCTGTCACAAAGTAATTATAAATCAAAGAATAAATGATGCATAGTAAGCATAAGGAACAATTCTAGCCATACAAAAAATTTCACATTTTTTCATAACAACTAAGGGTCTATTTAGGATCTACTTATTTTGTTAAAATTGAAAACTTTTTGACTAAAAGTACGGTAAATAAAGGTAAATATTAGTTGAAATAGTATAGTAGAACTTATAAATAATACTAAAAAATACAATGAGACCCATAAATAATAGCAAAAATAAGCTGAATAATAAAATAAGTTGACAAAAAATAAGTTAACCAAACAGACATTAAGATGACAAATTTTGGTTGAAACAATATTATTTTCATACACTAAATCTCTTTCATTATGTACTACTTTAATCATAACAAAACAAGTTAATAATTGTGAAAAAAATTTGTCAAGAGCGCACAAGTCTAAAGTTTATTTATTAAATGAATACTTTTAAATCCCTTAGAATAATTAACAATATTAAAAGTAATCCATAATAGGTAAAATAATCAAGAGAGCATTTGTGAGAGTGGTAGTTGGCAGGTAGAGGTAGGGTTCCCCAAAACGACACCGTATCTCAGTGAGCCAATAATAATGGGAAATTGGTATTGGCTAATGGCAATAAAGAGAAAATGGGTAGAAGTGTAATAATGAGGAAAGAAGGGCCCATTTAGATAAAGTGTAACATTTTTAACAAGGATAAAGCCACCCATTCTTTTCGTCTTTCTTTGTTCTCTCAGTACTCTCTCTGTACTAAAAAAATTATTATACAAAAGCAAAGCAAAGCAAAGAAAAGAAAAGCAAAGCATAGCAAAACTCTCTCTTTCTTTGTTATTTGCATGTAGATGCTCTTTGAAACTCGTAACTCGACGACGCGACTCACCACGACTAGGCCGAGTCCGACTCAGGCTGTTCCACCTCATGGCCAATAATCCGTCGGAGGCCACTAACGACGATTTCCTCGAGCAAATTCTCGGCCTGCCCAGCTTCGCTTCAGCTGAGGCTGGCTTGACCGGCGCCGATGGAGGCTTGGGCGGTTCGGGGACCGGTCCGCCTCCGATGATGCTTCAGCTAAGCTCCGGTGACCTTGGCGGTGGAGGTGGTGGCTCTGGTGGTTTTCATGGACAGGTGTTTCCGTTAGGGCTGAGCTTGGAGCAAGGGAAAGGAGGGTTCCTGAAGCCCGAGGAGGCCTCTGGCAGCGGCAAACGCTTTCGAGACGACGTCGTTGATGGTAGAGCTTCGTCTATGAAAAATGTAAGCTGGAAACTTTTTCTCTATTCTCCGTTTGGTTGGTTAGAAAGTGACGGAATTTGAAGGAAAATGATAGTTTTTTTTACCAAAAAAAAAAAGGTTATTTTAAAATTGAGTCAAGTCTCGAGCTTGTTTAGTAAGGACTCTGGTTGAAAATTTTAAAATTTTTTTATTTCCCCGAATTTTCTCAGCAACCAAACGGATCACTATTTATGTGTTTTGTGTGTGTGTTTTTGTCTTTATGTGAGTGTCTGTGTTTATGGTTTAGTAGAGTGAGTGATACAGAAAAGGAAATATAATAATTGATAAATTTTGTTGTTGTAAGAGAAGAGGAGGACTAGTGGGGGTAAATTTGTCAATTTGATTGTGGCTGTTGTTTAGTTTAATAGCTGAGAAGAAAAGGAACTGTGTGAGATTGAAGTTTCTTTCTATATGGGACAATAAGTCAGAAAACAAGGGTGCATATGAGGCCATGAGGGTATCTGTTGGTTCTGTTTGAAAAAGAAGTAGGAACTAAAAAAAGATGGTTGACATGATGCTTTTCTGAAATATAGTAACAAGTGGATGGAGGTTGAATTTGTGGGTTCAAAACTCACTGGGTGCATGCACAACTTACCAGTCAAACACACAAATGTAGAAGCTTTGGGAAAAAAAAATACTGGTTGTGCTTTGTGGTTTCTAAAGCGAGGTTTTTGTTATGGTGTCTATGAATGATTAAGTAGTCATCCGGTGATTGATAGATGGTTTGGTGGATTTGGGTCGAAGCTACTGGCAAAGTACTTAAAAAGACTCGAAGTAGCAATCCAAGAGGGGGAATATGCTTTCCTTGTAAGGAGTAAGACCATATTTACAAGATCTGTGAACTACCTTGTGGCTTCTTAGTTAGGTATTATTTCAAGTTGATGCCATGGGGTTTGGAGTGATTGGCCTATTTTCCTGTAGGAAATGACTTTGAGAGCTATCCAACAAAATGTTTGACTTAGAAGTTTGGTTATCTTGGAAGTGTAATGCACTTACCCTAAAAAGAGGGAAAGAAGTAAAAGGTATAAAAGCTTAAATTTATTATAGAAAAATCACTATTTAACTTATAAAGAGAGAATCATCTCACTCCCATGGAAAATGATTGGAACTTGTGTTTTTGTTGCTGTTGTTTTTTTTCTTTTTTTTTAAGGTTTGTTCATTCATGAGATAATGTAGACCTGGTTCAGACATAAGCATTTTTTGTTTTTGTTTTTAATAAATAAAAAAAGAAAAAGAAGAAGCTGAATAAATGCTTCTTCAGTCTTTTAATACATTTTCATGATGTAGTTAACCTTCAGGCTTTCTGTTTCATCTCTCTCTCTCTCTCTATCTCTTTGTGGGTGGGGGGAGGTTGGTTATCCCTGTTTTCTGTTGCAAGTGTTGTCTGTGTTTATGAAATTATGATTCTTCTGCAGGTTTTCCATGGCCAACCAATGACCAATACTGTTGCTGCTGCACCACATCCACCAGCAATGCGCCCAAGGGTGCGGGCTAGACGAGGACAGGCCACAGATCCACACAGCATAGCTGAGCGGGTGAGCTTGATATTCATATGAATCATGCAAGAGAGCAAAATTTGTCTAATTTATAAGAATGCAAACCATGCTACTAATTAAAACTTATTTTGGGGTCATTACTTGGAATCTTTTGTTTAATTTACTTAAAGGTCCTTCTTTTACTACAGTTGCGGAGAGAAAGAATAGCAGAAAGAATCAGGGCATTGCAGGAACTGGTTCCTAGCGTCAACAAGGTCAGTTTCTTTCTTTCATGTCAATTTAAGTGCAAGAATGTGATAAGTCTTAGACCTTGTAATTTAGGAAAAGGCATTCAATGCTTATCACACATGTTGAAATTCTATCCTTTTGGAAAAGAAGGTGAGTTGTTCTCGTTTTCTTAAAATTAAATAAATAGATAGAATATAAAGGGAAAGAAGCCTGGATTTTTTTTTTTTAACAGTTTTAATTCTTCTTGGGAGAGATAAGGAAATCAAATTGCTCTCTAGGAATTATGTAAGCATATTTAACTATTGTAAGATCTTCCTATTTGGAACCTTGGTGCCTTTCCAATTGAAAAAAAGAAAGAAAGGGATAGTTAATTACTAGGAGCCACACTATTAAGTCGAGAGTCGAGAAGTAAACCCAGTGCTCTGTACACATAAGATGCCTTCATGTGAAATTATACGTTACACTTCCTTTTTCTTTCAAGTATTTCTGTCCTTTTGTCCCCCTGTAAAACAACTGCTGTACAGTTTGTCCATGCATGACAAATACTGAGAGTTTCACTTATTTTTTACAAAAGAGGAACCGATTTCATTTGAAAACAGGGAGAGTTAATTAAGGTTGGCTATCTTATTACCAGTAAAAAGTGTGGCTGTTTGCTGGTGACATGTACATGTTAAATTGCATGAAGTCTTGTTGATATTTATTTTTACAAGGTATATAGTGAGTCAAAAACGTTCAAAATTCTTGTTCCTTGCTGAATTCTTGTCCCTATTCCCTATCAGAAATCAGCACCATCTAGTTCTGATATGATATGTTGCCGTAAGAGTTTGAGTTTTCTATTTTATTCTATGTGGATTAAAACATGAAAATATGCAATATTTTTCACCTTTTATTTTTTATTGTTTGGCCTTCTCTCATAGCTGTTTTTTATTAATTTAAATACAAAAGTATTTTTGGGCTTCTCATGATGGGTCAGAGCAGAAGTGATTTTGTATTTTGTTTGAAACATTTCTTGAAATTGTTCAATCTACTGTATATAATTAATTTATTCACGATTCAAGCAACAAAACTTTATTGGCCAAGATGGCAGGGGGAATGAGATATCGAAATTCATGTATTTAATGCTATTATGATTTACTCTAAATGTCCCAATGTGCATTACCGTCTTACTGAAACTCAAAAATAGAGGTTTTTATTCATTCTTAATTCTAGAGCAACGTTCTTTTCTGTGTTATCATTTCTTCATATATTCTCTTTGCAACTTCAAAGCTGTTAAGAGAACACAAAGTGGAACATATTACTGCTATTTTATTTTTCTTGATGGTTTAATATGGATAAATGAAATGACATAAAGAGAACATATCACAGGAACAGCAACTGCAGAGTATAAGAAGATACTCGGAAATTCCAGCTTTACCTGATTGATTTTTTCATTCAACTTGTGCATTAGACTTTGGGGTACTGGTCTGTTAAGTTTGTGTGACCAGTAAGTTTATAAGTAATATAATGCATTGGGATTTCTCCTTGTAATAATTGGGTGGAGTGAAGGTGCAGATTCTTATGTGACTTATCAAAGAAAAGAAAGGGCTTTACCCTGATGATGTTATACCAATTTAATTCAAGGACTTGTTTCATTGAATTTAATTGAGTCTGACTAGTGATATATATTTGTTTCTGTAGACAGATAGAGCTGCTATGCTTGATGAAATTGTGGATTATGTGAAGTTCCTAAGGCTTCAAGTCAAGGTAAAGTAATCTATGCTCGTAAATTCAACTTTTCTTAGGTAGCTATCTGATTGAATAAGATCCAGACATTATGTTATGACTTCCTTTTAATTACTCTGGTGAAATTGTATGAATTTTCATTTATCTGTTACCTTGCGCTTATTTTGATTCAATCATCAACTGAAAATTATGCCTGTGTTAATATTTTTGTCAATTGCCTGACCAAAACCGGTTATTTCTAACAGTATGTATTATCTAATCTGCACCTTTAAATATGCTTATCTATTTGGTGCCATCATTATAATAATCTATTTGATGCCCATCATTATAAGGTGGCTTTTCACACTAATAATGGAGAGGAGATAATACTATTTTGTCCCCCCATGCTTTGACCCATTCCTTCTTGCCATCTTGTCGTTTGGATCATGTCATTTTGCTTACTGTGAGGTTTCCTTTGTTGATCTCCTGTTAAGATAGACAGAATATGTTTGAGAAAGGCATATCTTAGACAGCCAAAATGAAACATTCTATTAATCTTGACTATAGAACTTTTCTTTCAGGGGGTGTGGGGAGACGCACTCCAAATTGTAGTGTGGTAAATTGAAATCTTACCAAACTACAGGCACCAAAGTGTTAATTTCCCTAAAGGATATTTGTTCTCTTGCCTATGGTTACTGTTGCTCACATGCATCGTTGGCTACAAGAAAGGGCACATTGTTTGAGTCCGGGCTTCTAAGTCACTGAAATATTGATTGTCACTGTTGTATAATGCACACCCAGGAAGTTACAAGTTCAAAGGTCATATTTGGATAGCCTCAACATGCCTGTAATGTAAACCTTGAATGATTAATAGTAGCCTTCGAGTCAATTATGTTTAAGCAATTTAATTGATTTTGAGATTTCAATGATTAATCAAGTAGTGTATTCCCCGGTACTTGTAAAGGAGTGTCCAAGTAGTTGACTGTGTGTGGTCATATAGATTTGTATTCATTTCTTTTAATAATTTACTTTTCATCTGCTTAACAGGTTTTGAGCATGAGTAGATTGGGCGGTGCTGGTGCTGTGGCACCACTTGTAACAGACATTCCACTATCATCAGTTGAGGTTATAAATATGAACATTATTTGGTATTTGAAGATATCTTAATTAATTTTCTTGTCCCTTTGACGACTGACTGTGTGTCTTTTTGTATCTTAGGAAGAAGGTAGTGAAGGTGGAAGAAACCAACCAGCATGGGAGAAGTGGTCAAATGATGGGACTGAACGTCAGGTGGCTAAGCTTATGGAAGATAACGTTGGTGCTGCCATGCAGTTTCTTCAATCAAAGGCTCTTTGCATCATGCCTATCTCATTGGCATCAGCCATATACCAGACACAGCCACCGGACACCTCTAGCATTGTCAAGCCTGAAAACAATCCACCTTCATAGACCTTAGGAAAAAGGTTATATTTTTCCATGGTCCCATCGGAAACTCATTATATGCTGCTTGACCCCACACCTTATATATCCTTTTCAACCCCCACAAATTTAGTTGTTCCCTCGGTTCAAATTGCAATCAAAGTCAGATGCCATAATTCTTGCTTTTCCCCCTTCTTTTAGCTTTTGTCAAAACAGGGATTGATGTCAATGCCCTGAAAAATGCAAGCAGGCCCTTCATGTCTTGCCAAGTTCCAAGTAAAGGTGAAGAATTGTCAAAACTCACTTGATATGCTCTTCTTTTTTGTATCAATGGTGGGGATTGTGGAAAATGATGGAAGCACCTTTGTAGTGGGGCTCTCATTTTTTTTTTTTTTTTTGGTAGTGGGTTGTGGGACCTTCTTAAAGGGATAGAGTATGTTTCATTTGTATATCTGTAACTTAATATAAAGCGCGGAATTGCGTTTATATTTTATGTGTTCCACACTTTTCCTCCCTTCTTTTTTCCATTGTCCAAAATGGCCCCCTTATTTTCCAAGCAACGTGCCTTGGATAATAATATAAAAGTGATAGTTTGATACCAAAAAAAAACCATTCTAGTTTAGGTGGCTAAGCTTTTAATGGAACAAGGCTGTTTAAAGAGGATTGTAATTTGTACTTTGAATGAGAAGCCTTAACGGCTTCTTGAGGAACACTCAAAAAGCCTTAAAAGGAGTGGAGATGTGGTTATAACTAGGCAAGATTCTATGGCTTCTCATGAAGCCAATATATCCTTATTAAAATGATTTTTAGTGCATCTTTGTTTTTTTTGCTCCTCTTTTTGTCTCTCATATGTAACATCCTAGTTTCTCAAAAAAAAAAAAAAAAAAAATAAAAAAAACATCCTATAATTGCAGAATCTTTCTTGCTGGTTATTTACTTTGGAGTTTGGACTTACCCAAAAAAGGGTTTTGTACTTCGGTTCCAATTGGCACATGCGTGTTTATCCTGAGTCCTGACCACAACATCATAAATATTCCTAGTTCCTACAAGAAGTTTTACTGCAAAACGCAGGAAAATAAAGGTCATACCTTCCGGAGAGGCGGGAGTAAGATAATACATGGTGGTACACTTTCTTTTGTAATGAGTAGGAGATGCAAAGCTTCATGGTCAGGAAGAAATCCAGTACTCTTAGTACTTTCTCTTCCTTTAGTTCAGCTTTTGTGCTCATATTATTGATTAGTTTACAAACACACTGGTTGAGGTTTTTGTTTAATGTGCTATACTTACACTTCGAAATGTGTCTGAACCTTAAGGGATTGACTTACACTTTTTGAGTGTTTGGATGGTATGCGTCCACGTTTTGCACGTTTGGCTGAAAATTACATGGGTTCTATGTTACTGTTCATGAACCCCACAAAAAGATGAAAAATGCAGATGAATTATTTTGTACTATTTACGTTACTATTCAGTTGAAGTTATAGTATTTTCAACCCGAAAAATCAACTAGCTTATAAATTATTTTGCTACAATACTTTCAGTAATAAGTTTTCAGTTTTCAACAAAATAAGCGGTATTCAAATAGACCCTTAGATTCTAAGCTTGAAATCTTAGTCCCATCTTGGGCCACCCCAAGAAATTCCCCCTTGTGATAATATGTGGTGTCTGGAATGAGAGGACTATAAATACTCGAGAGAGAGGGAATAATTAGGTGTTCGAAGAGGTATAAGTACCTCATTTTTCAAAAGAAGAAAAATGTGGCATTTAAAATTCTGAAGTAAATTATCGGAGCCTAAAACTATAGTGTTGAAATTCGGCCTATGTGAAAAAAAAAAAAAAAAAAAAAGAAAAAAAGAAGAAGGAATAATTAGGTGTTCGAAGAGCTATAAGTACCTAATTTTTCAAAAGAAGAAAAATGTAGCGTTTAAAATTCTAAAGTAAATTACCGGAGCCTAAAACTATAGTGTTGAAATTCGCCCTATGTGGAAAAAAAAAAAAAAAAAAAAAAAACTTGCACAAGCACAAGCAATCCTTAATCAGAATTCACAAGAGATTAGCTGTCACGGTCTCACGGTCTCACCTATCTGAACATCATCCTCTTTGCCACAATAGATTATGGCTTTGTAACTTAATCTCCACCCACGCGCGTCCACACAATCCAAGCCCCATCAAATCATACCTAATTTGAAATCCAAAGCCCATGAACCCAAGTCAAAATGTGAGAATTTATTAGGACTGATTTCCCCCCCCCCCCCCCCCATATTTTAAAGCTGAAAAAAAAAAAAAAAAAAAAAAAAAAAAACCAAACAAAACAAACCTATGTCGTTCTTAGGAACTTAATCCACTTGACAAAAGTGGATGAAGGATCGAATTGAAATGAATGAAAATCGAGGGACATAATTGAAAAAATAATGAAATTTTAAGGATAAAAGTGAAAACATATAAAATTTAATGGATTTAATTTACAATTTAACCATAAAACAATTTGCTTATTTGGGTTCAGGTGTAATGTAAAAGTAAAATATCACATTATTTAAAGATTTATTTGTATGACTATTCCAAAAATCAATGAATCAAAGCTTTTAGAGTCCAAACTCCAAAGTGATTATCCATGTTTACTTATTAAAAAAAAAAAAATGACCTTCTATTTCTATACTTTCTAAGGAATAGTGCCCAATTTTTTGCTACAGAAGCCAACCCAAGCCCCATGGGTCTAACTTGGGCTCATGGTGGCCTGGTGGGTTGGCATTTATAAATGCCAAAAATAAATTTAAAAAATGTGAAATATATTTGTCTCCATAAAATTTGGTTTATTTTTGTCTACAGATTTTTAAAAAGGGGGGTTTTGTCTAAAATTTTATATGTATCCTTTTGTCTAACTCTGGTTTGATATATTTTATTTCAACTATTTAACATGTGATGTTTAGCACTCTATTTGTAGCATATATAATTTCTTTAATATATATTTTTTAATTTAAGAATAAAACTGTAATTTAAGGAAATTAAATTGTAGCATATATCTTAGTTAGAGACAAAATATTTTACAAATGAGTTTGGAGAAAGATTGATGATTTAATTTACTTTCAATCATATAACTTATTTAATAATTTTATCGCTTATTTAGATTGATGTTATAATTATTGCAAATTTTATTACATACATAAGGATTTGAATCTTATGGTGTAGGAGCTCAAAAACAACCCCCAGGCCCACTCAGAATAGTGGTACTAGGTATTTCTGGCCCAATACAATTAATTTATAAGAGAATAGACGTGCTTAGTCAACTATAATGTTTTGTATGATCCAAGTATAAAATTAATGAAGTCGAGACTCATAACATGACGGAGAGAAACACAAAACAAGTATAAAACTTTTCCTCAGGCTTGTTCGAGAATGCAATGTTCATATATTATTTGCTCAAGTCTTGGTACAAGTTAATACTCTCTTCCCGCTCATTCAAGTTCTATTATTCTAACCCCTTTCCTAGAGGAATTCCCTTCCTTTATATTGTCCCTCCTAATGCATTTGAGCCCTTCACCTATACTGTGATGCCCCAATTTGATTGATTGTATGATGTGTGTGGGTGTGTAATGAGTCCCACATCGGGTATTTATTGGGTTGAACTGGGTTTTATTAACAACTGCAAGGAGTCTTAATTGTGACTAGTCCTTTTGAGGTATAGCGCAGATGTGGCTAGCGCTTTTCCTTGGGTTGTTATATATGGTATCAAAGCCGACCCAGTAATCTCGTGTGGGCTTAGAGACACTACCCCACAAAGTGAGCCCTAACGAGGACGTTAGAGATTTAAGTGAGGGAGATTGTGATGCTCCAATTTGATTGATTGTGTGATGTGTGTGGGTGTGTGATAAGTCCCACATCGGGTATTTATTGGGTTGAACTGGGTTTTATTAACAACTGCAAGGAGCCTTAATTGTGACTAGTCCTTTTGAGGTATAACGCAGATGTGGCTAGCATTTTTCCTTGAGTCGTTACATAGTCTCTAGGTAGCAATTGGGATGCTTGTCCCATGAAGACCCTGATGGAGGTGGTAGAGTGTTGTGAGCTGTGGAGCTATTGTTCATGTGACTTTCCTCATTAATGCGGCCAACTAAGTTGATGCAGTGCATTGAATGTGGATGTGAGGACTATCTTTCCTAAATATTTCCTTTCTTCCTTACTTGCACGTCTCTAATGTTTTCCACAGTGCTCTGTCTTTTGGAGCAAGTGGTCAAATGAGGCAATCTCGAGGTGCATTCGTTCCTCGAGCTCCTTGGACGATGGGTCTATCCATTTTCCATCCTCAGACCTTTGTCCACATGTCAAGTCTATATTAGTGTGGTTTCTCTGTCTTCCCTCCTCGAACTTTAGTCCACGTGTCGGGTCCGAATTGGTGCATAAATGGGCCTTTGCCCATCCTTGGATTGGGCCTATGGGCTTTAGGTTGTGCTTAGATCCTTCCCACCCACATATGGCATTACTCCAAGATAATTGTTCTTTACCATTAGGTTAGTTGTACTAAGTATTTTTTTTTTTGGAAAAGATGTTAGTTAGTTAGTTAGTTTGTTTGTTTTTTATTTTTTTTACAAGATAGAATTTCTATTATAGCCTAATCTAAGTATATATGTATGTGAAACTCTTTCTTGAAAACTTGAATCCCGGCCTTTACCTCCCATATCTCACAAATACTTATACTCGTGGAGTAACCACCGCATTAAAGATGCGCGGTGGTAGAAGATGTTAGTTTTATTAAGTAGAATCCATTACAAATTTTATTATACATTCCTTACAAACATGTAAACTTTAAAATAAAAATTACTTCAATTAATAAAATCTATTATCTATAGTGTAGGGTCACAAATTGTAGCCCACACCTAGATGGAAACAGGAGATGGGCCCAATAAGCCCAATACAATAAATTTGTAAGAGAGTGGGTCAAAGAATTGGGCTAATAGCGATCCTTACAACAGTTACTGAAGATTAGGTGCTTGGCCGAGGAGACTAAAACACACAAACAAGTTAAGATCTCATGTTCGAGGAGTAAGTTTTGGACTAATTGATGGATTCGAGTTAGGTCCGAGGGGTATGCACTTAGATAGAATGCTTTTCTTTGGGTTGTATTTTTCCAGATGCTACAGTAGTTATTTCTTGAGGTTTCTTCTATTTTTCTCGTGATGCTTCTTCTGGAGGTCTTACTCCATTATATAGTCCTTCATTGTTCGATCCTATCGTCCACTTGTCTGCCATCTAGCCTGGTACTTGAGTTTCCCACTTCTTCTCCCACAGCTTTTTGATTTCCTGGGGGTAAAGATGATTTAGAACACTGTTCAGGGGTTTTCTCCACATAAATGCGGCCAGGAAAGCTGCTGTAATGCATTTAATGCGGCGGCAGCAGCTTTTGCTCAAGATATTTCTGCATCCTTATCCCTTCCACGTGCATTGGTAATCTATCTTCACCTCTGGAATTTCCTGGAAGGTGGACTAAGGGGAAGCCGAGGCTCCACTCACCGACATATGCCAGACCCGAGGAGGGTATCCCTCTCGGATCAATATCCCTGGACACTTACGCGTTCTACTATTAGTTACAAGGGTTCCCTATAATTTCTTCTCCTCGGACGTATTGTTGATGAAAAGTTGTACCTGAGCCCACCTCATGGGCCCAGGTTTTACTCCCCCACAATAGCCCCTCAAAATTCTAATTTTTCTTTCTAATCCGAGAAGGAAAGTTAGGATTTTGATGTACACAAGTAATTACAATGTAGTCCTTAACAGTATCTAAATTTAGGCGCGTGTAAGGGTCATTTCTGCCATTTCGCGGGGGCTCCTGACGCTTGGGAACTCGCACAATCATCATTAAACGCTTAGAATTGCGTTTCAACCCAGGCATCCTACGGTGAAATACGAATCCAACGGTCCAGGTCTCAACTTCAATATTTGGGCGGGATTGTGGTTTTTCCTTTTTCCATCCCCACTATAAAAACCTCCTGGCGTTACTTTTTGTTTCTTATCAGAGCTTGCAACTTCAGTGTTCATATCCAGGCATCCATCATTTTTCACAAGAAAGAGAGCTTGACGATCTTCCAGCGACCAGAGGAACAAGCCGTGTTCATTCTCACGTAAGTTTCGCACTCCGACTTCCGTTGTATCCTCGGCTAACCTCCTCGGCTAACCACTCCACCTTATAGAGACTAACAATGGGTAGATTCGAGCGCTTAGTAAACACTCCGGCCATGATAGAGTTGTTCAAAGAAAAGTACCACATTCCCCCGGAGGTAGTGGTACGTCATTGCACCACAGAGGGAGTGGAGTTTGACCGGAAAGTAGGAGAGGTGGTCATCCCTATGATTGCCTTCATAGAAGGGGGGATGACCATCCCCATGGGTAGGATTACACGGGACTATCTTCGCGCCCATAGGCTCTACCCCCATCAGTGTGCCCCCAACTTCTTTAGAGTCCTAGGGTCAATCGACGCTTTGGACCGGCATCTGGGGCTAGGATTGACGTGGCACGACGTCGCCCACCTATATGAAGGCCATATAGAGACTCGGGCAGGCTTTTACCTTAAGTCCCGTAGCAATGTGGTCAAACTGATATCCTGCCTCCCCAAGTCTAATAAGGGGATGAAAGACGACTACTTAATCCTATCGGGGCCTTGGAGCGACGGCTTAGCCTGCCCAACCAAGGCCGGGACACCAGGTGGAGCAACCTAGACTTAGGATTTCTAACTTCAGCATTGAGGAGTATTCTGATGCCTTTACGCTTATTTGCTTAGTTGTTTTATGTTAGTGTTACTATTATTATATTTTTTGTAGCCGAGGCTTAACAATGTGATTTACTTGCTTGACAGATAAATTTTTTACCAACCCAAAGCTCAGCCTGATCAACGTTCCAGCACTGAATTACCTGCTGAGATCAGAGATTTTTGTGAACGACGACGGGCAACTACGAGCGGTTCACCTCATTTTGGATTTCGAGCCCATTTCGAGGTCGTATTTAGACGTCGGCAACTCCATCCGAGCAGGAGACCATCGTTTGGCACGCATAGACGTGTCTCGGCCAAACTTCCTCGCCAACTACGATCTTCCTCCAGTTGACCATCCCATTCCACAGGGGATTCCCCTTGCCGCCGAACCGCTGCGCGAAGTACCACTTGGGGAGGCTATTCTCCGAGAAGGCACAGCTTCTTCTTCCTCCCTTGAACTAGAGATTGACAAGTTCAAGTTTGAAGAAGAAACAGTCTTCATATCAGAGGCCGAGGAAGGAGCGGACGAGCAGTCGTGCGTGCAAACTCCAGCTCAAGCGGTAACATACATTGCCGATACAACTGACGAGGAGGAAGACATGGCTCCTCGGACTGGCCCTTCTTTGAAAGAGTTGATGAAGGGCAGGAACAAAGGGCCATCTTCTCAAGATAAGGGCAAATCCAAACAAACTGCACACCCTCCCCCTCCTCCGCCCCAGGTGCCTGCTGACCTCGGGCTCAAACCAAACCCAGATCTGAGGAGGAAGAGGCCAGTGGAGCCCACCGAGGAGGGGGAGCTAGGCCCGTCAAGGGGCAATAAGCAGGCCAGACCTACTCAGGAACGTCGGAGTAGGAGGGCTCATTCTGTGGAGAGCCGAGAGGAGCACCCACCAGCCCAAGTTCGTCAGTCAACACGGACTTGGTCGCCAGCGCTGGAGGTTAATGGTGGCCCCATCTCAGTGGATGCCTCACTTAGGCACTTCCGCGGTGGTCATGCAGGCCAACTGGCTGATGCTTTGCTGCAGCCCCTTCTCCTACCTACGGACTTGGTGGCTTACAGGAGTTTCGATTATCCTGACTTACTCCTTTCCATGAAAAGGGACTTGGCTATGGTAAGTACAATTTTGTTTCTTTTTATTTGCCTATTATTTCTTAAATCTAAGCCACTTTTTAACTTTCCATAACAGGTCGCGCAACAAGTGTACGTGGCTGAGGAATGGGTGAAGCGCTTTCGTGATGAGACAAAAGCCGCCCATGAGGCCCGAGAGACCGTGGAGGACCATCTGAGTGTGCTAAGAACTCAACAAAAGCAGATGGTCGAGCAGGTGAAGATGGCTAATCAGGAGAAGGCCAGCGCTGAGGCTGGACTAAAAACGACTGAGAAGCAGGCTGAGACTCTTCGCAGCGAACTACACCTCTGCAAAATCAACTTAGAAACGGAGAGGCAGATGGTGAAAAATCTGCGCGAAGAGCTTCATAAGGCTAAGGAAGCTGCACAGCTACAGAAGGAGGCAGCCGAGGCCGAAAAGCAAGCTTCTTATGCTCTGGGGGTGGAAGAGACTCAGAGCAGGTTGACTGAAGAGTTTGCTTCTGTCGCCAGGGACTACTGCGACATCACTTGGGAAAAAGCCCTTGACGCCGCTGGGGTCCCTGCTGACTCCAGCCTCAGGAGGCCTGAGAGCGTGTACTATGAACCTGATATTCAACCGCCCCCAGATTCTGATCCTCCTCCTTCAGAGCAGCCAGCCCCAGTATCCGAAGCTCCTGCGACAAACCAAGCTCTTCCAGCTCCTGTGGAAGTCTCAACAGCCTCCCATCAAGACGCTGGTCAAGGGGAAAGAGCTGAGCCCTCCCAAGGTAATGCTCCAGATGCTGCCCCTCCGCAGTCTGAACAAGTAGCTGAGCACCAAGACCCCAAGACGAAGACTTAGGCTGTTTGTCTTAGTGTTGTTTTCTTTTTGTTTTTTTTTTTTTTATGCTTATTATTTTAAAGATTTGTACTGCGTTTTAATCATTAGTGAAGATATATTCCCTTTGTTTTATGTATTATGACAAGTAATAGTAAATCCTTCTGCTGCCATTTCATTTCATTTCATTTTTTTTGCGTTGTGTGGATGACCAATTTGATTAAGAAGTTTTGGAAGTTGGGTTATCATACTAGCTAAATAAATATAACTAAACAAGAAATTTGAGTCATGCATTCATATCTGTATTTGAATGCTTAAAAGGGAAATAGAACAAGTGTTAACTAACCCAGATCATCTGGTCCGAGGACTCATGCATGACTGGATTTAAATTCAAACACTTCATAGAACGGTGAGGGTGTTAACTAACCCAGATCATCTGGCCCGAGGACTCATGCATGACTGGATTTAAGTTTAAACACTTCATAGAAAAGTGAGGGTGTTAACTAACCCAGATCATCTGGTCCGAGGACTCATGCATGACTGGATTTAAGTTTAAACACTTCATAGAACGGTGAGGGTGTTAACTAACCCAGATCATCTGGTCCGAGGACTCATGCATAACTGGATTTAAGTTTAAACACTTTATAGAACGGTGAGGGTGTTAACTAACCCAGATCATCTGGTCCGAGGACTCATGCATGACTGGATTTAAGTTTAAACACTTCATAGAACGGTGAGGGTGTTAACTAACCCAGATCATCTGGTCCGAGGACTCATGCATGACTGGATTTAAGTTTAAACACTTCATAGAACGGTGAGGGTGTTAACTAACCCAGATCATCTGGTCCGAGGACTCATGCATGACTGGATTTAAGTTTAAACACTTCATAGAACGGTGTGGGTGTTAACTAACCCAGATCATCTGGTCCGAGGACTCATGCATGACTGGATTTAAGTTTAAACACTTCATAGAACATCGAGAGATACGAAAAGAGGCATACATATTTAACATAAAGAACGAATATTGATTAAACACAGATTTATTAATAATAATACCTTTTCAAATTATTAACGTTCCAAGGGCGGGGTACTACAAGTCCGTCCAAGTCTTCCAAGAAATATGCTCCAATGCCAGCGTTGGAGGTGATGCGATATGGTCCTTCCCAATTTGGCCCTAGTTTTCCCCATGCAGAGTTCTTTGCCGAGCCCACGACTTTGCGCAGCACCAGGTCACCTGGGACCAAAGGTCTTGTCTTTGCATGGGCATCATAACCTCGCTTCAGCTTTTGTTGGTAATGAGCCAATTGAACCATTGCGTTTTCCCTTTTTTCATCAATCAAGTCCAGACCTCTTGCCAAGTTTTCATCGTTGTCTTTTGGATTGAATGAGCTCGTTCTCGTCGTTGGGAACCCGGATTCCAAAGGTATGACTGTTTCAGCTCCATAAGTCATTGAAAAAGGGGTCTCTCCAGTGGACCTACGAGGTGTGGTCCTGTACGTCCAGAGTACATGTGGGAGTTCTTCCACCCATCTGCCTTTCGCATCATCCAGTCTTTTCTTCAATCCGTTTAATATGACTTTATTCACAGCTTCAGCTTGTCCATTCCCTTGAGGGTATGCCAGAGTAGAATATCTGTTAGTGATCCCCAACTCTCCACAGTAATTTCTGAACATCTTACTGTCAAACTGGAGTCCATTATCTGTAATGAGTACACGAGGGACACCGAATCGAGTAACAATATTTTTCCAAACGAATCTTTTCGCATCCACATCTCGGATATTGGCTAGAGGCTCTGCTTCAACCCACTTTGTAAAATAGTCCGTGTCGATTATGAGATATTTTTTGTTTCCTACAGCCTTAGGAAATGGTCCGACGATGTCCAAGCCCCATTGAGCGAATGACCATGGGCTAGATATTGGATTGAGGACTCCTCCCGGCTGGTGTATATTCGGTGAATACCGTTGGCATTGATCACACTTTTTGACATATTCTAAAGCTTCTCTCTGCATATTCGGCCACCAATAACCCTGAGTAATGGCCCTATGCGCTAAGGACCTGCCTCCAGTATGGCTTCCACAGATTCCCTCATGCATCTCCTCCAAGAGCAATTCCGTTTGATCGGGATGAACACATAGCAGATAAGGCCCAGAGAAGGAACGCCTATATAGCTTGTCATCCTGCGACAGCCAATAGCTAGGAGCCTTCTTTCTTATTTTGTCAGCTTCAACTTTCTCCTCGGGTAGAATATCGTCCTTTAAGAATTGCATGACAGGATCCATCCAGCTTGGCCCCATTCTGACTTGATTGATCTGAACTACGTTTGCTATTGTCGAGGGTCGATGCAGGTCTTCAACGAGGATTATGCGAGGCAAGTTTTGCGCCGAGGAAGTTGCGAGGGTGGCCAAAGAGTCCGCATGCGTGTTGCCACTTCTTGGGACATGCAGCAAGCTAAAGGATTCGAACTCCATCTGCATGATTTTCACTCGGCTAAGATAACCTCGCATTCTCTCGTCTTTGGCTTCAAATTCGCCTTTGACCTGACCAACAACTAGCCTTGAATCCGAGAAGAGTTCAATGGACTTTCCTCCCATCCTTAGGACCATAGCCATACCTTCTAGTAGTGCTTCGTACTCTGCTTCGTTATTCGTGGCAGGAAAGCTTAACCTCAGTGACTTTTCAATGGTGATCATTTCTGAAGATGTCAGCACTAACCCAACTCCCGCTCCTTTTTGGTTTGATGCTCCGTCTACATGTACTTCCCACGTCGGAGGGAGACGCCTGGAGATACTACAGGCTAGTTTTACATCCCCTTCTTCTGATGCTAATAGACTATCCACTTCTGGTTCGGTGAACTCTGCCACCAGGTCGGCCAGCACCTGGCCCTTCACTGAGGTGCGAGGCATGTACTTGATGTCGAAAGCTCCCAGAATTGTGCCCCACTTGGCTATCCTTCCCGTGTAATCTGCACTTTTAAGGACGGCCTTTAATGGGAGTTGCGTAAGAACAATCACCGTGTGCGCTTGGAAATAGTGAGGTAGCTTGCGTGTGCCAAGCACCACCGCCAAGATAGCCTTTTCCAGTGGAAGGTATCGCACCTCTGCCTCATGCAGTGATTTACTCACGTAGTACACTGGCCGTTGTACGCCGTTATCAACCCTTATCAACACTAAACTTACTGCATAGGAGGCCACTGCAATGTAAGCAAAAAGAACCTCATCCGGCTCGGGACTTGACATGACCGGCGGCCGAGCAAGATAGTCTTTAAGTTGTTGAAAGGCTGCGTCACATTCCGTCGACCATTCAAAGCTTTTCCATTTATTGATCAACAGGAAAAAGGGTCGGCACCTGTCCGCTGATCGAGATATGAATCTATTCAGAGCAGCGGCCATTCCGGTTAGTTTTTGCACTTCTTTTGGGTTCCGAGGAGTTCGCATACTGGTGATGGCCTTAATTTGGTCGGGATTGACTTCAATTCCCCTATGAGTAACCATATAACCCAAGAATTTGCCTGAGCCAACACCAAACGAACATTTGGAGGCATTCAAGCGTAGTTTATGGCTTCTGAGAATTTCGAAGACAACTCGAAGATCCTCTAGGTGTTTAGATGCTCTTTTGCTTTTTACCACCATGTCATCTATGTAAATCTCCATATTTCTCCCCAATAATGATTCAAACATCCTCGTCATCATCCTCTGATAAGTGGAGCCCGCGTTCTTCAAACCAAAAGGCATCACCTTGTAGTGGTAGTTTCCTACTGGCGTGACAAAAGCAGTTTTTTCTTGATCGTCCAATGCTAAAGGTATCTGATGATAACCCTGGAAAGCGTCCAAGAAACTCATCCGAGGATGGCCGACTGTGGCGTCTACCAGCTGATCAATTTTGGGCATGGGGAATGGATCTTTAGGGCAGGCTTTATTTAGATTTGTGAAATCAACACATACTCGCCACTTCCCAGTCTTTTTCTTGACCACCACCATGTTTGCCAACCACTCGGGGTAGAAGATCTCTTTGATAGCCCCTGCCTTCTTTAGCTTCGTCACTTCCTGACGGACTGCTTCTGCATGCTCTTTAGATGGCCGACGAGGGAGCTGCTTCTTGGGGGTCATTGCTGGATTAACATTCAAATGGTGACAAATGAAGTCTGGGTCTACCCCCGGAGCCTCATAAGCACTCCATGCAAAGACGTCTATGTTTCGTTTGAGGAACTCCACCAATTCCTCCTTTTCCAACTGGGGTAGTTGAGATCCGACTTGAAAGAATTTCTCAGGGTCATCTCCTATTGTGACTTTTACAAGATCTTCACATTTCGCTTCCTCGGATAACCCATCTTGGGGCAGCATTGAGGATTTTGATTGCTATAACTCTTCTTTTTGAGCCTCAGATTCTGCTTCAGGCTTATGTCGGATAGCTGCTATCATGCATTGCCTCGCCATGGTTTGATCACCCAGTATCTCTTCTATCTTACCTCCAGAGGGGTATTTAATCTTCTGATGTAGGGTGGAAGAGACTGCTCCCAAAGTATGAAGACAAGGCCTAGCAACAATTGCTGTATAAGGGGAGTAGGCATCCACCACTATAAAATCGACCTCCACTATCTCCGTTCCGGCTTGTACTGGCAGTCTGACTTGCCCTTTCGGGATAATAATCTTCCCTTCAAAGCTTACTAAAGGGGAGTTATAAGGTGTTAGGTCTTCAACCCTTAGGTTCAGCCCCTTGAAGAGGTCAGGGTACATGATCTCGGCTGCACTGCCTTGATCCACCATTACCCTCTTTACATCGTAGCCTCAAATTCGGAGGGTAATTACTAGAGCATCGTCATGTGGTTGAACAGTTCCAATCTTGTCTTCGTCCGAGAATCCCATGACCAGGGACCGGCTCGATTTAGCTCTCTTCGACTCGTGAGAGTCATCCTCAGGGTACAGACGAGCCACCGACATTACTCTAGAGGGGCATGACCCTGTTCTGCCAGGTGCCGCAAAGATGACATTAATAGTTCCAATTGGAGGTCTCGAAGGATTCTCCCTTTCTGATCGAGTATCCGCATGGCTACCTAGATTATTGGAATGATGCAACAGCTGTTTCAATCTGCCCTCTTGGACAAGCTGGTCCAGGTGATCCCATAAGCTTCTACAATCCTCGGTGGTATGACCGTGGTCTCTATGATATTGACAATAGAGGTTTTGGTTTCTCTTTTCAGGGTTTCCCATCATCTTATTGGGCCACTTGAAGAAGGGTTCGTTTTTTATCTTTTCTAGGACTTGGTGCACAGGCTCTCGGAATACAGCTCCTACTATTTGGCTGTTACTGGATATCTGCTGCTCGGCATAATCCCTTTTCGGCCGGTTATTATTGTACCTGTCCGGCCTAAACTCTCTCCTTTCTTGAGGGACAAGCTTAGCTTTCCCTTTTCCTTGTTGCTGCTGTTGTTGATCATCTTCTATCCTTTTATATTTATCCACCCTATCCATTAATTGTTGCAAGCTAGTGACCGGTTTCCCTGTCAAGGACTTCCTCAGACCATGTTCGGAGGGAAGACCGACCTTGAAGGTTCTGACAGCAACCTCATCAAAATCTCCGTCAATCTCGTTAAACATCTCCCAATACCTCTCGGCATATGACCTCACAGACTCCCCTTCCCTCATTGTCATTGACAGCAGGGAATCAAGGGGTTGAGGAACTCTGCTGCATGTGACAAACCGGGAGCAGAATGATTGAGTGAGCTTCTTAAAGGAACCGATGGAGTCAGTCTTCAACCCATCGAACCATCTCATCGGCATCGGTCCTAGGCTAGAGGGAAATACTCTACACAATAAAGCCTCGTCTTGAGAGTAAACTGCCATCTTTTGTCTGAATTGGCTCACGTGTTCTACAGGATCGGTACGTCTGTTGTACATAGAGAACGTAGGCTGATGAAAACGTCTGGGAAGCTTTGCCTTTTCTATTCCCCTAGTAAAGGGAGACTTAGAAATTTGGGTTAGAGCCTTCTTCATGTCTTTGGTTCCCACTCCCCTTCTAGACGAACTTTTTCTCCTTCTCTTGTGAGAATGCTCCTCTTCATAGGAATAGGATTCACTGGGGGGAGTTTCTGAAGAATCCCTGTAACTGTCCTCCCCTTCACCGTTGGAGGAGACATCAGAACTTGAAGGGGTGTGATTTCGTTGTGCTCGACGAAGCTTCTTTTTCAAACCTTCTATTTCACGCTGCAAGTCCTTTTCATCAGCGTGCCCTTGCACCAAATGGCTCTTTCGTCGATAGCCGCTTTTCCCAGCATGGATCGTTCGCGAACTACCCTCACGCTGGTTATCTACGTGGTTTTCCCGTTCAAGATTATGGAGTTCATCTTGTTGACTGACGTTTACTGACTCTGCATAGGGCGGACTGGCCTGTTGCGGTCCTGAACCTGCCATAACTGCCGTAAATTTCTACTAGCGCTAATTCTTCCCACAGACGGCGCCAATTGTAGGGTCACAAATTGTAACCCACACCTAGATGGAAACAGAAGATGGGCCCAATAAGCCCAATACAATAAATTTGTAAGAGAGTGGGTCAAAGAATTGGGCTAATAGCGATCCTTACAACAGTTACTGAAGATTAGGTGCTTGGCCGAGGAGACTAAAACACACAAACAAGTTAAGATCTCATGTCCGAGGAGTAAGTTTTGGACTAATTGATGGATTCGAGTTAGGTCCGAGGGGTATGCACTTAGATAGAATGCTTTTCTTTGGGTTGTATTTTTCCAGATGCTACAGTAGTTATTTCTTGAGGTTTCTTCTATTTTTCTCGTGATGCTTCTTCTGGAGGTCTTACTGCATTATATAGTCCTTCATTGTTCGATCCTATCGTCCACTTGTCTGCCATCTAGCCTGGTACTTGAGTTTCCCACTTCTTCTCCCACAGCTTTTTGATTTCCTGGGGGTAAAGATGATTTAGAACACTGTTCAGGGGTCTTCTCCACATAAATGCGGCCAGGAAAGCTGCTGTAATGCATTTAATGCGGTGGCAGCAGCTTTTGCTCAAGATATTTCTGCATCCTTATCCCTTCCACGTGCATTGGTAATCTATCTTCACCTCTGAAATTTCCTGGAAGGTGGACTAAGGGGAAGCCGAGGCCCCACTCACCGACATATGCCAGACCCGAGGAGGGTATCCCTCTCGGATCAATATCCCTGGACACTTACGCGTTCTACTATTAGTTACAAGGGTTCCCTATAATTTCTTCTCCTCGGACGTATTGTTGATGAAAAGTTGTACCTGAGCCCACCTCATAAGCCTAGGTTTTACTCCCCCACATATAGAATAAGGGATTTGAACTAGAATCTCACCTATACCAAAACTAATTAACCATCAAAATGGTACATATGTTTTGTAAATCGTCATTTTTTCTCAAACATCAATAAGAATCAATTCTAATATAAAAGAGCATGTGATAAACTGAACACTTTTACACTGTAAAATTTAATATGCACATTTTTGAAGTTGAGAGAATACTTGGATTCCTTGACCTAACATCATATGTTTTTTGGTTGAGAATTAACATGTTCCATTTATTTCTAAATATATATATATATATATATATATATATATATATATATATATATATATATATATATATATATATATCTTTCATTAAAAATAAATGTAAATGGCGATGTGTATAAGTCGAGTTCTTAATTCTTATTGGATGGGGGTAATTGTTAACACCAATGGATAGAGTTGAGCTCACAAAGAAGCCCTCAGATTTGAGGCGGCTTGCCGCGCAGACACAGACAAGAAGACTCTCACAGTCAGTGAGAATAGGCAGCAGCCATAGCCCCATTTAGCCTTATAACATAAACGAACAATTGCCACAGCCAACACTCACAAAGATAAGATATTACCAAATCAAAATGGCATTGAACCAAACACTACCAACACCAACAACAGCCCACTTTCTCTGCAAAACCAAAACCCCACTCACAAATCTCCAAATCCCCACTCTATCTCTATCTCTATCCCCATCATCATCATCAATATCATTCAGCAATCGGTGCTTAAAGCCGCTAAGGTTGAAATGCTCGGTGGATTATAATTACAATTACAATCAGACCCAGGTGGAGTACCCTAGGCCCACTGAGATTCCCTGGACCAAGGAGCACAGTAACTCGGTGCACCTCATCGGCATCGTGGGCACCCCTGTCGAAATCAAACACCTGCCCTCTGGCAATGGCAAAGCTCTCGCTTGGACCCGCCTCGCCGTCAAGAAATCCTCCACCCTCACCTCCTGGTAACTTTTTCATCCCTTGTTGGGCATTTGTTACTTCTAATTAGTTTTTATGGCATTTGGTTTGATAGTGCAACTGGGCTTTAGTGGGAAATAGCATTAAAATTGGGTGCTTTTGTGTATGCCTTTACATTATCAACTTATTTTGGCTGCTTGGTTTAGAAACCAATTTGTTATTGTATATTTTGTGACTTATGGTTTGATAATGCAACTGGGTTTTAGTGGGAAATGGCATTAAAGTTGGGTGCTTTTAATTGGGTTTGTGTATGTGTGGGTTCATGCATGTACATCATCAACTTCTTTTGGTTGCTTGACTGGGTTTTAGTGGGAAATGGCATTAAAGTTGGGTGCTTTTAGTTGGGTTTGTGTGTGTGTGTGTGTGTGTTCATGCATGTACATCATCAACTTCTTTTGGTTGCTTGGTTTAGAAACCAAGTCGTTATTGTAAATTTTGTGACTTTTTTGTTTGATAATACAATTGGGGTTTAGTGTGAATTGGATAATACAATTGTGATTGGTTTAGTTTGAGACATTCTAGCCTCAAAATTTGGGTGCTTTTGAATTGGTGTGATTTTTGTTGTGTGTTTTGCTGAAGTTATGGACTCTGAATTGTAGTTGTTATTGGTGTTTTATGGGTTTCTTGACAAGGTGGATTTTTAGTTGACATTCTATGAAAAATTCAAACTTTATAGTTTGGGGCACAAGGAAAGAGAAAGATAGAGTTTTCAATTGAGTATCGAGGGGTTATAAACTAGGTAATTGAATGAAGGAGAAGGGAATGGAAAAAAAGTGGGAAATTTGGATGATAAGAAATGTTTTTTGCTTGGTAAGTAACATAGCACCTGATGTATTTTGTACCCATAACCACAGGGAGAAGATGTGCCATTTGAACTATAGCTTTGTGGTCTCTTCTTCTCTTTATGTGTGGGGTTTGTTGGGTGTTGCTTAAGTCTTTTGTGGAGTTATTCTTCAGTTGGAGGAATGGCTCTGTATTGAGTTGAACTCTTTGTTTGTGAGATCTCTCTTTGAGTGGTCACATTGCACGGGTGTTGCTGATAGGTGTTCACTAGTAGATTTCACAGAATCTCTTTCCCTATATACATAAAAGTCTCTTCATTTTTTCAGTAAAAGGATTTATTTACATATATATAAAATAATATTAAAATAAAATTAATGAAGCAAGCAAAGAAAAGGGGAAGACAATAGAAGTAAAGGGAGTCAGTGAAAGAGATAAATAATTGCAGTCTGTATTTGGCGCTTCCATATGATATTGTCATCCTATATTTGCAGTTATCTTGTACTGGGGAATTCTAGACAGTTGAAGTTGATAACTGAGTGCTTTGTTAGTGTTATTAAGCACGACAAAGATGGTGAGCATATTTAAGTATTGTGTGATTATTTGGTTTGATAATGCATATGTAAGAATTATGGTGATACAGTGGATCATATTCTTTTACCTTGCAATGTGGCTAGAGAATTGGGCTTGCTATCCTTTGGCTGATGCCTCCTATTGAAGTGTTTTCTTGTTGGAAAAAGAGACTTAGCCATCATGAGAGAGGATAGATTTTGGGAGCAATTCCAACCATACCAATGGGTGGACAATTTGGTGGGAGAGGAACAATCATTCTTTCAGGGATATAGAGCTCAATGGGAACTCTTTTAAAAGTAATTTATTATGTTTCTTTTTGACTAGCTGCACAATTTAAGATGTACACATTCTGATTCTTTTTTGGATTTCATTGTTCTTTTGAATTTGTAATTGTAACTTGATTAGAGGATGCATTATAATCATCCTGTGTATTAATTTTTTTATATCTAATAAATTTTTTATTGCTGATTTCCAAAAAAAAATTTCCTGGTTTTAAAGAGAAATATAGACCAGCAAGGCAGCAACTCAAGTCAGAAAAGGACTTTGTTATGCATCTTTGTCATTTGTGTGTGTGTTTGGCTAGCGTATATACTTCTTTTAAGTTAATATCCTATTCATCTGGTTAAGATTTAGCAAAATTCATCACCACATGTATGCTATATCAGTGGCTCAGTGCTTATAGCATTCATCTTTCTTGAAAATGACATTAATGTTATTCAGGATCAGTTTAACATTCTGGGATGAGCTGGCGCATATTGCTTTTCAGCATGTAGAGAAAGGCCAACAGATATATGTCTCTGGCCGGTTGGTTTCAGATACAGTTGAAAGTGAAGATGGAAAACAGCAGACCTACTACAAGGTTATTTATTTAGGTTTTATTATATATATTAATCAAACTTGATCTCCTGTTTTACAGATAGTTTTTCCCAAGCCAATTATGATTGTTTTAGATCTTTTGCAGGTAGTTGTTCAGCAACTTAATTTTGTTGAAAGGAGCATCTCATCCTTGTCCTTGTATGATCGTGATTCTAATTCCATGATGGCAGGCAAGACATATTCTAAAATTGAGAAGAGTTTTCTTGTGGTTGAGTGTTCCTGATATTTGTTATCTATAATTTTTTGCAGGTAAAAAGCTTGGAAATAATGCTGCAAGTAATATTTCCATAGAAGAATTATGGCAAGCCTTCTTTGCTAATCCTGTGGATTGGTGGGATAATAGGAAGAACAAGGTGTGCAATTATGAAACTTAACTGACTTCATTGAAATGTCATGTTAATGTTGTTCCTTCTACCAAATAATAATGATATAGTTCTTTCTACTAAATAATAATAACAGGAAAAAAGAAAAAAATAGGAACCTGAACTTTTAGTATCATCCAACTAATTTCTTGTTCATGCTTTCTGCAAAATCATATGATGAAGCCTTAAATGTTGGTGTGTTTTTGCTTTCATAAATTACAGAAGAACCCAAAGTATCCAGATTTTAAGCACAAAGATACTGGAGAAGCTCTATGGGTTGAAGGCAGGTACAATCCACCATGGGTGAAGTCCCAACTAGCAATACTGGATACAAGAATGGGGCCTCTTTATCATCAGGATGCTAGGTTGGACGCAAATTTAGTGCCCGGTGATAAATTTTTGCCTTTCTAAGTGCTCATTATGTTGAACTTTAAGTAACGGTGCCAATGGGGCAGTTTCTGTGTAGATTTCCCTCATTTTGACTGATTCCCTGGAAGATCTTTGGAGACTTTGTTACAGAGTTTGCAGTCTATAATATGGATGTCACATGATGTGTCAATTATTAGTCACTATATATTCATTTGGCTTCAAGGTTATCTGGAACTTGAGCAACTATTGTTGGGTATATAATAGGAAATTTTGTCTTGAGATCTTAATCATTCTTATAAAGATTATGATTTATTCATCAGTCTAGAATGCTCTATCATATGGTTCTGGCCATTATAACTTGGGCCCAAATCCAGCCAGCCTAAACTTGATGTAACTTTTTGTTTTTTGCCTAATTGGTGGATTCTTATTTCCTGGTTTCAGTCCACTAATATTTGTAACAGCTTGGAACTTGTGATGTGTCTAGGGCCTTGGATATACATATACCATGCATCTGTCACATTTGATTATCTTTAGGACAAGACACTTTAAGAACATAAAAAATGGTATAGCGGGTCTGATATGTCAATCAAATGCATGCACTTGAAGTTTTGTCATGTTGCTATTGATGTACTAATATGTCAATCATTAGTAAGATCTCAATCGATTCTTTTCAATCATCTTATTTTCATTGCTAGATTTATCACCATATTAATGAAATTGAAAATCCCATTCAAGTAGATTCTTTCACTTGAATAACATCAATACATTTCAAGGGAGAAGAGTCTTTGAGCACATCTGATATTGTAACCACAATATAAATGTACAATCTTTTTCCCTTCTCATATTTCATAAAGATCTATTTCACAATTTAGTATTTTTTCCATATTTGCAAAAGCTATCTGATTGTTAGACAATGTTAGTTAGGATCATTCTGATACATAGTAATAATGGAGCTATCAAAATGTTAACAACAAAATTAGAAGAATTCCCATGTGCACTACTGCCAATAGGACTCACAATAGGACCACTGGGTAGAAATTTAAGGAATGTATCAGCGAACATCTTCCCAAGTTGAACCTGCGCTGCCGTGGTTAGATGCAGGTTATCCGGTTCAAGTGGCAGACCCTTGGCATCAATGGTTCGCAGGTTCATTAGGTCGATTCCCATCTGAGCTTCTCTAACAATCTCTATAAAAGGTCCTGAACCTGATGCTAGAGCCACCTACCAAGAAACAACCTACCGACATTATTGAAGAAAGTTGAAAATGCAAGTCTAAACTTATTAATTATTAATATTTCTAGTGACTGTTGTTGTCATGACTTGTTTGAAAATCGAATTAGTATATAATACAAGTGATATTAGTGATTCATGCCTATGTAAAAGTGATATTGTTTTATTTGGAAATAATAATAAATAAATTAAAAAATTGACTTTAAAGAGTCAATTTGGATACTGCTTATTCGTTGAAAACTGAAAATTTATTGCTGAAAATACTGTAGCAAAATAATTTTTAAAAGTGTGAATAGTACTATGAAACCAAAAAAATGCATGAATATGCGCATAATGCTGAGTTTAGTGGTCTCATGAACAATGCCACAGGACTCCAAAAAAAGGCCAAACGCAACATAAAAAACACCAAACGCTATCCAAACTCACAAGTTTGGATATCAATAAAAAAAATTTAAAATTATTTTACTATTCAGTTTATTTTTACTACTATTCATGAGCTTCACTATATTTTTTGGTACTATTTATGAGTTTCACTATACTATTTTAACTAATTTTTATCTTTATCTACCGTACTTTCAGTAAAACAAACGGTATATCTAAGTTATTCATTATTTATGAAAAAGATGTACTGACTACTTGTTGGTTGTTACCCAAAAGTCTAAACTTCTAGTCTTCCACTAATTGCGCACCATATGCATTTTCTGCCCCATCTATTATTTCTCCTATGCTTTAAAATATATAAAGTGGAGTATATTAAAAAAAATTATTTATGTTACATCAGAGTTAGGCCATCTAGCTTGTACTACAATAACTCAATCCATTACGTAGATTCTTGGAAACCACAATAGACCGTTTTAAATAATTATCAATTATTTATCAGTAAACCAAACCTCGTTAGCAGATCATACAAAACTATGTTCAGTTTCTCTGAAATTGTCAATGTACGTGGTTTGGTAGTAATTCTATGCATAAAATGATTTATAAAATAACTAATGTACTAAACTAGAAGAAACCCCAACCAATTGGACGAAAATAAGATTAAAGTTTGGGACAAAAAAGATAGAAACTTGATCAAAAGAGAAGAAACGGTGTACATGTATATTGAAAACTAATATTAAATCTAAGTGAAATCGGGTACATACCTGGATTATAGGCAGCATAGGAGACTGCAAATCATCTCGGACGTCCAAGAAAAACTTCTCCAATTTTGCTTTATAGGATTTGGCATCTTCTTGACTCTCTGTATCCCTTTCTCCTTGATACCATAGAAGCGCCTGGATTGTCCCACCATTTTGCACAGAAGCTTGAGCCCTCTTCATCATCTGTTTGTAAAGGAAAGTCCCTTTTTCCCACAGACTTATCTTAGTCCCTCCTACGGCACAAGGGACCAGACCAATGATCCCAAAATTGGGATCTTCACCCAACACATAGTTAGCAAAAGCCATGCCTGGTCCAATCCCATTAATCTTGTTGAAATCAATATCCGAATGGAGAGGCTCATGGGCTAAAACCCACGTCAGGTTTGCACTGAGTTTGAGAATGGAGGGATTAGGAGAGCACTGGGGTGGGACAATGCCATCCCATGTGGCTATGCCGGTAATGGTGTTGTTAACCACGCCTCCACGTCCGGCCATGTTGCTTTGTCCTGCTAAGATGAATATGTTTTTGCTTTGTTGTTGGGGTCTCACTGACCAGGCTTGAGTCACAATGAGGAGTAAGAAGAAAAAAGGAAGAACCATCCCTTTGCTCTCTCACTTTGCGGCTCAATGTGGCAAACAATGTGAGGGTCCCCTCTCAAAGTAAGATGCTTGCTTCTTATTATGGGTCTGTTGAATAAGAATTTGGGTGCAATACAGAGTGTGAATCAATTGCTTTTCAGTCTTTTTACTATATATTTTTGACTTGTAATGAAATGCCACGTTAGTATACAAGGAATAAATATTAGTATCAATGAACAACAAATAAAAAGGGAAAGAAAAGAATATTCAATAGTTGGTAAAGTTTGTGGTTTGTTGAATAAGAAACTTTAAGCGGCATGCTCCCACCATGAGGATTAGTTGAGGTGCGCGTAAGCTAATCCGAGCATAAAAAAAAGAATAAGATATCTAGGCTAGAATAAGAACTATATTGTTGAAGCAATTTTGTCTAACTTGGGTGGACTGTGGATAGGGCTATATATAGAGACTGTTGAAGCAATTTTCTCTGTATGCATGTATACAACATTAGGCCTTCCACCTCCCTTTTTATAGAGATTGTTCTTTGTATCTTTTTATAGAGACTGTGTTCTTTGTATCATTTACAATGTATGTGCTGATTTCAATGCATCAGAACGTAGTCTTCAATCCATTCAAAGTGTACTTCACTTCAATTTAAAATTTCAAAGTCTTCAAGCCAATGTAAAGTAGGTTTTGTGAGAAAGTTGTTCAATTGGACCATAAAGCTTAGCCTTCCTAAAGGGTAGAGATAAAAGCTTGGCCTTCAAAAGGGCGTTGACCAAACATGTACATTAGTTGGTCATTTATTTATTTGCTCAATCTTTTTTCTTTTGCATCCGTAATTAATTCTGGTCTTTGTTAGCATGCATATTGCTCATAAGTGTAATCCAAAAAAAAAAAAAAAAAAATTTCTCATAAGGAGAACTAATATAACAAATAACGAGTTGGATCCTATGCCTCTGTTTGGATAGGCGTTTGCGTTCTGCTTCTGCGTTTTCCCTTTTTTTTTTTTTTTTTTTCACGCGTTTTCTCCCCACAGCGGTTACTGTTCATGTACGGTACATGAACAGTAGCCGCAACTTTTGACCACTTTTCCGTGAACAGTGCATCCGTGCACTGTTTACGGACCCACAAATTTCATTTTTTATCAATTTTTTCATTAAAAATGGGTCCCACGGTACTATTTACACATTTAAAAATTATTTTGCTACAGTAATTTCAGCAATAAGTTTTCAGTTTCAGCAAAATAAGTCCTATCCAAACAGACCCTATATAGAAAATATAAATCTGTAAATACATTTTCCTCAAAAAAAAGAAAGAAAAAAAAAGAATCTGTAAATACAGGTAGTTAACTTGTCTAAGCATTTTTGGGGTGGCCCTCCAAGTTGCTTGCCATGGTGTTAAATAATTCATTGGATCCGTATATATCGCATGCAACTTTATTTTTTAAAGTTATATTACATTTTCTACTTTTCTTGGTCATTGGTCATTGGTCATGTAACTTTTTCTTGGTCATTGGTCATATAATAGAAATTTGTTTTCTCTTTTTCAATCTCGGTAATCTCGGTAGGTTTTGTGATAAAGATAGTTCAATTTGACGATAACACTTAGCCATCCAAGAGGGCGTCGAGGTATTGACTAAACATGCCCTCGGTCCTTCGTTTATTCATTTGCTGAATCTTTTTTTATAATTGCATTCATAATAGGATTTTAATTTATTGTACATCTTAAGTAGGGGGATTCAAACTCTATACATCTCCTTTAAAAACATTAAAAAAAAAAAAATTGTCCATTGATATATTATTTTTCATTAAAAAAAATCATGAATTGATCTCGTATAGAATATTTGAATATGTAATTAGCTTGTCTATGCATTTTTGGACTGGCCCTCTAAGCTGTTTGCCTTGGTATTAATGATATATATAAATTTCGCTAATAAAAATAGTTTCTTTTATAGAATTTATAAAATTAATCATATAATTTTATTTAAAATAAATAATTAATGCACAATTATAACTAATCAATATATGCATTTACTCTATTGAGATGAAAATCTAAATAAAGAGAATCTCAAAGAATGCTTCACATGGTATAATTTCATGCTCTCCCACATTGATTTAAAGATTTTGTGTAAGTCGTATGTTGGTTTGGATAAGTTACATTATTTTTAGGTAGCTCATTTACTTAAAATGAGATTCAAAAAACAATTTGCTTTAAGCAAATAAACAAATAAGTTAAATTATTTCTAATTCACAAGCAAAGAAGTTAATTTATCCAAACTCAAAGGATTATAAAAATAAACAAATAAATAAAAACAAGTACATTTTTGTGGGTTTTGAAATGAAAACTTGAAAGCCCTTAGTTTTGACTCAACAAATTAATACTACATGTGAGAATTGAGAAGGAATAGTCATTATTTGTATAATTTAATAATTATATAGAGAAAAAGGAGACTTGAATTCTAGATGCTTTTATTGGAGAAATCAGAAGATGCCAATTGAGGAAAGCTTTTGACAAACTCTTTAACAATTTATATCAAATTATAAAAGAGATTGTCTTTATATATACACACATATGAGTGGTATATAAGTAAAATAGAGTTTGCTACAAGTACAATAGGCTTTACGTCCTTTGGCCTTCCAACAATACAAATGACATTCTCTTAATGGATTAAAGACAATTTGATATGAACTGATGTGATCCCTAAGTGTACCAAATAATTTCTTGTAGTTTCGTATAGGTATGGTTCATATGTATTGTGTTGGATTTGACGAAAAAGTGTACAAAAAAACAGATCCTTGAAAAACTTTTTTGATTATTTATAACAAAAGAAGAGAAAAAATATTGTATTGTTTGCGTACCAAGCTCAGAAGTATAAGAAGAATAATCCTAAATACAATCCTAGTCACATGTAGTAAAGGTAGGAATCCTGGTATACTATAATTTGAAACAATATATGCTTCTCAAATAAGAAAACAAAGAAAAATTGAAACAATATAAATGTAATGGGCTTTTGGACCATGAACCCAATAACGTAAAATGGTGGGGTTGGACAAGCTCCAATAGCACTTGAAAAGAAGTGAAAAAGTTGGGGTTTATTCTGAATGCATATTCTTTATAATGGGACCATTTGCTACTTCAATCAGGGTTTCGTAAGGAAGTCTTAAAGGTTTATAAAGAAATGATCTCAGAAGGGATTAAGCCCTGCCCAAAAACTTAGAAGTTTTTTGGGAAGAGAAGAGATGTGGGTTATGTGTAATCTACAGGCCCAGTTTGAGTTATTGAAATTCAAGTCAAGTTAGTGGCTTCTATTGATATTTCCTCATCTGGTAGTGGATGATTACTGAAGACTTTTGTCCCGTTAAGCACGGTTTCTTTGGAAGTGGAAGGAAGAAATTATGTTCAGTAAGTTTAGGGACACAACAAATTTCTTAACTTTTTTTGTGATGGTTGTACGTTCAAGTTAGATTTTTGAGATTATTTTGAAAAAGATCTCTAAAACCTTAATGTAGAAACCCTCTATGTTGGGAGAGAGAGAAAACACAGGCACAAGCCAGTTGAATGTTCCACTATTTTTTGAAAATGGTTACAATAGAGAAAGAGAGAATGAAATAGGCATGTGTCACTTTTCCAATGGGTAAAGTGTCACTTTCCTATTGGAGAAGAACAAGATAGAGTCTTGACAAAATAGAACCGCATGCATTTGGTGTTTCTTTGACAAGTGTGCTTATACTTGTACTATATGCAATAATGCTTCTTCAACAAGCTGGCCCTCTACTGTAGTATTCCTAAAACTTGTAGCATGTAGCTGTGATTTGTTGTTTTAGCTATAATGGTCCTTGACTAATCTTGCTATTACTTTTACCTACTATCTAGGATACGTGGACCACAAATAATGTCGACACGCTTTCTCTCTTACACATCTTTTTATCTTTCTTTTCTTATTATTTTGCTATGCCTTGGACATGTGGTGATGGCAGATTGGCTCATGATGAAGCAAATCTAATATGCCCCACATTTGGGCTTGATGACCATACAATTGTTGGGGTGATAAATTGTAATTACTGTATGATAAAAATAATGTTTGTGGTGATTTTATGTAAAAATGATGTTGCTCTGATCACTATTTGTGACCTCATATATTGTGAAACAAATTGTGAAATTTGTGACGACAAGAAATTAATCTAGTTCATGGGAGAGTTTCAGCCTTTTAGGTACTATCTATCTTGCTCTTCTTGAGTTTGTTTGCCTTTCTTTGTTGGAGTGCTGTGGTATAGATTTGTTTAGGATATCGGTACTGCATGGTTAAATATGTAATTAGCTAGTCTGTTGCGTGGTGGTTCTTTCCTCTTATGATTGTAAGTCTACTGATTGTATTTGACCATGTGTTTTCGGTGCATAACTCAAAATTACCTACATAAAACAGAAATTATAAAATAAAATAAAAAATCAGTTCTCAGGCTGCAGGTATTGATGATGGGAAGTGACTCATTTGATAATCCCATATTTAACATTTGTGTCAAATTATTCAGATCTGAGGACTGTCAAGCTTATTTCGCTTATAACAACCAAACAGGTTTTGTGAATTTCAAAAAAAAAAACTTCCCAATGTTAAAAACACAAAACAAAACTTCTTACCAATTATGCTTCTAATTGTCCTTACAGAGAGCTTAGTTTATCAAATCTTTGTTGAATTTTGCTAAATTATTACACAAATGATCACCCAAATTTCATAATGCAAGAAGGATGATGATAGTTGGATATTTATAATTTCTGTCATTTGCTTGATTTGATGCCAACAATTTATGTTGAAGGTATGAGGCTAGCATCTTTTCCACATTACATATATGGTAAGAATATTAATAAACAATAACATGTAATTTGTTTCTAAATTTTAGTTTTCACCAGTACACATAAAACAGAAAATTTATGTATTTTAGCCTTTCTATAATCATATTGATACATAACCATATCGTGGGACAAAATGAACTAATGAAGCATTTAATCCTCTGTACAGTTGGAGCTCAATTGCTGTATTTTCTTTTTCCTAGCTTTGCTTTTATGCAAGTACTGTTTTGGAAAGCTAACAAAAGACTAAAACCGCTGAGGCTGATCCCAGCACTGAATAAGTCTGACCAATTTTGTTTCTTTCTGTCAGATACCAAACTTCTTGGAGATCCCTAGCCAATCAATTTCACTTCCAAGACACCTTCCTCTTTTTGGGTGGTTGTCTTTTGTGGGTTTCATAAACAACCCAAGCCCCTTGCTTCTGACCCCTTCATGATTCTCAGTCTCTTGCAGGTAGAAATGAACATACTGCAGTAAAAAGAAAGAGCTTTGTCAGTTTGGAGAAGGATATAAGGTCGTACTCGTTACAACTCAAAGGTCAAAAAGCCTAAAGACAAAAAAAATTTCATATTTGTTGAGATCGATTTGAAAGAGATATTGCTCCAATCATATTTTGCCACAAGAGAAGATGTGAAAATTTTTGTGTCCTGGCATTACTCAAGGGCTAATAGAGAGAGAACTTACTCCCATGGAACATCTCCAACCAGCATCCAATCGCCATCTTTATCTTCATAAGTAGGAGCAAATTCAGATCCATTGTAGCCTTCCCTTTCTGAATACTCACCTGAAAAATTTAGATCCAAAACACAGTCAGAATTTATAACATGTAATAGTAATACTGCAAAAAGCATCATCCTAATCATCCTTGTGGTACAAGAATGTAAATAAATTCTTACCTATTGTGAGCTTGAACATGTTTTCCAAGGCCATGAGGAGCTCTGGATAGCTCTTGTAAACCTTGAGATCAACCTTCCTTAGATAAGGAGCTCCATCCATGCTTACTTTCACATACATCCCAGCACCATCAGCCTCAGTTTTCTTTTGTTGGAAGTTATTTCTCCTGTAAGATCTAATTGGTGGCCACCCCACTACTTGTGCCCTGCCATCATTAACCAACACATATCAAGTTAGCACATTGAAGTAAATTTACACATAAAAACTAACTTATAGTATTTGTATGATCAAAACTAACATTTATTTATTTTTGCATACTGTTCTGTAATGAATTTATTTCAGTTTCGTGATTACTTACTTGGCTGGAGGGGCACTATCTTGGTCACCATTTCTAGCATCAGATACGTTTGAATAGCTCAAAGAAGTTGACTCCTCGGCCACCTCAGGTGAAGCTCTCTTATTACTAGTCCTTACACTAGGAGATGATTGTTTCTCATGCTCATCACTCCCGGGCAACCCTAATCTTAGCTCAGTTGCCTCAAGATTAAGATCATTACCCCCATAATTCACTGACCTTTCCATTTTTGCTACAAAAAATTATTGTACTACCTTGACTAGCTTGGTCTATAAGAGATTGAATGAGAGAAATGATGGTGAATATTCCAATGAAGTTGAACCAATTGAGAAACCCTGGGTTGATGAAGAAAGATTGGGTTAGCGTAACAATTATATAGAGGGTCATTATTAGTGAGGGACAACATCTAGGTGACTTATTCTTCTGGTGCATGAACTTTCCCACATGAGAACAGATAGCTTGACTTTGCCATCTCACACGAGCTGAACCAATGACCAATGAGAGGAGGACATGTAGTAGAAGGCGTTGAGACAAGGAGTGGAGAGAGACTGGGGCAAGTTTAGAACAGGTAGAGATATGGTTGTTGGTGACATGAGGAGCAGCATGGAGTTTGATGCTCAATGAGAAGGGGACATGGAGGGGACAAGCACAGCCGACGGTATTGAAGACCGTGGACCAGGATTGGACGGCTGAGATTGGGGTTTCAAGGTGGGGTTTGGGGAGTGAATTCAGGAGCGTTGGATCACGAGGGTGGAAAGGGACAGACCATGCATGTGACACAAGGGGGTCCCCACGTGGATGTGGTTGATTGGAAGGCATGGCCATGTGGGTTTGGATTAGTAGGACCTTTGTGTTAATTCATTGGCCTGTGGGTGAATGACATGTGGGATTTCATGTTCCATGGTGACCCCATCATCCTAAAAAAAAAAAAAATCATCTATTTTTCTCTTAGTTTTTTTTTTGAGAATCTCTATTTTTCTCTTAGTGATCATGTGTATATATATATGTGTGTGTGTCTAATTGCTATTTTATATTTTGATATTAAAAAAAAAAAAAGATAAAGCAACATATTTCAAGATGAGATTAATTTGAATGTAAAATGATATATAAATAATGAACAAGAGATTTTTATTTATGTATCCCATTTATAAATAATCTCTCATAATATATGGGCCTCACACAATGTGAGGTCCACATATTGTAAGAGAAAGATTTATATGCCAAATTTATAAGATAATTATTATATCACTTTAGCCATCATTCCTCTTTACATCTTAAAATTTTCTTAATAATAAATATATATAACTATTTTTTTTAGGGCTGAATAAGAGACTTTTACCATAAGTGTCATATACTCGTATTTGGGTAGTTGACTATAATTAACAATTAATTAAGATATTATATTTGAAAGGAAAAGATAAAGTATCCAAAAGATTGTAAGTGGATTTTATCATCAACATGTGGGCACTTTAGAAAGCACATGAATCTGTGAGCGCATATTTGGTAAAGCCAAACCGAATTAAAAAGTGCTTCTAGTGCTTCTAGTGAAAATATTATTGTTTATCCAAAAAAAAGAAAGAAAGAGTATTTGGAGTGGATAATTAATTTTAACAATATTAATTTATCTTTGAACTTTGAAGGCATCTCATAAAATTGGAATGGAATACTAAGTGGATAAGTAAGTGCTTGGATTGAATTATTTCAAACTTTTTCCTTTATGTTCTCTCCGTAGTAAGCGTTAGGATTGGCTTGTTTTCGTTAGAAAAAAGTATAAATTGTAATTAAAAAAAGTGAAGCTTCAAAAGATATACATAAACAAACAAGTTTTAAAAAAAAAAAAAAAACTAATTCAAGAAACACGAAATTACTTACAAGAGTTGGAAATTTTATTGAGGAAAGTCACACAACTGGCTCCCTAGGAAAGGTTTGATTATATATTGAAAAGCTTTTATCCTTGTCTAGGTAGTACCATTAAGCAGGCATGTCTAATCAAATTTCACCAACTTGTAGGGACATAGACATAAGTTTCATAATAGGACTAGTAGCTAGTAAGCCTATGCGATGTACAATTTATTTGAAATTTACATGTAAATTTTTTTTTTTTTTAAATCATAAATATAATAGAAATTGAACAATAACATAGTTAATAACATGGGTGGCTCCACTTGGAGCCCGGGTTCAAATGAACCTCCCGAATTGGCTCCAAATAAATTATATATAATTTTTTTTAATTTTGTTTTTGTTTTGACCTCCCTAAAATAAAATTTTGAATACCCTAATTCTAGATTTTTTTTAAGCCCAGATAAAAGAAGTTTGAATATGATCATCTTAACAATATCTTGGCATTTTCAAACACAAAAAAAGCTCAATAACAAACCAATTTGATCTAAAATCTGAGAATTTTTTTTTTGATAAGCCCGATAAACAAAAGTAGAAATTCGTTAATCTTAAATCTTAGAAAAAACACATTTTGATCTTAAAAAATTTGAAATAAATCAATCAAATGAGAGATCAATAGATGAATAATTGCTTGACTATGTACATTGAAAGAGATGTAACTCATAGAATTGATAGTGAAAATATTTTGTAATGATTTCAAAATATGAAACATCGTAGAAAATAATTGTAAAATTTTATGTATTTCAGTTTTTGTTTTTTGTTTTGTTTTTTGTAATGTCGATATATTCAAGTCCTCTTTTCTTTTAAATTTTGTATAATTTACGTTTCTTATTGATCCCCCTAAAAAATAATCCCGGAGCCGCCACCACTTAATAAGAAATGAAAGAAAAAATTCCTTAAGTTATATGATAGAAACCTATAAACTCTCAAACATAGTGTAAGGTTGCAAAACTATTCTTCTAAGTTTTTTTTTTTTTGAAAACTATCCTTCTAATTTAACTAGTAAAAGGGATCCTAGCTTTTTAAATAAAGTAAATTCAAACCTAAGAAAGTTATCAATATTGTATGCATCGAATTTTTAAAAAGGATTATATTTTAAAATATTCCAAAATGAAATAGAGAATCAATAATATGTTACAGATGGAATAAACGAGAGTTTAAGTCTTGATTTATGCTTTTAGGGGCGTAATGTGTTTAGAAAGACATCAATTTCTTTTCCCTTTCCTTAAGAGGTGGTTGGGCCACATTAATATTTTTGGCTAGCTAGCATACATCAAAAGCTCCATCACCAACAATTTTGTTGCAAAACATATGAAGATTTGTTCATTCTTTTAGTATGTAATCTATGGTGGGTGCAAAGAAATGAAGAATGAAGAGAATTGGTTAACATAGTTGTGGTCCAAGAATGTACAATAAGGTTGAATGGGTTTATGTGTTAACAATGCAAATTTAAAATAAGCTTTGGTACAAATTTGTGGTAGGGAAATTTGATTGTAACTTCCGAGAGTTTCATCCACAAATCGTGTATTTGGCTGTGACATCTATTAATCAATGAGATTCAAAGTTGGCATAGGCAGTTGTAATGTATTTATCAAACCTTGTGCAATGGCAGGCTGTGCATCTCTGTCAGAATGCACTGATTGTTACTTGGTGGATCAACACAGAAAACATGTATATCGCCTTTAATGTGGAAAGAAAATAGTTGTTGTAATAAAAATATCCTTAATTTTCTTTGTAATCTGCAGTTGTAACTTGTAAGACAATAATTAAATAAATGAAACATCTAACGGTGACTTATTGCTTTCATGCATTATATATGATTCTATAATTAAGTACTAGGTTAGAGTATCTTCAATGGTGTAGCTAAACTCAAAATTCTCTCTATAATAGAGAATGAAACCTGTTAAATATTAGCATTGATACACCATATTGAATATATTAGTATGGATGCGGAAGCGAAAGCATAAAGTATAAAACACAATAACACACGAGAATTACGTGGTTCAGTCTAACGGCCTACATCTACGGAGGAAACCCTAAAGGGCTACATTAATAATATATTATATTGTAGTACAAATCCTGTGTTACAATAAATCATAACATGTGTATATATAGTAGACTAAACCCTAGACTAATAGACTTTTAGTACAAGTAGGAGACTTGGCTTGCACACAAAGTAGAATTAGGCTTGAGCCTATGCTAATGGGCTAATATATCTCTAACACCCCCTCTCAAACTCAAGATGGAAACTTGATGAAATTTTGAGATTTGATAAGGTTGAGAAGATCCCTTGAATGAAATTTGGCTCTGTGACAGTAGTTTGAGGAAGGTAATGATTTTGCAGTGTTGATGCGACTTCTAACAATGACATGACTATACCGGAGAGTTTTGAAGGTGGCTTTGATACCATGTTAAATATTATTATTAGCAATGCGATGTGTTATACCATGTTGTGTATGTTAGAGTGGATGCGAAAGGGGAATTATAGAATAGGAACATCGAGAACACACGAGGGTTACGTGGTTCAGCCTAACGGTCTACATCCACGGAGGAAACCCTAAAGGGTTACATCAATAATATACTATAGTGTAGTACAAATCCTGTGTTATAATGAATCATAACATGTGTATATATAGTAGACTAAATCCTAGACTAATAGACTTTTAGTACAAGTAGGAGACTTAGCTTGCACACAAAGTAGAATTAGGCTTGGGCCTATGCTAATGGGCTAATATATCTCTAACAAAACCATAATTCATTACTCCAACAGTCTCTCTATATCTCAAAAAGTTTTTTGCTCATAAATAGTAACTTATCAAGTTTGATGAGTTACTGTAGATTAGGAATAGAATTTATCACAATAAAAAATTTCAAAGCTAATTTTTTTGTGCCAACTTAAATAAAGGAAGAATTAAAAAATATTTAAGAAATAATGAAGAAATGATATTTTAATGGAATAGAGAAAATATAGAAAATCTATTTGAAAATATATTTTATAAAATGTGTAGATAAAATGTAAAAGTCACTGTTTACTCACCAAATAGTACAAAAATTTGAAAAAATTGCTGGAAATGCTCTTAAATGGGTCATAGTAGTAGTTCTAATTTTGGTAAAACATGCGCATCTTGCACTTAATTATCACATTAAAAGGTGTCATGCCTCTCAAAAATGATCGCTTATAATTATCTTCATAATCGTTTAGAATGTATATGTTGTAAGATGAAGGAAGCATATATATAATGCATATATGACATACCTTCTTCTGATGTCAACTTGTTGGAGTGATCTTAACATATATACCTCTAGATCTCTAGCATTACCAATGCTAATTGGGTTAAAATGTTTGTTTATGTCAAACTGAACAAATAAAATCTTAATGAATACGGAATTGAAATTAACCAAACACGCACGTACGTTGTCAAATGAAAAAATTATTACTAGAAACTAGGTGATTGTCACATGGGGGGCAATTGTTTTCATGGATAGGATTGATTATGCCAAGTACTTATATTGGATGGGACGGGTTGTAATTACTACTCTGAAAATTCAAAATTAGGTCTATTGCAAGGATTAGGATTTGAACCCATTCTAGCGTGATAAGCCCATGACGTAATTATCCAGAGAATTCTAAACAAGTCTGAGTTTGTTTAGCAGCACAGAACCTGAATGTGATTATATCATGAGTTCATAACCCTACTTTTTCTCTTTGCTTTCTACAATTATTACTTTAAAAGCATTATTAGAAGCCATATGCATATTAATATGCCCATCGAGGTTTGTAAGATTTTGCAAATGATATTTATATATTTGCTATAGCTAGATTAATTGATTCCAATCAACAAAAATATTAATGCGTAAAAAATAAAAAGAAAGGGAAATCAACAATTTGCCAGCCCAACTTTTGGGTTTTCTTAACAGACCCTTTCGATAATGGGGCACTGGTTTTGCCGTTGCCGGTGTACCTATAGACTCAAATTAAACAACTATTGTCTGTTTTATGAATCCCAAAACATATCCACAAACCAAATACTACGCAACAAAAAACAACTCATATATAGGTGATATGCATGCAAAAAGAAAGAGGAACAATGGACAAATTTAAGTATCACCATTCTTAAACCACGTACACAGTCGGCATTCTTGTAATTAAACCAGGTACACAGTCGGCATTCTTTTATGAACCCAGCTCACTTATCTTGTATGGACCACAAGCACAAATGGTCCAGCACCTTTTTTTCCCAACAAGATTGAATTAAAGCATTAATTGATGGTCTTAATAATTGTCTGTACGCGTATGCCAATTTCATTTATATGCAACCCTTCCTTACCCCACTCCATGGGATCCCTCCTTGTTCCAAATAGCTGTTACATTACTTGAAGGAACACCGCATTTATTTTGGAAACAAATATGAATAACGACAAGCTGGATTTCAAATTTTTTACATATATACTCCGTTAATTAAACGATCAAGGGATTTTTGCTTCCATTTTTTTTTTCCAACAAATAAATTAGGTTAAATTGCGCATAAACATCAAGAAAACATGTATAACTATAATGAATTTGGGTGTACAAACCAATGAATTATTGATGAATGTATTTTTCTTTTCATAAAATAATACATTTGCAGCTCATAATCTAGTATCTATTAGTTCTTTAACTTATGTCCTTGAGCACTCATTAAGAAAACTGTTTGATAAGTTTCAATTAACTCAACTGATCGATAAAGTCTCTAATGATTGAATAAGAAATTTGAGATTCAATTCCTACCTACACAAAAAATAGATTGATATTTTGATCTGATAATAAAGAGCTATCACTAAGAGAGACGCTATAGATTAAAACTCTTAAAAAAAAAAAAAAACTCAATTGTTGGCACTAATTAATGAAGCCCATTCTTTGGAAAAGTTCAAGCTGGATCACTTGAGCTTGTTTAGTTCTTATTTAATGCAAGCCAAGTCCTAGATTCAAGTAAACCAATCAAGCTTAAGCGTGATTATTACTACGTACTAGTAAATAGTTTTCAGACCCTAGTCACAATTAACATGTTCGATCGGGTGAGCTCGAGTAGGACATGAGTACAACTTCTAAACTAAACAAGTTCGAAAAACATGGTCCAACTTCATTTGTTTTTAACAATATCACAAAGTACTCGGGTTTTTAATTTCTTCTAAAAAAACAAATTAAGAAGAAGGTGAAAATCCCAATGGCAATCAAGGAGTACAGTTGATAGGACTCACAACTTCGTGCATATAAAATGCAAGAGAGAAGTGAAGAAGACAGGAACACATGCACGCATCGTAGCGACGTACACACGTGTGAGTGCTAAATTATGATGTGGAAATAATGTGGGGTTCAAAGACAAAGCACACGTGAGTGCAAATGTATTGGACTTTTGGACTGTAAAGCCAGTTTGGGACGGAGGAGAAGCCCCTAGATTGAACCAGAAGAGAACGAAGAGCAAGTCCCCACGTCGCTTTCTTTCTTGTTTTCCCATGCATGGTTAATCATGGTTGGTGCCTTGTCTGATTGTTTACTCTGGCCGTGTATATATGCATGCCAGCCATGCTCATGCCATGCACCTTCTTGTCCTATTCCTAATAACATGCATCATATATACGTACGTACGTATCATACAGGGAATCTAAGGCAACATGCATATAGCTAGGATCATTTATTTGCTAAATTCGTTACCTTCTAGTGCTCTCCAGAAAATTTTGAGTTCTAAGTCTTTGTTTTGGTTATGTTTTAGTAATAATAATATCATATATATTCGGCATATATTATCATATTTTTCATAGTATATGCATCATATTTCATAATATGTAAAATGAATCATATTGCAATGAAAGAGGTAATGCATTTTAAAATGTATAAGATAGATAGCCCCTTGCTTGTGTTTTAGCCTTTAGGGGGGTTGAGGAGCTGGCTCGAAGTCTTTTAAATCCAATCAAGTTGATAGGACATCACCTTTGACAATTGCATTAATTGCGCACTAAAAAGATTTGAATTCTTGTAGTGGCATATCAGACACCAATGGACCAATATAATTAATTCAATACACGTAGCTTTCATTGAATTATATATAGCACATACGGATTCAGATTCTAGTAGTTTTTTTTTGTTTTTTTCCTCATATATAGCACATACGGATTAAGTGTTATAATGCAACCAGATTGAGTTAAACCCCAAATGAAAATTCATTTTAATTTTGATTGTCCTCAATCTATGTGAACTTCATGAGCAGTTGAGCTCTCATAGGGGTCCACTGTCTCTCTTTCTAGGGGTTCGGGGTCATGATCAGTGATCAAATATAGCTGTCCTCTTCGTACGGGCAATAATTTTGGATATAGGCCCCCCTGAGATGCTATGATCAAGCCCAAAGTTCACACTAGTAAATAATGTACAATATGGGCTACGTACTTAATTGGGCCCGTTGCTTCTTGGGTGAAAGGGCAAGTCTTGCCACAATTTTAGTTTTTAATTTTTATCGTGGATCTTTTTCTATTGCAAGAAAAATTGTCGACCCAAAAATACTCGGTTGCTTGAAAGGGATGTTCATCTATTACAGTTGAATGTTCATTCAAAATGAGATTTGATGATTTGCTTTGTTAATTAATCAGACAACTTTTAGGACTATGTAGTTAAAATTTCATTGAGGAATCACTTTGTTAATTAATCAGACATAACTTAAGGACTTTGTCCCCATAGCCAGATAACATAATTTCTGGTGGAAGCAACAGAATGCTTCCTGGCTACATTCCTATGAATTTAATTAATCATCATTTTTATGGTAGTTGTTTTTTAAGTATTGTTAGAGCATTAGCATTGAAAATTTTCAATGCTATTCTATTTTACCATTCTAAAACACCACTTTATCAATATACCATACCATTTTACAATTCCTCTACATCCAAAAACTCTATTTTTATTAAAATATTATTTTTTAAACCATTCTTTATTATTTCTTCCCAACCGTTCAGCCTCATTTTCCTGGGCTTTTCAACAGCCATTTTTATTTCTCTCTCCCAGCACCGGTTCAACACACAACACACACCCATTATACACCGATCAACCTATCCAAACCCATCACCACACCCACACACACAAACACATGCATCAACCCAGCAACAAAGCCACACACAAACACAACCCAGCAACAAAGCCAAGCCACACACACAAACACAAACCCATTCAAAAACCGGGCCACCGATCAAAAACCCAGGCCAGGCCACCGATCCACGCCGCCGATTTGAAACCTAGGCCACCGATCAAAAACTGGAGCAAACCCATTCAAAAAAAATCATCACAGAAGCAAACCCATTAAAAAAACATCATCACCAGAGCCACCGGAGCAAACCCATTCAAAAAAATCATCACCAGAGCAAACCCATTCAAAAAAAATCACCACCGGAGCAAACCCATTCAAAAAACATCATCACCGGAGCCACGAAGCAAACCCATTCAATAAAATCATCACTGGAGCCATCAGAGCAAATCCATTCAAAAAATGAGAGAGATGAGAGAGCAGAGATGAGAGAGAAGATGGAGAGCAGAGACGAGAGAGCAAACCCATTCAAAAAACATCATCACCGGAGCCACTGGAGCAAACCCATTCAAAAAAAACATCACTGGAGCCATTGGACCAAATCCATTCAAAAAAATGAGAGAGATGAGAGAGCAGATCGAGAGCAGAAATGAGAGAGAAAATGGAGAGCATAGATGAGAGAGAGAGAAGAGCACAGACAAAATGAGAGAAATGAGAGACAGAGGAGAGAGAGTAGAGATAAAATATTCTTAGTTTTTTTACAATACTGCTACAGTGCAATTCTATCTTTAGAATTGCACTGTAGCAAGTATTGCAAAAAATTTACAATACTTGCCTTTATAATTTTTTGATGTAGATGATTTTAAGGTTACAAATGCTAAATTTTCCTTAGATATGGCATTAGCATTTTTCAATGCTAATGCTCTTATAGTACTTATGTAATAAAATTTTGTACAAGTGGCTTGTAAATCATATATTTGAGACCAAAATATGATTAGCCCAACAATATGTCTAGGAAAGTATTCAAAAGACTAGACTGATTGATCATCTAGTTTATGGACAGTAATCTTTGCAAGGATATCGGAGAAGATTTTACATTTGGAAGATTTAATTCCCATGATCATCGTGAATTATTAGCTTTGGGAATCTGCAAAATGCGACATGGGGGATCCAATTTTCCAATTGCTATAATTGTACATGTTTGCATGTGTAACGTGCTAGAGAACCCAATCATCTAAGTTGCTTCATGCTTCTCAAGTTTGAACCTGCTGCAGATGGAGGAAAAATGAATGGAAATTCTAAATACATGTGAAGAAATGTTAACACAAAACTAGTTTATAATCACTTAATTAAATATGTATGTACAAATTTAAACATAAATTCAATTATATATACAATTAAACATCTTTACTTAAATTTATTGCTAGAGCCTAGTAGAGGTTCCTTTTTGAATTTTTGTCAGCTCTAAAAAAAACTTATAAATTTGGTCTAGTTAAGAGCATGCTAATTATGTTTATTTGTTCATTAATAAGAATCATATTTATAAACTTTCACATGTAATGTGAAATTGGCGATATCTTTTTTCTTTGTTTTACTGATCATCTTCTCATTATATATAATAATATGAATATCCTCTTCTTGATTTATGGTATCATTTATAATTTCTTTATTGTCTTTCTCACACTTTTTATGCATGAAATCCTTAACTTTCTGATAAAGTTTATGTTAATACCTATGCTACTTTTGGGTTAAAGTGGATGGATTTTGCACTTTGTCATCGAGCACAATGAAAGTGCACTACCAATTGACTGTACAGTGCGATTCACAAAAAGGATCGATCCGCGCGCTCTCGAAGCATTAAAATGAAATATGGGCAGAAATTAGCATCAGATTAATTTCCAGCTTAGAAGGTTTACACCTTTATTTAGAGCACAAAGAATCTACAACTTGCTTAACATTTTCTTGACCACTTTCTAGTTGAGTTGTCCTAAGCCCTAAATTTGAGACCATTTGACCTATAGTCTTTACATTTATTAATAATCTATATGACCACCGTCCAATAATACAATATAATAGCAATATCTCTGATCAATAATCATTGAACTATTATTTTCTAACACAGAAAAAAAAAAATTTGATCATTGGATAATAATCATGATCTCTGACAATTTTGGCTTATTATTTTGTAGTTCTCATTTTATCGTTGGGAAGGGAGTGAGATGGGCATGATGCTAGCTAGAGACCAAAACTCTTATTTTCTTGTATGGAAACCAAATGTCAAAATGTATACATACATAGGTAATCTTAGTTCTCAAAAGTTGCAGATCTTCATTTGAGAAGATCTCTAAGCCTCTGACTAAGTCAGCTAGTAAAGAATACAATACTACTGTGGGAGGTTTTGAAGGAAAATTTTAATGTTCTTTTGAAACATTAGAAGGATAAATTAATATAATGAATGTGTTTACATACATACAGAGATTCATATATAGACTTAAGAGTTAAAGAGTAGAAAAATAAAGAAAGGGAGGGTCAGTGGGATGCCCTGCAGCGGCGCACATGGGGTAGGGTTGGAGACCTAGGTGACACAGCCAACAATTTCACATGGCCACTTCTTGGGCCCCCACAGGCCACAATCCCCTTACCCATTGAATCTTATCACATGCCTTCTTGCAGTCATGAGGTCCCACTCATTCTCCACCCCCCTCCTCTAAAAACCAACTAGCTAGCTGCTCAGGTCCTCATAGCTACAATTGTCTGTGTGGGTATATGCGTCTTAGCAATTAAAGAGAGAGAGAGAGAGAGAACCCCAGCTCGAATGAGTTTTGATAACATGGCAAACTTAGTATGGTTTTATTAAATATTGTTTATTTTTTTTTATAAACAATGGTGTCTAGACCTTTTTGAGTATTTAATTATTCTCTCGGGTGTATGTAGTTCCCTCATCTCACACGCACCAGGATATTACAGAGAAGAATCCCATGAAGATGGCTCCAAGACGCTAGCAAGTGGTTTTGAATTCAGAATCTCATAGATACAATGAGGCATTAAGAACTACTAAACCAACCCCTAACGTACGTTGTCAACAAATCTTATATCATAGTTTTGTTGACAATATACATTTATATCATAGTTTTAACTATATGAGTAAGGAATAAAATAATTAAACAGCTCATGAATAAGTTCAAACTTGTTCAATAAAAAATTGAATCAAAATTGAATGTTTCAATCTAGTTTGATTATAAACTTGAACTCAACTCGAGTTGAAAATAAAATTAAATGAACAATTTTTAATACTTAATTTGACTCGCCTCCACAATATACTTATCTCTTTGATCCTCAATTCCACCGCAACAAAAATCTATAATGGCTTAAAGAAGGCTGATAGAATCAAAGGGGGCTGCGCCTAGGGACTTATATGAGAAATTTGTGAATAAAAAATGAAGAGGAAGGATCCGGAATTTATAGAGCACTCAAATCTTGGGTCATGCATGGCTTCTGTGCATGATGGGATACCAAAATATGCTTGAGCTAGCGTCCGATCAAAACATATGTAGTAACATATATGACCATAACAAACGATTTTCACATTCATAGACAGCAAAATATGCTTTTATTCTTGTGTAGGAATTAATAAATGTCACCTCACAGTGTTCGAACGCACTAAATACAAGCTCTTCAAATATGAGTTTGATTGTATATTGGATTTGTTCAATTATCAAAGACCAAAATAGTATTGAATCCACCCCACAATGGTCGATTCACTAAACAAAAGTTATTGTCTTCTATCTCTTTTTCCATTCGCGTATCGTCTTTGCATTGACAAGTGCTTAGCTTAGAAATCCTTAGACGCAATGCTCAATTTATTTTTTTCTGATCCTCCAAGTTGGTTTTAATGGGGGCATTTCGCAAAGTTTTGAACGCGGCAACCATGTGTACGTGCAAATTAATATGGGGGCAACGTCGCATGGATCAACACCACACATCATGTTTGCATGTCCTAACAACCAACAGTTAAGTGTGGCTGTCAAATAATTGCACATCATTCTGCTTTTGTTCCCACTTCCCACAAACTCTTTTGGGGAGCAATTTGTAGCATATAGCTAGCATGCAATATATGGGAAACAAGCCAACATACACTTTTAGCATGTTTCTTTAGCACTATGGTGTAGTCATCCTTGTAATTATTATTTCCTGTGTGTCTAATAAGCATGCATGTAAAAGATCAAAAAGGAAAAAAAGAAAAAGAAAAAAGAAAAAGGGCATAATAATCACATTGATGTGTATAAATTCAGGTTACGAAGATAAAGGCACAACAGTACTGGTCTTTATAGCAAAAACAGTGTTAGATTTTTTTTTTTTTTTAGTGTTGCCTAATTCTATGAAAAATATATATTGTAATTTTGGGGTATGAACATTGTAATTGGTATTGGTATAATTTGGGTTAAAGATTGAAACTTTTGTTCCTTGTACAAGACTGAAGATCTCAGTTGAGCAAAATCCTATGATCGGTCGAGTGAAATTGGAATTTGGACAGAAAGTCTTGTTAAAGACTCACTTGTGACTTGATCGAGTGAACCCTATTATGGAACAAAAACCGATCTTGCTTTCCATGATTGTTTCCGTAGCTACCTCAACCCTAAACCCTACTTTTAATTTCAACCAAAACTTAACCTTAATCACAACAAAGGAAGACAACTGCAAAAATAGAGAGAACACCTAAAGAGAAAGAGTTCCCTAGTCTTCCAGCCTCTTCAATTGAACATCATGGGAGGTAATTTTTGTTCCAGCCTCTTCAACCCTACTTTCTGTATGTTGGACCTTGATCACGAAAACACAAAGATGCCATCAAATCTTTAAGAAGCTTTTCGAGTAGCCGATAGATTGATATACTGTCAACATGCAACGATCATTTGGGAACTGGATCACATAAAATGCACCAAAATGGAAATTTGTTGTTGCTAGCACAAGAATGGATACTGTGTCTATCTACATTTATAAGGTATCATCAAATCTTTAAGAAACTTTTGTAGTAGCCAATAGATTGATCTATTGCCTACAAGCAACGATCGTTTGAGAACTGGATCACATAAAATGCATCAAAGTGGAAATTTGTTGTTGCTAGCACAAGAATGGATACTGTGTCTATCTATATTTAAGAGGTATCATGTGAGTATAGTTTGTACCGCAACAACATTTTATAGTAGATTTTCTTTTGGGGGCTTGGCCCTTAGAGTTTTTTTTATTTTATACCTTGGAAGTATCTTATACAAGGGTTTTCACTTCATAAGCAATTCTTATCTCTCGTGTGATTGTGATTGCATTTATTTATTAATCTGAAAGACTGAAACTTGTGTCATTTAACTACCTTGGTTCACAATTGAATTAAGTTATTAAAATTAGTAAAGCCATCGGTCTAAACATAAATTTCAAATTAATGGTACTTAGAGTGCATTTGGATTAGTATTTTTTTTTCTATTAGTTTATTAACTTATTTACTTGTGCACAATTTTTTAAGGTTTCCTTTTTTTATAGGTACAACTTTATTAACTTTAAACAAATAAGGAAATAATCTTTTTAATAAAAAGCTAATCCAAATGAATAAGTCAAAACATTATCCTACGTTTTGCTCTTAAAGGAGGAGAGAACGTACGTTGTATGAATTAGAATTAGGTATTTTATTTATATATGTATGTTTGCAAAAAAAAAAAAATGCAAATTAAGCATTGTGAGAGGGGAGAGGGGCTGGGGAAAAATCATGATTTGACAATAATAAATATTAATCAGTTGAATTTTTTTAATTTTTTTTATTATAGATACAATAGAATTTGAACTTATAATATCTGCTATATAATGATTGTTTTTACCATCACATCAAAATACCAATTGATTTCTTTTTGTGTTGATGGAATTCGTCGATTCGATCACCAAGTCCTTTATTAAAATAAAAAAAAAATTTACAAGTTTTACTATATATGGCCGGAACCCACAATCAATTGAAAGTTATCAAAATCATATGTCCATAGCAATCAAACAAATGTAAATCAGATCAACATTGATCACAAAATGACATACGAATTATGTAGTTCACTGAAACCCTAATGTCAATCTGTTTCTCAATTTTCTTTGTCTATTTATCCTCTGCTTTCACTCCTCAAAAGTCCAATAGATGGATGATTTCACTAATAATATGCAAAATCTCCCTTTGCTTAATTAATTTAATTCAACACTCCCCCCTGGGTGGATTTTCAACTAGCATGATTGATTCTAGACACATGGATAGGATGAGAACCAATAATTAAGCTACTTTTTTTTCCTAAGCACCAAAAAATAACCCTTTTTTTTTTCTCCTTTTGGCTGGGAAATTATTTGCTAAGTTGTTCGAACTCATCAGCGCCAAGTGTCTGATTAGTTGATGAAATCATGACATATGGCCCAAAAATAATGGAAAAGTACACAGTAATGCAAATACCAAACAATATAGCAGCTTGTTTATGGACCACGCAATGTCTAGTTCAAAATTCATAGCGTGATCATCATTAGGGATAACTGATATGGTGCCACAACATGAATTTGATATCACTAAATAAACGTGCCCGTCTCCAAATGAATTCAAATGATAAGTTTTGATTGTACTCTAACTACGATAAAAGAATAATTCTAAATATATTTATTAGGGACCATATATATGATTGCTTATATTGCAAACAATCTTCAAACATTCTCATTTCTAACACGAAGAATTGCTACTTATCAATAATTATTGAGTGTTTTGATTTGATGGTAAAGAGTAATTACTATAAAACGATATTATAGATTTCAAATTCTATTGTATCAATCAAAATTATAATTATTGGGCTTCTTATGATGCGTGGTCCAATTTATAGTTGGTTAAGTAACATTAATATGAAATTATGTGTCTAGGAAAACTAATGTTGATACATGTATTTGAACAATAAGTGAAAATATGGGTTTTAGTCAGTTCAACTTATAAATGACTCAAATTTAAATTCCTCTTATACCAACAAAAATTAATTGATATTTTAATTTAATGGTAAATATATCATCATGTAGTAAGCTTCATAGGTTTCAAATCCTATAGTATCTAAAAATAAAATAAAAAACTTTTTCGTAAATTCTGAAAAACAAGGACTAAAAAGCACATAGAACAAGGGAAAAAAAAAAGAAAGAAAGAAAGAGAGAGGAAAGAGAGAGATGGTACACCAAAAAGAATTTCCAAGGTGATTCCAAATCTTTTTGAAATCATTTTCTGAAGTCTCCAAACTCCAAAGTCCACTTGCTAAGAGATCTTCTTGAGTTATGCATGAGACCTACTGATCCAATGTGGGTCATGGAATTCTAGGCAAATTATATTATATCTATTGGAAAAAAGTAGTGTCTCATATGTGCTTTCCTAATTAGCCCACATTACAAGAACTCCGAAGCACTCATCTCGGTGCTTAGTGAAAAATCACATGTAAAATCTTAAGTCTACAAATTAAAGTGTAAGTTAAAAACCAACTTTTACATAATGCCGGTCTATCATGGTTTGTTCTTATATATTGATTTATTTTACGTAAAAAAATATGTTCGAAAGAAATTTAATTCTATCTAAAAAAATAAAGTTTTTAAAAGCTCTATACCAACCAAATAAGTTGAATAAGCTAAAGAAAATTAATAAAAAAGAGTATTAAATTTTCAAATAAAATAAATAATAAGTTAAAATTTATTAACATGGTCTCCATTGATTTCTCTCCTTTTATTTATTTATTTTTTAAAATAAAATAAAAGAGCAATAATATGAGAAGGAGAAGGAGAAGGAGAAAGCATTTTAGTTAACATGTGCTGTTTTAAAACAGCCATTAATAATAATAGGCCTGTATGGTTTGAGAACAAAATTGAAAACCATGCATGTGGGTCTAATATTAAAGAAAAAAGAGAAAATGTGGTAGCTAGTAGTAATAGTAAATTAAAAAATGAGAAGAGAAGAGAGAAGAGAGAGCAGCGAAGCGAAGGCAAGATGAATGTGTGTGTGCGTGTCCTCATTCACACATCAATGAAAAACCATATATTATATAGGATTATGCCAACAAGTGTTCTTAGGGCATTGGTTAAGAATCCAGTTAAAGAAAATTTTGACATCACTTTTATGGGAAATGAAAAAAAACTGTCAAACCATTAATTGTTTTTTTTTTCTTTTTTCCATAAAAATTTTCTTTAATTGAATTATTAACCAGTACTCTAAGAACTAAGAACACTCGTTAACATTTCCCTCTTATATATTATAGGAAACTAACATCACCCTGTCGTCACCTATCCCAGCAAGTTGGAAAAATCCAGCTCACACATTCTGCCATGTGTCGCCATCACAGTTTCCAAAATGCAAAAGACAGTGCAACCCAACCATGCTTCTATTAATAGTAATACCCAACAATGCCCAAACACTACCCTTCCTTCCTTCTCTCACCTCCCCTATAAGCTAAGCTAACGTTCCCCACCCCCACCCCCACTATTATTATCACAAAGAAACAAAGCACTGAATATTTCTTAGAGAGAGAAATATAAGAAACACACACACACACTGTTTCTTCTTCTTTTTTTTGTTTTTATATAGAGAGTGAAAAGAAAATTCATGGAAGTTGGGTCCAAGAAGGAGAAGAAGATGGGTTTTGAAGAGACAGAGTTAAGGCTAGGGTTGCCAGGAAATACTGGAGGAAGTGAAGGTGAGGCGGCAAGGAAGAGAGGTTTTTCTCAGACTGAGACTGATACCACTACTACTGTGGATTTGAAGCTTAATCTTTCTTCAAAGGAAGCTACTGCTGCTGGGATGAATTTGAATGAGAAAGCAAACACCCTTCAGAAAGAGAAGAACCTTCTTGCCACTGATCCAACCAAGCCTCCAGCTAAGTAAGCTGCTTATATACATTCTTTCTTTGTGATTTTATTCTAAGCTTCTTTGTTTGTTTGTTTTTTATTTATTTATTTATGTATTTATACATATATACATGTTAGTACATGTGTAGTTATGTCATGAGTAGGATTAGGTTAAGGCGTTAAGCATATTTTTTCATGGGAGTCTGGGATGAGTTAGAGAAGGAAGAGCTTATACATGATGGGCTTTGAATCTTAAGGAAGGTGGAAATAGAAAAATGAAAACAAAATAAATTTTACGAGCTCAACAAATTTTCGTGACTTTTTTAGGAAGTGATGAATATGTAAGTTGTTTCTTTTGAAGTTGAAAAAAATTCAAATTCTTTTTAGTATTTTTAAGAGCGATATTTAAGATTTAAATCTCTCTTTCACATGCCACAATTATTAGATTGTTAAAAATAATTGAGAAAATTTTGTTGTAAATAATCTTCTCATACAGCTTAATTAGAGATGCCTCTTTAATTAAGGGAAATATATATTTCTTTTTCATTTTTTTTCTTTGTAAGTTTTATGTTTCCTCCCAATTCTCTTTCAGTTAACATTAATCATTTTGCTATCATTTTGGAGGATATATTCTTTTTCTTCCTCCATAGATTTACATGAAAAAAAAAATTAAGGAAAAAATATATGTACCTCTTTTTTATTAATAAAAAAAAATTAAGGAAAAAATATATGTAGCTCTTTTTTATTAATAAAAAAAAAATTAAGCACAATTTTATTTATTTTTGGGAATATTTTAATTTTTAAAAGGTGAGTTACAAATTAAGATTTCCATTGTGATCTCTACAATAAAACAGTTAAGGTGAGAGTAATGATTAATTATTGAGTAACTAATTCTTTTTATGGGTTTAATGATAACAAAGTAATATAGATCTTGTGCAAAGCACTTTTGAATCTTCTGTAATGGTACCAAGTAATCATTGATACCTCAATGTTCTATAAATCCCGAGAAAATGGAAGAAAAGAAAGAAATAGTTGCTTTCCCCCGTCTTTGAACTCCATTAAAGACCTAATTGAAGTTTGTTAATTAAGCCGTAAAAGAAAGCTCAAACGGTATTATATATATAGTTTAACCACATGGAAATTTAGGGCACAAGTTGTGGGTTGGCCACCGGTTCGATCTTTCCGAAAGAATGTGCTGGCTGTCCAAAAGGGCAGCTCCGAGGAGAGTGAGAAGGCTAGTGGCAACGTAGCCTTTGTGAAGGTTAGCGTGGATGGTGCACCTTATCTTCGTAAAGTAGACTTAAAGATGTACCAGAGTTACCAAGAGCTCTCTGATGCCTTAGGAAAAATGTTCAGTTCCTTCACTATTGGTAAGCACATCAAATTCTTCTGTATGTATCATGTATGATATACAATGTGAATTTTCATGATTTGAGAAAGTTGAATTATCAAGGCATCTTTGTCATTAATTTCTTTTCTGTGTCTTTTATTAGTAAGTGCAGCATTTATTGATTGAGGGTTTTTAATTGAATAAGGAAATTGTGGATCCCAAGGAATGAAAGATTTCATGAATGAGAGCAAACTTATGGATCTTTTGAATAGTTCTGATTATGTTCCAACTTATGAAGACAAGGACGCTGACTGGATGCTTGTTGGCGATGTTCCATGGGAGTAAGTTTTTCATTCTTCATTAGCTTATTTGCTAATGCATAACTTCTAAAACATTACTTATTTTGCAAAGAGTCATGTAGTTTAACTGGTTGATATCTTTTGGTGTTTCTAATAAAGACATTCAGAATTCAAATCATCCCTCCTCCAATTATTAAATTATAAAAAATCAGTACTCTTAAATAAATATTATGTAATTGTGTTAATTTTCCTCTACTTGAACCAGGATGTTTGTTGATTCATGCAAGCGTGTACGCATAATGAAAGGAACAGAGGCAATTGGACTCGGTTAGTATATATCTTTAAAACTAAAAATGTCATGGAAAAGATATACTCTAATTAATCTTAATTTCTTAAAGGGTAGCTCAATTAGTTTACCAAACTTCTTAATTAAATTTGGTCTTGTTTTTTTGGGTGCCACTAAATTGGTTTCTTCTTATGCTTAATTTCCTTATCTCTGATTTGTCATGAAACTGTTTCAGCGCCAAGAGCCATGGAGAAATGCAAGAACAGAAGCTAAACTATAGTAAACTCCACAACCTGCTCCTTTGATCTGGTAGCAGTCATTGCAAAAACAAAGCAAGGACACCCAAAAGCGCGTAGATGGATTGAGCAGGATTTGTGGGTGTTTGTTTTCTGTATCATTATATATGGTCTGATTATATATTAGTGTGGAAGATATTTGAGTAAGTATTTGTGAACTCAAACAATGATATAACTCTCTTATTAGTATGTGCCAAGGCTTGGCTTGACTTTGTCCTGCTTGTTTATTTAGTATTAATGGCTTGCTCTTATAATAAAATAAGAATAAGAAGCAGCATAATTAATAATGTGTCTGTTGCCCGTAAGTTCTTGTGTGTTATTTTATTCCTTCAATTATTTATGAAATTCTTTGTGTCATGCTCCTTTTTTAAAAGTAAATTTTAATTTTAAGGGCTATTATTTAATGAGTGTGAGACCACGTATTAATTGGAAGATGTTTCATGGCTATGTTGAAAGAGGGAACAAGATCATGTGCAGGTTAAAGGAGCATTTATGCATGGCCAATTTTTTTGCTAGCTAAATTTAATATTCCAGACCCATGAAAGAGATTGATGTTTAAATACCTAATAATATTCGGGAAATACTATAATGAATATAAAATATAGTAGTAGAAGGGAAATTACCGTAAGCGGAGAAACAAGTGTGTGGGTGAATGGCACTATCAATATCATGTTATGAATATTTATTCGATTGACCAGTGACGTTGGTCCCCTATGTTTATGGCATTAATGGTTGGAACTTTGTGACAGTACATGCTGCTTGCTGGCACTTGCAATTTGATACTATTTTAAGGGCGTGGCTTCTGTCCAGTGCACTGGACTTGTTGCGATCATGATACATGTCTGAAAATAGACACGTGTCATGATCACAACGGGTCCAATATTACAGGACGCTGGACAGAAGTCATACCCCTATTTTAATATATGTAATATGTATGATCAACTACTTCAAAATTTGGTCCGTTCATTTTATTTCTTTATCTCTCTCAAACTTTGGATCTGATATTGCTGATCTACTATACATTTCTATTAATGGAAACTGGTTATAAACTTATAATTTTTTTTTTCTTTTTGATAACAACTGGTTATAATATTTTAAGTGCTTGTAGAGATATAAAAACAAAATTATTACAGAGAGAATTTTCTTGTAGAGATCGGATACTGTTGGCTCCATTCTTGTAACTTATGAGATTAATGTGAACATATCCAGAAATAACCCGGGTCTTCTATCACTAACAAGTAATGAAGAGAGAGAGAGAGACATAGAGGTGTAATAATTATGAAATATACTAAAGTATTTTTTGGCGTATCAAGGAGGAGTCACAGCAACTACATATGAGATAATTACCTTTTACTATCAAGTCAAGAACATAAATAGATTCCTTTTTTGTGTATAGACGAGATTTTAATCTTAAATTTTAATTCAATGACAATAAACTTTACTAATTGTCATCTTCTATCTTTCAAGGTCAAGTTGATTTAGTTTGGTTGCTAAACTGTAATGCTTCCTACCCTAGCTCTCTAAAGCTGTTTTGTTCAGGTCATGACTCTTGGGGTTTGCTTGTTCCAACTTAAAATATCAGCTTATTCTTCTTACTATTAGCTTATGTACAATGTTTAAATTTTCACTTTTTCTAGTTATTATTTTAATTTTACAAATTTTAATTTTAAAAAAAATAATGAAAATAAATTCATCCAAGCACACACTCTAAGAAGAAAAATGAAGTAGGAATAAGGGTTTTTTTTTTTTTTTTTTTAATAAAAAAAATGGAGATTGCATTGCCAAGTTAGAAATCTAATGGGACACACTAGAATCAAACTGCTTTCTATTAAGTAAGACTAAAATAGAGTATATAGAATGTAAATTTAGTAAAAGTAAAAACATAGGTGAAGGGATTGTAAGATTCAAAGCTCAAGAGATATCAAAAAGAAAGAGCTTTCACTATTCTCGATCAATAATTTATAAAGATTGAGATAATGAAAATGATGTAAATCATCGAATAAAATCAATGTGGATGAAGTAAAGAAACACATTAAAAGTGTTATATAATCATAGAATACCTATTAAGTTAAAATGATATTTTTATAAAATTGCTATAAGAAATAAGATATTTAAAAAATACACAGAAAGATGAGTGTGATTGAAATAAAAATATTTGGGACGATAAGATTCAATATGACAAAATTTGCTTCACGATAAAGATGACCCTATTGATGACAGGACAGTCGTTAGGCCGTGTTTTACTGGCCCAAATAAAACAAACCAAAGTCTGGCCCAACATCCAGGCTCCCAAACAGGTTTGGGTCTAATGGCAACCCAATCCAAGCCAGCCCACCACGCTAACAAATCTTCTCAACGTATTTGTTGGTCATAGCTTGAATTATCCCTAGCCGCCTAGAGCAGTGCGGAGGACTATGTACAAATTAATTTTTTTTCTATTTAACTTATTAGCTCATAATCATATGCTTAAGTACAACTTTTTAAAGGCTCACTTTTTCCAGGTATATAGTTTAACCCACCATGCTATATGCTAAGAATCTCAAGGTTTAAAGTTAAATCCAACATAAGAATGGAGCTAGTTGAGATTTATAGGATTAGATAGGATAAGGGTTCTTCTATCATTTAAAACAGACAACATAAAGAACAAAAGAAACTCCCAACCAGTTTTGAGACCAGGAATTGCGCTAAAAGTTGGAAAAGTTACCAACTCTATGAAGGCAAAGAATAGTAAAAAGAAAGCAATAATGAAGGCCTCTAAGGAAGATTCTCTGCTAACAGTTGTGGAATATAATGGACACAGCCAACACAATTAATATTGATCATACGGCAGGCAGAAAGCTACTAGTGTAATTGTGGACAGCTCTAAGACATAGCTTAATCAGCAGAATTGAGTTGAGAATTCACTGCCCTCATGACCTGCATATGAGGCCCTCGTTAGTTGTGCTATGTTACTGTACCCTGCATTCCTACAAGATTAGGCTTTTTGAAACTGCTCCATGTCTATTTTTCTATTGTACCCAACAACACAACAGCAACAAATGCAACTGTCTCTATCACTATCTCAGCACCTTAATGGGACAGTACTTTCATTTTTCTTAGTTAAGGATCATTTGGGAGGACATGAGGGAGAGATTTGCATTAGGATTAATGGAATGAAAATTCTCATCAATTTTATACCAGCTTCGAATAGTGCAACATTTAAGCAATCTTTCCACGAAAAAAAGAAAATGATGAAACATGACCAGCTTATTCCATCAATGAATTCAACATATGCACATAACAAAAAGGAAGGCGTGATTAACCTCTTACTTTTATCATCATATTCCAGTGTGCAATAACTTGATGCAAAACTTATGCAACTGGCCTCTCTTAACTTTGGCTATACAACCACTAAGGTTCACTTTCAGAAGTCAACAGATTTTATTACTAAATCTGCATTCCTCTTTGACTTGATTATGAGCTCTGCATTGGGCCGGTCATTGTATTCTATCTGCAGGATGAATTTAGTGTTACATTCAATACATTATAGAGGCAGCTTGAAATTGAGATTGATTAAGTAAAAGAATCCACTGAAAATGGAAATTTTGGATTTCAAAAAAAGTGAAGTGTACCCGCCATTTAGCAACATCTGGGGGCTTGCCTGTAATAAACATAAAAACACACAATTGTAAGAGACCATACCTTTCTATTTTCCCTTTTCAGCAAATGTAGCTGGTTAAAGTTAAGGAATACATACCTGTTGAAATATGTCTCTTTAGAACTCGTTGCATTGCTGTGTCAATATCAACCTCAATGAACCTTGAAAATAAAAACATAATTTTTTAACATTTAGTGCTAGCTGTAGTGCAACTACATGCATTTAGTTATGTTAAAAGCAGGTTTTTTTTTTTAATACATATATTATATATAAGTATGTTAAAGTAGTACATGAAAGATGAAGGACCAAGCAGCTGGACCATTTTGTGAGGCATAAGACTCAAGCACTGTCGTGTCTCATTTTTCCCATTAACTTATTAATATTAAGTCTGAATAAAAAATGACAGATTTTCATCAGAATTGCAATATAAAATCACTATAAGATTGAAAATCAAAATGAGGCAACAGCATTATAATCAGTAAGGATGTCAAAACTACTTTGCAGGCTAGCGGCCCAAAATCCAATAGAATTTCAGTTACATATAAAACCTTTTTTTTTTTTTTTTTTTGAGAAGGAGTTACATGTAAAACTAAAGTATGATAAATCACACCATATCTGTAAGTATTTTTTTTATATATACAAGTACATTTGTAAGCATATTAAAGTTCACAGAATTGATTTCCACCATGTTACACCAAATGAAGTCAGTAGTCTCAAACTGATATATTTTCACATGCAACTACTGGCCAGAAACTAAAATAACCTGTGGCTGTGGAGACTCCAGTCCTTACCACTTCTCATTAAATATAGATGATATCTCTTTCCAAATCCCATCTTCCAGTAATAAATAGTTTCCTTCTACTATAACCACATTGTGCCTGAAAAGACAAAAATTAATTAAGGTTATATTTATGCATTACGGACAATAACCTCCACAAAGGTGAGACTTACAGACTGCTGCAGTTAGTATCATAAGAACTAATCCCTCCAATATGCAAGAGGGAAAAAAATTGGGCTAATGGAATACATAAGCCGAAGTAAAGGCCAGGGGATACCATACTCAAATAGAGGCTTAATATCAAGGATATTATAAGCATTAGATTTACAAAGGACAGCTATAAAACAGAGAGAGTCTGAGCTCAATTCAATATGTTCATAAGAGATTTCAAAAATACCATGATAAAGTTTTAAGAAAGCTCACCAATTATGTATAATGTTCTTCTCTAAATTTTCCTATCAGCTTGTTGACATCAATTTTAGCCTCGACAGGTTTATTGGATTTGCTGCTATCAAGATCCATATTTTCAAGACAAATGATAACAGTTGGCACATATTTCCTATCTTTTACAGCTGATGACAAGTTAATGTTCAAAGCCTTAATAGAACCTAATCCTTATTACTATTCATTCATGTTTCAGGTTTGTTCTGTTTCCATTCAGTCAGGTTTGTCCAAAAGAATCTCCAAGTTTAATTAGCAATGTCCATAATCACGATAAGTATCTCTTAACCACCTATACCTTATTAAATCAGCAGCTATTTACAAGATTCTTCACATGAAGGAAACAAAATACTCACTGAAGGCTCACAAAGATATCATCTTCCACTGGATCTCCAATGCCATGGTCAAATGACGGCACATAAACTGATCCCTGTAGAAATTATCATTTCAGAATGCAATTTTAGGAATGCATTTATGACCTTCTCACTCATACACATGCACCCAAAGAGATTTTCCTTATAATGAAGAGTGAACAAGTTGATGCTCTACTAAACAAACTGTAAACGTTTTCTGTAAACAAATTTATAATAGTTATCAAACACCAATAGCTAATCACCTGATTTCTTAGAGTCTGGAGACATGAAAGTAGAAGTTCCGGATTAAATGTCCATGGAGCTGATTCATTATTTAGAAAGATCAAAGGTTTTGATTGTTACAAAGCATTAAATCAGTAATTACAAAGTATAGAAACCTTACCTCCCCTTCTTGCATGGGCTTCCTCTGGATTCTACAGTGAAAGAACATTACTCAAGTAAGAAGTTTTTTTTTTTAATAAGTAATTACTCAAGTAAGAAGCGACCAATAGATTTTCAGTAATAAAAATGTCTGATGTATGACTTTGTGTGTATGACATGAAAAATGAAGGGCGAATAAAATTTTGCATCTTATTTCACAAATAAAATCCCACAGGGAGAGGCAAGATACATTCTATGAATCAGGTAATTCAAAAGCTTCTTTTGATAAACATGTTCCTAACCAAGCCATGACCTTTTATCCAAAACCTTCATCTTCAGATAGTTTCAAATTCAGATGCACCTTTAGTGTCATAGAAACTGGTAGTTCAAACATGTTAGCATGATTCTCTTTTTCTGGGCTTTCTGATGTTATTTATGTTCTCTTTATACGCTATTTGAATCTATGATGGGGCTGTCCCACAAGGAATGAAAATGCTATGTAACCCATGAAGGGAAAAACATAAAATTAGAATAACGAAAGAAAGGCTACCTCCATTGCATCCAGCTGAAAACGATAAAGATGAAACCCGTCCATGGGAAGAACTGTAGCCACGTCTAGAGCCCTAACTTGGGAATCAAGTGAAGAAGCTTTCAGGGGCCATAATTTGTTGACACGTTGTGCTACTTCAGATGCTAGAGTGCTCTTTCCAGAGCCAGGAGGACCAGCTAAACCCACAATGTGTCTGTATGATATTTTGGGGAATTTGTTAATTACCATCAATTGCAGCCTAGATAGCCAGCTAAACCCAAATTGTTTTTGTTTTTCATGAAGCCATACTAAGGTAGTCTAGAGTACTTGAGTATATACCACTTAGCAGCATTCATTTATATAAAACCCTAAAATTTCATAGTTTTTTTTTTTTTTTTTTTTTTTTGATAATTAAATCTCACAGTTTCTTCTGCTGATTCACACAATAGAACTTACTTCAAATTGGAATTCGATGCTACCACTGCTGGAAGAAGAAGACGTTTGGCTAAATCATCATATATTTCATCAATACACCTTGAAGAAATAGAAGTAACAGTTACTATAGGTAATCAACAAAGAAGAGTCACTTCTGTGCATCAGATAAATAACTTCCATCACACATTTAGTATGAAATAACTTCTTTTTTCCTATGTATTTTTATTGGTAAGTTACACATGCATTTCGTGAGTTTTAAACCCATGATTCACAAACTCATCTTCAATCCAGTTCTTGCAAGGGTGTTAGAATTGTTGTTAAATAAAAAAAATTTATAAGTAGAATTATGGTTAAATGCCTAATTCATCATTTCCTAACAGTTTAAGTTTTTGGGACTATTATATATAATCTCTCATGGTTTCAGCAAAGATGGTCTTGAGTTTGAGGGGAAGCCTAGGCCCACGCTTGAAGGGAGCATTAGAATTATGGTTAAATGATCACATTCACATTTCCTAACTGCTTGAGCTCTAGGACAATCGGTAATTTATCAAAGGAGAGGAAACGCCATTTAAGGCTGGGCATGAAGTAAGTTCCAGCACTTAAACCCATACCTGCCCTCCACTACAGAAATTTCTTTCTTTTGACTGCATAAAACCTGAATAAAAGGAACACAAAATATCGATATAGAATGACAGTACAAAGAATGAAAGATTCCCAAGATTCCAACTCTAAAAAAATATTAGGAATGGAACCAAACCTTCACACTGTTGCCCTTCCCAATCAGAATTCCAGTTTGAGCTAATGAAGGTGAGGCTTTTACTCTAATTGGTGAAATGGACACTATACATTGATTCCATAAAGGAAGTTTAACCCTTTTAAGCAGCAATGACTCTGCAAACAAATAAATTGTTTTACTCAAAAGACATTAACAATCATCACACCAATTTTCATAAGCATGATTTATTTATTTATTTTTTAAAAAAAATGCTTTAAAGATTGCACAGTGGGTTCGGCAACTTGCTGAGGATACCCGCATAAAAACATTATACGATATGATAACTAAGTTGTCATGTGCATATCAATCAAAAATCATAGTATATCCGAAGTGGGTTTGGAACAAAATCATGGATAGAGTTCAATCGAGTCTGATTAGCGGAATTGCGTTGAGTTTGATTTACATGTGAAAGAATCGAATTATATAAATTGGGTTGAGCTTTTCATATCATATCATGTATGCAATTTATAACAATTACTAAATTGAGACAAAGAAAGGGGACCTGAAAAAGCTCCTGATGTTGTCGGAGACAAGGAGATCTCCATCGCAGAGAAATTTGAGAATAAAACAAAAGATTTTCGAAAAGTAGAACTGTTTAGGATTTAGGAATTCCGAACACAAGCAGATATTGAATTATGGCTTACGTGGAATACTAAAACATCACTAAGAATTTTTTATTTAAAAAAATCTAAGAATTTATTACATAAATTTTATAAATTAATATATTATCAATTTAGGGCTGTTAAAAAGACCAAATAGACGGGACTGGACTGAAAATTCAGTTTGACCACTTTTTAGGGATTCGGTCCCAATCCTTCATTTTCAAAATTGTGAGGATAGAAAAAATAAAATAAAAATTAGTTTCACAATGTGTGTTTGGTTCGAACTTAAAAGAACGGAAAAGTAAAAAGATGAATATTTCATTTACTTGTGTGTAGCCAACGTACCAATTCAACAAAACCGATCTAATCCAATCCAAAGGCTAGAGAAAATTCTAATGTAATGAAGAGAGTGGTAGATGTCAGAGCCTCCAACTGCTAATGGTAAACATTATTCATCCAATGAATTTTTATTATTTATGGTTACCATAATAGATGTTATTATATCAATCTCTGTTCGAGACCGGTCTGTACTTCTGTTTTGTGTTGTTTAGGTAGTGAAAAGGATAAAATTAAGGTAGACGGATTCATCTCACAAGCCTTCCATAGGCGATGGTACTAAGATAATGGATGATCAAAACATAAGGACAAGACGACGAATTAATACATCGGACGAAGAATATACAAGACTGATGGATCCTCCATAGTGGACAGATTCTAGCTATACGGACACAAGGGGGACGGATATCAAAGCCACGCGACACCTACATGGCTTAAGTGGTCTCCAAGGAACCCTAAATGGAAATGTCTTGCATTTTACGATTAACCCTAATCAATGGAATCCTTATATGGGAAGAATCCTGCAAAATACGGACATTTATGAGGATCTTTCCCACAATGAAACATCTTCTTAGGCAAAAAACGAAGATGATACTACACTGCTATAAAAACCCAAAACCCTCAGAAAACAAGGTACGCATAATTGACCTTAACTCTGGCACTCTAGAGTTGTAAAAGTCTTTGGCCAGTATCACACTGATACTCTCTATAGGGTTTTTCTTCTTCTTCTTTGTTGTGCAGATTTTGTCCAGGGCACATGTAGTTTATTGACAATTTTTGACATCATTAGGTAAGAATAGGATTAGGAACCTTGGGAGGTTAGGACTTATTACTTTTTGGCCTTGTTGCATTTGCATAAATAAATCAAAAGGGGTTTCTTTTCATAAATAAATCTTTCTAATTTATTAAAACAAACAAACAAAAAAACTACTGCTATTATGCTATTATTTATACTACTATTTAAGGGGTTTCTTCTCTTTCAATTCCTCTCTTCTTCTTCTTTTTTTCTTTTTTTGGTTCTAAAATACCCCATTGCATCAAACTTATCACGTTTTAAAATAATGGGGTCAATTTAGTACACTAATGTTACTCAAGTTCCTAATACACATTCTCATTACTTCGCACTCCACACCCACTATTCAGTTTTTCAATTTTTCTTTTCCACCTCTTTTTCTGTTCCTTCCCATGCACATTTATTTCTCTCAATTGCAAAACTGCATACTTCAAACTTCTCCCCACAAAAGTTAATTGATGGTTGCAGTGTGGAACCTGTTATGAGATTCAAGTTTGTGAAGTCCAAACCTTAGAATCATGGATTACCCCATCTAAACGGTAAGATATTTTTACTGGGATTTTATGAATGCTGATTTAGTGTGCCATTTGTTTGTTTGTTTTTATTTTTTATTGAGTTTATAATATAGGATTTTGCTTTAATGGAAATTTTTCTTGGATTTTCACATTGACCTTCGTTGAGCATGTAAATCTTGATTTTTTTTTTTTTTTTCTAGTTTTACTTATTTGTTCTTACAAATGATGATGACCTTGCCAAACCTCTTCTTTTCTTTTCATGTGCGCAAATGTTAATTATTATCTGGGTGTTCCTTCATTTGCTTTAATTTGATTTGAAGTGGCAAAAATTATAGTTGCGATATCTTCTTTAAATCATAGTTGGAATACTCCTGATTTATTTTTCTTTTTAAAAAAAATCAGATCTGTTTCATGATAGAAAATGATGGAAAGCTAAGTAAGTTCTAGAAACACACGCTGGAGACAACAAATAATCTTCCCCTCTGGAGAATTGCTTTGCAAATGGACAAAGCAGCAACCATCTATGTCTCCCTTGCTTCGGCTGTAAGTGAAAAATATAATTCAATTACTACATAGGACGGTATAAGGATTAAAAAAAAAAAAGACTAAAGAACTACAATTTGTAAGAAAGATAATGGGTATAAAGGAAGGGGAAACTAACAATAACCCCATTTAGAACTTAGATAAACACCCCATTGTTAAAATGGAATTAATGATGATAAAATTAATCTATAGATATCGCAAATGTTTTACAGAAAACATTGTGATGTACACACACATACAAAAGAGACATTATTCATATTGAAATGTTTGAACTAGAAAAAGAGAACACATTAAATAACGAAGGAGTTCTTTTGTAAGTGACAATGACAAAAGACATTCTATTGTCCTAACTGAGGGGGCTACCCATTTTCCTGACTGTAGTCTTATATATTGTGAGGGATTTCACAATTCGCTCCAATACCAATAGGCTTGGTTTGCGATCGAATGCTATAAAAGATTTGTGCCCCCTTATCTTTCACCAATTGGTTGTTGGATGGATTAGTAAGGCACACGATCCGACAAATGATATCAGAGCCCGATCATAGGCTTGAGTCGTTGGAGCCACATTGTGAAGGAGGGATTGTGAGGGATTTCATAATTTGCTCCAATACCAATGAGCTTGGTCTACGATCGAATGCTATAAAAGATTTGTGCGCCCTCATCCTTCACCAATTGGTCGTTGGATGGATCGGTAAGGCACATGATCCAACATATATAGGTAGTGATGTTGTCTCCACTGACCACCACACTTCACATTTGATGCCAATGGCCCTAGCTTTCGATTATTTCCTAGATTTCAGCCTAGAGAACTGAAAACAAAGTGGCACTATATAGTCAGTATCCAACTCTTTCAACTACTCCCATCAAGAAGTGGATTTTATAATTTACATGCTTTTTAATAATGTTATTAAAGAAAGCTGAAAAAAATAGAAAACCCATTCATATTGGAACCATGGACAGTAATTCAAAAACTTTCTTCTGCAGTTTCAAGATAGAAGAACCCTTTCTAAAAATTTAAAAAAAATAAAGGAAACGAAGAATGGAGGGCCGAGGAGAAAACAACCTAGAAAAAAAATAAAAACTTACGAGAAAGTGAACGAGTGACACTGCAGGAACTTCTTGAAGGTTGGGAGAGTGGGAAGTTCTTGAAAGATTGAAAGTTCTGGAAAGATTGAGAGTTCTTGAAAGTTTGGGAGTTCTTAAAAGTTTGAGAGTTCTTGTAAAGTGAGAAAAAATGAGCTCTTCAGACGCCTTATATAGGAGGAGGAATTGAGTGAGAGTTATCCTTCTCAAAATTCGAAGAGAAATGTCCACTGTAAGATCTGCGCCTCACCGTTGGATGCGGGGAACAAAGCGCCGCCTAAAGCAATTAATGACGCATTGCGGGCTCCAAAGCGTCAGTAACAATTATGGGGAGCGCAAAACGATGTTCCCACGTGTGTAAATCAGAGGAATAAGTAGTTTTAACTCTTAAAAAAAGAAAACCCCACTTTTTCTCCTCGAATGAAAGGAAAAAAACCGGAGTTTTGAAGGGCTATTGTAGGGATAAGGGCACAAATTATATATTGGGCCTTGGGCCTTGGACGAGAACGTGGGATGATCCGATGACGAATAAACAGTAGTGAGGGTGTTAAGCTTAGAGTTCCTTGAGTATGTTGCAAATGAAAAGGTTAGGGGAAATAGTCCGAAGAGGAGTGTCTCCTCGGATAAGTGAAGCACAGACCAAATGTATATCATTTTGTTCAAAGTGACCTTCCAGGAAATTTCATTAATGGGGACGTGCATTATGAACTTATGAGAGGGATGGAAATCCAGAAATATCTGAGGGAAGGCTGCTGTCACCGCATTAAATGCTCTGCAGCTAACTTTTTGACTGCATTAATGTGGAGAAGACCCCTGAACAGAGCTACCTTGGTTACCTCAACTCACAAAAGGCCTGAGGGGGTGTCCGATGAGACAAGCACTCAAGTAGTGGCTTAAATGATCAACAAGTGTAGGGTCAAGATCATCCAAAGAGAACTATATAATGGAAGAGACCCTCCATAGAGAAGAGATCGAAAATTTGTAAGAGAAAACATTGTAGCAACTTAAACCATATCTATAACCATTTTCAATCAATATATTCTAGAACATACCTCCTTAAATTGCACCGAGGACCAATTTACTTTGATAAATCTAGTCAATTTCTGTTTGATTATCCTTTAAACTCCATTTCTAACTGTTGACCTACTCATTAGAACCCAGTTTTCCAACTCATTCTCTACAAATTTATTGTATTGGGCTTATTGGGCCTAGATCCAATCATATTGTGGGCCCAGGATCCAAAACGCATCCCTACACTCTTAAATATAGTCACTCTAAGATTTGAATGTAATCTAATAGTATTTTAGAATTTAACAATTCGATAAGTTATCTCTTTTTAAGAAAAATAAAATAAACAAAAAGTTGAGTTTGAAATAAGTTTGCATTCATTAATAAATAAATGTGAAACAAATTTGAGATTAGATTGATAATTTTTTTTAATATAATTTGGAACGAGATTGAGATTTATATTTTTTTAATAAATTCAAATTTAAAATAGGGTAAATTTCAATTTACCTACCTATGGTTTAGTCGAAATTCAAGTTGCCTACCTACCTAAGGTTATCTTTATCCTTTTTTTTTCTTTTTCTTTTTGTATGGTACTTTATTTTTAAGAAATCAAGTACTGAATAAATTTTTTTTCATTTGTAAATTTTATATTATTAAGTGGATTATAAATATTTAATATAGTAATTAGTATTTAGCAAACATAAATATAAAATCTTCAACAAATATTTATAGATTAATACATATTACTCTTAAATATAGTCACTGTAAGATTTGAATGTGATCTAATAGTATTTTAGAACTTAACAATTCAATAAGTTTTCTCTTTTTAAGAAAAATAAAATAAACAAAAAGTTGAGTTTGAAATGAGTTTGGATTAATTAATAAATATATGTGAAACAAATTTGAGATTAAATTGTTAAAATTTAATATAATTTGGAACGAGATTGAGATTTATATTTTTTTTAATAAATTCAAATTTAAAATAGAGCAAATTACAGTTTACTTACCTATGGTTTGGTCGAAATTTAATTTGTCTACCTTTGGTTTGAAATTTGACACTTTACCTACTTGAGATTATCTTTATCTTTTCTTTTTCTTTTTACATGGTACTTTACTTTCAAGAAATAAAGTACTGGGTAATTTTTTTTTCACTGTTTTTTTTTTCTTTTGTAAATTTTATATTATTAAGTGGATTATAAATATTTAAAATAGTAATTAGTATTTAGTCTACATAATTATAGAATCTTCAACAAATATTTATAGATTAATACATATTACTCTTAAATATAGTCACTCTAAGATTTGAATGTGATCTAATAGTATTTTAGAACTTAACAATTCGATAAGTTATCTCTTTTTAAGAAAAACAAAATAAATAAAAAGTTGAGTTTGAAATGAGTTTGGATTCATTAATAAATATATGTGAAACAAATTTGAGATTAAATTTGTAAAGTTTAATATAATTTGGAACGAGATTGAGATTTATATTTTTTTTAATAAATTCAAATTTTTATGATAAATCATAATTTACTCACCTGTGGTTTGGTCGAAATTTAAGTTGCCTACCTGTAGTTTGAAGTTTGATACTTTACCTACCTGTGGTTATCTTTATCTTCTTCTTTTTTTACTTTACTTTCAAGAAATCAAGTATTGGGTAAATTCATTTTTTCACTTTTTTTTTCTTTTGTAAATTTTATATTATTAATTGAAATATAAATATTTAAGATAGTAATTAGTATTTAGCCTACATAATTATAGAGTCTTCTACAAATATTTATAGATTAATACATATTATTCTTAAATATAGTCACTCTAAGATTTGAATGTGATCTAATAGTATTTTAGTGAAAGCTCAAAAATGTGTTAAAACACAAGAGCTGTTTAGACCCCCAAATTAAAGATTACGACTCGATTGATTTTACTCTTACTTAAATTGAGTGCGGAATAAAGTAAATGTGAGCGAACAAACAATAAAACTACTCTAAGCCATATTCATCAAATCACAGCAGTAAAATGAAAGCTAAAAGAGTGGGGAAGAAAAATGCAAATACAAGATAACACATTGATGTGTTATCGAAGAGGAAACCGAAGTATTCAGCGTAAAACCACTCCACCATCCTCCAAGTGGTAAATCGATCCACTAGACAATCAGTTGGGATACATGAATAGCAAGAGACCCTCCAAGCCTAATCTACCTAATGCACCTAAGCCCTCCAAATTCCTACTCCAACAAGGCTTCTCGGAACCGTGTCTTGTTTAACTTTCCAGATCCCGCAATATGCCCGATTGCATCCGCCAAAACTTGGCTTCTTCCAATGCTTCCCAACAGCACCAAAACCTCGCTTGGTAGTCAGAATGGGTGTGGTAAGTGTTTTAGCTATCAACCTCTCAAGGATATGGAAATGGAGAGGTAGGAGTTGAGGAAAACCACAATGGATTGTATAGAGAATTGTGAGTATAACAATCTCTCACTCTCAAGAGTAGTAGCTAGGGTTTTCTCTCTGAAAATGACTTCTTAACATATGTGGGTAATGTTGGTATATATAGTGAGGGACAGGGTGTATCAGATATAACAAATTGGCAAAATAGAATGTTTCACGGGTATCTCGTAGGAAGGCCTTACCCACAAGACACTCGCAAAAACCAACTGTCACCATCTATCATGACTCTTCACATTCCAGTCTTATGCTGACCACATGCTTCACTTTGCGGAATGGCTTCTCGCGAGTTACCTGTGAAATCTTCTTTGCTCTGCACTTTGCCTTGAGTCTTCACACTCTCTCTCACGCACACAAAACTTACAAATAAATCCCACATAGAATACAGAGTTCATAAGATTGAACATAATTACAATCAAATTTGACACGAAATTGAAGCCAACATAGAATAGTTGTAAATCACAATTTTACATAGAGCTTAACAATTCGATAGGTTATCTCTTTTTTTTTTAAATAAAATAAATAAAGAGTTGAGTTTGAAATGAGTTTGGATTCAATAAATATATATGAAACAAATTTGAGATTAAATTGCTAAAATTTAATATAATTTGGAACGAGATTGAGATTTATATTTTTTTTTATAAATTCAAATTTAAAATAGGATAAATTACAATTTACCTACCTATGATTTGATCGAAATTTAAGTTGTCTACCTGTGGTATGAAATTTGAAACTTTACCCACTTGAGGTTATTTTTCTTTTTGTATGGTACTTTATTTTCAATAAATCAAGTACTGAGTAATTTTTTTTTTTTTTCATTTTTTCTCTTTTGTAATTTTATCTTATTAAGTGGATTATAAATATTTAAGATAGTAATTAGTATTTATCCTACATAATTATAGAATCTTCAACAAATATTTACAGATTAATACATATTACTCTTAAATATAGCCAATCTAAGATTTGAATGTGATCTAATAGTATTTTAGAACTTTGCAATTAGATAAATTATCTCTTTTTACAAAAAATAAAATAAATAAAAAGTTGAGTTTGAAATGAGTTTGGATTTATTAATAAATATATGTGAAACAAATTTGAGATTAAATTGCTAAAATTTAATATAATTTGGAACAAGATTGAGATATATATATATATATATTAATTCAAATTTAAAATAGGATAAATTAAAATTTACCTACCTGTAGTTTGGTCAAAATTTAAGTGACTTACCCGTGGTTTGAAATTTGACACTTTACCCACATTTGGTTATCTTTATTTATTTTTCTTTTTTTCTTTTTTGTATAGTACTTTACTTTCATGAAATCAAGTACTAGATATTTTTTCACCTTTTTTTTTTCTTTTGTAAATTTTATATTATTAATTGGATTATAAATATTTAAGTTAGTAATTAGTATTTAGCCTACATAATTATAGAATCTTCAACAAATATTTATAGATTAATGCATATTACTCTTAAATATAGTCACATCGAAGAAAAACCCCCCCATTTCAAAGATCCTCAAGAGATATGAAGATCAGTTCGCATCCTAATCTACGTAAGTTTTGTTCTCCAAACTTCCTTTATCTCCCCGGATAACCTCCTCGGCTCTCCGTTCTCTCATTCGCAAGCTCAGAATGGGTAGATTTGAGCGTTTAGTAAAGACTCCGGCTTTGATAGAGTTGTTCAAAGAAAAGTAGCACATACCCTAGGAAGTATCGGTACGATACTGTTCCACAGAGGGAGTGGCATTTGACCAAGAAGTAGGAGAGGTCATAATCCCCATGATTGCTTTCATAGAATGAGGCATGACCATCCCTATGGGTAGGATTACGAGGGACTACCTACGTGCCCCCAACAATGTGCTCCAAACTTTTTTAGAGTCCTAGGATCGATTGACGCTTTGGACCGACATCTAGGGCTGGGATTGACTTGGTATGATGTTGCTCATCTATATGAAGGCCATATAGAAGCTCGGGCAGGATTTTACCTTAAGTTCCGATCCAGTGTTGTTAAGTTAATCTCCTGTCTCCCCAAATCTAACAAATGGATGAAAGATGACTTCCTCATCCTGTTAGGCCCTTGGAGTGACGGCCTTCCTTGCCCAACCAAGCTAGGCCAGGAGAGTCAGGTGGAGTAACTTAGATCTAGGATTTCTAACATTAGATTTAAGGAGTTTGTTCTCGGTTCTACTTTATTGTACCTGAGTATTATTTTTATTCATTTGTTTTTTTTTATCGAAGTTTTTAACTGTTTGATTCTTTTGTTTGACAGATAAATCATATACCAATCCCAAGCTCAGCTTAATCAATGTACCAGCACTTAACTACCTGCTCAGGTCTCAAATTTTCGTGAACGACGACGGGCAACTTCGTGCCGTTCACCCGATTTTAGACTTTGAGCCAATTTCCAGATCTTTTTTGGACATTGGCAACTCTATCCAAGCAGACGACTATCGTTTGGCTCGCATAGACGTCTCTCGGCCAGGTTTCCTCACTCCGCACGATCTTCCACCCGTTGACCATCCTATTCCGCAAGGAATACCATTTGCCGCCCAGCCACTACAATAAGTACCCCTCGGACAGGCCATTATCGAGGAAGGAGCTGCTTCCTCTTCTTCTCTTGAAGAAGAAATTGACAGATTCCAGTTTGAAGAGGAAGCCATTGTTATATCGGAGGCTGAAGAATGAGCAGACAAGTACTCGTGTGTTTAGACTCCTGCTCAGATTATAACTTACATTAGTGACTCTTCAGACAAGGAGGAAGCAATGGCTCCCAAGACAGGTCCAAGTCTGAAGGAACTTATGAAGAACAGGAATAAAGCGCCATCCCTTAAGGACAAGAATAAGTCCAAGCCCCCAACAAATCCTCCTCCTCCTCCTCCCCCTCAGATTCCTGCTGATCTTGGGCTGAAACCCAACCCAGATCTAAGGAAGAAAAGGCAAATTGAAACTGCTGAAGAAGGAGAGTTGGGCCCTTCTAAAGGAAGTAAGCAACCCAGGCAGTCACAGGACCACAGGAACAGAAGGTCCAGCTCTGTGTATAGCCGAGAGAAACCTCCGGTGGCCCAAGTACGCTAGCCCACACGTACTTGGTCACTCGTGTTGGAGGTAGATGGTATGCCAATCGTGTATGATGCCACCTTTAGGCATTATCGCGAGGGGCATGCTGGTCTGGTGGCTGAGGCTCTGGAATAGCCTCTCCTCCTCCCATAGGACATGGAGGCCTATAGGACCTTTAACCATCCTGAACTCTTCCTATCCCTTAAAAGGGACCTGGCTATGGTAAGTGATTCTGTTCATTTTTCTTCATTTATACTTATTTCCTTACATTTTGTAGCAAAAGTGATATTATTTTTTTTACTTTCTAGGTCACATAGCAAGTTTTTATGGCCGAGAAGTGGGTAAAGAACTCCCGTAATGAGACAAGGCTTGCCCTGGATGCTCGAGCCGAAGCAGAGGCGCAGCTAGATGCGCTAAAAGAAAAACAAGCTAAAATGGCCGAGCAGGTGAAAGAGGCTTTTAGGGCGAGAGATAGTGCCGAGGCAGGCCTGAAAACAACGGAAAAGCAAGTTGAGGAAATTCGCAAGGAGCTGTACTACTCTGAAATAAATCTGGCAACAGAGAAATAGATGGTGACAGAGCTTCGCGAAGAACTTCGCAAGGCTAGGGAGGCTGCCCAACTACTCAAGGAGGCAACAGAGGCCGAGAAGCAGACTGCATATAACTTAGGAGTACAGGAGACTCAAAGCCACCTCACAGAGGAGTTCTCTGCTTTGGCGAGGGACTACTACGATATCACTTGGGGTAAAGCCCTAAATGTCGCTGGAGTCCCTGCTGATTCCAACCTGAGGCGGCCTGAGAGCATATATTATGACTCGGACATCCGTGAGCTCCCAGGTCCTGACTCTCCTCCCCCAGAACATCCTGCCCAAGTGTCTAAGGTGCCCATAACAGACCAAGTCCCTCCTGCCCCTGTGGAAATTCCAACAGATTCCCGCCAAGATGCTGGCTAAGGGAAAGAAGTTGAAGCTCCCCAGGGCAAGGACAAGAGCAAGGATAAGGGCAAGGGCAAGACCTCAGACACCACTATCTCTCAACCCGAACAAGCTGCTAATCCAGGGGCTCCCAAGGCACAAGTTTAGGGCATTAGTTTTTGTAATATATTTATTTTCCTTGTTTACTGTTTCTGTATCTTCTTTTTGTCAAGGAAATGTACTACACTTTTACTATCAATGAAAATATGTCCCTTTTGCTTCATAAGTTATGATAAATAATGGAAAACTGTTCTGATGCCATCTTCCTTTAATTTGAATAGTATGTATGATTATATTAGGCAAATAGAGCATATTATAAGATAAGTCCAACTAAAAAAGTTCAAAACTTGGGTCAACGCATAAATTGAATAAGCATCTTCAATAGTAACAGGTTAACAATAAATAAAACTGACCCAAATGGGAATTTTAAGTAACATGCTTAGGTTTAAATTTAAATACTTAAAGAAACTTAGAATGAGTGCTAATTTACCCATATCATATGGTCCGAGGACTCCAAGCATGATGGGATTTAAGTTTAAACACTTAGTGGAAATGGGAAAGAGTGTTAACTAACCCAAATCATCTGGTCTGAGGACTCCAAGTATGATTGGATTTAAGTTTAAACACTTAGTGGAACTGGGAATGAGTGTTAACTAACCCATATCATCTGGTCCGAGGACTCCAGGCATGATTGGATTTAAGTTTAAACACTTAGTGGAACTGGGAATGAGTGTTAACTAACCCATATCATTTGGTCTGAGGACTCCAGGCATGATTGGATTTAAGTTTAAACACTTAGTGGAACTGGGAATGAGTGTTAACTAACCCAAATCATCTGGTACGAGGATTCCAGGCATGATTGGATTTAAGTTTAAACACTTAGTGGAACTGGGAATGAGTGTTAACTAACCCAAATCATCTGGTCCGAGGACTCCAGGCATGATTGGATTTAAGTTTAAACACTTAGTGGAACTGGGAATGAGTGTTAACTAACCCAAATCATCTGGTCCGAGGACTCCGGGCATGATTGAATTTAAGTTTAAACACTTAATGGAACTGAGAAAGAACAGCATAAACATTTTATATAAAGCACAAATATTGATTAAATAAACATTTATTAATAATAATACCTCTTTAGGTTATTTACATTCCAAGGACGTGGTACTATATGTTCATCCAGATCTTCTAAAAAATATGCTCCAATGCCAGCTTTGGAGGTGATACGATAAGGTCCTTCCCAATTCGGCCCCAGTTTTCCCCAAGCTGGATTCTTTGTCGTTCCCACAATTTTACGTAGTACCAGGTCACCAAGAGTTAAAGGCCTTAACTTTACGTTGGCATCATAACCTTGCTTCAGTTTTTGCTGATAATAAGCCAGCTGAACCATCGCGTCTGCTCTCTTTTCTTCAATCAAGTCCAAATTTCTTGCTAGTTGCTCATCGTTATCCTTTGGATTGAAAGAACTGGTTCTTGTCATCAGGAAGCCAGTCTCTAAAGGGATGACAGCCTCAGCTCCATAAGTTAATGAGAAAGGGGTCTCTCTAGTAGACCTGTGAGGCGTGGTCCTATACGTCCAGAGTACGTGTGGTAATTCCTCCACTCATTTACCTTTCGCATCATCTAATATCTTCTTCAACCCACTTATTATGACTTTATTTACAGCTTTAGCCTACCCATTCCCTTGGGGGTAAGCCGAGGTAGAATACCTATTAGTAATTCCCAGTTCGCCACAGTATTTTCTGAACATCTTACTATCGAACTGAAGACCATTGTCCGAGATGAGCACGTGAGGAATTCCAAACCGAGTAACGATGTTCTTCCAGACGAATCTTTTTGCATCTACATCTCTGATGTTAGCTAGAGGCTCTGCTTCAACCCACTTCATAAAATAGTCTGTGCCAACCAGTAGATACTTCTTGTTTCCCACTGCTTTGGGAAATGGTCCCACGATATCTAAACCCCACTGAACAAATGGTCATGGGCTGGATAACGGATTTAGGATTCCCCCTGGTTGGTGTATGCTTGGCGCGAATCGTTGGCACTGGGCACACTTAATAACATACTCCAAAGCCTCTCTCTGCATATTCGGCCACCAGTAACCTTGGGTAATGGCCCTATGTGCTAAGGATCTGCCTCCAGTATGGCTTCCACAGATTCCTTCATGCATCTCTTCTAGAAGTGACTCGGTTTGCTCGGGATGAACACATATCAGATAAGGCCCTGAAAAAGAACGCTTATATAATTTGTGGTCCTCCGACAACCAATAACTAGTAGCCTTTCTCCGTATCTTATCAACTTCGACTTTTTCCTCAAGCAGAATATCCTCCTTCAGGAATTGTATGATGGAATCCAACCAACTCGGCCCTGCTCTGATCTGGTTAATTTGAACCGTGTCTCCTATTCTTAAGGGTTTGTATAAGTCCTCAACAAGGATTACTCGAGGTAAGTCTTGTGCCGAGAAAGTCGCAAGCATGGCCAAAGAGTCCGCGTGTGCATTGCCACTTTTGGGGACATGTAGCAAGTCAAAGGAATCAAATTTTGACTGCATAGATTTAACTTGACTAAGATACCCCTGCATCCTCTCATCTTTAGCTTCGAATTCTCCTCTTACTTGACCGACAATCAGCCTTGAGTCCGAAAAGAGTTTTATGGACTTTCCCCTCATTCTCTGGACCATAGCCATTCCTTCCAATTGAGCTTCATACTCAGCTTCGTTATTCGTCGCTGGGAAATCTAACCTTAAAGACTTCTCAATGACAACTTTCTCAGGAGACATCAGTACTAATCCAACCCCTGAGCCTTTTTTATTTGATGCTCCGTCTACATGTACTTCCCACGTTGGAAGGCAGTATTGGGAGATAGTACCGACCAATTTTTCATCCATGTTTCCCTTTGACGGTAATTCTTCTATCTCTGGTTCGGTGAATTCAGCCACCAAGTCTGCGAGGATTTGTCCTTTTACGGAGATACGGGGCATGTACTTGATATTGAAAGCTCCTAGAATTGTTCCCCACTTGGCTATTCTTCCTGTGTAGTCAGCACTTTGGAGTATGGTCTTGAACGGGAGCTATGTAAGAACGACCACTGTATGTGCTTGGAAGTAGTGAGGTAGCTTACGCATGCCAAGCACTACTGCCAGGATAGTTTTCTCCAGTGGTAGATAACACACTTCAGCTTCGTGTAACGACTTACTCACGTAATAAACTAGCCATTGTATGTCATTATCAACTCGTATCAGCACCAAACTTACTGCATACGGGGCTACAGCAATGTAGGTGAAAAGAACTTCATCTGGTTCAGGACTAAACATGATTGGCGGCCGAGCTAGATAGTCCTTAAGTTGCTGGAATGCTCTGGCACATTCTTTTGTCCATTCAAAATTCTTCCATTTGTTGATCAGTAGAAAGAAAGGTCGGCATCTATCTGCTGATCGAGATATGAACCTGTTCAAAGCAGCAGCCATTCCGGTTAATTTCTGCACTTCTTTTGGATTCCAAGGAGTTCGCAAATTGTTAATAGCTTTAATCTGGTCAGGGTTAACTTCAATTCCCTTATGGGTGACCATGTAACCTAAGAATTTACCTAACCCTACACCAAATGAACACTTGGAAGCATTTAAACGCAGTTTGTAGCTTCTAAGAATTTCAAATATAACTCGAAGGTCTCTCAGATGCTCCAAAACCACTTTGCACTTCACCACCATATCATCTATATAAATCTCAATGTTTTTCCCCAATAGTGACTCAAACATCCTCGTCATCATCCTCTAATATGTGGATCCTGCATTCTTCAAACCAAATGACATTACTTTGTAGTGATAGTTCCCAATAGGAGTAACAAAAGTAGTTTTTTCTTGATCGTCCAAGGCCAAAGGTATCTGTTGATAACCCTGAAAAGCATCCAAGAAACTCATTTGAGGATGGCCGACAGTGGCGTCTACCAGTTGATCGATCTTGGGCATGGGGAATGGATCTTTAGGGCAAGCCTTATTCAAATCCGTGAAATCAACGCACACTCGCCACTTCCCACTCTTCTTCTTTACTACTACTGTGTTTGCTAACCATTCAGGATAGAAGACCTCCTTGATAGCCCCAGCCTGCTTGAGTTTTGCTACCTCCTCTCGGACTGCTTCTGCATGCTCTTTGGATGGACGACGAGGTAACTGCTTTTTAGGGGTTACTAATGGATTGACATTTAAATGATGGCAAATGAATTCTAGATCCACCCTTGGAGCCTCGTAAGTATTCCATGCAAAGACGTTAATGTTCTATTTTAAGGAATTCTATCAGCTCCTCCTTCTCTTGCTGAGGTAGCTGGGATCCCACTTGAAAAAACTTCTTCGGATCGTCTCCTATTGTAATTTTCACAAGATCTTCACATTCTACCTTCTTGGATGTTCCATAAATAGATAACATTAGGGGTTTTAACTGCTATAACTCTTTCTCCCTAAGAGTCGCAGGCCCAGCTTCGGCCCTGTGCCGGATGGCTGCAACCATGCACTGTCTCGCCATGGTTTGATCACCCAATATCTCTTCGATCTGTCCTTTGGATGGGTACTTGATCTACTGATGCAGAGTGGAAGAAACTGCTCCTAAAGTATGAAGCCAAGGTCTGGCAACAATTGCTGTATAAGGAGAATATGCATCCATCACGATAAAGTCTACCTCCACCGTCTCCAAACCAGTCTGCACAGGCAACCTAATTTGTCCCTTCGGGATAATAATCTTCCTTTCAAAACTCACTAGGGGAGAACTATAAGGCGTCAGATCTTCAGCTCTTAAACTCAGCCCCTTGTAAAGGTCATGGTACATTATCTCGGCCGCACTACCTTGATCTACCATCACTCTCTTCACATCATAGCCTCCAATTCGGAGGGTGATCACTAAGGCATCATCATGAGGCTGAATAGTTCCAATCTTGTCCTCGTCCGAGAACCCCATGACCAGGGGTCACTCTAGTCTAGCTCTCTTCAGCTCGCGACTGGTGTCCTCAGAAGGCAGGCAAGCCACAGACATTACTCTAGATGGGCATGATCCTGTTCTGCCAGGCGCTGCAAAAATAACATTGATGGTTCCCAAAGGGGGTCTTGAAGGAGTTTCTCTTTCAAACCAAGAAGTGGTCTGTCCACCGAGCCCACTAGAATGGTGCAGCAGCTGCTTCAGTTTTCCTTCTCGGGCAAGTTGATCCAAGTGATCCCATAAACTCCTGCAATCCTCTATTGTATGGCCATGATCCTGATGGTATTGACAGTAGAGGTTTCGGTTTCGCTTTTCGGGATTTCCCATCATCTTATTGGGCCATTTGAAGAAGGACTCGTTCTTGATTTTTTCCAATACTTGATGCACTGGTTCTCGGAATACAACCCCTACCACTTGATTGTTATTTGACCCTGGCTGCTCTGAATAATCCCTTCTCGGCCGGTTATTGTTGTATCTGTCCGACCTAAAATCTCTTCTTTCTTGAGGGACAACCTTAGCTTTCCCTTTTCCCTGTTGTTGATCGTCTTCTATCCTTTTATACTTGTCCACTCTATCCATTAGCTGTCGCAAACTGGTGACAAGTTTACCTGTTAGGGATTTTCTCAAACCATGTTCGGATGGGAGGCTGATCTTGAAAGTTCTAATAGCGACTTCATCAAAATCGCCATCAATCTCATTGAACATCTCCCAATACCTTTCAGCATATGCCTTCACAGATTCCCCTTCCCTCATTGTCATAGACAGCAGAGAATCTAAGGGCTGAGGAACCCTACTGCATGTAATAAACCTGGAACAGAATGATTGGGTAAGCTTCTTGAAAGAACTGATGGAATTCATTCTTAACCCATCAAACCATCTCATCGGCATCGGTCCTAAGCTTAAGGGAAACACTTTGCACAGCAAGGCCTCGTCCTGAGAATGGACCGCCATCTTCTGTTTGAATTGGCTTACGTGCTCCACAGGATCTGTACGTCCGTTATACATGGTGAACGTGGGTTGATGGAAACGCCTGGGGAGCTTTGCCTTTTCTATTCCCCGAGTAAAAGAGGACTTAGAAATTTGACTCAGAGCTTTCTTCATGACATTAGTTCCTACCCCCCTCCTAGATGGACTTCTTCGCTTCCTCTTGCGAGAATGTTCCTCCTCACAAGAATAGGATTCACTAGGTGGAGTTTCTGAGCATTTTCTGTAACTGGCATCTCCATCGTCATTGGAAGAAACATCAGAGCTAGAAGGGGTTTGTTTTCGTTGTGCACGACAAAAGTTTCTTTTTTAGATCATCAATTTCTCGTTGCAAATCCTTTTCATCAGCTTGCTCATGTACCAAATGACTCCTTCATCGATAACCACTTCCACCAGCATGGAGCGTCTGCGAGCTACCCTCTTGCTGGTTATCCATATGATTTCCGTGCTCAAGGTTATGGAGCTCGCCTTGCTGATGAATGTTAGTTGATTCTGCATGGGGTGGACTAGTCTGGTGTGGTCATGAACTCGCCATAACCGTTATAATCCTTACAAGCACTAATTCTTCCCACAGACGGCGCCAATTGTAGGGTCACAAATTGTAGCCCAAATCAAAAAGGAATAGGATATGGGACCTAATAAGCCCAATACAATAAATTTGTAAGAGAGTGGGTGAAAGAACTGGGCTGATAATGAGTTTTCTAACAGTTAATCGGGGTTCTAAGTCTGTCCGAGAAGAAATAGACACATAATCAGAGGTTGAATTTAAGTCCGAGGAGTAAGTTTTTGGATGGATTGGCTATTTCAGATGGTATGTTCTTCCTAGTGCTACAGTAAATCTTGTTCAATCTCTCTCCTTAATATTTTTCGATCCCCTACTTATGGAGGTTTTCTTCCATTATATAGTCCTCTCCATTCATTCCCACCGTCCACTTATTTATCATCTAACCCTGCACTTAAGTCTCTGTCTTCCCCAGCAGCTTTTTTGATTTTCTATGGATAATAGTGGTTGAAAACACTGTTCAGAGGTCTTCTCCACATTAATGCGGCCAAGAAAGTTGCTGTAATGCATTTAATGCGATGGTAGCAGCTTTTCCCCAAGATATTTCCGCGTTCTTATCCTTTCCTTACTCATCTGAAGTCTATCTTCGTCACTGGAATTTCCTGGAAGGTTACATAAGTCAAGATGAAGTTGACCTGACAGACATTTGTCAGGTCTGAGGAATCCAACCCTCTCGGACCAGTGCCTTTCAACATTTTTCTGCACTACCACCTATTATGAGACTTTTCCCAATGCTTTCTCCTCCTCGAATGTGTTATTGTTACTGAATAGGGCTTTAAGCCCAACACAAAAGCTCAAGTCTTGGCCCCCCACAAGATTAAATTGCTAAAATTTAATATAATTTGGAACGAGATTGAGATTTATATTTTTTTTAATAAATTCAAATTTAAAATAAAGTAAATTACAATTTACCCACTTGTGGTTTGATTGAGATTTAAATTGCCTACATGTGGTTTGAAATTTGACTCTTTACTTACCTTAGGTTATCTTTTTTCTTTTCTTTTTTGTATGATATTTTACTTTCAAGAAATCAAGTACTGGATTAAAAAAAAAAAAAATCACTTTTTTTTTTCTTTTTTTAAGTTTATTTTATTATGTGGATTATAAATGTGGGGACAATTTTTGCTTCAAGGCCAAAGGCTAGACCTTTGGAGCCTTAGGCATTTTTGTTGTCCCACATAGGAAAGAAATCCTCCCTCTTTCTACCTTATAAGGCATGAGTCAATGGAGTTAGAGTACCACTAGTTTGGTTAATCCTTTTATTGTGGGGACAATTTTTGCTTCAAGGCGAAGGGCTAGACCTTTGGAGCCTTAGGTATTTTTATTGTCCCACATAGGAAAGAAAGCCTCCCTTTTTCTACCTTATAAGGCCTGGGCCAATGGAGTTAGAGTACCACTAGTTTGGTTAACCAAACTAGTGGTACTCTATCACCATTGGTCATCTCTTATATGGCATGAAGAGGAAAGCTTTCCTTCTAATGTGGGACTCTCCAAAGCCAAAAATAACTACAAGTGCAACACTGGGTCTAGGCAAAAATTGTCCCCACAATAAATATTTAAGATAGTAATTAATAGCCTACATAATTATAGAATCTTCAACAAATATTTATAGATTAATACATATTCCTCTTAAAATAGTCATTCTAAGATTTGAATGTGATCTAATAATATTTTAGAATAAGACGACCTTTTCATTTTTTTTTTCTTTTTCATATTGAAAAGTAATAAGAATGAGAGGTGTTAAGCTTTTTATCATCCTGGCGTCGAGCTATTTTTCCGCAGGACCTCCCCTACAATATCGTCACCGCAGTAGAGTTTAACCACCAAGTTCGGGATGGATTGGTGTGGTTCCTCTACGCCTAGGACACCAGAATATCGAACCATGAACGAATAAAGGCATGAGAGAAAATAGAATAGTTTTTCAGTACGCACTCAACGCATGCTTAAAGGCTAGTAACTATAATATATGTTGATTTGATATATAGGCATATAGCAATTCACCTCTAAGCAGAATCACCCTCTTATTTTCTGCATAACTATAATATATGTTTATGCACAATTTTTCTTGTTTTGTGTTTATAAATATAAATATTAGTATTAGTTTAATTAGTTGGATTCAGTAAGCACACTCTTAATTTTGCTTATAAAGGACTACATTCATTTCTTTTTCTTTTCTTTTTTTTTTTTTTCTTTTTTTGGAGAACCTGATTGAATTTTATTGATTGATTAGTGTAAACATATACAAAAGAGGACAGAGGCATAAAATAACAGGCCAACTATGCTTGTTTCAGACAACAACAAGCTCCTTAACATAATAAACAAAAAACAGAGAGGATGCACATTTCAAACTGCTTCTTGAGTTGTAGAGACCCACCGCTTGTAGGTTTCGTATATGGCCTTCCTCCTTCCAGAATCACCTTTGGATGTGTTTGGAGTTTCTCAAAGTAGAACTTATTCCTTGCATTCCAAATTGACCACGACAGCATTGCCCACTACTCAAGCTCCATCTTAGACAGTTTATCCCCCAACATTTTAAACAGAAGGAAAAAATCCTGCACCTCATTGCTACACTTCTGCACCCTCCTCCTCATCATTGCCCAGACATTTCTAGCAAACGGACAAGTTTCTGGTTGCTAGCTGCATAGTCCACAATATTGGGTCTACTTGCACTCTTCTCCGCTGTAGATTTGCCCGTAGGGAGGACAGTGGAGCAAGCTCTCCAAATAAAATTTTTTACCTTGGGTGGGACCTTCATTGCCCAAATCAGCTTCCACCATTTACCGTCTTCTTGAGCCCTTGAATGTTCAATATCTGCCTGCTGCCTAAGCCGAATAGCCACATGATAAGAGGATTTCACTGTGAACTCGTGCTTGCTGTTTTCCTTCCTAATCAGCTTGTCCCTTGAACGTCGTCGACTCAGTGGGATTGCCAGTATTTCATTTCTAGTCCTTGGTGCAAAGGTTGCATAAATCTTAGTTCTATCCCATAGTCAAGTATCCCTGTCAATTAAATCACCCACCCTTAAAGAGTGGTCTTTTGCCCCAATAAACACCGGTTTATGATCTAGCCAGTTGGAAGCTGCCACCAAAATCTTATTACCATCACCCACCATCCATCTTGAGCCCGCTAAAATGACCTCTCTAGCAGACAACAAACTTCACCATACATACGAGGGTTTGTGACCCAATTCAGCCTCCAAGAACAAGCAATTTGGAAAATACCTTGCCTTGTAAACCCTATAAAACAGGGAGTGACTGTGATGCATCAATCGCTATGCTTGCTTTGCTAGCATAGCTAAGTTAAAGGCATGTATATCTCAGAAACTCATTCCTCCCTTTTTCTTTGGTGTGCACAATTTCTTCCAATTTATCCAGTTATTTTCCTTTTATCATGTTAGTGTATAGTTTAGACTAGTTTAACCCATTGGGCTTAACCCAGTATACTGTACTTGTAGTTTACTCATATTACTTATACTGCACACATACCTAGTCTATATAAGGCTTTCTATTGTACATTATTATATACACATTAATATATAGACTATTTAGTCTTTCTCTCTCACTTTATATTGTTAACACATCCTTTATTTGGCCTCACCAATATTTTGTCAAAGTTGAGTTAATTGAGTCCCCCAACATCTTTGGAATCTTAAAAAGACTCATAGAGTAAGTAGGAATGGCTTGTGCAATGGTCTTTCTTAATACCTTTCTTCCCGCTTTTGAAATGTATTTTTCCTTCCAACCCATGACCCTCTTGCTAATTCGTTCATGCAGCTCTTTGAAAGTATTTACTTTTGATTTTCCTCCCACCATTGGTAGCCCAAGATATTTCTCAGTCATTCATAATCCTATCTCCCATCAGATTTTGTATGTCGCTCTTTACCTTGGCTCTAGTATTTCTAAAATGACATATTAGGAGGTAACTATATCTTCAATGCTTTAACCTGATTTGGCCTGTGTGTTTCTGAATATTTCTACACAACTCACTTGTTTCTTGTTTATGTTTGCGGTCGGCTTAGGACGATGGCAAATCGAGAATTCTAGAATAAGAAAAGAAGGAAGAGATGAATCAAATTGAGATAGAGGTAACGCTTTATGTTTGTTGTTAATGACTAAGCACACTCTCACCATCTATATCCTTATATCTGGGATTTTTTTTAATGGTTTTTAAAGTTTATATGGTTTTATATAGGTTGGTGTTCTTAAGGCTGCATACTCTAAATTATTAGAGAATCTCTCGGAAATGAAAAAAAAAATGTGGCACATCTTATTATGAGCTTAAGGTTTTAAGAGATGAGAATGAGATAACGAAAACACAGGTAAGCTACCATTGTCGTTAAACTATGCAATTCTTATTATGACCTTAAGGTTTTATATAGGTTGGAGTTCTTGCTTTATTATTGTTTTGTACTTTATTTGAAAATAAATGCCATAGAGGTTATTGTGTGGCTATAGAGTCTGTGAATATTGGATTTGGTGTTAAACCGATATTGATGGATATAACAAAATAGATTTGCTCTTTCATTTTTTTTTTTCCCCTTTGAAGTTTTTGCATTCACAAAGAATATATATGTGGTGATGATGCAAGAAAATTAACAATGAGCTACACGGTCAGCACGCACTCGCAATGACACCTGCACAACACAAAAAGAATGAACCTAACAGAGAGCACCGGTGTGGTGACGGCCGAATACCCTTCGAAGGTCAAGTTAGAACTTCTCACGACTCTAGAGTGCTAGAGAGGGGTAAATTATGCGTACCTTGGTTGGTAAAGGTATTGGGGTTTTTATAGTAGTAAAGCGTTGACATCTCCTTGTTGGATTAGAAGTCTTTTCCTTTTAGGAATCTCTTTGAGACGTATTTTACGGGATCCTTTCCTTATAGGAATCCCTTTGGATTTTACTAAACGTGGAAAGCAAGTTATTTCCTTATATACGCGATACATGAGTGGCAAGTAACCCTTTATCAGGGTCGTCAGCTTACACTGCCCCTTTAGCCTTGACGCTGTCAGCTTCATGGAGGTGTCAGCCTTTGAGTGCCTCATAAGGTATTTCTTAACTTCCTCTTCGTCGGTGAGTACTATAAAAGCTGACGGATGCAAAAGAGGCCGTCAGCCCATGTCGTCGCCATAAACCGTCGACTTCCTCACAGCTTTAGCATCAACTATTTTTCTCCCACATCATATGGTTAACATATCATATGGATTTTCTCAGATCTCTATGCAAGAGCTACAAAGTATGCAACAGACAACAACCCAAAGTTTTTATTTATGGTTAACATAGATGTTTTAAGATGGCGCTTGTCAACAGCCCGACCCGATCCATCACTTACCACTCATATCCAATATAGCATATTGTAAGGTGGTTTCTCCTGAAGATTTTATTCTGTCTTCCTCTTCATCAATCCACCTTGCAATTCTAAGAAACAAACTTTTTGTTAGTTTTTTTGTTTTAAGGGAATTTGAAAGTTTATTTCTTTATATGATGTTGTTATTGTGGTACTAATAACATTTATTATCCCATCAATTTGTAAGATTTTTGTAGTAAAATAGATAGTAGTTTTATCATTCCCCTTACTATATAGCCAAATTTTAGTAGTTTACCTCTCTCTTAAGTAGCTTGAATTGGCAAAGTAGATGGGGAGCGTCAATTTCGATCATGAGAATTCCGGGTACATTGTTTGCATTTGGGTACGGCTCAACATTTCTGTAAATCATGGAATTTGGAATGTTTCCAAGAACCACAGTTCTTGGTCTGGCAATGAACAAAAGTACTCCGATCGAATATATAGCCATCTGGACGTGCACATAGAGAAAGTTTAATTATTAAGTGAAGTAAGAAACAGAGTGTACTTTTGGAGAGTAGGGAGTGGTTCATATCTTTTTACTTGCATACTTGTAAAATTAATTTATATCTTTTTAATTTCTTCTTTTTTAAAATTCACAAACACGCTAGGAAAAAAAATCATATTTAGTTTCATTCCAATTTAATCCTTTTATGGTTTACCAATTATGGGTATTTTTTTTTTTTCCTGAATACCAATTATGTTTCATTTTATTCTTTGATAAACCCTCAAGTATATTGTAAATGAATAAGTGGTTATCCCACTTTTAGGAGAAATGTTTACAAGAAAATTGATTAGAATATTGTGTAAAAATTCCTTTCAAGTTATTCTATTTCATCTATTTTCTCCCTTCCAAACAAGTAGGAAGAGCTTCTTTGGTAACATATGCCATTTGTTTGGGCACTTATTCAATATTCATTACATAATTTTTATATTAAAAATTTTACAGCTCAATAGGTGACCTAAATGATTAAATTGGTCCTACTGAAATCAACATTTTTTTTATGAGTTTTAGTTATTTAAACTGGTAAAATCTCTTATCATCAAATAAATTACGTAAGTTCAATTTTAATCTTACCTACCCCAAAAATCAATTAGTGTATATGATAAACACAATTATCTTGGAGCAATTTATAGGTTAAAATCTACAATAACTTTAAATAAATAAATAAATAAAAAATTGTTTCCTCAATCAAAATAAATCAAAATCTCTAACTGGATTTCCTCTTTGGAACTCCAAACTAGATTTGGGTTCTGTTATGTTTTGTCAGAGATATGGTTTAGGTTGTGATGATGCACGAAAATCAGTAGGCTAGAATGCTTCGAACTATGATGATGGCTGTAAATCCTGAAAAGAAAGAAAGAACTATCAAAGGTGATCGGTGTGACCCGGCCAAAGACCCTCCAACGGTTAAGTTAGTTTTCTCTCTAGAACACAGGGATGGGAAATAGTAAATGGTCAGAACTTACCTTTGATAGATGGGACCTGTTCCTTTTTATAGAGATTTTGATGTAGGTCTACTTGTTTGGGACCTATCACTATCATGGGTGATATTGGTGGTTAATGAAGAAAATGGGGTATGTGGAACGAAGTGTATGGAATTCCTTCCATGTGTGAAGCAACATGTTGTGTTTTACTTATGTAGAACCTTTGGAGAATTTCTTATAGAATTTACCAAGTACAATTTTATCGTCCATGCGTATGGCCGTCTAAATAAACTTGTCCATGAAGAACTCCCTTCATCGTATCACTTGGTTATCAACGGATGTGTATGTTCTCGTTCTCAGATGACTTGATACAGGCATGGTTAAACTCTGGACAACGACACAAGGACAAGTAATACTTGCATTGATCCCCATTAGGTTGGATCAAAATAAATCCAAATCTCTAACAAAGAACAGTCTAGCCCAAGTGCTCCAAAATAATTAAAGCCTTAGCCTTAGCTTGTTCAAACCAAACGTACTATTAACAATGCTAGCTCATCTTATGCCAAGTAATGGCCTAATGTGCAATCTGGGAGTGGGAACAAAAATAAGCTTACCCAACTCCAACTCTTTGGCCTAATGGGCAATCAGATTCAGAATCAATCCCACCATTGAATTTGGAGTTCACAAATTAGAATCTGTATGGATCCCTCTCTTATTTACTAAAGCTATATTGAAAATGAATGAAAAACTCAAATACATTATGTGGGTAATTAATCAATGTGGTACATCCTTTCTATGAAAGAGACTATCACAAATTACCATTCTATTTTCTCAAATCTTATTATGATAATATATGTAGGGACATTGGGCCTAGGGTCCTTTATCTATTTGTATATTGGGCCTGTGGCCCAAGCCAAGAACTAGGAGTCGTCCAAGGAGGAAAAATCTTTGATAGAAGAGACTATGTTAGTAAATAAAGAAGTTGGTTTTGGTCATAATGACCCAGGGGGATTTTCCAAGGATGAATGCCTCCTCAGCTAATGGAGACTAAGGTCAAAAGGAGCGATCCATTGTTCAGGGGAACGTTCGAAGAAGTTTGGTTGGTATAGATAGGCACGGCAAAGACGTAGGAAAGGGAGAAGTCCTAAAATATCTAAGGATAAAGCTGCTACCATCGCATTAAATGTACTGCAGCTAATTCTCTAGCCACATTAATGTGGAGGTGATACCTGAACAATGATTATCAATCTTACAGCTGCTATATGAAGACTTATGGGAGGTGCTAATGGTACAAGTATCAACACCAACCATCGGGCATGCACGTGGAAGGTGGAGATGAGAAGGGGAGACAGTATAAAAGAAGAAAGGGGTAATGAGACAAGGGGATCGAAAAAGAAAAAAGAGAAAAATTACTATAGCATCAAGTACTGACTTTGTAATCAAATCTGAAAGAAATATACAAGAATAGATCTCCTCGAACTTTGCCGAGGACGATTTTCTTCATTATAAACCTGTCCATTTACATCTTCTTGTCATCTAAACCTACTTTTGTGTTTGTCTAATCCATCAGTACCCAATTTTCCAACCCACTCTCTACAAATTCATTGTTTTGGGCCTCAGTCCATCTATCTGTTGGGCTAGGAATTCAAATCTGATCCTTACAATATATATTAGCATGGGATGAGATAGATAGTCAGATCCTATACAAGAACTTAGAAATGTGTTTATTGAGAGTAAACCATATTATGATGCTATTCTTGTGGATATCAAATCAAAGGTATGATCAAGAGAAACATTGTGCCTCAAGTTCTAAAACACCCTTTTTCTTCTTCAACTTATAAGGCTTATATTTGCTACTCTGTTATATGTTAAGGATTTATACTTGGAGGTAAGTTAAACTCCTTTGTCAACAAAATCAAAAATGTAATTAGGTATATCATACCAATTTGTGTACTATTTTCTATAAAATCTTGTTTTTTGGTGAATTGTTTAGTTCATTTTTGCTAATTCGTGATTATTTTGTTATCGAATGGCATACAAGCAACAGTTATTTAGGCCTGTATGGTTTATACTTCGTCCTACTAGTGAAAGTACCGGAGGGTGTCAAAATGAATATACTCTAAATTGGCACTAAGACATGGGCTAAGAGCTAAGATCATTATGTGCCTCTTTTAGTATCTAGCATTAGTACTATAGTATAAAAAATAATTAGAGCTAGATCAGGTTGGGTTTTGTTAGATTTGGTTCAGGTCTAACTCAGATAGTTTGTAATCATCTGATAAAATTTAATGATCCTTTTTTACTCATTTTAATTTCAAAGAATATTAATTCTCAAAAAAAAAAAAAAAAAAATCAAAGGATATTGATAAACTTGTATATACATTAGAAATATAGAAAATATTGATAGATTTATCAATGAGGTGGAGGAATTGAATTCAAAACACATTGTGGGTGCGAATCATTTGAACTATTATTTGTGTGTGCATGACCTTCAATAGAACATTTTTGGTTACTAACACATATTCATATTTTTTAACCAATCCAAATCAATGAGGTAACGCTTTATGTTTGTTTTTAACGACTAACTCTCACCATCTATATCCTTATTTTTATGGTTATACGGTTTAATTTTTTTAGCAGTTTTGACTTGATAGTTACTTTAATTATTTAAGTAAAATGACTTTTACTAATTGAGTTAATTGGAATTCACATAATAATCCAAATTTAAGATGTATAAATAAGATTATAATTTTTTTTTCTCTCTTTTGGTTCATTAAATGTCGATTTTTTATATTAAATAATTTAATAGTTAAGGCATGAGAGTGAGGATTTGAACCTTAAATATATCCATTGGAAACACTAAGAAGTGCCAACTAGTTAAATCATGACATGCTTCACAACGTCTTAAAAAAAACATATTTTGAGCTTGTAACATTAATTCAAGCCAAGAAAGAATAAATATTGAAAATTAAACCAAATATATCTCAAGTTATCGAGGAAGAATCTATAAAAACTTGATAATTTATTTTATATATTGCATGATGATCTACATCTTAAACATAGAGTAAAGAGCTTCATGACTAATATTGAACTCAACTAAAAAACCAACACTAGTACTGGATAACATTATTTTCGACTCTTATGTAATCTAAATATAGGACATACTAAGTAATGGAGCAAGAACCATGATGGACATAACTCAAAAGCATTGATCACTATTCACATGCCGTGCCTTATAATATAGTACTGTGACAAAAGGTTCATATATTGGTCCAATATGGCCGTTTCAGCCCTTAAATTTGTCTTCTCCAAGTCATGTGCCTTTTGATTTCCTTTAATCACAGTGCACTCCTCATGAATTTTCTCGATATCATTCTCCAAAGAAGATTTTTGATTCATCAAGACTTTCATATATAGATCTTTTTTATTGTGTGCTTTCTTTACAGCTTTTCGATTCTTCCTTTTTCTCTTTTCAACTTTTGCAAATGTTGCAATCACGCTCGCCATAACGATGGTAACTGAAATTACAAAATAAATCTTATTTTAGCAAACATACAATAACAATTAACAACAGTGCACCATATATAAAGAAAAGAAATAATCAAATTAAACATATGGACAAAGTTTAGCTACAAAATTGGTTGTAGCTTAAGGCTACAAACTCACTCAATAAAATAAATACTATAACATATTTTGAAAATTTAACCGTTGAATTGTATATTCTTTACGCTCTTAATACACATGTTAAATTTTGTGTTAATCGGATATCATTTACTATATGATCTATAAACTTATATTTTGTGCATAATTTTAAATTACAAAAACTTACAATTTAAAAAATTTATTGATGACATAGCTATTGATCTTTAATTTTCTTGAAATTTTGTAAGCATGGAGGACATATGAAAAAGATGTAATCCAATGGTGGATTTGTCAAAATTCACATCCAATAAAAGGATATTAAGTAAATTTGGAGTCTAAGGCTACAACTAATTTTGTAACTAAACTTTGTCCTTAAATATATGTACAATAAAATTAATAACTCAAGTTAATATTAAAAACATAAAGTAAATAGAACAAAAAAATTAGAACTATAACTTACCTTGAAGACCCAATGAATATTATAAGTAGTGAAAAACTTGTAGAACTTGATAATAAGCTTTCAATTGTATTGGTATTTATAAAGGACTCGTTAGGTCGGTGTGACTGTGTGAGAATATAGCCACACCCTGACCCAGTGCAGTGCTGTTTTCCTAATCCATTTATGTAACGGAAAGGTATGATGTGATTATTGACAGCGTGTTTGGCCGTGTTGGATCTTAACTCTTATGTCATTAAGATAAAAATTACTATTTATCTGTCCTAAAACTTAAATTAAATTAATTAGATTTAATTTGGGTAAGGAAGTTGTACTCGGATTAGTTGTGAAAATTATCTTGAAATTAAGAGTATAGGCGGTAGGTAAGTAGGTTTTCTATAATATAAATATAAATATAAATAGCCGTGTGAGTATATATTCTTCATTAAATTGGAGTTCAAATTAATATTCAAAAGCGCAAAAAATCAATGAATCAAAATCATTGTCTCCCTCAATGAATAACACGTCCATGTCGGCTCCTCCATTCTCGGCTGCGGAGCAGGAAATTACAGAGGTTGGCGGTGGCAGTTTCAACTTGGCTCCTCCACTGGTGATCGCCATGGAAGAACAAGAACAAGAAGATAATGATGATGGTGTTTACTACTCTATACGAATCTGAGTTCGTTGATGATGAATACGATGGTGGTGTTAACGTTTTTCATATCGATTATGGTGATGATGATGAAGGTGCTGTTTATTACATGGAATCACTCCATGATTATGACGGTGAAAGATTAATAGTAGGATTGAAAGTGGTGAATATTGAAGAAGGGGCATCGGTGCTTTTGGGTGGTGAGCAGTGTGCAGTGTGTTTGAAAGAGTTTGGTGTTGGGTGGCAACCTAAGCTGCCATGCTCACATATCTTTCATCAAGACTGCATTATTCATTGGCTACGTATGAGTAATTTCTGTCCATTGTGTCGCAATAAGATGGCTTAGTGTTTTTTTTTTTTTTTTTTTTTTTTTTTTTGTGATGGCATAGTAAGTTATTAGTTGTTAATTTCTAGTTTTTTCTGATTTTGTGATTTTTTTTTAATGCAAACTTCTACCACACTTCATACAGAACTGATCTGAACCTTTGTGTGTGTTTGTTTATGGAATTATGCTAATATTATTATTAAGAACTTTTTATGAAATCATTCCAAAACAGATTTTTTTTTTTTTATGATGAAGTACCAACTTATGTACTCTTTATATATGTTTATAGAAATATCTCCTTCAATGGTCTTACTCTGCATGTTTAACTAGCACTAGATATTTCTCAAAGACCAACTTGTGCAAGTAATACCCTTGAAATTGTGAAAGCAAATATCAAATTTTCAAGTTGCATAAACAAATCCTATATATATATATATATATATATATAAAAGATTCCTCCTCAATAAACATAAAAGGCCCAATCACTGTGCCTATTTCTATCAGCCCCAAAGAAGAGTAGAATAAGTTCTCCTATGTGGAAGATTCACATGAAACATGCAACTTCTCAATTTAAGAAAATTTAAAAAAAAAAATGCTGAATTTATGAAAATTATTATGAATTGTTAAATTGTTGTTTTAATAGGGTTATTTAAGTGAGTTGATCAAAGGGATTTAATGCCCCATATTGACCACGTAAGGAATCGGGTGAAAGTTAATAGACCATAAGACTATTGGATACATATGTGATTCTTAAAAAGAACTTTTAAATGAGATTACTTGACTTTTGAGTCAACAAAAGTGAGGTGAGTGACATTCACCTCTTTTATATAAGTATAGTCATGTATATTTCATTTAATATTGTCTTATTATTGATCTTCAATTCTTATAAATTCAAATTTAAGGAAGGTTTTTAAGTTTAGCTATACGGCACAATAATATACATTTGAAAAATGAAAAATACTAAATAGAAAGTGAACACAAGATTTGAATCCCCTCCCCCACTTGTTGTAACCCGTAACAATTGAATTATCAAAAATAAACAAAAACATAGTAGGTTAGGATGCTTGAAATATCTTAAGTATTATAAACCAAATCTTTCAAGGATACAATGACTTGTTTGAAAGATTAAAAGGCCCAAGAGTTAGCCAGGCACTTCAAAATTTAAATATTAATTTAGGGGTTTATGGTATACCAAACAGTAACAAAGGGCTGATTTTTAATATTAAATTTTGGGTACTGAAGTAAAAAGAACTGAGAAGGCAAAACACAAGATAGCACTTAGCAATACCACAGAAACAACTGCTATACAACAATACTAATCTACTACTATTACAAATGAATACTACATCTTAGGTTTCCCCAGGCAAAGTTCATATGTTCCACTTACGTTTTTGGATGAATGTAACTGAAATTTTGAAAGAAAAACTGACATTAATCATTTCAATTTTGATTTCTAGATTTAGCGACCAAAGAAGATTGTGTGATTCAGATTCAAATTAATACCCTTTCCAGATTGGTAGAGAGACAAGACATAAGCAATAAAGAAAAAATTGTGAGAATTATATATCTTTATTTCATAAATGAGGAACTGACAATCCAAAGTTGGTCATCCAGTTTTTTTTTTTTTTCCAATAATGACATCAAGTTTGAAACAATAACAACAGTTGGTGTTTTACTTTTTTAAAGGGAAGGTGATTCTACAAGGCACCAGTCCCAAGCATGTTTTTGCAAAATTATAGTGTTTGAATACATGGGCCACACAGCCATGGGAAACTAACATAACAACAGATGAGATTGCACCATGTGTACAATAACATAAATCTTCAGAGAACATATGTGATCAGCTCACAAGAACATTACAGTGCCGTCTCTCAACCCTCCTTCGCTTCTTATCATCATCACATGACTGCAAAAAGAAAACGAGTATAATTCAGTAAGATATTAAAGTCCAGTAATTCACATAATCAAAAGAAGCATTAATTTCTAAACAAAATAAGCTTCAAATCTTATATCTTCAAACCAATAGGGTGTCAGGCAACCAATGATTGACAAATATATCAAATCAAGAACATATAAGGTGATTAGTATAGAATTTATATCTATTGTTTTTGAAAGAATAGCATGATGGGGGATTTTCCTATAACCAATTTGATTTCAGTACTCCAGAGATTCAAACAATGTTTGCAGTTAAACAAGTTTTTTTCAGCTTTACCTGTGCACTTAGAAAATGTGGAACCCGAACCCTTTTGGAGCCATCAGCTAAACGTTTACATGGTAATACATTTTCCACGGCAGAGAAATCATTAGTGACCTGCAAGCATGCAAGGGAACAACACAAGTGTAAGAACAATTTTATCTTTGCTGAAATCAAATTCAATTTCCTTAAATCATGGATAAAAGTTTATGCTATGGTTTTACTCTACAACAGGATTTAAAAGATTAATTAAGAAAATAGTTAGGACGAGAATCTGAAGTTTAATCTACCAAGAGTTGTATCTTGTAAATGTTGTCTCAATAGTATATAAGATTAAAAAAAAATTAAAAAAAGAGATTGTAATCACAGAAATAAGTTTTTCTGGGTCCTGATTGCAACAAAACTCTGCCTTGAGAATCAGAATTTATGCCTAACATAAGGTGAATGCAGCAAGAATAGGCATATCCCCAAAAAAGAACCATTATTCATTCTTAGAATTTACAAAACTTATTGTAAACATGAAATTAAAATTCAGTTTTCTGTGCACTTCAACCATGTGTAGGAGTTAACTTTGCTTGCTATTAGTCTATTTCTACTATAGTTTCCTACTAACTTAGATGGTAAACGAATCAACAATTCCTAACGTTTAAACATCAGAGAATTTAGCACTAACACAGTACAATGCTGCAATCATGTTGATCATGCAATTTAGATGGATCTATTTCCAAGATTCAGTTTTCTGAATATTAAACACAGCTTGAACACAAGCTGTTTTTGGATTCTATCTTACCTGACTTTCAATGGTCCCTATCAACAACTCTTGACAGCCTGATGCATGCACACTTTCTAATTTGGAGCACTGAAGTAACAGTCTCTCTGGGTACATAAACATGGTCATCAATTATATGTTATTTGATAATATAGAAAAATTACAATCATTACTTAAGAATGATTCATCGAATAACATACCTGGATGCAAATTCTTACAAGAATTTAGATTTAGATCATTCAGTTCTGGGCAGTTTAAATATAAAGCCTGCATTCAAATTCACAAACTAAGAGCCCAAGAGAAGACCATACAAGAATGCACAAGGAACTTTTTAATTTAAAGAGTCTCACGTCTAAGCCAGAACAACCCCACAAACTGAGTTTCTTCAGCCGACCATGCTTGATAATCAGCTTTTGGTAAATAAGATGGTTTGCAGTGTTTCTTAATTCCCAATCACTGCTTTCATCAGGGATTCCATTTTGGGAATTGGGATCACAAATGGTCATGCCACAATCCATGAGCTCAAGAAGTGGCAATTGAGCTGTAGCAAACTGAATGCCACCTGAAAATTACAGACAACACTTCAATGAACAAAGGCAGTGTGAAAACAAAGATTACCAAACAAAGGACTAAAAATGTATATAGGATTCAACAATAAATTAGATGAAAATCCTCAAATGGGTAATTACTTGAAGTAACATTTGGACAAAGAGCAAGGAGGAGTCTTGAAAGTGTTTCAGGGAACACATTGCAGATCATTCCAATGCCACTATCACTAATGCTTGATCTGCAAATAGAAGTATAGCGTTAAAAATAAAATCTCAAACATTATGAGAAGTGAAGAAGCTATCATCTTGAAGTTTACATATATTTTAACATTTTCTACTTTTATTACAAAGCCTACAAATGAAGGTTCAAGCCAACTTGATCAGTAGGCAAACTTAAGGCAAGTTACAGTGTTACACAAACTTGAAAGTTCTGAGATTCGTAAGATAAAAATGCTACTCTGCATCCATAGACATGATAACTACCTTCAAAACGTGGGAGAATAAATTCAGAATTGGATATAGCAATACTCATTTTAAAAAAAGGTTTTGGCTCTCATGTGCAATTCTTACTTTATAAGTCCCTATTCTAGTATTTTCTTTAATATTGGGTCAGATTCATTTCATAGTGCTTATAAATTATGTACAAGCCTGTATTTAACTTGGTAACAATACCAACACAATCAATTAACCATCTTATAGAAGGTTAAAAACAGTATTACTTGGGAGGAAAAACATACCCACTCAGGTCAAGCAATTCTAAGTTCGGATAGCTTGAAGCAATGGCAGCAACAGATGCATCAGTGATTTCAGATCCAAGAACAAGCGAAAGCATTCGCAATCCCCTGAACAGTGAAGCAGCCAACTTATATTATTGTTATCCAGTGGTCAAAATAGGACTTTCAGTTGCTAAATAGTGAAGGACCTGAAGATTTCTAGACACGTTAAAAAAAATACTAAATACCACACTAAAGTCATAAATCATGGATATGTGACAAACCTTAGATTTGCAGCAGTAAGAGCAAGCACAGCAGAATGAGAAAGACGAACTGATGCAATGTGTATGTTTTGCAACCTTAAGCAATTCCTTCCCAAACCATCAACCATGGTAGCAAGATCAGTGCTATCATTTTCTTGACGATAAAATTCTAAGGAAATCTCCTTGAGATTTGGGCAGTTAAAAACCTATGGACACATACAAAGGAATTAACTTAAATGCAGAAGAGAAAGAAAACATTGAATTGCAATTCTAGAGAAAGATCACACCTCAAGCAATAATAAAAAGGAAAAGGGAAAAAAATCACCATCTTAGAGAGTGAGTAAAGATCCGAAAGCCAAAGTGTAGAAAGGCTTGACGAACAAAGAACAAAACCCCCTAAATTAGAGCACCCTTCCATCTTAAGGCTTTTAAGACATCTTTTATCCGCAACAAAACGACCCAATTCATCGCTGCATTTGAAATTCATAAAATCAATTATATCAATCAATCAATTGATACAAACAGTTTTATCAGCTTAAGGAAAAAAAAGGGTAAATGCTATGGATCATGTAGCAGCAAAAATAATGGCCTAAGCACAAACTAAAATAAGTGGTAAAACAGAACCAAAGTAGTGAACAGTAATCAGTTGGTATCCTAAGCACAGAAACAAATCCAACACTCTTATGAAAATTTGAAAGCACAGCAACCACACACAAAAATTAGTTCAATTTAATAGCTTCATAGAGTAAACTATTGCACATAACACACGCAAACACACATGGGAGAACATATCTATAATAATTGCATCCAAATATCAAACAGAGAAAATATTCTGAGTCATTTTACATCCACTATTTTACAAAATTGATGCATTTCATTCTAAAAGGCAAAAAAGTAATGTCTACATTAAAAACAAGAAAATAGATGTGAGAGAATAACATCCCCATCCAACAATAATAATAAAGTTACGCTTCTAAGCTAATTTTTAGGTTTGCAGTGTAGATCACATTGTGCATTATACAAGACAACCCAATAATTTCACAAAAAACAAAAAGTGAACAGGAATTATACCCATTGATCCGATTAATCGAAGTATCGGATTTCAAGATCTCCATAAATTCCAGATTAGGGCATGAAAATGCAATGCAAGCTAACATTGTTGCATCCAAATCACTGCAACACCAACAGCAACAAAAAAGAAATATTAGAAAATTCAAAATCCACAGCACCAATATTATTCTTTATTGACCATTCACATATTAAGCCTTATTTATTTTTAGAAAAATATATGCCAAACTCAAAGAAAAAAAACAAAACAAAACAAAACTCAATTTTCCATCATTACTTTACTTCCACTGCATTGTACTATTAGAAAGCTAAAAACGCATTGAACACTTGGAAATCATTAAAGAGCACATTGAAAATGCTATTAGATCGAGCAGTATAACATCGTTCCTCGCGTCGATCTATATAGATCAAACACTACGACGTCGTTTTCTCACATCGATCTTTATAGATCAAGTTCACATTGCGCTTTTAGTTCGTTTTATTCATTAAGGTTCAGTTATTTTAAGCAATTCATGTTGTTTAAGCTTAATGTCCGTTAGAAACAATCCGATCGGTCCGACAAAACTCTAGATCTGACAGAGTTTCATATCAGAAACCCTAACCTTTCCATTCTAAGGGAGAGTCTGACGAGCCCTGGGCATTTCTGCAACACCGATCCTACGAAACCGACCTGAGCTCTGGCTGGAACCCTAAGCCTGAGCTCCTCCGCCGCCTTCCACAGCCTCTTCGACGTCTCTCTCCACGACTTCGAAACTCTCGCCGCCGACAACAGCCCCGCCGGCGGCAACCTCCTGAGTATCTCCCACAAGCAACTCGCCGGTAACGCGCCCGGCTCCGAATCCATTGAAGGATAACCGAAGTCCTCCTCCTCCTGCTCCTCTTCTTCGACCTCAGGCTCCGGCTCGGGGAAGCCGGCACGGACGTCGTCGTCGAAAGAGAGGGCGCGACGGAGGTGGGTGTAGGGCTGACGAGGTGGCGGAGGACGCGTGGAGGAGAGAGAGACGGAGGAATCGGCACGGGAAGTTGGAGTGTTGATAATAGGACTAGAAGTAGTGGTAGTGTCGGTGGTGGTGGTGGTGGTTATGCTGGTGTGGCAGTTGTGGCCCTTCTTAGGAAGGCCACAGCGGCCACAGTTGTAACTCCCACGCTTCTTGCCACGTTTATGATCGGCAGCAGCGGAGGAGAATGTAACGGTGGGTCCGGCGCAGGGAGTGGTGGGAGCATCAGCGGAGAAATGTGGTTGGTTTTGGTGCTGCATTGTGAAAACTGAAAAAAGATATTTGTGAGAGAGAGAGAGTGAGAAATGGGGAAAGAAATAATAGGGTAATAGAGAGAGAAGAAGTGGCCTGAAAGACGCGGGAGATTGAGGGTTATTTCGCGCGCTGTGTTTGAAATATGTGATTAAAATATATATAAAAAAAGAGAGAGAAAAGCGTAGCTGAACCTGAGGAGCGTGCTTTGTTTTACACATTGACCAAAATGACCCTCAGTGAGTGAGGCGTGGTGGGTGAGTGAAACACGTGATTTTTGGTCCTTATTTTAGAAATAAACAAATATACATATATATATATATATATTTGGGGTATTTAATTTAATTTGTTTCCCATAGCCCATTATGGAAATTGGAAATGGACAGATTTCGGATTTTATGTGGATCTTGGAAGTTATTGCTTGCTCTTACAAATTTACTGATCAATTTGCTAATGACATGTCAGAAATTTAAGATGCCTTCTCATTCATAAGGTAATCTTTGATTTTTTTTCACTAAAAACAGAAGAAGATAAGGGACGATCTAAATTATCATTTACGAGAGTAGAAAATCCAAATAAATCATAGTTTGCATCCATTCTCATCGAAGACACTTTAATTATCATCCACCTCATTCACTACTAATATTAGGGATAGAATTTTAATCAAATATGATATTCTCTTCTTCTTCCTTTCCTCTAAATATATAACTTAATGGATACTCTAAGATTGGATTTATAAAATATTTTTAGAAATGTTTTATATGAAAAGAAAAGGGAAATTAATTTTTTTGAAAATTTTTTATATTTTCTATAAAAGTGATGTCAAAAGTTTCCTAAAATTTTTTATTAACAATTTCTCTAAAGATATTCGTTAACATAACCCAACAAAATTATAATAACAATAATAATAGAAATAAGACTAAAATGCAAATTACACCATTGAAGTTTGATTGAAATTTATTTCAGTACTCTAACTTTACTTTTGTTCAATTTAGTCCTTTAAGTTTTAAATTCACTTAAATTAGACATTTTGTCCATGTTATAAGTATGGATGCTACAAGTACAAGATAATGAAAATATAAGAGAAGACCGGTTTAAAGGAAACGTTTCACAACAATATTTATGACATATGTCATTATTTTACAAAAAACTTGTGTGAAAAATGAATGTAAAGCATTCTAAGACATGTGCAACCACGTCACATTCACATTGAATGACTTCTTATTAGGTGGGTCATGCTTCAAATAATTTTAGTTGGCTAGCTAGATGATAACATTGAACAAAGGTGACACCCTTTTTTCTACTAAAAAAAAGTGACAAGCTTTATTAAATAGCCTCCTCTACCTAGTAGAGGGAGGAGATTCAATTTATCAGTCACCTAAACAGAAAAGTATAATGCTTGAATTCAAATCCTCTATAGGAAAGAATAGTTTTATAACATAACATGATTGAATTTGCTTCCTATAGGCTATATCATTTCCTTTTCAAATCCAATGCATGTTGTTGTTAGGCCATGAATAATTCCGACTGACCTTTTTTTCTCTTTTGGATTTATGATTGTAACGTGTCGTTTTGACTGTTGTAGATGCCGTGTGTGCCAGGATGAGGCTGAGGCTATACAACTTTTCTCGTGGATTATCGATCCCCAACGAAGAAAATGTGCATCATCTTTATATAAATATATATATGTATATATATATAACCATTAACATTAAGTATTAACCACACAATAGCATATACATTTTTTATATGCCTTTCCATCAGCAAAATACAGAGATTCAAAGACAAACTAGCACGAATATTGCTATTCCATTTCCATAGCAAAGAATGGCGCCTATATATTACTTCAGCAAAAGACAAGGACATTTCAGGCCAGCACTCGATTTATATTTTTTCCTAATTAAAAGAGAATAGTACATGTTTTTTGTTTTTTTCTTTAAATTTTTATTTTAAATATGAAAGCAAATCTCTATTTTAATTGTGAGCAAAATAAAAATGCAAGATTAGTAACACATAATTTTAATGTCACATTACATGTTATGCGCATAACATGTAATGTGAAATTAAAATTATGAGTTACTCTATAAATTACCACGTAATTAAACTTATAAGTCTCTCTATAACTTACTATAGAATTAAACTTGTGAATCACTCTATAAACCTTGGGAGAAAATGATTGAGTTGAGGTTAAGATACAAAACAACAATATTAGAGAGTCAATTTGATTTTACGTTGGGTCAGTCTATCATGAAAGCCATTTTCTTACTTAGATGTCTAATAAAAAAGTATAGAGAGGCTTGTAAGGATTTTCATATGGTTTATTGACTTTGAAAAAACATATGACATGTTCCTATAGAGTTTATGTGGTGATTTTTGGAACTGGAAAAAATACTCTAAAGTATACTAAGTTGATTAAGGAAATGTATAACAAAATTGTAGGTGTAAGAACAAGTGGAGGCATCACAAGTGAGTTTCCTATTACTATAGGTTTGCATTAAAAACCAACATTAAGTGCATGTCACTTTGTACTAGTGATAGATGAGTTCATTAAATTGATTTAGGAGCAAGTCTTTTAGGGCAGGTGTGTGTCTATATATTTCCTGGATGGTATAGTTTTAGTGGATGCAACTAGAGGTGGAGTTAATGCTAATTTAGAAATTTGGAGAGATATTGTAGTATCCAAAATTTTTTTGATTAAGTAGGACTAAAATATAGTACATGGGATGCAAGTTTTAGTAAATGTAAAAAAATAATGACTAGGTGGTAAGACTCAATAGTCAATAGATACTAAAGAACGAGAACTTTCAATAACTTAGATCAATAATTTATAAAAGTTGAGATATTAAAGAGGATGTGAATCATAGGAGGGCGGATGAAGTGGGGAATTTCATCATTTGTATTACTAGTCACAGACCTACGCGATGCGTGATAAAATATAATTATTTTGAGATTTGATATAATGTATAATTTATTTTCTAAATTTTATTGTAGATAATTTATTCACCCTACAAATTAAACAATTACTAAAAGTTATTTCTAACTCTCTATTTCTACAAATATATAATTTTATCTTCTTCTTTTTTGTTTTTGATTTATAGTATTCTTTTTTGAAGTGGTCCATCTTCTTCCAATTCCTAATTTATTTTAGTACTACTAAAATTAAGTTTAAAATTTATTGTTCAAATTTCTCATTTCTTAAGGAGGTTATCATGATAATCAAAACTTGTCATATGATTACAATTGATATTACTCAAATAATGATAATACTCAAATAATTGATAATACTCTTAACCCAAAATTGTATTTTCTTATTCTCAAGTAAGTACACCAAAGTAGACCAAAATGGACCGAATGTGGAGTTGTAATTAGTAAACACGACTCAAAAAATTAATAATTTTTATAATAATTTAGTGATGTAAAACCATAATCGATGATAAGTAATGCATTCAATGTGATAGAAGTGGTTTGTTGTTGAAGTAACATTAATCAAATTTATTGTTACATTCATTTTTTAAACTAAATTATAATGTATGCATTTGTGATTCTATGTGCTTGTTGAAAGTTTTATTCAAGTTGAATTCAGTATCATGTAGAAAAAGTTGGTACACCACCAAAAAAAAAAAATTTCAGGAAAACCACTTGCATTTAATATTTTATGAAAAAAAGGAAGAAGAAAGGGAAAAAAATTAAACCTTTATTAAGAACTTTATTATCTCTATCTTTTGAAGTTGATGAAAATGACACATGGTTCTCAAAGTAAGAGCGGAACTGGATCCTTCTACCTGGTCTTGAATATTACATTAGCATACAAATATGAATATTGCGGTGGAATTAGATTTTTTTTTCCCTGAGTGAATATAAATTAAAAATAAATAAATTGTGTCTCTACTCAAGGTATTTGTATTACATGTATTTTCTATTATAAGTTACATTTAGGTTCAAGAAAGTGTAAAGTCATGGTAGTGAAAAGTGATGGTCATTTCATGATTGATAAGTTATAATTAGTTTTTAGAATGAGTAAAAATACAATGCATTATTACATACATTAATAAGACTACATAGGTGCGATCGTAGAATATCAATTGAGTTTATAGGTTGGAATTTTATATTATTGTTACAAGACTAAATGTTGTTGGGTTGTTTAAGAAGCATCATTTTCATAAACTGGGGTTTCAATGATCCAAAAGGACCAAAACGCATTGATTACTATCACAAATGTTAGTTCTATCATCTAGGATGTTCTAATCTTCAAGTAATTCAAGGTTGTCAGTTGTCATATTTGTGAGAAATCTTTTGTGTTTTACCAGTACCGAGTTCACCTTTATCAATATATTCAAGATCTAAACCTTAGATGGATCAAGTCAACCAAGGTTGTTCTCCAAATGCTTTGAGACAAAGCTTCACAAGTGGTATGCATATGATGGTTGCAAATTGCACTAACAAATATAACATAGAGAAAACAAATAATGTATTAAGGTGGAATTCTAAAATCGTGTTGAAGAGTTTTATGTTGGCTTACGTAAATACGTAGAATTTGTCCAAAGTGCTCGTATGATTAATAGTAATAGGCATTCAGATTATAGTTTATAATTTATTGGCAAATTACTGGAGCAACCACAAGGCCATAACAGAGAGAATTTTAAAACATGCTATATGTTTATGGAATTTTGTCAATCTCGTCAGGCTTCAAAGAAAGATTATATTAATGAATACTAAGGCTCCATTTGGTTCGTGTAAAAGTATTTCCGGAAAATATTCTATTTTCCGGAAAGGAAAATGTTTTCATGTATTTGGTTGCATTTCAAAAAATGTTTCGAAAAATATTTTCTGGTGTTTGGTTGTGTTCTTGAAAATACCATAGAAAACACATTTTCTACTTATTGCTCACATTTTCTCACATTTTCTCTGTTGCCAAATGAATATATAATATCATTTATTCCTCAATACAGAAACACAAACAAAACCCAGAAAAAAAAATCATCAAATCCGGTCAAATTTTCTCACATTTTCTCGGTTGCCAAACAAATATATAATATCATTCATTCCTCAATACAGAAACACAAACAAAACCCAGAAAACAAATAATCAAATCCAGTCAAATTGAGAGAAGAAGGAACAGAGAGAGGCGCGGTCCTTTGCGAGATCGCGATTGACACTTCGCGTGATCGCAATTGGCGCGAAGGCGAGATCGCGATCGGCGTGGTGCTTCGCGCGATCTCGGTGATCTTGGCGGACGATTTTGGCGGATGATCTTGGCGATCGAAGCTTTGGACGATCTCGGCGAGCTCGACTTTCCTTGTGGCGCGATCGGTCATAAGCAAAGGCTCTCTACTCTCTCTTCTTTCTTTCTCTCTCTCTCTCTTTCTCTCACTCTCTCTGTCTTTTGCGCGTGACCCGAAAATAATTTGAAGGTAAAATGAAAGTGTAAAACCATTTCCAGGTCAAAGGAGTAAAATTTCGGTCAAACTAAAATCATTTTCCGGAAATTCTATTTTCCGTAGCTGCCAAACACGCGGGTTTTACGGAAAATGATTTCCTGAAACCGTTTATTGCCAATTCAAATGCAGCCTAAAATGGTATTGTTAAATATTGACATGAAAACTTTGTGCCTTTAAATGAAGTATATGAGTGAAAATACTTGCTAGATGAGAAATAAATATGCTAAATGAGTGAAAATTTTGTATCACATACAAGGATTACGACACCAGTGATAAACGTGAAATATTAAATAATGGATTGCAAATCCCAACAGAAAAAGGAAAATTTGAGGTAGAATGAAGGTGCTCTATATACCATTATGATTAGATTAATATCGAAGGCATAATTCACAATTTCACATTTTAAGCATCCTTTAGGGGAAGAAGAGGCAAATTGCTAAATGTTAAATTCATATAAAAACCCAATCAAGGTTCATCACATTAACTACAATCCAAGAGAAAGGCAAACTACCAACATCCACACATATGAATCAGTTCAATATTGATCATCAATTGGCTCATACCAAGCATTACCTTAGAAGAACTACCAAAAAAAAACTGATTTTATACTTAAATACACATAAATTTCTAATTCACAAGCATCACAAGAGATTCACTCACAAATGAGTACTCAAGAAGGTAAGGGCTAAGGGAGAACAAAAGGGAAAGGAAGGGGGGGTTCCCTAAGTGTAAATAAACATCAATACATAGAGATGTATTTCCTCCTCTCTCTCTCTCTCTCTCTCTCTCTCTCTCTCTCTCTCTCTCTCTCTCTCTCTCTCTTTTAAGAGATTTAGGGGGTGGGGGGAGGGGTGGAGGTTGTTGTTTGAAAATTGAGACAATGAAAATAACTCATTGCTCAAAGAAGAAAATTTGTTGAAGCTGTCATCATGTCACAATATTAAACAAAACATATTCTTAGTTGATTCTAATGCATATCAAAGCTGACAACAAGAGTTACTACAAGCTTGATTTTATGCCATAAAAGTCATTCTCAAGTGTAGATTTTAGGGATTAAGGGAAAATTTCCAGTTCCTTAAAACCTTTCTCGGGGGACTTTGCTTCGTTCAGCAGCTTCATGTGGCATTCCCAAAAATCACACCATCAACTACACATCTAACTACCAAAATTACCAACATGGAGGGAAGCACAACAACCTACACAAACATTTAAAGGTAAATCATCTAAACCTAACCTGTTTTACATGCTTAGGATTTGATATGCCAAAACTAATTGCCACAAGCTTGGTATATGCAAGTCATAAACTTTGAAGCATAAAGCTTATGTAACGAGTTAAAAATCACTCATATCATCAACCTAAAGGCTTTTGTTAAATGACCACTTCTCATGCTAATTATAGATAATTAATCTCAAATTTTTAGACCACTTCTCAAAAAAAGAAATTTTAACATGCTTTATATCATGCTAGGCAAGGGTATTTGCTACATTCATAAAGATCAACCATCCATAAATTTCATCAATAGAAAAGGCAAGTTTAACATATCATTCAGCATTTCAACTAGAAATTCAAATCCAAATCCTACATTCTAAATACTTCCGTCCAAATCAACCAATAGTGATTTAACTAAATCATAATAACAATTAGAAAGATGTTGTATCACTATCAATAATTCTGAACTAATACTTTTTATGTCAGTTATTGTTCCAACCAAGCATGGCCCCATGCAAACTAGTATTCAGAAAATTTTTGATTTTGCACTTGTTGCCATTGGGGATGTGGAGCATTGGAAAAAGTAGAAACCAGTTGGTTAAGGTATGGTGGAATTGGTGAAGTGAGATATGTAGGAGCATGTATCAGACTTCTAACATCCGACAAATTCAGACCAGCATTTTCAACAATAGATTCAAGAACTGGGTCATCGAGTGGGTGGAACCCTATCACTCTCATAAGTAGTTCCTCAGACGTATAGGCCTGAAAAAATCCATATGATATATAAACAACATATTCTATATGAATGCAAAAACTACAAAGGAAAGAAAGAAAGAAAGTGAAAGTAATTTTACACCCTTGCACTTCCATAATTTGTTTCTCAGACTTACCCGTGCAATAATTGTCACACTTTCAATTATTGCAACTCTATTCCAATAATGAGATGTGTCACAATTTTCGTTACGCTCCAAATGAGCTAGCAATAATCTTGAGGCTATCTTCTTATGATCTTCAACCTATACAAAACCATGAAAACTTAAATTATCATTCATATAAGGATATTGTAGGTGAGAGTGTTTAGCGTTAACAACAAACAGAAAGCATTACCTCATCTTTAGTGTTTTTCATCACGTCTTGTCTTCTTTTTCTAGATTGTCTAGTTGATTCTAGATTTGCTTGCTTCCTAATATGGAAAATAATAAAATTGGTATGCAGTCCATTTTAAATATAAAAAACAAAATGAGAAGCATTGTACAATATTTGAAAAAACATAAAATTTCTTGTTACCAACCTCCTTTGACGCTTTGTCTCATCAGAATTTTCAGTGATCTTTGTCTTAAATTGAAAAACTGTACACGGTCAAGAGAGCAAATTCTAAAAGTAATGTAGAGGCAGCTAATTGCAGAAACCCACAACCATAACACCAATTGATGTTGTAACTATTCAATCATAAAATAACTATTCAACACAACATGCTAAATCGGGAAAAACAAGTCTTTAATCTCAAAGCAAATAAACATATATTAATATATTATAGATATAATAGAATTGTTTTATTTATTTATTAATTTAATAAATTAGAAGAATTTATTCATTAGAAGAAACGAGGCCAGTTCCAAGTTACAATTAAATAGAGACCTAAACAATACAAAACAAAGAGCAATAAAACTTAAGCTAATACACAGCAGACCAATGTACCCAAAAAAAAAAACTTTTTATAAGAATCCATTCCTGACAGAGAGTGATATAAATAATGACATTGTTGAAATTCTGTAAGTAGTGCATGCAAATAAAAATACAAAATAAACTTTTTAAAGACAAAATTATGATAAAGAAGTAATACCATTAGTATTAGCAACTGGACACTAAGATTGAATATTGTTCACTACATTGAATTGTTGATTAACTTAATTGGTGTAAGGTAGCAAGTGGTTCGTGAAAAATATAATACATATGAAGATTAGAGACTAAGGCCAAAACGCATCGTATCATTTAGTTATCAAGTCCAATACACAGTGTTTTGGCATCACTTAATGTTTAAGTTCAAAACGCATCGTTTACTAAATATCTATGATTAGCACGTGTATTTAGTAGTTAATCTGTTATACACACCATATCATTTAGTTATTAAGTCTAATACGCAGCGTTTTGGCATCACTTAATATTTAAGTTCAAAACGCATCGTTTACCAAATGTCTATGATTTGCACGTGTATTTGGTAGTTAATCTGTTGTAACAAATTTTCCTTATCTTGCGCTGAGTCTTTCTCTCTCTTCTATTAGTATATAAACAGATTAAAGACTCTCAATGTAATCAGTCATGCATTTTATGAAAGATCTTTTCCCTTTAGATTTTTCTTCTAGACTTTTCTCTTAATGGTATCAGAGCTCTGCTTCCATGGCTTCCACTAGCTCAACTTCATCTTCTACCTCCACCATAGCCACAATGGCTAATCCACTCACACAAATTAATCCCTCACTGCTCCTATTATCAAATATGTCTTCAATGGTGACAGTCAAGCTAGATTACTCCCACTACATTGTTTGGAAACACCAGATTGAAGTAATTCTAGAAACCTATTTAATGATTGATGCAATTGATGAAACTATTGTGGCACCAGATTAGTTTTTGAAAGATTCATTTGGGAATGTTACTACTGAGATCAATCTAGCTTTTTTGAGTTGAAAGAATCGTGAACAAGCTTTATTCACATTTCTTAACTCAACACTCTCTCGTATTCTTACTCTCACTATTGGACAGAAATCAAGTAGAGGTGTGTGGAAAGTTTTGGAAAAACATTTTGCTTCAGTGTCTAGGTCTAGGGTAATGAGTCTTAGAAATGATTTGAACAATGTGAAGAATGGCATAGATTCAATTGATGTGTATTTTCAGAGAATTAAGCAGATCTGAGATAAATTGGCTGCTATGTCAGTCATACTTGATGATGAAGAACTCTTCATGTGGCACTTGATGGTCTACCATCAGAATATGCCTCATTTAGTTCTGCTATAAGGACTAAGAGTGATGTTCTCTTAGTGGAAGAGTTTAATACTCTCCTTGATGTAGAAGAGAAAGTAATCAAGAAGAGATTTGGTCTTGTTGATGTTAATACTATGGCAATGGCTGCGAATTTTCAATCTCAAGGGTTAGGTAGAGGAAGAGGCAAAAATAATAATCAAAGAGGTTGTGGTGGTAGAGGTTTCAATGGTGGTAATGGTTTCAATGGTGGTAATCCTAATACCAACCCTAATAATTTCATTAATGGGAATGTCTCTTAGTTTGGTCAATCTAGTCAGGCTAAACTTTCAGGATTTCAAGGGCAACCAAGTCAGAATCAAAGGCCATAATGCCAAATTTGTGGAAAGAATGGTAATACAGCTCTTGACTGCTATCATAGGATGAATTTTTCCTTCCAAGGTAGACATGCTCCATCAAAACTGGTAGCAATGGTGGCTAATTCATCTCAAATTCATGGGGCTAATGGTTGGCTCACAGACACTAGTTGTTTTGATCATGTGACACCAAATTTAGCCAATCTTTCACTTCAACAGCAGCTTACTTCTGGTTCAGAGGCTGTCATTATAGGAAATGGTCAAGAGCTCCCTGTTACTCACATTGGTAGTGGTGAGTTATGTACTTCCTCTCATAATTTTAGGCTTGATGGTGTACTTATAATTCCTGATCTTGCATCCAATTTACTCTCTATTCATAAACTTTGCTTGCAAAACAATGCTTCTTGTTATTTTGATGTTTATAGATTCTCCATTCAAGATTTACCTTCTGGGAAGATCCTTTACGAAGGATTGAGTAAAGATGGTGTCTACCCTATTCCATCATCTTCCCTCTCTTCTCTTAATCCTACTGCTTACACTGCTTCTCAGGTTTCCAAATCATCCCAAATTTCTGGTCTGTCAATTGGTAGTTCTACTCAAATTCTTCTTTGGCACCAAAGACTCGGACATCCAAGTGCAAAGCTTCTTCATCCTGCTATTCATTCTGTAAATCCAGAGTTTACTTTTAATAATGTTGATGTCTGTTGTTCATCTTGTAAATTCTGTATAAGTGCTAAGATGCAAAAATTTCCTTTCAACAAACATGAAATACAATCAACTTCTATGCTTCAAATTGTGCATTCTGATGTTTGGGGTCCAACACCTATCTCTTCCTTATTTGGTTATAATTACTATATTGTGTTCATTGATAATTTTACACATTTTACATGGTTCTTTCTTCTTAAACAAAAGAGTGAGGTGTTTACTGTGTTCAAGTAGTTTAAGAATCTTGTTAAGAATCAATACTCCACCAAAATTAAAGTTCTAAGTTCTAATAATGGTGGTGAATACATTAATTCTCAATTTCAAGATTTCTGTTCTAAACATGGTATACTTCATCAAATCTCTTGCCCCCATACTCCTTCACAGAATGATGTCTTTGAAAGAAAGTATAGTCACATTGTAGAAACTGGTCTAACCCTGTTGTATTAGTCTCATCTACCTCTTAACTACTGGTTATATGCCTTTTCCACAACTTCTTTAGAAGAAAGTGTGGAAGGAAAGTAAAGATAGAAAAGTAAGAAAAGAAAAAGGATTGTTTACCACTATACGTCTAACACAGGGCTTGTCCCTTGTCTTGACTCAGTTGACTGATGAGTGATGACTTTGGTCCCTTATGTTGTGTGTAACGTGTTGTAGGCAATTGGCAGGCAAGTACAGTGACAGAAGCTAGGCTAGCTAGCTCTTATTGGTACTTTTGATGGTTTTCCTTCTGCTAATATTTTGACCCTAGTTTCTCGGTTGGAGGACCTCATTTGATGCTGCTTTGATGGAAGGCTGCTAGCATAATAAGCAATAAAAATGTAGCAGAGATAAGTTTCAAACCTTCTTTAAAGACTGTAAGGGCATGTGTAACCAATGAAATGAGCCCACCTGGCCAGTTTTTTTCCCCATCTTGTCACCTCTCTTCTGAAGATTCACGTCGAATCCACATAGTCACGTACCAAAATCTTCATCTCTCCTGATTAAAAAAAATTTATTTCGTATTTTGTTCAGCTTTTTTCACAAAATTAAACACACGTACCAAACATATATTTTTTTATGTTTTTTAACAATGAAATATGTTATTTAAATTATGATATCAAACACATTTTTTTTTTACAAACACCGAAAACACGTTTTTTCAACAATACTTTTTAAACCATAATTTTCACATCTTTTTAAACAACAATTTTTGAAACACATACATAATTAACTGTGTGCCACTCAAATATTCATTTATTTTCTTTTCACTCTTCCTTTATAAACTTCCACAAAAAAAAAAAAAAAAAAAAAAAAATCACTATATATATTCCATTCTTTTATGATATATCCATTATATTTTCAAAGTACACAACATAGCTATCAAGTTTTCATTCCTCTTCTTATTTCCTTCCTTTCACTTCCATGTTGTCAAACATACTATTAGAGTCGAGGATGAATCCAAAACTAAAGGACTTAAGGGGCTGTTTGGATTTCAAAAAATGCTCACTCATCACTCTATAACTCATCACTTATCACTGAAAATACCACAACTTCCTAAGGTGGCATGTTTGGCACTTGTTTCCAACTTTGATAACTTAAAAAATTTTACTTTTTGTGGGACCCATGGATTGACTTGGCGCAACTTTTACTTCTTATTTCTTTTTCTTTTTATTTTTTCCTTCAACCCCCAATACCCAAACTCACCGAACCCAAATTGCTCTCAAGCACCGTTCATCACCTCCCTTTTCATCCATTCACCAAACCTAGTACCCAACTAAAAAAAAACCATCACCGTGCAAGCCACAAAAAATCAAGCCAATCCACCATAGTAGATCCAACCATTCACACCACCAACACCTTCAACACCACTATAAAGCTTAGAAAGAACTAAAAGAGGGAAAAAAGTGAATAGAAAAGATCGTGAGAAGTGAAGAAAGAAAGAAAGAAAAAGAAGAAAAAAAAAAGAAGAGAACCCAAGCCTAGAAACCCAGTGAAAAGGAATGGAAAAAAAGAAAAAATAAATAAAGAAAAGAAACCAAACCCAGAAACCCAATGTGAAAAGGAAAAAAAAAAAAAAAAGAAAAGAAAAACCAAGCTCAAACCCAGCGTGAAAGAAAAAAAAAAGAAATCAAACCCAGAAACCCAATGTGAAAAGGAAAGAAGAAGAACAAGAGAATAGAGAAAACAAGCCCAGACCCAATGTGAAAGAAAAAAAAAAAAGACAACGTGTGTTGGAGAAAGCAAAAGGTCTGATCATGGGTCACAGGCATGTCTGTTTATTTACCAAAATACCATGAAAACTCAGTTTGCATGACTTGAAAACACCCAAAATGTGTTTTCAATTTTGCTAACTCATCACCAAAAAATCAGAAATTTGAGCAATGGAAACAAAAACTAAAAACAAATCTAAACACACCCTTCTATCGTGGGACCCATCAATTTTGAGTTATGGGTGATGAAAATAGAGTAATGGATGATAGAAAACATGAAATCCAAACAACCCCTAAATAGTTGTTTGGCAATTCGTGATTCCTATCTTATGATTTGTTAACACCAATTTTGCCATTGAGACAGGCCTTGGAGGGGCCCAAAGGGGCCCGGGTCCCTGGCCCAAATTTTTTATTATTAGGTTTGTTTGAACTCTTTTAAGGTAGGCCCCTCTATTTCAAAAACTTAGCCCCCCTAGGCCTCCCCTAACAGCCCAACCCAAAACAATTAAAAACCCAATTAGATTACAACCTACAAACCAAATTCAGGAAAAAAAAACGGTGGAAGTCGAGATTCGAAAGACCGAGAAACAGAAACCATCGGAAAGATTAGAGAAGAGAGTGAAACTCGCTCCGTTAGCCATGCCGCCGCCGCCACAGCCGTCAGCCACCCTGCCAGTGCCCATGCAAGACTCACCTCGCTGCTAGGCCCGCCACTGACCCACTTACCCACGAGCCGATTTACCCAGTGAGAGCAGCGACTGATCTACCCACAGTTCACAGCTTCACGCCGGAAGCTGCAGCCTCCAGCCTCCACCCGAATTCAGCTTTTTTCTCTCCTTCAACTTCAAAACCTAACATTGATGATTTTTCTCTATCCATCCCATATGTTTGTGATTTGTGAATCTGTCATCTGTGACTCTCAGACTGTTTTCTTTTTTGCTAAGGTGATTGTGAATTAAATTTGAATATGTGAATATGTGATTGTGTTTGAAGTCTCTGCAGCTGCTGAGTGTCTGAGATAGTGAGAAGTGTGATGTGAATAAAACTATAATACAGAGAGTGTGTAGAGAATAAGCCACAGACCATCTTCCCCATTTTGACAGCAAAGTTGGTGTTTATCTCTCCTTGAAGAAGGTAAAATGGTTGCTTGTGAGTACGTAAGATGAGATTTGAGAAATTCTGAAATAAAATAGTGGAGTAGTTTGAATCAATACTGATCCCATTAACATGGGAATTGGGGACTTTGGGTGATGCATCTAAACGCATGGCAGCCATCTTTGAATGTATTTTTCTTCATTTTTTTGTGTGTTAATAACTTAAATATTGATCGGTAATGATATATAACTTATTTATTAAAAATTAAAAAATAGTTTGTATTTTAAGTCATTAACATCTAATTTAATACCTTTTTATTTTAGAAATTAGATCTCTACAATAAAAATATATTAATCCTAAGTTGAGGGAAGTTCAATTAAATTATATATTCTTGATTATGTTATAAAAAAAAGTTATATCATTGTCATCATTTTTGTAATGTTAATTTAATTGTTTATATTTTTTTCCTACCCATTTATATTTAATATAAAGTATGATCACCACGCACCTTTAACACGATGGTCACTCTATAAATATAAGTGCTTGTGGGGTGTGGGATGTGGGGGGCAAGAGTTAGTGTTCAAGTCTTCAAGAGGGAGCATCACACACACACACACACAAACACACACACACACACACACACACACACACATATATATATATATATACTTAGATTATGCTAAAGTATAATTTCTATCTTGTATCAATATATATATATATATATAAAGTATGAAAACTCATTTAAAACTGTTAGTAAATAATGTGTTAATTTATTTTTAATTTTTATAATTTTAAAATTATTAATTAAATTATTTATGATATCATCAGTTCGACTTTGATCCTACCATAAAATCGAGAATCACTCCCTTTTTTGATTCTTTCACCGATCCGATTTTTAAAACCATGATATTATACATTGGAAGAAATATAATTTTGACATTTAGTTTAGATTCAAAATCAATGATAGAGTCAAGATTTTAGTTTATGAGGGATAAGATTTAAAGACAATATTAAACGATGATAACCAAAAAAAATCAATCGATATCAATAATCAAATGAATAAATAGTTGTAAACAACTGTAATTGTCATACAAAATTTTTTGTAAATGTAAGCTATATTTTTTTTTCATACCAAGTTTTATTTATTTAGAACAGCCTTTGACTTTTTTTTTTTTTTTTTTTTTCCGTATTTTGAAATTATTGCATAGTCACTAACAATCAAAGTAAAAAATTAATCTAAATACATCTAATTTAATTCTTTAAAATAAATTGAGAAAATAAATCGATCTAAATAGAGTATAGCAATAACTTGTAAATTTGTATACAAGTATGTGAAAATGACAGAAAACCAATTATATTTGCCACGTAGAGTAATTGTGGAAATATATGTGTGTGAGTGTGTGTGCGCGCTTGCGTGTGGTAATTAACAACCTGACAACCTGGACAATATAAAAACTTAGAATAGAGAAGTTATAATACTATGGTAAGTAGCGTGAACTATGAAGTTTTTCCTTTTTTTATTTTTGGGTGTCAGGCCTGTTTTTCTTTAACAAGACAAATTAACTTCTTTTTTTTCCCTATGTTAGGCAAAGTATTTAAGAAAGGAACATAGATGCATATTACCATGGGACTTTTCAAGAGGAGTAGGGGGCAAGTGCCCCCCTCGCCCCCCCTTGGCTCCGCTCTTGAATTCAATCATAGAAGATTTCGAAGATTTAAAAGAGTATTGAATTCCCTTTTCATAGATAATATATTAAGAAACAATAGTGTTTTGTATCATTTGTCTCTGTTGGTAGATGATTGCATTTTAATATATTAAAAAAAATTTGTGTTTTTTTCTGATAGTTTGTTAATACTATATGGATTTTTATTTAAAGTTTATTTTTTTTCTTTCGTCTATCGCCAACCCCCTAACTTGAAATCCTAGGTCCGTCCCTAATCAAAGGGGCAGTAGAAAAATCCATCTCATTAATTTTAGTACTAACTAGAAGCAAATAAATCATTGGTGATTCATGCTACAAGTCATTATGTAATTTTCAAGAAAGAATCAGAGAAGAAATATCTATAGTTTGGGGCAATCAATTTAACATAAGGCAAACCTAAGAGCATTAGTATTGGCAATGCTAAAAACCTAAATTGCTATTTTTAGCACCACACCACAAATAACAAAGTACATGCTACATCAATGGTGCCATAGTTAAAAAGTTTAACAGCCTTGCTATAGTAAATTGCTATCTTTAGCAGTATACTGTAGTAGCAAAAGGGAAAAAAATATTTGTTTATTCTTTGTCTCTCTCTTCTCTCATTAAAAAATCATTTTCTCTCTTTTTCTCTCTCCGGTCTTCTCTCCTTCTTTTTTTCCTTCTCTTTTTTTCTCTTTAGTGCCGCCCCTATCTCCCTCTCTACTAAACTAAGCCTTTCTTCTCTTCGTGGTGTCACCTAGGTTCGTTGAGATTATTGGAGTGGGTTTGTGGTGTGCGTCGGCTGGGTGGGTTTGTAGTGGTGGGTTGGTGTGGGTTGGGTTTGTCTAGGTTTGTGTGGTTAGGTGGTTTGGATTGGTGGTTTTAGTGGTGATGTGGGTTTGTGTGGTCTGGTTGTGTTGATTGTGTGGTGTGGGTTTTGGCTCTGGCAATGGTTGGATCATTGATTGGCTTGTGGTGGTTGGTCATGTCATGGGTTGTTGTGGATGTAGTGGATTGTTGATCAGGCTATGTTTGTTTGATTATTATTGATTTTGTTAGAGATTGGAGATTTGGGTTTGGGTTTGAAAGGTGAGATTTTGTTGTGGTGTGTGGTTTGATTTTGGCTTGTGGTTATGGTGGTGGCGGTGGCTATGGGTTGTGATTTGTGGGGGTGTGGGTGGCAGTGGTGGTGGATGTGACCGGCAGTGGTGTGGGTTTGTTGTTTGTTCACAAATAGGAAGAGGCAGAGAGAGAATAGAAGAATAAATAAATAATATTTAAATGAAGTGGTAAAAAAAATAGAACCATTGATACTGGGTATATTGTTAAGTGTGGTGTTAAAATAGATAAAAATAAAGTAGCTTTTTGAGTTGCTATAAACTAAAAAAATATAGTTCCACCAATGTGGATGTTCTAACAAAGCTAACTTGAAATTATGCATTGGAAATATTTATCTATACTATTATTTAAGAGGCTTCCCCTGTTTGGGAACCTCATTTTTTTAGTTAAAAAATGCCCCTACCCCATTATATTTAAGTAGAGACAAAATTAAAGGATAATCTGGTAAAAATACAACTCTAACTCCTACTAAAACATTGCTTAAAAAATAGGACCACTCTCTAGTTGATTTTCAAATTGCTTTATCCACTTATAAATTCTAAATGCATAATATTAATGAGAAAACGTGTAAATTTTAAATTAGAATGAATGAAAAATTATGACACTAAAAAAAAACCCTCATCGCACGCGTGAAATGTGTGTGATGAGGTTAGTTATTATTTAATAATGTTTGCTCCATCCAAATAAGCTATCATGATGAGTTCCCTCTTTCAAATCTTTTCATACAGCTCCTCCAACCAATCAGTCTTGTTGCTGGATTGCTCGCTAATTTAGTGTGTGTTTTTTGGATTAGCTTTAAAAAGCTATACGTAAACCGAATAAACTAATAGAAAGCTAAATCAAACCCACTTTAATCAAAAACAAAAAACAAAACTTTGTTGGAACTACAATATTTCAAACTCGAACTTTCTTAATATATATATATATATATATATATATATATAGATACTTTATGGTCATTCTTTAAAGTTTAGACTATAATAGTTGGCAACTCTTGAAAGATTCTCATCAAACCAACAACCATGGTATGGCCCCTTTTATTAAATTTGCCATCATGTGAGTTTTTCAATTCTATCCAGGGACAGAACTAGGATTCAAACTTAGGGGGGCCAAAGTTCTTTGTTCAAGAATTTTAAAAAGTTGGAATATTAATACTAGAGGTTGACAATGATGCATTATTAGCATTAATTTTTTATTTTTTTGTTTAAAAAAAAAATCAATAATAGATATTTATAATTAAGAGTTCTGTAAGTTAATCAGCATGTCTTGATATTTTCAAGATTTGACTGAAATTAGACAAATTCTTTATTCTATCCACATTATAATTTTTTTTTTCAAATCTATTTATTCTTTTCACATAATTCTATACCTAATATCTTCATAATGCTATATATAAAAGATTCTAAAAAAAAAAAAAAAACTATAGTTAAAAGTTCAAATCCATGTCTAGTATTACATTAATAAAACAACTAAAATAATGGTTGTAGGGTCACAATTTGGTTCCTAAGCCCAAAAGGTAAAAGGATCTAAGCCCAAAGAGCTTAATACAATGAATTTGTAGAGAGTGGATTAGAAAACTAAACTCTAATGAGTTGGGTAACAATTATAATGGATCCAGATGACAAAAAAGTAAAGATAGACTGGTTTTATCTAAAGAAAATCGTTCTTGGCAAAATCCGAGGAGATCAGTTCTTGTATATATCACCAAAATTTGATTACAGACACAGTACTTGTTGCTACAGTATTTTTCTCTTAATTCTCTAATCCCCCTCCCTTAGGGTCTTCTTTCTATTTTATACTATTTTCTTTCTTTCATCTCCACCCTCCACGTGTAGATTATGTTGCTGGTGTTGATCCTTGTCCCATCAGCACATTCCTGAAAGCCTTTGGGAATAGCTGTAAGGCTGGAAATTATTATTCAAGGATCACTTCCACATTAATGCGGCCAGAGAGTTAGCTACAGAGCATTTAATGCGGTGGTAGTAGCTTTTCTTTAGATATTTTATAGCTTCCCTTTATCTTATGCTTCCATAATGTGTATCCTTATCAATAGGATATCCTAGAACGTTACTCTGGATGGCAGACCACCCATTCGGTCCTCTGCTTTGCTCAGCCAAGGAGGCATTCCTCCTCAGCCCACCTTCCCCAACCATCTTAGTCATAGCTTGCTCGTGGAGTTTTGATTCTTACGTCTTCACTATCGTTTATCTGTCCTCGAACTATTAAGCGTCCTCGGACAAGGCCCACGACCCAATATATATCCTTGGGCCCTTCATCCCTACAATGGTTAATCGACATAATGCACTAATATTCAGCGAAAAAAAGGGTGAGACAATTATTGGTGTCTTGGTTAATGATTTTTTTTTTTTTTAAATTTTTATATATATAATTTCTTGGTTAAGGTTGAAGTAGCATAAAGATGTGAGATCTTTTCCCTTAAAAAATTGCCATTTTGAAAAAGTAGTAAAAAATGAAAAGAAAAAGAGATTTGTTAAACAATTACATGATAATGAACAGTAACTTTGAGTCTTCGACTATGTAAATAATAAAGTTTTTCCCATCACTACATTAATTTAGCTAAGGCACAAAGTTTATTACCAATAGACTAATCACACACATGCTCTGGTTGCAGTTTGGGTAAGGCACAAAACAATAGATTGTTGTTTCACACGTGTATTACATTTATGCATGTATACCAAGTGTGTCCCAGAGTGAATAAAATATTAAAAATTAATAAAATTCTATCATTCAAAAAAAAAGAAAAAAAAATTCCACAAGTTGTGTTAAAGAGCAATAGCTCTTTAAAAAAATAAATTTTTTTCATGGGTTGAGTTAAAAACACCAACTGATCCAAGTTGCTGGTGACACTAATTGGTGTGTGAATGGAGTGATTAGCAGCATAGGAGTTATCTCTATGACTATGGGGTGGAGTCACTTGAGAGGGACAAAAAGCTCTCAAATGAGAGGTAAAAATTGGGTAAAGATTATTGGGTTTTTGTGATTTGTTTGCTAAGATTTATAATTGATTTGTTATAATTTTTTTTTTACTTAGACCGTGTCCAAAGATTTTTATTATTATTATCTGAATATGTGAATTGTTTTGTAGATTTTCCTTATTGTCCGGATTTGTAAATTGTCCAAATATTTAGCTAAATGTTTTTCTTGATATTCTTGGGACAACCAGACAATGGATGATTTGATAATTTTTTTCATTTTTGGTTTCATGGGTCAGCTTGTAAATTGTTTGGGAGAGAGGGGCCAAGTATATTAATTTTAGAGTCAAAAGTAAATTTTTTATGCTAATATATATAATAGGGAATTTTTTTCCAAAGGCTTGGGGGGGGGGGGGGGCATGGCCCCCCTCAGCCCCAAGGTAGTTCCGTCCCTGATTCTATCCTCCATGGCTAGCTATAATGTAGCCCAAAAAGTTGTTTGCCAATTGCCATGACTTGATCTCGAGCTGTTACTGCATATAGTCTGGGACTATGTTCTTTCTCTCACACAGGGATGGGTCTCACCTATCATGGAGCCCACCCCTCTACAAGAGGCAAAGAACATAGTTCTGGACTACATAATAATTTTCCCCTTATCAATAAGGCCTCTTAAGTAAACCCTTTTTTTTTTATCAATGATAAGTCCTAAAATCCAGCTCCACCCTACTGTGTAATTCAACTGAATATTGAGATAATCTTTTGGCCCTAGCTAGTTCTACAAGACTAGCTGCTAATTTAGTTGAACCAAAATGTTATTATCTACCAACCTATATATTCACAGTTCCCTAATGTAATTGTATGTCAAGCCTATGATTTCACAGGCAACTTGCAAGAAACCTGTACTCCTTTCAAAAGTCAAAGAAGTTGGTACTTAGCAGTTGTCATCATTATCACTTCACAAAGCAATCAACAATATCACGAAAACGAATAAAGAAAGCTTAAAAAATATAACTCGTAGCAACTCAAAACATTACTTTATCTATTTTAATACTCTACTTTATAATACATTCAACATCAAAAGTTTTATTTTAATATTTAACATATTTAAATAATATAAACAACATAATAAAATAATATATCCAACACAGTAAATAACAATCACACTCATCATCATATTAAACTACTATTTTTTTAACACCACATATTAAATTTTTTTTTTTGTTTTAAATTTTAAGCTACTATGAGTTGCTATCTCTAAATTTATAGCTGATACTCAAATTATTTTGAGTTTACCTTCTTTGCTATACAAGGCATTTTGAGAGTGTTGGTTGCTAAATTGACTTTTTTAGTCAATTTAGCAACCTTATTGGGGATGTTCTTAGTACATTTAATAAAAAAGAAATGCTATATATATAGCAATATTTGTTGAAAAAAATATATTTAATAAAAAACTATTAACTGGTATAATATTGATAAAATATGAAAATTTATAAAATATATTGACAAATTCTTTTTTTGGGGGGGGGGGGGGGGTGTCTATTGTACTTTGTCAACTAATTTTTTTGATAATGTTCCTTTTTTAATAATTACTTTGTCAACTAATTTGTATTACATGTAAAGGCATAAAACATCTTTATTGCCGTTTTCTTATAAAAAAAAAGGAGATAGAGTAACACACAAATGGCAATTAGAATCAACAAGCTACATAACCATTAAATTATTTTAAGTTCAAACGATTATTCATATATACTTTTTAATATAACTCATTAAATCATTTATACAGGTCACAGAAACATTAAATAAATTATGTGACTAAATGCACATTGTGCTATGTTTAAAGGAAACGAGGAGGATTTATTTTATTATGGAATTGGATTTAATTATTATGAATTTATATGTGTAACTAGTAGACATGGCAATATGGGTCAAAATTTTCTAACCTGACCTGACCCGATTTTTTTGCAGGTCAACCCAACCCGACCCGGATAACCTGTGACCTGACTCGTTAAAAAAATTCGCTAAAAAAAATATTTTAATTACGTTCTAATACTAGGTGCATAAAACACAAAGTACCAAAACTAATAATTAATATATTATAGAGAATGACTATTTAATTCATCAAAAGTACCACCAAGCAAAAACAAAAAAAAAAAAAATCATCAAAAGTACCAATAAGAGCTAGCTAGCCTAGCTTTTGTGCTTGCCAATGCCAATTGCCTACAACATGTTAGACAAGGGCCAAGGCTATCAAGAGTTATCACTCATAAGTCAAGATAACCATTAAAAAAAAAAAAAAAATCTCATTCAGGATTCAGCTGAGCTGTAGTGCATTGTCCAAACTCCAAAGGACCAAAGCCACAAAGCCACAAATGGCAAAGCTGAAAGTTGAGTCAAACCAAACTAGTGAAACCCACAAAGCTTCCTTTCCCAGTTTCTCTACTCTTTCAGTCTTTCTCTTGCGCACGAGATCTCACGAGCATTCCGATAACCACTATCAGTGGCGAAGCTAGGAATTTAGGTTAGGGGAGGCAAGATTAAAAGACAAGATTGAAAGTAAAAAACTAATCTAAAAAAATTAATCAATATTAATAACAAAATAAATAAACTACTATATGATAATGTAATTGTCATACAAAATCTAACATAAAATGTAAACTTTAATTTATTTTTTTACATCTAGTTTATTTTACTCAATTTCCTTTGACTATTTTTTATATTTTGAAACCGCTGCATGATTTCTTCACACTTAATAGTCTTGAATATCACTTTCTCAATATATGTGACTAAGCAATTATTCATCCACTGATCTCCTTTTTGATTGCGTAATCAATTTTTAATTATGTTCATTGCCTAAAAAGCTCTTTCAACAGTAACTGTTGCAACTAGTAAGATCAATACCAAAGTCACTATGGTTTTATATTATAGTTGTACGTTTTTGTTTTTAAAAGTCCATCAAACTACTATGTAGTGTGTTCAGACTCCTATCCTATTTAATGTAGATATATATTTTTTTTTAATCATTAATAAGCGAGACCCATTGGTTTTATATATTAGAATTGTAGTAGGAGGAGAAGTCTACAGAGAAAAGGTGTCGTGAATTGATAATTTTTTTTTTTTTTGTCTTTTGTGTAGGGGGGGGGGGGGAAATAAGGCATTTTAGGTCATTATAATATTATTAGTAAAAAAAATTGAAAGTTCAGAGGGGGCACCTGCCCCCCCTCCCTCCGCCCCTGACCACTGTTGCTTCTGAATCAAGTTTTAGTACTGGGAAAAAAATTCTTACTTTGTATCGATCGCGTCTTTTACCTGAGAATGTGGAAGCTACGTTGTGTACTAAAAGTTGGTTATATGGATTTGAAGGTAATTTAATTTTTTTATAGTCATAATTATACAATTTTAATTCTTTATTGATTTGCTTTCATGGTACATTAAGTTATATTAAAATATTGTATTATAGATGAAGATGCTGACAAAATTGGCCAACTTGAGCTACAATTTGCAAGTATGAATATTTGCAGTGCTGAATCTGCTACCAACGTTAAGTAGATTGAGATTGAGGTGTAATTCTTATAAAATATTTACTTATTCTTCTTTACTTAATATGTTATATTTATTTTTATTTTTTTTTGTTTATTTTATCTTTCTAAGTAATCTAACTTTACTATTATTTTAAATGTAACAGGAACATGTGCACTTAAGAAGACCGATAACTTGTTACTTTGCTGGCTTACTTGTTTTGTTTGTTTTAAGATCTATCTCTTTTTGAAGATGTAAACTTGTAATTATATACATTTTGACAGTGAATTATTAACATTGAAGACTTTTTCCATCATGAATTTATGACTATAAATAAGTTTTGTCATGCTCAAAACTATCAGAATTGGAAGGATATTAACAAGTGGCATTAAGTGCAATTCATTTGCTTAATTGATTTTATTCATTCTCTCTAAACAAGTTGTTATTAATTTGTTTTTGTAATTGAAAAAAAAAAAAAAAAAAAAAACCTTGTTTGAAAATACAGGTAAACCCGACCCGACCCGCAACTCGATTGATCCGACCCGACCCGCCTGTTTTGCCACATCTAGTAACTAGTGTCACAAAATTTTAAATTTAGTATCATCATATAAGGAATACTAACATATTTTAAATGAAATGACACTATATTTGCTTTTAATTTTTCCTCATAAAGAAATTCAAATCTTTTAATTGCTTAATTAATATATGGAGAATTTTAATGAGCTTATGTACATATCTTTTTTAAGGTAAAAATATTGTCTTATTTAATATATTTTATACTTATTAAGATTAAGTAGGTATGACATATAAAAAAAAAGAAAAAAAGAAAAAACCATAAAATGACTTTTACCTAATATTTACTATGATATGGAGTCCATTTCAAAGCAAATTGAGATAATCCTTCACGGCTTTCCCGTAGTAATAAGTGAAAACTTTTCTACATGGAAGAAAATTTTGTTTGTCTAACTCCAATGATTTGAGCAGGATATTTTTTTGACTGAAGAAAAATCCAGTTAATTAAAGCATATCCCATTGGTCATGGGGGATCAGAAGAGATGTCGTGTTTGGCTCAAACTTCATCAGGGCCCAACGACGTGGGGCTGGTTGTCAACTACTCTTCTTAATAATGCATTGAAATGTCTTCTTCAGAAAATGAAGGCAAAGGATATTTTTCTTGACAAGAAAAGAGATAGCAGATCTTGACAATGACTCATAATCTATATATATATATATATATATAAATATATATATATAATTATATTTATAAACAAGCAATTGCATTGTGTCCTCGTTGCCACCTGTATTTTATTTTTTTAAAAGGATTGCTGTTGACCTCAATGCCGAATTGAGTTAAAAGCATGCATCAAAGTTCAAAGTTGTATTGGCATTCATGAAGGAGAAATGGAAAAAAAGAAGAAGAAGAAGAAGATGAAATTAAGGGAGAGAAGGACAAAGAGTGCCACTATTGCTGTCTGACTAATACAATTACAGATGAAGTTGAGTCGTGACTTGTACTTCACAGTGTAAGGTGTGTACAGTTGAACACATGATGCAGAACAATTGGAATCTTTTAGAGTTTTATAAAGTCAATTTATCGCACATGCTTGAATACATTTAATTAACCCTAGACCTTTGTGTTTGGGAGATTACAAAAAGACAATGATATATAAAAATATTTCGATTATATATATTTATAATATTTCTAGAGTTCTTTTTTTTCTCTCTTGCTCCTATGCAGCCTAATTTGAATTTGCATCCTCTTGCTTCTCCTGTTTTTATAATAAATAACTTAAAAAGGTTAATTTGTGAGAATAATGTCCATAAACCTATTATCAAATTTTGTCTTATTACAAACCATATTACTATTGTAGAGAGATAAGGAGGATGTATGTAGATTTCAATACATATGATATGCCAACAATTTCCAACAAATCAAACACTTATGATATGCCAACACTGGAAATGTGTTACATTAAGGATAGATTCTCTCAAGGTCAAAAGAAAAATCAATATGAAACTATCCTCTTACAACTTTAGCGCCGGTGCAAGTAAATATAATGTCACAAACTTCTGACATAACAATTCATATATAATCAATTTGTATTTGTATTTCTTTTACCATGGTGGGCATGACAGCCAATGAACCATAATTAGCTAATATCACTTTCATCTAAATACATCATTCATATAATTTTTATTATACACTTATTACAACTACAAATAATGGTGAAAAAATTGTTTTGTATTTACCAACCTGTTGATCTGGGCTCTTGGGAATGGGATAGCAAGAACCACGAAGCCAAGAAGGTTGGTTATTTATTTCTAAGCTTTTTCATTGGAAAGATCCCAATCTTCAACAATCTGAATTTCCCTATTCCTAGAACTTTCTTGGAATCATAAAACTAAACTAGTCATAGTCCCCATCCATTAATTAACAATGACCAAGACCATGACCAAACACCCACATCCACATGATCCATGTGGGCATTAAACAAAACATTTTACAGGAAAGGGATAACATCGGACCAGCAATGCACATTCCACACCCTATACCTATAGAGAAGAATAATGCTTGTGGTACATAAAGTGGCACAACTTAATTTGTAAAGAATTCTATAGTCTATACACTATATAATACACACTTTCTCTCCCCCCTCGATACATTAATTTTCACCAACCTCTTCACATTTTTTGGTGATAGCTATGGCCATTTCCCTATCTAACACCAGTGTCCTACCCTTCACCACACAACCAAGGCCATTTCCGGTACCATTTCTAGCCAAAAAGTCCCAACTTGAAGTTTCAAACTTTGCCACAAAAACACCTACACCTACAATATTATGCAAGGTACTCTCCAATACAAGCCACTCCCTCTCAAACATTATCACCGAGCTAGAGAAGCAAACACCACACCAAGATCAAGATCAAGATGTACAACTTGAAAACATCACCACCCAAATTGATGATGATCATCAGCGCCAAGTAGAAGTAGCCGATGCTTGGCGTGAAATCCACGGTCAAGATGACTGGGTTGGCTTATTGGACCCCATGGACCCACTTCTCCGATCAGAGCTAATCCGCTATGGTGAGATGGCACAAACATGTTACGACGCTTTCGATTTCGATCCCTTTTCCAAGTACTGTGGAAGCTGTAGGTTCATGCGCCGTGACTTCTTCGATTGCCTAGGAATGTCCCACATCGGCTACGACATCTCTCGTTATCTCTACGCAACCTCAAACATTAACCTCCCTAACTTCTTCAAGAAATCAAGGTGGCCTAAAGTGTGGTCCAAGAACGCTAATTGGATCGGATACGTCGCCGTTTCTAACGACGAAACATCCAAACGCTTAGGCCGCCGTGACATTAGCATTGCATGGAGAGGCACAGTGACACGTCTCGAATGGATAGCTGACCTAATGGACTTTCTCAAGCCAATCTCTTCCAACAAAGTCCCTTGCCCTGACTCAACTGTCAAAGTCGAATCTGGGTTCTTAGATTTATACACTGACAAAGATGAATCCTGCAAATTTTGCAAGTACTCAGCCAGAGAGCAAATTTTATCCGAGGTAAAAAGGTTACTTGACATGTACGCAGACGAAGAGATAAGCATTACTATCACGGGGCATAGTCTAGGGGGTGCTTTAGCTATCTTAAGTGGTTATGATGTTGTTGAAACGGGTTTGAATGTGTTGAAGGATAGTAGAGCTGTGCCTGTGTGTGTGTTTTCTTATGCTGGTCCAAGAGTTGGGAATGTGAGGTTCAAAGAGAGGCTTGAGACTTTGGGATTGACGGTGCTGAGGGTTGTGAATGTGAATGATATGGTGCCAAAGTCACCAGGGTTGTTTTTTAATGAGCAAGTGCCATCTATGTTGATGAAAATAGCTGAGGGTTTGCCTTGGAGTTACTCGCATGTTGGGGTTGAGCTTGCTCTGGATCATAAGAACTCGCCCTTCTTGAAGCAGACTAGTGATCCTACTTGTGCACATAATTTGGAGGCTCACCTGCATTTGCTTGATGGGTAAGTGTTTTTAATTATTTTTATTGTTCATCTTGGACTTATAATTCGCTTAGATTTTTAGTTTAGGATAATTGGATTTCTTTTTGTGTGAAGATCTGTGGTTTAGGATAATTGGATTGTTTGAGTCCGTTTGCCCAATTAACCTTAAAAATGAAAAAAAAAAAATTTTAATTAAATTAAATTGTAAACCTCATTTTTTTTCCCCATAACTGTATTTTTATTTCCTTAACATTTTAAACAAAATAATTCAATAAAAAAAAACCATCCCCAAAACACACTTAATGTTAGTACGTGATTAACTGATTACAATTACTGTAAATCTAGGACCAGCTGGCTGGGGTTGTCATTGGAAATATTTTTGATATACTAATGAGATGACAGATATGATTAGTTGAAAATTGAAATAATAAGGATTTTTAAAATAATAGAGGAAACAGGGTTTAAAAGTCAATGTGTTTGTATATACTTTAATTACCTCATGATTTTTGCATTGATAATTTTTATCTAAACTCCAAAAATTGTTGCTTGAACATCCCTTCTCTCGTGGCCTCAAGAATGGAAATATATATTAGATAATTTTTTTTACTTTGATTAATCTTTTTTTAACCATAAAAATTGTTCTTCAACATCCGCTCTCTCAGTCCAAGGGACGTTGAAACAACAATTTGCGAGTTAAAAATTATAGTAGTATTAGTACTCTTGTTGGTCCAATTCAGGAGTATCACGCCCCTCTTTCTCACACAATGAGAGGGGATATGACAACAATAATTTGGTTTTGGGGAATTAAAAATACAACACCCTATGTTAAGTTTTAAGTTTATTTATTATAAATTAGTAACCTAGATTTTTTTTTCCACATTATTCAGGAATTAAAATGGGGGATTAAAAAAGAAGAACATGTATACAATTTTACATCTCCATTTCTTTACAGAGATTGCAAGTTTGTTATTTTGGATGAATAGGTCAATAGCTTTTAACCAGTTAAATAAGCTTCACAATCACACACTTCTATATCAAGTATCAACTAAATAAATAAACACCCACGCTACTGAATAAGTACAAAAGGCTAAAGCTGCTTAGCCTACCTAAAAAATAAACAGAGAGAATAGTATAAAACAAATTAAAATAAGGCTGTATAAACGTGACAGGAAACTAAAAGGTATCAAGGACCTAGGTATGGAATATATTTAATCCTGGAGATATCTCTTCAATTGTATTAAAAGGCTGGAAATCATTAAAATCAGAAACCACGCCATGTAATGAGATCATGTCCCCTCATAGCTGAATGGCCAAAGTGAAAAGTATTGATTTATCACACAACTAAGTTCCTCTAATTGGTAGTTAATGACTGGGATGTCTGTTTGTGACATTATTTAATAAGATTGGAGTGAGATAAGCCTGAAAGCGACCAGATGCTAATGAATTATAAACAACTTAATTATGATCTAATTTCTATCTCTAGCAGACATCTTATGCTTATTTAGGGACAAGGAAGTCCCAGTCCCAAACTTCTAAACCTAGGTTTCACACTAGTTGAATGGGAGGTCAAACCTCGATACACGATGTCTTCCTGTGATAGAAATGGTCAGCAATACATTAAGTATTAGAAACACGATGACCCTTGACTTATAAAATTATCAGATTTTATGTTTCCACTCCCAACTACTTACTCCAACAATTTTAAATGGGCCACGTGAATACTCTGATATCTCTACTCTATTTTTTTTTTTTTTTTTTTTTTAATAATGACCGTAAACTAGTCTGTAAACATTCTTGTTGTTAGACCTCCGATTCAATCCAACATTAGAACATCATTTTGAAGAATAAATTAATTTGTCATTAGCTTACAAGGAACTAGATCCTCTCCATTTAATGGAGGGTTCATTTCGCAGTTAAGATGAATTGATTCCTCAAACTATATTGACAGAATCTGTTGTCAAGTGAGTAATGTGATCGTTCATTGCTTTCCATGGAGCAATAATCTTGAATAGTTTTATAGCACCGCATAGAATTTGCAATTCACATGTATGGTCAAATGGCCTCCCTTCCTTCATTTTTTACATGTGTCTTGAAAATAAAATAATGACTTATCTAAAAAAAAAAAAAAAAAAAACCATATGAAAGTAACTAAGATTGAGGTCATCATTTAGAGTCAGTCTATAGGTGCTAAATTTGGTTGGTAGTGGTACTGTTACAGATGTGATAACACTTAAGATTGAGCTAAAAAAAAACTCATTGGAGTTCTAGGTTGCACAGTTGCTAAATCTTATTCATTTCTTCTAGTGTTGAACATGGAGAAGTGAAGCAACAATCTAATTGGATAAGTAGCAAGAAGTCATTGGATTTTTGTTGTTTGATTATGTGATACAGATACCATGGGAAAGGCCATAGATTTGTGCTAGCAAGTGGAAGAGATCCTGCCCTGGTGAACAAGGCCGCTGATTTTTTGAAAGATCATTATTTGGTTCCACCCTACTGGAGGCAAGATGAGAACAAGGGTATGGTGAGGAACAAGGATGGTCGTTGGGTGCAGCTTGAACGGCCAAAACTCGATGATCATCCTCCAGATATGCATCACCATCTCAAGCAATTAGGCCTCGCTCATTAATGAAAAATGCTCTTTTGCTTTCTTGTTTGTAATTTATATGGGGTTACTGCTTAGAGGAAAAGTTCATCATATAAGGTCAAATAATGACACTAAGGCTAGTACAGAAGTTATTATGTTAATAGTCTTAGGGTCCTCTAAAAAGCTGTATAAATTCAGGACATTGTGTTTCTTATCTTTATTATTTACACTTTGCAAGGTATCAACCAAAACTTCATTTATATAAGATCGATCACTTTTGTTATGACGTAAGTTTACTCTTTGACTTTGCAAAGTATGAACCAAAACTTAATGATTTATCACTTTAGTTATGACATGTTTGATAATCGTTGTTAGCACTAGAAACTAAAAATTGCCTCTTAAAGAATTTTTCTATAGATTTAATATGATTTAAACATATGATGTGCTCTTCATGATAATTGCTCTTATTATTAACTCAAAACACTAATTAGTTTTCAGTGTAAGCAAGATTTGAATCCAACCTCCTAAAGAAAAGTAATTGTAAAATGAGAGCCAAGATTAGGGCAACAAATGGGATTTAAGTTAATGTAATGTATATAACTGTTGAAAAGGCTTCTCTAACAATAATAGAAAAGAAAATCTTTTAGAAATTTAAGGGCTTCTATAATTTGGGTATTAAAAAATTCCTATGAAAAAGAAGATAACAGTTTTATTTGCGACCCTTGTATGATTATAGAGCAAATTTTGCTTACAAGAAATATAGAATTTGAAAGAAGCCTGGTGAAGTGGTGAGTTTGCTCAGAGTTTCAAGAGCAGATATTGTATCTGGATGAAGTTCACCACAAATTGAAGTTGTAATAAAAACAGCCTTCCTAATTAGATCATCTCCTATGTCAAAATTTTGTCCCTCTTTTAGCATTAGTTTCTACTTTCTAGTAGTGTGGCTCTGCATAGAGCCAGTTGGCGCCAAAGGCAACGATTCAACTGGTAATTAGTCAGTAACAAAGCGATTTCTCAACTTGAGTAACAAATAGTTGGTTCCCCCGCTCCCAAAGCATTTGTATATTACCACAGAAGTTGTAGAGCAGCATTGCACCTAGAGAAAGAGAATGTAGCAAGAGGCAAAAACTAAAACCCACTTGTTTGTTTGACAAAGATATGGAAGCCGTTTGGTTTGTCAACTCAAAACACAGTGTTCAGTGTTTAAACACTGAACACTAGTGTCCAAAATTTGAAAAAATATGTTTGGTCACAGAATTCAAAATAAGGTTGTTTGGAAATTGTTGCTGAAAAACCCATGTTTGAACAATATGTTTTGGAATGTGGCCGGAGGTGATTTTAAATAATAAACTGATGCATTCAATGGCAATTTCGTAATAAAAGCAAAATATATAATCAACTTTTTTGACTGTGCTCGGACCCATTGATCAGCTTTTTTTTTTTTTTTTTTTTTTTGTCTCCTCTCCTCTCTGTACTCTCATCTCATCTCTCATCTCTTCTCTGTGCTCGGACCCACTATTCAGCTTTTCTTACAAAAATAGATACACGTACCAAACACATTTTTTATGTTTTTTGAACACTGAAACACGTTATTTGAACTATGATACCAAACACATTTTTTTTGTTTTATAAACACTAAAAACACGTTATTCAACAACACTTTTTAAACTACAATTTTCACATCTTTTTAAACAACAATTTTCAAACGGGCTCATAGCTACTCTGATACCTTTACCTCAACAACAATTACAGAGTACAGGGTAAAGTCATATCCAAATCCAAATAGCAACAATAGACGCTGCCCAAATAGTTTCAGCCCAGTGATTACTTTCAAATTAGCTATACTATTTTTTTTTTTAATCCCAGTTACAGTGAAAAATCAGGTGAACATTATTTCTCATTGAGAGTTTATTTTAGCTTTTCAGGTGAGCTGAAGTACTCTGAATCAAGATGATACCGAATTACCGACTAACCATCATGATTGGCTCAATCCCCCTTTCTGAATAAAAAATCCTACTACCTGCAACACTTGCTTAATCATAAAATTACATCAAATCATCTTCAATCTGGAGCAAAACATCAAGGCTTAATAAATTGCATGGTTCATCTTAACAACATATATTATTATTTGGCTGTGTAATGACATCTCTTTTCACTTCATCCCCCCACAGGTTCTCTATATAGAACATCTTTAACGAATGTGTAAAATCGTAACTTTCAAAATTAAAACATCTTCAACCAACATGTTTTCTGTTACAAGTGTTCAAAAAGGTGGGCCTGAAACCAAAAAGAGAAAATAAAAGGAAGAAACGTGTATTTCCTAAACATAAAGGAAGGGTATGCTATGACTCCTGTAAAGCAGTTCCACTAATTGCCAAGCGAAGTAGTGCATAATTACAGAACCATTACTATCAAAGACCTTTCTCTTCTGCTTAAGTATGTCGACAGTCCGGTGTGAAAATTAGAACTATTGACGCTATCTTGAGAAGCCCAATCACTTGTCCAAGTCGGCTTCTAAAATTTTCCAACTATCCCTTTACTATTCCACATTAGGATGTTCACTTGCAGTAGCCCAGATGACAACCTGCCCAGTTGGCTAAAATATTCAGTAACTTTGCATCGTCTAACATGGAGACATATTAAAATGTCATACAGCTTTTAAAAATGATCATTTGACCCCCACTGTATGAAAAGCTTTTGTTTAGGCATATACAACATTGCGCTAACAATAGAAATTTTAACTGCTATCAGTGGCAGGTTTCAATGAATAATTCTTATCATAAAGTAAAACCAATAATGGAACAAAAATCTCTACATTGCTCTCCCCCTCGGCCCCCTCTTTTTCTAAGTTGTGTTTATGTTTGCTGTTGATGCAAATGATGTTGTGATCATAATACAGCAATTGTCATGTGTTTCATTGTGAAAATAGTTTCCTATATTACTCCTTTCTTTCTTTCTATTTTTGAAATAAAATATTAAGAACTCAAAACAAACTTTTTTCTCTAAGGAAGTCAGCAGAATGATACATCTGTTATAAGGACCAGCTATGATATGCAGCAGATTGATCTGGACCATTGCTAAACCCCTGCAGTAGCTTTGACCTCAGAATCAGGCTTTCCCTGGACAAAATTTAAGCAAGAATAGTAACCATTCATTAAAATTGCAGACTGCATTTGATGCATATGTTCAAAGCACATGCCTAGATTGATCATAAGATAAAAATCAACAAGAGGGATATGTGTCGTTGACTAACCTCAGCTGTCTGCCGGATTTTCCTAGTAGGAGTCCTCATTGTGACAAACTCCTCACCTGCGGTTGGGTGAACACCCACTGTGGCATCAAAGTCTGCCTTGGTCAAGCCAGCTTTCACAGCAACTGCAAATCCCTGTGAATTTAATCAAATGTGCAGCCACATAAATTGTCAAATTTATAGGAATTAATGAATTTTAAAGAGAGAGAGAGAGAGAGAGAGAGAGGAGGAGGAGGAGGAGATGATATGGGCAAATGCAAAAACCTGGACAATTTCAGGTGAATCTTCTCCACACATGTGCAATCCCAGAACTTTGTTTGTTTTTGCACAGACTATAAGTTTCATGAAGACCCTGTCTGGGAGCCCTGACAGAGTAGCCTTTAAGGGCCTGAAATTTGCCGTGAAGATATCAACATCACCATATTCTTGTATAGCCTGCAAATGTCCTTGAAACTCAACTACTGGAAAGCAATCTCAACAGTTGCCAATATGCCAAACAAAAAAATCACCTGTTCTTCAGTAAGTCCAACTTGTCCAATTGGTGGCTGGGAGAACACAGCAGATGGGATAGCTCTACGAGAGAGAAAGAGAGCAAATTATTAGGCTTTTTTACAAGTACCATGCATTCAAATATGAACTGCTAACTTAATAGTTTGAACTGAACAAGAATATTGCATTAACCTTTCCATACTATAATGTTTATCAAAATGGTCTTAGAAATTTCTGTGCATAGGACCAAACAATTAAAGTTCACAGTATTGGCAGGCAGTAGGACCCCATGTTACTAATATGTGGTTAATTATCATTTAAAACCTACTTAAATACTGATTAATGAAGGGTAAACTGCACATTTTAGATATCCACGGGAGCCTACAATTTATACAGCTTATTAAACAACTTCCACAAGATAGGATCATACCTATAATCAGGTTTTGTTGGCTCATTTTGGAACAGAGTTTTTGCTAATGCCCCTCCCTCCATCAAAGCTACTGGAGTCAGATTCACTCTATCAGTAACATCTCCAACTGCCCAAATAGAAGGAACTGATGTACAGGAGTATTCATCAACCTGAGGAAAACAAGAGAGAGAGAGAGAGAGATTATATTTAAGGAAACATCACATACAAATACAATATACATTGGAGGGGGGAAAAACCCACAAGTTTTTGAAAAACTACCTCTATTGCTCCATTCTTGGTCATTTTCACCCCTACTGTTTCCAAACCTAAGTTCTGCAATCAAATACATTCTTGATAATTGATTTCTTTCCTCATTCCACGTGTGAAATTTACAGTTGCTTTGAAAGGGGAAAGTGTGAATTACAAAGTAGGGCATCTTCAGGTTTGCTTGGTTACCACCTCCCCAGAACCACATCAAGGGTTAGGAAGCCTGGTTACAACACTTTAAACCAGTTAATGAAAAGTATAAATCACACCTTTGCCTTGATATGGCCCTGTCAAAATGGTAATCCAAAGGACCTGATGAATACAGTAACAATGAGAAGCATTGAATCAAAAAAATATTTAAAAACCTTTGTATTAGGCCTACGTCCTGTCGCAAACATAACATGTGAAAAACCTTCAGCAGTTCCTTTGTTGGTCTTCAAAGACAATGAACCGTCAGATGATTTTATGATAGCTTGGGGTGACTCCTCTGTGTGGAATTCAATTCCTCTTAGAGACATTTGTTCTGCAACAAAATCTCTGATCTGTGGGAGCAAACAGCACAAGTTTGAATGTGAAAACTTTTAGCCTTGACCACATAGGAAATTAAGTGTTTTAGCATTGTTCATGGTTTCTCACCTCTTCATCAAAACCCCTTAAAACTTTCTTCTGCCGTATAAATACATGAACTTCACTTGTCAGACCATTGAATATGCCAGCAAATTCCAATGCAATGTACCCACCACCAACTATTGCTATTTTCTCAGGCTTTGAGGGCAAGTCAAGCGCAGCATCTGAATCTATTACATATTCACTTCCAGGGATTTCAGGAATGAAGGGGCGGCCACCTACTGAAATTAGTATGTGCCTTGCTGAATATAACTTCCCATCCACGTCAATTGTGTGTGGGTCCACAATCTGTGGGCATTTTATTATGATGAACGTGTTACTTACAAAAAATGCATATGACATGAGTAGTAAGAAATGAAGAGGAAGAATAAAGAAAGAAATAAAACTAATTTAGATGTAAATATGGATTCAAAGCATCATCTCACCTTTCCACGGCCTTCAATTAAAGTAACACCAGCATTCTTCAGAACGTTCTTGTAGATACCAGTAAGACGCTGCAACTCTGCATTTTTATTAGCCATCAAGGTGCTCCAATCATGCTTGGGTTCGACATCATATTTCCATCCAAAACCATGACTCTCTTCAAATTCATGAGAATAATGTGAAGCATACACCATTAGTTTCTTTGGTACACATCCACGAAGTACGCACCTGAAGTAGAAAGTTTGATGGAAAATGACTCACAAGCTCTTTTATTATATAAGCATATCTTCTCCAAAGAATAACACTAAGGAATGCAGGCGCAGCCCAAGCTCTAAATTGTACAAAAGAGAACCACCTCCAGAGTCAAAAGAAAGACACTGAACATTAAGCTAAGGCAACACTAAATCCAAAATTGTAGAGGACATGAATTTGGCCAGCCAAGCATGTGGAGTGTGAAGGAAGTATGATTTCAGGTGAAGAATAGATCATTTTAAACACCCCCCCCCCCCCCTCCCGCAGTGAGTGGGTTCTCCTCAAAGGTCAGTGTTTTCCTCTCTTTTCAAAGGCATCAAAGCAAAACAGACACAAAGGAACTGCTCTCCAAACACACTGTTTTCCTCTCTCTTCAAAGGCATCAAAACAGACACAAAGACTTGGGTCAAAAGCCTAAACCACTTACAGTGAAGTAGAAGAATCTTAACTGAAAACAGTAAAGACAAGGCTAGTTTCTAATGGCAAAAAGACACTGAACCTCCAATGAAATAAAACTAAAAACTAAATCATTAAAAACAATCAAAACGAAGCACCATAAAAGCAATAATCAAAATTCCCCAATCATATTTCCAATAAGTATTTACACTCAACTTGCTATCATATAATAACCAATCCAACAATAATAAACCCCTCATATAGCAAATGAAGTTCATTAAAATCTCACAAACACAATTTAAAGAACCCAAAAAAAAAAAAAGTCCAAAACTTTTCAACGCTAAATAAAAAAAAATAGTAAAACCCCATATAGCAAAAAAGCTTTTAAAAAAAAAAAAAACTTACGTGCCGCCAACTCCACCGGTGGTTTCGGAAGAAATAGTGGAGAAGGGAAGCTCACAGACGGCGACTGAGGCCCCAAAATTGGCGGCGAAGCGGGAGGCGCGGACACCACCGCTGCCAGCACCGACGGTGAAGAGGTCGAAGTCGTAGTGGCTGGGTGGCTCGGCGCCGTTTTGAGAGTCGGCGCGAGCGGCGAAGCTACGGTGGCGGGTGCGGGGTTCGGGGTTAGGAGAAAGAGAGAGAGAAGATAGGGTTTTGGGATTGGGGAGAAGGCGGGAAGAGAGACGAGTTGGTATTGGGATAGAGAGCTTCTTGTAAATGGTTTTGAGATTTGGGGATGATAAGGTATTGGTCACTGTGAGAGAGCTGGCCATTACACTTTCGTATTTGTGTTTGTGTTTTTTTCTTTCTTTCTTTCTTTCTATCTATCTATGAGAGAGGGAGGGAGAGGGAGAGAGAGAGAGAGAGCCCAACTGAACTGGCTAGAGGCTAGAGCAAGGAGATAGAAGAATAAATATACCTTTTGGCTCTTGCTTTGTGGGTAGAGATTATTCTAGGCCCGTCAATGAGGTGTGGCTCCCACCCCTTCAGTTCTTGACGGTGGAGATTTGAACCGACTAAGGCTAGGTGTGAATCTGTCGGTTGGATGAATTTTTTCGACCCAACCTGGCAATGTCGGGTTCAGAATTTCCCAATCCAATCCATATGTACTAATTCGTATGGATCAGGTAAGGTTGGATTGGTTTGTTTGTGCATACTGGTTTTGTGCCTTATAAAAATCTTGGAAATTTGATAATTGTCCTAATTTATAAATTATACAGTAAAATATCTTTTATTTTGAAATTATTTAAAATATTGAGTTTCACCTGGAACTCAATATTATTAATGTTGAGTTACATTTAAAAATATACATAGAATTCAATTTTGATGATATCGAGTTTCAACTGTAAACTTAATTTTGTTAAAATTGAGTTTCAAAAACAAGAGCATTTTGTTAAATAATTTCAAAACATAGATATTTTACTACATCATTTATAAATTAAGGACAAATACCCATTTTTCCCTATAAAAATCTTCAATAAAATATTACAATTTGCATAATATTCTAAATTTACAAATTCATCAAGCTAATTCCCAAAATACCAAAGTCAATCAAGAGTAATAAAATAACTTATTTATATAGTGGCTCAAGTAATATTAGAGACCGGTATCATTTCGATGTGTTTCGATACTTTTGAACAAGAAAGGTTTGATGGGTTAAAAAATATCAGTCACTCAACCTAAAACTCAAAGTAAAATTCCAACCCAACCCATCAACCACAAAAATCAATTTTGACAGCAAGCTGGGTAAAAGTTGGGTCAGTTTAAGAAACTTGGAGACTAAAAAAAAAAAAAAAAAAAAAGAACTAAATTTTTACTCCTTAAAATATTTGATTCTTAAACAACAATTTATTTGCTTTCAATACAATGAGATGAAAAGCAACTAAAATATTTGATCCTTTTCTTTGTTATTTCTTTCAAAGGAACCAAGCTTATCTAGATAGGGTGGACCTGCGTTTGGTTCTACAAGCTGCCCGATTCAACCTTGGTTTGTATTGTTATTGCCATAATGGATACCATTTGAATTAGCCTATTCACACTTCAAATCCCTATTTGCAAAGAAATTAAATCTAAATGGGAGTAAGTTATTGTTATTCGACGGATATCTTATTCACATATGGTAGAATCTATTGTGCCTCCTAAATAGGCAGCAGTTAAGTAATTAAGAACTCCATATTATTCATATTATTGTGATTTTGTTATAATTAGATTTTTTTTTAGGAAGCCCAATTAAATAATGTGATCAATGAAAGGGAAAATTGGAATGGTGGTGGAAATAAAATATGACTTTTGATTTTTTTTTTTTTTTGATGATCGTATGACATCGAATTTAGGCATAAAAAATTTGAAGACTTATATGGGTCATGACTTATGTGTTAATGTTATGTGTATGGATTCAATTAACTTAGTAAAGTTTTTTGTCGATGAATTGGAGTTTTGTTGTTAAATCATGCCTACTTTAAAAAAGAGTCACATAAATCATTAAGGATAGAGCTTTATTGAGAAAAAGAAGAAGAAGTAATAAATAATTAAGAAACAAGTACAATACATTAACACATAAACGTAGTTTAATTTAGTACAATGGAGGAGGAAGGGCCAAACTCTTGGCTTTGTCTACATTCCCTTCAGCATGAGATTTGGGTTTAGAGGGACAATCCAGACTCCTCATCCTCTTCGAGAGAAGATGTGTAAATAATATAGAAAGCCCAAATGAGACCAAACACACCAAGCAGGATCCAACCAAGAAGGTTGTTGCTCAAACCAAAGGGAAGACCTGTCCCTTCAGTGCTCATTCTCTCATCCACTAGGGCCATGGCTGGGCTTGACGTGGTTGCAGCGCAGATCGCTGCAATCAATGATGCTCCCATGCCCATCTTTGAGTCACTTTCCTGCACTGATTTTGAAGACTTTCCCTCCATCGAACATCTCACTTTTCCCATCTTTCTCATTGCTGGCAACCCTGGAACCATATTTTGGAAATTATAGAAAGAAAAAAAAAAAAAAAAACAGTCACAAATATCATTTCAAAAAATGGTGTGAAGTCATGCTTCATTTACTATAGCTTGAGCTCAAGTATCAATTATGATAAACAAACCAGGTTGCATTGAACATAAAAAGAATATTCTTCTTCAAAGTCGAACATTTTTGAAAGAGTAAATTATTTCATAATCTTATGGATATGGACAACTAAAGCATTGCAAATCTAGATTGAAAATTTTAGTATTTTTATAAGCAGGCAAGAAAATCATAGTATATTCAAACTTTTCAGGCCCAGAATGACATGATGAAGAAGTCCACTAGAAGTGAAACAATAATAGTGAGTCTTACCAAGAACAGGTGAGGATGAAACCGTAACCAATGGCTTGTATAGGAGACCCGCGCGGGTGATAGATGAGTTTAGAGTGCCAGCAGTGATGGTTGCCATTTCTCTTCAAAATTTGATTGCAAAAATGAAATCTAATTTTATTTCTGTGACGATGGTAGAGCTTATTTCATATGTAAATGGTAAGAATTTACAAATTATATTTTATCGGTACAAAGTTTGTATCACACAGCTTGGATAGAATAGATTCGTAGCCCCTCATTAGATATCCCCTATCTGCAGAAACCCAACTAACTTTCTCCACGTGTCACATAATCCGTTCACAACATAGCCCGAGGCTTGTTAACTAAAAATCTTAGGGACTTTAGACTACTTCTTATATGAGCCAAAACTGTTCGTCTCGCTATACGATTACAAATGCTCACGAAGCTCGCATGATGGTCCACTTTTGGTCAGTCATTTCCCAGTTTTACCCAAAAAAGCTGGAACTCTGATCATGAATAGAAAGGGCTTAACTTGAGCAAACTACCATTTTGGACGGAATATTCAGTTAAAAGGCTATATCATCATCACATATATTAGGCTTCATCTGATATGGGACAATACACACGCACACAAGCTGATAGTTGGACAAACGATTAGGCTCGTAAAGACTGCTAGTTCAATCAATAAGTAAACTAATTGGTGACGGAAAAAAAAAAAAAAAAGTACCAAAGCATAACTTGTGAAGAAGAAGAAAAGAAGGTAGCAAAGTAAGTGTCTATTGGAATTTGGAAGTGTAAGGCGTTTAAAATCAAGTGAAGTATCTCAATTGAGTTATGTACATGCAAGAACTAACCACCATTACAACATCCCCCAGGGACTCTTATTTCACTTCAGAATATTGCTATAAATTGACTCAAAAAAACTCCTAGAAGCTTGTGGCCGGCAAATTTTGGCAAAAAATGAGTTGGACTTTACATGAAGAATCGCTAAAGAGAAAGAAACAAGTGAACACATGCAGATCCAAGAACAAGAAGCAATTGGGTGGCATCTGCATCTGTCAGTTTATACCACTGAGTCAAGCATTATTTCGCCTACTCTTGGATATTGCACTGTTGCAAGTAAGGGTGATCATACTTGACATATTTGGTCCAATAGCCCTTGTACCTCCGAATTGCAATATCCAACCATGGCTTCGTAACTCCATCATAGTGAATCACTGCTGCCTGTTCAATGTCAGCTCGTCTAACAGCTGAGTCATAACCAAGCCCTAGGACATGCCATCGCCTGTCCAAAGCCATTGTCTGGTTATAGAAGGTAATCCAACCTAAGGGCAGACTCCCAGCCTGCCACAATGACCTCTCATTACCCTGCAAACAACCACCCAGCAAAACAAGCATGAAAACATATTGCATAATAAACTTCATATATACATTAACGGAGAGGTATGTGCATTTGTGATTGTATTATGCATAGGTAATCTATATAATGGTGACCATCTGGTAAGCAATTAATTGCAAAAAAAAAGTCTTCGCTTATATTAACAGAAAACAAAGCACAATCTGCCTGACTTTTCTTTGGAGGTTGAGAGAGAATGAGGGAGAGAATTAGAAATAAGAATTTAAAGATATAGAGACCTAAGAGTACAAATCTCCAAAACAAGAAGAGACACCAGTATCTTAACCAGCAAACGTGGGAGATAAATACATAGGAGACAAACAATCATATCTTTAAAGAAGGCAGCACTGGTAGGTGTGCTTCTGGACAGCAGAGAGATCTTAAAATCCCCTTAGATATAAGCATGCAAATGCAAGGACAAATGTAAAAAACTTACCAATTGCAAGTACTTATGGTAGACAGAATTTAGATTTTTTTTCCTCCACTCTTGTAGATCAAACAAATTCATCCCAAATGCCCAAGTACATGCATTGACATTGAAACTCTTTGCAACAAGAGGGTCTGAGAAGTTGATGAGCATATCCATCCGACGCAACAAGGCTTCACTTTCATTACAAGTCTCAACTGCACCATTTACTTTCCCCTTCATATTAACACTCCATAGCTCTGTTAGATCCCCTTGCACCACCACATCATGGTCTAAAAGCACAATCTTATCCAGTGCGGGAAAGACATCTGGCAGATAGAAACGAAGGTGGTTCAGTTCAGAGCCATATCTTGGGTCACTGGAACTTTGCTTCTTCAATGTTATATTATACTTTGTGGACAACCATTCAAAATCGTCTATGCTCTGGATCTGGATGGTGGCTTTGCCAGGGGGATTCAATAAGAACCACATTGAGATTGCTGGAAAATTAAGAGAATCAGCGACCACATGAAAAACAATTTTCTCTGACTCCTGCAATTGTTCAGCACAAACGAACATCAGGGTTTCTTGCAGCTATTGTGAGCTGACTCATGGCATGACGGCCACTTAGAATATCTTCCTTTGCAAGTATCTATGAAAAAGAGAAGGGGGGGGGGGGGGGGGGGAATTGTGTGCACATAGAAGGGATACTATAGTATTTTTTGGGCTGGGAATCTTCCTTCTTCTTCTTTTTTTTTTTGCTCAATTGGGCTGGGATAATGTTGGGAGTGTAAAATTGTTCCACTCAACAGGGTTCAGCTCTCTTTGCTTCATCTCTTTCATTTTTTTTAATTTTTTTTTAGGTTTCACTTTTTCATTTTATTCTTGTTCCTCCTTTCATCCTCCCTCTATGGTGCAAGTAATATGTATGCAAAACTGAAACTTTCAAGGTAGGCTATGGCAGAGAGGTTGAACATGCATTGTGCGACAAAGAAAGGGATATTGGAGTTACCCACTAGAGGTCCAACATTAAATGGATGAGGGTTGGGATAATTTTAAGTGTGTCAAAGACACATCAAATTCAGGCGAATTTTTACCAAGCTGGAGGATGCATGAGGAGCATCAACAACTATTGAATACATTAATCGCTAATCTGTATATCCTTCAATAAAAATAACTATATATATATATTTTCAAATTATCCTTTATTCTTTTAGCAATACCAACAAGTTATTGATCGGTAACCCAAAACCACCAAAGATGTTGAGGCATTACCATGGCAGCAGAGATGGTGGAGTTCACAACAACTGCACAAGCCAGAACATTGTCAGAGAAGACAGCATAATGATACAGCTCTGCATCTTGAAACTTTTGTTGGTTAGGGAGCTGTCTCTCCTCAGGCTGCAGGGCGAAGTATTCAGCAGTCAGCCGCATAGAAAGGCAGTGAAGGCCCTTGGGAGTGGTCCTTCCGGCAAGGCGAACAAGATATGCTGCTTGATTTTTCTGTGCCCGTACAAGCTCTTCAGTATTTTGTGTCATAGCTCGAAGCTTACTGACCATAGCAGAACAGTCTGGATAGACAAGGCTAGCTTTAGACAATGTAGCCTCCATCTTTTCCAGTTTCTGCACAGAACTGCAAATTTCACTATTTTTTAGATTAAAAAAAATAGACATTTAAACCATTCCTCATGAAATTAGAGCTCATCACGGTTTCCTTTCTTAGAACTCCACATATACAAGCAATCATTACATTCTGATTTACCAATCGGAATTTCAAATACCCTGTTGATTTCCATCTCTAAAATCAAACATGTTTGCAAACTAAAAGCAACAGATAAAATCAGGCATTTTTATACCTTTCGGACAAACGTGAATCCTTGGTGGCTTGACTAAGTGCTCGTCCCACCTCTCTGATCCGCTGTTTCAAATCTTTCACTAAACGGGACTTGCTGTCTGGTGGTGCAAAGTTCAAGTATACTTTGGCTCTAATCATTAGATCTTTCATCTTTGTAATATTCATGTCTGTCACTTTATACGATTGGGAGCGTAAACTATGATCAGGCCAGACTCTTGTTTGATTAGAATGCCCATCTTTCACCTCTTTAATCTTCTTATCAATCATTCTCCTATACTGAGAGTGTGCATTATGATCACGTTCAACTGTTGTTAGATGAGATTGCTCCTGCAACCAAACCTAAATTAAAAACAGAGGTACAAGGTTCTGCTAATAATTTATTCAAGTCAATGAGATGAACAGATTGCCCCTGCTTAAATATACCAAAACTACATACACATATCTAAAATATCAGAATAAGAAGAAAAAAAGGGGGCCGGGGGGGGGGGGGGGGGGTGGTGTTGGGGAATGACCTTTGAACTAGAGCTTGGTGGTAAGATCTTGAAAATTTTTAGAAGGGTTTATTTTCATTATATTTATCTCATTGGCTGAGGATAATAATATTGAATAATCACATCAACACCAATAATTGATAACAAGCATTAAATATATTGGCCTCAACATTAAAAATCCTGACATATCATCTTCATCCTCAATAAATCTTGAATATCCAGCCAAGAAGATCCGACCAACCCACACAACGTTCACATTGAACATGAAATTTACAAAGAATACTTCCTGATTTCAGAAATATAAATCTTGTTGAAAGTTCTTGAAGTACTCCTTGGATGTCTACCAAGTATTTTGACATACACCATTGGCTAATAGACTAACATGTTAGAGAAATTTGATCCGAGATATATAGAAAACCAGCACCCGCAAGGCTAACTCTTTTTTTTTTTTTGGAGGGGGGGTGGGGGGGGGGGGCGGCTAAGGGAGGGCGAGATCAATAACTATTAAGGCTATCTCTAAAGCAAGCATCCTCTGTTTCTCTGTTTGGTAAAGCAATTAAGACTAAGTAACCCTTCTTTGAAAATATATTTGTATTGCTTGAACTCTGATTTACAAGAATAATCACAGTGCACTATTACATATTCCAAAATTTTAAGCTTAATAATTTCATTCTTGATCCCCATTTTTGTGATAATAGTGTTTATTCAATGGTCCTGTGGAAGAAAACTTTGAAGGTTAAATTTACAAACAAAACAAAAATGTGCTCAAACATTTCAATATGAAAATGTTCATTGCTAAATTCTCTATCCTAGGCCGAAGCCCTATTGTAGTTTCTCTATAGTCACTCATTAAAACCTCAAAATGCATAGTAAGAGCAATTAGTTGAGGTAATAGCTTAGAATGGGGTTTAGGAGAACATGAGCCCATATAAAATAATCAAAGAAGTTAAAGCAGTGGAATCCCAAAACGTTGAGATCCTAATCAAAGAAGTAATTACAGTATGCACCATACTAAGTAATGAAGCCAGCCTTAACCTTACTATCCGGCATCAGACAAAGATTTGAAATACTGTACACCATAAGCCACATTTTGTACTACATCATAAGCCAGCACATCCTTCTTCTTTATCTCATCCATTGTCCTAGCATCCGCTAACATGTTTTCGCTCCCTACCTTGACCAAAAAGCATTTCCATGTGTGCTTTATTGTTTACTTAAATGAGAAAAATAAAAATCCGTCTCTCTAAAAACTGTGGGGAGGGGGCTGGTAATACTGCCACCTCTATCAATTCCTGTAGAAGCGAGAGCCATACGCATTGGGCATGACCATTTTTGATAGATCAATTGTTATACCAAGTGTGGAGGGGGGATTCGAACCTTGGTTCTTCTCATAAAGGAGACCAAGTAGTGCTGCTAAGCTACAAGGATTTTGGCAATGGGTAGAAGCTTTTAAATCAATAAAATTTAGATCTCTTTTTTTTATTAACATAGGGAACCTATCTAAAAAAGAGCCCTTTAAACTCACCTTTAGCTAGTAAAACCTACAGCAACTAACCCCACCAACCAGAACCAGTTGCTAGGTAATCCAAGTGCATTTACCGACCCCCCCCCCACGGGCTAAGCATGCCCAGGATCCTCTCTTTTTTCTTTTCTTTCCTTTCTATTTTAACTTTTAAGTAACATTGCACAATCTAGGATCTAAAAACATTTAAACGTGGCATCATACAGAGTAGAACAAAAGGTTGACCTTGTTTAACAGATGCTCTACCTACTGTAAGGATGAATAACTCAAGCAATTTACACTACGTACATTATATATATGCGACATAGATTTGCATGCCAATTATATTTTGAAGCTTTTATATTTATACAGTTATGACAAGCATTGTCATTCTAAAGGTTGAGATTTCCATAAATTGCAGAATTTTATCCTGAGGGATCTTCCATGTGGAAGGATATAGGTGTCAATGCAATTTTCTGTACTATAGTCACAATTACAACCTGCCCTGAAATGAGCATATACTTGCATGAATACATACCTTCTCCCCAGTCATTAATGATATTTCTCTTTGGTGAAACTGCTGAGCTTCTTCTCTTTCATGATTAGTTTCTAAAATATATGGAAACTACAATCAGGACCACAGTCAACAAAGAGAAAGCAAAATAGATAGAAACGGAATAGATGCGCCTAACAATGCCAATACCAACCATTACTCTCCAAAAGGTCAGTGATGTCTCCGTCATTTTCAGATTCCTGAGTCCCGCTATCCTCATTAGAACTATAATTAACTACCCTATCTTCATAAATAACTTCTTTCGGCCCTTTCAAGTCTTCGCGAGCTTCCTAAAATCGCAACAAAGACAGAAATCTGGATACATAAATAATTATTAAAAAAAAAAAAAATCAAAATCAAAATAGAATGTTAACACTTTACATAAAACTCTATCGAACAATAAATATAAATAAAAATACCTGTTCGATGGCATTAAGTCTTAAAGCAGCATCAGTCCTATATTTCTGCAGCAAACAAGGAAATTATATCTTCAATCTCCATAATAAAATATAACAAACACACTCCATTCAGTTGCTAAGAAAGTCTGATTACAGTTAGATAAATAAAATCAAAATTACAAAACTTAGATTATTTCACGATCTTTATAATTTCAGTCTCCAAGAAAGTAAAACCTCCACTTAACTGATCCTAAGCAGGATTTCATTTCTCCTACACATTTAAAAAAAAAAAAAAATCACAAACATCAAGTCTTTCAATATTCTCTTCCGTTTCTGTTTTCGTTTTCTCAGTAACCAAACGGAGCAAAACTAACATAAAAATTATTTAAAAATAAATAAAATAAGAAGCGATAAACATACAATAGCAGATAAATCCTCAACAAATTCTTTCCGTCCTGCAAAAACAAATTCACAAATACACGATCAATCATTAGGAACCATTCGACCTCAATATACAACTATCGAATCACGTATATACATATACATAAAGATTATATGAATGAAAAGAAGAAGAAAATATACCGATGGGAGATAGGTGCTTGAGCTTGATGGTGACGAAAATGATTGGAATTAAGACGGAAACACAGAGCAGAAGGAGGAGGAAACTCCTCACGCATCGACGAAAGTGCTTCATCGATGAGAGGCGTAGACGAAGAAACTCTCTCTAAGTCTTCTAGGGTTTCCAATCCTTCTCGGAATGCACATTTCACGCACGCTTTCAGATCACACTCGATTCAATGCTTCAATCACAAGCAACACATAACCAAAGATCAATACCAACACAAAAAATAAAGCAAGCGTTTCAGATATTATTTCTTTTTTTTTTTTTTTTTTTTTTTTTAAGCTTTGAGTTTTAGAGAGAGAGAGTTTTAGAGAGAGAAAGATAGGGAGCTTCAGCCATGTTCGGGACTCTGAGGGGGGAAGGTAGTTTCTGTTTCCGTTTCTGTTTCTTTTATTTATTTATTTTTTTATTTATATATTATTGTTTAATGAAATTTATTTTATTGGGTGTGGGATATTATTTTAGATATGGATGACGAGGCAATGACGGAGTTGGATGTGGGGCATGGATGGTGGATATTATGTGTATGATGATGGAGTATTGCACCGTGTTTCTATGTTCGAATGGTCGCGATGACGATGATGTTAATGTTAATGATGTGATTGGTCACAGACTCGCATGGCAGGCATTGGTTGTTGATCTTGATCATGTTAAAGATGATGATGATGGGTTTGATGTGATGGTGTTTTGGCAGCCAGCAATGTTCATTTTGTTCTCTCTCTCTTTTGTTTTGTTTTCATTTCATTTTACCATTCAGATTTCAGGTTCTTATTATTTAACAGAAAAGGTTAAAAAAGGTTTCTATTGAATTGAATAGATAAATGGGTTAAAGTAGGAAACACCCTCAGCCCTGAGTGAAAAGTTACGTATCATATCAGATCCGAAGAATACGAGGAAGGTACAAGATTGTATATAATAAGTCTAAGATTAAACAAATAATTGATCTCAAGTACCAGCAAATTTTATTAATCTAAAGGAGATTACAATAAGTTAATTTTTGTACTAAACATGTGATGGGAATTTGTACATATATGAATGATCATTTTCCGTTGATGTATGTGTAATGTCTTGGTGCTAAATGTTAATCGAGTGAATCACAATTATTAACATAACAAAAAGCATATATTAATATTTCGGTGAAATGATAAACAGATTCCTTTTTCTTTTTTTTAGTTTTTACTTTTTATATATAATGTTTGTTTTACTATATTTATTTCCATAAACGTGGTACAATTATTGATCAAATCAAATTTGCGTTTTTATTGGGATCCTTAGCTAGGAAGTATGAACCACCTTGCTTTTCTGTGAACTTGGATGCTGGAGTAATAAAAGAGTTTGGTATTGTATTGGTACTATAAATCACACTTAAAGCTGCCGAAAGTCTTGCCTAAACTTATGTATTATGACACGTTGACACAAAGTCAACAGCTTTAAACTTAACTCTTTTTTTCGTTTTGCCATATGTGTCGGTTTTGGTTATCCCACTCAAACCTAACTAGTAAGAAATTCATAATTAAAATGAGTAAATGTTAAGCTCTCAAATTCCACAAGTCAAACCTATACATCGGTTATATATTCTTCTTTCTTGTCTTTAATAATTATTAAACGCCTTCTTTCTTGGGAGAGGATGGCCCAATAGGAGAAAAGAAAAAAAATAGGAGTACAATTTGGATTTTTTTCTTTTTCTTTTTTGAAGGGACAATTTGGATTAAATAGAGTGTGAGCAATTTTTGAGATTGAATAGGCCTATCTTGGGTTTAAAAATCAAATACAGTATGAAACAACCTACCACTGGCTTTTGTTTTTGTTTTTTTTTTTTTATCTTAATTTAATTGGAATTTAAAGCTTAAAGATTAGACATAGGGTTATCTACTATCTGATCAATCAAACTTAGTAGAATCTTTTTATAAAAATTAAAAAATAAATTAGTAGAATCTATATATCATTACTCATTTTTCATACGTGATATTGAATTGAATATTGGATTCAAACTAATTTAAAATTTTAATTTACATTATCATGATTTACTTTTTTTTTCCCAACTCATATTTAGTCTTATAACTCAATTAGTTAATACTTTATGGTATTACTATAGATGCAAATCTTACTCTCTTAGTTTCAAAAAAAAAAAAAAAAATCTTACTCTCTCCATTATTGAATTATTAATATAAAAAATATCTGGATTCTATGAACCTGAAATTTTAAAGGATAAGACGGGCATGATTGTGGTTGAAGTGAGACAGATTTTTTTTGCAAAGATACTTACAAGAACAGTAAACTGTAGCTCAATAATATGTATCTTCAAAGTAAAAATAAAATGAAGAAATTCTGGGAGTTGGGAGAGCCTTCATAGTAGTTCCTACACAGGAGAGAGAGAGAGAGATTAAAACATTTTATTATAGGGACGTGGTAGCACTTTAGGAGGTTCTAGGTCCTAAGATTAGACTTTTCTTTGTTTGGCTCGTTAAATATTGGATGTCTAAGCCTGTAATTATAATGGCTTGTGGAACGTAGTAGACTAGTCGGGTGATGGTGAAGTGAGAAGCACCGTGAAAGTGACCATTGATGATAGCGAATTACCGATAATTACTACTATCTTAACAATTATCACATATATTATCATTTTTTTTTTTTTTTTTTGAGAAACATATATTATCATTGTTGATTGTTGATAGCTTTTAGCTGAGTTGTGCGGTATAGTACAAGTGTACAACAACTTGCCATTGTGGACCCAGAACACCTTTTTTTTTTTTTTTAAGGACAGATTTCAAATTTCCTTTTTTTCTAAATAATAGTACATTTTTAAGAAAGGAATATTAATTTTGCGTAATTTGTATAGAGTGGCTATCAAAATAGGAAAGGAAAATTAATATATGGGCCAATAGAAAAGGAAGGAATGTCTTAAATCTTGCACTCTTGCTACTTCTTTGGTATTCTAACTATACCTACTGCTTAGAAAATGGAGGTTGTTTTCTCCATTTTGGACAACCAAAGAGAGGTGGTCATGTTAGCCACTCGCAGTTTAAAAGGAAAAAAATTTTCCGGGAGCTTGGTTATCCATCCAACATGAATTCCCTTGTTCATTGGAGGTAGTGTAATTCTTAGATATTTTTAGAGTACAGAAAATAATATTTCAATCTTTCACATTCTTAGTTACTCATTAAATTTATGATAAGATAGCATCATTTAAAAAAATTTCAGTATTTTTTTTCTTTTACTTAAAAAAAAAAGATTATGAGGTGAAAAGGTACGATTTAATTTATATAGTAGAGCAATATAGAAATAAATGAGAACACTTCTCCTTTCAAAAAAAAAAGAGAACACCTCTGGTAGTGGTCGGAACGGGACTAAAATTTCGCAATATCAACACCCGCTAATAATAATAAAAAAGGAATTTTAAAAAGGTGGAATTATATTCTCAATCAGCGTTTGAAAGATGGAATTGGAATAGAAGCCATAAACGTGAACAACTTTAATTGTTCAAGAATTTAACCCTTTTATTATTTATTATTGGCTGCATCTCATCATCATAGTACCAAATAATTGAAGGCCCCATTGGTGGGCTCTTTTTTTTTTTTTTTTTTTAATTTATGAAAGGTGGGCTCTTTTTATTGACACATTTTATCAAATCTTTTGTGCTTTAACTTAAGGAAAAATGGTGTGGTTAAAGGAATAAACCGGTTTTATACTTTTACTACTTCCTCTCTCTCTGATATAGTCAACATATATCTCTAATGCAACACCCCTCTAATCTATACATAGATTGAATTTTTTTTTTTTTTTTTTGACGTCTACATAGATTGAAATTTGAAATTATGATAATGTGGATAAATTCATTATAACTAAAATCACTAAACTGAAAAAATAAAATCTAATAATACTAAAAAAGATAAAAAGAGCACGCGTTTAGCGCATTTATCATCCACAAAATTAAGTGCAAATTAGAGAAGGAAAAGGAAAGGGAATCTCCTAAAAATTGGAATCGAAATGTAGAATAACGTGTGCTAATTGCCATCGTTCTCTTCAACTTGCCTGTACCTACCTTCATTACTATTACTATGGAAGGTGAGAAAGACTTCTGTCACTTGGCCTCTCTTTCTCTATGTCTCACGCGCCTATACACTGTGGAGGATCAGGATAACCATCCAATTTCCGAATAATACTTTTCTCTACCAACACAAAACTTGTAGAGCCTATTCGGTAATATTGTTTGTCCAATAGTTTTTATTATTTAAACATCACAACACATATTTTCATAACACTTTTTTAATTATGTGTATTTCTAAAACACTTAAATAACTTTACTAGAACAACATTACCAAACAGGCAAGTGTGCGTTTGGCTCAAGCTTAAAAAACCAACTTATTTTATTATTAAGCTTATTTTTACTACTATTCATTGTCCCACTGCACTTTTTGGTACTATTCATAGATTTCATTGTACTATTTCAACTAATTTTTACTTTTATCTACAATAATTTTAGCAAAAAAATTTCAGTTTCAACAAAATAAGTGGATTCCAAACAAATTCTAATAGTTTTTTTTTTTTTTGGGTACATTATTTGTGACATGTTGATAAGTGTAGGCAGGGATTGAACCCCAGATCTTTTATACAACCATCAGAGACTTTACCAGTTGAGTTAACTGGAACCCACAAAAATATTATTAGTAGTGTGATGTTACAAAAATCATAATTTACCTTTTAAACAAGTTTTTTCAAAAAAAAAAACTGTGAAACTTATAATTATGTCCTAACTAACATTGTTTATGGAAAGTGAAAGCCACGACATATGATATATCTCATTGCTCAATTGGCGGCCAATACAGCATTTCTTCGAGTGAGAAATTATTAGGTGATTGATTGCCATCAGTTAAATCGGTGGATGCATGTCTCCTATTAAAACATTGCTACATTCATAAAATATTGGTAATAAGAAGTTTTAGCATTAGTTGTGTGAATTTTGATTACAATGTTTTGATACTTTTGAAAGACACCCCAAACATTTTTCGCTTTTAAAACCAAGAATACCCTTCTTCCTACGGAATAAAAACAACAAAGTTATTATTTTAAACTTATATTTTGATCCTTAAACAATATGTCAAAATTCAATTTCATCCTTAAACTATCAATTTTGTCAATTTATTCCCTAATATTTTGAAAGTGACTTAATGTTACTGTGGGGACGATGGCCCAAATTTATATATTGGGCCTTAAGCCCTATTTGGTAATATGGATAAGTCCGAGGAGAAGCAAACGATCAAATAGGCCTCAGAATGGAGGATCACATACGAGAAAGGTAGAAGAGTACAATCCGAGGAGGTTGTCCTTCTCATATAAGGGGAATGTCGGTCAAGCAAGTACTTGGGCAACCTAGGCAGTCTTCCAAGAATTTCCAGCGATAAGAATGAACTTTAGGCGCATACGAAGAGGATAAGAATGTAAAAATATCTAAGAGAAAAGCTGTTACCACCGCATTCAATCCACTGTAGCAACTTTTCTGGTCACAAGTGTACGATTGAGATGGTCTTAAAGAAAACTATATAATGCAAAAGACTCCCCATGAGAGGGGGATCGAAAGAAATAGAGAAAGTGAAGAGAAAAAGAATTACTGTAGCATCAACTTTCAGAAATAGTGAATTTAACAATAATTCATCTCCTCGGACAACAATTTCATCAAATTTTACATATGTTTCTATGTTTGTTCATATTTCAAATCCTTACTAACCGTTATCCCATTCGCTAAGAGCCTAGCTTTTTTACCCACTCTCTACAAATTTATTGTATTGGGCTCATTGGGCTCATTGGGCTTGTATCCCAACCATTTTGGACTTGGGCTACAAATCATGATCCTACAGTTACTATTATCTTCATTTGCAATCAAAATTCATTTTAAAATTATTTGCTCTACCCCTTTTTTTTTTTAATAGAAGAATACATTTTCTATCCTTATTTCAATATATATATATATATATATATATATATATATATATATATATATATATATTAAAAAAGTTTCAACCTATGGTGTCTACTTTTGATGATATCTCTTTATCATCAAACCAAAATAACAATCAGTTTTTGATGTAAGAGGGAATTAAACTGTAGATCTTTTATTTAACCATTAAAAACTTTACTAGTTAAACTAACTGGAACCCACATTATATATAATATATTGAAGTGGAAGTTCACAAAATAATTTAAATTAAATTATACTTGTACTTCAATTTTGTGCCAATTGTTCTTAAAATTGCACTCTAATTTGTTGCCAAGTATCTTTAGATTCTAAATATACTTTTGTTTCATGTCAAGTTTCTTCCAATTATTCTGTCATTCTTGTCAGGTATATTTACATGTAAATTTATGAATCTAAACTTTGAAATTTAAAAAAAAAAAAAAAAAAAGACTCAATTACAAAAGTGTATATGCATGGGTTACAAGCTAATATCAGTGATGATTAAAGTTAATTATAGGTCAAATCACTTGATTTATAAAGCAATTCATGAAAATTTCTTGATAAAATCAAATGCACATAATTTAAGGTCCATATTGTAATTTGAATAAATATTTACTAAAATCATATTTCTAATTGAATAATGATACAACCAAAAACTATTTTACAATATTTTTACAAAATGTTGATGTGGCCAACCTCTCATTGGTTTATCATTTACCAATAATTACTCACCACATCAGTAATTTGTAAATTTATTTGTAAAATAATTTGTTTCTCTAGCATGATTCTTTCTAATTTATAGATGTCTTTAACCAAGAGTCTTATATCTTAATGGTATTTATTGATATCCTTTCTAAGGAGAGTCAAAATTTATATTCCATCTCTCCCACTTAAATTCTTAATAAAATAGATTTTTTTGGAACAAAAGATATGCATTCATATCCCACCATTTAAAGAAAATAATTAATTTATAATATCAAATGTTCAACTAGTATAGTAATAGCTACACCATTATTAAAAATAAAATAAAATAAAATAAAAAACCAACTCATCATGAGTTGCCATGTTCTTTATATGGAACAAAACAGAACAACTTGTACAAAACCCCTTGTAAACACCTATTTCATTTTCAATAAAGGTGAAAGTTGTGCAAAAAGTCTTGTGCTAGTAGGAATCATCAATAGGTTTTTCCATTTATTTATTCTCGAAATAAACCAATATCAAATCCACGACCTAGATTCTCAAAAAAAAAAAAAAAAATGCACGACCTTGACGTGTAGGTCTAATTATATATATAATTCAAGCACTAGTCATATTGAATAACAATGGAGATAGCAATAGCCAAAAGCATATCGCCCAACCATTTATCTCATTCATTTTAATATTATAATTGACAATTGTCAATCTTCTTTAACCCAAAAGAACATTTACTTTTCTTGTAAAATGGAGTATAAAATATGGTAGGTTGAACAAGTAGAAGGTCAAGTTATAAGTTTACCACGCTAAGGGTATGTTTGTTTTGGGTAAAAATAGGGAGGATGGAAAATAAGGAGAGAAAAATATAATGGAAAATAACATTTTCTCTTATTTAGTTCAAAAGAGAAAATAAGAGAGATAGAAAATGGGGAGGAAAATAATCCCTTCGAACCTATATTTTTTTGTCCTCCCAATTTGGGAGAAAAACTAAGGAGAAAAGATGCTGAATGATATAATTTACACAAATACCATCACTTTATTGCACTCACCTATCCCTCCCCTTTCCCACTACACCTAAAGTTTTTTTTTTTTTTTTTTTGAAAATATCTTCCTAGTATGGTCATGTGGATAAAGTCTACATAATCAATTTTTATTGTCCATAAATTTAAAATGATATATAATAATAAAGAAAAGTAATATAAATATATATATGTATTTGTGATAATTTTTATATTATTTAATAAGTGTAAATATATCTATTTCTTATATATTATATAACAATGACATGATAGTCAATTTATATAAACTACATTTTCCATTCTCCTATTTTTCTCTTCAACCAAATAAAAAAGTTTTCTATTTTCCCATTTTTCCACCCCTCCGACCAAATATACATGAGGGAAAACCAAATATTTTCTATACTCCCACTAATTTTCCATCCTCTCACTCTTCCACTCCTCCAACCAAACAGAACTTAAAGGTGAATATAAAATGGTCATAAGTTCAACACACATGTTACAAATGAGTAGAGAGTGAAGTCTAGATTCAACACCGCTCAAGATGAATGAGTAAACTAACCTACCATACCGGCAATAGTAAAAAATAAATTTAAGAAAAAAAAAAACAGTGAAATTGTAAATAGCACGCGCCTAAGCTTGAGAGTGAAACCTAAATAATAACAGTGGTTTCAAACCTTTTCCCCTCCAATTTTTTAACTCAACATTCCACTAGCTGCCACAAAAAGCCATGCAAATATCTGAGAGTCTCAGACACAGAGCTCCCAAAGATTCCACCAATGTCACCGCTCTCTTCTTCTCCAAAACCCAACCCTCTCTCAACCCCTAATCCCAAAACCCAAATTCCAAGCCCCACCAATCTCCCTCAACTCTCAACAAGTTTTCACAAAACATGCACTTGGTGATTAACATCATTCCAATTCACTAGTAGCACCAACCAACCTTACATTCACTTTATCCTTCCTCACCTACTTTTGTACATTGCAGCACCAACATAACTGCTTATTTTCCTCATTAAAGATGCGGCAGTGATTGCTCAGAAATGGGTCGAGATGGGTTATTGGTTCCGGTGGAGAGTAGTACTCAAATTCAAGTTAGTTTAAAGAAGAAGACAGCGGTTTCAAGGAGCTGGATTTCACTAGACCACAATGGGGAGAGTTCCATATTGGATGCAGACAAGTATACTATTATGCGCCGGGTTCAGATTAACGCCAGAGATCTTCGGATTCTTGATCCTCTGCTTTCATACCCTTCAACTATTCTTGGTAGAGAAAAAGTTATTGTTCTTAATTTGGAGGTGTGTCAATTTCTTGCTTCATATTCAACTGTGTGTTCAACTTTATTAATTTTCTTTTAATTGACTTAAATATTTAGCTAATTTAAAATTTTTTTTTCTGGGTTTGTTTTTGAGTTCTGCTCTTCAGCACATTAAAGCAATAATCACTGCAGATGAGGTAAAAAAAACAAAATTCTACTTCCTCTTGTTTGCTTATATGATATATTGGGGTTTTGGGGAAGCAGTGATTTCTTAAGGTCTTGAGGGGTGAACTTTTTAACTTTACTTCAAAGTTTAAACAGTACTAGTACTTTTTTTTTTTTTTTTTGTCTGTCCTGTTTTGAGTGTTTGGTAGGTAGGTATGACCAAAATTCAGTTGGTTTCAATTTCAAGTGAATTGGAGTCAATTCTTTTGAGGCAAATGATACTTTGGTTTTTGTAGGTATTGCTTAGAGATCCATTTGATGATAACGTAGTTCCTATAATTGAGGAGCTACGAAGGCGATTGCCTTTAGGAAATGCAGTTTACCAGGGCCAAGGAGAAGAAGAAGAGCACCCAGGCGTTCAACATGATGTTGAAAGTGGTGAAGAAAATGGTAACACTTCGTTCAAGATGTTTTTATGGGTGTTTTTGGCCTGTTTTGATGCTCTATGATGTTAAAAATAAGAAAAATGCTTCTTTAGTTTTTGGGATGGAAAGTGAGTCATGTAGACCAAGAAAAATGCTAAAGTTTCTATCAATTTTACCAAAACAAACTTACAAATTGATGTGGCAATGAATGTGATTGGTGTTGCGGTAACAACAAAAATAAATAAAATTTAGAATTACTTTATTGTTGTATGTTTAAAAATTAACGCATCAATTTGTAAAGCTTATGTAGTAAAATTTGTAATAGTAGTAGCATCACTCTAAATAATATTTCCAAGAATAGTTTCATTTTCTTGTTCATAAAGCATTCTTATCGTTATAAATTTTGTTAGTGCACTATCAGTACTCTTGCTTATGGCTCAGCTGTTCAATTCTTTGATATCATAGCAATTTGTTTTATATGCAATGCAGAATTTCCATTTGAATTCCGAGCCTTAGAAGTTGCACTAGAAGCCATTTGTAGTTTTCTTGATGCACGCACAAGAGAACTAGAGAATGAAGTTTATCCAGCCTTAGATGAGCTGACCTCCAAGGTTAGAACCTTGTTTACTCAGCCTTAGATGTACTTAGGAATCTGAATTATTGCTTGTATGCTGTTTCCAATTCACATGGTTATATTACTTAAAGCTATATCATATTGCCCCTATAGCACATTTCCAGTGTAATTGGGTTGGCTTTTTTATTGATAAAAGTTTTACATTACCTATAAAAAGAAGAAGCTATATCATAATAAAATTTCCTTGCATACAATTAAGTTTCATATCTATGTCAGCGTTGCTTCTTTTGTTGAATTCTGAAGCAGAGTGGTTGCATTGCATGAATCCATAGAGCCACTATATTTCTAATTTCACTATTTGCAAATGGAAATAGTGATGTCATCAGCATCAAATGCATAGCAAGCCAACAGCAGTCGCTCCTACATTCTTTTGGCATTTCATTGAATGTGTAAATCTCATTTCTAGTTCAAAATATAGGGCGGATTATTAGGATTGTACACTAAACCAAGAACCACTTTTAAGTTTTAACTAAGCAATTGCTATTAAAATTTGCATACAAACTATAAAGATTGAATTTTTGGGCACCATGTCTAGGTGATAATATGGAATAGAACATTTAGAAATAACCATTTTGATGTGCTTCTTGTTGTGTTGAACTAAAATGCTGCATAGATTTCTGATTACTAATTTATCTCTACAAGGCAACAAACTAAGAATTAAAATTAATAACAATAGACTAAATTATGGGGACTGCACAGCAGATTTTCTAGGGAACTTGTAGAAGTACTTAAGGAAACTGCTTGAGGTAATTGTATGATACACAAGAACTTGTGATTTCAAAGCACAATTAATACAACATGTCAGTAATAAGTTTTAGTTCCAATAGGTCTTTGTGGTCATAAATCCTAAGCTCGGTAATAATGACTTGTTCTAGTTTTTGTATGAATGATAGAGCAATGTTAGATACTTAAACATTTCACTTCTAACTTGATGATATAACAGATATAACCTATAATGGTTGAAAAATGATTTGTGGAGAATATGAAATAGTTGAAAGATATCCTTTCCAGGCTGAGTTCCAATTGATAATAATGTATTTATAGTTGATGAAATTTATAGTTTATGTTTTCAAGTATCTAGGTGAGCTACATGAATCCTATATAGGTCTAGGGCACAAAGATTTTCTGCACTTAGGAACTTGAAGTTGTGGTGTTTTTGCCAATTTACTATGTTTTAGGACTGTCGGCATGATCAAGCTGATAGCCTGATTATAAGATTAGTTGTTTGGTCTTTCATTAACTGTAGATTAGATACACATACATAATAGAGTTTAGATAATAAACTTCTTGTTTTCTGGTAAAACACCTACCATAATATGCAGATTAGTAGTCGTAATTTGGATCGCGTGCGGAAATTGAAAAGTGCAATGACAAGGTTGACAAATCGGGTTCAAAAGGTATGTTGATATCTATATGGCATCTGGAATCTATTTAATTGAGCTAAAAATAAAATTCTTTGCTTTGTTTATGTGGTTAGTTAGATATCTATTGCTTTTATACAAGAATATAATTTGCTTTAGGAGGTTGGCTAACTTCTAAATTGAGTGAGCATAGGACTTCGGATAGTGCTGCTGGGCATCTTATTTTAAAACTATACTTTGTAGCATTGTCCATCCTATTCCGTAAGAAAGTGGATTGGGGGGAGGGGGGGTACCTATAGACTACTTTATGGATACTTGTCAACAATGACGGAGGACTGGATTTTAGAGTAGTCTCTATTTTGGCTTAAGAGTTTTCAACTCTTGATATGTTGTTAATGACCGTACTTATTAGCTTATTTGGAAAGTTCCTAGTATTCATACACCAAAAGAACAACCTCTATTTTTTTGGATGCTGGAAAGTTAAAGAGAGTTATCAAGCAAACTTTAAAAAGATTATTAAACTTGCTAACTCTCAGCAAAAAAATGGAATAGGATCAGGGTGACAGCAGGATCACAAGCTAAAGGATGTTAACTGAAGATGAGAAGTCTCTAGGGAGTGAAAAACAATTGGAGGGTTCTTTCACCTTGAGAGTACTGGCAGCCAAAGAGAACAAAAATGAAAGTGGCTCCTTTTAGATGGAAGCTATAAAATTCTTAGCAGTAGTGTGTGCAACTTAAAGCTGATGCTGTTATTGGTTAATGGATATGGGTTTTTTATTGGCATTTTGGTTTTCTTAGGTAAGGGATGAACTTGAACAACTTCTTGATGATGACGATGATATGGAAGACCTTTACTTATCAAGAAAGTTGGCTGGGGCATCTTCACCTGTCAGTGTCTCAGATGCTCCTAATTGGTTTCTTTCCTCTCCTGTTATAGGCTCAAAGATATCGAGAATAAGTAGGGGAAGTGCAGCAACAAGTCAAGGAGATACTGATGTTGAGGAGCTTGAAATGTTGCTCGAGGTTAATATTTTCATTTAATTGTTTTAGGTTTTGCTAAAACTAAAACTAATGTCTAATTTCGTACTGGAATATTTTGCAGGCATACTTTATGCAAATTGATGGCACAATGAACAAATTGACTACGGTATGCATCAACCTGTCCTAACATGTTTTCTGTTCCTGATACAGTAACATATATGGAATCCAAATTATCTGCAATGATGTAGAGTTGAATTGAAAGAACTTATCTAGCATCTTCTTTCTGCTTCTTCTTGGATCATATTGATGCTATGTTAAATAATCTTTTCTGATCAGCTGCGTGAATACATTGATGACACAGAGGATTACATCAATATCCAGGTGACCAGTTGGACAACTCAAATCTTTTTGTCTATTCTAATTTCATTTTCTAATAATGGAACAACAGGAACCTCATAAATCCGATGTCTGTGATGAATTGAAATGAGAATAAGTAGTATTAGGCTATAAGGCTAATAATGGAGAACTAGAAAGTATAACTATAATAAAGTTGGTCCAATACAGTTTTTGGAGGTTTTTTGATAATTTGAAATATCCCACTTTTTGAATTACTTCTTCTGTGAAATTTGAAGCTTCTCACCTAAATGATCAAAACCCCCTAGGCTTGCTATTACACCCTTAAAAGCATTTGGACTAGTATTACATTCTAATCTCTTTTGCATCCCTTGTTGCAGCTTGATAATCATCGGAATCAGTTGATTCAGGTATTATCTTTGAGCTCTAAATAAATCCCTTTTCTCTGTCAAGGTTTATTGACCTCTATCTCTCCTCATCATCACCAAGCTTCTTTTACTGTTCTTTGCAATTGAGCTGGCCACGATCTATTTTCATATAATTCTGGCTAAAACAATTCCATCTACATTATGTCTATGAATTTGATCAAACTTATTCTGTTCCTTGTGGCAGCTAGAACTATTCCTAAGTTCTGGGACTGTTTGTTTGTCTGTGTACTCTGTGGTGGCTGCAATATTTGGCATGAACATCCCAAATATATTGAACACTGACCATGGATACGCATTTAAATGGGTATGTATGGTTCATAATCTCATAATGGAAATAAAATTAAATCAGTGAAGAACTTAACAAAGCTTTCTGTCTGTCCATGTCTTGCCAATATGCTTGATGACTCATATGATTTACTTATCAACTTTCCTTTCTTATGACCTTTAGGTGGTGATCCTCGCAGGAGTGGCTTGTGCATCTATCTTCTTATCAATAATTTCATATGCTCGGCACAAAGGTCTAGTTGGTTCTTGAAATTTATACAACCAAGTTGGAAGGATATTATACATTATCAAGCTTGAATATTACCTGAAGTCTGGTGAAATTGAGGAGCATGACTACAACTTGATTTATCCAATTCAAGTGCCACCTCATGGTGTGTTTTTTTTTCCATGAGATATACAATACAGATTGGTTCATGGGTTACTTGTAATTAGTCATTAAATCGGCTAAAAGTTGGTTACATGAAATAGCAACTGTTGGGATAACAATGTCAAAGTTGCCTTGGTCCGTGGGCACAAATCAATGCAGCAGAGTTATATAGTGGCCCAGTATGTGGCATAGTCTGAGGATTGGAACATTTGCTCTACAGGAATAGCATTCGTTTGGATAAAACATTAATCTTTATCTTAATATTAACCTGACCCTTGTCATATATAGGACTAGGAGGGAGGGTACCATTGTATTTGTATCATGTTCAAACATCCGGGGGGCCCTTTGATTGATTTAAATTAAGCTTGTGTTGTGAGACACACTCTTGGAAGGAGCAGCACGCGGCTATTCATTCATTACTACTACCCTCTTTTAGCATTGTTGTCAACAAAATCTCATGTTCTGGGCCCCTTTGGATGGTAGGTCATTTTTCCAATAAATGATTACCCCATTGGTTTGTTGAAACAATTAGATAGGGTTGAAGCGGCAGGTGCAACTTTACATGAACTCAATCAATCTTCAAAAAAAGTTGTAGAATTTCAAGGGCTGGAAAACATTTTGTCAAGATACACCCGCCCAAAAAATAAGTGATCAAGTTTATAAAAATTTATTAACTAATAATTTATTATTTGTTCTTCATATGATTTTGGACTAGAAACTGGAAAGTAAAAAAAAATTCTATATATAGGCTATAGGCTATAGGCTATAGCATATCATCTCATCCGATCCACTGATAGATGGAGTTAACCTTCAACCTACCCATAGGGACCTCTCATAGATTTTTTTCCCCCCATAATTGTCTGGTATATGTGGGACAATAGAATTGTACATGTCCAGAAGCAGAAGCACTCAAAAATTTATAAACAGTGGTATGGGTTTGTTTATGTGAGCAAGAGATGCGTTATTTCTATGAGGATATGGATATGCAACCCAACTTATTGTTAGGTGTTAGTTGAGTGGATATTCTGAAATTTGTAAAAATCAGACCATTATCTATTAAAGGTTAGGTGCTAATTATTTGTTTAGCCAAAAAAATCTGTCAAATTAAGCTTTGTATAAAAGAAATAAGGAACCTAACATTCATATATGATGATGCATAAGGAAATGAATCTCCACTTTCTTTCTTATACCCAATTGTAAAAAAAGACATGCCCATGTTAAAAAAGTATAAACATTTTGGGAGTATATGATATAGGTTAAAATTGTTATAGTTAGAGCTGAACTGATTTGGTAGTTACTTTTGACTTTGTGAGAGAGGTTGAAGAAAACAGGTGGAGTACGTAGGTGAGTGAAGAAGCATAGGATGGGATGTAGAAGAGAGAGGCAGAGGAGGGTTCTTGTAAGTAATAAAACTCAAAAAGAGAGATGGGATGATCCGTGACATGATATGATATGAATAGAATATCAGCAAAATTTGTAATTCTCATTCCTTCCAGTGAGCCACATGGCAGACCTTTTTGACTTTCCATATTCCAACATAGACAACACAACATAAATTATGAATTATCAAACTGACTGTGTGTGTGTGTGTGTGTGTGTGGGTGTGGAGAGTCCTAAGTTTATGCCCACGGAATGACACTTTTGGATGTACGGATTTAACATGTTTACGCTATCCTTCTTTCTTTCTCCTTTTGGTTTTGGTTTTGGGGAGCTCAGTCATAACTTAAACTTATTAAAGAAGATGAAAAGCATATTGGCATTGGTTGGTGGAAGTTTAAGCAAGGATCACCCTCTCCCTCTCCTATCTTTACCGTGTAAATTGTAAAGCTTACGTCTCTCTTTAAAACTTTATAACATCAAACTGCAAATACCTAAATACAAATTATTTTTCTCAATCTTTAAATTTTTATTAGTTTTTATATTCTGCTACAAAATTGTTTCTTTTCGAAACATCAAAAATACCAAGACCTCTATACTCTATAGTTTTAGGAAATGCCATTATGATATTTGATTTTTCTTTTTTTTCTACAGGCATCACTTTTGTTTTATACTATTATTTTAATTATAAATCTTTCTGTTCATCTACCATAGTGAGTTTCTCTCCAAAAAAAAAAAAAAAATCTACCTTAGTGAGTAATTAGCACCTATTAATCATCCCGACGAATTTTTTTAACGAATAAAAACAAATATTATGTTTAATAAAAGACAATTTTTTTTTTTTTTGGTTGAAAACAAAGACAAAATTTAAGTACACTTCTTCAAGTACTATAAATTTTAGTTTTTTGGTCAACTTTAAATATGTAACCTTAAAAACTGTAACTATATAATAACAAGGAAGCTGTATTGGTAAAAAAAATACTAATAAACCACATAATTCTATTGCATGCATAGGTAAAAAAAAAAAAAAATTATCGATGATTTCATTAAAAAAAAATAGTTGTGTTTAATAGATGCTACACCTTTTTAACATTTTTTTCTCAAACTTTTAACATTGGATAATTGAAAAATAAATCAAATGTTATTATTATTATTAAAAACTATGGTTAATTTTTATATTTATACATAAATTCAATCCATAATTGAATGGAAATCTTTTCTTTAATCAAATGCTGAGTTGGCAAAGAAAACCCACTGTCCTAAAAGAAAAACATTGGATTTACCACAGTTTGCTAACATGCGCTGATGCACACATTAACAGCACCAACCCCCGCATAACACGCCGCAGGCGTTGTTGAGTACACGAAAACCCGTGCGCACTAGGAGCGCACGTTATCCTCATCGTAACATATCTCAGCTGTTGGACCATTCTCTACACTTTCAAACTCAACCAAAAACAAAAAATAAAAAAAAACAAGAGAGTTAAGTTAAAAACAAAAGAAAACAAAACAAGGAAGGAAACTCTTGGTTCATGCTTTATTCTACGAAGAAAAGCCTCCCCCTCTCATCGATTCAGATCAATCACCCAAACTCTCTCTCTCTCTCCAAATCCAACAAAACCCACGTCGAATCCTCACAAATCCCACCGACCCATTTCGTATTCTCAAGCTCTGAGACTCACCAGCTTTGCTTTTCTCCACCGATCAACATCCTTATTGCTGTCTCTACTCTCTCTGTGTGTAACTCTCTTTCTCTATGCATTAATTTCTTCGTTTGCCACGCTATTTGTTTGGTTATTCTTGCTTCTAAGTTGTGTTTAATGCAGCTGAACTTTGAGAAATGGACGTAAATTCTGTGTGCTTGCGTGTGGTGCTGGCATGCAGTGTGTGAACACGTGGGGGTGAGACTGAGAGAGAGATAGATAGAAAGAGACAACCTTTGGGAAATGGCGAATCAAGTGGTGAGAGTGAGGAGGGAGACGATTGTGGCGTGCATGACTTGTCCTTTGTGCAATAAGCTCTTTAGAGATGCCACTACCATTTCTGAATGCCTTCATACGTGTGAGTCTCTCTCTAATCTGTGTTTTTTAATCTTCTTGCTTTTAGATTTTCTTCTTTTTGTAAAATTTGGGAGATTTTTATATGTGGTTGGGGCATTTTTTAAGTTTTGATTATATGGGTTGTACTTATTTTGTGGTGTGTTGTCTGGGTTTGGCTTGTTTTGCCTGTTATTGATCTGGGTGTTGGGTTTTTTAGGATTCTTCTGATTTTTGGGATCTTTGTTCCTCTATCTGTCTGTTTGTGTGTCTTAGTATTTGGAAATGAAAAGCCTTTCAATCCAAACTATTACTTTTGGTAAACATGTTCCTGTTTCATAAATATTCTTAGTGAAGAAAAAGATTTGGATGTTTGACTAATAGTAATAGTCAAACATATATGACTAGTATATGATGGAGGGCCTTTTGTTATAGGGTCTAAGTAGCACTGCACTCATGCAAGATGTCTTTTAGGATTATATCCTAGGACACAATGTAGTTTTCTGGGCTTTGGGTGTGCTTGCCAATGGGCGAGCCCAGGATACAATAATTTTGGAAGTTTTGGCTATAGGAAGTTTTCAAGAAATGACTTTGTTTGTAATTCGTCAAGTAATATTTATTGCAGTCACTAAATTCTGTGATCACATTGCTTGGAAGCCTCTTCTTTTGGTCAAAATAAGGACCGCTGTAAGCATTATGTGTGAAAGGAGATTTTAAGTTTTGACTTTTATTCATTCAAGATTGTTGTTTCCCTTTGTTTGAGTGGTCTGAATTCAGAAACTGCTAGTGGAAAGTATGTGTCCGTTGCAAGTAATGCTCAGTACATATAAATATGCTCGTAATCTACCATGCTTTCTCATATTTCCACTGCTCTTTGTTCCTAAATTGAAGATTTTATTGAAACATAATTATTTGAATATTTGACATACGTGAATTTGACTGTCCTTATACTTTTATAGAGTTATTGACTTGGTGAAGAGATATTGTCTTATGATTTGTCTTTTGAATGTCATCCAGTTTGCAGGAAGTGCATCTATGATAAGATTTCAGAAGAGGAATTAGAGTGCTGTCCAATATGCAATACTGATCTGGGTTGTGTTCCTCTGGAGAAATTAAGGTTGGATCTCCCGGCCTATAGCTCAGCTACAATCTCTGATTTCTCCACCTTTTACTCACTGTCTATCTGTAATTTTAACATGATAGTAATTTATTCTATATATAACACGAATTGGGGTTACATCTAGTTCATGTGATTGGCTGGTTACAAGCGATACCCTTCCATATATGGTGCTTGAGATACCTGTTGAATGATTACTGACATTGCACATGTACCACCTAGCTATTAGCTGGTATGATCAGCAGAAATGCAATGTGATGGTTGATCACTTAGTTTAACTCCGATTATTTTGTACTGTAGATGCATCTGTACATGACTCCCCCCCCCCCCCCAAAAAAAATATATCAAAACAAAGAAAAACCAAAAAAAAAAAAAAAAAAAAGCCTGTCGTGGTGGAAAGTGTCTTCATTATGTGAAACCTTTGGGAAGTATTGATATCAGGTCCATGCTTATGCACACGCATCAGATGAAGACTATTGGTGGTTGTATGGTTCTACCAGAGTAAGGAGATATGAAAATTTTAAATTTGTTAAAAGTAGTAGGGAATTATTTAGTTCAGGACATTAGAATATTGAAAACATATCAGCAACATTTCTGTCTATATTCCCCAACTTCACACTTTATACAAATGAAATGAACTTTATGAGCCTATATATTAAAGTTCAGCAAGAATTTGTTGGAGCTGATCCATCCAACTGCTTCATTTTTTGTAGTAATGGCAGCTTGTTGATAAAGGACGAAGCAGTTGATTTAGCCTCAAAGGCCACAATCAATGGGTTTACTGAAAAAGGTTGAAAAATTATAGCAGTAACTTGGGTCTGTGTGCTCATTTGGGTAACTTTGAGATGCAGAGAGAAGATGCCAGTATCAAGAAAACTTTTATTAGGAAGTGGAATGAGGCAATTTGAAACTCTCTAGATTTTATTTTTCTAAAATTCTTTCACCACATAAGACTAGTTTAACATTTCTGTTATCTATCATTTATATTCATTCTCAAAGGCTTCAACTTATAAAGACAAATTGCACTTAGTTGTAATCACGCTTCTCTGTCATTTATGTTTGCTTAATATAGATTGCCATATATTGCTTTGTCTCTTTCCATCTTTCAACTACAGATCCCATGTATCATTCTGCTGCAACAGCATATGTGCTTGATGAGGAGCATGCACATGAATTAATATTAACCACACATTTTAGTGGGTATTTTCTATGGGAATTCATTGGTATATTTAGCCATACTTAATAATCTCTGATCATCAGGCCGGACCATAGTTTGCAAGATGTAAGGGCCAAGATTTTCCCTTCTAAAAGAAGAAAGGTAAATGCACCTGAAGTTGTTCCTTCAACAACATTACCTGCTAGAAGAAAGGAGAGATCACTATCATCGTTGGTGGTAAACACTCCTAGAGTATCGACACAGGTTACTATGACGGGAAGAAGATCAAGAGCTGTTGCAAGAAAGGCTGCTGCTTTACAGGGCTCCAGGTTTTCCATTGAGAAACTCGTTAAAAAGGAGGAAGATTCTGTGCGAGATCATCCTGACAGTTCAAGCTCACCTGAGACTTCAAATAAGTTTCCTCAGAATACTAGGCAGGTAATGACGGCCAATATGCTGTTTCCTTTATGCTTGCCCTGACTTATTTTTTCAGGCTGCCTACATGGTATTGTTACCCACTAGCTAAAAAAGAGTGTCTGCTCCAGTTTACTAATAATTTCCATTCCTGTATATTTCACCGGTATAGAGTTCTTCTCCTGGTGAGCCTAGCCAATCCACCCCCAGTAAAGAAACAGAGAATGGTGCTGAACCATGGGATGCAAAATTGGACCTCTGGAAACCTTTAAACTGTTTGGTGGAAGTTGCAAATAGGACTAAATCTTTCAAGTCTAATTCTCAGGGGTCTGATGCTAAATTAGAAGCTGCGCAAACCAACACCGAAGGTCAAGGGCGAAAAACCAAAAGTAAGGAAATGAAATGCAGATCAAAAGTTGAGGTTGAGAAGAATATCACTGATCCTGTCTCTTCAGAACTAGGAAAACCCAAAATTTTGCGAAGGGTGAGACGAAAAAGGAAATCTGCTTTTGGAGAATCAGAAATTTCACCCCAAGCTGTGCTAGAAGCTGCTGGTGGTAAACATGAAAGAAGATTTGGTCCAGTTTGGTTCTCTCTAGTAGCTTCAGAAGACCAGTGAGAAACAACTTTAGCTATAAACTTTGAAATAATTAACTCTGTGACGAATATACTTGAAATTTGTTCTTCCTCTACTCATATATTAATTTGAAATTGATGCTTTCAGGGAAGGAAATGCACCTTTGCCACAAATTCCTGCATGTTACTTAAGACTAAAGTGAGTTCCTTTCTTCTTTGTGTTTCTAGGCTTTATTCATTATGTTTGCTGAATGAATTTTTTCTTTGTATTTTATCTAAGATCATTGTAAGTGTATTGATTTAAATAATAAACAATAGCACAAGTTTATACAAGCTTATACATTCATATTTTACTTATACAAAAACATTTTTATGAAGCATTAAAATATGGAAAAGAGATTGACACCCATTTAACATTTTACCATTCTCATGTTGTGGCAATATTCCAAGCATATAGCTGGGTACATAGGTGAACAAAGAGCTTTACATGTCTTCCTTGCATAGTAAAGACCTTTACATGGTATTCATTGCTTGGGAAGCTTATTGAATTAATAAGATTAAATGTGTATATTTTGGATTGATATAGCCTGTTTTTTAGGTTTTTGAAAATGAGATTGTTTGAGAAAACTTTACCTAGAAAAAAGTGAAGTTTACAAAATATGTACTTTGAAAAAGTGCAGTCTGAACCGTACTATTGGGGTATCACACCCTCCTACTGGGAACTTCCTCACACACTATTGAGCTACAGCTTTTAGGCCGCTTATGATAAGCATTGGCATATATAATGATTCTAGATTTGAATACTTTGAGAAGTGTCTGTACTGTGGAAATGAGGTTAGTCTGTGCTCTAGTTGCCATCTTAAGCCTTGAACATGGGGTTGGTGTTTCTTTGAGTTATAACCTCAATCATTGTGCCATGTACTGCTTCTCAGGCAGCTTAAAATCATTTTATTTCGAGTTGAGAGACTTTCAAATAAGTTATTTGTGTCTCCTGTATGATTCAGTGGGCCTTACGTACTCTAGTAATTATATATCTCATATGAAACCTTGCAATATCTATCTGTACTATTTGCACTGAGCTGCTAATAGCATAGATAGTTTCTTCTCGCATATATTAATGTGTGCTATGACTGTTCGTACATAGGAATTTCACATTCGGGTCAGCCTTATTGGTAGTTACTACTATGTGCTAAATAGTAATAGTTGTTCCATTTTCTATAATGAAAATATGGTATTATAACTGAAATTTTGATCCTTCCATGTGTAGTATGTTAATAAATAATAATAATAAAATCCAACAATGCCACACCGAAAATCCCAACTGGCTTGAAATCACATATGCTCATTAACCACCCCCCCCACCCCCCCCAAAAAAAAAAAAAAAAAAATTGCTATGTTTAAATGGGGTATGTATTAGATTCACAATGTATATGCTTCATTTTTGTCATGGTTGGACAACATCAGTGCAAATTGCTACCCTGTGTTGATATGTTCAAGTAAAACAAAGTGATGTGCTTAACCCACAATTTTGTGAATCGGAGTTTTTTTTTTTTTTTTTTTTTTTTTTTTTTTTTTTGTGTTGCTGTTTAAGTGGAGACAATAATGTGATATACAGAATATATCTCATTGTCATATTGTTTCTTCTGTCACAGGGATGGGAATATACCTGTTTCGTTTATCCAGAAGTACCTGATGAGGAAACTCAATCTCACCAGCGAAGCCGAGGTGAGCAAGTCACACATGATACTTTAAAAAGACAATTTCTAATTAAATAGAAAATTGACTTAAAAATTTTTACTGTTCTGTTTGGTTGTTGTGGGGTATAATCCGGCTTGATATTGGATTGCCGAACAATCCAAAGTTAAACATTTTTGTTGTCTTGACCTTATATATTTTATGCCTTAAAAGCAATTTAAATACCAAAAAGCTTTTTTTGATCTCCCACTGGCAAATTGTTTTTGTGGATTTCTTCTTTTTCAACATTAGCTCAAAACTCAAGCACCTTTAAAAGGCAGCGATGTTTTAGGAACTTAGAAGCCAACCATATTTTTCTTGAAATTTGTTTCACGGTTGGCTAGAGTATTGCCATATTAAAACACTGCCCCTTATCTCTAAAGCAAGTAGGCAATTGAATTAGAACGCTGAAAATAGTGATGAGTAAAATAAAGGCACACTGTCTCAAGGTCCACCTCTAGCAGAGCCTGGTTGTGTATATGCTGCCACATGGGTTATAAATTTTAGCAGTAACTGAAGTCTACATTTTGTGTTGTTCTCTGAATTGCCGATGGATAAACAAATTGAGGGTCATTATCTGATGCTTGTCACACCAAAGGAGGATCCTGAGAGGAATGGCTTCGATACAGTCCGACCTTCATCATTTTACTCTCAAAATTCAAACCTATTAATTTGCCCATGGGAGCCCGATACTTAACCATTGCACCAGACAACACCCCCTTGATGGATGAACCAAATAATTTAGTAAATTTCTTAAAATTCTTAAAGAGCATTATAACCTGTAATGCAGTTCCTTTGGTTTTTGTTTGTCAGTATTCAGTAAACAAAGATGGATTTGCTAACTCTCAGTTCACATTTTTGCAGGTTGAGATCAAATGTATGGGACAACCAGTTGTCCCCACCTTGCAACTATATAATTTAGTTGATTTGTGGCTGCAAACAGCATCAAGATCAGAACGAGTTCCAGCATCCATTGGCTCCTCAGCAAAGGATTTTGTGATGGTGCTTGCCTATGCTCGCAAGGTTCCAGACCCTTGATCATAGTTTTCTTCACCCTTCACATCTTCAACAGTCGGAATATACTCCTTAGAATCTCCGTGGCGATAGAGTTGCCCTTCTTGATTCGGCATGTATGTTATGAGTCTGTGTTCTATAATTGATTCCTTCACAATAATCACTGCCACCATTTTTGCTAGCTACAACGCTCAGGGTAGGAGGAGAGAAATAAGCTGACTGAACAGCTCTTCCTTAATGTTAACCATGTTGAAATAATCCAACTGCCCTATATAATCAGGTGTAGCATGCTCTTCTGGTTGGCTGTCGTATGATTAGGTGGTCCAATTTTCAAAGGTCTAGAATTTTATAGTACTGCATGATTTACATACGATGTTGTAGAATCCTTCAAATATTAACTGATCACAGTTTCTGGCTACAAGTTATTCGACTTGCCTGTAAGTTGTAACAGGATTTACTTTATTACCGTCAATAGTAAATTACCAGCATCATTCTGAAGTTAGTTGATGAGTGAGAAACATTAGTTATTTATGTTTGAGCTCTTCGAACCCAAGTAATTAGTAGTTACCTGGAAGGCTGCTGAGTTGTTCAGGAATGTGATGGTGCTATTATAAAGCCTTCCCTTTGAATCCAGTACTAATGAGAATTCATATAGACAGGCTCTCAAAGTACTAAGTACTTGAAAAACGTCTCAGGGTGAACAACAATATCACACTCAGAAGAATAGACAAAATGTATGAAATCTTTCCTTTTCTTTGTTGGGTACAGGAGATGATCAGATTATGCGCGAGATGAAATGTTTATTTTTAGTATTAACTAAAACATAGACGGCACATGGTGTGGTGATGGTAGTTCTTGTACCCTTCCACTTCCAAAGAAGAAAAGGGGACCCATCCTGCCATCTTTGAGCTTGTTAGACAACTTTCCAGTTTTTCTGGTTATATTTATTAATTTGTTTCTTTTCTACTATTAGAAACAGACTCAGCTGACCTCCGATCATATTTAGACAACTTTCCATTTTTTCAGCTTGTTTTTATTAATATGTTTCTTGTCTTAAAAAAACACTCTTCGGCAGATTTAATTTAAGTTGTTCAGCTTGCATTCAGCACTCAAGTGTGTAACAAACACTCCAGTGTCTCAAAAGCTTCTGTTGGCCAACGCCAAACTATATTAAATAGGTCAAAATATTCAGATCACAATATAGTATTAGATCACACGTCATCAGCTCACTGTGGTCAATGATGCTAAAAAGACTAATAAAAAGGATTACTTCAACTTCAAGCTACATCAAACCCGTGGCAACGTTCTCATTAAACAATGAATGAAAGAACAATTTAAACACAAAGACCAATAATCCTGTCTTTTTCAACAAACTGTTGTTTAATTTATGAACCAGATAGCACCACTTGCCGCAAGGTTCTAACCTATAAACATCCAAAACAGAAGAACAAGGCAGTGATGAATCAAACTGGGACTAGAACAAATAGATGTTGGCTATATTTGCTTCGTATTGTATTGAAATCATTCAACATCAATCAAACAAAATCCCACTAATTGAAGGAAGGTCAAAAGTACCAAGTCGTGCAAATCGATCAGTTACCAAATGGCCTGAAAACTCAACATCCAATACACAAAATGTGTACCATTAAATTAACAAAATAACATTTAAAAGGACCATTATAAGATCTAAAACACTGATGCATTCATAAGAAGAAAATTCATTTAAACCATAAAATTTTAACGACCCTCTGATTAATAAATGAGCCAAATTTGTCCGAAACCTTTTCCAACAGCAGTGCAGTGAGAGCAGCAGAGATTGAAAAACATTGCACTGGCTTTGCTAATGCAACCCCACGAAACCATAACACGCAAGCAGGCACACCAAAGTAAGGGCATGTGGAAACCAGCTTTAGCTTCTAATAAGGTCTTCCATTTCAAAAAAGCAGTGTGAAAAAGGCATTGGCTTTGCGGGGTCAAAGCTTCAAAAGACAGCAACAACTCTTGGTTTTTTCAATAGTTTCCTTTCCTTCCCTCACCTTGCAAAGACTTTTTCTTTCCTAAATATGGGGCCACATTGGTTAAGCTTTGAGGGATAGCACAAGTACATTGCACATGCTGGGCCACATTGGAAACACTCAAATTAACCTTTACCTTCACATTCATGATCCAACCCCTCAAAACATTTGGGTCATATCATATTTCACAAATTGCTTTTGGCAAGATCGATTTGCACCCCACTACTTGTCCTTAAGTACAATTCCTGCTACAACTTTAAGTTCCCAATCAAACAAAATGTTATCTTGCCAACTGTGGTTTAAAGTTTAAAGAGTGAAAATGAACAATTTCTTCATTAAAAAGCAACCAAAAAATAATGCCATTTCACTTCACTTCACCACATACCATTACCACTACAACATTTACAAGCATATTGATGCCTTTTAAAATTCCAAAAAACAAAAAAAAATAAAAAATAAAACTTATAACAAAAAGAAAACACTAGTAAAAGGCAAAAAAGAACTCAAATTGAAGATTAAAAAAAGAGGAAAAGCAATGCTATGCTATGCTATGCTATATCTAATTCTAACCAGATTTGTTGTTGATGTTGTTGCATTGAATCTACATGCGAGGGAAGCGGGGGCGCGTGGGCGGACTTCCGACGACTGAAAAGAGACCTCCATCGACGGCGTCTTGCTCGTCGTCGTAATACAAATCTTCCGTGCTACGAAAGGTGGCGTGTAGGACAACGACGGCGGCCGCGATGAGGAGCGAAACGAGGACATTGAGCCAGACGTCGGTGAGGACTAGAGCGACGATGGTGATGATGGAGAGCAAGGCCAAGACGATGCGGTCGTCGACAGTGATGTGGAAGAGGAGGAGTGGACGGTCGCGGAGGAAGTAGAGGAAAGACCAGGCGACGAAGATGGCGAGGAAGACGATCATGGAGATCGGGTGCCAGAGGAGGCTGAGGAAGAGGATGAAGAGCGCGACATACGTGTAGTTCACGCGGAAGTGATCGAGGTTGCGCTTGACGCGGGCGGTGGCTTCGCCGAGTGTGTAAGGGCGCGTGAAGGAGGAGTATGGTTGGACGAGCTCGCGCCACGGACGGCGCGTGACGAAGAGGGAGCGCTCGGCGGCGGTGTTGGCGGTGGTTGTGGATGTGGAGGGAAGAGTGTTGTACTTGTAGTAGCCTGGTGATGACTGTGAAGAAGACATTGCTGAGACCAAACCCTTTTTGAGAATTCGAAGAGAGATTCCAAAATTTCAATCCTCAAATTGAAAACAATAGAAGCACAGAGCAACAGAGAGAGAGAGATTTGTGGTTTGTTTTTTTTTTATTATTATTATATTTGAGAATTTGTAAAATGTGGAAAATGGACAAAGCCGACGTCGTTATGTTATGATGTGTTGTGTTGTGTTGTGTTGTGTGGGACTTAGACTTAGAGTATGCACGTACGACGTCGTTTCATCTCATATACTATCAAAATCCATGCTTTTAAAAAGGAAGAGGTCTGTCAATTTGAAAAAGCACTAAATTTATCCATGAAAAAAGCTTGGTGTCGGCATCTACACAATTCTAGTTCTATAAACCAAAAGCACAAGTTGTTTGGTGTCGGAAATATTTAGAATGAGATGGAATAGGGGGTAATTCATAAACAAAAATGATGACAAAGCTATAAACTAGTTGAGCTTAATTATGTATTAAATTTTCAAATTTCTTAACTTTTTTTTATTTATTTCAAACACAAGTTAAACTTTACCTCATTATCAAAATAAATCAAATGTTCAAGTTTGATTCTTTTTTTTCTTTTTCTTTTTTGAATAAGTTTTAATTTGTTCATAAATTACTTGATTAATTTATTTTTATTTTATATATAATAAACACCAACTAAAAATTAGTTTTTAACCTCGTTAAAAATTCATTCTAATAACTAATGCAAGCTCCAGATTTGAGCTTCTAGCATAATAGAGATACGAACTTAAGCCCAAAAACGTCCAAATAATAAATTTGCAGAGAATGGGTTGGAAACCTAGGTCTTTGTGAATTAGATGATCGACCAATGGATTTTGATGATAAAGAAAGAAAGATAACATAAGTTTACTAGGAACAGACGTCCTCAGACTTGATCCGAGGAGACCGATTCTTAAATATTGCTCTTAAAGTTTTGTTATAAGTCCGGTTCCCAGGTTACTCATGGGTCCTCCTCTTTTTTCCCCCCTCCTTTATTTTATACTATCCTCCTTTCATTTCCACCGTCCCCGTGTAGATTTAGATTGATAGTGCTAATACTTGTCCCATCAGCTCCTTCCTAAAATCTTTGGGAGTGGTTGTAAGGCTGAAAAAACACGGTTCAGTTAATTGCAAAGTATTTAATGTGATGAAAGCAATTTTCTCTTAGATATTTTCAGACCTTCCTTTGTCCTGTTCCTTCTTAATACTTATCATCTTTCATGGAATGGTCCGGAATGTCGCCCTTAATGGCAAATCATACCATTTGTCCTTGGCTTTGTGCCCATTTTACACCACTCCTGACTGTAAGGTGTCTTTTTAACTATCCAAGTCGCGTTCCTGACGTTTCGGTATACAAGGCACGCCTTCATTAAATTCTTACGGCTCCATGTTCCCCGTTTTTTACGATGTGATGCAGATCCAACGATTGAGGATTTCGTTGGAAATTGAGCGAGATTTGTCCCGCTTGTAACTCTTTCCTTGAATTTCGAGCGGATTAACTCCCACTAGATTTCGCCTTCTATATAAGGCGCCCTAGGGGAATCATTCTTCCTCACTTTACAGATCCTTAAGTTCTCCAGAAATCTCAAGTTCTCAACCCTTCAGGCCTTTCCAAGGACCCTGTCAAGATGGTGATTAAAGCTTAGGGAATGAGGTGGCCAAGGATAAAGGCAAGGGCAAGGAAACCAATCCTTCCTCAGAAACTAAGGATGTCGCCAGGATGACGCAGTTAAGGCGAAGGAAGCAGAGGCCAAAGATGTTCCTACCTTTAAACCGAGCAAGAAAGAAAACCCTCCTCCTCCAGCCAAGACCCAAAGCAAGTGTAGATCGCATCAGATTTTTGATGTGACAAAGTTTGGGTTTCACTTGGCAACATATATCATGTGTGCACATATGTGAAAACTACCCAAGATTGATCAAGTAAATCAATAAGAACAAGGATAGACAAGTTTCCTGTTTTTCAGCCTTGATAGTAGAACATCTTATAGTTAAAAGAAAAGGGGTCCATCAAGCGATTCCTTCTCTTCTTCTTTCTCATCGCCGATATCATCCATACTTGCTCGATTGCTACTAGAACAAGATTGTGAATCTACCATTCCCATGAGTTTTCTCTTTCTATAGTTAGCTTTAAAACGAGCTTACCTAAGCTGCTTTGTATATAATGTACGTTTCCTTAATTTAATAAAAATGGCTGCACTTTTTACTTTATGAATCTTTCCTTTCTCTGCAATAACGATTTTATAAATGGATGTTGTTATTTTTTCCTCTAATGGGACTTAGAACTGATGCTGTTAACAGTAATAAAAAGTTGTTATCTTGACTTTATCAAAACCAACAGTAGCACACAACTGCTAACTTAAATAAATTAACTATGTAGAAATAATCAAGAATATAATCATGTGCTTTATACTGTGAACTGTGCAACCACTAAAGAATGTTGAATCTAAAGCAAGTGGTCTGAAGGGACCATCGTGTACTAAGGTTTTGTTCAACATTTATAAAGATGTCAGTGTTAATTTCCCCCAAGCATCTGGTCCGAGGACCTAGGTATGCCTTAAGTTCTGTTTAAGTACTTTACAGAGAAGTCATAGTGTTAATTTCCCCCAAACATTTGGTCCGAGGACCCAAGCATGCCTTAGGTTCTGTTTAAGCACTTTACGAGAAGTCATAGTATTAATTTCCCCCAAGCATGCCTTAGATTCTGTTTAAGTACTTTACAGAGAAGTCATAGTGTTAATTTCCCCCAAGCATCTGGTCCGAGGACCCAAGCATGCCTTAGGTTCTGTTTAAGCACTTTACAAAGATGCTAGAACTAGCCCCACTTCGGGTCACCTTTGATTTGTAGTACCATCAACATATACCTTTCTGGACAAAGGGTCCTGTGCAGTGAGACCATGCCAACTGATTTTCCATCCATGTGCTGTGCTTCTGTCATTTTATTTGACGAAGGTTCAACAATCTCGACCACCAGGTCCATGAGAACCTAGCCCTTGACAGTACGAGGTATTTATTTGACATTAAAAACCCCCAATATTGTTCCCCATGGAGCAATCCTCCGCGTAGCATGCGCCACGGCCAAAACGGTCTCCTCTGCCAATGATCGATATCTCATTGCATCGCCACGGTATGTTGAGCATTAAACTCGCTAAAACACCAGATTCCCACAGATGATGCCAATTGTAATATCTGGATTTGAGCTTCTAGCATAATAGAGATATGGACTTAAGCCCAAAAACGTCCAAATAATAAATTTGTAGAGAATGGGTTGGAAACCTAGGCCTTTACGAATTAGATGATCGACCAATGGATTTTGATGATAAAGAAAGAAAGATAACATAAGTTTACTAGGGAACGACGTCCTCGGACTTGATCTGAGGAGACCGATTCTTAAATATTGCTCTTAAAACTTTGTTACAAGTCTGGTTCCCAAGTTACTCCCGGGTCCTCTTTTTCCCCCCTCCTTTATTTTATACTATCCTCCTTTCATTTCCACCATCCACATGTAGATTTAAATTGATAGTGCTAATACTTGTCCCATCAGCCCCTTCCTAAAGTCTTTGGGAGTAGTTGTAAGACTGAAAAGTACGATTCAATTAGTTGCAGAGCATTTAATGCGATAGTAGCAGCTTTCTTTTAGATATTTCCAGGTCTTCCTTTATCCTATTCCTTCTTAATACTTATCATTTTGCATGGAATGGTCCGGAATGTCGCTCCTAATGGCAAACCATACCCTTTGTCCTCGGCCTTGCCTAGCCGAGGAGGGGTTCTTCCTCGGACTACCCACGGGATGGCTCTGATTGGATTTCATTTCTTCACTTACTAACACGGACCCTTATGGAAGTGTTTTCCCGTCCTCAGGTTATTTAAAGTCCTCGGATTGGGCCCTTGACCCAACATGTACATAGATATGGGCTCCCTAGCCTTTCACCCCCACAACTAATAACAAAATTATAAATGGAATTACATATATATATATATATATATATATATATATATATATATACACAGACACCATGAAGTGCCATTTGAGCTACAAAGCTCTTGACAAATAATTTTTGTTTATAATCTTATTTAAAATTAGATTCACCAACCTTCAATTATTAAAAAGTGTGCATAAGTTTACTCCAAAATAGACTATTTATTTATATCATCAATGAATCACAAGAAATAATTTGATATTTTATAAACTAATTTTATGTGGTCAAAACACATGATCAGTAGATCCCATAGTGATTTTAACCAGTAAGACCTGCAATTTTATGAGAGGAGCGGGTATAAAATTATTGTATATGAAATATTGTTTTTTTTTTTTTTTTTGGAGAGTGTGAAATATTGTTATATAATTACTCGTTTCTCCTATCATATAAAAAAAAAAGACACTTATTAAAAGTCTTGTAACTCAACTTGTTGGCAAAATTGAATGGATATATCGTAAAAGAATAAAATATGATGTACATTTTTATGTATTTGTGCCTGCATGCTTGTGTGTGGAAGTTTATAAAAGGAGTGAAATATATATATATATATATATATATATATATATATATATATATATAAAATATTTGAGTGGTATTTATTTCTATTTTGTTAAAGGAATGGGCGTTATGTTCTTTGCACTTCTGAAACAAAAGCAAATAATATAGGAATTGGAATTCCGTGAGAAAGACACAATTCAATTTAGACCGAATGAAACAAAAATAAAAAAATAAAATCAATTTTTCAGTTTTTTTATTTTATTAATATTATAGAATTTCTTATAGTCTTAATAATTATGTGATTTTTTTTTATTTGAACTAAAACGATAGTAGACTTTATTTATATAAAATCACACTGTACAAATGGGAAAGAGAAAAGAGTAGCATTCTTCTAACCAAACAATGGTATCTTATTTCTCTTTTGCAACTCTAGCCAAAGTTAGAGCAGCACGATTACATCGTGAAAGTATGTTAAAAAAATCAAAACTATCTCTAATCAATGTAATGTCTTCAAGGATCCAGGCAATCTTAAGAGAGCAAGGTGTATCAGAATTCAGCAGATCAACGAGTTCAGCAAATTACTTTCCACAATGACTTTAAAAAACAAGCGTTTTGACATCATTGTGAAGCAATCCTCATCACTGGGGTGGCTGAATAGAAGGCATTCAAATTCTTAACTACCCGTACAAATGAGGCAGCTAACACATTACCTCTATTGTTACGTATGAGAAAACCAAACCCCACCTCTCGAACCAATTCTTGGGATTGCAAAACCTTTTGTCAAAACCAATTTCCTCTTTAATCTAGCAAAAACCATCCTCATTAAGCCGAGTTTCCAACCAAAAAAAAAAAAAAACAATTTTTGGGATCTTCTTTAATTGCTAAACAACAAAGTTGTTGTATTGCATCTAGGATCCTAAGCCCTCAGCAGTTAAGACTTAAAATCTTCATGTTGGAGGAGAGGGGTCAAAGTAACCCCACCAATAGAATGAGAGAGACACACTATATTTATCAACTCACCCTATATCACAGTTTTTATTTTTACATATAACCCAATAAAAAAAATATAAATTATCTAATAAAATAATCAAAAGTACTCTCCTCCTACTATCTTTTTCTGTTCACACACAACCATAAGATTAAATCTTTTTTTTTTACAAAACCCAACACCCCCCCCCCCCCTTCTAATTGCTAAAATAGCCACTAGCCATCTAAAAAAGAGCTACATCCATAGATGAATACCTAAATTTTTTACTGTTCACGAGTTTGTAAATTAAAATAATATATTTCATTCAATTTTCCTCTCTCTCTCTCTCTCTCTCTCTCTCTTTATATTTATATTATTATTTGATTGGATAATTTATATTATTTTAATGGGTTGTATGTAAAAATAAAAACTGGAATGTTTGGTGAATTGTAAAATGAGATGGTAAAATAAATAAAATGATGTTTGAGGATGTAAAATAAAGTTTTTTTACATATCCGGATGGAGTGGGTTTATGACATCTTAGGTTGTAAAATAGCAACTAGGGGGTGTTTACATCCCAATGCTAGTGTTCAAGTAATGCTTGCTTGGTACGAGCCAATTGATGGTCAATGCTTGCTTGATTAATGTTATTAACCCTAGTTGGAGTTATTTTATGAATCTAACATTTAGAGTGGAATTATGGGGATGCTTCAAATGTGGAATTATGAACTATTCCTTCAATATTTTTCGATTGAGAATGGTATATAGAGCCGACTTTTGTAGTTGTACAGTACTACGTCCCTATATTCTATAGGTTTTTTTTTTTTTGGTAGGTACAGTCTTGCCAATCAATGATTTTGTCATTTCAGATTATACTTTTTCCTTATGTTCTCTCAAGACAGTGCCTTTGTGATTGGAATTATAACTTGTTCATATAAATATCATATATTGCCATGTAATGAGTTTGTAAAATTAAAGATTGGGAGTTAAAAAACAAGCCACTCACTCTCTATTTAACAAATTGAAACTAGCGTATTTATTTATCAAACCCTAATAATATCCAAATAAATGAAATGGTTACAAGAAATCTTACAATCTATTTATCATTTTTAATATTAGAATACACCAACAGTGAACAAAATAAAAGAAGAAGAGAGTTAAATGTAGGACGGATAATTGAGCAATGTGGTAAACTGCTTTGTTTACTTACTATCAAGCTCCAGTGAGATTCTAAATGTAATAAATATATAATCCAAACCCCTTTTTGTCCTACAGGTAAAGAAGATTTTAAAAAGGAACAAAAAAAAAAAAAATTTGGAAACTTCACTTCACATGGATATGTACCAAAACATATATAATGCCAATATGCCACTTAAATAGGTGCATTCTTAATATATCAACAATAATGTGAAGTGGCATAGGCAGTCTGGTATGGAAGAAATGGTGCACTAGAAAGGACGAATTGTCTCAGTCATTTGACTCTTGTTATGGGTAGTTTTGTAAAATCAATGATTATAGGATTATTTTTCAATTTTTTTTGTTAGATTGTGTTGAAGAAAATATTATATGGTGGAAAGTAATAAATAAGGAGCAACAAAGAAAGAGAATGCTAGTATTAATTAGGTAATAAGGTGGAAAATAATAGTATTTAATAATGTTTTTTTTAACCATTAGATTTCTTAAAAATCTATAATGTAAAAAATGTGCAAGTTTATAAGAATTACACAAGGTGTAATTTGAACCCATCTATATATATATATATATATATATATATATAGTATTTATATGATTGATTAATTAAAGAAGGGTTTTGCCCGAGGCAACACAACAGTAACGCAAAAGTAGGCTACAAATTCAGTTTTTACGGAAAACAAAAAACACAACTTTAAGTTACTGAATTAGCTACTAGCATTTGTAACCAAAAAAAAGAAAGATAAACACCTAGAGTTTGGTGAACTTTACAGTTTACACTAACAAAAAACCAAGTCACAGACTTCCTAGTTCTCCTTCTGCGAGAGCTTTACCACTTCCATCACAACCCAATGTGAAATTTTAGCAGAACATACCAAAACTTGAACTGTATAATTTCCTCCCTCCACAATATATACATACTTTACCTAATCACAAACCCAACAGCTTCCCTGTTTCAAGAACGGAATGAACAAAACAGTCAGCGTTCAAGTAGCTTTTAGAATAAACAAAGCTCAGATCTCAGACACAGTAACAAACCCGGAAGAATGTTTTGAACCAAAGGTCATATACCATATAATAATAACCTAATGACCGACACTATTCACCATGAAATTCACATCACATCATACTCATTTACAATTGCTACAACATCATTGCAAGCTTTGGGAGCATAACAAACAGCATAATCATCCATCAAAGGAGGAAAAACTGAGTAAACCTCAATTGCAAATTCATTTACAATTGACAAATCCTCTCTTCAAGGGAAGATCTGAATTTCAGTTTTCAAGCCAGTGCAAACTTAATAGAACTATATTTTGTATAACAGAGGCAGATCTCAATATGTGGTTGGAGGGTGCACCATAGTCCCCTCAAAATTTACACACACACACACATACATATATATTCTTTAATTTGGTCATAATTTATATATATATATATATATATATATATAAAATTTTAAAAAAATGTTTATAGACAAACACCCAAATATTCAAATACTTCTTATAAGCCATAAGATGAACCAGGACTGTGGATAGAAGCCAATACCAGAAAGCCTTTTGAAGCTCCTCATTCTTGGGATCCAGCTCTAATGCCTTACTAAACGAATATGAAGATTTCACAAAATCCTGCAACATTGTAAAATGACACTCATCATCAGATAATGAAATATCAATTTTGAGTAGGATAAACTTGGAATTAACAAAAAAGAAAATATTCACATACTTTTAATAACCTGTATGCCACACCTTCCCTGTAGTATGCCTTTGGCCAGTCCGGCCTTAATGCAATACAAGCCCCAGCATCAGATAAAGCACGACTTCCTTCATTCAAGCGAGCCCAACACAAACTTCGGTTTGATAACACAGTAGCATCAGAGGGGTCTGCGTTTATTGCCTACAATTTTCCAAGAGATCAATTGGAAATCTTTTTATTTTATTGTTTCCCTTTAAATTAAGTACAGGTCTCTGCTCACCTCTGTATACCAACAAATCGCACCAAGATAATCCTTTCTCTTAAAAGCATCTTCTCCCTTGGATTTTAAGGTCAAAAAGTTCTCCTTCAACTTTCGGTTCATCTGCAAGAAATCAAGTGAAAGTCAAGAAAAAAAAGTTGGACATAAAAGTTTAGTATAGGAGTCGAGCAATGCACATGATAATTTTAACTGATTTTGATTGCCTATGGCCAATTATACTCTCATAATAGCCTATTCAACCAAATATCTTCATACAGATCATTGTAATAATCAAATTACACCCCAAAAAAAATAAGACGACATAAATAACTACAGGGAAGGCATCCAAATGAGAATTCTACAAAGTGAATTCTACAAAGCTTGTTTTTTTTATCTAGTCATACAAGATTTTGTACATCCTATAGCTGTACTGTCAAAATAATGGAGAGCAGCCATAGGTTTAATAACTCTTGGTTGCCTTCAGTATGTTTTCATCTAATCCTACAAGATTTCCCTCAAAATCTCATGATCTTAATGGTGGATTACATTTTAATTACCTGTTGTGTAGCTTCTTCAGAGTGAATATACTTCATTATTCCAACAGTACTCCAGTCTGGTATAGCTGGAATACGAGAGGTAACTGGAAAGAGAATCACGACACCCTGATAATTACATTGCAATGCTGCAATTTCTATTGGTGTCAATCCATACTGTAACAAAAGATAGAATCTTCAGTATGACTCCAAAAATAAGACGTGTACATCATAAATGACACAGAACAAAAACAAAACAATGCAACAACAAAATTGAATTACAGAAAATAAAGGCCAGCACCTAAACTTCCTTGAGACAGCATGTTGAAGCTGGAACTGAATCACATAAAAGGGACAAAGCCAAAGCATCAAGTGCAAGGCAAAACGACACGCGTGAAGAACAGAGCAAGCTGAAGAGTTAAACGACAGTGTGTTGATTAATGAGGTCACGTGCTTAGCATGTGAAGTAATTTACTTCAGCCTAATTGTATTAGTGATCCACCTGTCAAGCATCTAATGGTTCTGTTGCAATTCCGGTAGATTAGGAAGTTAGTTAATTTTCTGTTTTGGGTCTTAGTTCCTCTGTTGATGTATATATAGAAACAGGGACTCATTTAATTAATTACTCTTGTATATTTTCTGATTTTGATAAATGAGAAATATCTTCTCACAAGTATTTTCTCTCCAAACTTCCTAAACCTTCTTTTCTAATATGGTATCAGAGCAAGATTCTTTTGATTTTCTTTCATTTTCGCTGCTGCCAAACAGTTTTTAGTCTTCAAAAGTTCTTCTTTTCTTCGTGATTTGCTTGATATTCTAGTTGCGAAACAGTTTTTGGTATTCAAAGTTCCTTTTCTTCCTAATTTCGCTTGAAATTCTAGGTTTTCATGGCTTCTGATTCAACAGCCAATCAAGCACAATCTTCCACTCAATCTGTGCCTTCTCCGAGCACAACAATGGCAGATGAATCTGCTAACAATCCTTACTTTCTTCCAGCCAGTGAGAGTCCAGGAATAGTTCTTACTTCGCAACCTTTAACCGGTCCAGAGAATTATTTGAGTTGGACGAGATCAGTGTTCTTGGCTCTAAGTTCACGAAACAAATTTGGTTTTGTGAATGGTTCGATTCCACAGCCAGACCTTACTTCTCCATTGTACAACTCTTGGAATAGGTGTAATACCACTGTGCTCTCATGGCTGACCAACTCCCTCAGCATGGATCTCAAGGCAAGTGTGATGTACATCAACACTGCGAGGGATTTATGGATTGATCTCAGAGACAGACTTTCACAGGGCAATACTCCAAGGCAATTTGAGCTGCAAAAGGAAATTGCTCGTCTTTCTCAAGGTACACTCACAGTAAGTTCATACTTCACTAGGTTTAAGACTCTGTGGGATGAGTTTATCAATTTTCAACCTTTCACTGTATGCAATTGTACTTGCACATGTGGTTCTAAGGTTTCTCAATTGGAAGCACAACATAAAGAACATGTTTTCCGTTTCTTGATGGGATTAAACGATAGTTATGGGAATATAATAGGTCAAATTTTATTGCTTGAGCCTTTTCCATCTATTAGCAAGGTCTGCTCCTTGATATTGCAAGAAGAAAAGAGAAGGAGTTTTGGGCATGGAGTCAATGTAGTTTATCCTACTGAGGCTACAGCTATGTTTGTTAATCATGCTAAGGGTTTTAATGGCAATCAAGGGCAGAATCAAGGAAATCGTGGTAACAAAGGTCATTTCAAGAAGGATAAACCCATTTGTACTTATTGTGGCCTTAGTGGTCATATTGCAGACAAATGTTATAAGCTACATGGGTATCCTCCAGGCTACAAGCACAAGGGAAGTAATCAAGCTATGGCAAATCATGTTTCAGCAATTTTGCCTTCTGGACATTTTGGAAACATGGATGGTTTTGCCTCAACCAATCCAAATTTGGTCCAAAATAATGCTGGTTTCCCTAATCACAGCTCTCAATCTGAAGCTGGACTCCTTCCACAGCCTTCCTTTGGTACTATGTTTGCTTCTCCACAGACTCCTGTCCAAAGTTTTCAGCCTCAATGTCCCATTTCTCAGGTCCAATGTGAGCAACTCCTTAACTATCTGAAAGCAGTCACAGCTCCTGGTTCAGGCATTGGTACTTCTACTGCTCATCAAGTTGCTACTGTCATGACATCAGCTCCCATTATTCAACAGGCCTTACCACCTAACTCATCTTCCTCCTTTACTACTGATGCTTCAAATTTTTCAGGTAATCCCTTTTGGATTCCTCCCAATTTTACACATTCTGTTTTCTCTGCCCACATTGTTCCTAGACCTCATTTTAAATCTCAAGCTTGGATTTTGGATACTGGTGCTACTGACCATATGGTCCACTCAGTGTCACAACTTACTACAATCACTTCCACTGTCCATTCCTATGTTTTCTTGCCAAATGGGGATCAAGCCTTAGTAACACATATAGGCAGTGTGCAAATTTCACCCACTTTAACACTCACAAATGTTTTATGTGTTCCTACTTTTAGTTTCAATCTTATTTCCATTAGCAAACTTACACAACAATCTTCTTGTTGTCTTATTTTTCTTGGACATTGGTGTTTTATCCAGGACCTAGCTCAATGGAGCATGATTGGTCTGGGTAAAGAGTGTCAAGGGCTGTATCTGCTGCAAGCTCCTGCTTCTCAGATTGCTCCTACTGCCTTGGTTGCTTCTGCTGGCCATACCTCTTCTACCTTATGGCACAGCAGATTGGGACACCCTTCTTTTTCAAAGCTTTCTTTGTTAAATAAGACTGTAAGTTCTGAGATTTTCAATAATTCTGATTGTTGTGAAGTTTGTCACCTCTCTAAGCAAAAGAGGTTACCTTTTCCTTCTAGTAGTCATGTATCTGTTCAGCCTTTTGAACTTGTTCATTGTGACTTGTGGGGTCCTTTTTCTACTTGTACTGTTGAAGGTTTTAGGTATTTCTTAACCATTGTTGATGATTTCTCTCGTTGTACTTGGGTTTATCTTCTCAAGAATAAATCTGATACTCAGTTTTTCATTCCTAATTTTGTTAACATGGTTCATACTCAGTTTCATGCTTCTGTTAAGACTATTAGGAGTGACAATGGTACAGAATTCTTCTTAAGGGAATTTTTTCATTCCAAAGGCATCTTGCATCAATTGTCATGTGTTGATACTCCTCAACAAAATGCAATTGTTGAAAGGAAGCATCAACACATTCTCAATGTTGCAAGAGCACTAAAATTTCAATCCAATGTGCCTTTATGTTTATGGGGTGATTGCATTCTTACTGCTGTCTATCTCATTAATAGATTACCTTCCAAACTTCTAAATAACAAAAGTCCATATGAATTGCTTTTTAAGTCCTCTCCATCTTATAAACATTTAAAGGTTTTTGGTTGTTTGTGTTACATATCCACTTTACCACATAATAGGCACAAATTTGCACCTAGGGCCAGAAAATGTGTCTTCTTAGGCTATCCTCATGGCATTAAAGGATACAAGGTTCTTGACCTTGAATCCAATTCTATTCATTTTTCAAGGGACATCATCTTCTATGAACATAATTTTCCTTTTCTCTCATCTGATCATCCTTCCACTTCTTATCTTGATTCTTTTGTGTTTCCCCATTGTGTTTCTGATGCATCTCTTGTTTCTAATCCACCTACTGATCCTCCTACCCTTCCTTTGGTTGATTCAACCTTGGCCACTTCCCAACCTGCTTTTCCCTTTGATCCTACTTCTTCTTCTAATACTTCCCTTTGTGATTCCCAACCTGATGTGTCTTTACATTCAGATTTGGATCCTGTTGTTCCTTCCTCTTCCCCTTCCCTTGATCAACCTTTGCTGATTTCCTCATCATCTTCCTTACCTGCCTTAAGGAGATCAACCAGACCCCATCACCCACCCTCTTACCTTGCTGATTATTCTTGTAAAGCAGTTAGTACCAAGCCTGCTTCTGGTTTGCCTTATGACATTTCACATGTTCTCAGTTACTCACATCTTGGACCTCAATTTGCTTCCTTTGTCATGGCTGTTAGTTCTGTTCCTTCCGAACCTGTTTCATTCTCTCAGGCAGTTCAGTTTCCTGAATGGAAAGCTGCCATGGACAAGGAAATAGCAGCTTTGGAGCTTAACAATACTTGGACACTAACCTCTTTACCTGCAGGTAAGTCTCCCATTGGCTGTAAATGGGTCTATAGGGTTAAGTATCACTCAGATGGTTCCATAGAGAGGTACAAAGCTCGTTTGGTTGCCAAGGGTTTTACCCAAAGGCTTGGTTTGGATTATTCAGAAACTTTTAGTCCTGTTGCTAAGTCAGTTTCAGTCAGAATTGTCTTGTCTTTGGCTGCTGTGCATGGGTGGTTTCTTCACCAAATGGATGTCAATAATGCTTTTCTCCATGGTGAATTAGTTGAGGATGTTTACATGTGCTTACCACCCGGTTTTCACAGCAAGGGGGAGCATTTGGTATGTAAATTGAATAAGAGTCTTTATGGATTGAAACAAGCTTCTAGAAAATGGTTTGAGAAGTTTTCATCCACCATTTTGCAAATGGGCTTCATTCAATCAAAATCTGATTATTCCTTGTTTACACACACACAAGGAGCTTCATTCACAGTTCTCTTGGTTTATGTAGATGATATATTGTTGACTGGCAATAATCCAACTTGTGTTCAACATTTGAAAAAGGTTCTTGATGACAGATTCGGTTTGAAGGATCTGGGGTCCTTAAGGTACTTCTTAGGGCTTGAAGTGGCTAGAACTAATGCAGGTATAAGCTTGAACCAGAGAAAGTATGCCTTGGAAATTTTGGAAGATACAGGCTTTCTAGGTTCCAAACCAGTCAAGTTTCCCATGGAGCAAAACTTAAAGTTGTCAAAATATGAAGGAAAGCCATTAACAGATCCTGCTCAGTTTAGAAGGCTTATTGGGAGACTTTTATACCTTACTTTGACAAGACCAGACATCACATATGCTGTGCATAGGCTAAGTCAGTATGTATCACAGCCAAGAGAACCCCATTTACTAGCTGCTAACAGAGTACTTCAATATATAAAAGGCTCACCAGGAAAAGGCATATTTTTCCCAAGCCAATCTGATCTGCATATCAAGAGTTTTTGTGATGCGGATTGGGCTGGATGCCCTGACACTAGAAGATCCTTAACAGGTTATGCTGTTTTCTTAGGAGAGTCATTAATTTCATGGAGGTCTAAAAAGCAAGGTGTTGTTTCAAGGTCCTCAGCTGAGGCTGAGTACAGAGCAATGGCAAGTGTAGCATGTGAAGTCACTTGGGTGCTGCAAATACTTAAAGATTTAAGGGTGAATCATACAAGACCAGCTATGCTGTTCTGTGATAACCAAGCAGCCCTGCATATAGCTGCAAATCCAGTCTTCCACGAAAGGACAAAGCATATTGAGGTGGATTGTCATTTGGTAAGGGATAAAATCATGGAGGGTATGATTAAAACGTTTCATGTTGCTACTAATTCACAAGTGGCAGATATTTTTACCAAAGCACTTGGTTTCTCAGCTTTTACAAGACTTTCTGGAAAGTTGGGTTTGAAGGACATTTTTGTTCCCAGGATTGTAAATGCACAAATCACAGATCAAGTTTCAGTTCAAGAAGGTCAAGTCTCAGAACTTGAAGTTCAGGACTTGAGGGGGAGTGTTGAAGCTGGAACTGAATCACATAAAAGGGACAAAGCCAAAGCATCAAGTGCAAGGCAAAACGACACGCGTGAAGAACAGAGCAAGCTGAAGAGTTAAACGACAGTGTGTTGATTAATGAGGTCACGTGCTTAGCATGTGAAGTAATTTACTTCAGCCTAATTGTATTAGTGATCCACCTGTCAAGCATCTAATGGTTCTGTTGCAATTCCGGTAGATTAGGAAGTTAGTTAATTTTCTGTTTTGGGTCTTAGTTCCTCTGTTGATGTATATATAGAAACAGGGACTCATTTAATTAATTACTCTTGTATATTTTCTGATTTTGATAAATGAGAAATATCTTCTCACAAGTATTTTCTCTCCAAACTTCCTAAACCTTCTTTTCTAATACAGCACCAAGCAAAAGAGAACCTATAATGGTCCTCACTTAGAGTTGACTAGAGCTAGTGAGGAAGCACAAGACACTTCATTTAGGGTAACCTACCTGTGTTGTTCCCACGTCATAACAGTGTTGCACCGGCTGTTTTAAGTTATAATTTTTCAGAAATTGCCCGTATCAGCATGTCGTACCCGTACCCGTGTCCGTGCTTATGCTTCTTAGCACCAAACCAATGAGAGAATTTCAAGAGAAATTTTATTCATAATCAGAATAATCCTAATCCATAACCGTAAGAGTACATTATTGCGCTTTTATAGACTACTAAACCTAATTCTAACTAACATAGGAAAACCTTAATTCTAATTGACTTAAGAAGCCTTTTTTTTTTTTTTTGAGAAGAGATTTAAGAAACTTAATTCTAAATGACTCAGGAAATCCCAATTTTGTATTTACAAAAGTACCCTTGACTTCAGAAAATTAAATAACAATACTAATAAACCTAATTAAACTACTAAGACATACAATAAAAATACAATTGACTTCCAAAATTAAAAAATATTTTTATGCTATTTCCACATCTATTTTCCTTAGTTGGAAGAAACTTGACCTTGAGTTTGAAAGTGTTGAAGGATCAAAATTTTAAACACGTAACACTTACTTCAGTTTAGGAATCACCTTTGGAAGCTAGGTTTATGAGAACTAGGTTGTTGATTGTTCAAGAGACAGCCGCAGCTAGAGTTTGTGTTGGCTAAGTGGTTTGATGGCTGTAATGGCTCTTGATGGGTAGAAATACACGAAGATTAAAGAACAGAAAATAAAGGATAATAAGCCAAGGAGTCAACACCTAGCATGCTTAAAGTCAACATCAAGCAAAAGAAAACCTCTAGGAGTCAGCAGACCATTGAGACAATTTCAAGAGAAATTTTGTTCATTAACAAAATAATCCATCTCCATAGGAATACGTTTGTTATGAGTTTAAGATAGGGGCAAAACAATAATATCACTGTACTTCTTCTTATATAAATAATATTTTAAGTGTTAGGGTTGACTTATAAACCCCTAAACACTTTCACCTTTAACAACAACATTATTGTGCTTATGAGACTAATAAACCCTAAATCCAACTTACACAGAAAAACCCTAATTCCGACTTACTTAGGAAACCTAATTCTAAATGACTTCGAGAATCCCAATTATTGAAATACAAAAATACTCGACTTAAAATAAATGACAATACCAAAAAACCTAATTAAATTACTAGGACCTAAAATAAAATACAATTGACCAATTACCCAGCCCTTGAAGGCGAGAAGGTAACTCCTCATGCACAAAGTGCTTGGAGGTTCATAGGAAAGGGGTCTGGTGTATATATCCATTATCCATGGTTTATTCCCCAGGGGTTCAAAGGGCCCTGGCTTGGTTCGGCTCCACATCATCAAAAATAAATTTAAGAAAAAAGTCAACAACATTAAGGGTTCAGCTTCTGTCCAGTGGCCAGTGGCCATTGGACCCGTCAGGATACGGACACGTGTCCAATCTTGGACACGTGTCATCAATCCAACGTGTCCAATGGTACTGGCCACTAGAAAGAAGATATCTCTTACCATCTCAAAATAGATATCTCTTTGCACTTCCGCCATCAATAAATCTAAGGTTTTAAAATATTTCAAAATCCTACATCATATGGTACTACCTCAAGGAACTCTAAATATATGTGACAAAAGCTACCAATATGAATCTCCCAGTCCCCCTCCCTTCAGGTCCAAAACTTGCTTATCAAAAATAAAAAATGTGATAAAAACTACAAGTGCATCCCTTTTTCTGTCCATGTATTTCACTTCATGCATGCATCTATTACAGATTTTAGACACAAAAATACTTACTTATCAAAAATAAATAATGTGATAAAAACTACAAGTGCATCCCTTTTTCTGTCCATGTATTTCACTTCAAGCATGCATCTATTACAGATTTTGGACACAAAAATAAAGTCAAGAATGAAGTACTCACAAAACTGGTAACATTGGGATCAGCTCCAGCATTCAACAGGCATTTGATAATTTCTGTAAACCCTTCAGAAGCAGCACTTTCTAGAGGTGTCACTCCATGCTTTCTTATGTTTGGATCAGCTCCTGCCTAATGAAATTGCACAAATGCTCTAAAACTTAAAATTTCTATGATTAATTACTCATAACTATCAGAATATAAGTGCTAGCATATACAAACAGCTTGTCGCAGTATAATTCAACAACAAATTAATCTGTCAAATAATGAGACTTGTAATGATGGTATCTCTCAGACTAAATTATGAAAAGGGAAACAGCCACCATAGATCCCTTTTTGTAAACAAAAACAACATAACTGGAGTTTGTTTTGAAAAACTTTTTAGAATAATATAACCAAGAGCTTTAACAAAACATAAGGAGCTTTAAAGTCAACTAACAATCACACTCATTGGCTGGTGAGACCCAGCATTCTTGTGTGGAAGCATGAAAGCTAAGGGTATGATTGGTAACTATTTTTTCTCCTTATTTTCTATTTTCAAAAACAATTTTCTATTTTTAAGACTAAAAAACTTGTTTGGCAACTCAAAATGGGCAGAAAACAAAAACTGTTTTCAAAATTCAATTTGTGAAGGAAACTGAAAACATGCAAAAGACTGTTTTCAGTTTCTAATTTTCAAAAGTCAATGAAAACATGCATTTAATTTAATGAATCTTTCTTATTTAATGAGTTAACATTAAATTTTAAATCCTAATTACAACATATTTTAGTATTTTCTATTTTTTTCTTCAAAAAACTATCTTTTTAATTTCAACTAACCAAACATGTTTTTTATTTCAAAAATACAAGAAAATTGTTTTTTCTTTATATTCTCAAAAACAAGTTTTTGAAAATAGAAAACAAAAACTGTTACCAAATATAACCTAAGCATTTGACACAAAAAATAATTATGTTGAGAAGTCAATATGAGCCTTCTCATCGTTCTGAAATATTGATAACATATAATAATTCCAATATTGGGGAAGACATTGTTATCGACTATTTTGCTGTTTAATTAATCACATTTTTTCCAGAGAAGATTTACTTCAACAAGTAAGAGCTATTACATAGAAAAAGATGTCATGAATCACATAATTTTGAATGAAAACTAGAAGACTGAAAAAACTTTATGTCAGTGAGCTAAACAACCTCCTTTGCATGTTCGTTGCTAGAGAAACTCTAAGATTATAGTGACATGCATCACACATTCATGTTAACTTCAGTGACAATGAGCAAATCTAGCAACAAAATAAACATGCTATGGTATAACAAGTTTTTTTTTTTTTTTAAACGTACCTGAAGCAAAAGTTCAACACACTCGATTGAATTCGCATGGATAGCCATCACCAAAGGAGGTACATGATCATGGAAAATTACATTTGGCTGCAAAAGAGTAATAAAAAAACAATTAATTCCAAACAGTCATCAGACCAATATGTGAATTTAGTAGGCTTTTCTCTCCTAATATGAAATCTTCCACCTGACATAATTTTTATTTTATCAAAAGGCTATACATATAATAACTGACTAACTGTGACTACAACAAGCCAATTGTCAAAGCCATAGTAATTAAACTAAAAAAAAGAAAAGAAAAATGTCAACTAATACATAAAAGTTTATGTTGAAACCTCAAAAAATATAAATCAAGGTAGAGTACACTGTGATTACAACAAACCAATTGTCAAAGCCATAGTACTTAAACCAAAAGAAAGAAAAATGACAGAACTAGTGCATAGAAGCTTATATCAAAACCTTGAAAAAGCATAAATCAAGGAAAAAGTTAGCGCACAATCAGAATTTTTTTTTTTTTTTAGTTATAGTCCAGCCAAATTTAACATGAACATCTCAAACAAGTTTGGCTGATTTTACAGAGTTACAAAATATCTAAAACTACCTATGGATTGATAGCATATGCTACTTATTTAACACATAGGAAATATTATTTCTAATAGTGGTTATCCAATCCTAATTTAATACTGACATCAACTTTGTCATGATATTTTTACTATAACAATTTGGAAGCTAACAAATATCCTCAAAGATTGTCAAGGTTAGAACAAGAGTTATATGCTAGGTTTTACATAATATTTTTCCAAACCATCCTTTTTTGGAGTCCCACCAACAACACGCAGGTTATAATTAATAGTTCTTCCAAATTAAAAAACAAACTTGCTCACGTCGGCATGGTTTTCTAACAAAATTCTGACAGAATCTTTCTTGCCATGAGCTGCCGCATTATGTAATGGTGTGCCATGATTAGAAATCGCATCCACGTTGGCACCTTTTGAAATCAGAAGATGTAAAATTCTCTTAATCCCTGCAACCGTGTAACTATATAAGTGATAATAAAGCATAAATAAACCAAAAGCTATATATAGAAACAAGGAGAATAGTCAGAATACAATCAATGAGATTTCATATTAGGCCGAATGATAAATAGTGACAAGAATTACCCTATGCACCATCTCTCTGATTATAGCTTAATCTGAAAAATAAAGTTCCACCTTCTCCCTCACACGCTTTTAATACTCTCTACTGACCATCCTGCATCTTTACTAATCCATCTATTCAATCTATTTATCCTCCCATTATTTATTTATTACTTTGAATTTTTTCCTCACTACCATTAATATTGCAGTCTGGTCTCCATCACCAGAGGAAACCATTTCATTAAATTTGTAGATACTTGTTATGCAACACAGTACTTGATTTGTTGAAGGTATTATTCTTATTTCATAATTTTAGGCAGCACCTTGTAATTATTTATCATTGAAGAAGCCCCACAAAAAGTAATTTATAATGAGGCAGTTGAAATTTTGAAAATTCCCTTAACATGTTAATTATTCATGTAGCATTAGAATTTTTTTTTTTTTTCTTTTTTTCACAATTCAATATTTACAATGGGGAGGGGGAATTTGAACCCTTGATGTCTTTGTTAGAAACATGAGGTGCCAATTGAACTACTAGGTTCTTGGCCATTAGAAAGAAATTTTAAATGACAATAAGCAATTTCTGCATTAGAGATCCCATCAAATGAACAAATCAAAACACTTATATTGACAATTTAAGGGAGCAAAAAAAACTGCACTTGGCAACCATAATGACAGAGCCACAATAACTACAATCGCTTATATATATTGACATGGAAGTTCTAGGTCCCCAGGAAAATCTATAACCAAAAGCAAATGCAAAATGCATTAAATAGAAAGATAATAAAGCATATCCAGTTTCTATTTAAACTTTTGTCCCAAACCTAAAATCCTTCCAGCCATGTTATTTTATGTAAACTAATAGTTTTTGAATTCTTTTTCTTTTATACCCATGCAAATTAACAAGTGAATATACTAAAAGAGTCGTGGATATAAAAAAAAATTTATTGGTAAGTTACACACACCCAGTGGATTGTGAATCCATGATTGCAACCTCCACCCATTCTTACGGGATAAATGCCATTTGAGCTAAAGCTCATTACATCTGATCAACATTCAACAAGCATCCAAATAAATTTTTCTATTATAGCCAAGCAAAACAGAAATGTATAAACTCTAATACTCATTAACTGAATGACATCTGGATCCAAAACTGAATAAGGGAAATTTTTGAGGGTGAAGGAGACCAGTTTTCCTTTTTGCAAAGAGATATAGCTAACCTGTACATGCAGCATAATGCAGAGAAGTCTCCCCCTTTTCATTTGCTGCATTAGGATCCGCACCATTCTCAAGAAGATAAGCAGCAGAGTGATAATAGTGTCCTAGAATTGCATGGTGTAAAGGAGTTTGACCTGTAAAGAGCCCATTGCCATAATGCAATCTTTCACTATACCATCCACAGCAGATTTAGGTGAGAAAAAAATGCCAAAGTCCGCATTACTTATCAACAGAGCTAAATGAGAGGTCTCAGGAATTTTAGCAATAATTGCAACCAACAATGAACACAGCAATCAGACGCATCACAAGAAAAGTGAACATTGTTAATAATTTAAGGTGTATTTGAGCAATCCAGCTGTGTTTCCCACACACACCATTTATAAGCTTTAAAACACCTATACATAAAACAACGAACAGCTAATGACATATCATTTAAACTAAAACTGACAAAGCAAAATCACCTTAATCAATTACAGGCCTTGGGGGCAACAAAACACCCCATTTTCATATGACAAACAAAAATAATCAAAGTTTTAATATTTAAATATATGAAACTTCACAAACTATAAACCACATTCAAACAAATTCCTACTATTTCCTGAATATAGCTTACCATGCACCATATAATACATTCTGCCACCAAATGAGTTAATATGTATCACATTGTAAATATAATACACCTAGAGCAAGTACATTGTCTAAGATGAAAGTACACACCTTGACAAAACCTACCTTAACACATTTGAGTCACTATGTAGAAATGTGCTTAGTTCTGCAACTACAACGAGGTCCTTATGAAATGTTGCAAAATTTCACAACTTATGACATAATCCTATAGTCTATGTATCACACAAATCAAACAATTTATATGGAATTTTTTTAGTTTTACTCACAAAAACCATCTGTATGCAAGTAATAAACAAACTCTTAGGTATCAAGATACTATGATTCAACCATTAATGAAAGCATGTAGTAAGAACAAAATCACAGTGCAAGAGCAGAATGTCAACCATTAATGAAAGCATTTAGGCACTCCCCCAACTTTATGTACCCCTAGGCAGACTAAGGGGCTTGCACCAAATACCAATTGAATTAAAGGACTACACAAAACCTGTTGTTCACATACTTTGTATTCTTTTTTCATCTTAAATCACCTCAATATCAAAGTAATTAAGATCCCATTATGTGCGTGCGTGTGTGTGTTCTTTTCATCCTAAAAAGAACTTTCATAGCTTTAAAGACTCCAATGATCTCTTTGTTTGTATTGCATTCAAATAAATTAGCAGAATAAGGGCAGTGATAATAGTAATACCCCGCCCATCTTTCATATTGACATCATCAACTTTGACTTGCTCCATAAAATACTTGGACACATGGGTCTTTCCTGTAGCAGCTGCATAATGGAAAAGGGTTCGCCCATCCGAATCCGGAATACACACTGCCATTTTCAGCAACCCTTTATCCAATCCTGCAGGAACATGCCAAGGAAATAAATGAAGCAAGATTGCAAGAACATAATACTAAATGGAACTGTAAAATAACAAGTCTTTTAGAAATGAAGCTTGGAAAGCAACAAAAAGATTGTTAAACTGTAAAAAGGAAGTAATAAGTGTGTTTAGAGTGAGAATTAATGAAAGAAAAGAAAGATGGAAAGTAATAGTGCAGAGAGAGATTATTATTATTATTATTATACTCTTGAGGGGTACGAGATTTCCAGAGTTGGCGGCATAAACAACAGCATTAATCACAGGAACAAGTTCAGGATGGCCTGGAACTGCATAACAAATCATTATACGTATAAACACAACAACATATATAAGATAAGATAACTACTGCATTGTTTCATAGCACAAGTACACATAAATAATAATAGATTAAAAAAAAAAAAAAAAAACTGATTCTCAAAAAAAGAGGTGAATAAAGTGCAGAATCCAGATTTATATAAAAGATAGAGTAAAAAATAAATACATATCCATTAATTAGTTTAGAGAGAAAGGAAATCAAACGGTGAGAGAATGTAAACATAACTAAACATGTGACATAAAGACAGTAAAATACATAGATTAGGGATTACACGCATAAAAATAAAATGAAAAATAAAAAGTGGGAGAGAGACCATGGAACGCCATTGGAGGAGAAGAAAGAGATGCAATCCAAGGCAAGGAGAGAGAAAGAGTGAGTTTGTTTTATTTATTAAAATGATACGATGTGATATGATTTTTGAAATGAAATGACAGCAGCGCGCCAAAGAAACTGAAAAGGCGTGTTAGTGTTGGTGTTGGTTGTGGTACGGACTTAATACTCCCACGTCTCTCCATCATCAATTTCGGATTTAATTTGCCAGTTGGCAGCTGCCACCTATTCCTATTTTTAGGCTTCTGCCATCTCGCCTTTCCACTCTCCCATGCATGTCTATGCTACTATTTCATTTTTACCCTTTTTTTTATATATACTTGGATGATAAATTTTATTGCATTCTTTTACATATGCTATTCCTTTTTTTCCATAGCATATATGATTATATGTTATGTGCATGACTCGAATCCAATATACAAGATTTTTATTAATAAGTAAATTAGACCTATAATAAAATGTAAAATGTTAATCTATAGTAATGCATTGTGTTTTTACTCATTCTCAAAACTAATTATAATTTATCAATCATGATATGACTGTCACTTTTCACTACCATGACTTTACACATTCGTGAACCTAAACGTAACTTATAATAGAAAATATATATAACACAAACATCTTAGGCGGAGACACAATTTATTTATTTTTAATTTATATTCACTCGGGAAAAAAAAAATCTAATTTCACCCCTATATTCATATTTGTATGCTAACGTGATATTCAAGATTAGGTTGAAAGACCCAATTCCGCTCTTACTTAGAGAACCATTTGTTATTTTCATCAACTTCAAGAGATAGAGATAATAAAGTTCTTAACAAGGGTTTTTCCCCCATTCTTTCTCCTTTTTATATAAAATATTACATGCAAGTGGTTTTCCTAATAAGTTTTTTTGTGGTTTACCGACTTTTTTTTCCTTTATGGTGTACTACCTTTTTCTACGTAATACTGAATTCAACTTGAATAATTTTTTTTGTGGTGTACCAGCTTTTTCTACATGATACTGAATTCAACTTGAATAAAACTTTCGACAAGCACATAGAATCATAGATGCATACATAAATTTTTTTTTTCTTTTGAAAGTTTCAAATTATGACGTTCACTCTTGATAATAGTTCTTTAACGTTAGACCAAAACACCAATTGGTTTTTGGCATAGACAGAGATTAAATCTCATATCTTTTATTCAATTATCAAAACCTATATCAGTTGAGTTAACTAGAACTCACTGTACATAATAATTTAGTTAAAAAATTGATGTAACAACAAATTTAATTAATGTTATTTCAACAATAAACCACTTCTACCATATTGAATACATTACTTATCATAGATTATGGTTTACATCACTATATTATTATAATTTTTATTAATTTTTTTCAGATTTTAGTTGGAACAGAATATGGATATCGATCAAATTTGTCCAAGTAATCAGCAGATTGCGTGTCACAATATAAATGAGGTTTCACATGAAAAACAAAATTAAGTAATAGAGCATCAATATTTAGAAAAGCAACTATAACAATCACACCTTGCTCTGCTGGAAATTAGAGCATTATGATATGTGGTTTCAACCTCATCTCGTCATAAATATGAAATAACCATGCATTTGAACCCAATTTACACATTTCATTTGAAGCTCATTATCCTATCCGAGACATTAATTATACATTCATAAAGGATTCCATGTCTGTTTATGTGCAAATTATAAGAGCTCAAACCTCAGTTGGCTGTAGCCTAAACTGTAATGAAGAAGGTAGTTTAATTAATTAAATTACAGGGTTTTTATAGAATTGACTGTTCATGACTACAATTTCCATAGAAGCATGCAACAAAGGATTAGTATTTGACCTAAGAAGGCAAATCAGTTGATCAATTTAGTACTTCATCGCAACATCCCAAATGCAACTTTTCATTTTGAGAAATGCAAGAGTGCTTACTGTTTGGTGGCCAAGTATTATCAGAGGAGGCTATGCCGTAGCAGATCAAGAATAATGTAATGTAAGACATCATGCTGGTAGCTGCAAAATTGTCTCCAACCCTTTTTGTAATAGAATTTTATGTAGCAGATTGAATTTTTTTACTTTTTTTTTTCTTTTCTATTGAAAGAGAGATAGAGTAGGATGTTGTGTGATCATTTAGGAGCGGTTGTACTTTGTTTTGTTGCCCAAAGGTTGGTTGTGTGGTGTAGGTCACCCGTGTCATGCTTGTGTCAGTGTCTGTTGTGCTTGCACAGTCATATCATCCTACTTTGGACTATGAAAGTAATAATTCATAAGGATCTTTTGAAATTGAAAAGAACACTTACCATGGTCTTTAACTCCATGAATAGTGGGAAATGTTCTTTTCCATTTATTTGTATTTTGTTGAAGTGAGACATATTCCTCTGTTGTGGCGAAATTCAAAATATCAAACACCCCTTCTCCCCCTCCTCTTCCACTGTTAATTCTTGAAATTATGATATTTATTTTGAATTACATTACTCATTGAAACATAAAACATCTAGAGATACAACAATGTAAGAGAATACAATGATTACAAAACAATTATAAGTTATAACAATGTAAATGCTTACATATCATGAAAGAACTTGTAGGTTTTGATATCTTCTATGATAAACTTGACTGCACCAATGCAACCCAACACTGCAACAACTGAGAACCAGGTAGCTATTGCAAAATTAAGGAGCTGCATTGAAAGGCGACATTTGGCATCCTTGGGCATTCTTCCCGCTTTCAAATATGCCACAGAAGGGAAGACAAAATCCAGTGGAGTAAACCCAATTGCACCACAGATGGACACAAAGTCCCCAAAAAAGGGCATGGCCGCAGCAATGAGAGTACTAAGAGCCATGTAAATGGAAGTAAATATAAGTCGGACAAGGTATTTTCTCAGGGGGAAACGGCCAGTAGCTTTGCTGGACAGCATATTTTCCTCGAAGTAGGCATATGTTGGCCTGCAATATATCTAAAAGAAAAAATTCAATTAAAAGAGGCATTGAATTCATAATCGTTTAAAAACATGACTAATGCAGAACCAAGAGAGGAAGTAATCATAAAAATGCGGGAAGATGCCAGTATAAAAACACGACATTGCAAGAATTTCGCTTGACATAGACACAGACAAACAGAAATTTGAAATTCAAATTATGATGGAATGGTGATGCATCACTTAAGAAAAGACCGTTAAAGAATAAATGAGAGAGTACAAGAAGTCATGATTGAGAAAGCTTGTGTTCTGTTGACTGCTCACTTTTTTCAAGACTGCATGTGTATATATGGCTGTTCTCCATTTTTCTATTTTTGCAATTTTATCTGTACTTCACAAATTGCTGATTTCTATGGTGTAAAATCAAAGAATATTTATTAAATTTCTCATTTTTAGGGATTTATTTATAGATACCTAATACTAAGAAAGGTTTGTCACATTGCATTGGTGTTAATGAAGTTTTCAGATGTTTGCATCAAGTGTATTCTGAAATCTATACCACACCCTTCTTTTCGTTTTATAGCTAAACTTAAATTATAATTCTGTCCTGAGAATAAAAATAATACAAGAAAAAAATAACAAAGAAGAAGAAAGAGAGCAAGAAACAAAGACCTATCATGTAAAAACCCATAATGGCCAAGCATGTTACATGAAATGCAACTCTTTATTTATAAAACCTTAAAAAGAGTACCTGATAGCATCCAGATATTTGTATCACAGCAAAGAGATTTGCCATAACAATTGTCCATTCAGGAACGCTTAGAGAAGATAATATGTAAGGCTGAACTTCTGATCCAAAAGCCCAGTATCCACAGGAGGCCAGTTGCCAGTAACTCAGGATAATGACACCGTATGCTGCTGATACACCCTTGTACATATTCTTCCTTGCAGGTTCTCTCATGGTATTCTGGACAGCAAATGGTTGTTTATAGTCACCATATTGATTGTTAAGAATGTGTATTGTTCAAAAATATTATCCCTTAGTTCATCTACCAGTACACAAAAGCCAAACAAAAATAAAAATTGACTTTTAATAGATGGAAAAAAAAAAAAAAAAATCAACATAAGAATAAGAATGAAAACCCCTGAATTTATAAAATATTTTTTATGACATGTTACCTGTATTTCAGGAAGCATTGCATCTCCAAAAGAAAACGCAATTATCCCAAGAGCATTAAAGGCTCTAAAGGTCTTACGAGAGGAGCTTCCTTGCAAACTGTAACTTATTGAGTTTCTGTCAGTCTTCTTACCTAGAAGGACATGAAATTAAATAAAGCCAGAGATGACGCTATGAAGATACTAAATTTTATGGAAAATACTGGTTCAAGCAATAAAGCTATGACGCAGCAGGCAAAGGAAAACATGACAAGCTCACCATCATAAATTGTCACACCAATGGTTGTAGCTGCAAATCCAATCGTGCTGAAAGTGCACAACGCATTTACCCATCTCAATGAGTGGATATTAGGAAGCTGAGAGAGAACAAGTTCAAAGGCTCCAAAGAACATAATGAAATGCTGCAAGGTTAAGGAACCACCCTCATGAAAGTATTTGTAAACTGCCTGCGTACATACATAGATGGAACAGAACAACCGCACCCCCCCCCCCCCCCACCAAAAAAAAAAATGAAATAAATAAACTATTAGAAATAAGGAGGAACGCATATCATAATAATCTATCATTTTAAGACTGCCTAACCTTAAGGCTGCTCCCAGCAGCAATTTGAATGGCAATGTTATTGCCCAAAGAAGCCACCTGCTGAAAAAGTGCAACAGACCAATAACCCCAGAATCCTTCAAGAATTGGGGAAAAAAATTCCAGTCAAATAACCAGAAATACATATGGTGAGAAAGCGATACAAGCTAAAACAGTTAAAAGATCCAACTTAAAACACAGGTTCGGATTCTAAATACTGCGATATTTTAACTGTATGTAAGCACTGTAGTTGGAAAAACAAGTGCATCACATTTAACTCTGGAAAATAATTGCCATAATTTAAAACAAATGGCCACAAGAGCTATAGCTCATCGATTGAGAAATGGTAGGTATTAAGTTCAAACAAGTTGTGCCTTCCATTTCAGGTAGGGAATAGGATTTGGAATCAAGTGGTAATGTTCTAATGCTCAGAAATTTACCCAACAAAGCTTTAATACAAAAGTTCTATATAGAAGAATTAGAAGGACAAAGGAGTATACAATTTTCATCAGGAGTAACTTCATCTTCACCCTATATACATATATATGTCCATGGCAATGGACTTGAATTGTAAATATTGTACAAGTAGCCACTAGAAGATAATTAATAATAGTTTTCTCAGATATTGTGACAATAGCAGGCATCTAACAATCAAAGACAAGAAAATTTTCTAGCTGCAATGTTAGGACTCTGATTGGGGTGCATCTGGTGTAGTGCGTTGCTGCTGTGTTAGGTGCAGTGGATGCTTGTACAGAGATGCAGGGGATACTTGTACAGAGTTGGTTACAAGTTAGTTGAAAATGCATTGGAAGTTGTACTTGGTTAGTTAAGTAACTAAGCTGTGTTGTGTTGTACTTTGTTAGTTAGTGAGTAGGGTATAAAGCTCAATACTGATTGTAATGTGAATTGAATTGATGAATAATACATTGAATAGTCATTCTTGAAATGCTATTGGAGGTCGATTCCCTTGAAGAACTACTAGATTGAGAGCAATAGAGATTAAGGGTCATTTGATTCCTATCATACAATAGCAGACATCTAACAAGCAAGTACAAGTATGATAAGCTCAAACCAGTCAGTGATGCCATTCTAAATAATTACAGCTGAAATGGGAAAAATTAAATCTGAATTCCTTCTTTTTTCTAGATTTCTCAATTCTTGGATATCTGAGTTCTCCTAATTAATCAACAAATTTAAGTAGTGGTCTATCATAAACATAAAGCTGTCCTTGAAACAATTTAAAGTTTTAATCTTTTCTTTATAATATTCTTGTTATTGATGTCACTCACTCACGGTTGTTTCTTTTCTTATATTAATAATATTAATATTAAAAAGTGGAATTGAAATTAGAAAATACCAACCAAAGATGCTCCCAGCAAGTTCTCTATATGTAATGTGCTTCTTTCCATTCCATTTCCATAATGACGCAATCAGAAGGCTAGAATACCAAGTTGCCAGTGTTCCGCTCACTAAACTAGTCACACCTGGGCACAGGGAGTAGCAACTTAATTCTAACAACATATCCACAATACAATAAAAGGTTTTTTTTTTTTTTTGGTATAAAATAAAAGGTTTTTATTCATAAAATAAAATTAAAAAAAAAAATCATCAAAAAAAAGGTAAAAGATAAAATAGAGAGTATTAACCAAATAATTAAAATTAGACAAGAAAACTAAAATTAGTAGTTTAATTTAAAGCATTAATATAGACAAATTTTTTAAAAAAATATTCATACATATTAACCCGAATTAAGTTAGATGTATGGAGTATGATTTTCATATATATAATATATATATATTGTCGGTCCGACTCCCACACCGTTGTGAATCGTGATGATGAAACAAATGAATGATTTCTGCTATATGGAGATGGATGAATATACCACACACACTTTGTTGTAATTAATTAGTATATGGGACTCTGTATATTAATAATTATTTTGCATGTTTATTCAATTGTTGCCAAAAAAACAAAAGAAAAAGGAAAAAAGAGATGATAAGCGAAGCAAGCAGAGCAAAGAGAAGAGTTCACAGACCAAGAGGCCAACCGAGAGAAGCAAGAGCGAAGGGCAAAGGAGCGTAAGCAGCTGGAGTGGCAATCGTAGTGGCCACATGGAAAGCCGCGTGCTTCCACGTCCCTCTTCCTTCTTCTTCTTCTTCATGCTTCTCTGCTGCTGCTGCTGGCGTGCTCGGAATAATGTCTGAATGCATTTTGCACCAATTGTCAGTTACTTGGACTATTGGAGTTGAAAATAAAAGCAGTTTTACTTTTATATATATAGTTTCTTTCACGTCCCAAAAAACAAAGCACTCGTAGTTGTGTCTGTGAATACAAATCAATTATAACTTATCATATATATATATATATATATATATATATATATATATATATAAACTTTGGCTATTTTACAAAGAAAATTAAACAAATATATGATAAGTTATGATTGTTGAAACATAATATGAAACACAAACAAATGATATAGCAAATTTGTATTCATGAACTACACTCTTACTGTCTTTCCTTGTATTTTAATTTTGCTTATTTTTTTGGATGGTAAATTAAAATATATATTTTAAATTCAAAACGTACCTGAAAAGTTTTATTTATAGTGTATTTAGATACCGTTTATTTTGCTGAAATTGAAAATTTATTACTGAAAGTACAGTACAGTACAATAGGACCCATGAATAATACAAAAAAATGTAATGAAACTCATGAATAATAGCAAAAATAAATTAAATAATAAAATAATTTTAATTTTTCATTGATATCCAAACACACACTTACACCTTCCAATTGTTGTTGCACATTGAAAATAAAGGTTTAACACACATAATCACTCCCCCACAAATAGTACCAAATTTAATTATAAATTAATAATAATAAAAATCAAATCAAATTAAATAAAAAATCAAATCTTTAGAAAATCAAAACCCAGCCCTCTGTAACCGTCCGTATAGAAATGAAAATGCCCTCATAAAAACTATATAAAATTTGGCACTAACTCTAAGTTCATTAATAGTAGTTGCCTGACTAAACTAAGATCTTCAAATAATGGAGCAGTTTAGGAACACGTATCACAATCTGAGAGTCCAATGCACTGAAAACACTAACCTAATCCAAACCCTTTAAAAAAAAAATGTCATAGTGTGAACTTCAAGCACTTTTGGGGCCCCAAAAAAAAAAAAAAAAAAAAAAAAGTCACTACGAAACAAAGCAGACATGTATGACTAAACTATCTAAGAAATGTCAAAGTGTGGAATTCAAGGCTTCAACCAAGCAAGCACTGTAAGGCCTTGTTTGGTTTTTTTTTTTTTCATCACTCAATTTCCGTCACTCTAAATACTACACCTGTTTAGCACCATCACTCAATATTTTTCACACTATTTGTGGGTCCCATACCTGTCACTCATAAATAAATAAAAAAGAAACACCAGAACAGACCAAAGTGAAAGAAAGAAGAAGAAGAAGAAAAAAAAAAGAAAAAAAGAGAAGAAACCCAGAACAGACCAAAGTGAAAGAAAAAAGAAGAAGAAAAGAAAAAAAAAAAAAAAGAACCGAACAGCCAAGAAGAAAGGAAAAAAAAAAAAGTCAAAAGTGGTCAAAAGTTGCGGCTGGCACTGTTTGTGGGTCCCCTTTTGTGTGTTTAATTACAATATTGTCATTGAGTGATGAAAACAGAGTTATAGAAACAGAGTTATCGTTTGCCAAACAACCTTTTTGTCATGGGTCCCACCATTTTTAAGTTATGAGTTATGGAAACTGAGAATTGAGTTATGGAAACAGATAAACCAAACACCCCCTAAGTGACTATGACCCCAAAAAATCACACTATGATTCAAAGTAGACCTGTTAAACAAGTCACGTTGAGCGGATCTAATTGGGAATCTGGTTAGGCACACTATACACATCAAAAGATCAAACTAAAACATATTATAATTAAAATCTAAAATTAAGTATTCATTAATAAATTATTTTAAGTGATTTTTTATAGAAATTTTTTTTTTAATTTATCATAATTTTTTTTTAAAGAGTTTCAATTTATGGCGTCTGCTTTTGATGATAGCTCTTTATTATCAGACCAAGACGCCAATCAGTTTTTTGTGTGGCCAATGATTGAACCCTAGATCTTTTATATAATCATCAGAGACTTTACCAGTTGAGTTAACTGAAATTTTTTAAAATGATTGATTAGTACTCATTAACTAGACCCAATTATGTATATGTAAAATTTGATTTAATATTTTTTGCATATATTCTATATTTATATATACAAGCATGTAACTTGTGCTTACGAATGAAAACATTCAACAATAGTGATAATGACTAATGAGTTCGTCATCTCAATTTCCACGTTAAGCATTATAAATGGGATAGAAACAAACAAACAAACCCAATCAAAATTATAAATTCTTAAGAGCCATTTAGAATATTGTAATCCAAATTGACTTTTGAAACCAACATTACTCGTACTAAAGCAATTAGGGTCTGTTTGGATAGGACTTATTTTGCTGAACTGAAAACTTATTGCTGAAATCACTGTAGCAAAATAATTTTTAAATGTGTAAATAGTACCGTGGGACCCATTTTTAATGAAAAAGTTGCTAAAAAGTGAAATTTGTGGGTCCATGAACAGTACACGTATGTACTGTTCACGGAAAACTGGTCAAATGTTGCGGCTACTGTTCATGTACCGTACATGAACAGTAGCCGCAAGTGGGAGAAAACGCGTGAAAAAAAAAAAAAAAAAAAAAAAAAAAGGAAAACGCAGCAAACTGGAAACGCAGGAAACGCAGGAAACGCGAATCCAAACGCATCCTTAACAGCATTAACGGATTAGTAAAACTTTTTTTTTATATAAAAGGACTAGTAAAACTAAATAGTAAATAGTCACTTCTTGTAGATGTTCCAAAGTTTTTATAAGGCCTTTTTTCAAAAAAAAAATTATTAATAAAAAAAAAAAAAATCAGTCTTAGGCCTCCAATGAACGTTGTAGTATAACGTCAATGAGAGAGAATGGTGGCCTTAGAGGTGTCTAAATCATGTTTCAAGATTAAGGGTAGATTAATTATCAAAAGATGCTTTCCCAAGCTTAAAGCATCGATCCATCCACTTCTCACATTGTCTCATTAGGAACAATCTTTTGGTATAAAATGAATAGTGGCTGAATCCACCACAGTCCATGGAATTTAGTGTACTCACCAATACAGACATCATTTTCCTTTAATAGACCACACACAATTGAAAAAAAAAAAAAAAAAACTAACATTTCTCCTCGCATTTGTTGTAGTAAGTCTTCACAAAACCATCTATATTATCTTCAACTACCACGTTAAGAAAAATCATAAGAATCTCCTGAAGAAGAGGAATATTTCGCAGTGGCCGGCAAGGTTGGCATTGATAATATAGGTAAACGGAGGAGACATGGGATGAGGGTATGGAATTGAGAGGAGGAGGTGATGTTTCGCTTTTAAAGCCTTTTTCTTTGGACTCCTCAATTGTGGCAATGGTGTTAATACTTGATAGTTGTAGCAAAGGAGGCTGGAGAGCTAAGAATAGAGGAAACATTTAAGAGAGAAGAGCTTGAGACTACTGAGTCCACCAATAATAAAAGTGTGTTTGTGAGATGTTTTTACTTAGGTCAATAAGCATCATAATTGTGGTTTTTTTGTTTTGTGTTAGGTGTTAATTTATCATTTACTTTTGCACAAAAATTTTAAATTTTAAATAGGAGATATGACACAAAATTAGAAATTCAATTTATAATTTAATTGGATTTTCACTCAGTTTTGGCTATATAATATAATTTTGTTTACATATTTTATTATTATCTCCAAAATACTTGTTTTCTACTAACTCTTTTGTATTCTAGCATTTGCTCATCCATTTATTACATTAATGCTGGATCCACCTCATTATGGATGGAAAAAATACTTCCAACTTAACCTGCCCCAACTTGCCTTGCCCTCACATTTTGCCAATATGCCTTGCCACTAAGCACTAAGCAGGGCTGAGGTAAACCTTTGCCTAAACAACCTAAGGACCCAGATGGAAGAAAGTCCATTATTAACAAATACTACTAGAATATATTGTATCTTTTGTCTTATACAACTGTAGAGAGGGAAAAATTCCCGACCTATCACAAGCTGACACATCATACTACTGAGTCCACAAAATACAGCCAATTACAAAGCACCACGTATTGCTACTAGGTTTTACTATCAGTACTCAGAAACCAACAGAAATTTGCCAAGTGTCATGCAAGAACCAATCACACCTCAGCACGTGTAAGCGATGACACAAACAACCTCGCACGTGTAAGCGATGACACAAGCAAGCTCGCACGTGTAAGCAATGACACAAGCAATCCTCGCACGTGTAAGCGATGACACAGGCGGACCAATCAGGTGGTGACATGTGTCACCAATCAGACTTCGCCACGTGTCGCTCACCCACCCCCAAACTCCTATAAATAGAAGCCTTCCTAAGGCATTTGGAAAAAGAGAAGATTTAGAATTCCAGAAGCTCTGTTGGAACCAAGCTTTGAAGCCTCCAAGAACTTCAACTTCGAATAGGAAGAACATTCGAAGAGGAATCATCCAAATCATCTTCCTAAATCTCAAAGGTCATTGGAATCAAGCTCAAAAGCCTCCAGAAACCTCAACAAACCACAAATTGGTGAAGCTCTACGGATTCAAGCCTCCAAAGTCCCGAAGAACTTCTACCACAAACCTTCAAATACGAAGAACATTCGAAGCAGAATCATCTAAACTATCTGCCTAGATCTCAAAGTTCACTGGAATCAAGCTCAAAAGCCTCTAGAAACATCACAAATCACAAATCAGTAAAGCTCTACGGATTCAAGCCTCTAAAGCACCGAAGAACTTCCACCACAAATCTTCAAAGACGAAGAACGCACCAAGAACACGAAGAACACAAAGAACACGAAGAACAAAGAATTTCTAACAAGCTTATAGCCAGAGATTCATTGTAATTCCATATCAAAGATCTTTGATCCGTTCTTCAGCCAAATTGAAGGATATCTTGTGTTCATATCAAAATCACATTACTACAAATCCAATCAACAAGTCTTTTAAGGAGATCGAATCAGAGGATAACTCTTTTGTAATCACAGAGAATTGTACCACACAATCATCAATACAAATTCGCATTTGTGAAACTATTTTACTTGTTTGACTTATTTCGAACCGAGGAATTTAGTCGTCCACAACAACATTTATTTATTTTTTTAAATTATCCTCTCTTTGAATGTTGTGGATTCTAATAATTTGTTCTACTCTATTTGTAGTAATTTAAGAGTAAAATTTTTCAATCTCCCGAATGCATGAAAGTTGAACAAGCTATTACTTTATCTATCTATCAAAATTAGAATCGAGATTAATAGCTTTTTTATGCAAATTCATTACTGAAATCCATCATTGATTATCAAAAGTTAAACAAATATTATTTAGTTAATATGTAAATATAAGAAAATGCTCAATTTAAAGTTGTCAACTTAGTTCCGAAAATGCATTAAATCAACATTACTCTTAAAAGAGGACTAAATATTTCTAACCTGATCCTATCCCATTGTCATACCTAAATTGTGACATGTGCTGATGTGCGTCAACTTGAGTTGACATTTTAACATGTCTGAGTACAAATTGACTTTTTTTATGGGTCTAAAAAATCTTAATCATACCCGCTTTTCTTTTTAGCGATTAGACGAGAAATTGCACAAACCATTCCCCTTATAGCACTTCAAACAGCGACGTCGTTTTTTTTTTTCTTTTCTTTTCTGTAGTACTAACTATAAAGGCGGCTTTTCCGTTAGATGTAACAAATGCTTTCGGTCAGTAGACGTTTTAAAATTTTTAAAAAAAAAAAAAAGGATTTCATAAGGCGACATTATACATGTTGCATCGACAAGTTACCGCCGTGATAAGTAATAATTGGTGAACATTTTTTCACCCAAGGTTCACGCTTCAAAGGACAGCACACAACACAATACAGCTCAGTCTTTATTAATTGAAAGTCGAAACCCATCCTAAACCCCAAAAAGAAACAGAAACAGAAACAGAAAGTCACACACAAATTCGTTAGGTTTTTTCTGCAAATTCTTCGGATTTCTCAGTCTCTCTGTTTTAGCGGGCGCAATGGTTTACATTACCTCTTGGGACGAGTTCGTCGAGCGATCCGTACAGTTGTTCCGTGCCGATCCCGATTCTGTACGTTTTTTTTTCTTTCCTTCTTCCTTCCACCTTCTGTTTGTTTCCCAAGAAAATTGTAGGAAAACCTGATAAATAACAGTATTATTCTATTTTTATGGATAAACATTGTTGCAACTCTGCATAGTAAGCCAACGCTTGGATTTTATTTTTAAAACGAAATCATATAATTTAGGGTTTGATTGATATAGTTAATCTAATTCTTTTTTGGAAAATTGGGGTATGTAGACGCGGTATGTGATGAAGTATCGGCACTGCGACGGTAAATTGGTTCTCAAGGTCACTGATAATCGAGAGGTTTGACTTCTTTCTTTTATTATTATTTATGTGTTATTTTAGATCAAATTCTTTGGACTATCACTATTGTTTTAGCTTACTGTGATTCAAATAATATTTATGTGTTTGGTTTTATTGTACCCATATGAGTGACTAAAAAACATATTATTTCTTGCAACAATTATTTAGTTATGAATGCTATGATTTTTAGTTTCAATCTATGGCTTGCTTTCACTAGCAAAGATCGGAATTCTATATGTGTTGAATCAAATACTAGATTTTAGGTTCAATTAGGGAATCTTATTGTCTATTTAGGGTGTAAAACAATTAGGGGTGCTTTGGGGGTTCAGTGGTGTCCAAAGCAACAAACAATGGGAGTGGAGTCTGATGCTTGATCTCAAATTCAACACCATGACTTAGGTTACCACACGATTTTTGCGTGTGTGTGTGTGTCGATCTCAAATTCAACACTGTGACATAGGTTACTACACGATTTGTGTGTGTTTTTGAACTTCCTTTTTGAAGTAGAAAGGGTTAGACCAATAAAATATATCTAGAGAGAGGAATGAAGTTGAATTGGTGATTGATAATTGTCACTGTCTAGTCAGGAGTCTCTTGAGTAGTGCTTTGCATTTGTTAGAGATTCAATACAGTTGGAGTTTAAAGCATGGAGATTGACTTGATAACTGATTCATGCAACAGAAGGGACTTTCTAGAGATTCTCTTCTGACTAGATTAGAGAGTACTCTCTTCCCCCAACTTGAGTGAGAATGGAAGGCTTCAATGAATATATCATCTTTGGAATTTTAGAGCTAGTTATTACACTGGAATGTTACATTACTTTCATTTAATTCATGCAATATTTACTTATTAAAATAAAATGGGGCTAATGTTCAATGGCATGATTTTATAGATCAGGTAGTTTAGAACCTTAAAGTCTTCCCTTTTCATCCAAGCATGGTAATTGTGAGAGTGAGTTAAAAATAGTATCATAAGTTGGTTTAGATTTTAAATTCAATCCAATTAAGTGACAGAGGATAAACAGTATGATTGGTTTTTATTTGATCAGTGCAGCATTAATTTCAAGATTGCTTTGTAAATACTTTGTAATGCGATCAGTTACCAAAGCGTTGATGGGAAAAAGGATTATTGTTTGGATATGGTCATAATTGGTTTGTGTTGAGAAGGCTCAGCTGATTATCAGCTTGTACTACGGAGAATAACATGGTGTTTGTACAATCAACCTATAGAGTTAGCTTTAGGGACAGTTAGGTGATGTTTGGATTAGGAGAGTTTTGAGTGATATCGTCCTGTTTTCATAACTCATGATCCAAAACTGGCGGGACCCACGGAAGAGCACTTGTTTGGACTCCATGACTCATGATCCGTGATTCAGTTTTCATCACTCAATTATCTGATTTTTGAGTTATGAGTTATGGAAACTGAAAACACATTTTAACTGTTTTCAGTTTCCATAACTCATAACTCAATGACATTTTTGTAATTAAACATACATGGAAGGACCCACAGCCATAACTTTTGACCTTTGACTTTTTTTTTTTAATTCCTTTCTTCTCCTACGTTCATTCTTCTTCTTCTTCCTTTTTTTTTTTTTTTTTTTTTTCACTGGTTCAGTCTTCAATTCTTCTTTTTTTTTTTTTTTCTTCCCTTCTTTCGGGTTTCTGGGTTTCTTCTTTTTTTTTTTTTTTTTTTTTTCTTTCCTTCTTTCGGGTTGCTTGGTTTCTTCTTCTTCTCTCTTTTTTTTTTTTTCTTTCCTTCATTCGGGTTTCTTCTTCTTCTCTTTTTTCTTTTTTTTTCACTGATTCGGTCTTCAAATCTTCCTTCTTTTTTTTTTTTTTTTTCTTTCCTTCTTTCGGGTTTCTGGGTTTCTTCATCTTCTTCTTCTCCTTTTTTGTTTTTTGTTTTTTTTTTTTTTTCACTAGTTCGGTGAGTTTGGGTACTAGGAGTTGAAGGAAAAAAAATAAATAAATAAAGTAAAAGCTGCACAAGGTACATGTATGGGGCCCACAAATAGTTGAAAAATATTGAGTGATGTCAAATGAGTGATTGTGCCAAACGGGGTGGGGTGTTTTAAGTAATGAGTGATGAGTGATAAGTGATGAGTGATGAAAACTGAGTGATGAGTGATGGGTGATGAAAACTGAGTGATGGGTGATGAAAACTGAGTGATGAGCGACCATTTTTTTAAACCAAACAAGGCCTTAGTCTTTGTTATTTGGAGTCTTGTGCTCAAGGATTGTCAAACCTGAGTGATTAGAATGGAAAAACATCCAAAAAACCGACCAGTTTCATAATTTTTTTTATTGGTAAGTTATAGATGCATCATTTGAATTTTGAACCCAAGATCTCACCCTCCACATTGTTTTTACAAGGTAAGGAGGTGCCATTTGAGCTAGAGCTTACTAGTATGCTCAAGTGGTAAACCTTGAATTAGTCATTCTCAAAATATCGGAATCCCTAACTAAGCTAATATTGAGACATTTTAATGTGTTTCTCACAAAAAAAAAATGTGATGTATGTTTGGTGGTTCTTTGCTAGTGTCAAATTTCATGTTTGTCTGCTATAATTTTCTTATTTGTACCTTGCTTGACAGTCTTCATGTTTAATGGTGTCAAAATGCACAACTGTTTTTGCTTAGGAGCACAACTTTCTTAGAAGCTTAGAAGAATGATTGGATGAGTATATGTCAAGAAAATGCCAAGAGCCTTGTAGCTCAACTTGCACCTTCTATTGAATTATCAAAAAGAATATATGTCAAGAAAACTCATGTAGATTTTTAGATGAAAGTCATTTAAAATATAAATAAATCCATCTATCCCAAAAAATAAATAAATAGGATGACATTAAATTGAGTTATCCTTTTTAAAGTATCACCTTTGTTATTGAATATCTAGTTTAGAAAGCTTATCAACTCGTGCATCACTTGTTTATAACTTTGGACAACTGATCTATCACTAGGAAGCATGGGCGCTTCATTTGGCGCATCGTACCCTCCGTGTCATATTATAATTTTTTTGAAATTGCTTGTGTCGTACCTGTGTCCATGGTTCCTAGATCTATCATGTCTGGGTACTGATTTTTTTAAGCAGTATAACATCTTGATAGCTGTCTGGGAATTGAGAGTAGATTTTGGGTTGGAATTTTTGTCCAATATATAGTGCTGGGAGGTTAGAGGACATGTTTCTTACTCTTTTCTTGATGAATCTTGATAGCTGTCTGGGAATTGAAAATTGGTTGTGGCTGTGAATTTTGTCCAATATATATGTTGGGAGGTTTTCTGGGTTCTGAGGTGTCAGAAGAAAATAACCTATGCTTGCTTATGTTGTGAAGGTAAAGCACCTTCTAGTCTTTCTAATGGAGATGTCCAAGATTCAAATCCCCCCAACCCCCCCATCTATCAAATTATCAAAAAAGAAAAAATTTATGTCATATGCATTATTTGAAGCATATGCATCATAAACCTGATTTGATATGGTCCTGGATTTGAGGAGAACCTGTGTTTCACTCATATTGTTGAACACTCCTGTTATCAGAAATTTATCTTTTTATTTAGTAACCATCTACTCATACGATGGGTTCTTTTGTTTTTTCACCAGTGTCTCAAGTTTAAGACAGACCAGGCACAGGATGCTAAGAAGATGGAGAAGCTTAACAACATATTCTTCACTTTGATGGCTCGGGGTCCTGAAGGTATTATCTTCTTCTTCTTCTTCTTCTTCGTCCTTTTTTCAATAAACCTGATGGTATAATCTTATTCTAAGCTTCTTTATGAAATTTACGGTACATTGGGGCATTCCGTGGAAGTAACAGTTGAACACAAAAAATTTAGAAATGGAATTACAAAATAGATGTATCATTGTGAGTTATCAAAACATTAACCAGTATATGTTTTATGACATTTAAATCTTTCCCTAATATTTTTTTTTAATAATTAACTCAAAGTAGAGAAACTGGTTTCAAATGCTCTGCAAAATGCAATTGTTTACATATACAATTTTCCCCCATGGGATGTCCATGCACATGCTTGTAAAGATCCATAATGTTCTAGAACAGTACAAACAGTTGAAGCAGCATCTGTTATTTTGAAACTGCAAATTAGTGCTCGTATGGACGATATTTGAATGTGTTATTCTGGTTCCCCAGTATATCATTGATTTTGATTATGGTTTGTGATCGCAAGTTGTACTAACTAAAACCTGTTCTGCTTTCTCATTGTGCAGCGGATGTAGCAGAAGTTACTGGGAAGGAACAAATAGATGCACAGCCACCCAAGAAGGGAAGAGGAAGAAAACAATAAATTTGTTTGCTACTAGACATATAGGTTTTTGGACAAATTTTAGTTGATATCATGGATGATTTGCAAAATCTACTGTCCTGAAAATTTGTTAAAGCCATGGTAAATTGAAATTTTCCTGGGGGATTTTATAGATGCTTCTCTCCCCTGATGATTGTTTGATCATACAGGATTATTGATACTTTTCACTTTGCGTATTCGGGTTCTTGTGCAGTCATTTAATTTTTTGTTTTAAGCTTTCTGAATGAATTGCCAGGTTTATGGTTGACAACTTGGCATCAATTCGCTGCCACTTGCCACCATGTCTAACATCTCTTCCAGTTCTAGTTTCTTTTACTATGATTCATGCTTCTTCAATATGGTACTTTCAACATAAATAAAATGCGCAATCTTTTTAAGCTTTCATTAATTAAGATATTTCTGATAATAAATGTTTTCCAGTTTCCCGTTATTCAATATGTGGTGTACAAAAAATCTTATCAATATCAAAAAATCCAAAACTAAATTGGCACGGCTAGTGAATAAGATGTTTCAGATGGCCTGGCATTGGCAACTTGAACAGAACAAAGTAGGGTATCCCTCTCCCGTGTCAGTCTCTTGTGCTCCACTAGTTGTAAGAGGAACGTAATCTTGGTGATGCCATTATTGGCAATAATGGGCTACGGAAAAAATTAGATGTATATGAGTGTTTGTTTATGTAGTTCTCTGACCAATGCACACTTATTGAGATTTTGCGGTCCATGGTTGTAAAAGTTCTCGAACTCTGATGGAATCGATTTTGAGAGATTGGTAAAAGATTCACTTGTAGCCTTTTAAAGACATTTAATTTCTAGTTTATTGCTTTACATGGGTAAAAAAGACTAAGACTCCAAAGACCGGCTTGAAACATGAAATTTGCTTGGTCGAAGAACAGAACCTGTTGTTGGAGAACGATTCTTGGTCTTGCAAATGGGAGTGTTTTAAAACCATGGACATGGCAGGTATAAAGTGTACACTGGGGTGTTACCTGATAATTTCATTTCCTAGTGCTAGTGCATTTTAATGTGTTTGATAGCGTGCATTTTTAGGTAGGTAAGAAAAAGTGGAAACATGGCCAGAATGACTGAAAGTTTTGTGTATGGGCTTACGCGTCAGCTATCCACGTGATATGGATGATGAGGCATGCTTACCTACTATACTTCTGCCAATGAGAATAGAGATAGAAAATAATTATAAAAAAATTATTGAATTAACAAGGGCATCTTTATAGTAATCGGGCAAAGTGGAAGGAAAGATTATAAAGAAATAATCTTTCTTTGTGTCTAGTTAAAACTCAAAAAAAATCAGAACCATATTTGGACTAGCATATGGGATTTCTGCCAATTTGGTACACTAACATATATTCCTCTTGTATGGCGTGTAGCCATTTTAGATTGAACATAAAGTCATTGAATCCATCAAAATCCATGACTGCTAGACAAAGCACTAGATTTTGGTGGGAGATGAGACAATTTTATTTATTTAAAAATCTCAAAGATTTCAGGGCAAGTCTGTGTGAGCAGTGTAGATAAAGATAAAGGGCCCAAAACCAAACGTAAACATGTTTTACCATTGTTGTAGTCCTAAATAATAAATCATGGCCGTACCTCAAAAGCATGATATATATGTCCAAACAGATCCCGAAGCAGTTACTTTTGCTTTTCTTTTGCTTTATCAGGCCATTAAAAAGTAAAGTATTAATTCCATGTGACATAAAAGGCTTGTGAATTCTACGCCCTTTTTATTTTTCGCTGAGAAAGATAACTGAAAAAGTGAAAACAAAAAGCTCTAGGAAAAATATTCTTCAAATGAAAAAGATAGAGAGAGAGATGGAGAGAGAGAGAGAGAGAGATGGAGAGAATGTTTTATAGTGGACAAACGAGAGCAAGGACAAAGTGCATTGTCTTCTTTATGAATGGGCGGTACGTTCCGAGGCATGGGTGGGGTTACCAGGTGCAGGGAGCTCCCTAGCTATCTTGGCATCAAGCAACTGCACCATATTCTCTTTTAATTTATGTTTTTAGTTTCATATTAAAAAGTTAATTTATTTTATTTTTATTAATATTTATAGATTTTATTAAACTTTTTGGTATTATTTATGGATCTCACTATATTATTTCAGTTAATTTTTATCTTTATCTACGATATTTTTAACAAAAAAAATTTTTAATTTTAACAAAATAAACAAATCCCAAATAGATATTAAAAAGAGTTTGATTTTTGATTCCCTTTGCCGTTGCAGACACTCGTCTATGACTATTGACTATGACTATGGACATGTGGGCTGGAGCGTTTAATTACTTATTAATTCCTTAATCCGGCAAGAAGGGTGAAAATCGGGGCAAAAAAGTGAAAAGGAAAGCTCTACTATACACTTTTGGAGATTCCTCAAGAAAAAAAGGAGTACAAAGAGGAAGGAAAAATATGATTGATTTGAAAAAAAGAAAAAGAAAAAAGAGAGCATTGGTTTTAAAATTAAAAGAATAGATTAATGAACAGAATATGCCACCCCATCCATCCCTATGCTATGGAGGTAGCTAGCTAGCTTCAACATAACGTTAGACAATCCAATATGTTCCTGCTCCTCAAAATGATATATTTCTGATCATCTTAAATGTGCAGACATATATAGCCTTTTTAAAAACAAAAGAAGGAATAAATAAAGCTGCCATGTCAATGTGTGTAGTAGTGAATTCTTTTTATTTTAGAATAAGGATGTGTATAACCTGCGCTGGAAAAAAAGAATAAACTCCAATAAAGTTATCCTTTATTTCATATGGACAAACCAAATAGTTCTCAATTAATTAATTTGGACTTTATTGTGTCATTGAAATCTTGCATATGAGTACAAACTGATATCTCTTCTCCTTCACAACCCTACTATTACTCTTCGAATAATACAAACACACATAATTATGTAATGCATATATGTACCTTACTGCTGAAAATTATGTGTTTTTTTTTTTTTTTTTGGCTTTATTCATCCTAATGAGAAATATAATGATGTATCTATGATACAAAATATTTCTTATAACAATTATAATAACTCGTCCATGTAACAACTCAATAATTGAATGTCGTATAATTTAATTTTTTGTCATTTTTGTCATAATTTGACCCACTAACTTTTTACATGATATTCACTCATTGAGTTGTTATACGAATAAAAATTGATATTATTGTTAAAAAAAAAAAATACTTTCACTATCCGTAGGCATCAAATATTTGTTTATGGAATATTTGTGGCCTAAACTCCTTATCCTAGTTTGTATAGTATGTTGGATAAATTACCAATAAAAATAAAAATATAAACAAACGATATCGGATTGAGGCACGAAAATCTGGCTCTCTTTAAGGAGATTCAAGCCCTCTACGGTTGGCAAAGCCTAGAAACCAATGTAGCAAAAATTCACTTCTGACTTGTCTCCTCCATGATACAACATCCCAACAATTCGTTGTGCAGCTTGGACCAACTTTGCATAAGTGGTTGAGCTCAAAACTCCATCAAAAGAAACACTTTTCTTTGACCCAAAATCTCTCAAGTATTTAAGAGTATTATTGAATTCACTCTCTCACACAATACTCTTTACTTTAACTATTTATCTTCATTCACTCTTGAGTTCTAGTGGTACACTACTCCCTTAACTTCACAGCTTATAAGGCAGCAAGTGGGGGGGTTTTCCTTCGATGTGGGACTCTGAGCCTTGGTTACAACTGCACCTCTTGGCCTTGTGCAAAAATAGTCTCCACAATATCAAATTAGTCTGTAGTTAATTTAACTTACATACAAGTTAACTCTTTGTTTAACAAATTCCACTATAATTTATCTCTTTATTAATCTTCAGTTAATTTAAGTTTTAACGTACTTTAATTTAAAATGCACGTAAAATGTACAATGATTTGTTTTTTCAGTATAATAGAAAGAAAGAAAAAATTGAAATTGCAACGTCCAATCGAAATACCACAAATTCTACATGACTGAGACAAGAGGTATTCAAAAATCCAGATGGAGAAACAGTACATATTGAAAACATTTTGGGTGGCATGTGGAGACAATGGTTATCGGTTAACAACATGTAGCCCTGTCTGCATTTTTCTTCCCCAACAATAACATGATATAATTTACAGAGAGGTCAATGCACATGCTAAAAATGTTGGAACAACTTTGTCAATGAGTTCGGTAAGTGCTTTTGACACAAAGAAAGATTAACCAACTTGAGCCATTCGAATAAGCACCAAAAAAAAAAAAAAGAAAAAAAAAAAGATCTATCCAGTATCTACGTACTATATATAAAAGATCCTTGACCTTTGGATCTTTTTTTTTTTTTTGATAGGGACCTTTGGATCTTAATCCAACAGCTCCAATTAAGTAATAAATCAGCTTGATGCTAATCATGGACAACTGTCTTGGGTCCATGACCTAAATACTAAGCTCCATATATATATATAATAGAATTTGATAAAGTTGTGAATAGTAGCTAGACAAGTTTGGTAAGGAGGCATGATCTTTGTCACCTCGACAATGTAAGAAATTTTGGCTTCTTTACTAGCTATTGATGTTGAAATTTCTGCATTAATATAGGTGTGACATATATATGGATTATTGTTTCAAAGAACATTAATCCAAACTTTGACCAAATAGTCAAATTTTACCGTCCAGGAAAAGGTCCCTGGTTTGTCTTTTCTTTTGTTCCATATATATATATATATATATATATATATATATATATATATATATATATATATATCGCATGCATGCTCATAGTTCATAGAACATAGCTCGTCATATAGAAGTATAGGTATGGTATAGTCTTAGAGAAATTAGAAAAATTCTTGTGCCATAAACTAATACATAATTTTGTGCACAACTCGTTCATGTGGGTGAATTGTGCACAAAATTATGCACTAATTTGTGGCATTAGAACTTCTCGAGAAATTAAGAAAGGACAATACCTCGGTTTATTAATTATGAGTTTTTGACTTTAAACAACAAACTAACGGTTTCTTTTGCTATTATACTATTCGTTTATCGCTTTGAAATTGCACAATATCAGCATTAGTTTAATTTAACATATCATTTTGATCCTTTTGCATAATAAGAGGGCGAAGTTTTTCAGGAGGCTTTATAAAGAAATACCAGATTTATTATTTTAATATTAACAAACCCAAACAAGACTGTTGATTTTTTTGACAAATACAGAAAAGCACAGTTTAATTAAATATGTCCAGTTTTTTAATGTTAAGTTCTTTAGAATAAACAACAATTTTTCCATCAATTTTATACTTTTATTTATCATCGTTCAAATCATTTTCTTTTAAACTACTGTACAAATAAGTAACGAAAATATCAATTCAAGAGTCCTATTACTTTAAGTAATTTTAATATAAAATCATCCAATTCTATATTTAGATTAAAAGATAGAAAAATATTATTAATTTTAATATTTGATTTTTTTAAGAATATTTTTTCTTTTTTGAATATTTGATATATTTGCATACTTATGCTTAAATTGAATACAAGTTTATTTTATCGGGTAAAGTTAATGGATATTCTAAGGGTATTGATTTAAAAAATATTTTTAGAAACTCTTTCTTTAAACTATTTTTTTATTTCCTATTAAAGTAGTATCAAAACATTCTTAAAATGATTCATTTTCTAAGGGCACCTGTTAATTGAACTCTATTTTTATACAATTTTTCATTTTTTAATGTATTATTTAACCAAGTTCAAATCATGATCCAACGGCCCAACTAATGAACCATACATTAAAGTGAGACACTTATAAGTTAATGATTTGTTGTTTGGTATGATTTTGATAACTATATTAGTAGCGAATTCATATAATATAGTTGCATTCTTTGTAGGAACAAAATTTAGTTATAAAATTGGTTGTAACCTAAGGCTACAACCATACTCAATAAAATAAATATTAATACATATTTTGAAAATCTAACCGTTGAATTTCATGTTCTTCACGCTCTTAATACACATGTCAAATTTTGTGTTAATTGAATATTATTTACTATATGATCTATAAATTTATTTTCTATGCATGATTTTAAACTACAAAAAAATTGCAATTTAAAAAATTTATTGATGATATAGTTATTGATCTTTAATTTTTTAGAAAATTTTCAAGCATGGAGAATAGAAAAAGAAGATGTCATCTAATGATAGATTTGTCAAAAAATCTTCTTCAATAAAAAGATATTGAGTAAGGTTGTAACCTAAGTTTACAACTAATTTTGTAACTAAATTTTATCCTACTTTGTAATGGTATGTAATCTTATAAGATCAATTTTACCATATTAACTCTTTAAAACACTAATCAATTGTGCTTTGTTTATAAATGGTTGGACTCTACATCACGGTTCCGAATAATGCAATTAAGGAATCGAATTCTACTTTATAAATCTAGTTTAATATGATATCAAACTACACATACAGTACTATATATAGTGTTACATGATAATCTTGAGACAAAAATGAAGTTAAGAAAGCACCAAATCTATTATGATATTGGATATAAGAGATAGCATCAAATTGAGAATCATGTTAAAAAGAAAAGCACAAAATTTTATAGAAGTCTAATTAATTTATTAACAAGCATATATTCATTAGCATTTATATAAAACTGTTATTGGACAATTTCTTAAAAGTGCATTCTGTTAAATTAATTAAACTCATGTAAATAAGAGAAGAACATTTTTTAGGTATGACATAAAAAAAGAGTGTAATATTGGGAGAGCTCTTCGCTGTGAAAAATTATTAGGTACCCCGGAGTACTATAAATGTGTGCTCTTTCCTCTCACATGAATGGTGGGTCCCACCATAAATTTAATTAGTGGGATCCACCATTCATGTGAGAGGAGGGAGCATGCATTTATGGTACTCCGAGAGTACACAATAATTTCTCCTTCGCTGCGAAAAATTATTAATACTATTGTTTTTTTTATAACAATTAATACTGTTGTTTTGATAAGTCTTAGCTGCAATTATGATGATCATGCCTTATATATATGTTAATGTTTATGATTCCTAGTCCTAGATAAATTCACTACTATAGTATATTTATGAGTACAAGGATGACAGTAATGATGTCAAACAAAGTGTGCACGTTTGCCAAACTCCAAATCAAATGTTGTAATCTTTCAACAAAGAGCCACGACTTCGGACACACACAAAACTTTACTGTTGTTTATACATTTTATTTTATTTTAGGAGGGCATTATTGTCACGCAAAAAGCTGTCAGATACTGCAATTTAATAATATATAATATATATGCCTCTATCTATCCTCCAATTTTGTAGCCTAAATTAGGGATAACTCCAAATTGCTGCATTATATTTAATTTTAATTAAGGGAAATGAAATTCCTCATCGCGAATGCTAAGCCTAAGCATATAATTAAACGTTAAAGTTTAGAGAGAGAGAGAGAGAGAGAGAGCGCAAAAAGTCAACTAGGATGGGACCCAGTGGACCAGGCCTTGTCAGTCACCGAACTAACAGTAACACAGTGTTCCCACAGCGCAAATTCATTCATTATTATAACTCTAAGAGAATTCAAGGGCAGCAGTACTGGCAGCAGTCAAACCAAAAAAACCTTGGGGCACGTGTCAGACTTTTGGCTCTTAATTTACACGTGTCATGATCGCATTCGTTGATTGTTGCAACGGCTATATTGGGATTCTCTCTCTCTCTGTGAGGAGGAGGACCGTTGTGGGGTCGGGTCCCACTGATGATATTTATTTACTATTTGATTCAGGCAGCGGACATTTTGATATTAAGCTCACCCTCACTCCTCCTATATCCATATTCCATATCAATAATAATAATAATGAGCATTTTATTTTTAGCCGCGCATATAGACTATAGTGAGAAAATAAAAAAACACTTGAAAGTTGAAACCAAACTAAAAACAAAATCTTCCAGTTTATTGCTTTTTTTGGCCTCTCTCTCTCTCTCTTTGTCTTTTCACTTTATTTTCTGTTTTCTTTTTCCCAAGTATTAGGCTCTTTTCCCCTCACCCCATGTGACAACAGTTGGGTCTTCTTGACTTTCTATGTATTCTTTTTTTTTTTTCCTGCCCCTATGTCATTATTAATATATTATTTTATAATAAATTTGACATTATTTACGTCAAAACAATTAACTACTTTTTATTTATTTATAACAAGTTTTTAAAAATATTTTATAAGCCCGTTAACTTTGCCTTTTTTTTGTAATATATGATGGCAAAGGTTTATGATTATTGTAAATCACTTTGTTTTAAGGGATCATCAAACCCATTATTATAACTATTGAATTCCACACCCCCCAAAAAAAAAAAAAAACTCCTAAAAATATTATATTTTTGCCTTAACAAAATGGGTCTCCTAATGAATTATTACTAGCCGTATTCTTTGGTTATGTTGTCAATTAAATTGATATTCAACCCAATTCTTTTAAGTGGAAAATCCTCTTATTTGTTGCTGATCTACAAATTGAATGAAACTATTTACATTGCATTCCAGTTAATGGTCAAATCTCAGGCAAGTTTTGGGAATACTAAAACATATTTCTATAGACAAAAAGGAAGAAGAAAACACTCCTACGTATAATAAAAAGAAAACATATATAAATACAAAAATTTTCTAAAAACTTTTACATAAGTATGGAAAAGAAAAAGGCGGGAAAACACAAGAGAGAATGAAAGAAATGAAAAAAAAAAAAAAAAATTATATTCAAATATGAAATTTGATCTTATAAGAGGTGATGTAATCTAAACATCCAATAGAGATGATGTGTACAAAAAAAGGGAGTTTAATCGTTTGATTTATTTTTGGGGGAGGGGGGGGGGGGGGGGGGTGTTTCATTTTGTTGGTCTGGTTAAGTTGGTTGGGTGAAAATCTACAAAACCCAACATCCACCCAATCATTTAATTATTTAAACTTGATTTCGACCAACCATTATGTTTGACAGTATCCACCACCCTTTGGACCAGACAGATCAAGCATAACTCGTATGACCAACCCTAGCTGATATGATAGTTGTGCATGTTAAACTAGGGAAAATAATTATATTATTTTTTAAAAGAAATGTTTTGATCACATTCACTTAAAAAGTTTGATTTTTAAAATAAGATCAATAAAAATAATTAAAAGAGTAATTATTCAGTTTTCCAAGTTCGGAAGTAATGTTCATTCCTTTTACATAATAGTTGGTTTCATTAATAAAATTTAGGACAAGACTCATCATTCATGTGAGAGGAGAGAGCATTATGCGTAGAGTATTAAATAATTTTCCATTTTAAGAGAAAATCTATATGATACACTTTTGCATGCGTTTTTTCACTCCTTCCTGAGGTAATAAGCTATAATTGGTGTGTAACGGAAACATGTGACAATGAAGAGTCTCGTGAAAGCATAAATTTTTTTCCATATAACCAGTGAACTAGACTTGCCTCTCACATAAGATACAATATGTTAGATGCAATAATTTCATTTAGAAGTGATATTACATCAATTACAGTATATCATCTATACAAGTTGTGAAACTATGCATATGTAATAAAACTGTAGAAAAATGTTACTGATATCTAATAAAATTTATGCATAGAAAGAGTATAATTAAAAATATGGGATTTTTACTTTAGCACATAGTGTTAATCTAATTTTTTGGACTTCTGAGTTATAAACAATTAAGATCCAAGTATATACATTCTCAAGAAAAGAAAAAAAAAGGATCCAAGTATATAGGTTTTTAAGAAATTAAACAGTGTCTTAATATTTTTATTTGATACTCAAAGGGGAGGGGGGAAATGGAAAACACTGTCTTAATATTGTTCATAAAAAAAATTTACGGATTAAATCATTCACCATGCACATGATAATGATTCAAAATTACTAATGATGTAAACAAAATTATGTGCACATCAAATAAAATAATCAACTAATAGAAGGTTTGGTTTCTCATAAACCTAAAATATAGGAGGTCAATGGTTTAAACGAGAAGTCTAAGGATGAAACTGACACTAATTTTAAGTAATATTTGAAAGAAGAAAAAAGCTCAGAAAATCATAGTGATAAAAGGGAAAAAATTAGAAAGAATATTACAACTGGGTTTGAATTCACATGCTCAGTACAAGTTGTAGGGGTACTGGTACAGGTGTAAGAAATCACAACAAACATATGTGTATATGGTAAGTCCAACTCTAAACACACCCGATTGACAGCAAAGACAAACTTACCAAGCACACAGTTTTCGTGGAAGTCGTAAAGCTGAAGTTGAGAGATAGAAGACTTTTATTAATTTTAAAACAAAAACAATGGCAATAAAAATAAAATTAAGGCTGAAAATTAGGGAAAGAAAAAGAGTATAACAAAGGTCTTTGCGTGGGACCCGCCTTCAAATCTGTGACAGAGACGGCAGTTTCAATTCTCTCTAGCACTCCTTTTTTTATTTAAATAAAAAAAAATGCTCCTTCTCTCTCTTGAATACTTGCTGTTTTCTCTCTTTAGATAAATATTAAAATATTGTTCAAGAGAAAGTTGAGAGCTTTGTTTTCTTCTCATTGTGTGAATTCTTAAGCGAACCAAAGTCTTCTCTTTCACACCTTTCTCAATCTCAAAACCCCATTGAAGAAGAATCTAGGGCTTGAAACCACCCTGTCCAAGTCCAACAAGGTCTGTTCTTTTGGTTCCTTTTCCTGCTTTTTTACTCCAAATTTGATCGATTTCTCTTTCTTTCCTTTTTGGAAATAGTTTTTACAAGCTTTAACATCCATCTGGTTCTTTTCTTTTCTTTTTTAATTCAAATTTCACTGACCAGTTGATCAAGGTGTTCTGAGTCTCCTTTGCTTTGGAAAATTAAAAGCTTTTCAATTCCTGAAATTTAAATGAAAAAACTCAAACTTGGGCGTTTCTTTTTGTGAAAAATAGGATTTTGACCATCTGGGTCTTTGTCTTATCTTATATGGATGGTCATGCATCTATTGTTCAACTAGTTTTTAGTATTTGAAAATTTTGGGGTCTGTTATGGCATGCTTTTGTTAAGTTTTTGGGGTTTGGGTATTTAGGGTTTTTGTTTTGTTTTTTTTTTTGGTTTTGGGTTGGGAGTTAGTATGGAGGACGTTGAAGAAGCTAACAAAGCGGCTGTAGAGAGCAGCCATAGAGTTCTAAACCTTTTATCTCAGCCCCAAGATCAGGTTCAGTGTAGGAATTTAATGGTTGAGACTGGGGAGGCTGTTTCAAGGTTCAAGAAAGTTGTTTCTATTCTCAATTCTAGAGTTGGTCATGCGAGAGTCAGGATGCCTAACAAAGTCCAAATCCCTTTTCCCCATAGCATCTTCTTAGAGAGCCCACTTTGTAGAACAGACCACCAACCCAAAAATCTGCAATTTCTTCAGTCTAGCTTTTCTGAAAACCCAATTCAAGATATGGGTTCGAATGTTAAAAGTACGTTGTGTTTGGGAAGCCCTTCTTTGGAACTGAGCTCTAATGGAAAAGGTCCTCTCCAACTGACACCATCAGCACACCAATATCACTTCCTCCAGCAACAGCAACAACAAAGGTTATTGCTTCAGCAGCAACAGATGAAACACCAAGCGGAAATGATGTACCGCAGGAACAACAGTGGCATTAATCTGAATTTTGATAGCTCTAGTTGTACTCCAACCATGTCATCCACTAGGTCTTTTATTTCCTCCTTGAGTATAGATGGAAGTGTGGCTAACTTGGATGGATCTCATGGAAGTGCTTTCCATTTGATTGGGGCACCACACTCTTCGGATCAGAATTCACAACAGCATAAGAGAAAATGTTCTGGCAGGGGAGACGATGGGAGTGTCAAATGTGGGAGCTCTGGTAGATGTCACTGCTCAAAGAAGAGGTTAGACTTGTCTTGGACCTTCTAGCTTGCAATTTTATCTCTTGCCTTGTAATGAGAAAGGATTAAGTTGTTATAATGGATTTTGCTTAATTGGTTAACTATGGTGGCAGGAAACATAGGGTGAAGAGATCAATCAAGGTACCTGCAATCAGTAACAAGCTGGCAGATATACCTCCTGATGATTACTCCTGGAGGAAGTATGGGCAGAAGCCAATCAAGGGTTCTCCTCATCCTAGGTATATCTAATTTCTGAATCTTTATATGAAACTACACTGTCTGTGATGCATGCATTCTTCTCTCAAGTTCTGACATTTAATTTTGTAAATTTTTTGTGCCATTCAACAATTACATTTGCATTCAGGATATTAGTGTTATTGTTGTTGTTTCTTTCCTATCTTTGTCTTGGGAAGCAATTGCAGTGGAACTTAGAAAAACGCTACATGGTTGGCCATTGTATGGTTTTCTAGGATGTAATGTTCTCTAGTCTCAACTAAAATAGCAGTCAGCACGGTCTACTTGCCGAAGTAAAAAATTCAATAAGCACAGCCCATAAATTTGTATTTTATCAAGTGATTGGTTTAGATACATCAATGGAAAGAAAAACACTTAATTCTAGGACCTTGAAAGATTTTACTAATGTCTCCCCTGTTTGTTCACAAGAAGTTAACTTTGGCTCTTCTAGTTGGAATTTGAATGCCTGCTGCAGATGTTTGTTCACAGATTACTTCCCTACAAAAAAATTTTCAGATGGAAATGTTTTCAAACTTTCAATTATTGTTTTTAGCTACATTACAAGTAATGCTTGTAGGTGCTATTGAACCTAAGAAACTGAGAAGCCGTTTCTAAACTTATGCAGGGGATACTACAAATGTAGCAGCATGAGAGGTTGTCCTGCAAGGAAGCATGTTGAGAGGTGCTTGGAAGAGCCTTCCATGCTCATTGTTACCTATGAAGGCGAGCATAACCACCCTAGGTTACCATCACAGTCTACAACCACATGAATGGCATGGAGAGCTTCACCGAGGTCAAGCCCCGCTGTTCAATTTACCAAATCCTTATGTATGGTTGGCTTGGAATGCTCCTGTACATATTTTGCATCTTTTGACCGTGGATATACTTGGAGCAGTTTTTTTTTGGCTTTGGAGTGTTTGGCTCCAAGCATTTTAAGCTTAATTGGCAAAGTGGGAACGAAGCCCAGTGCAAAAGCGAAGAATTCTGTAAAATTGGGGGGGTTTCAATTGTAAGAACTCTTTCATCCGTTTTAGCAAGCAATGGTTTAAACAGTTTAGGTTTTCTAAATGAATGAATTGCCTCTAAATTGGGAATTCTTGATTTGATGACTATTTTCTTGAGGTTTTTGGTGTTAGATATTGGTTCTTCTGCACATTGGCGTGCTAGTTTATTGTTGTGGGTTTAAATTCCTCGCAATGGATACTTCATGTTTGAGTAGCATTAGTGGTTGTGAATAGTAGTGTTTTGCATCTTCTATTACTACAAGATCACTCTTAGAAGGGATAGAAAAAACCAACTAGGAGGTGGAATTTTATGTAATGTGAATGTGCAGCATTATATTCACGTACATTTTGGTCGATGCATCAAAACAAAGTTTTAACCATTGATTGCTCCAAAGGATGTGACTCTTCAGTCGGCATAAACGTCTGGCTATGAATATAGTATCTTTGTCAACATCTTCGGTTTGTCACTTTCTAGGAATTGCCCAGAAATAACTTGTGGGGGTGGGGAATTATGTATGCAGTATGCTAGTGAAGAGCGACCATGTCTAGCTCTAGATATTGTGACAATGGTCTTTTAGTGAAGAGCGACCATCTACTGCTTGAAAATGATAAAACTCGTGTTTGAAATCACTAATGCAGAATTCATGCACCTAGGCTCACAACACCAATAAGGCAATAATTCAGTACTTTTTTGTATTCAAGTAGCAACTTTTTATTGTTGACGTCTATCTTTCATTCATTAATAGGCAGTGGGCATGATTTTATTTATTTATTTTTCATTCATTTGGACATATTGAGTTACAAAAGTCTTGGTAGATGGCATGACATTCGACAGTGGTGACACTAACTCCAAATATAAATTAAGCAATAAATAAAATTGTTTAAAATTGGATAGAATTTTTGATATATATTTTATTGTCTAAAATTACTTTACAAAATTAAAAATAATTAAAACCGGTTATAATTATATTGACTCTAATTTGTGAAACGCCTACAATTTAGAGTCATAAAAAATTATGAGCCCCTCGAATGTGGAGCTTGAGCCTAGTAGGAAAGGTTGTGAAGTGGAACAAAATTTGCGGAGTTTTGAGAGAGAAGAGTCGTTCCCTTTCCCTTTCAAGTCAAATCTAGCTATTTTTCCAATCCGCTGTTTCTTTCTACTTCTGTTATAAAGAAGAATTATTCAAGTTGTCCAGATTTTAGGAGTCTACAACACGGCATGTGAGTTGGAAGGGGACCAATAGCATGCTTTAATGTATATTTATAATATATGTATATATATATTCTCACTCCATTGGCATCCTCCCCCATATTATTCTTGATCTTTTGGGACCATTAACATATATCTAAATCAAAATAATAAGGGGTCAGGGGGGAGATACTGTTTCTGCCCTCCTTTCCTTGCATCATCAAAATAGGAATATATGATGATATACTTGAAGGATGCCATGTCACCACCCTCATCATTTCATATTTTACATTAGTGTCCTTAGCCACCAAATATAAATAAATAAATAAAAAGACTAATGTTAGTGTGTTAGTGTTAGTGTTAGTGGTGCTTATGTTAGTGGAACACGTATTGAAAGGGATTATTTTTATTTTGGTTTGGTAAGTAGGATTAAAGAAATTGACAATCACAATTCCTTTTTATCCCCCGCTTCCCCTAAACAACAAATGGAAGTCAATAAAAATCAAATCATCATAATTCATAATGATGATGGTCACCAAGGTTGAGATTTGGTTTTCATTCTGCTATGTTGTGTTGTGCAAGGAATATTAACTTTTCTACTTCATATTATTTATTTATTTATTTATTTTACTTCTGAAAATGACACGTTAGAGTCACTTCTATTATGTGTGTCCTAATAATAGTCACCTCCCTAGGTTTGAATAAGGTTAGACTCATGTTTCAAATCCCACTCATTATGGTTGCCACAAAATTTTCTAATCTGCCGATTAAACATAAACAGGCTAACTATCTTTGTTACTTGTAGATTTGGGACCAATTGGGGAAAGGCTGTGTGGGCATTACATCATGATTCATTGACTCAAGAAACATAAATTCTTAATAGGGAAGGGATAGATTACCCGCGACCAGGATAATGTTTTTGGTTTGACCAACCGAAAAGCATAATCATCTTCAAATTGTTATAGATTTGCTTCTTCTTTACACAGTCAATATATATATATATATATATATATATATATATATATATATATATTAATTTTCTATTTTGTAATGGCAATTTATACACTTACAATTGACAAAAAGATTCTATTAGCAAGTTTCTTTAGGGTATTTATTAATAGATTATTTTAGAAAAATTATAATACTACTTTCAGAAGATATAAAAATCTGTCAAAAAAAATTTATTACTTTTTATCTTTTCGTAAAAAAAATTTAAAAATAGTTCCTAAACTAATTCTCTTAGATATATAATCCATTAAATTTTCATAGACAGAATTGCAGGTTTCTTGTTATGAAAGACTGAAGCACATGGGCCTGAGCCCATTTGGTCGATAACTAAGTTTGAGCCTGCAATAGATCTTGGTGACAGTGTTTGGTCCTATGAGACCACGGTCGAATTATATCACGGTCTTTGTTTCTGTTAGCATTATTTTGATTCAAAACCTAATCAAAATTTATTCTCTCTCTCTCTCTGAGGAGATTTAACAGCAAATAAATATTTTTCTTTCCTCTCTATTCTGTTTTTTATCTTTTCACGTAATGAGTATTACATAATAGGCACGAGCAATTATTTTACTGAGTGTGCATCAAATAGATGGTTATATATGAGCCCTGTAGAGAATAGTTTTAGCATACAAATTAGCTTGACTGTCTGTAGCGATGAAATTTGAGTGTAGTTTTAAAAAATGATGTGGTAGAGGATTAAGTAAGTCTGGTGTCATAAATATTTTTACAATTTTACCACAATTTTGCTATGTGATACGTTGTAAGTGGGGAAAATAAATAGTGGATATATGATTTTATCCCTCATGAGTTGCCACGTAACAAAATTGGTGGCATTAGACTTTATATGATTGAGGATAATTAAATTTTGAGATGGGAAATGTGTGGAAGAGATAAGTAAAGCCCGCCCATATTGCATTTATGATTTTATCTTCACAAAGCAAGTTTTCCATCAAAATCACTTCACAAGTTGGGATTTATATATATATATATATATTTTTTTTTTTTCATCACTAAAAATTAAGTAGGATTTCAATCTTAAACACTTGACAAGTTGATTATTAGAGGGTGATAATGTATCAGTCATGCAGACCATCTCACGCTCACGGCCTAACTGTTCACGTCTGGGACACTTGTAAGAGGATATCCAGTGTTTATGCACAGGCCTACGAGCTGTGTCAGTTGGGTGGGTAAGCCGTACAGCCAATGGTGTGGCTCACTGTTTGGCAAAGTTTGCTGGAGGGATTGTTGATGAGATTGTATGGATGGAGGAATCCCCTCCTCCTGCGCTAGAAGCTGTTGTGCTTGGACTAGTCTAAATTTTATTGAAATTCATCCCACTTTCCCAAAAAAAAAGAAAAAGAAAAGAAGAAGAAGCAATTATGGCTGTGAGAGTGAAGTGAAGGCAGGGTGAAGAGCAAGAATAGGTGTTGTTGGGTGTGGTGTGGGAGACAGTGGGAGTAGAGTCAAAAAGGCAATTATAATTTATGACTGACTTTAGCTGTGACTCTGTCTATTTCCGTATGTGTATCAGATCAGAGTCACAGCCACCAGTTTGTTTGTTTTGAGTTTGGGTTTGCAGTCAAAAAAAAGACTTCATTTTAGACTTATTAGCGCAGTTTTTACTTTTTTTTTAATTAATAAATAAACCCTCATCCGTACACGCGCTCTTCACTTCCGTGTGGGCGCACGGTTGTTCAAACTTCCATTCAAACATGAAGTCATATATATATATATTTGGTTGCTAAAACACTATAACACCTTCTCAATTAAATTTTGCTTTCAACTCACGTCATATTCTTTTGGAAGACTTGTATTGTATGGACTATGGAGTAAAAAGGCGTTTGGTTTCATTCATATATTTCGGTCTTCTTCAAATACTTGAAATTATGTCTCTCAAAGAAAAACTAAGATTTGAAGCCCACTTTCCCCTCCTATGTATTCAATCCCCCAAACCACACACACCAAAAAAAAAAAAAAAAAAAAAAAAAAAAGTGATTCAAATACATGAATAAAACAATAACACTACACAATTATATATACCCAATATAACTAGAGCAATTGGTTAACAAGATACTAAAAAATAGTAAAGAGGAGATTTCATTTCGTATTCTACTTGTCCAAAACAGGATTCATTTTCATTAGGAAATCAGTGTGATTTCATTTCACTAATTAAAAGTGAAACCCCCTTCTTCAAAATGCAAAAAAATATGGACGCTGTACAAGGGCAAAAATACAGACCAAAGCAACAACATTAATTTGATACTCATCAGAAGAGCGGTGCCGGCAGATTCAAATCGAAAAGAAAGGTCCTTTTCTTTGGAGACGAGGAGGTTTTGGTGTCGTGCTGAGTCTGAGTGGTCATGACCGCCAAGTTCTCCATCTTGTAGCCCCTGTACTCCGATCTCACCGGCGGAGGAGGAAGACTAGCTGGCAAGGGAGGAGGGAGGATGAAGCCGAAGTTAGTCTTGGCTTTGGGACCACGGAGGCTGAAGGCGGCCTCGTCGTAAGCTAGAGCGGCTTCCTCCGCCGTGTCGAAGGTGCCCAGCCACTTACGGGTCTTCCTCCAGGGGTCTCGGATCTCCGCCGCAAAACGACCCCACGGCCTCTTCCGGACGCCTCTGTAGTGCGTCTGGTGCTTAGGAGGCGGCCGTGTGGTGGCGGCGGAAGAAGAGTCTAGGCGGAGGAGGGGAAGCGCGTCAACACTAGCAGTCGCAGTCGCAGGCATTGAATTTTGATTTTACTCAGAGAGAGAGAGAGAGAGAGTGCGTGCGTGCGTGTAACTTGCGTATTGTGTTTTTGAGAGTTTTTTAGGGTATAGAAAGAAGTATAGATAGAGAGATATTTATAGGGGAGGGGACAGTCTGGTTTACCGCCGACAGCTTTTGGTGTTTTCTGTACCCATTCTTTTTTTATTCCTTTATTTATTCAAATCTATACTAATTCTGTACTCTATTCTATTCTAGTCTTATTATATATATTATTATTTTTAAAAGTAATTTGACATTCAAAATAATACTAATAAACAAAAATCAATTTCTCAAAAATAAAAATATAAGTAAAATATCCACACACATAAATGTAAAACTATTGCATGCTACCATCATTTTTATTGTGTTAAATGAAATTTATTTTTTGTTTTTTCATTTTAAATATAATAGATTGAAAGTTTTTTTTTTTTTTGGGTCAACTATTGAAAGTTAATTTAAAGTATTGCTGGCTGCATTCAATGCATGCGTGAAAAAAGGGAAAGAAAGGCAATCATGTGTGGGGGATGTGGAAAAAATTCAGGAGCTACTGGGATTATATGAACGGGCCTCAGGATAAAAAATTAATTCAGATAAGACCACCCTCTATTTTTAGTAATAATACCTCAACTGATACAAAGGAAGAAATTAAGATTTTGTTTGGAGTTCCCGAAATTAAAGAATATGAAAGGTACTTGGGTTTATCGACGGTGGTGGGAAGAAAAAAAAAGGCAAGCTTGAATTTCATAAAAAATAGAGTATGGGTAAACTCCAAGGATGGAAGGAAAAATTATTATCGCAAGCGGGAAAAGAAGTTCTTCTGAAGGCGGTAGTTCAAGCCATTCCGACTTTTGCTATGAGTTGTTTTCGCTTGCCAATTGGTCTTTGCCAAGACATTGAGATGCTTATTCGGAAATTTTGGTGGGGTCAAAGGGGAGATAGGAGAAAAATCCATTGGGCAAAATGGGAGGTATTATGTCATCCGAAAAGTGAGGGGGGCTTAGGCTTTAAAGATCTCTGCAAATTTAATAAAGCTATGTTGGCCAAGCAGGTGTGGAGATTGATTCACGATAAGGAGTCTCTTTTTTATAAAGTTTTTAAGGAAAAATATTTTCCAAATTGCTCAATCTTTGAACCAAAATCCTCTTCTGGCTCCTTCGCTTGGAAGAGTATCCTTTGGTCCAAAGATTTAATTGAAAAGGGCTCCTTTTAGAGAATAAGCAATGGGAAATTGGTTAAGATTTTTAAAGACGCTTGGCTGCCTAGCCCCGATGGCCGTATCAACTCTCCAGCTTTGTTTCTTTCACCGGAGTCTACTGTTGATTCTCTGATTAATGTTGCTCTGGGTTGGTGGGATATCAATCTCATTGATTTATGTTTCTACCCACCTGAAGCAACCTTGATTAAGTCCCTGCCTTTGTGCTCTATTCCGCTCCCTGACACTTTGGTTTGGAGAGCAGAAAAATCAGGCTGTTACTTAGTGAAGTCAGGTTATAAGCTTCTCTGTAATTTTCCTTGTTCTGACTCAAATCGCCCACAAGTTTCGGATTCTATGAAGTGTCTCTAGAAAAGTATATGGAAGCTGAAAGTCCCTGGCAAGATAAAACATTTTCTCTGGAGAGCTTGTTCAAATTCGTTGCCTACAAAAGAAAATCTCATGAAACGAAAAATCATTCAAGATTCAAGCTGCCCTCGTTGTTCAAATAGCTCGGAGTCTGTGGAACACGCATTATGGAGCTGCGCTTGCATCAAAGCCTTATGGGATTTGGACTTCTATTGGGTGGATAGATGCTCTTCAGGTGCTGAGTCTTTTTTGGATGTCCTGCAAAAAGTCCGAACCAAACCAGCTCTTCTTCCTCTATTTTCTACTACGACATGGACAATCTGGTTCCAGAGAAATAAAGCTCGCCTTATGGACCAACCCATGCCGCTTCACCACATCGTTGAGTATGCAAGAAATTATCTTGGTGAATTTAAGAGCCTAGACAGTCCTCATCCTCCCCGACGTCGGGCCACTCCTCACAGGTGGTCTCCTCCAGCTGCTGGTATGGTTAAGATAAACTTTGATGGGGCTTGGTTCAGGGAGTCAGATATGGTGGGCCTGGGTGTGGTTATCCGAAACGGGGATGGTCTTGTGCTAGCTGCCCTGTCCGAGTAGATCGTGAAGCCTCCATCAGTTGAAATTCTAGAGCTACTTACTGCCAGACGTGCTGTCACTTTTGCTGCTGAGTCCGGCCATGAGCAGGTAGTCTGTGAGGGTGACTCTGAACTTGTAATCAACTTTTTAAGGGGATCTGGTATGGAAAATTCCCAGGAGGACACTTAATCATGGATATCAAATCCATGTCAAACTCTTTTTCGAGTATTTCTTTCACTCACGTTGGTCGGCAAGGTAATGCAGTCGCATATGCCTTAGCCCAGCGAGCGAGACAATCTTTTTTTCCTCAAATCTGGCTGGAGTGTGTTCCCCCATATATATTATCTTTTGTATCGGGTGATTTCCCACCTTCGTGTTAATTTTATCAGCAAGTATCCATTTCTCAAAAAAAAAAAAAAAAGTATATGGATGTATAAATGTCCTTTTCTTTTTCTTTTTTTTGCTACTTCTGTTAAATGATTTTTTTTTGTCCGGTTAATGTAAGCACATAGAGAATTGATCATTTTTATCGAGAATTGAAATAACTATCAAAAAGCCCTAAAAGCATATGTTAGTAAAAAAAATTTAAAAATGGTTTACTTAGAACATACGTTAGTAAAATCTTTTTTTTTTTAAGGGAAATATTATAGAATATCCTAAGGTATTGGTTTTGAAATTATTTTTTGAAATATTTTATGATAAAAATGATAAAGTAATTAATTTTTTTAAAAGAAACTTTTTATATTTGTTGAATATATTTTCAACAATTTACTTTTGTGATTAAGTAAAAAAGAACAACATATAAATCTTGTAGGGTCACAAATCGTAGCCCAAACCCAGGTGAGAAAAGATATGGGCCCAATAAGCCTAGTACAATAAATTTATAAGAGAGTGGGTGAAAGAATTGGGCCAAAGATGGGTTTCCAACAATTAACAGAGGTTAGGAGTTTGTCCGAGGAGAATAAAACACCTAATCAAATGATAAACTCAAGTCCGAGGAGCAAATCCTTGGGTAAATCGGTTATTTCAAGTGGTATCCGAGGAGAAAGTTCGTGATAAACTGGTTATTTCTGATGGTGTTCTTCCTAATGCTACAGTGATTCTTCTTCAATGTTTTTCTGTAATATTTTCTCCCCCCTCTTCTGGAGGCTTTACCCCATTATATAGTCCTTCTTTATTCAATCCTACCGTCCACTTGTCTACCATCTAGCTTCGTACTTGAGTTTCTGTCTCCCCTCCCACAACTTTTTGATTTTCTGGGGGTAAAAGTGGTCGAAAACACTGTTCAGAGGTCTTCTCCACATTAATGCGGCTAGGAAAGCTGCTGTAATGCATTTAATGCGGTGGTAGCAGCTTTTTCCCTAGATATTTATGTGTCCTTATCCCTTCCGTGTACATTTGTAGTCTATCTTCACCGCTGGAACTTCCTGGAAGGTGGACTAGGGTAAGACGAAGCCCACTTCACTGACATATGTTAGATCCGAGGAGGATAGTCCTCTCGGACCAACATCCCTGAACATTTACATGTTCTACTATTAATTACGATGCTCCCCCATGATTTCTTCTCCTCGGACGTATTGTTAATAAAAGGTGGGACTTAAGCCCGATGCAAAAGCCCAAGTTTTTGCTCCCCCACAAATCTAATTATAAATAATAACACAATAAGATTTGATAGTAAAAAACAATAAACAGAAACTGTATATATATATATATATATATATATATATATATAATAAGAAATCTACAAGATAATTAAAAACTCATAGACTAAATACGTGAAGGATGAATGATGCTTTGAGACTCACAGGCCAAATTCGTCCCTCACACAATCTGTGATGTTTTGAGACTCACGGACAAAATGATCTACAGCACGGAGAAGAAGCATACAAGGTCTGTGTTCTGCGTACTGAACTATGTCTCTTTCTCTCTCTTTGATTCAAATGCTAATGTACAAAATATTTGTAACACCCCGACCCAACCTTATATTTAAACCATGTGTTTAAGTGGCTAAGTATTATTATTATTTTTAAGCCACTTTCTTTTTATAATTAATATAAGAGTATTTAATAAATATATTATTTTATAATGCCATTGAATAAGTATTGTAAAGATTATAAATAATTGAATGACTAATTACATTTTGTATATATATTAAGTATGTACAAAATTATATTAAGTGATTCAAGTTATTAGATATATAGTTGTTGATGTTTAATTAAGTGTATAAAGGTAAGGATATATATATATATATATATATATATATATATATATATATGTATGTATGTATGTATGTATGCAAAGTGGTATTATTTTTGTAGATTAGTGTGAGTGTGAATGCAAGAAAGTGGAAAAGTGGGTGTGATATTTTCTTCCCTAGCCTTCCACGTATCCCACCCCATTTGTCCTCTTCTGTTATCTGATTTTGGCTGCCCCAAAAGTCCTCTCCTTATCTCATTTTCTTGGCTGCATCAGACAGAAAGTCCAGCCCTCTTTCTCTTCTCCTTTTTCTTGTTTTTGTTTTCTTCTCTCTTTGCTCTCACACGGCAGCCACCTCTCTCTCACCAAAACAAATTATCCCTCTCTAAAGAAGAAATTAAAGGGTTAACACTAAAATTTCAGCTTCCAAGTTTGTGGGTAAGTAATCAAAACTTCATTTGGTTATTTGTATTTCTTTATCCACTATCTTGATTTTAGAGGCTGAATTATGATTCTGTTTTAGTGACTTGAAATATTGATGATATTGTGGTCTATTGAATGCTTATTAGGGTATTTTAGTATGTTTATTATAGGTATAAAAATAGCCAAATGAAAGTAAGACCTATTACTATTTGTTGATGATTTTGTAAGAATATGTACTGAAGCTGTCTCTGTGACAGATTTGGTGTTTACAATAAGAAAATTATGTATTAAATCATATGCTGTGAATTAAGAGGCTAGGAGTTGTTTTTATGAATTCTAAGACACATATGGTTGTTATGGATTTGGTCTCACAGCATTTGGATGAGTCAAAAATTAATGGTTTAATTTCTAAGTTGCATGAATTTCTGTCAGAACAGATTTGAGTATGCTGTTTTGCGTGATTTTTAATAAATCATGGGCTGATGCTTTGACTCCGAAATTTTTATGGTGTATACTGGACATACAGGGGAGTAGTTACGTAAAATTTCATGACAATTGGATGTGTGTGGACAGCCCGTTTGTATTTTACAAATGGGGTGTATGCTGCTGAAATGAGCAGTGAACAATATATGCTACCCCTGACTTTGTGGATTTAATTCTCAAGTTAGGGTGTATGTTTTGAGCTATAATTTAATATGATTATTCTTTGGTATGTTAGGATCATATATGAATTTTATGAATTGGTTTCTCTATGATTTGGGTGCATAATGCATTTGATGATTGTATTATGTGTTTTGGGGAACTTTATGTGATGGGAATAGGATTTTCTTGGTTCTAAGATATAGGTTTTGAGATGAATGTGTAAGTTTATGATAAGGAGTAATGGATAGTGATAAGTTTTGATATTTGGTTTAGGTGTTACCAGTTCCTCAGGTCTAAGCTCCTTCGACTGTAGGCTCTCGGTTCCTCTGCTTTCAGGTAAGGGATAAGTTATATGGGCATTTGGTAAGTCATGAGGTTATTTTAAAGTATATGCTACATTAAAAGGTTTTCGATTAGAGATATAGCATATAATCATTATTCTGATAAAGATATGTTCGTGAGTTCTCGAAAACCCTATGTATATAATTTAAGCATGTTGATGCTATCACTGATTTCACGAACATGATGTTTAAAGAAAAGAATGAAAATGCTATTATTATGAAATGCTATGCAAAATAAGAAATTTCAGTATGATGTAAAGTATGAAATGTTTTCGGGTTATGTCCTCTGGTGATCTGAACTCAGCCAGTAGAGGTTAATTATTGGCTTTCCATGGAAAAATGTTATCTGTTTGGCCATTTAAAGTAGAGGAAATGGGGCTGCCCGTAACTCTAGGCCATTTAAAGTAGAGGAAATGGGGTTGCCCGTAACTCTAATCTGAATAAGGCCTTCTCCCCAATGTGTACGAACGGCGGGGAGGAATAAAACCTTGAGGAGATGTGCCATTAGGCCTTTCAAAGAGGACAATATCATGCACACGAGGTCACCCAAATGTGATGAGGCCTTCTCTGTACAGACTTATCAGATATGGACTAACCAATAAATTGTTTAAGAACAGCTATGTTATGTTATAAGTCATGAGAGAATATTTTGTTTAAATGCATTATGAAAAGTTAAAAGCTCTCATGAAAAGAAGTTTATGATGAAAAGAAGTTTATGATGAAAAGAAAAGCTGTTCTTTAAAGATAAGAGTTTCTGAAGTTTGTTATGCTTTAAAGATAAAGAATCTGATGAAAATGTTTTAGTGTTCTGTAAAAGTGAAGCTTTTGATGAAAGTACAAGTTTCTATTTAAAAGTTATCAGATATTTGTTCTTATGAAACGTTAAGTTTTTATGACAATGAAAGTTATAATATTTTATGAGAATAAGTTTATGAAGAAAAGTTTTGTTATTCTTTAAGATGTTTCTAGTTTAATACAAAGTTACCGAATTATCTTATTTAAATTAAGATGATTATTTTGTAATGAGAATGCATATATATTGATATTAAACAATCAATATTATATTTGGTGACTTTGTAAGAAATGAAAGAAGTTAAATCTAAAGTACTATGCATGAAAAGTTGTTCTCCTATTCAAATATTCATAAAATGAAATAATCTGATTTACATGCATCTTTATTAAATTCTCATATATCTTACCTTTACTGAGCTGTGTAGCTCACCCTTCCATTCTTTCAGTTAGCAGGTTTTATTTTGGAGCAGAGGGAGCCTTAGTCAAGTCTGGAATGAGCTGGTTTTAGTTTTATATGTATAGATCTTAAATTAGCAACTTGATGTTTAGATTTGTAGTATGGTGTGTTTTAGGATATAATGAAAGTGTGTACCTTAAAGTATTTAGAGATGTATTATGTGAAATTTAGAATTTTAATAATCAGTGGATTGTATGATCCTTTGAGGTACAATGTAGATGCTCTGAATATCAAGTTGAAAGTTATATCATTTAAGTAAAGAAACAAGAATGAAAAGAAAGAGAAATGCTTTTGTAAAAGTTTGTTAAAAGTTTAGTTGGTTCTTGTTAATATCAGGTTTAGGCTTGATATTAGCACGCCGGTCATGGTCATAAATTCGGGTATCGGGTTTGGGGCGTGACAATATTCTTCTCACTATAAGAGTTTCTCCAAAGTATTTATTTATTCTTTTTTTTTTTTTTTTGAAAGACTCCAAAGTTGTTTTTCATGAATAAGGACTATGAAAATATACCTTACTGGACTGATATACTGTTTTAGAAATAACTGTTATACATAGACTTATTGACTCAAAAAAAATTATTATTATTAATTTGATAAGAGGGCCCAGTCCACAGATGCCTAAAGCCTAACTCATTGTCCAAACCATGAGCATATAAACTCGTATTCTCTATCATTTCTTATGTGGAATTCTAGGATTTTCACCAATTCAATATTATGTTTAAGATGACACATTAAGAGTCAATTTCTTATTCACTCTATAAAATTTTTCTAACAATATTTCCTATGAAAATGACATCAAAACTTTTCTAATATGATTTATTAATAATTACCCTAAGCGTACCTACTAACATGACCAATTTTTTTAATAGATTAATTTAGAAAAGTTTTAACATTTTATACAATTTTTCATGAAAAATATAAAATACTAAAAAAAAATCATTTTTTTTTCAATAAAAAAGTTATCAAAATATTTTATAGACTAATGTTTTTAGCGCATTTATTAACTTTTTCCCTTTTTGTAATATATAAATTTTTTTTCCTGAAAGAAAAATGGTAGGATGGGGTGACTGACAAACCTTCCTATTTAGGTGTTACTATATTAAAGCATCCATAGCAGTGAAGCTAAAAATTTAGATTTTTAGCTCTACCAAAAGTTATTTTATCTATTTTACCTACACACATGTTGCAGCAGTAAATCTATTTTAACTTTTAACACAATAAAATAATATAAACATCACAATAAAATAATATAACCACTACAATAAAATAATATATCCCACTCCCAAAAAAAATCCACAGCACCAACCACAACCACCTCTACCATCAGCCACAGCCACCACCACCACCACCACCACCACCACTGGTCCACCACCAGTAGTCCACAGTGGGGAAAAAAAAAAAAACTTAAATCTCCAATCTTTTTCCTCAACCCAAACCAAACAAAATCACCAATCACAAAAAAAATAAAAAATCGCCAATCACAAACAAGCACAACATCAGAGAGCAAGCACAACCATGAGCAAGCACTCTGATCGATAGTGTGGGTCTGAGGTGGATGGCGGCATGGGTTTGAGCTAATCGGCGGCTTAAGACGGTTGGTGGGACTGAGGCTGAGAGAGTAGATTGGCGGTGGGTTTGAGCTAATCGACGGCTTGGGATGGCGTTGAAACAGAGGTGAGAGTTTAAGAGAGTGAGCTTGAGAGAGTTTTAAGAGATGAAAGCTTCAGATGAGGCGGATGGTGGATGGCTGTAAACAGAGTGAGCTTGGGAGACCGGAGTTGAGAGAGTTAGCTTGAGAGACTTGAGACTTGAGCTTCAATGAATGAGAGAGAGTGAATGAAGAAAGAGTGAATGAGATAGGAGTGAATGAGAGAATGAATAAAAAAAGAAGCAAGTTGTACTGGTTGGAATAATTTTATTTGTTTATTTTTTTTAGCTCCAAGCTACAATGCACATCTATCTATAGATGTGCATTGTAGCAATTTAGCTAAAAAATTTAGCTATTGCTCCACTGCTGCATGACGTTGTTGTTGTTGTTGTTGTTTTTTGTGTGTGTGTGTGTGTGTGTGTGTGTGTGTGTTTTGGCACATCTAAAATAACTATTTAACTCCATTGCTGGAAGTGCCCTTAACAACTTACTTGCTGGGTAAGGGCCTGCGGGAACCGGAAAGCCATAACCTTAATCCAAGCTCCACAAAAATACAAGTGGGCATTGACTTGAGGGTGTGGAGTTTATATATATATATATATATATATATATATATATATATCATATTTTCGCCAAAAACTCATTATATATACAAATGATGATAAATGTTAATTATCATGAAACTAGTGCCATCAATTCAAAATAAAAATAAACTTACGTTTTGTTTATTTCGATGAAAAACCTTATGTGAAAATAGTTTTCCGTATTTTTTAGTATTTATTAATATCTGGAAAAAAAAATTAAAGGAAAATTATCTTTGATCAACATAAAAAATATGATTTATTTATTAGATATTATTTTCTACTAATTTTTTTATATTTACGAAAACACTATTTTGGTCCTTTCATTTTTGTAGCCGTCAATTTAGTCCCTGATATTTTATACTTGCAGTCGATTTAGTCCTTACCATTAACTCATTAACAGAAAAAATCTACGTGGCAAACGGTGTTCATAGTTGGAACACATGTGTCTAATAAATTAATAAAAAAATTAATTGTTATGAACAAAAAAGCCACATTAACAATTATTTTTTTTAAAAGCCAAATAAAAAAAATAAAAATTTTGAAAAGATGAATTAAAAAATAAATCCTCAGCTTTTCTTAGACTTTCTTGGTAACCAAACACAACCCAGAAACACCAATATCAACTCAGCTATTCTTACACTTTCAAGTTTCAAGTCACCCATGTCAACCACCGACCAGATTAACCACACACAAATTGACCAGAATAAACACTGAAACAGTTACCAAAATCGTACCTGTTTCGTATTTTCGATTCAAACCTAGCAAGCTTTTTTACTTTTTATGCGTGTTCTTTCAAGTTTAGGTTTCTAGATTTTATTAAATTCTTGTTTTATTGCTGGATTTGATTCAGTTCATGTTTTTGGATGTGTTTGGAATGATTTGGATTTCATAGGTTTTTATAAGTGATTGCAAAAAACAAGAATTTAGACTCAAACCCGTCCAAGCATGTTTGTTCATAAGTGATTTCATCACTGAGCCAAAGCTTAAGGTCTGCATCGTAATAATCAATCAAAGTCACGCCCACGTAGTCACCCACACAGCTTGTACAAACGGACAACACCACCAACTCCAACATAAAATCGGTAAGGAACAAAGAGAAAATAAAAGAGACGAGAACTTATTTTGGATAGGACTTATTTTGCTGAAATTGAAAATTTATTACTGAAATCATCGTAGCAAAATAATTTTTAAATGTGTAAATAGTACCGTGAGACCCATTTTTAATGAAAAAGTTGCTAAAAAGTGAAATTTGTGGGTCTATAAACAGTACATGATGCACTGTTTGCTGCAGAAAAGTCAACATTTGTGATTACTGTTCATTGAACAGTACATGAACAGTAACCACGTTTTGCCAAAACGCGTGAAAAAAAAAAAAAAAAAAAGAAAAGAACAAAAACGCAAAATGCAGACGAGTTCAAAACGCAGACGTGTATCCAAACTAGCAATATTGGTGGAGGCACCGCTGAGCACCGTCGTCGACATCCACCTGGATCTCCAAAAACACAACTGACATCCAACTGTCAATCCCCTGAAACCCAGTAAAACCCTTCCACCCTGTCAATTGCAATACCACATTTCATTTGCATTTCGCCTGGTACAAGTGTACAAATCTTCCATAAATTTTTAATATTTATTAAAAATATTTTTTATTAACCACGTCAGTGTTAAGTGTCCAGCTATGCACACTATTTTCTACGCAAGCATTTTTCATTAGTGGGTTAACTGTAGAAATCAAATTGAATGTAAATTGGAAATAACAATGATCAAATTGACTGCTATCAAAATGTAGGAACCAAATTGACTGTGATATCAAATGTATGGCCAAAATAGTGTTTTCGCTTTTTATTTTTTATTTGGAAAACAGCTAAATTATGTTTTCCACTAGTTAAATTATACCAAGTAGCTTAATGTACAATTACATTCCTCTATTTGTGAAGCTTAAAATTTATCCAATTTTTATACTAATACCTTGCACCGCACACGTCAGTGGGATAACAATATGTCATGGTGTATTCCGTTACCAAAACAACATGGCTTCATTGTTTGAGTTAGCGACAATATGTGTAGGTTCTTAGGCATAAAAAAAATAAACAAATAAAACTATAATAAAAATAAGTTTTTATCATATTTTACTTTAAATTTCAAGCTTTTGTAGTAAAATATTATGTATAAAAAATAAGTTTTATAATCGAATAGTAAATAATATATGATTTGAATGAAATTTTATAAGCGTATTAAGAACGTAATGGACATGCAATTTAACGATTAGATTTTCAAAATTCACATTTAATAAAAATATAAAACCCTTTTGAATATACATCACTGTTAGTTGGATGATGAGTGAAAGAAGAGAGAGGAGGGAGAGTGTATGAATATGAAGGAAATAAATGAAACAGTGGTGCATAAGTAGTGAGAGTCCAAAACAGTCATTATAAATTGTAGGGTAAAGTAAATGTCATATTAAAAGGTATTCTTAAGACAACTATTAATAAACTATTTAAAAAAAAGTTTAAAGTGAAAAATTGAAATAGCTACTAAAACATTAATTACGTGGTTAACATTAAAGATAAGGCGTAAATGCTCTCTTCGTCCCTACATTTTGAGGTCATTTCTATTTTGGTCCCTACATTTATATTTTACTACTTTTAGTCCCTAATTTAATTAACGCTTGTTATTTTAGTCCTTTCCGTCACTTAACTAACAGAAAAAGCTAACGTGGCAAACGGAGTGCACTGTTGATACAATAAATTTTTTCATTTTTTAAAAATTCTTTTAAAATAAAATAAGATAATTAAATTAAATTTTTTATTTCTTTCATTATTTTTTTCTGAAGAACATGTTCATATTCCTTGGGTTCATCCCCATAAATTTTCTTGAGAAACAAACACACAAGGAAACCAAAAAAATTCAGCTCAAAAAAGAAATTCAGTCGTCACCCAGTTCCACCACTCATTTTCAAATTCACAATCCCTCTATACTCTCAAACCTCATCGCATAAATTTTCTCTTAGTCACAGCAAACCCTAAATCCATCTGAACCCACAGCCACAGCCACAGCCACAGCCACAGCCACATCAATGGTCGGCCAATCTGACCCTTAACTCTCACTTTTTTTTGCCGAAGAGGTATCTCTCTCTCTCTCTCTCTCTCTCTCTCTCTCTCTCTCTCTCTCTCTCTCTCTGTATGCTTTAACTTTCTTCACATAATTTGAATTACCTTTACCGCACAATTTTTTTTGGATCTGATTGGAAAAAATTATTGTTCAGGTTGAGTTCGCGGAGGACGAAATGGTTGAGATCGTCCCCAATCTCCGAATGGACGCTCTCAATTTCGTCTGCGTAATTTTCTTTTTCCAACTTTACCCTTCCCTTTCTATTCATACGAAATCAATTGCATACAATCTGTTAATATATGTGAGTATGGTTTTGAACTTTATGGGCTTATGGCGTAGGGATTTGATGATTATGCTGGGATTGAAAATGTGGACTGAATTTCTTTTTTGAGCTTATAATTTCTTTTTTGAGTTGAATTTTTTGGGTTTCTTTGTGTGTTTGTTTCTCAAGAAAATTTATGGGGATGAACCCAAGGAATATGAACATGTTCTTCAGAAAAAAATAATGAAAGAAATAAAAATTTTTAATTTAATTATCTTATTTTATTTTAAAAGAATTTAGAAAAAAATGAAAAAATCTTTATTATTATTATTTTATGCTGATTTGGCATTTATTAATTAATAAATAAATTTATTATTATTATTTTATTCGTCACGTCAGTATTTACTATATCAATAATGCACTCTGTTTGCCACGTCAGTTTTTTTTGTTAGTTGAGTGACGAAAATAACTAAAATAACAAGCGTTAATTGAATTAGAGACTAAAAATGATAAAATAAAAATATAGAGACCAAAATAAAAATGACCTCAAAATATATGGACGAAAATAATATTTACGCCTAAAGATAAACAAAAGCAAAGGGTTGTAGGGTATAGGTCCGGAGGGAGGGAGCACGTGGAAAGAAAGCGCCGGCGGATAAGTTGGACCCTTCCCCTTATCCTTATCCATATCTGACAACACACTGACAACTGTCATTTTGTTTTGCCCAAACGTAAACACAGACTCTAAACCAGATCTTTATTTCAAAAAGAAAAGCCACAAAGCCTACAACAAAAAATTCTATGGGGCTTTGCCCAAATCTACCCAAAGCCTATCAGGGACAAATTAGAGACGGAGACAGGCCCAGAGCTGTTACAAAATGCTGCCGACACCACTGAGCTAACAGATGGGCTGAGGAGTTGTCCTCCCTTCTAACAAAAGATTATTAAAAAAAAAAAAAAAAAACACCATCAAACATAGTACATAAAGCTAAAATATTTTTGCAAGATTAACGTGTTGTGTTGGTGATTTATTTCTTAATGAAATTCCCTTGCTTTAAGATTTAAGCTCCATTTTCATTTATTGTAATTTTGGCTTTGGCTTTCAAACAATGAGAAGCTTTGGCTGTAAAGTAAGAGCACTAGCATCACTCATTCTTTAAAAAAAGAAGAAGCTATTTTGACATGTTAAAATTTTAGTTTTTATATTTTAATACATCACTTTACAATATGTTATACATCATATATTCTATTTTTTTATCATTCTATTTAAATATTTTGTCTTTCTACTTTTTTAGGTCCAACAATAATATAAGAGAGAAATAAAGTTTGAGTTAAAGCCAATAGTCACAATATAACAGAAGAGAGAGAAATATATGTGAATAAAAAACCCAAAAATATTAAAGGCACATTTGCTTGTACAGTGTTATTATTAGAGCATCAGAATCAGAGAATTCTATCATATTCTATTTTACCATCTCAAAAAACCACTTTATTACTTATACCATATCATTTTACAATATCTCCAACATCTCAAAATTTTATTTTACAATACAACACATTAAAATAATATTTTTACGTAATAAAATAATATATCCAAAACCCAAATCACCTCAACCACCTGCTGCCACCGCCGCGACGACGACGACGACAAAGAACATACCCAAACCGAAACTCATGGCCACAACACCACCCCATGGCAACCCTAGAAACCTCAACCCCGAAACCCATGGCCACCACCATCACCACGGCAACCCCCACCTTCACCACCATGAACCCACAAAAAAATCCATCCTAAAATCAAATCAAACCTAGCAAATTCTGAATCCAAAAGATGACCCACAAAAAAAAAATAAAGTCAAAATTTACACAAACCCAGCTACAAACCAATCTCGCAGTTGCAAACCACACCGGAAACCCATGAACACGCCGCCGCAAACCACCATACCACGCCGCTGCATACCCATGAACCCAGAAAACGTACCCAAAAATACCCAGAAATCGCCACCATACCACGCCGATCTGACTTCCTAGTCTCACCTCCACACTGGACCCATGACCCACGCCGGAATAGCCCATCGTGAGAGAGAGACGTGATGAGAGAGAGACGCCGTTGTGGAGAGAAGAATGAGAAGAGAAACAAAGTGAGAAAGAGAGTCAGAAAATGGGGAATAAACAAATATTATAAGTTTTAGAATTGCGCTACAATACAATTCTACCTTTAGTGCTACAACTGTAGCACAATTCTAAATATTTTTGCAATACTCCCTTTTGACATTTCCTGATGCAGTGGTTATTTGGTGCATTCATGCTAAAATGCTCTTAGATATGGCATTAGCATCTCCTGATGCTAATGCTCTTAGAACGTTACAATAGCAAATGTTAAATTTGACATATGAATGTGATTTTATTTTTTTTTTGTTTGTTGTGCTAAATACTAAAAATTTAATATTTAGCATACTTGATGTTAGTGCTCTAAGAGTATCCATAGCAGATGTGTCAAATATGCCAAATGCCAAATATTTGGCACATTTGGCACACTAAACACAAAAAATGGAGCATTATCAAATGTGTTAAATGTGTCAAATGTTTGTAACATGCTACAGTACCGTCTCAAATTTGCCTTACATTTGGACTGTTATTGATCTTTACTTGGATACTCGTCCCATCATTGTCTTGCTGGTGGTGGTAGAGTAGGTTGCAAGTTGTAAGGACATTGTTTTGGGGTTATTTTGCCATTAATGCAGCAGGCTGAGTTGGTACAATGTATTTAATGTGGAGGTGATGGGTGCTTTATCAGGAAGCTTCCATTTTTCCCTTGCCTGCATGTCTTTACTTCCTTCCTCAGCCCCCATCCTGTTGGTTCTTGGATTGGACCCTGGTCTCTTGAGGGAAGATTAATCCTCGGCCTCCTCGGACGGAATACTCCCCTCGATTTTTGGTATTTGGTTGTCTCATCTAGATTGAGCCCAATCTAATAAATAGTGAGGCCTAATTGCCTCTTCGGGATGTTTTCATACAATGTGTCTCCGCTTCTCGGGTTCCTCCCTCCTATAATGTTAATGACTACAATCATGTTGTTAAACATCAAAATTATTTTCACGTGAAGTTATTCTTATAATTAGACCCACACGTCTTTAGTAATATGTAAAAATTTAAGACAAGCTCAATTGGTTGGCATCTTCTATTATTTCCATGACATCTAGAGTTTATATTCTCCATTCCTCATTGTAATTATCAAATTAAAAAATTGAAAAAAAAAAATGGTAGTTTAACTTTCACCTCTTGATGTTTCTAACAAAAGACATTTATGGTTCAAATCCCCCCGTTCCCAGCTATCAAATGATATATATATAAAGCGAGGATTTAAACTCAAACTATAAAAGAATAATATTTAACTTTTAATGGGTTGTTAAGATTTGAAGGAAAGTTTTATGGAGAGCATATATGTTGGAAGAAATTACACTTTATCCCCCTAAGTTTAGGGGGGTAAGTGTAAAAGATGGTATAGTTTAGGGGGGCAAATGTGCATTTTCATAATGTAGAAGGGCAAATGTAAAATGAGGTATACTTTATGAGGGTAAAGTGTAATTTCTCCTCTATGTTGTTATGGTTGTGGACTTTCTCTATGTAACACTAAAAGGAAATGTTGATGCATTTTAATACTAAAATGATTAAATTAATTTTCCCTCGAAAAAAGAATAAATTAATTAATTAAATTATAAACTGGCTAATTAAATGAGAAGGAGTAGGAGTTTTCAGATGGTTAATGAGTCTTGAATGAGGAATTAGTATTTAAGTAAAAGTTTGAATTCCACATTGATTAGGTGAAAGAATCCTTATTAATGTATAAGTGTTCAATACAAGAGAAGTGAGACTAGACCACATGCACATGAAAAGGTGAAGATATGAAGGTCTGTTGTAGTGATTCTTGGATTTTGCCAATCGTACAAGGCTTGGATCTCCTTAATGAGAGCGAGATCTTTGTGCCTTAATTTGATTGTGTCCGAGAGAGTCTAAAATTGTTATAATTTTTAATCAGTTTCTATGCAATTTAACCGATAATGAATAATGATTTGCATAAAGATGTACTTTCATGTAATGAATTGGATTGCCTTTTATAACAAGAAGCTCATATCATAGTAACATGTATGACAAAAGAATTGAATACATTTACTTAAAAACAAAATATTACTCCATATGTTTACTGATGGATGGGTATGTCTTTTAATGAAATCAATATTTATAAAATGCATAATATGGGAGAGGGCATCTTATCATACAATTGTTAGGATTAGTGCCCTTAAATCCTAAGGACTATCAAATGAATAATAAATTTCACGACTTCTATTTACATGAACTCTTAATCCTGATGTCGGGGCGAAAAAGTTTTCCTTCCGATAAATGAGATTTATGTTGGGTTGGAAACCTAAACTGAAACTTGGCAATGGGCTTGAAGCATGGCCCAAAGGCTATCATTGAAGTTTTTGAAGAGTTTGCTCTCTTTTTTACCTTGGGCCTAGGATGGGACTGACAAGGGTTATGAGATAGCCCAGAAACACTTCCTATAGCAGACATGTCAGCATAATAAAAAGCATACTGTAATAAATAAATAACCAAGCAGTAAAATATTTCAGCAGTAAAGTATCTCAGCGGTAAAATATTCCAGCAGTAAAATGAAACAGAGTAGAATAAACCTCCAGCCGTTAGATATTCACAGATTAAGGAAAATATCTACATCTTCAAACTCATCATTCGTGGACTCTAGAGAAGAGTCTTCTAATACAATAATATGAGGGAAAAACTCTATAGTAACAGTCACATCATAACCTTCAATAGTAAATGAATAAACAAATACCATAGGTTCCATTATAGCAAGTAATGAGAAAACTTAGTGTGAGATGAAGGGAGAAAGAGATATTCGAGCTAGTGCAACAAGATCATTATGGTGCCAGGGCATGCTTATGAATATAGTATATGTAGTGAGTAGAGAGTGTATAGTAAAGCTGCTGGAGCTTTTTGCTGGGTGTAGTTGAGTGTTTACAAGTATGGGTGTGAGAGGTATTTGTGCTAGGAGCTGGAGGACTTAGTTTCTAAGCTTGAAACTAAGAACTTAGAACTTTGCCAGAGCTTAGAGAAGGCTAAACAGAGAAGTTAAGGAAGAACTCTTTTCTATTAGTGTGTCTCTTAGTTTATGTTTTTGTCTGTCATGAAGTGTTAATGGAGAGTTCTATTTATAGTTGAGTTTGAGGGGGTAATTAGCAAATAATCTTTACTAAATCATCCCCAATCTTCAAAAAATCCTTAGAGAATCGTTCTTAGGATTTTGGCCAAAAGTGGTAAGCTCAGCTTTTAGAATGTTCTTGTTGTTTTGGGTAATAACAACTGAGATTCTAACTTGGTATTAAATGCTGATTAGCCTCAGCTAATGGGATTAAAGCATGTATTAGGCTAATGATCTTGGTTTTGTTGCTGCTAGAATTAGAGCTTCCTAGGGTAAGTTGCATCACCCCAAGCCAGGTGTCAACCTTGGAGCCATTTGTTGGGAATTCTGTTAAAGATCCCTTTGGTGCCCTCTAAACCAAATTTCCCTAAGTTTCCCCATTTGGGTTCATGTGCTTGGTCTATGAATCAGAAAGTACATGTTTTTGGCAAGATAATGAGCTAATTTCAAGTTGTTTTAGAAGCTTTCATGCCCTGGTTATGGTTGCCCTTAATCCTTAACTGAATGGGTTGGAGAAGAAAGGGAAGATAGCTGGCTGAAACTTTCCCAGCTTTATATTGTGTTATTCTAGCTTTATGTCACATGAGAAATGATGGAAATGAACTTAGCAAGGAAGGGTTTAACCCCCTGCTGGACACGTGTCCTTTTATGATTTGACTGGTTAAGTTGGAGCTGATGGTAATGGGCTCCAGTTGTCAAGTTGTACTGAAACTTGACTGGACAACTCACGTGAGCTTCAGTTGCTGGGATTTGTATGTGAGCTAGGCTGGCTCAACTGAGTTTTGTAGTTGAGCTTCTTTGGGCTTGGTCATCTCTACAAGTTTAATAGTTTTGCCATGGATGATATACATGGGCTTTTGTGGTTAGTTGATTATGGAAAAAAACAAGAGTAGTTCCCATAAATTTTGTAAAAGAAATATTTTTGAAAGATTAGTAATTTATATTTCCCATGAGTTAGGGATTTTAGTATTTGAAGATATGTTTTTGCCAAGAAATAGTTTTGGGCTTTTGAGCTTAATGTAATTGTTTTTGCCAAAATAATATTTGGACTTTTGTAAATAGGTGCCAAAGTATTATTGGGCTTTATGAGTAGTTGCCAAAATAATACTTGGGCTTTGTAAATATGTGCCAAAATAGTATTAGGCTTTATATGTAATTGCCAAAATAATATTTGGGTTTTTGTAAATAGGTGCCAAAATAGCATTTGGGTTTTGTAAGATTTTGTAAAAATATTGCCGTGTAACAACAGGCTTTTAGAGGTGTCATGTAGCAACGAGCTTTTAAGAGGTGTCGTGTAGCAACGGGTTTTAGAGTGCCGTGTAGCAACGAGCTTTAAGAGGTGCCATGTAGTAACGGGTTTTAGAGGGGGCTTTAAAAGAACTTTGTTGGGCTTTTTAGGTTTTGCCCACAAAATAAATGATTTTAGGCTTTTTTGCAGAGATAGTATAATTTTGTGACCCAATTCGATAGTAATGTGATAAGTATTTTTTTGTGGAAAGCCCAAGTTGGATAATATGTAGGATATAATGGGTAGTATTTGTGAGAGGGCCTAAGATAATTTTATGGGGCTTGTATAGAGAGTATTTGTGGAAGCTCAATAACATAGAGAATATTTGAGTAATATGTGGGGAATATTTATGTGGGCTCAAAATAGGTTATGGGTTTGTGTAGGTATTTTTTAGTGAGTGGGCTAATGAAATTAGGGTTTAAAAATTTGTACCTCAACACCTAAGAGAATAAATGACCTGATCATGAAGTGTAGGTTGCTTTGATATATCAGGAGTGAAACCTAAAATCATGATCAAAACCTTAGTATGTTGGGCAGCCACATTTAGTATTGATGGAACATATATTCTCGAGATGGAATTCATAATTTCTTAATAGAGATATAAAATATTTCATTGAGATAAGTTTAATGAGTTTGGTTATTCAGAATGTTGGGCCTAACCACTTTAGTAAAAAGTTACTAAAGTATATATTTATGAAATTGGATTTCATAAATATATGATGAATAACTTAAAGGATTAAACTAGGTACTCAATGATTAAAATATAGTAATCTTCAAAGTGGCAGTCTACATTCATGCAATTATATTTATATAGTGGTATTAAATATAATTAATGGTAATTTTGGACTTGTCAAGAGTTGACAGTAAAGCCCAAAACCTTTTGGAGCTAGTGTCTTATTTGTTCTTTTTTTGGTCCCACTCCAAGTCACATACTAAAACTCAATTGGAATGACCTAAAAGGCTAACCCAATTAGATAATAAGTTATAAGAAGAGAAATATACAGAATTTTGTAATAGAATAAAATGGTGTGCATGTGAGTGTAAACCACTCTTATATTTTCCCTTGAGCACACGCATATAAACTGATTGAGAGACCACACTTCTTGGACATAAGTGGAATTGTAGTGAAGATTAAAAGTATTCCCAAGTACTTCTAATATTTGGTTTTGAATTTCACCGCATCAAAGTACACTCTCTTGTTCTTATATTCTGAAATTTACGTAGTATATATTATCAATTGCGAATGAAGTAGATCCATTATTTTTCTGCTGCGTATGTTTTTGTATGTGATACAAACATGTATTTTTCCAACAATAATCTCATTATATTACTCTCTTATAGTATGTGAGATCCATGCTTGCTATAAGAGAGGTCTCATGAAATCGTTTCATAAGATATCACTTCCTAAGATGGAATTGTCGGAATAAGCACGTGTATTATAAAACACATATGTCACGTTAAATGTCGATTTAGAAGGATTGTTATGTTTATTTTGTTTCATTAAAACACATGCCATTTGCAAACTCCCATCTATTATGAGAGAAGAAAGAAGCAATGAAAAACAAAAATGATGTTAGTTTCTTGGGTTACAAAGAGAAAACAACGAAGGAATAATGTAATATTCATGTATTCTATACACTTAGTAGTCTCTTCAAATCTCACTTACTTTGAAGAGAGTTTGATGAGCATGACATGAAAATATTGACATATGTTTTTTCATACTTATATTTTATTTTTCATTTTCTTTGAAATTTTTTTTATTACATCAATAATTCGGGGTGAAGAGATTTAAATCCTGGATGTCCTTATTGGAAACATTAGGAGGGCTAGTTGAGCTATAAAGTTCTTAGCGACAAACCAAAAACTAAAAGAATAGAAAAAAAAAAAAAATCTCTTTTTTTGTTTTCTCCATTGATGAAATTAAAGTTTTTGTTTGTCATCTTGTTATTTATCTTGTTCCCTTTATTTATTAAAGAAATATAACTTCGTTTTCATATTTTCACCGATTTAATTATATGTTTATAATTTTTTTTTTGATAAAGCAATTATATGTTTATAATTAGTTGAACTTCCTCATATGCTTATAATTTCAAAACTATGATTGGTATAAAAAAGTTCTTTAATCTTGAATAGAATGGAACTATTTCTTCACATGTTATTAGCATCATGTGCTTGTAAATTTCAAGGACGTTACATGTGTTGTTTCTCTGGGTATTTGATTTTGTTATTAAACTTGTGGAAACTCTTTGAACGAAAATTCAACCATTTGCTTGTGCACATGTCATTAAACAAGTGCATTTGTATGATATTCTGGACACTATTGTTAGTTTCTAGCACATCCATATTACTCCAAACACAATTTAGATAATCGTTTCATTCAATTTAATGGGTTGATTAAGTTAGAGACATGATGATAGTTAGAACTTCTTGTAGGGACTAAGCAGTTTGTACTTTATAGATCATGAGATGCAGTGAATAACCATGGTATAAAAGTATAAATGTTTGGAGAAATAGTGTTTATATAATGGAAAAGAATTAGAAGTTTACGTTGTGATGGCATTTGAGTCACCAATGGAAGATCTATCTCGCAATGGAACCAATACAAATACATCTTCATTCTTAGCACAGCTATATATAGAAGTTATTGACCAGAAAGCCCAAGTCAGCAAGATGAAAATTTCTCACATGTTACTTGCTTAATGATGTTTTTGAGTGTATTATATGTTTTAAAGAGAATGTGTCAACATTTCTTTGACAACATAGAAGCTAACTGCAAGACTTGTAATGTGGAATTCACACATCTAAAGTCATTTTGTTGCTTAATGCCCATTAAGTGCCACCAAGGGCAAGGGACTATTAGTCTCTTATATTAACAAAGTATGCAAGGGTCATTGTACTATGCATCTTAGCAAGAAAACTTTGCACCAAGAAGGGAACACATAATTTTGTGATAGATTTTGTAGGAAAACAAATATGCCTTTCATTTGAGAGTACACACTAGTTCCTCATGACTGCATGGAAAGCAAATTTGCTACATTGATATCAAAAAAATTCTACTTGGAAAAACATTACCATTATCATGGGATGGGAGTAACTACTCATATGCATTCCTATTTTATCACCGAAATCGATTACACATAATGCAAACATAAAATGGAAAATGATGAATCATTTTAAAGAATTAGGAACATGGCTTATTTCCCATGTATTATGTAGCATGTTCTATAGTTATTGGATGTGTTCAACTTTGGTGACATTCTAACATATGGTTTTATACTCAATTGTTATCGGATTTGGATGATTCTTGAACCGATAGGTTCCTTCATTAAGCTAGTATCATATGAGATTAAAAAAATTGAATTTGATTGGAAGCATTCTCCAAAAAATGGCCAAAACCACAATAACATCACAAGAAACCCTAATCCTGACCATTGGAGCTTCAAAAGCAAATTACTCCCAAATGAAAAATCCACAGGAAACGCACGTATAATCACTAGAAAGCTTATAAAATTTGCTAGAAGATGAAAAAAACTTGAGTGAAATCCATAAAGTGTAGGGGAAGTTATGAGCGGATGAATAGAGGTTAAAAGCACACCTAAACTGTCCTAAACACCCACCCATCCACACCCCCTTTCATTCCAAGCCTCCCCATCGAAGCATTATGAGCCGTGGATAAGGAAATATCGAACGGCTAAAATTTAAATTTAAGAAAGGCAGCGATCCGCGTGGTAGGGGTCTCAACCAATGAGAATTGAGTTCCTGGATATTACCCTTCAGCTACACCACTATTTAATCTCTTCCATTTCCGTCTTCCCCTCTCACACAAACACCAAAATTACCAGTAAACACAACACAATCCAGGCCTCTTCTTCTTTCTCTCGATTTTAGATCTAAATCTGTCTTCTCTTGTGATTTCCATTTGCAAAAGCTCAATTGCTGCCCTCCTCTTCCTCCAATGGCGACTACCATCGAAGAACCCATTGTTCCCGTCGAGCTGGTTCCGGAGCCAGAACCAATCGAACCGGCGGCCGAGGATACAGAAGCACCCAAAGCTGCCAAGCCAAAGAAAGCCAAGGAGCCTAAAGCCAGAAAGCCTTCCGGTCCTAGAAAGCCCCCTTCTCACCCTCCTTACGAAGAGGTATTATTATTATTATTATTAATTAATTAATTAATTATTTGAATTCAAATTTTGATCAAATTCTGAGACGGATCCGGGTGTTGTGTTATTTTGTAGATGGTTAAGGATGCGATAGTGACGTTGAAAGAGAAGACTGGTTCGAGCCAGTACGCGATCTCCAAGCACATCGAAGAAAAGCACAAGCAACTTCCACCAAACTTCAAGAAGCTATTGCTCTCCAATTTGAAGAAGCTCGTTGCTGCTAATAAGCTCGTTAAGGTCAAGGGCTCCTTCAAGCTTCCAGCTTCCAAGCCAACTGCTCCTAAGCCTGCTGCTGCTAAGCCTAAGAAGAAGGCAGCTGCTGCTCCTAAGCCTAAGCCTAAGCCCAAGCCTACCGCCGCTAAGACCAAGTCTGCTCCTGCGAAGTCAAAACCAGCTGCGAAGACCAAGGCAGCTGCTCCTGCTAAGCCGAAGCCGAAGCCAAAGTCCAAAGCTGCGGCAAAGCCAAAGGCTGCGGCACCGAAGCCAAAGGCAGCTCCGGCTAAAGCAAAGGCAGCTCCGAAGGCAAAGGCTGCCCCTGCTAAATCTAAGACTGTTGCTGCAAAGGCAAAGACGACAGCAAAGCCACCTGCAAAGGCATCGAGGACATCGACGAGGACCTCCCCAGGGAAGAGGGCGGCGGCTCCAAAGCCAGCGGCAGCAGTGACAAAGAAGGCAGCGCAGAGTAAGAAGGCACCGGCTGCTAAGAGTGTGAAGACAAAGAGCGTTAAATCGCCGGCGAAGAAGGCAACAACTAGGAGAGGGGGAAGGAAATGAGGAGGAGATCATCATTATTATTGATAAAAAGAGTTATTTTTACTTTACTAGTAGGTGTTTGTTTTGTTTGTTGTAGGGGTAGTTTTGTAAATTTTTCCTTTCCTTTTCTTTTCCGGGTGTAATTGGATCCAATCCAATACGCCCCGATTATATAACAACCAAAAAAAGCTCTTTCGGTTTTTATTAGTATTAGTATTATTATTATTATTTTTATATTCTAATTTTTAATTATGATGTCTAGGGATTTGAGAAGTGTAGTAGTAGTCGTAGTAGTTGAGATCATGGGATATGAATATGAAGAAGATGTATTTTTATTAATTAATTAAAGCTGTTGAGTTAAGTTGAGTGAGAGAGAGAGAGAGAGGATGAATTTAAGGCTCTCTCTGATGGTTTCTTTTTTTAATCAGAGGGTTTCAATGCAAATGCAAATGCAAAACCGATTTCCGTAATGAAAGAAAGAAAGAAAGAAGGAAAGAAAGAAAGCGCATCTTTCTCTCCCGTAGGCCAGTTATTGCGTGATTGTGATTCCAAGTCCACCACCGCGGTTTAGTTCCTTCCGACTCACTCGCCTTCTTATCTAAGATTTGGTAAACACTCTTTAACACTCCTTACTCTCTCTCCCTGTGTCTGGGTTTTTTCGCTTAGAAACACGCTTTGATTTGAATTTAGCCACTGCAAATTGAATAAACACTGAAATCACACTCATTTCTCAATGCTACCTTCATTTCATTATATATATTTATTTATTTGTTCTCTTGTCTTTACACCTTTTTGTGGATTTCGAAACTAGATTAAGAAATGAGATTCGCAGTGTTAACTAACATAGACTGTCTGTCATCTCTCGTAAAATCCTTATCATATATATAAATATGGTTGGAATTGGATTGGGAAGGGAACGTTAATTTAAATGAAATTTCTTAGGTTTGCAATATATATATATTGCTTTCTCATTTTCATATCTGTATATATCATCTTATGTTATTGTAACAAAAGTTACAAACCACAATGGACTAGTCAGTCTAGAGCTCAAGAGGATATATCGACTTCTCATTGCTCTTCCTCTTTGTGTTTTTCATGTACTCTTCTCTTCAGTTCAATGTGCTCATTTACTGTTTGAATTTTTGTTTATGGAATGACAAAACCTACAACTGGAACTGGATGGTGAGTTGTGATTCAAAGGTTAAAAAATAGTTGCAAGAAATAAAAAATAAAATATTCCAAACAGAAATGGGACTGGCAGACGTGTTGGTTTTTACTCCATCAACATATTGTCTTCTAGTCTAGATAGAACTCAAAACAAAACAAAACAAAACATACACCTTTTGGTTGCAACGTATGTGATTATTTACTTGAAATGAAAGCATTCCTCTCACATGGTTTTATCCTTGAAGTATGTATTGTACCCGACTGCCGCTTCTTATCAAAGCTTCCTAAAGAATCATCATGATCATTTCCTTTCTCTTCTTAAGACTTGACTTGTCTGCAAAATTAATTCATCCAATATAGCCGTTGCTGATTCAAAGTGAATGATGGTTTGCACTTAAAAGGGAGAAAAGTGTACCTTTTAACCTAGGGATTTTTCAAAACAGAATATGGATCTATGCTCCTTTTTCTTTTTGTTTTTGTTTTTAGAGTTGGTTCAAGAAAAACCGGAACTTAGAAATGTGGAAAGCATGATATGCCAATGCTTTTCCTCTTGTTTTAAAGATTGGCTTAGTGAGATGCATGTTATCGTTACAGTTAACATGGTGCTCTGTTTTGAACGACGTCTTGCTCTGTTTTCAACGACGTCTTATCATGGACAACTCGGCAGTTTCTGGTACATGCTGATAATAATGTTGAACTTTGCTGGGGTTGGAAGTAGTTATAACTGGTATGATCTTTGTTATCCATTAATCTATTTCCTAAGATAAGGAATCCTCAGAGATTTACATTTTAACGTGCAGCATTTTAAACTTTCAAGACTGGCTGGTGTTAGTAACTCTTTTTGTAGTAGCATTTATTTGGAAACTATTATCGGTGTGAGTCACTTCTGATATTGTTTTAACTGATTCAAAATGAAATAGTTTTGGAAAACTATTGAATTTGATTGCAACATTCTTTCCAAACCATTGTTTGCAATGATGTGGAACGCTGATTGACTTTGTGCATCAAATGAGCATAATCTGGTCAGGATTGACATTTTTGGATTGTTCTCAAGAATACTAAATTTGATTTTACCCAGTGGCTTGGATGTGTCAACTTTGAGGTGCTAAGCAAATAAATCTGATTATGTAAAAGAGAAAATGGGATGTTGTATAAGCTCTCTAGAGGTGGCGTGAATATTACATCCTAATGTGCTTTGGCTCAGATGTTGAATTCATCTTTTATCTTTTCAAAAGTGATATATTGTTATCTTAGTATTCCAGAAACTCATAAATAGGTTTCTAATTTTAGAAATTAATATGATTTTGATGGCTCTGTGAAGTAGCAAGAAGTATAATTTAGAAGGATGCAGATAAAATCATGGAGAGTCATTTGAGATATGTTGGACATGTGCAATGGAGCCCAATGAATGCACCCATTTGAATGGTGATCACATTAATGATTAATAAACATATGTCACTTGTATCCGCAAATCTCTCAGCACATTTTCATGTTTCCCATATGTTTTTATGATGCTCTATGCTATTTGTTTATCAAACTTCTCCATTGCATAACGTATGCGTGTGTGAATGCTAATTCTGTTCACGTTGAATTACTTTCTTTGTCTGCATTTCCTGCTGACTTTGATTCCATTTTTAGCTTATAGGTGACATTTGGGTTTTCATGACCTCAATGATATGCAAAATATCATCTGGAGTGGCATTTTTTTGGCAATCAACTGTTGGATAGTCTTAGATATCTAAAACAGCTACTCATTTTGCAGTTGCATTGAATGAATAACGTACATCTCATGAAAGTTAACTTTCTTTATTATTTGTTTGATTGTGTGAAACCCATTTGATACTATTCTTAATTTATGATGTTATTAGTTTTCTATTAAATAACAAACATAATTCCTATATGCAGTTATTTCTAGGTAGGTCCTTTGTTCCTAAAGGATGGAATGAAGTCATTAATCTGATACCTTTTATGCCAGGCTGCCAGGTTATGATATAGTCTTAATTGAAAATCAAGATGGTCCTTCAAATTGTATTAGTACACGATTTTATTTATTTGTCATGCCCATCTTCCAAGATTGCTTAAATTAGTGTCAAGAGGAAATTTTCAGATATTATTGGGTGTATAATATAAGAAGAAGAGAAGCATTAGACTGTGATATATCACGTAAAAAAAATATTGCTGATCAGGCAGTTGTGGTCATTATCTGCTAACAAGTGAAGGCACGAAAAAAGTTGATTGTTGATGATAGGGTCCATGTGTTCTTGGAAATTAATCATGTGGCATTTTGGCAGAATAGAATATATGTGGTCAACCTTGATTGGTCTATTGAGGATCCATAGTTGACTTCAAAATTTTAGGACTAAGGCTTGATTGTTGTTGTTTCTGCTCTACCCCATCAATTTTTATTTTATTTTATTTTTTGTATTTTTATTTTAAGATAAAGATTATCATGATGGACTATATGGACTTTACAATATATTGTTTCCATCATTCTTTAGGTTTTGTAACTGTTTAAACCCTCTCTAGGTTAAAGCAATACAACCATACCATGCTATGTCAAGGATCGAGGTTGTTGAGGATCTTTGTGCTAGGCTTTTATAGCTGAGTTGGGTTTCTGTGCAGGGAAGATATAGACATTTTGCTCTCCACAAGAAAAATTTCCAACTATGTTAGTTGCAGCTGTTAAACATCACCATCAATGGTGTCGGTAAGGACTAGTGGTGGATAGGGGGGATGATTCAAATCATACCAATGAAGAAAGCCTCTCTCTGGGAATTGATCTTAAATTGTAAGGAATTGAAGTCCATATCCAGATCTTGAGCTAGATTAGTGGACATGGCAGCTGATATCTAAGTAAATTTTTTTTATATCGATGCTTTTGTCCTTTTGGGTTTCTTTTTTTTCCTGCATGATGTCATGATGCAAAAGTTCTAGAAATGAAGAAGTTATGCCGAAGTGTTTGAATTTCAGTATATATTATGTACTTCAGAGTGGTAGGTATGTACATTTACTGTGGCCATCATCCTTGTTCACAAAAAGGCTTTGCTATGTGTATGCATGGTATGTGATTAAGAGACAGTTAAATGTTGGTTGACTGTCTTGCTATTAGGACATGATGGGGTTGTCACTGCTTGAGGGACATTCTGTTAGCTGAACTTGAAGAAGGTGTTGCAAAAAATCTTATATGTCTGGGACTATAAATCAGTATGGGATATTGAGAAGTGGAATGGATACTAATTTTCCTTGGAAAAACATTTGGCAGGCAAAAGAACCACCAAAACATGGCTCTTTTTAAATTTTTTTTTTTTTTACTTAGACCATGACATTGGTCAAAATTCCAATGTTATAGAATCTCAGGAAGTAGGAATAAATATAGTTGATTGGGTTGTATTTGTAAGGTTACTGGTTAGATAGTGGTTGCCTTGTTCTGCATTGTTTGATCACATGGGAGCTTTTAACTCTGTCTTTTGGTCATTTTGTATTATATCATTTAAACCTATGAAAGTTGAGGTGAAATTGGGATGTTGGAGAGGGCATTCTAGTAATAGTGGGGTAGAATGATTGGGAAGGCTGATCTGTTATGCCTAATGTGGTGCATTTAAAGATAAAGGAATGCTAGGACATTTGAAGGGCACCAAGCTCCTCCTAAATAAGCTAAAAGCTCTATTCAAGTTGAAGCTTCTGTTTGTTAGATCACTTTATGAGTGGATTGTGGTGGTTTTTTGGGACATCCCCCTCCCCCTCACCCACCATTTTTTTTTTTAAGTTTCTCTTCTTTACAACGTGTAATCCCTATTTGTGTGTGTGTTTTTAATTGTACTCCTGTTATTATTTTTTTTATTAACTAGTTATTTTATATTAGCGAAGGGGTATTCTCTCTCTTTAATTTCTCACCTTAATTTTTCATATTCTACAACTTGACTTGGTATTTAGCATTTTGATCCAACCCTTGAATGTGTTAAAACAATATGGAGGTTGCTGTCAGATGATAGAAGTGTTCTGATGTCAGCATTCATATGATGACATCTGCGTTGTTGTTAGCACCAATGTGTTCACAAAATTTGGCAGCCATATAGAGCACTCTTCAGGTAAAGCAAGATATGACAAATAGTTGTATGTGACAGGCTTTAGTGATATGCTGACTAGGCTTGTTGTCGCTCTGATCAGAGGTCCACTTTTGATTTTTGTATCTTTGTCAAAGGTAATCTTGTTACTTGTTCCAGTAAAACACAGAATGTTGTCACCCGTTCTAGTTCTGAAGCTGAATATCGAGTTATGGCTCGTACTGCTTCTGAGATGTTATGAGTTTGCTCTTTTCTTTCATGACTTGGGTATTGATGTTCCTAATCCTATGCAGATGTGTCGCGACAATGAGACTACTATCTTTACTACCAACAATCCTATTTTCCATGAGCATTTCAAACATATTGAAGTTGGTTGTCACTTTATTCAAAATTTGTTGATGCAACAATAGATTGTCACTCCCTATGCCTATTAAGTGTGCGTTTGGATATTGCTTATTTTGCTGAAAACTGAAAACTTATTGCTAAAAACACTGTAGCAAAATATTTTTTATTGTTGCAAATTACTGTTCATGCATTTTTATCACTTGGCTGGTCCATGAACAGTGCCATGGACCAGCCCAAAAAAAAGGCAATCTCAAGAAACACAACCACAGCTGCTACACAAACGGACCCTAAGATGAATTCTCACAAAAGCTTGTGCGTCTTTTCAGCAACCATCTTTCAAGTTAGTCATGTTTGATTTGTATGCTTCAGCTTGAGGGAAGTGTTAGAGTTACTCTTGTTAATTTTATATTTTTCTACTTGCTTATTATTTTATATTAGCATAGGGTAAACTTATAATCTTGTCATATCCCTCTAAAATATATAGTTGTTAAGGTGATGGCTGATCGATTGAGCCCTAAACCTTTTCTTTCTACACACTCTGTCTCTTTCTATTGTTCTCTTCCTCTTTTATTTATTTATTTAATCCTAATTTTTTCATATTTTATTACCAACTTTAATAAATTTTCCTGTCAAGAAAAAAGTTTCTGCATTTGATATGCTGCTTAATCAAGAGCCAAATTTCATCAAGATGCAGTTTTGATGGTGCCAATCTGCATCATTATTAGATGTTCATTAGTGAAGATATCATTCTAGATCAAATGGACTTCTGTTTGATTTGTTAATTTTTTTTACCCATAAAGCCTACCAATCAACTAATCTGCATATTGGTGCCACTTATTAGTCACATAGGATTTCCTCATGTACACTACTTATTGGACATGAACTTAACATTTCTTTTTCTTCATTGATATTATGCCAACTATATTTCTCTTGGAAAAATAAGTCAGAGAAAATTAAAATACCTAACAAAGGCATGAAATCCAATTGTAAGTAAAAAAAAAGTATACCCTCTTGCCAATAAAAAAAAACTTGACTTTAGAAAGTACATGATGACAGCAGTTAATTGAGTAAAATCATTTTTTTGACACTTTTAATGCATGTTCATAGAGATAATTGTCATAAATAAGGGTGATATTTGTGTAGTTGTAATTATTCAGCCCATATATTGTAAGTAAGAGTCTTGGAGACACTTTAGTATACTTAAGTTGCTTCCCTTGAATTCTTGTACACTGCTTTTGTTATTAGTATATATACTTTTACTCATAAAAAAACATTGTAAGTAAATAATCTTTTATTTCCCCCACTACTTAACTCAATTAAGCTTTAATCCTAACTAATTGAGGTTGGCTAGTGGATCTTTTTTGCCCTTCAGTCCTATCTAGGGTCATGTACTCATTACCTCTCTAACAATCACATTTCCCCACTTCCCCCATAAAGTTAAAAGTTCATCATCTCCTTGGCAGAAATTCATATGTATCATTCAAGAGACTTCGGATTTACTGTTTTTGGACTTACCTTATACACCACTGAAATTGATGTATGAAAGAATGTTTTGAAAAATTATTTATGAAGCCAACCATAAAAGGTTAAAAGGATTAGATGATTTTAATAAAAAAATAATTGGATGATTGAAGTTGCTAGTCTGCTTAAAGTTTTTCCACTTTATCTAAGCAGAAAAATAGATGAAGAGAAATAGTAATAACGTAAATTCTCTCTCAACCATTATATTTGTGAACTTATAATCAGTGGTTTAATTCAACACAGCCACAATCTGTGTCCTTCTGCATATGGACGTCAGCATTGAGAAAACAGAAAACTTATAAGACTGGTAAAATCTGTATCAGATGCAAAGTGGCTTCTGAACATAAGGAGGAGTTGCTGCAACTATAAAGCTTCTGAATTGAAGCTCAAAAAATAAGTGTAGGAAGTTTTATAGCTGAGAAGAACAAGAAAATTAAAAGTAAAAAAAAAGAGAGGGAAAAACAGTAGAGGATGCTTCTTGATGGAAGAGCAGTAAAGGATGGTTCTTGACCCAAGACACATCTCAGGACTCTTTTATATATCCAATTAGTAACTAAAGAGTAAATAGGTCATAGAGAGCTGTTTAGATGTGCATTGCCATCCAATGAAAGAGGTATGTTCTTGGCTATTATCATTTTTTTTTCTTGTTTTGTTTAGTATGCTTTCCTTGAATCCAGGTTCTCATTGTACATTGTCATTATTGCCACAATCTCCATTATTAATAGAAGTTTCAATCAATATTTAATCAATGGATCATGATTTATGAGCTTAGAAAACTTTTACTTTTTTGGCTTACTTGTTACGGCTGTGTGATTTCTGTTTGGATTTTTTTCAGCAATTACTATTTTCAAAATCTTTTATTATCTGAATCACCCCCACTATCAATAGACATGTTTCTGAATAATCAGTTTTGAACTTTTTAACCGATTTTGTTCTTTGAATGGAATTCTACATATAAGCTCATTAATTTAATACAAAATAGATAAATATTCCTTGGTTGCAAACATAGAAAATTTGACAATTTCTTCAGCCTTTTTTTTCTTGAGCCATCCAAGTGGAGAAGTTTCAAACCGTATTGACCCTGCACTCTTGATTTGTCATTTCATTCTCTCAATTCTCTGGATGCAATACTTCAGCTCCTGCTGAATGTTCAACCTTGAAGGTGACAATACAATGTCTTTCCAAACTGACCCAGCTTCGCAAGCTGGGTTAGGGTGCTTGTAAAGTTCATATATGGACTTTGCATTTTCATTCAACCTTTCTACCCGTTTTAAACAATCAATTTCGTCTGGATCAACCAGCAATGTCTTGTCTCTGTCTTTCCATCCTATCAACTTCACAGGAATTATTATGTCAGTATGACATGTTGAGTTTAACAAAAATTGCTACAAAAACCTTCTGCTGACAGGTATAGACTATAGTCCTGAATGCCATGGCCTTCATGCAAAAGCCAAACCCATGTATGAAAGTGTAAGTTAGCATAATATAAGTCAGCTGAGCTTTTGCCAAGAAAAACAACACGTAATTATTGACTCTTGGTTGGTTAAATGAAATTATGCAGGTACAAATATAGGCCTATGTTTAAATCCAAGTTCTGGTTGTTAACACTGAAGTAAGGTTCTTGTCACTGCACAAAGAAAGAGGAGGTATGTTGGGTGTACCTTAGGCGGGCCTTCCAAAGCATTCGTGCAATATAACCTGGCATTATCAACCAGTTGGCAGTATGTTAGAAATGCATTTGCAAATCTCTTGTGGGATTTTAATTGTGAATTTACTCTTACAGCTCTTCTACACATGATAGCTCTCCTGTTTACGTGCAAAAAAACACGCTTAGATACATTAGATTACTCAATAGAGACAGACAGATAAACAAGAAAAAAAATATATATTGTAAAAAATTTTAAAAAATGAAAATGTAAAAAGTACCAAGATATAATGGTTAGTAATATACCTTATGCCTCTTATAACAGCTAGATAGGCATCACAGACAATTCCAACAAGCTCTATCCTATATGGTTTTCTCTTTTTGCCTCCAACTTGCTCTGGTTCTTCATCTTCAATTTGTTCCCAGTAGTTTTCAGTTACAGTTCCATTTTCATTCGCCCTGTAACCAGCACCCATGCGATAACGGCGGCGGTGAACATTCCTGGCCATTGTTATTGTCTGCACAACAAATGGTTGCCAAGAGAGGGTGCCATCCATGATCACATCCCTCCCTTCATTAAGTGCTGTCACCAGGAGGGATGATGCAGCATCAGTAGATGATTGGTGTACCTGTTTATAAACATTTTTCAGGTCATACTATGGAACTTATGCTAGGAAATATTATGATGAAGCATATTGACGTGATAAATATTTGAAATATTATCAAATTATTGATGCACCTACTTCAGGTAAGTTTTATTTAGTATTACATCTGAAGTGGCACTAAAATGTGTGTGTGTGTGTGTGTGAGAGAGAGAGAGAGAGAGAGAGAGGCTAAAGTAGAGAATCTGACTGTTCCTGGGCCTTGGCTTAGGTGGTATAAGTGTGGGATGAGTATTGGGTAAGTCTTAGATTCAAAACTTACTGATCTAAAGTAAAAGAAACTGACCCAGTGATGTCTGAAGATGTAGATAGGAGATTGAAGAAGAATCTGAGTACCACACATGGAAGCACACATTCAAAGATACTTGTGAGAATGATGTAAACGATGAACTACCACTTCAGATGAGTAATGTATTAAGGAATCAAAGGGGAAACTTCTTATCTTGGGCAGAAAAAGCACCTTGGTCAGATGATATGTCAGGTATGTTTATGCTAGAATTGACTTTGTATTGTTTATACCAGTAATGTAGCTCAGGTTTATTCTACATTGGCTTTATGCTCCTCATCTTAACTTTTAAACCAAACAAACAGACTATTGTTTATGTTGAACAGGTTCAAATTTTTTTTTGATAAGTATGTTGAACAGGTTCAATTCACAAGCATATGTTTCACTTCGGAACTTTTAGGCCTAGAATGTCAGTTTTGGTCATTTGATACCATTACATTCTCCAGAGTATTTTCTATACAACCTGTAGAAAAAGTGGGTGTTTCTGCCTATTATCCTGAGGGGGAAGAGGGTAGAGAGAGAGAAAGTCTCATATCTCACCAGTTCAGCAGTCTGGAGCATGTCAACATGTCCATGACGTCTGGAACTAAGGGCCCTAAAGATGACATCTGATTCTTTGAAGGCATCTGCTTCAATTTTTACCGCATTTCCTGCTGCTCCTGCCCAGAATGGTCTTCATCCACAAACAATCAATATTAGCTCTTGCTTTCCATAATTCCAAGATAGGGGTGGAGTAAATATTTTAAATGATGTAGCAAGATAGGGATGGAGTAAATATTTTAAATGACGGCCATAGGATTGAAATAATACCTCTTACACTAGTCATTTTGAAGTTACTTATCAATATTCAATTACCTTTTAAATGTAATAAAACTTCCTTTTAGCAACTTCTGTATATTCAATACTCATTCGGTACAGGCAGACCTTTTGAATTCTTGAATTTTATCCCAAAGTCAATTTAAAGTTATCTATGAAGTTCCAATGATGATTTCACTTTTATACGTGATGTAGAAGATTCAGCTGTAAACAACTCAAGACTGAACTTAATAAATAGTTGTGACATTGTTGAAAAAGAAATTTTGATCTTGGCCCTAGGATTTAGCCCAGAGCTTCAGACCGCCCAAAATAATACATACATACATATTATATGTATGTATGTATGTATGTATGTATATGCATTTTATATACATATTTGCTAGCGTCCCCTTGTAGTTTTAACTTTCTCAATTAAGGATAATGTAAGAGAGCTTAACAGAGAGAATTCTGAATCAAGGGTGATGTTTACAAGATAAACTTTTCAGCTCTTGCAAAATTTCTTACTGCTTATGTTTAGGATTATGGAGTGGATGATAATAATATTCATACTCTTTCATAATTTCTTTAAGCACTGTGCTCTTCCCAGCTCCCATCCCACCACCCATCAGGAGGAGGACTGGACTCCTATCGCTGTGTGCCACTGGAGCCATCACCTCTGTACATCGTGAGTCATCATTTGCTATCATTCCCATTGCTTTCAGCTCCTCTACCAACGTAGAGAACACTCTAGCCACCTTCAGGTTTTTTGTCACCCTCTCAAATCTTTGTTCCCTATACCAGCAAAAAAACAAGGATATTTGAATACTTTAATTCTGCAAAAACAATATACGTGCATCAGTAATAATTATAATATACAACTTAGCTCTTTTTTTTTTTTTTTTTTTGGTGAATTGGATATAACTGAATTGCCAAATAACTCTTACTACTTGGGGTGATGTGTATGTAGAGAATTTATGAGTAATTCAATTCAAATGTAAATTGTCTGCTACTTCCATCTGCTCTTTGATTGCTTTCCTATGATCGTAACTGCTTATTACATAATTTCATCATGTTTAATACAGCAATTTCTCTGTATAAGAAAGGCCAAAGCCAGAAAGACTGAGGGGTACGCTCTATATAACAAATACAGAAACTAAAACTGGGGAAAGAAAATGGTCTTACATATTTTTGCATCTTTAGAAGATTTACAGTACAGTTTCTTTTACAGTTTTTATTTAAGAGAAGGAAAATACATGAAAAGTGGCTCTTGCATTTTCTGTGTGAAAAAAGCCTGACCATTTTCTTTTCTGCAGGAACTTGAACTCTAAAAGACACATTTCATAGAATGAAGGCATTTGATTGAAGGGCAAGTAACATTAAGATGGGGCGGCAACAGTTTTGGGTGAAAATCAATGATAGTACAGTTTGGTTCAGAAATGATATGGGAATGGCAGACTGTATTATCTTGCTTTAATATTCTATTGTTAACATTTCATTTCGACTCCTACTAGCATTTTCAATTTTATATATATATATATATATATATATATATATATATATATATATAACATTGATGATGATGATGATGATGACCACCTTGTTGCTGCCATGAAAATTTGCTTGAGCTTCCTTTTGGGCTCAGGATCAGAACTCATCACCTGAAAATTAATGTAGTATGATAAGGAAACTATACATAAATTATCATGCATGATTTCAAATTAACGTTTTTCTTTTCTTTATAACCCCATAAGCCATAAGATCTTGGATACCTGGCTAATCATAAGATCGGTTAGGCTCCAATGAAATGCAAAGTAACTTAGAATGCATCTCTCAAACTCCTCCACAAGCTTCACAAAAAGTGAATCTGCATCTGGTTCACTTGCAAAGAACGTATAAATATCATCCTCACATCCCTCATATTTCCTAAGGTATTCAGAGGCCAATTTGCATAGCTGTGGACATTCTCTCCTATCTTTGAATCCCATTTGCCTAGCTGCAACCAAGGGAGAGACAGAATTAAAACAAAGATTGAATAGATTCAGGGAGATGTTAATGTCTAGGGACGTTTGGTCCTTTCGTTTTCATAGTGTCACATTGTGAGGGTGTAGGCATGAATGAAATTGCCCTGGAAAAGACAGCATGGACAATAAAACATTTACATAGATCCAAATGTATATTGAAAGGATCAAATCACATAATTACCTACATAATGGGGAAACCTTTCTAGCTTTTCAACTCTTCGTGTGTCTGATAATATGAGGCGTGGAGCAAGTTTGTCAAACCATAGCTTCCGAATACGATAATGTACTGCCACAGCAATTATCAGGCCAATGGAAGAGGCTACAATGATCTGTGTGAAGCTGGGTTTGCTGTAAAAATAATCTGACGAAAAAAGAAAAGAAAAGAAAAATTAATGAAATATTACAACATTGCATTACATGCATGTAATTGTTTCTGAATGAAGGAGGAAAAAACACATAATGGTCAATAGGAATAGGGTGTCCAGATTTGTTCTCTTCTTGAAAGGCTTACCTTTCTGCATGTCTGTTAGAAATCCAGGAATGAATATGATGATTATGGGATATAAAAACAAATGTCTTTTGGATTAAAGGGTTGTAAATGTAACTGTGAGAAACAGCTTTTTCCATTGTCACGACTTTGTAGCTGCATGTTAATCGTTATATTTTGTTGGAGACACTGATTAAAGTGACATGTAAATTCAGGGATTTTGCGTGAGACCAAGATCAAGTGGTTACGCGTGTAAATAGTTGAAGATATTGTTGCATTTTTGCATGCATCCAAGACACGGTCAAATGAAATCCCCTTAAAAGAGGACATGTTGTTGTATTTTACATGTGTTATATTATATATATGAAACTATATATGAATAAAGACAACATATGAGATACCCACATAAGTGGTAATTAAATGCCATCATTTTTTTTTTCTTTAAATGAAAATTAAGGGGAGAGATTTTAATTTTTAACTAACAAAACTTTTTTTTTTATTATAATAAAAAACCAATTCTATAGAAACTTCTTTTTTTTTTGGGAGAAACAATTCATGATTCAGATATTGTTGAAAAACTTCGAATTTATGTTTTCTAATATTAAAAAAAAAAAAAAAAAAAAAACTATGTGTTCGAAAAACTACCAAATAATGTGGATAGGCCTGACACAGTCGGAACCCGTATCCAATTTTGATTGGACTCGGGAAAGGAGTTAGAACTTTTCACCAGTACAACCAAAATTAAAACCGAAACCTCATCCTAAAAAAAAAAAAAAAAAAAAAAAAAACCGAAACCTCACACTCCCTTCTCTCAAGTCCTGGGATCCAAATGGTTATCAGAACTTCTTCTTCTTCTTCACCTGTTGCTTCTGCGTCTGCTGTTTTGTCATCTTCTTCTTCTTCTTCTTCAACAATTGCTCCAAAAGGTAATCTTTCTTCTTTATTCACATACTCGCATGAACCCACAACTTCAAATTTCACATCATCACCAAAAAATTCATTTTTCCTCTCCTCTTTGTTCACCAACCAACACAGTCATAGACCCACTTCCTCAAATCCCAAAATTTTACCAAAAAACTCACTTCCCAATGTTCCATTCCAAACCCCACTTGAAAATTTCTTGAAAATAAGTTGTGTGTTCGGGTTATGTCACTCTCAATGAAGCATTGCACTGCTTTGATCACATGCTGTCTTTGCAACCAACACCACCAATGTCATCATTCAATTATTTACTCGGTGCACTTTCTAAGAATAAGCATTATTCTAGTGTGATTTCACTTTGCCAAAGAATGAATTTAACTGGGTTGTTGCCTGACTTTATTACTTTAAACATTTTACTGAATTGCTTTTGTAATTTGAATCGAGTTTGTGATGGTTTTGTGGTCCTGGGGAGTATTTTGAGGAGAGGTTGTAGTCCCAATACTGTGACTTATACGTCTTTGATTAAGGGGTTGTGTAAGGAGGATAGGATTGGTGATGCAGTTGGGTTGTTTAAGAAAATGGTCAAGGTGGGTTGTATGCCTAACGTGATTACATATGGGACTTTGATTAATGGGTTGTGTCGAACGGGGAACACTGGTGTTGCGCTTAAGTTACATGTTGAAATGCTAAACGGTCAATTTGGTGCCAATTGTAAGCCTAATGTAGTTTGTTATGGTACTATTATTGATGGGCTTTGTAAGGATGGGTTGGTAGATAATGCAAAAGCACTTTTCTTGGAAATGAAGGGTGGGGGAATATTTCCAGACGTGGTCATTTATAGCTCTCTAATACACGGTTTTTGTTATGGAGGTAAATGGGACGAGGCTAAAGTTTTGTTTAATGAAATGGTGGATCAAGGTGTCCAACCTAACTTGGTGACATTCAATGTGTTGATAGATGTTCTTTGCAAGGAGGGTAAGATGAAGGAAGCAAATGGATTATTAGAATTGATGGTTCAAAGAGGTGAGGTTCCTGACATGTTTACTTATAACACATTGATGGATGGGTTCTGTTTGGTAGGTAGACTTGATGAGGCGAAGGAGCTTTTTGATTCTATGGCAAGCAAAGGATGTGAACCTAATGCTGTAAGTTACAATGTGTTGATGAATGGATATTGCAAGAATTGGAAGATTGAGGAAGCTATGAGTTATTATAAGAGAATGATTCACAAGGGAGTTAGGCCAACAGTTATAACGTATAACACCTTATTAACAGGTCTTTTTCAGGCAGGTAAGGTCAAGGATGCACATAAGCTGTTCGGTGAAATGCAATTTAATCATTTTGTACCAAATTCAAGCACATATAATATACTCTTTGATGGGCTTTGCAAGAATGAGTGCCTTCCTGAAGCAATGGATTTATTTAATACTTTAGAAAATATGAAGTTTGAGCCTAGCATTGAAATTTTCAACTCTCTCATTGATGGGTTGTGTAAAGCAGAGAAACTTGAACTTGCTTGGCTGATATTTCACAGATTATCCTATAAAGGCCTAGCGCCAACTGTTGTAACATACTCCATCTTGATTCATGGGCTTTGTAATAAAAGAGATTTGGAAAAGGCAAATGATCTGTTTCAAGAAATGGAAGAAAGGGGTTGTGCTCCAAATGTGGTCACATATAATACGCTTATGCGTGGTTTCTTCCTGAATAATGAGTTGCCAAAAGTAGTTGAACTTCTCCACAAGATGGTGGAGAAAAATGTGTCACCAGATGCCTCCACAGCCTCCATAGTAGTAGACTTACTTTCTAAGGATGAAAAATATCGAAAATGTCTGAATTGGCTTCCAACATTTCCTGCCCAGAAGCCTGAGGAGAGATGAGTAATGAATGTTGACACTAGTGTGAGTTTCACAAAACAAACCTAACTTCAAAGTTCTAAGGAAAAGGTTTAACCCTTAAATCGCAAGTTACAAAATGTGAGGGCCCACTGCAGCCATTGTCCAAATGTCCAGTTTTGACTGAATGGGTAAAAAGTTTCAATGGTTTGGTCATTCTAGGCTATGAGTTACTTGAGAATTCTATTAGAGATATGAATTTTATTCATCCAAAATTCTAAATTTGTTGTGATAACTACCCATATACAAAAATTGCCGATATTTATGCAAGAATCCCTTGCTAGAATACCTTTCCTAGCTTACTTCTCTGTTGTTATCTCTATTTGGTCTGTTTTTCTTTTTGTGAAGAGTAGTATTATTTTTTTGTTAGCCATGCTGATGTGTAGACCCATCTGATTACGCTTGCAAACCCATTAAAGGGTTCTGTTTGATGGTTTGAGCAACTGGCTGATGGGTAAAATGTCTAAAATTATAAGGTATTATTGCCCATTCTGTTTGCCATAAGCATTCTTATATGCTCCATTTTCAAGCTACTCACTCAATTCCATGCATATAGTTTGAGTTCTACAGATGTGCTTTATGCCTCTATAATCTCCTACTCTATACCAAATGTGTTTTAAAGACATGGCGTGGATTGGCATGCCTCAGTGTTGTTGTAAATGCGGTGACTGAGTCACTTCTCTTGCCTTGGCTTCTAGAGTGATTGCTTAAGGTAAAGACAAGGTGTGGATTAGCAGCACGGCAGTATTTACTGTGTTTTTAGGTTGAGACAGGTGAGACTCAATCAAGAAATCACAACCTGAATGACGTTTAATTGGGGAGCACATAAGCTGGTCTTTCATTATTGCATCTTTCCAAGAATTACAACACAACTTTTAGGGTCTTTATTTGAAAGAAGGAAAATACATGAAAAGTGGATCTTTCGTTTTCTGAATGATATAAATTAAGCCTGATATATTTGTTTAAGCAAACACCTTAAATTCTCAAAGACAGAAACATTCCATTCAATGAAGCCATTTGACTTGAGGGCAAGTACCCTTAAAATGGGGCAGCAACAGTTTGGGGGGAAATTCAATGATCGTGTAACTTTTTGTTTAGTTTCTTCCATGTCACAATCTAGAATATAAACTTTCATGTTATATCTTCCATGTGCGGTAACTGAATGCATAAAAAGACTAGGATACAATTTTGTTTCAGAAATGACATGGGAATGGTAGACCGTAGTTAAACTCCTTTCATGTATTACATTATTATCTTGTTTTAATATTCTATTATTCACATTTCATATCCAATCATGCTAGCATTTGCAATTATATAAATAACAATGATTATGATAATGGCCACCTTGTTCCTGCCATGAAAGTTTGCTTGAGCTTCATTTTGGGCTCAGGATCAGAACTCAACACTTGAAAATTATGTAGCATGATAAGAACAAAAAACACGAGGAGAAAAATCTACCGATGCATTTTTATACATATAAAGTATCATGGATAACAAAATAACTGACTTTTTAGATCTTGGATACCTGACTAATCATAAGATCAACTTGGCTCCAATGATTTGTAAAGTAACTTAAGAGTGTATCTCTCAAAGCATAGTATCGAGCTTAAGAGAGCGAAATTGAAGTCTTGAACGAAGGATTTATGAATTTATGGTCAATTTTTTCCTGATCAATTTTGATTGGGTTGAACAAATCGGATTGAGTCTAACTAAAATCTAACCATTTGATTGGAGTAATTTTGGTCCTAAATTAAGGATTATGAAATCCCATTTTATTTGATTGTTTATGGGCAAAAATTAGACTTGAATCAAGGCTTTAAAGTAGTGTCTATTACACATATTCTAGTGTACGCATGGTACACACAGTACACACAACTGCATTTTATAAGAGAACTCATGACTTTATAAGAACCTTTCAAAATTGGGAAAAAAATTTATTCGAACCATCCATCCCTATCCGGTATTTATCATAACCTAGCACTAGTGATCTAATCTAAATTCTAAAGGATAAAGTTTAGCTACAAAATTGGTTGTAATTTTATACTACAACCTTACTCAATATTTTTTTATTGGAGGTGAATTTTGACAAATTTATCATTAGATTACATCTTCTTCTTATATCCTCCATGTTTGCAAAATTTCTAGAAAATTAAAAATTAATAGCTATGTTATCAATTAATTGTTTAACTTGCAAACTTTTGTAGTTTAAAATTATGTATAAAATATAAACTTATAAATTATATAGTAAATAATATCAAATTTACACAAAATTTGATAAGCGTATTAAAAGCAAAAAAAACATACAATTTAACGGTTAGATTTTCTAAATATATAGAAATCTTCAAAACCTCAAGTGGAAGCAAATAAAGGGTCATATTTTATCTCTTGGAAGTAGGTACACATAAAAAGAAGTAGCAATGAAGAAACTTAATCCTAAGAAAGGCCTTCCACTTCCACATACACAAGCCTATAGGAAAGGGGTTCATTTCGGCGTAGTGACTTTGGATTTTCAAACGTTTGATCTCTCGAAACATCCTTAACACATCAAAATTAGTTGGCTCCATTAATATGGAAACCTTGGGCTTACTGGACATGTGCAGCTTGGTAATTTTTTACTTAAGATGTTGGTGAAGTAGCTGCAACTCTTCTTGAACAATAAACGAATCCGAGAGGGAGAGGGAGTTGTTAGCATTTCGTGAATAATAAATCATTGATGTTGATACTTCTGAGGGTCCCTCTTTATATTTTTATTATTAGTTTTTGTTTGTGAATTTTTGGTGTGATTTCGAAAAGGGCATTGTTGGACGATGAGAATCAGATTCAGGAGAACACAAGCTTTTCTTTTTCTTATCACCACTGCAATTTTCCAAGCTGTTTGGAATCATTTTCATTTTCATCTTCGTCTCTGTATTTTCACATCTTCTAGAAGATCAATAATTCACAAAAAATCAAAAGTGGAATTTCACCCCTCGTGTTTTGATGGAATAATCATTTTTCATAACATTTTTAATCCAATGCCAGTAGTGTAAGGCATCTAATGTTTGTTAGGCTCCGTTTGGGAGTTCATAAGGAAATGAAATGAATGATCATAAGGAAATGGAAAGAAATATAATGTATTTAAGAAAGGGAATGGAATGGAAAAGAATGAAATTAAGTAACCTTGATTGGCTGTTTTAAAATAAAGAAATGGAATGTAAGTAATCTTATTTGGGAGCAACATGGAGGGAATAGAATGAAATCATTTTATGATAATATTACTATTTACTATTTTAAAATAAAAGGTTGAATATATAGGGGTTGTGGGGACCAATTGTACCCTGTGTTCAAACTGCGTTGGAGGAGGCTAGGCCCAATATCTAGTCTCATATGTACAAACTGCATAAGAAAGGGCCAGATCCAATATCCAATCTGAGGGTAAGAGAATATCCGAGGACAACCAACAAAAGAAGAGATAAAATTACCCTCCGATGAGAGGTAAAGAGTGCTTGTGAGGAATTTGACCATGTCCGAGGACGATAGCCACCTCGGAACTTCTATCCGAGGTATCTGGTAAACTTATCAATCACTTAGAGTAACGTCTCGGACAAACCTTACAACAAAATAAAGGGGAAAATATCAAATAAAGGATAAGAGTAAGAAATAACAAATATCTAAGGGTACTGTCACCTCCGCATTAAATGCCGCCCAACTAACCTTCTGGCCGCATTAATGTGGAGGTGATACCTGAACAGTGAACACGCAGCCTTCCAGCTAAGAATGGAAGATTCAAGAAAAGGCAAGAGAGATGGAGAAAAAGAACTTTCAACGCCTAATCCACACGTGGATGGAGAAAAAGGTAAAAAAGCCATAGTATATAATACGAAGGAAGGAGAAAGGAAAAGGGGGCTGGAGGATTCTAAAATCATAGCCTTAGGGCATATCCGAGGATACTTTTTGGATAGATTACGCGTATAGCTCTTTCCTTCTAACACTATAATCCAAGATCTTGGCCCAAGATTCAGACTAGCTTTTTCTCCTGCACTCTATAAATTTATTGTTTGGGCTACGTGGGCCTGGATCCATTCCTATTCTGGATTCAAGTCAAATCTAGTCCTTACAATTGGCGCCGTCTGTGGGAAATTGCTTGATCTGATTAGAAAGAGATTTTGGTTTAGCGCATAAAATGGAAGAATCAGGTTCGCATCAACCAACGATAGGGCCACATCAGAGTAACGACAATCCGCACCAGGCGGCATCAGGAGGTTCGCAGCATAACTACTCGGAGGTCAGCCCTCAACAAAAGGGGGATCGTGAGCAAAGTGGGCAAACCATGCACACTAATAGGAGCCAATCGCGTGGGAAAAGTCACATGTCCCATGCAGAGAATGAGAAAGACATGCGACGTGAAATTAATGAGTTGAAGAAGAGGTTACGTCGCGCGCGGCGGAGGCGAGCATCATTTGAATCTGAGTCTTCTTCTGGGAATACAGAGGATGATACGTATAGGCAAAGATCTAGAACTCCGCCCAGTGAAACCTTCTCCGGTGATGAAGAGTACAACAATTACAGGTGGAAGAGCAAAAGTACCTTGCATAAGGGCCTAGGAAATAAAGCTATGAACGAGGCATTAAGTCAAGTGGCCAAATCGCCTTTCACGCATCGGATCGAGGGTGCCAGCCTTCCTCGGCGATTTAATCAACCAACTTTCTCTCTTTACAATGGCCGGACAGATCCAGTGGAGCACGTTAGCCATTTTAGTCAAAAAATGGCTGTCCATTCAAAGGACGAGGCCCTAATGTGTAAGATATTTCCGTCCAGCTTGGGTCCAATGGCAATGAGATGGTTTAATGGCCTCAGGGAAAATTCTATTGACTCTTTCAAGAAACTTACCTAGTCCTTTGGCGCCCGCTTCATCACATGTAGTAGGGTACCATTGCCTTTAGGATCTTTGCTATCAATGTCTATGCATGAGGGAGAGACTCTGAAGGCTTACTCGGATAGATATTGGGAAATGTTTAACGAGATAGATGGGGACTATGATGATGTGGCCATTAGTACATTTAAGGCAGGATTGCCGGCGGAGCATGATTTGAGAAAGTCATTCACTGGCAAACTTGTCACCAGTGTACGCTTACTAATGGATAGGATTGACAAGTACATGAGGATTGAGGAAGATCAGTTGCAAGGTAAAGGGAAAGCGAAGGTGATCCCCCAAGAAAGGAGGGATTCCAGGTCGGATCGGTTGCAGAACAATCGTCCTTGGAGAGACTTTTCAGGGCAATCTGCATCTGCCAATGCCTAGGCGGTCAACGTTGTGTTTTGGGAACCAGTGCAGAAAGTCTTGGAGAAAGTAAGAAATGAACCATTTTTTAAATGGCCGAATAAAATGGCAGGAGATCCAAGCAATCGTAACCAAAACCTGTACTGCCATTATCATCAAGATCACGGTCACGCCACTGAAGATTGTCGGAACTTGTGGGACCATTTAGAGCAGCTGGTCCGAGAGGGGAGGTTAAAACATCTATTGCACCATTCTAATGGCCGAGGAGGCCAGACTGGTGTAGCGTTTCAGGGAGATCCTGCATCGAAACCTCCTCTGGGCACCATCAATGTCATATTCGCTGCCCCAAGGAGGACTGGATCCTGCCCTTCCAGGATAATGTCAGTATCTCATTACACCGATGATGAGCTTAATTCAGTGCCGAAGAGAGTCAAGACGAATGTCCCTCTAGTGCTGAGTTTTTCAGAAGAGGACAAACTGGGAACCATACAACCACATGATGATGCTCTGGTGGTTACCCTTAGAATTGGTGGATACGATGTGAGGAGGGTCATGATTGACCAAGGAAGTGCAGCGGAAATTATGTATCCTGACCTTTTTAAGGGTCTGGGTTTAAAGCTTGAGGATTTATCTACATACAGCTCGCCTTTGGTGAGTTTCGAAGGTAAGATGGTTGTCCCTAGGGGTCAGATCAGACTGCCTGTGCAAACTGGATTGGATGTGGTCGAGGTAGATTTTATCGTGGTAGATGCTTTTTCCCCATACACGGCCATTATGGGCAGGCCATGACTACATTCCTTGGGTGCTGTTTCTTCTACCCTTCATCAGAAAGTAAAATATCCTTCTGGATGGCAAGTATTGGAAATAGTGGGAAGCTAGTCTATGGCTAGGCAATGCTTAATTGCGGCAATTCAGCACAAACCAGAGACTGGTGCCTCGGCCAGTAAAGAAAATGATTTATAGCAGTTAAGAACCCCATTGTCACTACGCGGGGGGCCAAATGACGAGACGAATTGTGAGGACCTGGAAAAGGTGATTATAGGAGACGATCTAGAGAAATTCTTCCAGGTTGGGGCTCGGCTGCCCCTACAGGAGAAGGAAGAGTTGGTTGAACTTCTGAGGAGAAACGTAGACGTTTTTGCATGGGTTGCTTATTAAGCTCCTGGTTTAAATCCGGAATTCATCTGTCATCGTTTAAACGTAGATCCCTCAGCCACTCCAAAAAAGCAACCGCCTCGGCGCCCCTCGAATGAACACGTAGAGGCAATCAAGAGCGAGGTGGTTAAACTTAAACGGGCAGGGGCTATTAAAGAGATATTTTACCCTCAATGGCTAGCTAGTACCGTGGTGGTGAAGAAGAAGACAGGAAAATGGCGTGTCTGCGTGGACTTTACAGACCTTAACAAGGCTTGCCCCAAAGACCCCTTCCCTATGCTGAGGATAGATCAATTAGTAGATGCGACAGTAGGCCATCCTCGGATGAGTTTCCTGGATGCCTTCCAAGGTTATCACCAAATTCCATTGGCAGCGGAAGATCAGGAAAAAACGGCTTTTGTCACTCCTGTGGGGAATTACCACTACAAAGTAATGCCTTTTGGTCTAAAAAATGCAGGATCAACTTATCAACGGATGATGACAAAAATGTTCGAATCACGGTTGGGAAAAACTATTGAGATCTATATTGATGATATGGTTGTGAAGAGCAAGTTAGTGTCTGAGCACTTAGCAGATCTTACAAACATTTTCGAAATCCTGAGGTGGCATAAGTTGCGTCTGAATGCCTCCAAATGTTCCTTTGGAGTAGGGTCATGAAAGTTCCTAGGATACATGGTGACTCATAGGGGAATTGAGGTAAACCCAGATCAGATCAAGGCAATCAATAGCTTGCAACCACCTCGGAATCCAAAGGAAGTCCAAAAACTTACTGGGATGATGGCAACTTTAAATCGGTTCATATCTAGATCAGCGGAAAGATGTAGACCTTTCTTTCTTTTATTGCATAAATGGAAAGAGTTTCAATGGTCCGAGGAGTGTGTCAGGGCATTCCAAGAACTTAAACGCTACCTGTCCCATCCACCCATAATGTCTAGCCCATTGGTGGACGAAGTCCTCTTTTCTTACCTCGCCGTTGCCTCGCATGCCATAAGCCTTGTACTCATACGGGTGGACAATGGTATACAACGGCCAGTCTATTATGTAAGCAAGTCACTTTATGAGGCTGAGGTGCGCTATCTGCCACTAGAAAAAGCGATACTGGCTGTAGTGCATGCCACAAGGAAACTTCCCCATTACTTTCAGGCGCATACTGTGGTCGTTCTGACTCAACTTCCCCTCAAGTCAGTGCTCAGGAGCGTCGATTATACAGGGAGGGTAGCTAAGTGGGGTACGATTCTAGGGGCTTTAGATATAAAGTACATGCCCCGTACCTCTATAAAGGGACAAGTGCTCGCTGATTTGGTGGCTAAGTTTGCTGAATGTCCAGAGGAGGTGGAAATGGGAGACGAATCAGTGGATGAAAGATTGGTAGGTGTGGCCTCTATTCAGGGCCTACCTCCTTGGGAGTTATATGTTGATGGAGCAGCCAATCAATGGGGATCAGGAGTGGGGCTAATACTGGTATCCCCTGAGAAGATTACCATCGAGAAATCCTTAAGACTGAATTTCTCTGCTACGAATAATGAAGCAGAGTATGAAGCTTTGTTGAGGGGAATGGTGATGGTTCAAAAAATGGGGGGAAAGGCAGTAAGGGCTTTTTTGGACTCAAAACTGGTTGTGGGACAAGTAAGAGGTGACCTAGAGGCACGAGATTCAAGAATGCAGGAATATTTAGGTCAAGTCAGGAGTATACAAGAAAAGTTTGAAGTTTTTGACTTGTCTTATGTTCCTAGAAGTGGGAACACCCATGCAGATTCGTTGACCACCCTTGCCACGTCCTCGGCCCAGGATCTGCCTTGGGTAGTCTTGGTGGAAGACCTATATACGCAAGCTCTGACGCATCAGGGTGCTCCACGGATACATCAGATTACGCTGGGTTCAAGCTGGATGGATGCTGTATCACTGTTCTTGGAAAAAGATGTACTGCCTGAAGAAAAGTCTGAAGCTGATAAAGTGCGAAGGAAAGCTCCTCGGTTTTGGTTATCCGAGGACAGAAAACTGTACAAGCGCTCATTCTCTGGGCCTTATTTGTTGTGTGTCCACCCAGAGGCATCAGAGTTACTTCTAGAGGAATTGCATGAAGGGGTTTGTGGAAGTCATACAGGGGGAAGATCACTGTCTCACAGGGCTCTTACCCAAGGATATTGGTGGCCAAACATGCAAAAAGAGGCGCAGGAATATGTCAAGAAATGCGATCAATGCACAGATTATTTCACTAAGTGGGTCGAAGCTGAGCCTTTAGCCAATATCAGGGATGTGGATGTCAAAAGATTCATTTGGAAGAACATAGTTACGCGATTTGGGGTTCCCAACGTCCTCATCTCGGATAATGGCCTTCAATTTGATAGCAAAGCTTTTAGGAAGTACTGTTCTGACCTGGGAATAAAGAACAGGTATTCCACTCCGGCCTATCCGCAAGGAAATGGGCAAGCTGAGGCTGTTAATAAGGTCATCGTGAACGGACTTAAAAAGAGGTTGGATGACGCCAAAGGAAGATGGGTTGAAGAGCTACCACACGTTCTTTGGACGTACAGGACAACACCTTGGAAGTCTACTGGAGAGATCCCCTTCTCAATGACGTATGGGCCTGAAGTTGTAATCCCTCCGGAGAACAGTTTCCCTACTATGAGATCTAGCGCATTTACCTCGGATGGAAATGACAACTTGCTAAAGAAGAACCTCGATCTAATTGAAGAACAACGAGAAAACGCTAGGGTGCAGTTAGCCTACTATCAACACAAGCTAAAACAAGGCTACGATATGAGTGTGAAGTTGAGACCATTGGCCCTAGGGGATTTGGTTTTGAGGAAAGTTGTGAGAAACACTAAAAACCCTGCCTGGGGAAAATTGGGGCCCAATTGGGAGGGACCATATCGCATTACGACGGTGGCAGGAATATGAGCCTATTACTTAGAAGATTTAGATGAAAGAGCTGTACTTCATCCTTGTAATGTAAATAATCTAAAAAGATATTACTATTGATCAGAGAAGTTACACTGTGTTTCTCCTTGCTTCCATTTATCCTATGACATCTATTGAAATATTAAACAGAAACTAAGTCATGTCAGGTCCTCGGACCACACACTTAGTGGAAATTAATATCCTATGACATCTATTGAAATATTAAACAGAAACTAAGTCATGTCAGGTCCTCGGACCACACACTTAGTGGAAATTAATATCCTATGACATCTATTGAAATATTAAACAGAAACTAAGTCATGTCAGGTCCTCGGACCACACATTTAGTGGAAATTAATATCTTATGACATCTATTGAAATATTAAATAGAAACTAAGTCATGTCAGGTCCTCGGACCACAAACTTAGTGGAAATTAATATCCTATGACATCTATTAAAATATTATATAGAAACTAAGTTAGGTCAGGTCCTAGACTTAGTGGGACTTAATATTTCAGAACATCTTTTAAAATGAGAAATGGAAAATCATCTGTGTCAAGTCCTCGGACCATGAACATTGTAAAAATAATTGTTCTTGCGGTGTTAAGGAATATATTCAATGGAATATATGTTGTGTTAAAGTCTTTAAAACTTGATCTTGAATATAAGTTATTATCTTCTGGATTAAATTACGGCCTGTTTTATAGGTCATGATTAACTTTATGGATATCAAATAAGTGTAAGTGTGTTTCGATATATTCACATCCTGCTGGTTACTTAGATGTTGTGACATTGCTTGGAAATTGTAAAACCTTTTAGAGAACTTGGTAAAGGGAAAATACATTTTTGAGAGTTAACATTATGTTTTATTAATGTGTCGTGTTCCTCAGTAATGCATGCTGGTTCATTGGTAGTGTATCATGCTTTGAAGGTAGATAGGGAACAGAGCAGAGTAAATATCATACAACTAAGTAAAATAACAATGCTAACAAACATTACTTGAAATAAAGAAAAATGCCTCATATATTATCAAAATTAGTCTTTAAGTACAAAAGATGAAGGTACAATCATTGTCATTATCCTAAAAACAAATATAAAAACTAAGGCTTCAACTTAATCTGAAGTTTAGGTTTGGAAGCCTGGTCAGCTGCCTCAGGAGGGTTCTTCTTCTCTTTCTCCTTAAGAGACCCTTCAGCAGGTAAAGTGACTAAGGCTAGTTGCTTCTCAAAGTCTTGAGAAGCTGCCTCAGGCTGAGGAGCCTTAGTCACTTTATCCGACAAAGAGTCTTTCAAGGTCTCTTGCGCGCTACCTTGTTATGGCTGAACAGTAGAGGGGGGGTGCTGAGGAGGGGCTTCATTAGTTAATTGTGGCGTGAGAGGGGCTGATTCAGCCTGCTTAGGAATTTGCAGGGCTAAGGGGAAGATAATGCTTTCTGGTCTCCTCAGCCCTGATGAAGCTTCAACCCCAGCCTGGTTGAGAGCCTCTTCCCAAGTCTGGGTGCAATATGCACGACAGACGGCAGGGACCTCAGCCCGAAGAGCGTCCTTAGTCTCTGCTACCCCCACGTCGTAGCCATGTTGCTCAGCCTCGTCCCTCTCCTTCTCGGCTTTGAGCTTGTCCTCCTCAGCCTGCACTTTGGCATTTTCAGCCAAGGCCTTGAGCCTATTAGCCTCCTCCAGTTGCTGCCTTAGGGCCGCGATCTGTTCTTTGGCCGTAACCAATTGCCCTTTAACATCATTGGCCAGCTTCCTTTGGCTCTCAGCTTGTGTTTCAGCCCCCTTCAATGCAGCCTCAGCGCTTTTCCTTTGCTGCTCCTCAGTCTTCAACTTCTCCCTGAGGTCAGCATTGCTCTTCTCAGCGATGGTTAACGTCTGCACAGCAGAGATCCTTCTTCTTTTCTCCTCATCCAGCTTCTGTGTGACGGAATGATAAATTTCTTCCATCCTGAACATACTTTGAACAGCCTGTTTTAAAAAAAAAAAGAAGACAACAACAAAACAAACACAAAAAAAAAAAAAAAAAAAAAAAAAAAATATATATATATATATATATATATATATATATATATATATATATATATAAGAGTAATAACGTGTATACGCACAAGTAACACGAAATTAGGGTTATGCCAAGTAAAAAAAAAAAAAGATTGAAAAAATAACAATACATACCATTCATAAACATCGCTTGGTTTGGAGAAATGCTTCGTTCCTCCTTAGTCCTCGTAGCTCCACCATGTCTTTGGGGAGCAGGAGGGTTTCTTCCAACACCGAGGCCACATGGCAGCCAATACCCCCATTGTAATCTCTGATCGATGCATCATCGGTCAGAGGCTCACCCCCAAGCATGGGAGCTGGAAGCCATGCTTGGGGTTCAGGCTGCTGAACCTCTCCCATCTCTGGTCCTCGGCTGGGGGCATTGCCGATTTTTAATTGCTTCGTTGGCCTATGGGCCTCATCTTCACTGGAAGAACGAGTCCTTCCAGTCTCCATTACCTCCTTGCCCTTAGGCTCCCTTCTCCTCTTAGGGTCAGGTTGTTCAGTCCTAGAGGGAGGAGGTGGCTGAGGGGCACGAGGAGGAGATTTAGGAGGAGGGGGAGGAAGTTTTGGTTGGGTGGGCTTCCCAGCCTCCCTCTTTCCAGGTTGGCTCTCCAATAGTTCCTGGAGACTGCGTTGGGGCTTCTTCTGGATGCCCATATCCTCAGGAGTGTTAGGTGATGGAGTGAGTAGGTTGAAGACTTCGTAATCGTCTGTGGCCGAGGCTAGGTCCACAGAACCTTCTTCCTCTCGTTCAACTTCTTCTTCCTCCTTTACTTGAAAAACGGGGGGAGAAGATGGAGCTACTTCTGCGAGGTTGGCAACAGGCAATGCCTCGGTAAGCTGGGAGTATCTGGGAAGAGGAACGCCTTGAGGGACTATGAACCTTTCGTAAGCAACGCTAATTCTGCGAAGCCGAGGATCCTTAGCCTTTATCACGCACGAAGGAGCTTGGAATGCACGTGATATAGGGCTATAGCCGAGGATGAGATGAGCTGCTCTTAACTGACCGTCTGATGGGTTGACGTAAATTTCAGCTCGGAGAACTTTATCTAAGCTGGCTTTGTTAACTAAACGTAACGATGGCGTAGTGGCGTGGGGATCTGCAATGTCAGTAGAGACAATAAGGAGTAACTTTAGTATCAGCCGACAACAATGGGAATACTAGAATATGAAAAGTTGAATATGAAGATTAAATAAATTAGTCCCCTACCTGGCTCACCCTCTTTAACTGGGCATGGTAAGCCATCATGCCACTGCCCAGAGAAGATTAGGAAATCTTCTTTTAATCCCTTGTTAGATACAGGGAGGCACTGAATCATCCTGACCTCTGCGTGCCGGGATTTTAAATAGTATCCCTAATTTTTTAGGTGTTGAAGGTTGTAAATCCAGTTTATATCGTGGTGGGTCAGGTTTAGGTTCATTCTTTCATTTAGGGCTTCTATACATCCTAATACCCTAAACATATTCGGCGCGCATTATGTGGGGGATAACCTAAAGTACCTAAGGTAATTCCTAGTAAGGGTGCCCATGGGAATGGTCATCCCCCCTTCTATGAAGGCAATCATAGGAATGACAACCTTGTTCGATTTTCTTTCATCATACCACTCACCCTGTGCCGCGTACCTAACGCCTACATGTGGAGGGATGTTATACTTAGTTCTAAAATTCCTCATTTTCTCCTCGGTGTCAACTAACTCCCTGAATCTACCCATTTTCTAAGAAGTCCTATAGAGGAAATTTTACAATAAAAGGAATAAGAGTTGGAGATAGTTTAGGAAGACTTACAGGTGTGAGGAATGATCCTCAGATAGGATTTTGGTATTTGTAGACGCACAAAGGAGCGAAAGAAAGAAAGAAAGTATCAGGTTCTAGAATAACGCAATCGTTCAAAAGTGACAAGAAATTGATTTGAAAGTCTACTTATAGTTGCGCAAAAATTAGGAGCGGGAATTCGCCCGCTCAAATTCCCAGAAAGCTCAACCGCCGTTGGATTATCATCCAACCGTTGAACGTGGGAGACAAAGGAGTTGCCAAAATTAAATGAAGGCGCATCCTGGACACTGAAGGGTCAGGGGCTAGTCACAAGAAGACAAACACGTGTTGTTGTGATTTGACCTAATAAAACCAGATCATAAGGCAGATCCGACGAGAGAATCAAAATTCTCCTTTTCTCCCGAGGAGCCGAAAAGCAAGATTTTGAAGGGCTATTGTGGGGACCAATTGTACCCTGTGTTCAAACTGCGTTGGAGGAGGCCAGACCCAATATCTAGTCTCATATGTGCAAACTGCATAAGAAAGGGCCAAACCCAATATCCAATCTGAGGGTAAGAGAATATCTGAGGACAACCAACAAAAGAAAAGATAAAATTACCCTCCGAGGAGAGGTAAAGAGTGCTTGTGAGGAATTTGACCATGTCCGAGGACGATAGCCACCTCGGAACTTCTATCCGAGGTATCTGGTAAACTTATCAGTCACTTAGAGTAACGCCTCGTACAAACCTTACAACAAAATGAAGGGGAAAATATCAAATAAAGGATAAGAGTAAGAAATAACAAATATCTAAGGGTACTGTCACCTCCGCATTAAATGCCGCCCAGCTAACCTTATGGCCGCATTAATGTGGAGGTGATACCTGAATAGTGAACACGCAGCCTTCCAGCAAAGAATGGAAGATTCAAGAAAAGGCAAGAGAGATGGAGAAAAAGAACTTTCAACGCCTAATCCACACGTGGATGGAGAAAAAGGTAAAAAAATCATAGTATATAATACGAAGGAAGGAGAAAGGAAAAGGGGACTGGAGGATTCTAAAATCATAGCATTATGGCATATCCGATGATACTTTTTGGATAGATTACGCGTATAGCTCTTTCCTTCTAACGCTATAATCCAAGATCTTGGCCCAAGATCCAGACTAGCTTTTTCTCCTGCACTCTATAAATTTATTGTTTGGGCTACGTGGGCCTGGATCCATTCCTGTTCTGGATTCAAGTCAAATCTGGTCCTTACAGGGGTATTTTGGGAGTTTTAGTAAAAAAATCATTAAATCTAATTTCATTACTTCTCATTTCTCCCAATTTTGGGGGGAATGAAAATTTGAGGATTTAAGGGAATAGAGAGGTCCGAACGAGTGTTTCCTCCTACTTATTCCATTTCCTCACAAATAAGGGAATGAATTTTGGGAGCAACATGGAGGGAATAGAATGAAATCATTTTATGATAATATTACTATTAGACGCATATTTTAAAATAAAGGGTTGAATATATAGGGGTATTTTGAGAGTTTTAGTAAAAAAATCATTAAATCTAATTTAATTCCTTCTCATTCCTATCAATTTCGAGAGAAATAAAAATTTGAGGTTTTAAGGGAATAGAGAGGAATGAGTGTTCCCTCCTATTCATTCAACTTTCTCACAAACAAGGGAATGAGTTTTCCATTCCCTCCATTAAAACTTCCAAACAAGAGAATGAAAAAATATTCTAAAATTATTTTTTTCATTTCTTTCCATTTCATTCTATTCCATCGTTGGAAAATTTATTCCACAACTGGGGTCTTTTATACAATAATTATAGACGAAGACCACATGGTCCAACACCTATCAATAAAGAATTTTCGGTCCAACCTATTTTTGTACTCCTATTTGCAATGTGGACCAAGCCCATATGCAAAAGAAAGAACCCAACAAAAGGGATAATTAGAAGATGTGGATTAGAGGGAAAACCAGTCATTTTGTATCGGTATGGACTCACTAAACAGTCCCCATTGGGCTTAGACAGCTGACGAGACTAATGAACCATGCTAGATGCAATGTGCAACACACATTCACTTGTAGTCGAACCAAATACTACTGAATATATAGCGTTCACACTACACACATCTTTCTCCCAGTAAAAGAGAATCAATCATCAAATAACAAATCTTTGACAAATCCCTTGAGTTTCAAAACTCTCCACTTCAATTAATTTATATTCAAAAACATCAATTAGGAGATTTGTTTTTGATAGATATGATAAAATTTTAACTTGTGTGTGTCAGCTATATGATTATTGCTATTTATCATCAAGTCATGATACTAATTAATTTTTAGTGTTCGTTTCAATTTATGAGTTGAACTAAATTGAAACCCACCCATTGTATAGGAGACTGGAATAGAGAACTTAGTTAATGCTATTTAATATCCCATGAATTCATCAACAACTGGCTACAATTTTTTTTTGTTTGTAGAGAAGTGTTACGTTCATAACATTTTCACAATAAATCATACATGATAAGTTGTTATTTATTTTAATTTGAATTTATAATTTAAATTATTTTATTTCCCACTCGTAACAACTAATAACAACTTTTTTTTTTTGAGAAACAATTAATAACAATTTGCCACTTAAAATTTGTTTTGAAAATATTGTGGATATAATATTTCTCTTTTTTGTATAGAGACTATATTTTTGACAAAATAAAAGGCCACTTTTTTAAAATTTTTGATTATATGTCTTGTTATATTATTGTATATTCCACTTTACATTTTTTTGTTTAAATATTAACATTTTTTTTTTCAAAAATGAACAATTTTTCAAAAAGAATTTTCTAAAAAATTATTGCATTTTGTTTTTATATGTTTGATAGAGACCTTAAAATGAGTTGAAAAATTATTTCTTGACTTTCCTTATTTCCCTTATAACTCAACTAGTACTTCTTGCCCTTGGAGTCTCGAAGATGTCTAAAGTTCAAACCAACTATCCCCAACTATTATTTATTCAGGAAATTTTTTTTAACATATAAGAGAAAAATTAAGAGACCAAAATGATAATTAAATGTTTTATATATACTAGTTTCATCAAACGTGCTCCGCGCGTATGATGAGGCTTTTTTTTTAAGTTATAATTTTTCATTCATTTCAATTTGAAATTTATATACATTTTCTCATTAATATTATGCATAATACAATCAGAAGTGTCATGAGTCTTAGTGGTCCTATTTTGTAGCCAAAAAAAAAAAAAAATGTCTTTATTTTTTATTTTGAGAATCTAATTTATAAATGGATAAAGTAATTTGAAAATTAACAGGAGAAGGACCCTACTTTTTAGGCAATATTTTAGTGGGAGTTAGAGTTGTATTTTTACTGAATTGTCCTTTAATTTTATCTCTACATAAATATATGGGTGTATGGGCATTTTTGAACCAAAAAATTTGGATCAAAACAGGAGAAACCCCTTAAATAATAGTGTATATATATATATATATATATAAAAGAATTAAACCGAAAATTTAAATGATCTAAATCCAAAATATCAATATAATATACACTTCATTAGAGAGATACCGAAGACAATCTAACAAATTAAGATTAGCTGACCATTTCAATGCCACAGTTGTGCAAATATTTATTCCGTAATAGGATTAGTTATTTCAATTTTAGCATGAATGGAATATTCTCAAGGATTTGTTGGAAAAGTAGAAGATTGTCCTAAGAGCAACGCCGATACCTAACTCTACGTACAAACGTGATCGTCTTTGACTAATATTTTAAAATTTATATGTTTATCAATTTAAAAAAAAAGAAAATTTTTTTATTTAAACAATCCCAAGTTCTAAATTCCTCAGTCACTTGGGTCTTTTCATTTATTAAATGATGACAATAATTTTATAGGTATAAATTTTATTCCTAGCGAAAAAGACAATAATTAGAGAAACGAGTGCAATGCTCAGAGGCAAATTCAGAAATTACCTATTTGCAGTTGTGGAGAAATTTGCGGAGAATGCTAGTACCCATTGGAAGAACACTAAAATCTTTAGTACAAAATATTAAAGAATGTTTTTAAAATATTAGTTTACTAAAAAGTGGATGATTATCTAAGATATGAGTTTTGATAAATCAAAACTCATATGCAACGTGAAAGTGAAGTGATTGATAGCAACCTCAAGCGGTAGAACAACGGCTAGGGACCATATCTGATGAAGTTGAGTTCACTAGTTCAACGCTTTTAACGCCAAAAACTCTGCCATCTAAAAATTAAGGGGATAGCTAGGCAGCTCTTAGATTAATTAGAATATTTAAAAATTGTTTTGACTAGACAACTAGCTTTTTAGGAATATTACAACTCGAAAATCTGTAGGTTGGTTAGAAAATATTACTGTTTTGGTTAGGAGACACCTATTTCATTTTTCCTTTAGTTGTCTTTGCTTCTAGAATTCACATTTACTTAACAGCCATTTAGTTTACCATCTATTAGTTTTCTTGTTAATTTATGGTAATCTTATATGGCTAATTATACCGTTGGGCATCCAAGCCAGCAGTTTCTTTAAAGTGTACCATCAAGTTCCATTGAAAAAACATGTGTTTTTTTTTTTTTTTTTGTTGGTATGTAGTCTTCAAATCCACTCATATCAGTTAAAAGATTTTGCCTCTGTTTTTCTTTTTTTGGTACATACAGACAAGACTCGAACGTGATACAAAATTGATAAAGATAATTCAGGATTTGAAGGGAAATTAATGTGCATGGTAGAATCCGACATAGAGCGTAGAATGGAGCCTTTGGAAAATTTGATAATTAGTACAATAGAGTACATACATAATGTTGTTGAACCTAATGTGTTCATAGCAATATGTCGAGGTTTTTTGGGACAGGATGGGGCAGGTAAAAAATTATAGTTGGAGCAATTATACTACAATAACACTTTGGTTTGGTTAGATTATGAATCTGAGTTGGCGTAAATTTCATTCTAATTTACATTTGTTTCTCCGTTCACAGGACATAATAGGAAGTTTGGAAAAAAGGAGGGAGAAGAGGTCATATAATTATAAAGGCTTGCGATCGAAGAGGTCATAAATATAATTCACAGCCACTTTCTTTCTACTAGAAATTGGATTTCTCTGTTGTAGTAGACGGACTGACTACTACTGAGTGAGAGAAACAATGATAGATTTTAAAGTATACATAATTATTATTAAAAAAGAAAAGAAAAAAAGAAGTCGTGAATAATGAAGCAGACCTACATACCTTTTCAATCTGTGAAACTGTGTTGTTGAATTCATTGACACAGATTTTGGATGACATATTAATTTACATGACATCGGATTTGGGAACGAGCTAACTGCAAGAGAAAGAATTAAAGCCACCGGTCCGCCAAATATATTAAGGAAGTGGAAATGAATCCTTTCCTTGCTCGCTCGCTATCTAATTAAGGAAGTGCGATACTCGATCGGCTTGGAGGAGCTAGCTACAAGAGAAGAGAAGAGAAGGAGAGGATCAGAGGGTTTGTTTGGCTTAATTAATTAATTAATGTACTACCTACGTACTGGTTAGTTTTCGGATGGAGGCAAGCAAATTGGCATGGAATCGTATTAATTGGTATTAGTATTATACATCCAGATGGGTTAGAGGCTCACAGCCTTATAATTTGCCTTTGCTATCTCCTAGCTCATAGCTCCTGCAGGGGCAGGGTACGTACGTACGAACATGATTGATGACTCATGCAGGGCAGTTTCAGTTTCGACGCACAGCCACAGATCGACAACTTTGTTGCTCCACTGATCATGTCATGCGCAACTATATTAATTTAAATGATTTTCAGGTCATTTGGCTTCATCGATCGCTTCAACACATTAATTAATTAATTAGTTCCTGATTTTTTTTTTTTTTTTTTTTTTGAGGAACAACCCAACTCAGGCTGAAAATAAAAAACTAAACCAAGTCTTTTACAACAAAATTCAAAATGTTTGGAGGAACAACCTCACCCCAAACTCTTAACGGAAAAAAGAATCTAGCGTCCCTATCTAAAGCATGAGCAACATAATTATCCTGCCGCCTCACATGGATGATAGAGTAGGATTGAAAATAACCTCCTATAGACGTAAAGTCATTTACCAAGAGTCCAACCATCGCATTTGAAGCATTCCCTGCCTGCAAACTCTTCACCATCAGGTTTGCATCTCCTTCAAAGCACACCTTGCCAAAGCCGAGTTCCCGAGCAAAGAGAGCAGCTCTACGGGCCGCCAACATTTCCAAGATCTCCACTGATGTTGGCATGAGAACTTTCTCGGACAGAGCAGCTAACACCTGCCCCTCATTGCTGCGAATAACCACCCCAATGCCGCCCTCCTTCTCCTCCCCAAACATCGCCCCGTCGAAATTCGCTTTCATTGATCCCACAGGTGGAGGCTGCCACCGTACCGGTCCAGCCCTTGATTGAGGTTTTTTCCGTTGCTTCCCCTGTTGGAACTCATCTAACAGAGCCGTGGCTGATTGGGCAAGCTTCGAGAGTGGCTGGGCTGGTTCGTTGAGTCTCTGTTTATTCCTTCTGACCTAGATCAGCCACACAGACATGGCAAACTCCTCCAAGCTTTTTCCTTCCTCTTTTATTATGCTAACCAAATCGCACAGTGATACGACGCACGGGAATTTTCTCCTAACCTCTGCAAAAGATTGCTCCCACCCTTCTCGGAGATTTTCACAGCTCCATATGGCATGTAGCACGTCTTCTCCCCTGCACTTGCACTGTTCACACAGAGGGTTATCCAACACTTTCCGTCTCTGTAAGTTCACCTTAGTTGGGAGCGCATTTGAGCAAGCTCGTCAAAGGAACACCTTGACCTTGTTTGGAACTTTCAGCCGCCAAATGCTCTTCCAAAATCGCTTCACCTTATCAGCATTGGAGCTTGATGGTGCGGCCTTCATTTCAGACTCACACAACAATTGATAACCTGTTTTTACTGAGTAAGCGCCTGACCTGCACCTCGGCCACGTAACACTAGCCCATATAATCCCTTTTTTTTTTGTTGAGGAGCGCCTATATAATCCCTTTTGTTTTTGCTTTTGCACCAACTCTTTAATTGTGCCACTATTTTAATTTGTGAACTTTCAACAGTCAAAGTGCTTCGATTGGCTTCTATATCTAACAACTAATATTGGAGCCTCAAAATATTTTTTGGGCAGCCATTTGGAAACTGAAAGTGCTGGCTGGTAAAGTTTAAAAACCTTTTCCTCTATGGAAAAGTATAAATATAGGTTAGGCTTCCAAAATGGATTGATAGTCCCTAGTGATGGAAAAAGTGGAGGCTTAGCTTTCTTGTGGAAGCAATACGCCGATGTTTCAGTTAAAAGCTATTCCAACTCTCACATTGATGCTGTGGTGTTGGATCCAAGTACGAACAAAAAATGGCGAGCAACTGGCTTTCACGGCCACCTAGATGCTAATCGACGCCACAAGTCTTGGCAGCTTCTGAATACTTTATACTTGTTAGAGATATATATTAGACATATTAGCCCAATGTAATAGGTCCAAACCCAATCCTGCTTGTACTAATAGTCTAGGGTTTAGTCGCCTATATATACTCATGTTATGGCTCATTGTAACACAGGTTATTGTACTACACTCTTATACATACTAAAGATGTAGCCCTTAAGGGATTCCTCCGTGGATGTAGGCCGTCAAGGCTGAACCACGTAATCCTTGTGTTCTTGGTGTTTCTATTCTATGCTTCCCCTTCCGCATCTATATTAGCATATTCAACATGATGTATCAATGCTAATATTTAACATGGTATCAGAGCCAAACTTCGTTCTTGGCATCAAACAAAAATCTCTAGCAAGCAAAGAAGATTCTCACGTGCACATCACCGTCAGAAGTCACACATGTTTGTCTGCTGGATCTAGACTCCACAGCATCTCGCAGCCGCCATGGCTCACTGCTGTGTCTAGATCCTCAAGCCCAAGCAATCCGTGTCTCTCCCTATCAGATCTGTGCACATCAAGCTTTTGCCTGTCGAAACTGACCCCACAGATGTGCTCCTTGGCCTCCCGTGAGGGAAACCCAGAAATCGGGTCAACCGAAAGCTATCCACGCGCTGCCACGCGCTGCAGTTAGCCCCGGAAAATTACCACGCGCAGCCTCAGATTCCTCACTTCCAGATCGTCTTCTTGGAACACGCGCCGCCCAAACGGCCTTGTCGTCCACCGATCTACTTGGCCTGAGAATTTGGTGGTCATATGACGTTGCACGCGCCTCCACGCGCCACTTGGGTTTCTGGCATCTTCTTCACGCGCCGGTGGACTGAGCACGCGCCTGACACGTGACGAACTCTGCTGCTGATGTTATCTGACGTCACCAAATGACGTCATCACTCCACGTCAGCAGCCACGCAAGCACATCCACGTCAGCGACACGTCATAGGATGACGTCAGCGGATCTGCTGCTCGACCCGTGATCCGACCCGGAAACCCGGAACCGACCCGGACCAGTATCCATTGACTTTGACCCTGGACTAGTTGACTTTGACTTTGACTTTTTTGCGTTGACCTTTGACCAAAAGTCAAAATTTCCGATAGGGCCTATCTTGCTCAGTTTTTCGCGTAAATTTCAATTTTGGACTCCGTTTCTTCATTTGAAACTCCAAAATTGGTCAATTGGCACATTCTTCATTGTGGTTTCTTCAAAGGCTTTATTCATGGCATCTTCAAGAGATCTTCTCATGCTTATCCAACCTCAAGCCTTCATTGACCTTCCGCCTTGAGTTTGAGGGAGGGTGTTAGAGATATATATTAGACATATTAGCCCAATGTAATAGGCCCAAACCTAATCTTGCTTGTACTAGTAGTCTAGGGTTTAGTCGCCTATATATACTCATATTATGGCTCATTGTAACACAAGTTATTGTACTACACTCTTATACATAATAAAGATGTAGCCCCTTAAGGGATTCCTCCGTGGATGTAGGCCGACAAGGCTGAACCACGTAACTCTCGTATTCACAGTGTTCCTATTCTATGCTTTCGCTTCCGCCTGAATCTACCTTGGGTGGTGTTTGGTGATTTCAATGAAATCACTCATTTGGAAGAAAAATCTGGTTGGGCAGAGAGAGACGCCAACCAAATGAGGGCCTTTTGTAACTCGCTTGAAACTTGTGGCTTACGTGATTTGGGGTTCATTGGGCAACGATTTACTTTTTGTAATGGTAGGCATGGTGATCATTGCACCCTCATCCGTCTCAATAGAATTGTCGCAAATGATCAGTGGTTGGAGTTGTTCTAGCATCCCAAAGTCCAGCACAAATCCATGTCCACATCGGACCTTGTCTTTTAATTCTATACCCACTTTCAAAGCCATGGGCTCGCCACAGGAAAACTAGATTTTGTTTCAAATCAATGTGGACTGGGGATGGTGGTTGTCGGGATGTGGTGGAGATGGCTTGGACCTCAATTAGAGTATCGGGGTGGAACAGATCAATTCAAGATAGAATCAAAGAGTGCCAATTGCAATTGCAGTGGTGGAATCGAAATGTCTTTGGGCATGTAACAAAGAAACTCAAAGAGAAACAAGATAAGCTGCAAAGCCTGGAGAATCAAAACACTCTCCATGAAAATGCCCACAAAATCTCCTCCCTTAGGAAAGAAATTAATGAGCTGCTGGACCGCAAAGATGAGATGTGGAATCAAAGATTGCGAACTCTATGGATAAACCACGGTGACAGAAATACCAAGTTCTTTCATGCTATGGCAAGTCAGAGGCAAAGGATAAACAAGATAAATGGGCTTGAAGATGCTAATGGGGTGTGGCAGGACAGTGATGAAGCTATCCAGGACATTGTTAGCACCTACTTCTCTTCGATCTACCAGTCGGATCGGCCTTCTCACTTCTTTCCAGTTATTGATGCGGTGGAAACAAAAGTTACTGCTGAGATGAATAATAGTCTACTACAAGCCTTTAAACCTGAAGAGATCCAAGTAGCATTGTAGCAAATGCACCCAATTAAATCTCCCGGTCCGGATGGTATGCCACCAATTTTCTTTCAAAAGTATTGGAATATTGTGGGTCAAAATGTCTCTGATTGTATTCTTAATATTCTCAATATTGGGGTGATGCCTTTAGAAATGAATGAAACTCACATTTGCCTTATCCTAAAAACTAAAAACCCACAAAAAATTACTGAATACCACCCCATTAGTTTGTGCAATGTGACATATAGGATCCTAGCCAAAGTACTTGCAAACCGCCTAAAAAAGGTTCTGCCCAATATCATTAGTGAGTCTCAAAGTGCATCAGTACCCGAGAGACTCATCACCGACAATGTATTAGTAGCCTTTGAAACAATGCACCATATAAATCAAAGGAGGAAGGGGAAGGAAGGTCTAATGGCAATAAAGTTAGACATGAGCAAGGCCTTTGATAGGGTTGAATGGAAATGCTTAGAATTAATTATGCAAAAACTTGGCTTCCATGACAGATGGATTTCTATTATCATGATGTGCATTACCACTGTGTCATACTCTATACTCTTGAATGGGGAGCCCAAAGGTGTTATATACCCATCAAGGGGTATTTGCTAGGGTGACCCTTTAAGCCCCCTTTTGTTCTTGTTGTGTGCAGAAGGGCTCTCTACAATGCTTTAAACTCCCGGATTCACTTTGCCAAGAGTTTAGCTCTATGATCAACAATTTTTGGTGGGGTCAGAAGGCAAATGAGAGTAAAATTTCCTGGGTTGCTTGGGACAAAATGTGCAATCCAAAGGCTGTTGGGGGAATGGAGTTTAGAGATTTAAAGGCTTTCAACTTAGCCTTCTTGCTAAGCAGGGTTGGCACCTTCTACTAAATACCAACTCTTTGCTCCATCAAGTTTTCAAAGCAAAATATTTTGCCGAGGGGGGGGGGGGGGTCTTTCTTAGATGCTCAGCTTGGTAAGAAGCCTTCCTTTGCTTGGAGGAGCATTATGGCTGCTAAGAGTGTTTTGATTGATGGCTTAAGATGGTCTATTGGGGATGGAAAATTTGTTCATATCTGGAATGGCAAATGGCTCCCAACCCCAGAAACTTTTAAAGTCATAAGCACAAGAAGAATCATTGATGGTAGGGAACATGTCTTAGCTCTTATTGATAGAGAGATGGGCTGCTGGAAATCTGAGCTAATTAAGGAACTATTTCTACCCCATGAAGCCAATTCAATTTTAACCATTCCTCTTACCCAGATGCAAGTTCCTGACTCAATGGTGTGGACTGCAACAGTCAATGGGGTTTTCTCTGTTCGTAGTGCGTACCATATTAGTCGTAAGGCTCTAATGCAAAAGGTGGGGGGTGAATGTTCTGATAACTCCAAATGAAGCTTATCTGGAAGACTGTTTGGAAACTAAAATGTCCAAACAAAATCAAAAACTTCATTTGGCGGGCGTGCAAAGACATCCTTCCCATTAATGTCAACTTAAGAAAGCGCAAAATCCCAGCTCCTATTGACTGTGATCTATGCGGTGGGGTTGAATCAGCTGGGCATGTTTTTTTGGAGCTGTGAGGTTGCTGCTGCCGTGTGGGAAATTTCAAATTTAAAAATTCTAAGAATAGAGTACATTCCCCAAGGTTTCCTTTATTTGCTTTGGCTGGTAATGAAGGCTAAACCAGCATAAGACTTGGATGCTTTTGCGGCAACGGCTTGGTTCTTATGGAACAACAGAAATTTTGTCAGACATGGGGGTCAATGCAAGCCGGCCTTCAAAATTCTCGAGGACTCCAAGCAGTACCTAGAGGAGTTTCGCGGGGTCTCTAAGCTTCCCCTCCCTAGGCAACCTCCCCCCCTTAAATCTTGGAGCCCCCCTCTGATTGGTTGGTACGTGGTAAACATTGTCGGAGCAGTTTTCAAAAACATTGGCCATTGTGGTATTGGTGTGGTTGTGCAAAATGACAAAGGCTTAATAACGGGAGCTCTTTGCAAGAACTTCCCTTATCCCCTTGGTGCTTTAGAGGTGGAAGCAAAGGTAGCAGAAATTGGTGTTATTTTTGCGTGGGATTTGGGTCTCAGAGAGATCATTTTGGAAGGCGATTTTCAGGTTGTAATGCAAGCTTTATCTGACCCAAGTCTTGCCCCAATCTCAGTTCAACAGCTGATTGTGGGAGTCAAATCGGGCCTGGCAAGCTTTAGTTCGTCGAAAGTTATTTTTACCCACAGGGAATGTAACAATGCTGCTCATCTTTTAGCTAGGCATGCAAGGCAAATCTTAGATTGTACCATCTGGGTGAAGGATACTCCCCCTATGATTGTTTCTCAAATCCTTAGTGATGTATCTAGTTTGAGTTTTAACCCTGTTTAATGAAATGTTAAACCTTTTCCTATCAAAAAAAAAAAAAAAAAGTTTAAAAACCTTTGTATGGAGGAGGGCTTGTTTTGAAGCTTTAACAACCAAGGTTAGTTGAAATATTTTTTAACGAATCGAGCGCAATCTTAATTTGCTCAAAAGTCCCACAAGTACAATTCTACGCGCCTTATGGGAAATGTGAAAAAATCAGACATGTTTACCACGTACCAACCAATCAGAGGGGGGCTCCAAGATTTAAGGGGGGGAGGTTGCCTAGGGAGGGGAAGCTTAGAGACCCCGCGAAACTCCTCTAGGTACTGCTTGGAGTCCTCGAGAATTTTGAAGGCCGGCTTGCATTGACCCCCATGTCTGACAAAATTTCTGTTGTTCCATAAGAACCAAGCCGTTGCCGCAAAAGCATCCAAGTCCTATGCTGGTTTAGCCTTCATTACCAGCCAAAGCAAATAAAGGAAACCTTGGGGAATGTACTCTATTCTTAGAATTTTTAAATTTGAAATTTCCCACACGGTAGCAGCAACCTCACAGCTCCAAAAAAACATGCCCAGCTGATTCAACCCCACCGCATAGATCACAGTCAATAGGAGCTGGGATTTTGCGCTTTCTTAAGTTGACATTAGTGGGAAGGATGTCTTTGCACGCCCGCCAAATGAAGTTTTTGATTTTGTTTGGACATTTTAGTTTCCAAACAGTCTTCCAGATAAGCTTCATTTGGAGTTATCAGAACATTCACCCCCCACCTTTTGCATTAGAGCCTTACGACTAATATGGTACGCACTACGAACAGAGAAAACCCCATTGACTGTTGCAGTCCACACCATTGAGTCAGGAACTTGCATCTGGGTAAGAGGAATGGTTAAAATTGAATTGGCTTCATGGGGTAGAAATAGTTCCTTAATTAGCTCAGATTTCCAGCAGCCCATCTCTCTATCAATAAGAGCTAAGACATGTTCCCTACCATCAATGATTCTTCTTGTGCTTATGACTTTAAAAGTTTCTGGGGTTGGGGAGCCATTTGCCATTCCAGATATGAACAAATTTTCCATCCCCAATAGACCATCTTAAGCCATCAATCAAAACACTCTTAGCAGCCATAATGCTCCTCCAAGCAAAGGAAGGCTTCTTACCAAGCTGAGCATCTAAGAAAGACCCCCCCCCCCCCCCTTCGGCAAAATATTTTGCTTTGAAAACTTGATGGAGCAAAGAGTTGGTATTTAGTAGAAGGTGCCAACCCTGCTTAGCAAGAAGGCTAAGTTGAAAGCCTTCAAATCTCTAAACTCCATTCCCCCAACAGCCTTTGGATTGCACATTTTGTCCCAAGCAACCCAGGAAATTTTCCTCTCATTTGCCTTCTGACCCCACCAAAAATTGTTGATCATAGAGCTAAACTCTTGGCAAAGTGAATCCGGGAGTTTAAAGCATTGTAGAGAGCCCTTCTGCACACAACAAGAACAAAAGGGGGCTTAAAGGGTCACCCTGGCAAATACCCCTTGATGGGTATATAACACCTTTGGGCTCCCCATTCAAGAGTATAGAGTATGACACAGTGGTAATGCACATCATGATAATAGAAATCCATCTGTCATGGAAGCCAAGTTTTTGCATAATTAATTCTAAGCATTTCCATTCAACCCTATCAAAGGCCTTGCTCATGTCTAACTTTATTGCCATTAGACCTTCCTTCCCCTTCCTCCTTTGATTTATATGGTGCATTGTTTCAAAGGCTACTAATACATTGTCGGTGATGAGTCTCCCGGGTACTGATGCACTTTGAGACTCACTAATGATATTGGGCAGAACCTTTTTTAGGCGGTTTGCAAGTACTTTGGCTAGGATCCTATATGTCACATTGCACAAACTAATGGGGTGGTATTCAGTAATTTTTTGTGGGTTTTTAGTTTTTAGGATAAGGCAAATGTGAGTTTCATTCATTTCTAAAGGCATCACCCCAATATTGAGAATATTAAGAATACAATCAGAGACATTTTGACCCACAATATTCCAATACTTTTGAAAGAAAATTGGTGGCATACCATCCGGACCGGGAGATTTAATTGGGTGCATTTGCTACAATGCTACTTGGATCTCTTCAGGTTTAAAGGCTTGTAGTAGACTATTATTCATCTCAGCAGTAACTTTTGTTTCCACCGCATCAATAACTGGAAAGAAGTGAGAAGGCTGATCCGACTGGTAGATCGAAGAGAAGTATGTGCTAACAATGTCCTGGATAGCTTCATCACTGTCCTGCCACACCCCATTAGCATCTTCAAGCCCATTTATCTTGTTTATCCTTTGCCTCTGACTTGCCATAGCATGAAAGAACTTGGTATTTCTGTCACCGTGTTTAATCCATAGAGTTCGCAATCTTTGATTCGACATCTCATCTTTGCGGTCCAGCAGCTCATTAATTTCTTTCCTAAGGGAGGAAATTTTGTGGGCATTTTCATGGTCTTCAGTTAGGATTTTCCAAATAAGATTTTCTTAATTGCTTTGCATCCCGTGGAGGTTGAGGAAACCTCACAATATGATTATCAATGGCACGGTACCACAAAATAATCAAGTCCCAGATTCATTGCCTGTCCTCTGTACCTTTAAATTGAAACTGGAAACAAAACACAAATAATATATTTGTAAAGTCATTGGCAAAAAAAGGAATATATGTAAAATGTTTTAAATAATAAATAAGGAGAGAGAAACAAAATTGCTATTAATTAAGTGAACGAGGTATAAGTCAATTAGCATTTAATGCTATTTTTTTAACCATTAGATCAATTACAAATCTACGGTCTACAAATAGTGTAACTCTTGTCAAGTTACATCAAGTGTAATTCAAGTTACACTTGATGTAACTCAAACCCTCATTAATGTTAATATTCTAATTGATCTTATTTATTATTGCTTATTTAATACATTTCATACTTATTTTAAACCCAAAATATTTTATATGTCATTCCACGTTTCTCTCTCTATCTCCTCCATGGCTAGGTTGTTGGCACAAAAAAAAAAAAAAAAACTGTGGACATTCATTAGAAAAAAACTGTCAGCAATACCTAATTAGTCGATTCTAATTCCTGAGAACTCACATTGGATGATTCAAGTAAAGGAACTAAGGAAGCCCTTTGAGAAAAATGAAGTTCCATGATTGTTCAAAGATAGTAATAGTTGATTCATAAATCCCATCGTGGCTTGCTAATTATGTTGTTTTCGATACTATTGGTATGATCTGTGGACATTCATTATGGTTCTGTAGAAGAAAAGTTTTTAATTTAAAATCTTGTATTAGAAAAATAGTTAGTGACCTAGATGTAATACCATTAGTTGTGCAATGCTTAATTTCAGTTATTCCCTTGCAACTATTGTTAAATGGTTGTTGACTAGAATTGTTGATGTAGGCACATTGCTTGTTGTTCCGTAGACTTGTTGAAAAGATAGAATTGGCTGTCATCTAGAAGTAATGCATGTTAGATATATTATTAGATCCTTGATTTTCCATTGCTATAGGGCTTTTGGTTGGCATATGCAGATGTCCTATAGCAAGGTTGGGTTGTGGACCCTGCTTGTCGAAAGCATTACACCATAAAGGGAGTCAAATTGTAATGCTTTCCAACTATAATTATCATCTACATGTCAAAGGACCAAGCAATAAAATGGCATAGTAAAACCATGTGTATTTGTGCATAATTGGTTCTCATCCATAATAGCAAAATAACATAGTAATAGTTTTGTTATTAATCAAAGTTAGGCAGGCTGTGGCTTTTTTTTTTTTTTTTTGGGTGCTGCCGGCGACCTAGACGTGGAGCGGTGGAGGTGGAAGAGCCGTAGAAGAGATAGAAAGAGAAATGTGCAAAGTGAAAGAGAGAGAGAGGTGTAGTCGAGAGAGAGAGAGAGAGATAGACAGACCTATAAATTTTTTTTTTGGTTTAAAAATAAGTATGTAATGTATTAAATAATAAATAATAAATGAGATCAATTAGAATATTAGTATTAATGAAGATTTTTTTTTTTTAATTGTTGGATCTACTTAAATCCAATGGTTTAAAAAATGTGTAACTTAAACCCAACTCATATATATATATATATATTGTAAGGACACGTTTTGGATCCTTGACCTAAGGTATGATCGGATCCAAACCCAAAAAGAGAAATACAATGAATTTGAGGAGAGTGGGTTGGAAAAATAGGCTCTAATGAATGTGATAACAGTTAGAATGGGTTTAAAAATATAATTAAACAGAAATTAACTGGAGTTATCTAAGTAAATTTGTCCTTAGCACAATCCAAGGAGGTATGTTCTAGTATATATTGATTTAAAATGGTTATAGATATGGTTCAAGCTGCTACAGTGCTTTCTCTTACAAATTTCCGATCCCACTTACTATTGCTTCCTTCTTCTTTTATACTTTCCCCCTCTTTCATCCTTACCATCCATGTGCAGGTCAGCTGGTTGGTGCTTGAAACTTGTCCCATCAGCACATTCCTGAAGTCTTTAGGTAGTAGCTGTAAGGCTGAAAACCATTGTTCAGGTATCATCTCCACATTAATGCAACTAGAGAGTTAGCTACAGAACATTTAATGTGGGGATAGCAGCTTTCTCCTTAGATATTTTAGGAGCTTCCACCCCTCCTGTATGTTCATGATGAACGTCTCTATCACTGAAACTTCTTGGAAGGTCACCTTAAACATTATGATATACATTTGACCTGTGCTTGGCTTATTTGAGGAGATATTCCTCCTTGGCCTACCTTCCCATTTGTAAGCTACTCATAGGACTCTGAGCTTAACCCACCCATTAATATTTATTCATCCTTGAATCACCCCACATTCTCAGCCAAGGCCCAATATATAATTTGGGCCCTTATCCCTACAATAGCCCCTTAAAACTCCGTTTTTTTTTTTTTTTTTTTTTTTTTTTTTCATCCAAGGAGAAAAAGTGGGGTTTTGATTTCTTAAGAGTTAAAACTATTTAATCCTTTGATTTACACAGGTGGGAGCACCGTTTTGTGCACCCCATAACTGTTATTGACGCTTTGGAGTTCGCGATACGTCATTAATTGCTCTAGGCGGCGTTTTGTTCCCCGCATCCAACGGTGAGGCGTAGATCCTACGATGGACATTTCTTCTTGAATTTTGAGTGGGACAACTCCCACTCAATTTCACCTCCTATATAAGGTACCTAGGGAAATCATTTTCCCTCATTTCACAAGTCTTCAAGCTTTCCAGAGATCCCAAACACTCAGACCTTCAAGGCTTTCTAAGTTTCTAAATCTCCCCACCCCTTTTCTTAAGAAATCTTTGAATCTTTTAAAGGTTTAGGGATCAACATACGCACTTGTTCTTGTAATTTTCTACTTCTTTAAGCTTTTTTCTCCTTGACCAATCTCCCCGGTCTTCTATTTTTTGCTTCCTTCTTTTAAAAATTTCTTTCACATCCCCTTAGCTTGCTTAGATGGGTAGGTTCAAGCACCTCATAGATTCTCCGGCCGGTATGGAGGGTTTTAGGATTAGGCACCACATTTCGCAGGGAGTAGCCCTGCAATATTGTGCCCCAGACCAAATTCTTACAGATAGAAGAGAAGGTGAAGTTGTCATTCCTATGATCACCTTCATAGAGGGAGGAATGACACTTCCTATGGGTAGGGTAATCAGAGATTACCTAATCAATCACAGACTGTGTCCCCACCAGTGCACTCCCAACTTGTTTAGAGTTTTAGGGAGTGTAGATGCTATGAATGAGCAGATGAACTTAGGGCTCACATGGTACGATGTCGTTCACTTGTATGAGTGCCATTCCCTTTCCGGCGCGGGATTTTATCTCAAGTCCCGGTCTGACATTATTAGACTAGTATCATGTCTTCCTAAGTCCAATAAAGGCATGAAGGATGATTACCTGATCGTCTCTGGGGAGAGACACGATGGTCTTCACTACCCAACTTGGGAGGAAGAGCCAGGTGGGGTACCCTAGGATTAGGTCCCTCGGTAAGGGATTTAGCCCTTTTAGCTTTACTTTCTTTCACCTTTAACACTTCACCTTCCTCTGATGATAAATTTCATTAATTTAACCATGATTTCTTTCTTGGATGTTTTTGTAGATAAAATGTGCGTTGCTCCGGGACTCAGCCTGGTCAACATTTCGGGTCTCAACAAGCTGCTGAGGTCGAAGATATTTATAAGTGAAGACAGGCAGCTATGAGTCGTCCACCTAATACTTGACTACGAGCCTCTGTCAAGAGTATTCCAGGACGCGGGCCAAGCAGTAAGAGTCAGTAACCCTAGACTAGCTCGCATGGATGTTTCTGTGCCTGGCTTTTTAGCTTGGAGAGACCTTGCACCAGCTGAACTACCTTTTCAACGCTTTCCCCAAGAAGTAGCTGCCCTGAGGGAGGAAACAACCTCCTCGCGTTTATCCTTTGAGGCCGAGATTGACCAATTTCACTTTGAGAAGGACAAGGAGGAATGGGCAGATCCTTTAATCCAACTCCCAGATTCCGAGGATGAGTTAGACAGACACTCTGCTGCCCATTTTCCTAGGCTCATCGTTGCCCGTGTAGACCCCAGTTCCGAGGAGGATGAGGAGATGGATATCAACCTGAGGAGAGGACTGAAGGGCCTCATCACTAGGAGGAACAAATGGGGGTTGCCCAAGAAGGTCCTTAAGTCCTAAGTTCCTACCAATGTCCCCCCTCCTCCTCCTCTCCCTGTAACTATAGTTGGATTGCTCCGTTGTCTTGACTTGAAGAAGAAGAGGAAAGCACAAGAAGTGGAGGAGGGCGAGGTGGTTCCTCCGAAGGGGGGCAAAGTAGCCCAAAAACGCTAAAGACAGACGGGCTTCCACTATAGATAGCAGGGAGGACCTCGTTGGGGCTGAAGTGCGCCGATAGCAGTGCACTTGGGCTCCTCGGTTGGAGCTGGATGGCGCCACCATCCCATAGGATGCTTCAGTTTGAGAGTTCCAGAGAGGGCATTTAGCCTACATTGCTGAAACCCTAGAGCAACCTCTTTTCCTCCCCAAAGACATGGAGGCTTTCAAATGCATGAGATAGCCATACCTCTTCTTGTCCCTGAAGAAGGACTAAGCAGGAGTAGATGGAGTTGGCCAACAAGCTGACCGCTACGGAGAGGGCACGCCTAAGTGCCGAGGCTGGTCTAAAGAGCGCAGAGACCCAAGCCAAAGACCAGCGCAAGCAGTTGCATATGACCGAGATAAAACTGGCCATCTAGAGACAGCTGGTCCTAGATCTTAAGGCTGAGCTGTAGAAAGTTAAGGATGCAGCTTAGGTGGCCAGGGAAGCTTCTGAGGCCATGGAGACGGCATCCTATGAACGGGGGGTGCTGGAAATGGAGATCCGATTGGCAAAAGAGGTGGCAGGAGTGTGCAGGGATTACTGTGCCGAGATGTGGGTAGAAACACTCAATCGGGCGGGAGTCCTTGCTGACTCCGAGCTGAGGAGTGCTGAGAACATTTTCTTCCCGGAGGACATCCGAGAAGTTCTAACAATGCTCCTTTCTCCTGTCGCTGATCCTCTCCATCTTCCCGAGCAGCTCCCTACCGTCCAAGCCCTTTCTCCTGATGTTGAAATTCCAACAGAGCTTGGAAAGGGTAAGGAGGTTCAGCCACAGACCAAGGCCAAACACTTCGAGGACGATCTCACGATTAGGGATGTGGTCTCCAAGGCTAAGGATGCAGAGTCTAAGTTCAAAGCAGCTGATCCCAAAGAGAACCCTCATCAAGCAAAGGCATAATTATAGGATTTTTTTTATTTAATTTTTTATCTTTCTGTACATATTTGTTGTTGTTGTGGTATTTCACCACTACCATTATTTGTAATAGACTCTCCTCTTGATCAATAAAAAGACTTTACCTTTTATTTTTTGAATCTTTCTTTTTCCTTGTGACCTTTACTCTCTTATCAGTGTTAACCAAGATTGCTAATAATGGTGGATTGTTATTACTCATACTTTAACAAAAGCTAATAGTATTGTGTTACTGCTAATTCAAATAAAATGAACAAGTGGCAACACTAAAGAGAATTATCATATGCTTATACTGAGAGTTTGGCTTTCTGCAAGGAAGGCTGAATTTTTTTTTTTTGGAGATGAATAATATATCTTGTAAAAAATAAACAAGGCAGACAACCCTTATCCTACCCAACACTTACACAAATATCCAAGAACATTAATGTACTTGAAGCCACTGATCCAAGGAGTTAGGTATAACTTGGGATCTATTCTAGAACTCAGGAAAATAAACAGGTTGTGTTAATTTACCTAATTTGCGTGGTTGAGGAGTCAGACATATCCAAGGATTTGTCCAACACTTGGAAAGATATCATAGAGTGTCAATTTACTCAAAACATGTGGTCCAAGGAGCTAGGCATGACTAAGGTTTTGTTTAACACTTAGGAAGATGTCATTAAGTATTAATTTACCTAAAGCATGTGGTTCGAGGAGCCAGACATGACTAAGGTTCTGTTTAATACTTAGAAAGAAATCAGAGTGTTAATTTACCCAAAGCATGTGGTTCAAGGAGCCAGGCATGATTAAGGTTCTGTTTAACACTTAGGAAGATGTCATCAAGTATTAATTTACCCAAACCATGTGGTCCGGGGAGTTAGGCATGAATAAGGTTTTGTTTAATACATAAAAAGATGTCAGAGTGTTAATTTACCCAAAGTATGTGGTCCGAGGAGCTAGACATGACTAAAGTTCTGTTTAACACTTAGGAAGATGTCATTAAGTATTAATTTACCTAGAGCATGTGATCTGGGGAGCCAGGCATGACTAAGGTTTTGTTTAATACTTAGATAGATGTCAGTAAGTATTAATTTACCCAAAACATGTGGTCTGAGGATTTAGGCATAGCTAAGATTCTGTTTAATATTTAGATAGATGTCATAGAATATCAATTTACCCAGGGTATGTGGTCTGGGGAGCCAGCCATGACCAATGTTTTGTTTGATATTCAACAAATAGTAGAATGCATGACAAATAATATGATAAATCAAAAATATGGCAAAGACTACTTTCATTAATAATAATATATTCTCAGGTTGTTTACATTTTAGGGACGGAGTACAATCTTTTCATCTAGATCTTCCAGATAATATGCGCCTATTCCTGCCACTGAATTGATGCGATACGGTCCTTCCCAGTTAGGCCCCAGCTTTTCCCAGGCTAGGTTCTTAGTAGTACCCAAAACTTTTCTTAACATCAAATCTCCTCGTGCTAGTGGTCTCAACTTCACATTGGCATCATACCTTTGCTCAAGCTTGTGTTGATAATAGGCCAATTGGACCATTGTGTTTTCTCTTTGTTCCTCAATTAAGTCTAGGCTCTTCCCTAACAGCTCATCATTGTTGCTCGGAGTGAAAGAACTCATCTTCAATGTTGGGAATCTAGTCTCCAAGGGAATAACGGCCTTGACCCCATACATCATTGAAAATGGTGTCACTCCTGTTGACCTACAAGGTGTAGTCCGATATGTCCAAAGGACATGTGACAACTCTTCAACTTATTTTCCCTTCACATCATCCAACCTCTTCTTAAGTCCATTCACTATGACTTTACTGACAGCCTCAGCCTGCCCATTCCATTGGGGGTAAGCCGGGGTAGAATATCTATTTGTAATCTGTTAGTTTTTAGACCCCTTAAAACACAATTGGATTAACCTAGGAATTTAGCCAAGTTCTTACTTAGTCAAATTAATTAAATCTAGGTTAACACAATCAAATAATCATATCAAGTAAAGCAGCGGAAATATAAAAGACACAAGATATGATCACCCAAGAAACCAAACCGGTAAAAACTTGGGGAGGATTTAACCTAGCTATCCTCAAGGTAAACTTGAATCCACTATCTTGAAAGAATCGAAATTCATACAATAAGACTTACAAGCCCCCACGCTTGACTTCTTATTGTTACCCACCAGTAGAACTTACTGACACGACCACGTGCAAGCTCCGAATCCACGAACTCCTTATTTCTTGGATTCTCCATCAAATACAAGCACCCACGCTTGTGTTTTTTTAAGCTTTAATGGCAGCAACTGGATTGATCATCAAGGTGTAGAAAAATTCTTCTCTTTGAAAACCCTAAGTTTATGTGAAGGAAAGCTCCTCAAAGATCTCACAAAAGATTCACATAAACCGTAATATGAGCAACCCTAAAACGTGGCTAGGGTTTCCCTTATATACCTAGGGTAAATTAGAAACCCAAAACCTTTTAAAACACTTAGGGCTGAGTTGGAAATTCTGCTTAATAAATGTCAGACCCGATTTTCGATTGATCGAGCCTAAGCTTCGATCGATCGAAATGGACTGAAATTGTTTTTTAATTCCTGCAGTAGTTTAATTCAACTTTACAACAAGGAACCAACTTTGAGCAATTCTAAAACAACTTAAATACATTGTTTTGATCATGGTTTGCCAACAATACAAATTAGAATTCTAAATACATAAAATCTAAGTCTTTAGAACCTAACAGACTCCTCCTTTGGCAATCCGTGACAAAACACAACTTAATAGCTCAAAGTTTACAAATAAAAGCCATTTGCAAAATAATGCTCATAAAACTCAAATTCAATCATAACTACTATCCATCAGTTGCAAGAGTAGACAGCAGCTTAATTGAATCAACCTGTGTATTTCCTAAAATACTTAAACAAAATGCATAACCGCATGTGTGGAAAAAATACAAGTAAAAAGATAAAATCTTGATTTCAAACAACACACAATAAAGACATATATCAATGAAGAACTCATAAACATAAATCAATAAGCAGTTTGAAATAAGAAACAACAAAATATACTCCCCCTATCATGAATAACCCAACAAGGTAAAACAAATGTGGCAAGAGCTAAAAAGGTAAAGTACAAAGTGAAGCACCTAGATACAATCTAAACAACTCCATAAGCTCCAACCAACAAAAATAAACTCTCCCCCTGAAAACAGAAACAAGTACAAGTGCCAAAAACATCTCATATGTACTTTCCCTTTTTGTGACGGAATGCCAAAGGGCAACGAAAAACCATCATCAAAAGGAGGTGGCGATGAAGAACTCCGAAACCGTGCTAAATCTGCTCGCAAACCACGAATCTCATCAAGAACGTCCACCAAAATCTGTCCTTGAGTCGCCTGAACGGTCAAGACATGATCCAACGTACATCGAATGTCTGAATCATCCGAAGTAGTCGATGGAAGAACGTCAGCAACAGTAGCAGTAGCAGCACCAAAAGTCTCAGTAGCAGCACCTATAGAAGAGGGAGGAGGGGGAACACTACTAGAAGATGCACCTCGAGAACCCGAAGGATCTGCTTTTAAGTGAGCAGCCCTTTGTCTAAGAAAGGTCGCACCTAGTGGACCAACAACATGAACAAGCTCACCAACAGGAAAATCAGCTAGACCAAGGAACAACAGAATCCTATGAATGAAAATAGGATGAATAAGTGCATGCCCTATGGCAGAACTCCTATGAACTTCGTTCAAAGAACGAAGAAACAAGTGAGGAAAGCTGATAGACGCACCTGACATGAAAGCATATAAAAACACACATCGCTTAAGAGGGATGATGTGAAGATGAGAAATAGGCCACAAGGAATGACACGCAACTCTAAGAAATAAATACGCAGTCTCAGATAGCGCAGAAGATGTGATCCAAGCATCAGAACCCCACTGGATAGATGATCCAGTGATATGTGACATGACAACATCTATAGGAGGAGACTCATCATAGGGATAGACAAGATCGGTGACAACCGGAACCCCAAGAGCCTGAGCCACTACCCTAGGGGTAATGGTGAACTCAACACCACGTATCCAACTCCGAACAACGGTGTTGGAATCATAGATGTGACACGAGAGTTTAGAGAAGAACTCTCTAATTAAGGCAGTCGGGGGTGGATGATCTATCTCTAAGAGGGACAACCAACCTCTAGACTCAAGATTAGCCCTAATGGTTGGATCTACCTCATCTAAAATCACAGAACGCTCAGCCTAAATTTTACGCTTACTATTCAGTTTCTCAAAAGCTTCACGACAACGGTCGTTCTTAAACAGCTGAACCTTAGAAGGAGACACAGAAGGGGTAGAGGGAACCCTATTAGCTCTAGTCTTCCTAGGTATGGTGCTAAAATAAGGACCAAGAGCACACAACAAATAGAGAAAAGAAACAAAAACCAAAACTAAGGGCAGATTGCAAGTTAGCACAAAAAAAATATAGAACAAAAATAACTATATGATGCATGAACAGATTAAATGACATGATGCATGAGCTAAGGCAGTGAATTAAGTTCAAATTAAGTTCAAATTTACAAAATTGGCTTGAGCATAGAGTTTCTAACTAAAACCCAAAAAAAAAAAAAAACCACTTGAATGTTTTTTTTAAAGAAATTGACCAATTGATAATTACATAAGTTAGAAAACAATTTAAAATGATCAATTACATCAAATCAACAAGCCAATTTCATCAATTTCAACATAATTGAACAAAATCCCCAAATCGGATTCAAAACAAACCCTAGAATTTTCAATTGTTCACAAAACCCCAAATTGATCAAATTAACCAACATATATCATGAATATATCAATATAGAAGCAAAACCCAATGATCAATTTCAGAAAAAGAGGATTGATTCAACAAAAATTCCAATTTTGAAAAGTTTCGAAAATTCCCTTAAAATGCATGAGATAATGTATGAAATCATGAAAATAAGAACAAAATGAGGGGTATAAAGGTCTTACCGGCCTTGTGAGAGAAAAACCTTGCAAAAATTAGGTTGAAAACGACAAAAAATCTTCAGTGGAGCCTTGCTAAGTCGGAGAGAGAGAGAAAAGTTTGAAAAAAGTTTTGAAAAAGTGTTTGAATCAGTCAAAACACTGTTTTAAAAAAACTTGAAACACGATGTTCGATTGATCGAAAAACAAGGTTCGATCAATTGAACCAGGCAGAGGCTCACTAAATTTTTTAAACAAGATTTTGATTGATTGAAAATCAGATTGGATCAATCGAAATTCTGGAAAAACAGTTTTTTAGAAAAATAACTTGATTTTTGAAAACTTTCTCAAGGCATTGAATATAAGAAATAAAAATGCATGAGTATGAGATGAAATGCTCTTCCAAAACACAAGGTTTAAACCCAATTTTTCAAGAATTTAAAATTTTAAACAATCTCCCCCTTTGTTTTTAAGCAACAAATCACTTTTGTATAAAACTCAAAGTATTTTTCAAATGTGGTTGGTCAGACCATAAACACACACAATTATATGTACAATGTTTAACAAATAGTAACTTGTGTTGTGTGTGCAACTAGCAAAAGCCTAAGATACATGTGAGGTGATATGTGAATAGAAATCAACCACAAAGCCTACAAAATTCATCACATAGAATTTAAAAGAGACTATCACCTAAAGAGTTATATCATATAACTCCCACATCTCCTAGAACATAAGCTTGCAATCATGTAAGTTTCTTGAATTTTGCCTCATAATTTACACACCAATTTTTAATTATGTGATTTTGGCATTGAGCCTAATAGTACACACCAATTTTAAGCATTTAGCAATTAAATCGAGGCTTCACCTTATGTTCTTTTTGTGCATGTGTTACACTTTCTCGAGCACAAAATCTTATGATATGCACTAAGGTGTTCATGATTGGCTAGTGAACAGTGGTGAGATGGTTATTTATGCCTTTCTCAAAAGGATCAAGTCCGACAGTCAAACAACATGTGACCTTAAGATTAAGACAAAGTGATAAACACCATAAAACATCTTTCCCACACAACATGCACTACAAAGTTTCAACTAGTCAAGTGCAATAAATAAGCTCATCAAAGCTAAACAAAGTACAATAGACAAGTCATGTGAAAATAAATTGACCAACCTTGTTTTCAAAAACAAAGAGAATAGTGCAAGAATACAATGTGCTTCCTTTTTCCTTCATTTCTTCCTTTATTTATTTATTTTTATATAGAATAAAAAAAACACCTAGAGTGAAATGCATGAATGTAATGCAATGCAACTCCTAGAGACAAAAGAGAAAAACACAAAAACCAAAAATCAAAGAACAATGGTCACAAAGGAAAAACAATGAAGTACAAGGACCATGTCAGAAAGACTCAGTTAGTTTGAGTCTTTTGCATCCAAAACTTTTTAGATGCACCACGAGCATTGGAGTTTGTATTCACATTAAAGTGATTTCCAACTCCAAGATTGGAATAAAGGTTGAGCGCCTTTACCAATTCACCAATAAGTGCTATAGGATCTTGTGCTTGAGGCACTGACACTTTTGGTTTGTTTGCTCTCTTAGCAGCTTGCAACTTGTAACAATTTGGACGAATGTGTCCAGACTTCCCACAAAAATGACACACCCAAGCAGGCTTGCTATGCATCTTTTCCTTAGAAAGGGTAGACTCCTTAAGTTTAGACTCTTTCAGATCAACCCTAATCTTCCTAGATGATGAAACTTCTATAGGTTTGACAACCTCACTCACAGGGGGTTTGACAGTTTCACTCACAGCCTCACTCACAGAAGGTTCAGAAGAAGATGAAGGAACAAAGTGTTTGGAATGGGGAGCAGACACAGAGATGCTTTCAACAAAACCTAATCCAGATTTGTCAGAAGGAGACTTTTTGAACACCCAGCAGTTGATCAAGTTTAGAATTAGCAGATCTAACAACAGATAAATCAAGTTCCAAAGATTTAACTTTATCAAACAATAACATATTCTCAGTTTTCACATTGTTCAAAAGTTCATTAGCATCAAATAGTTTAACAAACAAATTCTTCTTATCAAGTTCAAGAGATTTAATTTTCTCCAGGCCAAGTTCAACATTCATAGCATCCTTTGCAGCAACTTTGCAAAGTTTATTGTAGGCCTCTTGAAGATCTGCGTCCTCAGAGAGTTCCCTATCAGAAGGGTTCTCTTCAGCAGATATGCTTTCATTCACTACACCAGTAGCGGTGAAAGCAATGAAGTTTCCATCCTCGTCACATTCTGACTCATCATCAGAAACTTCACCATCACTAAGGGTTATAGCCATAGCCTTATCCTTAGACTTCAAGTAAGTAGGACACTCAGATTTCATGTGACCATACCCTTGACATCTAAAACACTGAAGACCCATGGAATTATTAGAAGATTGACCTACTTTTTCTCTAGGTTTGTCATTATTGTTCACCTTAGTGGGATCATTCTTCCTAAAATTTCTAGGTTCAGCAGTGTTCGCACCTCTTGCCTTTCTATTGTTATTCTTGAGAAAATTTCTAAAGTTCTTGGCAAGGTAAGCAATCTCTGTAGCAGAGAGCTCATCATCAAATCCACCAACCTCAACATCATCAATTGACTTAAGAGCCATTGATTTGGATTTGCTAGTCTTGGGTAGGTTCAACTCATAAGATTGAAGTGATCCTATAAGTTCATCAACAGGGATGGAGTCCACATCCTCGCTCTCAGTTATGGCAGTCACCTTGGGTCTAAAATTCTCAATTAAAGATCTAAGAATCTTCTTAACAATTTTAGGTTGATCATAGATTTCACCCAAGTTATAAGCAGAATTAACAATGTCATTCAGTTTAGCATAGAATTCATCAAAAGATTCATCATCAGACATCCTAATGCTTTCAAATTTAGAAGTTAATTGCTGCAATTTATTGATTTTGACAGCCTTTGTGCTTTCATGCACAGTCTGGAGGATATTCCAAGCAGTATGAGCAACCTCAACATTTGAGATTCTCTTAAATTCCTCCATAGAAACAGCGTTAAAGATAGCATTTATAGCCTTGCTATTGAACGCAACTGCTTCTTTTTGAGAAGTTTGCCATTCACTAACAGGAGTAGTGGGCTTCTCCCATCCATATTCAACGGAGTTCTAGATTCTCTCATCAATTGATTTCAAGAATGCTTTCATCTTTACTTTCTAATAAGCATAATTATTCCCATCAAAGTGAGGAGGAATAATCAGAGAGTGTCCGTGTTCCATGACAACAGGGGTCAAGGATCAGCTCAAAGATCAAAGGATCAACAACAAGAGAGCTACCCGCTCTGATACCACTTGTTAGTTTTTAAACCCCTTAAAACACAATTAGATTAACCTAGGAATTTAGCCAAGTTTTTACTTAGTCAAATTAATTAAATCTAGGTTAACACAATCAAATAATCATATCAAGTAAAACAAGATATGATCATCTAGGAAACCAAACCGGTAAAAACCTGGGGAGGATTTAACCTAGCTATCCTCAAGGTAAACTTGAATCCATTATCTTGAAAGAATCGAAGTTCATACAATAAGACTTACAAGCCCCCACGCTCGACTTCTTATTGGTACCCACCAATAGAACTTACTGACACGACCACGTGCAAGCTCCGAATCCACGAACTCCTTCTTTCTTGGATTCTTCACCAAATACAAGCACCCACGCTTGTGTTTCTTTAAGCTTTAATGGCAGCAACTGGATTGATCATCAAGGTATAGAAAACTTCTTCTCCTTGAAAACCCTAAGTTTATGTGAAGGAAATCTCTTCAAAGATCTCACAAGAGATTCACATAAACCGCAATATAAGCAATCCTAAAACGTGGCTAGGGTTTCCCTTATATACCTAGCGTAAATTAGAAACCCAAAACCTTTTAAAACACTTAGGGCTGAGTTGGAAATTTTGCTTAAAAAACGTCAGACCCGATTTTCGATTGATCGAGCCTAAGCTTCGATCGATCGAAATGGGCTGAAATTGTTTTTTAATTCCTGTAGTAGTTTAATTCAACTTTACAACAAGGAACCAACTTTAAGCAATTCTAAAACAACTTAAATACATTGTTTTGATCATGGTTTGCCAACAATACAAATTAGAATTCTAAATACATAAAACCTAAGTCTTTAATACCTAACATAATCCCCAAGTCATAACAGTATTTCCAGAAGGCCTTGCTATCAAACTGTAGGCCGTTGTTCGAAATAAGGGTATAAGGGACCCCAAACAGAGTTACAATATTCTTTCATATAAATCTCTTGGCATCCACATCCCTGATGTTAGCCAATGGTTCAACTTCAACCCACTTGGTGAAGTAATCTGTGCCTACCAGCAAGTATCTTTTATTCCTTGTGGCCTTAGGAAAAGGACCTACAATATCCAAGCCCTATTTAGCGAATGGCCAAGGGCTGGACAGAGGATTAAGGACTCCTTTAGGTTGGTGGATGTTTGGCACAAATCTTTGGCATTGGTCACACTTTTTCACATATTCTTGTGCTTCATTTTGCATGCCCGACCACCAGTATCCTTGAGTGAGGGCTCGGTGAGACAAAGATTTACCTCCTATATGGCTCCCACAAATCCTTTCATGTAGCTCCTAAAGGAGTAGCTTTGATGCTTCAGGATGTATACACAGCAAGTATGGCCTAGAAAAGGAGTGCTTATATAATTTGGTCTTCAGACAGCCAAAATCGAGGAGCCTTTCTTCGCACTTTTTTAGCTTTTGATCTTTCCTCCGGTAAGATATCCTCTTTGAGGAATAGCACCATAGGATCCATCCAGTTGGGCCCTACTCTGACTTGATGGACTTGGACTATGTTCCTCTTTACTCTAGTAGGCTTGCACAGGTCTTCAACAAGTATGACTCGAGGTAAATCGTGTGTCGAGGAGGTTGCAAGAGTGGCCAGGGAGTCTGCATGTGTGTTTCCACTCCTAGGGATATGTAATAAGTTAAAAGATTCAAATTCTAATTGCAAGTGCCTAACCTGATTCAAATATTCCTGCATTCTCACATCTTTGGCTTCTAACTCCCCCTTCACCTGGCCTACGATCAATCTTGAATCCGAGAATATCTCTATTGACTTTTCGCCCATTTTTTGCACCATGACCATTCTCACCAACAAAGCCTCATATTCAGTCTCATTGTTTGTAGCCGAGAAGTCCAGTCTCAATGATTTCTCAATGATAATCTTCTCGGGGGATACTAGAACTAGCCCCACTTCAGATCCCTTCTTATTCGCTGCACCATCAACGTATACTCTCTAGGATAAAGGATCTTGTAGGGAGATCATGCCAATTTTCATGTCAATTGGATGTTATTTACCATTTGATCTATAAATTCATTTTTTATGCCTTATTTTAAATTATGAAAACTTGAATTTAAAAAATTGATTAATGACATGGTAATTAATTTTTTATTATTTCAAAATAGTGCAAGTATGGAAAATATACGAAGATAATATAATCTAATAGCAAATTTGTCAAAATTTGTATTTAATTAAAAAATATTGAGTGGTATAACATTACTTAGAATTACACTAAGTGTAATTTGAACCCAACCCTACACACACATGGAAGACAGCATTCCCCACAATTTTGGATGGACTTTGCCGACGAAAAGAGACTAGTTACAAAACCTTTAGAGGCATTTAAGCCTGTCCTATTTTACCTAACTACCTATATATATTACTGTATGCCTTTCTTTATCTTATACTCTTCCAATTGAAATGTTAATCCCACAAGCATTTTATAGACTTTTTTTCCCGACATTTAGGATTTAAAGTTGCTCCAATAATGAATAATATGAATACATCAGAGGCCACATGTCATGGACCCCACGTTGGGCAGATTCTGAAATTCAGTCCACCCTCCCCACATAAGCTTTGTGTTCTGTGTGATGATTGTATCCAGTAACTAGCTAGGTCCTTTATGATATAACATATGCATACATGTACAACACCTTTCTCACATCCCGTATAAGGTTTTTAGTCTATCCTTCTCACATCCCGTATATATTCTTACTTTCATTCAAGTAGTTTCAGGTAACTTAGATCGATGCTCATAGTCTAACGAGTTATATAAATTGAAAGTTTGAAATATGGCATCAATGTGATTTTATTAGTTAATTTAATTATCACATGGACACACACACACACACACACATATATATATATATATATATATAGGTCGGTTTCTGTCCTTGATTACTGCTCATCAACCTACTTATCCAAAAAAGAAGGGAAGCTCTAGGCAAAATGTTCACCCCCTCTCCACTATGATAACAATATCATTCCATCTTTTGTTATTCTAACAGTATCATACATAAAATAAAAGGACTTATTAATTAGAAAGTTCTAATCAGACTGATTGGATTATTACAGTTGGATAACCACTTATTCAGATTAATTATTATTTATATTAAATTTTACGAATTAAGATGAATTTGGTCATTTAGCTTTAGGTTGGCAGAAACTTGTGATTGTGATGCCCAACAAAATCTCTCTTTGAATGGATTTTCATGTTTGTTGTTGAATGCTTTTCTAAGTATCATTGGTCGGCACTTAAGTCAAAAAGTAACAAATTATATGATAAACCATTTATTACTTAAATATGCAACTGAACGCGACTTTACGGAATTTGATTTACTTTGGAAATTGCCCCTTTTGTAGACTCATGGCTGCTCTATACTTTTCTTCTCCTCTTTGAGTCTTTGACGGGTCTAATAATGACTTCGAGCGTATAATAAATATGCATAATTTCAGATACTAAATATGTATGTGCATGCAAAAATTATTTAATACTCAAGAATAATATTCACTTCTCTCACATATAAGGAGAATAACTAGTTGTGATCTGTGAGAGATAAAGCGAGAGTTATGTGGCAGCTAAATAGATTTAATTTGGTAGTGATTTGTCATGAGGGTCATGAAGATCAAAATAAGGCGTGTTTCCATGAATGCATATGATATTTCAGCAATGGCATGCAATTGTGGCCTTTATTGATTTCTGCCAACCAAGTAGGTGACAGCTGCCTTCTAGCTAGGGCTGAAAGACTTTGAAAGTAGACTTGTGGGTAAAGCTTATCTTATACATAAGATTGAAGACATGTAACCAACTGAAATGGCAATGATTAACAGCAGTGTTTTAATTTTCTGTTTCAAAAGTTTATAAGTACATCGTCATTTGTTCTGTCTATTTCTTTTCCTCTCTCTCTCTCTCTCTCTCTCTCTCTCTCTCTCTCTCTCTCTCTCTCTCTCTCTCTCATTTGTTATGATTAAGGCATAATTGAAATACATATTTTTCATCAAAGTTTTGGTTCTCAATTAATTTCCTCACAAACTGCAAATATGTGATATCATAACAAAAACCGTATCGAAATGAGATGTAAATTAAAAAATAAATAAATAAATAATGATAAAAACATGTAATATCATATTCTGTTTTTTTATTTTTATTTTATTTACATGAAGTATCATATTCAATTTGGTGGGAGATAGTTCCTAATTTGAAATTTCACAATTTATAACTATATAATGGATTCAGACCTTGGGACAAACCAGCAGGATCCAATCATAATATGAGGAGACGAATCAAATGAGCAAGAAGAGCAACATTTACAAGGCTTGGTATAGGGCACCTACATCCACAGAAAGAGAGGAATTACCACTATGGTTGCAGTTCTCTCATAATCTCACCATAGAGTTCAGGGGCATGTCAAAAAGAATACGAGATTGAGGTTTGAGCCCCCTGAAGGGTGGCTCTCTTTTCTCCAAGGTGAAATCTAACTTTGAGAAAGTTTGACCAGTAAGGACCTAACAAATACCGAATATCCCGAGAGGCATTTGGTAATATAAATTGATTTATGGTAATAAGTGTTTGCCACCGATTGATAGACATTCCAGGATCTCTTTTATTTGCTAACACCGCGTTTAGTACGGTGGTCACTCCACAAATATAAATGCTTGTGAGGTGTGGGAGATAAGAGCCAGGGTTCAAGTTTTAAAGAGGAAGTTTTACATATATATACACTTAAATTAGAATAGAATAGAAATTCTATCTTATAAAAAAAAAAAAAAAATCTCTTTTATTTGTTCAGTATATAGGGTGTGTCATGTGAGATGCGCATGATTAAAAAATGTATCAGTCACATTAAATGAGAATTATTAATACATATTGTGAATAATGGTGCAGTGTGCAGTAATGATTTATAATTGATTGAAAGATGAGATCAGTTGAGAAAGACACATGAACTCAAAGAAGAGGATAATTAAGATGGTATCCCTATAGACCCTAGACGAACCCAGCAGCGCTAACAATATTGATGCGTGGACAAGTTATAATCACAAATATCAACATGCATGGATAGCACATAAGCTGATAAAGTTTCTACTGGTTTTTTTTTTTTTTTTTTTTTGACAAAAAAAGTTTCTATTGGTTGGCACTTGGCAGGCCCCTCTTGTAATTCTAGGTTTAACTTGTTATTCACAAACTATTTTATATAGGCTTTTAAAAACAACTGAAATTGTGAAGTCACAACTTTAATTGTTTCTGAAAAAGTATGTAAAACAGTTCTACTCTTCTTTCTAATCTTTCATCCCGTCTCCATCCCATCATGTCTTATCAATCCTCTCGTAAAGAAGTACTTTGATTCCAACTTTTCAACCTTACTTTCCACAAGCGAATCAATGCCACAAAGATAAAAACATAATTTGACCAACAGGCAATAGGTATCGATATTGTCCTATACCATGCATATTTCCTCTCCACAATGCCAATTGCATGTTCCATCTATCTCATGAATGCATTTCTTCTTATATTACTGTTTAATGTTCTTACATTTATTTGTGTGTATTCCATTGAGCTACAGTTCTTCTAACATATGAGTATATGACAACCTCCTGCAGCAACCTGAAATTATGAGCTTCACATGTAGATCTCTATATATTATTGTTTTGTATACATACATACATACATACATACATACATATATATGGGTGTGTGGGTGCGCGCGCCATGGTTGTTTTACTTTTCTCATATAGAAGTTGTCCCACAGGAGTTATATCTGACCCACCTTGTGGAAACACAGTTTGGCATGGGTAAAAGTTAAGTTATATATGATGAATTTGGAAGGAAATTCAAAAGCTCACTCTTCTTAATTAGTTTCTCACTTTCTCGAAAGGAGAAAAATTTGAAAGCCATATGGCTTATATTCTTTGTTCACTCCGCAAGCAAACCCCACGAGGAAAAATCAACTATATATGCAAAGTCCCAATAAATTAAAAAAAGAAAAGAAAAAAAAAATACAATTCAAAAAGATAAAGGAAGACCACAATCTTACAGTCAGATGTTCACACTTATATAACACTCTTTTTTGTTCGTCAACAAATTAGGTGAAACACATCACATTGAAAGAGATTGAACATTAATTAAATCTTACCTCGCCTGATCTGGTCGGTGCCTGCTCTCTGTGGTTGCCAATTTCTGGTTAGCTCCTCCAGGCTTCAGAGTTGAGTTATATGTATGTATAGTTGATGAAGATAAGAATGCTAGTACTACCAAAAGAAATATAATTAATTCTTCATACATATTATTATATATATAGAGGCATGCAAGAAGTTGTAGGTGTTGAGGGGAATGAAGCCTGGTCCGAAATCATTCAGATGGTAGCCTTGAGTGCTAGCTTTGCATGAATGATCTCGAACCAGACGACATTCCCCTCAACTTTTCATATATGAGAAAGAGAGTCTGGGTCGGCCTTAGAGTTGTTGATATGGCCATGCATTATTTTTCATGGGGTCCGGTCCTTATATATACGTAAGGATGAGAAGGATTCTTTATGGGGTCACATGACACAGAGTCCACTTTCCACATTACCCCTAACTTGCTTTTCACACCTAGGTATATATTTTATTAGAAACGCTTCCAATTTCTACAATCTAAAGTTTTTTTTTTTTTTTTGGGCCTTCAAAATGATATATATTTGCTAATATATGCTATACGTTTGATATTCTAATAGTCAGGTCAACCCAAATGCTAAATTTATACACCATGGAATATCAAATAACCAGATATTATAATCTGCTTTATCTTTATCTTTATCTTTTTTGGTTGGGTAGAGATCTCTGAAACTGCACCCAAGAGAGCCTTCATTAATTAGTGGAGCACATTACTAGTTTTTTAGGGTCTGACTTCTTTTGTCAAGGATCTTGACCCTGTGTTTATTCTGAGCTCTCAAGTAAAGGATATGTCTTTTGCTTGCCACTAGGGTAAAGGGAAGGTGGGAGGAGGAGAGAACCTTCATCAATGATAGCATTTGCAGCTGTGATGCCAAGCTTCAATTTGAAGGGTAACACAGATTGGCCTGTGAAAGCTACAACAGGACCAGCAAATTTAGAAAAGAAATAAAAAGTTACTAGATGTGCTTAAGGACTTGTTAATTACCCTTTACTAGTTCAACATGAACAAGTTTTTGTTTTATTTATAAATTGAACATATATATAAAGTTTCCTTTTGGACATGAGAATTAGTAATAAAGTAATCACCACATACCAATGACACAGAGGAATATATCTACAAGGTTTCTAGAAAATATGTATAGGGAGATCAATAAGTAGTAATAATTTCGAAATGTAGCCTTGTAATGTTCTCACCATCCTCAAGATTAAACTAAATTAAATCCAAATGCTATAGCTTCAGTGTTAAATTTTCAGATCCATTAATTATTTGTTCAGAGAGCCACATTTTCCCATTAATTATTTTAGGAGATTTTTCTATGAGAGTTTCTGTATCAATCTATTTCTTCATCCTTCGTAACTCTCTTGCCAACATCATTCGTCAGTAGAATTTGGCTGTTGTACGTTTCATCCCAATGAGTAAAAATTAAAAAATTAAAAAAAAAAAAAAAAATCTCACTCTCAGATTATTGAAAAAATTTCAATCCAACCCTTAATTTTCCAAACACCAAAAAGGGTGTGGACATGCATATAAACACTGGCTCACCCACAGGCCACAGTTAAATTAGAGGACAAGGGAAAGTGGGCAGTACGGACACAGACTGAAAACTTCGCGCAGCCAATTTCCAAATGATCATAATAAACTTTACAATTAATTTGGTTGGTACTTGGTACTGCCTGCTGCATACATTCATGTGTCCTTGAACTTCTTTAGTTTATGATTGCAGGCATGGACTAGTAGTAGATCTCAAGTACGTACCAAATAAACTCGTGGGATAGAAATAAAGATCGGGGCAGAATCACTCATATAACAAAAGAAATCCAATATTCTTGTGGGGTTGCTGAGTTCAAATCAAGTTACTCTCTATTGCGTTTTATTTATATGGCACTTTTACTGCCCAAAAAAAAAAGAAAAAGAAAAAAGAACCTAGACAAGTTGAGATCAAGAAAATCAACTTACCCCACCAATTTTTTTTTTTTTTTTGGTACATACATCACTATATATATATATATATATATATATATTATGATATCGTGTCTTAATCTAGCAGTAGGATGGTGTGGATTAGATAAGACTAGACAAATTAAAGTTAACACAATTATATATATATATATATATATATATATATATATATATATATATATAGATATGAATTGAGATCCAGCTAAGGAAAATCTGTACCATCACAAATGATATTTGTGTGTGTGGACACTAGTCCTCGTGGTTTTCCACCATGAAACTCAATATCAACAAGAAAAGTGAGAAAGAACATGTCAGCAACAGCGCGTAATACGGCCAAATCATATGCTTGGCCCAGAAATCTATATATTCCGAAGGAAAACATTCACAGCAAGCAAGGAAATAATTAAAATAAAAGTTGCGCGTTATTGGAAAATTCCTAGTCAAAATGAGCTTTTTGGGCCCTAAATGCTGGCAGAATAAAGCTCTTATGATATTACTTCCAACAACAATAGATCAAATTTATCACCAATCAAACTATACACAAAAAGCAAATGGAATCATGACCTATATATATATATATATATATATATATGCAATTTGCAAATTCAATATATTATGGTATAGAAGTAGCCTAAAAGTCAAGGCAACTTTTCGAATGGCATTCTGTTTCCACATTTCAAGCATGTTCTCCACAAAAAAGTGTTGTCTTTTATTGTTTGTTTGGTAGAGATGTATAATTTGATAATTTTTCTAACCAAACAAAAAAAAAGGGTGTATAATTGAAAACATTTCTGTGAGGGAATGGTACCCGTCATTGTCAACCTCCAAAGGCATCTTCTTCTTTTTGTTCGTACAACTTACTATGGTTAGGGGTACCCCAATTACGACCTAATAATAAATTCTATCATAATTAATATTTCCCCAAAAAGTGAATCTACCCTAATAAAATACGTCTTGATGGTTGTCTCAAAAAAAAAAAAAAAAAATCTTGATGGGGAAGTAATAATAATGCATAATTGTGGCTTTATTGATTCATGGAAAAAATAAATCTTGGAAAATAATGTGATATTGTATATAGGTGAGATGTATCCAATTGATTAGGACATTGATATGATTAATACCAAAGTATTTGCATACTTAGAGCTGTATGAGACATAGACAACCCTCCTGATCTCCTTGGAAATTGGAAAGCGGTTATCTATGTATAAAATATGGTAGGATGATTTCTCATGAACCATTGCCCATATCTTCTCTCTATCCATAACCTCAATCCATGAAAATCATGTGCGTAATTTCACTTTTGATATATTGATAGTTGGAGATAAGAGGATTTGAATCTTAAATATCTTTATTAGAAATGTCAAGATGTGCTAACTTGTTGAGCTATAAGGCTTTTAGCATCACATTCATATATAATTTAAGTGAATGTTTATGTTAATAATATGTGCCTATGCATAATTTGTCTTCTTCTTTTTTTCGGCTGAAAAAGATTTTTTATTTAAAAAAAAAGGTTGTGTTTGGTTTTGAGGATATAAACTTATGGAATTTAAAAAATAATTACTAGTATAAATTACTCAATATAAATATAATACATAATGATGAGAAATCTAGATATCTTCCTCAAAAAGAACCATGTGTGATATGATGGATTTGAAAAGATATGTTACATCCCGCCATTTGAAACTCACATATTAATAAAAGCTAAAAAATCCCTCTATAAATTTCATCAATTGAAAAAAAATTGTTATTTTAAACAATGTTGAAGTTATTTAAATAAAATTTTCTAAAAACAATGAAGTTATTTAAATTAATGATTGAAATCCAAATCATTTTGAATTCCTTCATCCAAAAATATCATTAGAAATCTCATTGTATGTTTATGTACTAGTAGAGTAAGCAAAAGTATTCATAATTTTACTTGTAGTGCAAATTCTACAATCCCAATCGTAGTCCATGTGAGTAACTATAATTTGGGGTCTATTGTAAAATTGAGATCTTAATAGTAAAAACGTAGTTGTTTAGGACTTTTACTGTGAATATGGGCTATTAGGCCACACCATATTAATTATGTTTCTGCTTTCTATTTCTCCTTTCTTTCTTTCTCTCTTTTTTTTTTGTTGTTATTGTTGTTGTCTTCGTCTCAATCATTCACAATCCCAACAAAAATTTAAAAATTTTATTAGAAAAATAAAAGCAGGATCCATCTCCTTCTCCATGGGATAGATCCAACAAAGTTACTAAGGGATGCTAAGCAGCAGTAATATTTTGTCGGACAAAGAATTTTTCAAACGACTAGTAATACACTAATGCTATGTACTGTTTTTCATGGAGTATTACACAAGCTATTGTAACCTTACCTAAAAAGTCATGTGCTCAGAGCATTTACCGAATCTAATAAAAAATTTAGTTTTTAGCGGCTCAAAGTTATTTTATTTATTTTAACATATTACACTTTATAATACACCAAACATTGAATACTTTATTATTTTACCATTTCATTTAAATATATTTTCTTTATTATTTTTTAATTCTTTCTTTTACCACTCAATTCTCTCTCTCTAAATATTTAAATAATGTTTTTTGTATTTAACATCTAGCTACAATAAATAAACTACTAGAAATGACAGTTTACTGTAGCTAGCTAGGTGCTAAAAAATTATAAGTTTGACACATTTTAGCACATTTGATGTGAATGTTCTAGTCTTATTAGTCTAAACAAACAAAACAACTATGAACAAACCTATAATGCATTATCATTGTTGTCGTAAACATCATTCTTCGTGATGTTGCATTCTAAAAGAGAAAACTTACATGACTCGATCGCAAATCCATATAATTCATTCTGCTTAGACTTTTCAAGAATTTCTTTAAAAAAAAAAAGAGGGTTTTGGGGGGGGGGGGGGTGTGGGGGGTGCTTGTTTTAACTTTGATCTATTCGGTCATTCTTATTGTCAAATTATTGTGTGTGGGATGGGATATTATCTAATTCAGATGTGAAAAATGAGTTCCTCCCAGACTTCAAATCTTTATTATATTGGAACAGAAGCGCGCGATCTTATTTCCAGTATTCGATTTCAAGGCTTTGTTCTTAACTTCAAAGTTCACACTTCCCTAAGAAATATTGTGACTTTTCGAGTTATTAGTAACACAAAGTCTTAATAAGCTGCTTTAGTACAACTTATCTCACTAGTTTACATTTTTGTGGTTTTGACCTTAACTTCTATTGTACACTTTGATTGGATTCCTAAGAATTCTAGGCATTATGTGGCGCTATTATATAGTATAAGAATGGCAAAATTCAACAAATTGCTGATAACCAAAAAATATATTGCTATGAACGGCCTATTGCTAATCAGGATAAAGCAAAGCAAATTGCAAAGCCCACTGAAAGAGAAGACTTTTCAGTGTCTGCTTCCTTTAACATCAAACATATTGGTAACTTATTTGACTTGCATATCTAGAAATTTCTTCACCTAATTTTGACTTAAATTTCAACTTACTGTGAAATTCAACGTATTAATTGCCGACCTATAGCTAGATAGCCTGGTGCTATGGCTAAAGAAGACTTCAAATTACAGTGTTGGTTAGATCTTTGTGAGAGTATTGAATGTTGATGTAGGAGTTTCAAATACATAATACATTAATTAAGAGGATAAATTGCAATGAGACGTTGAGATAGATTGGCTTGAGTTGTAGTCCTAGTCCCAGAATCCAAAGCATTGGCAAATATATAGAAGATTTTGGCTTGAAAAGGTGAATAGGAAACCTTTCAATTAATAGTTAAAATAGCGACATGCATGAGTGTGACATAGATGGGGGCCGGTTTCAGCTAGCGTTGGTCGGTTTCAGCTAGCGTTGGACTTCTCTCACAAACAAAAACAAAACAATTGGGCATGAATGGAGAAGCTCATTGAAGGCAAGGCAAACACACAGTAGTATGTATGGACCATGGCACGCGGTTTCAAAAGGCATAACAAGAAGAAATCAATTTTTTATGCCCATATCCAAGACGTCACACCAGTACATTGTATTGAGTCATTTTGTGCCAGAGCAAAAACCTTTTCTCCAAAATCAATGGTCGCCGGCCTAGTGAATTTCTTGACTATCTATTGACTATTTTTACTCACTGCAGTTTTCATTTTCAATTTTACTATGAAATCTCAGCCAGATGCAAAGTGATCTATAAAAAAGCATATGACTATTTTTGGTAACTCCTAGACCTAGTCCTAGTAAAAACCAGATACAGGGTAAACTTCCTCAACGGCTTTTATGACGAAGCAAGCGGGAAAAACTGGAGGCAACTGGAAACCACCAAGAAGAGATCAAAGGCCCATTTTGCCTGCAATACCCAATAGCCAATGGGCACATGGACAACTCTATATTTGCTCACCCAACTAAAAGCTGCAGCTGCCCCCCATTTGTTTGGCATTGCAATTTCGTAAAGAAAAATCATGATTTTAAACTAACTTTACAAATAGGCATGATCGATCGAAATACAAGTGCAACAAGTAAATTGAATTATACTATACCTATACTGTGGTTGGTTGGTTGCCCTTTCTTGCTGGACAAATTAGCTGATGGTTCAACTTCAATCAACATTAATAAATGGTTTGTGCCTTGTTCACTTCATCACTTCATTTGGTATCTTAATATACTTCCAGTAAGGACTAGAATTAGACCCTCAACCCACTAAAATAGATGATGGCCCAACAAGTCTAAAACAATATATTTGTTAAAGAGTGGATTTTACAGGTAAAAGACTCAGCAGGTCAAGTATGGGCCACAATATATTGGATTCGTGCCAAGAAGATAAGAAAACACAATTTGAAATAAATAACACTCCTCAGTCAAGTCCGAGGATGAAGTGTTCTTATATTCACACAAGTTTATCTAAGTATAAGGTGTTCCTTCTTTTGTTCTTTTCTTCTCAGATTACCTGCCCAATTTTTCATGGGGGCCTTTCCCTTTGTGGTCCTATTATTTTCAATCCTAGCCCTCAACTTGTTGATCAAGTAGGTGACCTCTTGGATGCTTGTCCCATCAGAAACCTCTTGGAAACTTTGTGAGTAGCTGTGAGCCTAGGGGTCATTTCCACATATGGATTTCGTCACTAAAATTACAGATTTAGCGACGAAATATGGATTTCGTTGCTAATAATGAAAAAAATTATAACATTTAGTAACAAAAAGTTATTTTTGTCGCTATTGTTGATTTGAAACAAGGGCGCCAACGGGGAAAAACTAGGTGCAAACTCAATTAATCTATAGTGATGAAATATTTCATTGCTATAGATGTTGCTTTGAACAGTATTAGCGACAAAACTCATTTCGTTGCCAAAGATAACTAATAGTGACAAAACTAAATCGTCGACAAGAGTCCAATGCATATAAGCCGGCAGCTTTAGCAACGAAATCATAATTCATAACAAAAAAGTAAGAAGCAGTGACCAAATAAATTTCGTCACTAAAGAGTACAGCTTAAAAGGGTTAAATTTCAGCAAAAAAATTTTCCTTTCCCACATAAAATTTCATTTCTCCCACCCACTCACTTAAAAAAATTTCAAGCCTCCCTCTCTCATTATCACTCACTCCCTAACACAAACACAAACTCAAATACAAACATAAACATCCCTCTATCTCTCTCTCTCTACCAAATCTCTCCTCCCTCTTGGTCTCTTGGTTAGCTTCTACTAGATTTTCAATCATCAAACTCTTATCCATGGTTTGACTTCTTCTAACATGAATCTAAGGTAAAATCTCCATGACCCACCTTCTAATATCTTTGGGTTTTTATCTTATATTGTTAGGATTGCTCTTTATGTTGTGGGTTTTGTTTTAGAAGTAGTTTGTTGTGTTTGTTGGTACATTTAAAATCTTATTGGAGGTTTTTAATTTAATGGAGTGAAATGGATTTTGTTGTTTGGCAACTATGTGAGTTGGGTTTCTTAAAAAATCATTTGGATTTTTGATTTATATGGGAGATTGGGTTAATTTTAGGAAAAAAGGTTTCCTTGCATTTTGAAATGTCATTGGCATATATGGTTGTGATGGTGGTGTTAAATACAAATTTGTGCAAATAATACGAGCATGTGTCTTTTGCTTACCAAGTGTTTGACAAATTATCTATATGAGTTACGAGATGGATTTTGTTGTTTGGCAACCATGTGAATTGGGTTTCTTGAGAAATCATTTGGGTTTTGATTTATATGGGAGATTGGGTTAATTTTAGAAAAAGGGTTTCCTTACATTTTGAAATGTCTTCGGCATATGTGGTTGTGATTGTGGTGTTAAATATAAATTTGTACAAGTAATATAAGCATGTGTCTTTTGATTTACAAGTGTTTGACAAATTGCCTATATGAGTTATGAAATGGATTTTGTTGTTTGGCAACCATGTGAATTGGGTTTCTTGAGAAATCATTTAGGATTTTGATTTATATGGAAGATTGGGTTAATTTTAGGAAAAAATGGTTTCCTTGCATTTTGAAATGTCTTTGACATATGTTGTTGTGATTGTGGTGTTAACTATAATTTGTGCAAGTAATATGAGCATGTGTCTTTTGATTATCAAGTGTTTGACAAATTGTCTATATGAGTTATGAAATAGATTTTGTTGTTGGCAACCTTGTGAGTTGGGTTTTTTGAGAAATCATTTGGGTTTTTGATTTATATGGGTGGGTTAATTTTAGAAAAAAAGGGTTCCTTACATTTTGAAATATCTTTGGCATATGTGGTTGTGATTGAGGTGTTAACTATAAATTTGTGCAAGTAATATGAGCATGTGTCTTTTGCTTACCAAGTGTTTGATAAATTGTCTATATGAGTTATGAGATTGAATTTCTTGACTTGTGTTGTGATGCTTGTTATATGAGGTTATGAGTTATAATCCTAGTTGTTTATATGTACTGACACATGTAGTTTTAAGGTTTAATCAAGTCTCAAAGCTTTTGGCATAAGGTTAAAATTATAGTATTTTTCTTTTGTGAATTTATATAGATTTGAGTCAGATGCACTACATGATTTTTAATAAATTATAGAAAAATGATTTTGAACTGAACTTTTGAGGGTACATACTAGACATATAAGGGCTTCTCCCTATTTAATTTCAAGTTTTTTGGATAAAACTAAGTGGACCAAACAAATTTTAAAAAAGAGCTGACCTGTTGCAAATTTAATTAGAAAATATGATTAGAATGTTGAGACTATAAGGAATTTACTATAAGCTTTTGTTGTGTGGTCTATCTTGTAAGTTCATATGTACTTTCTTTGACAAGTGCTTGACTTTGGCTAATTTTATTATGGTTTGATAATGGCATGCTTTGTATTAAGTTGGTGAATGCACATTGTTTGTGATAGGGAAATAAAATTTTTTAGTTGTGTTAAAGCCTATAAGTTTCTTGTATGCTTGCTTGGTTCCCGTTTGGGTAGGAGTATTCGTCTTAGGATGGTAAAGTTAGGCTTTAGGGCCTTAGGTTTTGATTGAGTTATATTTGTTAATTTTTTTTTTTTTTTTTTCAATACTTGAAGCATTTGGAGGTCTTGGTGGTGTGGAGAGGTGAGTATATGATATTTTGATGGTTTGGGTGCTATGTACTTGTTTTAAAACAAATGGGTAATGAAGTGTTAACCATGAAAGTTTAAGTGCTTTGAGGTTTTGCTTTTTGCATATAAAGTTTTTGATGTATTACCTCAATGAGTTATGAAGTTGGGTTTAATTGTTTGTTTTTTATTATTTAATTTGAAGTTGGACTACGTGATATATATATATATATATATGTATGTATGTATGTATGTATGTGTATATAAAGTTTGTGAAATTTGAAATTTTGTTTAAATTATTTTGCTCTAGAGGTGAGTATGTGATACTTTGGTGGTTTGGGTGCTATGAACTTGTTTTAAAATAAATGGGTTATGAAGTGTTAACCATGAAAATTTAAGTGCTTTGAGGTTTTGCTCTAGAGGTGAGTATGTGTCTTGAGATTTTGCTTTTTGCACATCAAGTGTGTGATAAATTACCTCAATGAGTAATGAAGTTGAGTTTAATTGTTTGTTGTTGATTATTCAATTTGAAGTTGGACTATGTGATATAGATATGTGTGTGTGTGTGTGTGTGTGTGTGTGTGTAAAGTTTGTGAAATATGGAACTTTGCTTAAATTATTTTGCTCTAGTGGTCACCCATCACTATTTTTGTTGGGTAATGGATTTTGGAGGTCTTTGTGGTGTGGAGAGATGAGTATATGATACTTTGATAGTTTGGGTGCTATGAACTTGTTTTAAAACAAATAGGTAATGAAGTATTAACCATGAAAATTTAAGTGCTTTGAGGTTTTTCTTTTTGTACATAAAGTGTTTGATATATTACTTCAATGAGTTATGAAGTTGGGTTTAATTGTTTGTTTTTTACTATTTAATTTGAAGTTGGACCATGTGATATATATATATATATATATATGTGTGTGTGTGTGTGTGTGTGTGTGTGTGTGTGTGTATAAAGTTTGTGAAATTTGAAATTTTGTTTAAATTATTTTGCTCTAGAGGTGAGTATGTGATACTTTGATGGTTTAGGTGCTATGAACTTGTTTTAAAACAAATGGGTTATGAAGTGTTAACCATGAAAGTTTATGTGTCTTGAGATTTTGCTTTTTGCATATCAAGTGTTTGATATATTACCTCAATGAGTAATGAAGTTGAGTTTAATTGTTTGTTGTTGATTATTCAATTTGAAGTTGGACTATGTGATATTTATATGTGTGTGTGTGTGTGTGTGTGTGTGTAAAGTTTGTGAAATCTGAAACTTTGCTTAAATTATTTTGCTCTAGTGGTCACCCAATCACTATTTTTGTTGGGTAATGGGTTTTGGAGGTCTTGGTAATGTGAAGAGGTGAGTATATGATACTTTGATGATTTGAGTGCTATGAACCTGTTTTAAAACAAATGGGTAATGAAGTGTTAACCATGAAAGTTTAAGTGCTTTGAGGTTTTGCTTTTTGCACATAAAGTGTTTGATATATTACCTCAATGAGTTATGAAGTTGGGTTTAATTGTTTGTTGTTGATTATTTAATTGAAATTGGACTATATATGTGTGTGTGTGTGTGTGTGTGTGTGTGTGTGTGTGTAAAGTTTGTGAAATCTAAAATTTAGTTTAAATTATTTTGCTCTAGAGGTGAGTATGTGATACTTTGATGGTTTGGGTGCTATGAACTTGTTTTAAAACAAATGGGTAATGAAGTGTTAACCATGAAAATTTAAGTGCCTTGTGGTGTCTCTTCTTTCTCTCGGCCTTTTGGTTTCTTGCAATGAGATATTCAGCTATCAACCTGGCCTACAAAACTTTTGCCTTCTCCCAACATGATTCCAAGGTAATTTTCCTTGATTATTTGTCTCTATGATTTATGAGTTTTGGTTTCTTAATTTGTTGTTGTGGTATTAATTTGTTTATATGAGATAAGGGGTTTCATTCCATATTTTTAATATTCTTTGACATGTAGTTTTAATGTGAATAAAGTCTCAAAGCATTTGGGCTAGTTTTAAAACTATAGCAATTTTCTTTTGGAAACTTAAATCTGTCAAGGGGAAATTTGAGTTAGTTGCAGTACGTGATTTTTTAATAAATTAAAAAAAAATTATTTTGTGTTGAATTTTTTATGGTACATACTACACATACAAGAGCTTATCTCTATTTAATTTCAGGTATATTAGATAACTTTTTATGGACCAAATGATTTTTACAAAAGGGCTGACTTGTTATGTAGTGAATCTGAAAGTATGACGAATACGTTGGGATTTTGTGGAATTTACTTGAAACCTTTGTTGAGTGGGTTGGCTTGTAAATTCTTGCATTTTTCTCAACATGTGTTTTACTTAGCTAATTTTAATAATGGTTTGATTTAATCATTTGCGGTAGTGTATTAAAATGCTTTGGTTGTGTTATGGTCCTTTGGATCACTTTTTTTTTTTTTTTTTGGTGGCAATTGATTCTGTTTTAAATTTGAAATTTGTTACTTTTGTGTCATTCTGATTGACTTAGATTTGATGGGTCATTGTGATAAAGCTTGAATTTTGCTTTGTATTGATGTTTATGTGGGAATTTAGTTTAAGTTCTTGAATTGTGTTAGATCTGGTAATTGAGACTATTTTTTATTTGTCTTTGTAGTCTATAGCTCTATGCATTAATGCCCAAATTGGGTTTTTGTTGTTTACTTTGATTGAATTATAGAGTAAATGATTTAGTTCTAGCAAATATGTGGTAATTTAATTATGCAATGTGAGGTTGACAGCTAAATTGGGTTTGAAGTTTGTGTCTTGGATGAACATATATATATATATATATATATATATACAAATATTCAATAGAGATGTTTCTTATAACATAGTTAATGTTTTTACTTTACAATTTTAATGTAGTATTGTTTCTACATTTGTGCAGATTTTTTATTGGTGGCTTTTAGGGCATTTTCTTTTGGCACTACTTGAAGACGTTTGAGGACATCTTCTTTTTGCTCTTAGTATTTTATGTTATTGTATGTTATATAACATCTTGTATTATTGTATGTGTTGGAAACAATTTGTATGGATGGATTGAATAGAATACTTGTTTTATTTTTACATTTAGAATGTATGGATCATTTTCTTATAAATGTGTAGTTGACATAAATGTGTTATTCAAGTGTGAGGAGTTAATAATGTAATGATAGGTCACATACAGGAGAAAAATGAAAACAGATAAGTAGCTTTAGTGACGAATTTTTCCATCACATTTAGCTACATTTAGTGACGAAATTTTTCGTCGCTAAAGGTAATTGAATTTGTAAAAAACACTTTCAGTGACGAAAATTTTTGTCACCAAATAGAGTTGAATTTTTCAGACAATAGTTTTAGCAACGAAAATATTCGTCACTATAAGTACCTGAATATTCTTTAAAATAGCTTTAGCGACGAAAATATTTTGTCACTAAAAGTGTTTTTATTATAAAAACAACTAGGATCTTTAGCGATGAAATTTGTTGAAAGTTTTCGTTGCTAATACTTTTAGCGATGAAACGAATTGCATCACTAAAAAGAAGAATTCGTCACTAAAGGTACTAGGTGATGAAATATTGGACTTTTAGTGACAAAAATTTTCGTTGCTAAAAATACTTTTTGTTGTAGTACATTTAACAGGTGGTTAGGTATAGAACATTTAATGCGGTGGTAGCAACTTTCTCCCCAGATATTTATTCTTTCGTTATTGGTTATCTTCCTTGAAACTTATCCATAAAAGGAAGGATTACCTCTTGTACAACATTCTAGGGAAGGCTGGGCTCCAACCTTCCACAACGCTTTCCTAAGGAAGCTCGGCTCCTCGGGAACTACTACTAGCTTGTTGTTATACTTTCTCGTCCTCGGCTCATTGATCCCCATACTTAATAAACCCTACGACCATCCTTGGGTTCCTAAGTATCCTCAAGCATGGCCCATGGCTCGATACTCTTGCTCGGCTCTCTTATCCCCACACTTCCTTTCCTCCTATGTAAAAAAACCAAACCAAATTATATATACACACTAAGGATTCGTGTTTTTTTTTTTTGAAAATGTGTGGCTTCTTTAAAAATTGTGATTTTTAAATGTGTGTTTTGAAAACACAATTTTAAAGATAAAAAATAATTGTTTGCTAATAATGTGAAATTCTTTCAACTAACTATTTGGATTATGTTGGTCTAAAACAATAGTAATCTCAATAACACATTCAAATTCCCGTATTTCTAACCTCTAAACCACAAATAAAATAATTGAAAAGTTAAAATATGAACCATAGATTAAAAGAAGTAAAAAATATGAGAGAGAGAGAGAGAGAGAGAGATGGTGTGCCCAATTCAATTTTTGGTGATTGAGCCTTCAGAGCTTGAAGATGATGCAATTGAACATTTGCCTAACATGTCATCTTATTTGCATTTTTGATAGCCGTTGCTACATTTTGAGTACACCAAGCTTAGAATCCTCTACCCAACGTATGTTAACTACCATTGGAGTTTTTGTGTTAAAATTCAAACTTCTTAATTTATGCCAAATGATTTCTTTAACTTAGGTTTTTTATATTCATAAAAAAAAATTTTGTACGTTTGGATAATGATTATTTCCTCAACGTCTGCATTTTGGAATTTTTTTTTTGTTGAGAGAAGCGCGTTTCAGCTTTCCAGTGGGTCCCATGCATTGTTCACGGAACTCAGAAACCTCTTTTTTCACACAAACTTTCATTAAAAATGGGTCCCATGACACTATTCACATATTTAAAAATTATTTTGCTACAGTGTTTTCAGTTTTCAGCAAAATAAGCGGTATCCAAACACACCCTATATCACTTGATTAGTGTCCAAAATTAAATTTAGAAAAAGAAAAAGAAAAAGAAAAAAAGAGAGAAGCTTTTTGTTAGAAAGCGGGTTTCCAATAAAATAAGAAAAGATTGAGGCAAGTTCCATAATATAGCAAAAGTGAAAGGACTAAATACAAAACCTCACTTTGCCATATACTACTTGCACTGGCACTGGCACTTGCGCACACTCAATTTCCTATCCCCTCCCACCCATTTTTTCTCTGCCAAAGATTTTGACTCTGTAGTGTACAACCCAAGTTTCTCTGTAAGTAAAATGCAATCTCAAACTCACTCATTGTATACTCTATATATATATATATATATATATATATGTATGTATGTATATTCTATGCTTTTCATTCTCTTCCTTTTTTCCTTTACAATTTGTTTTCTCTTTAGGGTTTCATAGATATACATATACATTCGGCTCTCCAAGGTTTTTATTTACTTTATTTGCATTTTTTATTGACATATGATAGTTAGGATCCGTTTGGTGGTATAGAAAATAAATGAATAGAATTTGTAATTGAGACTTTTTGATATTCTTTTGATTTGGTTCTATTTAAAAGAAGAAGAACTGAGTCCATGTTAATTTTTGTATACGAAATTGGAAAACATATATTTGCACTGTTAATATAGAAAAATGAACTTCTTCATCTAAAGTCTCAGACTGCCAGTATTTTTTAGCTTGGCAATAGTGGTAATGTAAAATTCTTTGATATTAATTGGGCATTTTATTAGGTCCATGGGTGAAAATTATTCCTACTTGGGTTTCCTACATTAATTTTTCATTTACTTGCTTGAGGAAAATGTATGTATGAGTGTAAATAGTCTGATGCATACATTGAGATCATTCTGTAATGTGTTTATTGATAGATATACATATTAATTAGTTTGCATTGGTTGAGTTTTCACAGAAAACACTTAAATGGGTAGCGAAGATTTAAATGGGCATGAGGCAGGTGATATGCTTGAGAACTCTCATCCTCCACAGAAACTAGGATTTGACAATAACTTTGATTTAAAAGGAGGTGAAGAAAAAAAGTGGCCTGGAGAGAATGTGTTCAGGATGTTAGTTCCTGTGCAAAAGGTTGGTGGTATTATTGGTCGCAAGGGAGAATTCATTAAAAAAATCACTGAGGAGACAAAGACTCGGGTTAAAATTCTTGATGGTCCTCCTAGGACATCAGAAAGAGCAGTAAGTTGCTTTTCTATAGTAATTTTTATTGGGGTTTATATTATGTTCTGGGCATATTGAGGTAGTTTTCCTGTCTACCTCAGTGGTTGTTAAACTTGAATTATCAATCAATTTATGTTCTTACCAGATGCTTGACTACCTGATGGTTGTACTGAATATTTATCCTGGTTTTTATATGTGAATGAGTTATGGTTTTTGTCAAAAGTACTCTTGTTCTCATGTTTCTTATGGTATGAATTTGTGCAGTTCTCGACTTACATAAGCCTTAATCCTAATTAAATTGGGGTTGGCTATGGTTTCTCATTCTAACTGGGATTAGTCACATCACACATCTTCTTTTTTATCATTTATCTTATCTAAAATTGTGCTTGCTCTTGCCTCCTTGTTCAACATATCTTTCTTTACTACTTCTGCCCATGTTGTTTCTTTTTACTCCATCAACTTGAATAAATCACTCTTTTTCACTATGTATCAATCAGTTTGCATTGCATACAATTGAACTATCATAAGCAACTCTTTTTTTTTTAGACCTCCTTCAAAAAGAGTTACTCTTACCTTTGAAAGGATAACTTCATTCTCTTATCTTACCTGTTGTTATTCCTTATACCATCTTAATATTTTCATTTGGGCTATGCTCATTTTATGAGCATGTTGCTTTAACAGTCTAAACATTTTGTACCACCATAGCTAGTCTTATGGCAATCCTTTTCTGGTCAACTTAATAGATTTGTACAATATTGTACCATCAAATTCTCATTGTCTTGATTTTGCTTGTTTTATTGCAATCAATTGCTGTAAGGCATTTTCTATAATCTCTTTCTAGATTTTTTTTCCCTGTAGTTGAAATTGCATAAAGGTAGATGCATGGAGCTTTTTTTTTTTTTTTTTTTGGAAATATCACTGCTATTAAATGTTAACTTGTCATACCCTTCAAATCTTGTTTCTCTGTATATTTCTAAGCGTAAATGCACTTTTAGTCCTTACATTTTGACTTTTTTCCATTTTAGTCCCTACATTTTATTTTTACCACTTTTAGTTCCTAAACCAATTAACGCGGAACATTTAAGTCATTGAAGCACCATTTCATCACCAAACTAACAGGAAAACTGACAGATTAATAAAATAATAATAAAATTTCTAACCTTCTTATTTTTTAAAAAAGAAAAGAAAAGATTTTCAATTAATTTTGTTTCTCTTTTTTTGGGAAGAACATGTTCATGTTCTTTGTGTTCTTCCCTAGTATTCTTCCCTATAATCAATCTCCAGCAAAAAACAAACCCTAAACCCATATCCCAACCAAACCCCAAACCCATATCCACAATAAAGCAAACCTTAGCCTTTCAACCCATAAATTTTCTTGGCAAACAAAAACACAAAAAAAAAAAAAAAAAAAACCCACTGGAAAAAAAAACCCCAAATCACCACCACTGAATCAAAGAACATGAAGATCAAACCCAAGCAAAAGAATAGAAACAATTGAAATTTGCCACTAAAAAGAAATATTAAGACCCATGAAAAACAACCCCACCCACGTCGTCCATCAAGCCACCAGATCAAACAACTATGACTCAAAATCCATCAACCAAAAACTGTACAACCTTGATAACTAGATCCACCTCCGACCCACTAAAAGCAAGTCCCACCGACCAGCGGTTGAACTGGAAAAAAAAAAAAAAAAAACCCTTTTCGTTCATTGCCCTTGGCCCGTACAACTACAAACTGCAAAACCTTACAAAGCGACATAGATAAAGGAAAACAAATAGCCTCAATCGCCCTCAGGCGACCAATTCAATTCCAAAAAAACGAAACCCAAACAGGCAGCTCTCCTCCACGAATGACAAATTTGATCTGATCTGATTTGGAAATGGAGTCGTCGTTGTCGTTGATGTTTGTGGAACTAGAAGACTTCGGTTAGAAGGTAGACCTGACTTGGCGGATCCGTGAGGATTTGTTGAACTACCCGGAGGGTACGACGGTGCTAAAGGAGCTCATTCAGAATCGTGTTTTTAACCAAATGAACACATGTTCTAGATTCTTCACGTTCTTCCCAAAAAAAAGAGAAACAAAATTAATTGAAAATATTTTCTTTTCTTTTAAAAAAAATAAGAATGTTAGAAATTTTATTATTATTTTATTAATCCATCAGTTTCCCCGTTAGTTTGGTGACAAAATGGTGCTTCAAGAACTTAAATATCCTGCGTTAATTGGTTTAGGGACTAAAAGTAGTAAAAATAAAATATAGGGACTAAAATGGAAAAAAGTCAAAATGTAGGGACTAAAAGTGTATTTACGCCCTATTTCTATTGTTTTTGTTTCTGCTATTCCTCAGAATGTAGAACTGTATGAACTATATGTGCAGGAATCCATTATTGCTTAGGGAATTGCCTACAATCAAGGTCAAAAAATGGACTAACTATCTTGCTAGCCTGAATTCCAGAAAATAATTAACAACAGATATAGAGCTTTGGCTATAATAAAATATGTTCACTCTAGTATTTAAAAGCTGCTAAGGAAGTGATAAATTGGGACCATTGGGTTAGTAAATAGTTGTTAACAATAAAAGACAATAAGATGAAGATGAAGTAAGTTGGAAGGTGAAATTAAATTAACAGAGGCTAAGTATGGAACCAAAGTAAAAGTGTCTTTTGTCACAATAACCAAAATGAATGTGTGCAGGTTCTTTGCAAATTTAAGGCAATAAATCAATTACCAAAGTGGCTTCAAACTAGAAGAACCAAAGATCAAGGTTGCAGGGATCTGTTCTGAGCATTACAAGTGCTAAAAAGTTCCTTCTGACTTAACAATATGGAATATGTTGTGCGGAGTTTGGTATCGAGAAGCATTCTCTATATCTGGTAACTACAGAACTTGGTCGACTGGTGTCTTGCCGGACATTGTTAAACTTTGTACTAGGAAAATCTTAAATTGTCATCAGTATGATGCAGTATTACTAACAAGCTTCTCAATTTTTTCACACTTTAATAAGCACAAAGTACATTGAAGCATGGAAATATAGGTTGTTAAAAACCATTACTAAAGTATAGAAATATGAAATATCTCTTGATCAATTCTACTACTAGAGTGGCATAAAAAATAATTAATTCCTGAATGGACTGAAGACTGTCACTTGAAAATTATAAGTTTAACCAAAATATAACATGTATAGAAGAATGTGTACAGAGATGTGTGACTTAATCTGAAAATGCTTTTACTCAAATCTCGTATTCTTATCATATTTTAATATGTATACATCACTCAATGGTGTTTGGGGCTTGTTCTCCCACCACCACTTCAAAAACCTTGAAATTGATAATGAAGTTGGTTTCTTGCTAGGAAAAGAAACCATTGGGTTGGGAGACACCATTGGCATGGTTTTTAGTAATTGTTATTTTTTAGTTAAAATCATTTTTATTGTCCCCAATGGACTACCTTAAAATTTTATTCTTAGGACCCTTGGATGTGTGCCTTCTTAGTAACAATTACAAATTTTTAGGACTATGGAAATTTGTTCATAGAAATATTGAAAGATGTTTTTTAAGATTGATATGAATTGTATGGATGAATAGATGAATCATGAATGGAATTGAACACTTCTTTCCAAATGCTATAATACTGATGATTAATTGTGTTATTGTAAGAAGCTAATTGTATGTTTGAAAGGATTAGAAGGTCCACTAAAGGTGGAATAATTTTTGGGACTTTTTCTTATCTGTCATGCATGAATTGATTTTGGATTCTGCCAATGGATAGTTTTATGAAATGAATCATGGTCTGATGATGTTGCTAATTTCACTGTTTGTTTCTCTGGCCTTTTTGTAAGGTGATGGTTTCTGCTAAGGAAGAGCTAAATCTTCCTCTTTCTCCAGCCATGGATGCTTTATTGAGAGTTCATAAACGAATCATCGATGTAGACACCAACTTTGCTCACGCTACATCTAGTTCGGTGGGCACAATTATCACAAGGGTTCTAGTGGCAGATACTCAAGCATGAAGTCTGATTGGGAAGCAGGGTTCAACTATAAAGTCCATTCAAGATGCTTCAAATTGTACTATTCGGGTTCTCAGTGCAGGTATTCTTGAAAAATATTATTTTCCATATAAAAATGTTAGATTATTATTTTTTTTCCTCTTTGAAGATTTTGAAATATTATTTCTTTTTCCTCACCCCCCCACGCCTCCCCCCCCCCCCCCCCCCCCCCCCCCCGGCGTCCCAAGGTTTTACTTTTATTTCATACATCTTGTCACTTCTATTCAAGCACTGTGACCCTTTGTGTTGACTTTGAGTACTGTTTTCCACAAGCACTTTTGCCATATTCTCTTATGCCTATCACATACCAGATAATGTAGTCATTTTTTTTTTTTTTGAGTTGAGCCTTGCATTTGTTTTCTTAGTTTTCTACATGGCCTAATATATAAAGAACTAATTATTTAAAAAAAAAATTATTACATTGTTTACTGTTTTCAAATGTGAAATCATCACAGAAATGCTGCTTTAATATTCTCAATATTGTAGTAATTTACTGCAGAACACCTACCAAAGTTTGTGTTGAAAGATGATAGTATCGTTGAGGTACATGGGGAACCTGCTGGTGTGCACAAAGCAGTTGAACTAATTTTAAATCATCTCCAAAAATTCTTGGTTGACCGCAGTATTGTTGGAGTATTTGAAATGCAAGTAAGTTCGTTTGTTTGTATTATTTGGGACTAGTAATCATCATGATTTCTATTTCCATGCATTGTTGTTTATATACTGGTTGACTGGCTCACTTGCTGTGGTTCACCATTCCAGGTAAGGGTAACATTGGTTTGGATTAGTTTGGCATAGATGACACAAATACTAAAAGGGTGTAGTTCCCTACTTCCCTGGGGATCTAGAATGTTAGATGCTCAAAACATCCACCCTATTTTCTTAAATTTGAAAGACATACAACGTAGGGAAAAGTGAAGCCTTAGTTGAATTTCCTGTTTGAAATGTTTTTGAATTATCTTTATATATATAAGCATGTAATGCTTTACTGAAAATGGTTCGGGGCCAAAATGAACTTTATGGATCTATATGAATAAACCGGGAGTATCTCTTTGCACTAGGGATACATGAGCTCGCTAAAGTGATTCAAGAGGAAATCTATTGGTGTTTGCTTTTCACATATGATATAGTTTTAGTGGATGAAACTAGAAGTGGAGTCAATGCCAAGTTAGAAATTAGGGGGGACATTAAAACTTAAAGGTTTTTTATTAAGTAGGACTAAAATAGAGTACACAGAATGTAGGTTTAGTAAAAGTAAAAAATTAAAATAATATAAAGGGGCAATAAGACTCGATGTCAAGAGATACAAAAGAGAGAGAGCTTTCGATTTCTTTGATCAATAATTCATAAAGATGGAGAGGTAAAAAATGATGCGAATCATAGGAGAAAAGCAGGATGGATGAAGTGGAAGAGCGCATCCAGAATATTGTGTGATCCTAGAATACCTATTAAGTTAAAGGGGAAAATTTATGAGATTGCTATAAGACTAGCTATGCTCTATGGTAACAAACATGGGTTGTTAATAAGTAACATATTCAGAAAATGAGTGTAGTTGAAATGAGAGTGTTAAGATGGATAAATGGAAATACACGGAAAGTTAGGATTTGAAATGAGAAAATTTGCTCAAGATAGAGGTAATCCCTATTGTTGAAAAGACTAAGGAAAGTCGCTTAAGATAGTTTGGTCATGTGTAGAGGAGAGCAATTAATTCACTAGTAAAAAAAAAGTGAGTTGATTCAACTACACTTAGTAGAAGTAGTTAAAAAGGACATGTAAATTAAGAAAGTAAGAAAGACTATGACTTTATATGGATTAGAATGGATGAAAAGAATACATGTGATCAACCTTGCAATCTTGTTGAGGATCCATAGCTGACCCCAAACAATTTGGGACTAAGGCCTTATTGTTGTGTATGAATAAACCAGGAGTATTTGAACTTTTTTGAGTTTAAATGAACTTTAAATGTTTTTTTTGACCTAGTTTAAATTCATATTGAGTCTAGGATAATTCAAAATTTTCAATTGTTTGTTTAGATGAGGTGGTTTATTATTTGTCGTATTCATATTAGATAAAATATAACTTGTATAGTTGTTTTTATTGGTTAGATGTAGATACCAAAAGTTCAAGCAAACCAGAACATTCCCCCACACCAGTCCTGGGGCCCTCCTCAAGGTTTTCCAATTAATGATAGTGCCGGACCTGATTTTGCACCTAATCCTCAATATGTGCAGCCTCCACGTCAATATGACAATTATTCGCTTGCTCCACCTCTGGATAATTAGCATTGGCAGGGTCCTATGCATGGAAGGGATGCTTTTATGGGGATTCATTTATCTAGTGTCCAGCCGCAACAGTTAGTGGCCACCAAGGTGCTTTCTTCTTGCTTTGATCTTGACTGTGTTTAGTAAGATATGAGGGTAACTCTCTAATGGGGTTGCAGTAAACTTATGGAAACTAAGATTTTCTTTCTGTAGGACTTTAATCAATTAAGTCCTGTGTTATACTTTATTAATTTCAAAGTATTTCCCTCTAAATAAAATCCACAAGTTTCATACAGGGCCTTTTCTTTATCTAATAACCTCTTCTTCCTATTTGCATGATGCAGAATTTCATGGCTGAAGCTGCAAGCTCTACACAGAACCCAGCTGGGGGATCCATCATTCAGGGATATAATGCTTTTCCATCTTATGGTCCTTCCTATGCATCTTCAAAGCCCACCACTGCTAGACACACAGGCCATGCACGTGCACCAGACTATGGTTTGGTGTATGGCAATGATTACGGTTATTGAGAAGCTGATATAATTCTGTAGGTTTGGTCTTGGCATATTGCAAACATTGTTCTGTGCCGTATCAACTAGATAATACCAGATAATTTGATATGTTGATGTTCTAAATTTGGTGACATTTTATTGTTCATTCTTTTAAATATATTTTGTTAAAAGTGGCAATGTGCTTTTTAGCTTCGCTCTCTTTCCCTCAAATGCTTACTGCTACTTTGGTCTTTTTCTTACTGGTCCATTGCTGCTAGCTCTGAATTTTATAGGCTGTTCAGGACAGTTCAACACATTCAACGGTGGAATAATAATGCTTGTGTTTTTTCCTTCTTTTTTGTGGGTTTTTTTTTTTTTTGGGGGGGGGGGAGAGGGGAGGCCGGTTGGAAGAATTCAAAATTACTTGGAATATTATTCTTCTCTCAGTCTCTGAGCTACTTGTGTATATGGGCATTAGGAAATCCGGCATTATTCTGGTTGATGATCTGGTATATTTCATATATTCTTAGTGTGAATCTGTGAATGACCCTTTGATCACAATGTTCGTGCTGGCCAAACATTCTTGTAAGTTTTTTCTTCAACTCCCGTATATTTCACAATACTGTCTATCTACTTTTAGGATAAATTTCATAAACGAACCTTAACGTTTGAACTAATGCTAAAAAAGTCTAAAAGTTTCAAAATTGATAAACTTGATCCCTAAACACCGTTAGGTCTGTTACTCTTTTCTCCTTGACTCTCTCCTCTCTCATCCCATTCTCTCTAACCTTGGATTAGCCACAACCACTGCCACAACCCAAAACAAACCTGTACCAAAATCCTTAGCAAAACCTCCATTGCATTGGAACCCACAACCCTCACAACAAATCCACCACCACCAAAAACTCACATCTAAAAAATTCATGGCAAACTCGGACCCACCACCGGCGACCCACAGTCATCGCAAGCGACTACCCACAGCCAACCCAAACCATTTAGCTACTGTAGATTTGAGGGACACCCACCAAATTCAAACCCAAACCTACACACCACCACTGTTGCCTAAGAGAGGAGAGCAACAGTGAGATTGAGAGCCAAGGAGAGGAGAGTGGGTTGGGTTGGGGAGAGAGAGAGAAATAAATAACGAGTGTAATGGTGTCTAGGAACCAAGTTAACTAAATTGATAAGTTTTTAATATATTTTAGACCTAGTTGGCATTAGCCCAAACCTCAACGATAATTATTGAAATCTACCCCTTCTTTAATCCAAAAAGTTATATCGTCTTTCTTACCAAGCATGTTGCTCATCTTTTGGGTCTCATACAAAATGAAATGTGCCCATGGTAGGGAGGAAATTTGGGTGTTTAAGAATTTGGTGTTTGGTGGTCTGGTTGTAAACACAATTCAGACTTCAAAGTTACACTAGATTCCGGTGTATAGGACAACCATTACGAAGTGAACGCTCATCCTTCAGGTTACTATTATTACTTCATGTTTTAGGGCTATCCAACGTAGCCCAGATAAAGAAAATGAGCATCTCTACGCTGTCAGAAATGGAGAGTGGCGGTCTTGAATGTGAAATGTCTGACGAGGAAATAAAGGCAGCATTATGGTCTTTGAAAGCAACAAAAGCCTCGGGGTCGAATGGGCTTCATGCAGGTTTTTTTCCCAGAGATTTTGATTAATTGTTGGGGGCTCAGTTAACACTGAAGTTAAAAGGGTGTTTGTGGAGAAGAAAATCCCAGATTATTTAAACAAGACTCACATAGCCCTCATTCCTAAAATGCAAGGACTTGAGACTATTGGGAACTATAGGCCCATTAGTTTATGCAACACAGTTTAAAAGGTTGTCATGAAGATAATTGTTGCCAGATTGAAGCCTTTTTGGAGTAACTTAGTTTCTCCTCTCTAGACAGCTTTCGTGCTAGACAAAAGGGGGATAGATAATGCAATTATTGTGCAAGAGTTAATTCACACTATCAGGAAGAAAAAAGGAAGTATAGGCTATATGGCTATGAAAATTGACCTAGAGAAAGCTTATGACAAGCTGGAATGGAGCTTCATTAGGGACATGCTTATAAGAGTTAACCTACTAAAAACCCTGATCGAGATCATCATGAGTTGTGCTTCCACTGTCTCCGCCTCTATTCTGTTTAACGGGGGTTGTCTTGATGAATTTTGCCCAACTAGGGGAATTAGACAAGGAGACCCATTATTTCCTTATCTTTTCATTCTCTATATGGACTATCTTGGGTAGCTTATTGAGGAAAAGTGTGGATGAGGACCTGCCTTCTCTAATTTGTTCTGTGCTGACGATCTTGTTTTCTTTGCCAAAATAGATCATATCAATTGTTCAACCATTTGGGATGTGCTAGATTATTTCTGCAGTATATATGGATAAACGGTCAGTGAGTCCAAATCGAGAGTCTATTTTTTTCCCAAATGTTGACAGAGATACAAGAGAGTCCTTGAGTGATATTCTTGGCTTCTAGTCCACACTTGCAATTAGGTAAATACCTTGGCATCCCTATTAATGCCCTGGCTTAACTAGCCAAGACTTCAACTTTGTAGTTGATAGAGTGAAGCAAAAGTTGGTGGGTTGGAAGGCAAATATGCTTTCTCTAGCTAGAAGGGTTGTTCTGGTTCGAGCTTCTTCATCCACCATTCCTGCTTATGTGATGCAATGCACTCACCTTCCTAATAGGATTCTTGAAGGCATAGACTAGGTTAATAGAAATTTTCTATTAGGAACTTCTAAGCAAGCAAGAAGGATGCATTGGGTAGGTTGGGACAAGATAACGAAACCCAAAGTGGAAGGTGGCTTGGGCCTTCAATCGGCCAAGGGTAGGAATGTTGCTTTGCTAGCAAAGCTAAATTGGAGATTTCACACAGGGAGTGACTCACTTTGGGCTAGAGTTCTAAAGAACAAGTACTACTCTTTGTAAAGAGTAAGGTCCAGAAACCGAGATAAATTGCCTTGTTCTCAAATATGGCCGGTATGAATGAAGGAGAAGAATATTTTTCAAGAAAGTATAAGGTGGATCCTTGGGAGAAATAGTAGTCTGAGTCTCTTGTATGATAATTGGTCGAATGAAAGGCCCTTGAGGCAAGTTATCCAGGGCCCCCTGCCCCAACTAGTGAGGAAGGAAAATTTAGAGATGTGACCTCAACATTTGGTTGGAACTAATCAATGATCCCTTTTGAGCTCCCCTTAAGTTGTAAGAAGGAGCTTCAGGCAACCCCATTTGCAATGGCAGCTAGCAGCCAAGACAAACTAATTTGGATGGGAGCAAAACATGGGGAGTTCGATCTCAAGAGTGTGTACAGAATTGCTTTAAGCCTAGGTCCCTCTCAACCTTTCCAAGGTAAATGGGTTTGGGACCTTAAAACCCTTCCAAGAATCCAGACTTTCTTATGGAAGTGTTGCCACAACAATATCGGAGTTAAGGAGTGCCTTGTATCAAGAGGTATGGTTATGGACACCACTTGTCCTCTATGCCACGGTGGTGTGGAATAATTGTTCATGCTTTTCGAGACTGTCCTATCATTATGTCTGTCTGGAATCATTTGGGAATCCCAAGCAGCAGTGGCCTCTCATTTTCTCAAAACCTTTAGACTTGGTTAGCTGTGAACTGCACCACAGAGAAAGCCACATCACGATGCTCTATTCTTTGGAGGGTGGTGTTTCCTTTTGTCATCTGGACAATTTGGAACAACAGGAATCAGGTGGTCTTTAAGAATAGAAACTCCAATCCAAATCTAGCAAAAGAGATAATTTAGGGGGCGAGGAAGTTTTTTTATTGCGCTTATTTTCCAAAGGTAATAGCGAACTTGGTAATCAAGCAAATTAGATGAGAAAGACCTGCACAGGGTTGGGTAAAATTGAACACCAACGGATCTTCACTGGGGAACTCGGGTCTGGTAGGAGGTGGATGAGTAATTCGCGATGAGGATGGTGCTTGGATTGTAGGGTTCGCTAGAAATATTGGCATCACATCCAGTTTTTTAGCTGAACTGTAGGCCCTTGTGATGGCCTCTTACTTTGCATAAATCAAAATTTTAATGCTATTGAGGTAGAATTAGATGCAAAATCTGTTATAGATGTTTTGTCCTCTCCAAGTTGTCCTAACAATCTGATCTCTCCTTTGGTGGATGATTGTAGGCTACTAGCTACTTAAATTCCCTAGATTCGTTATAACCATTGCTACGAGAAGCAAACAAAAGTGCAGACAAGCTTGCTACGATGGGAGCTGTCCAAGACAACCAATTTGATCATTTTGTTTGTCCACCTGTGGACGTTTCTAGTATTTTTATTTTTGAGTTTAACGGTCTGTACTTAAGCAGAGAATGCCCTGAAACTTTATTTGTTCCTTAGTTTTCGCAATGATATCCTCTTTTTACCAACAAAAAAGAAAAAAAAAAAAAAATCACATTCTCTACACAACAGAAGAAGAAAGAAGACATTAATAAAAGGATGGTGTCCACTCTCTGAGACATTTACTGCCTTCTCCACAATATTATTCCACAAAATTACAGCCAATGAAATCTTGATACGAGCCTGGTTTGCATAAGTGTCCACAACTCCACATTAGATCACCTGATACACCTTTGCATGTATTGCACCAAGCCACCAATGAACAAAAGCAGGTTTTGCAAAATGACACAGGACAAGCATGTATAGACAGCAAAGGAACTCGCAAAATGGTACTGGAAACTTATATTCTTTCAAGATCGATGTTGAAAGTCTACATCTTTCCTTGCAACTTCCGAGACATGTCCAAAGACAAATTGACTATGAGAAAAGTTTCAAACAGCTGAAAAGAAAAGGATCATTCATCACTCAGTTTTCATCACTAACCACTCATCACTCAGTTTTTATCACTCATCACTCATCACTTAAAACACTCCACCCCGTTTGGCACCATCACTCACTTGTCATCACTCAATATTTTTCAACTATTTGTGGACCTAATACCTGTACCTTGTGTAGCTTTTACTTTCTTTTCTTTCTTTTTTTCCCTTCAACCCCCAATACCCAAACTCACCGAACCTAGTGAGAAGAAAAAAAAAAAAAAAAAAACCAAACTCACTGAACCCAGTGAAAAAAAAAAGGAAAAAAAAAAAAGAAACCCAGAAATCCAAACCTAGTGAAAGAAGAAGGAAAAAAAAAGAAAAAAAAAGAAGAAGGAAGAATTGAAGACCGAACTAGTGAAAGAAAGAAAAAAAAAAAAAAAAAAGGAAGAACTGAAGACCGAACCAATGAGAAAAAAAAAAAAAAAAAAAAAAAAAGGAAGAGCTGAAGACCGAACCAATGAAAAAAAAAAAAAGAAAAAAATGGAAAAAGAAGACCGAACCCAGAGAAGAAAGGAAAAAAAGAAGAGGAAAAAAGAGTCAAAGGTCAGAAAGTGCGGCTGTGGGTCCCTCCATGTGTATTTAATTACAAAAATGCCATTGAGTTATGAGTTATGGAAATTGAAAACAATTAAAATGTATTTTCAGTTTCCATAACTCATAATTCAAAAATCAGAGAATTAAATGATGGAAACTGAGTCACGGATCATGAGTCATAGAGTCCAAACAAGTTCTCTTTCGTGGACCCCACCAGTTTTGGATCATTAGTTATGAAAACAGGATGATATCACTCAAAACTCTCTTTATCCAAACATCACCTTAGCAGTTTGCTTACACATGTTTTTGGACAAACCAGTTAGTTCAACTTTAGAAGCTTAAGCAGTTTGACAATACAGTTTTTATTTTTATTTTCACAATCTTAGCATGGTTTTCTTTGACACAACAATTTGATGCATTTCATGAGGTGTTGGTAATTGAAGTTGTGGTATATCTTGGTAGTAATTATTTTTATCTTTGGATTGTTTGGACAAGACAGACAAATCATCAGTTCCACCATCTCAACATTGCACCAAATTTCTAGCATTTCTAACGAGGACATACAGGGTTCAAATCTCCCCTCTCCCGACTATCAAATTTTCTAAAAAAAATAAAAACATTGCACTAAATTACAAAGCTCAAAGATTCATTGAATACCTTGAAAATCAATCAAGTCATGACTTTAAATCATTCAGCTGGTAACATGGGTAAAAATCATTCAGCAGGTAACCAGTTAGTTCAACTTTAGAAGTTTAAGCAGTTTGACAATACGATATTTATTTTTATTTTCACAATCTTAGCATGGTTTTCTTTGACACAACAATCTGATGCATTTCATGAGGTGTTGGTAACTGAAGTTGTGGTATATCTTGGTAGTAATTATTTTTATCTTTGGATTGTTTGGACAGACAAATCATCAGTTCCACAACCTCAACATTGCACCAAATTTCTAGCAGTTCTAATGAGGACATCCAGGGTTCAAATCTCCCTCCCCCAATTATCAAATTTTCTATAAAAAAAATAAAAAGCTCAATGATTCATTGAATACCTTGAAAATCAATCAAGTCATGACTTTAAATCATTCAGCTGGTAACATAGGTAGAAAAATAAAGAAACCATTCAAATGAATTATTATTATTTATATATATTTTTAAAATAATCAGGTTTGTATGAACAATGCAGAATTCCAAGACATAAAAATAAAGGTATTAAAAGCCAATATTTAAAACCTGAAACAATGAAGTGGACCTCTGAAAATATTACCTATCTAAACTGAAATCTCATCTGAAGAAGCCTATGAATAGTACAGAATATCTCTGAAAACTGAAGCAATTAATAATAAAAAACTAGAGAAAAATCTAAACAGACTAGATTTTCTTTACACAGTAGGGGGTAGGGGGGGGGGGGGGGGGGGGGGTAGTGCTACTTATATACCAGTACCTATATAGGTGCTGAACATGTTGTTCGAAAGTGCCCAGTCTGATTGCAGCGGCTGCAATGCACAACCCGTTTTGCACGACCACTGTCTTCTGAACGAACCCGCCTTTTCCTTGGCCGTCCCGGTGGCTTGAGTGATTTTGGAGGATTTATGATAACCTCAGCATCTTTATTATCATCATTCTGAAATACTGTTAACATCTCCTTCCAAAGAGTTTTATCTGGAATTGGGTGTATTGTTTGTGAATATGCCTTGCGATAATTTGTGACAGTGAAACAACTTTCAGTAAACCGATGAACATTCTGCCTGCAAGAAAGAAGTGCTGCCACAGCATGGGCACAGGGCAGCCCACAAAGCTGCCATCCGCGACATGAACAGCAACGAGAACGGATGTCCACTATATGTGACCCTTCATGGGATATGACTTCAAATTCAGCTTCATTTGCTCGGAGCACTTGATAGTTATGAGCACGCTCAATAGCCTCCGAAACACGCCTTTCGGCAGATGGAACAAGTATACTAGTCCACTGCATGCTTGCTTCACGACGCTCATTGAACCAAGTCATTAGCTGCCGACGGATATACTCCATCATTTGTATAATTGGAAGCCCAGAAGCTTCAAGTATCCAAGTTGTCCAGTATTCAGCTATATTAGCTGTGAGATGCCCAAACCTTACACCCTCAAAATACGCTGTGGCCCACAAGCGAGGTGGGATTCGTCTGATCCAATAGGCAGCATCCTGTGATATCTCTTCAATCTCAAGGATTTTTGCTTCATATTCAAGTATAGTGAGAGCATAAGCAGCCTCCCAAAGAAGGTTGATGAGAATGGCACTGTTGAATTCCTTCCGGAAACTGTCACTAAGATGATGCATGCAAAACCCATGAAAAGCAGTTGGGAAGTTTGTTTCTACTCCATCCACAATTCCCTTCTGCCTGTCAGACAAAATTGTAAGCCTTGGCATGTTCTCTGCATTAATTTCAAGCAGGTTATGCAGCTCTGAAAGGAACCACATCCAGTTATCATCGTTTTCCTCGTCAACCACACCAAATGCCAAAGGAAACATAGCACCATCTCCATCAAAACCAGTGGCAAAAAGCAAGGTCCCAAGGTACTTGCTTTTCAGAGAAGTCCTATCAAGTCCTATAAGAGGCCGGCATGCATTTAGAAAACCATAAATTGATGCTTGAAAGGAAATAAAGAGGCGTTGGAAACAGTTGTCAACAGGATTTCCATAGACAAACGCAATACTTTCTGGATTTGTCCTTCTGATTTGGTCACAATACTGAGGAAGTAAACGATAATCTTCCTCAAATGACCCACGAACTGCAGCCATGATTCGCTCCTTTCCCCTCCATGCTTGCTTATATGATAATGCGATCCCATGGATCCGGTGAATCTCTTCTAATATCTCCTTTGGTTTGTAATTAGGGTTTTCCCGCAGGCGTTGTTCCACAGACTCTGCAACCCATTGGACTGAGGCTTGATGATGACCAAGATGAGTAATTCCACCACAGGTATGTGGCTCATGGATGGTCCTAATTGTGAAGGTAGGAACACCAGGAAGCTTTGCAGCATGAATTCGCCAAGGGCATCCCTCACTTGCACATTTGGCAGTGAAACGAGTCTTGTCAGACTTGACTGTCTGCATCTCAAAGTGAAGGGAAATGGCTGCATCCCTCAGTGCCCTTCGGCAGCTATGGACATCAGGAAACTCTTGCCCAACAGTCAATTTGCGGTCAGGATCAACTAGGGCACGGGACTGAAGGACAGGAGGAGTAACTATCAGGGACTGCTGAACAGTCATATCTGAAACAGATACTATACCCATCTCCTGATTCTGCTCTACTAGGGCTAGATCTAAGCTCTCATGAAGATCATGGTTCTCTACAACAGTCAATTCATGATGGTCAGATAAACCCAAGTCATGATTCTCAACAGTAAAAGCTAATTCATTGTCGTGGTTGTCAAGATCATCGGCATGGTCTTGAGCAGCTTCAGAATCTTTATCTCCATCTAACTCTAAACCATTTTCCTCAAGATTGTGTTGAAGAGCCATTTCATGTTCATGTGTTGGACCAAGAGCTAGTCCATGATCATGGGCATGTCCTAAACCCAAGTCATGGTGATGGGTGTGCACTCCTAAATCCAAATCATGGTCATTGGGGGTTTGGCCCAATCCTAAATTATGAGTATGATGAGCAGGACCCAGAATCAAACTGTGATTGTGCCCAAGTGCCAAATGTTGATCTGGCATTAAGGATAAGTCATTGTTGTCCATAACAAATTGAATTGAATGGGGTTACCTCAATAGATGATGCAGCTGAATCAAATGAAAAGGCTCAAAAAATAAATACAATATCTGCTTTAATTAGACGGACCTGTTGACAAAACAAAATACATAGTTGTGAATGAAAAGTGAAAACCTTTGCTTTTTTCCTTCCTTCCTTCCTTCCACAGAGACCAGACCATTATAATAGATTAAAAGAATTACAGAAAAAGAGCATTTACCTGAAGTACAGAGTAAAGTTGGTTTGTGGGTTTTGCTCCCCAAATGTAGTAGAAACGACTGAGAAAAAGAAAACTAATAGTATCAGTAAGCACAAATTAATACGAAGAAGCCACATTTCTCATTGTAGGGATTAGCAGGACATTACATTAGTTGGGGTTTTTTTTTTTTTTTTTTTATAAATATTTAAAAACAAAATAGAATATATATATATATATATATAGAGAGAGAGAGAGAGAGAGAGAGAGAGAGAGTCACAAATTCCATTAAACTGCAATGCTTCTAGTTTCTTAGTTATCTCGAAACCAAAGAAAAGAAAAGAAAAGAAAAGAGAACTCACGTGACGTGCAAGTGTAACGACGACCTCCCCAGAAAGAGAACCTGCAATTGAAAATGAAGAAAAATGTTAATTTAGGGTTTAAAGAAAAGAAATTTGATTGAGCAGAGAAGAGGGAGGAATTGAAGATTAAAAAAAAAAACTAATTAATTATGTATGAATTGAAGAAGTGAGAGAGATAAAAGAGAGAGCTAAGAAGGATAGAAAGAAAGAGAGAGTGAGTGAGTGAGTGAGTGAGGCCAAAAGAGGGAAAAACCTGAAAGGAGAGAGTGAGAAAACTGAAGATTTTTGGAGGAGGGCAAGGGAGGGGCAAAAGGGTAGCCGATGCCCGATCTACTTTTCTACGTTAGGGTTACCCTTTTTTCAGGGTATTTTCGTCATCCTTCTCTCCCCTCCTTCTCTTCTTTTCACTATTCCTATTTTACCCCCTCACCAACCCACCACTTCTATTCATTCATTTCTCTCCTCTTTTATTTCATTTTTATTTTTACTCTCTCACTTCACTTCTCAAATTTTTTTTTTTTTTTTACAATATTCAAATCTTACTATAATCTAATCTAAGTGTATATGTATATAAATCTCTCTTCTAAAAACTTGAACTCCAGCATTTATCCTTCACACCAACAAACACTTATGCTTCTCTTATTAATTTTGATTTTGATTTCACTTTTATTTACATTTTTATTTTTTATTTTTTTATTCTATCATTTTTTTATCTATTTTTATCAAATTTTCAATTAAAAAAAAAGCAAAAATTATAATTTTATTTATGGTCTAAATCTCATATTTTTATTTTAAGTTTATTCACAAATGATTTTTTCACTCTTTTTGTCCAACTTTTAATTTTGACTTTTTGAGTAAGGCTACAAACACTGAGTTAACAAGTTTTATATTTAGTGGGTAAATTTGCATTCTCATAGTTTAGGTGAGCAAGTTTTATCCAAGTAATATTTTAGGGGATTAAGTGTGCATTTTCATAGTTTAGGGGTAAGTGTAAAAAATTATAATTTTGAAGGGTAAAGTGTAATTTTTTAAGGAATCTTTTAGGGTGAATAAATTTATCAAGCATAAGAATCATGCATTGTATGTCACATTATTCAAGCCATTAATTTCTTTCTATTCTATTTGTTATTTTTATAGCTGTTATTACTATTACAATATATATATATATATATATATATATATTATATTTTTTTTTTTTATATAAACGTCTGCAAACTGTTAAAAAGGCAGATGAATATGCTCTTAGGAATCATTTAATTCTTGAAAGAAAAAAAAATACATCTCGTGTTAAATCTCTACGCATTCCTCAATTGTTTGTTTGGGTAGAGATATTTAAAATGAAGAAGTTTGATTTAATTTTAGTTTAGGGAATAGACTTGGTTATAGCATGAAATGAAATTTTTTATTTTATTTTTTTAATTGATTAAGCGGATTTCAAACTACTAAATAGTATCACAAACGTTTTTGTTCACCAAAACATATAATTTGTTGTTAAATTCATATAAAAAATTTATACTAACAATTGTTCTTCTAATGCCTTGATTTTAAATTATCAAATCTAAGGCAACCCAAATCAATTCCCCACTTCCTTGAGAATTTTACTGATGGATATTCAAACTGAAATTTTGGACTTAAAATGTAAATATGGATCTTTAGTAAGCAGGAAATGGTGGCTTTATACGACTCTTCACGAAATCATGAAACATACTCGTTTGGAATTAAGTTGGCACTTGGTCACCAAGTATGCAGTTTTCGAAAATAACACCGTACAGGGAAAATTGCTTCCTTTATGCTATTAAAGTGTCACATTACAATACCAACTTTACACAAGGAGATTCAGGTACCTATTTGGGAAGCATTCTTATTGCAATGGTGCAAAAAAAAAAAAAATCTACAAAATCATGAATAAGTTGCTTGCAGAAACCCAATTCAGATGTAAAACTCTCTGGCACGTTGAAGCATAGCTGCTAACCTATAAAAAGCAAAACTTTCACCTAAAATCTAAACAGTAAAACAGGCTATGCAACATTGCTCGCCCCTTCAACTAATTTGATACCCAACAATTACCTCATCTGATTTGAATGGAGATGAATCCAATCTGTGTTTATTGTCTCCTACCCAGGCCTCATTTCAAGGTAGTAAAATTGTGAGTGCAACCAACTGAGAGAATGCATTGGTTCTTATAAAATCTATGTCCATCGCTGGAAAGTTGCCATGTTTCCTAATCAATCAAGATGGCACTTTTCCCTCCACAGGTGAAGATTCAAGCTTAGGTAGCAGTTCCGAGACCACCTTTTGTAGTGCAACACGGTTCAACTGGTGGTTGTTTCCATTAACGACAAATTTCGAGAGAAATGTAATTTCTTCAGTGTCCACATTTTCAGCAAGCAGTTCATTCCAAAATTCTTCATCCTCATTGAGCTCTGCCGTCTTCATGAGTTCTATTACTCTCTGCAAGGTTGCTACATTCCTACCTGCACCACAACCCATGGCGGTTGCAGCACCCACTGCATTTGCGAGTGCTAATGAACTAACCATGGGCATATTGTGTATAAAACCAAATGCAATAGCAGCCACAAAACTATCTCCACACCCCACAGTGTCAATAACGTTCACCTGATCACATTGCAGAATAACAACTACTTGTTTCATTTCACATTAAGCAAGAAAGGAAGATGAAGAAGGAATTTAGGAAGAAAGTGAGCGGATATGGACCTTTTCACATTATTAGAAGAAATTTTCATTCCACTAGTATTTAGTCAACATAATAGTTTTAATACAAAATATAGCACACAATCATATTCACTGCATGTCAAACTCTTGGGTTTTATGTTATTTATTTTAACATTTTTTCACATGATTTGGTACAAAAGGCTTCCTCTATGGTCCAACAGCAAGAGAATGGGTAAATATATAGTTTAAAATAATAAATTAAATATGAAGAACACACTTGAATGCCATTATTAACCCCAAACTTCTGTTATTGTTAGTCAAAACACAGACCTTCAACAACTATTATTATTTTGATAAGACTTTCAACAGCAATTATTATTATTATTTTTTATTTTTATAAGACTTCCAAAAACAATTATTAATATCATGGTATCAAAGAAGTCCAAAAAAGAAACTCATGGAAACATCATAAGAGATCATGTTGAGATTCTAAAATAATACCTTGAATGCAGGAGCACAAGATATACTTGACATAGAGATTATAATTGAACCCCTTGAACCCATCTTAACAATCACCCATTTTGTGCGCACACCTTTCTTGAGCAGCTCCTGCCCTGCTAATATTGGACTTTTTATGCCAGTCAGTGCTTCAGCCTGGCAAATCATTAACACAAGCAGAATGGATTAGGAAAAAAAAAATCTAGTAAACTATGCACAAATAGAATTTTCCACCATAATTTACAAAGACAAAACCTACACTTTAAAGAAAGACTTTATGGGAAGGAAGTTATTGAAAGAATGGGGTTGTAAGCCTACTATACTCTTGCTAGGTATACCAAGGGCCACAACAGGTTCAAGACAAACTACAATTATTCAGATATGCAACTAAGGTCTATTTACCAACATGAATATGGAACTCCAAAAAATATAGTGATCCAAGGAAAACTTTTTGTGATACATTATATCTAATTCCTCACCAACATGAATCAATAATTCCATTAGGATAAAAAGACCTTTCCGATCTTTGTAAACTTTTGGTACTATTGTAAAGAAGAATCATATATAAAAGTGTACAGCCCGACAAATCGGTAGTCCATCTAAGCAAATGTAACAGTCATAGACACTAGAGTGCTGATGTACCAAAGAAGCAAAAAGGAAATTATAATATAAAGGCCAAGCCAACTTTCATTATAAAACCAAAATGTTGGGAATCAACATTTTAATTGCCTGTGAAACGTACTTAGGCTAACAAATTGTTGGTAATATGACAAACAGATGTAGTTCAGATAGGCAGGGGAAAAAGTAATGGAAACAGCACAATGAAGATTCAATATTTAAAATTAAAGGTTTTCCAAGGACATGAGAAGAAGAAAAAGGGTGTAAAAGAAGATGGTAATGAGTAAATAGAGGCTAAATGGGGATAAAGCAGAAGTTGGGAGAAGAATGGTGCAGTAATGCATAGTGTTGAAAAAAGTAAAGAGCAATTGAGCAGAAAGAAAAGAGTGAAACGGACCTCATCAGAAGTGAGAAGGAGAACGTCGCTCATTGTTAAGAAGTGGGAAAGGGCTGTCTGTTGTTGGGGAGTTCCATTGGAAAGAGTGTTTCCACGGGGTCCAGGATCGAAAAAAACACAAGTCCCAACTTCAACAGCATATTGTAGAGCAGAGGTAAGCAGGTGGGGGGAAAGCTCATCAAAGCCATAACCATTACAAAAGAGGATCTTAGAGTTTTGAATGGCCATCTTGACTTGGTTGGAGAGTGTGGTTAACCAACTGAAAGCAGGCTGGTCACTGAAATCAGCTCGACTGAGAAACAGAAACAAGGATGATTTTTGAGGTACAAGATACATATAGATAGATAAGAAATATAATTGTTGGGAGGGGGTGGGGGGTATACCTGCAAAAACCATGTCTTTGTAAAGGGTCAACAAGAACCCAGCAGAGAAGTGTTTGATAAGAAGAGGCAACATGAAGAAGATGATGATGATCAGAATGTTGTTGAGTGGGGGTCATCATTCCAACCATAGAAATACCCTCATGATGAAGGACGTCTAGGAGGAAGCGTCCATAAATGTCGTTACCGACATGACCAATTGTTATACAATCAAGTCCAACCCGACCTGCTGCTATTGCCATATTGCAATTACCACCGGCTTCCCAGTATTGCTATAATAATAATTATTATAAAATCAATAAATATTTTTTTTTTTTAAATTGAAAGCTGAAAGCTGAAAGTAAGAGAGAGAAAGAGAGACCTTATCGGGCGGTGAAGCTGATAAGCGATCCATGTAGAGCTTGCGAAGAGCAGGGTCATTGGGGGGCAATTCGGGAACATTAAGCACAATATCAACGCACAGATTTCCCAAAGTAGCCACATCTATTTCTTTTGATTTCCCTGTGGCTGTTATAATTCCTACGTTTGAGCTTCGCTTGGCCCTGGCCCTGGCCCTTGGAGTTGGAGGATTAGGATACACTCGCTCTTTTTTGCAGCAGCGAGGGATTGACCACTGGGAAATGGAGCGCCTCCTCCTAGGTCTAGGGTTTTGTTGATTATGAACATCATATTCATATTGAAATGGAGCATGGTATACGAAAGGGAGTGAAGATTTGATGAAGAGGGTGGTGGTGGTGGTGGTGGTGGTGGTGGTTGTGGTTGTCAGGTGATGGATCATAGGCATTCAGTTTCCTCAACCGATATCACAAACCCACAAAACCTACAAACTAAATTCTACTTCTACTTCTACTTCTACAACCAACAGAACAGAATTACTTTGAGTAATGTTGTGTTGTGTTGGAAGCAGGAAGCGAAGAGAGGGATTATATTATTATCTACTACGCAATTGACACTACACCACAATGCTTTCTTTCTCCTCCCTTTTCTTTTCTTTTCTTTTCCTTTACACAATATTTAAATACACTTATATCTTTTGTTTCAATTTTTTTAAAACTCATTTCAATTTTAATTCTTCCTATACTACTTAAATAAATTACTTCACATCAACTTAACAAAACCACAATCTATCTCAACAGAAAGGAAAAAAAAAAAAAAACATACACACACTGCCCACATGGTATATGTGGGAGGAACGAAACAAATTTTTTCCCAATCAAGTATTGTTCGCTTTGGGAATGGGTCGAGGAATCGATGCCACCCTCACAAATTCGTGAGGGTGGCATCGACTCCTCGGCCTATTCCTAAAGCGAACAATTCCTGATTGGGGAAAGATTCATTCCTCCCACGGTAACATAATATAATTAATATTAAGATTTTGTCAATTTAAATCAATATATATTTTTAAATTTACATATTTACGAAAATTATTGAACTAAAAATTCAAATTCAAATTCAAATTTATTTCATATAACTATTTTTTTTTTATATATATACAAAATAGAAATTCTCTTATAACATAATCTAAGTATGTTTGAAACTCCCTCTGGAAGACTTGAACTCAATCTTTACCTTCCACAACCTACAAGCACTTATATTTGTAAAGTGACCATCGCGTCAACGATATACAGTGGTATATAACTAAATTATTTGAATGGCAATAGATTTCATATATTTTTTGTCTACAAATGAATTTTGGTGAAAACTCATTCCAACTTTTTCCTTGATAATTTTAAGTATTTTTTATTTCATAGAATTATATTTCTTTTTTAAAGGAGAGAAAAAAAAAAAAAAAAAGTGTTCCTCCACTCAAGTTTGACATTTGACATTACAGATTTTTCTTAAAGTGTGTGGCAACTGGGAATCTCTATATGGCCATCTTTTTAGTAACTATGATGACCTATATATTATTGTTTATGATTTTATTAATTTGTTTTGACCAGAATCCTCAAATCTTTTCCATTTTATTTGAGACATAAACAACATCTTATCTTTCTATAACCCTTATCTTAAATGACATAGTCTAATCTTTTCCACACAAAAAAAAAAAATGACATAGTTAAATAATAATTTTTTATTTTATTACTAATAACTAATAAGGCCATACACTTATAATATCCAATATTTTTTTTAACCTTTATATTAAATTTGATAATCACAAAGAAGAGGGGATATTTTGAATAGTGGACGTTTTCGTTGTCATTGAAAGTACTGGGTGGTGCCACAAGATATTGGAGTTTTCAATTTTCAAAAATTATGATGTCATGTAAACTTTTATCTAATTCACAATTTAACATTACAAGCACTAGTCTATACAAATGTATCCACTACCAGAGGTCCACCCAAAAGAAGCATATTCTATATATATATATATATATATATATATATATATATATATATATATATATATATATCTCCGTCAGTTTCAAAAAAAAAATACATCTCCGTCCATTTAGAATATATCTTTTATTCTAAGATGATGATGGTTGTGAATTTATGATAGAATTATAAAAGCATCCAAGTTACTACCGCTTGTTAATGTAATGATCCCTCTAAACCCCGCCTTTTTTTTTGCAGCTTCATATTCCGTTTTTGAAACATCCTGAACCATCAAAATCCCATCTCTCTCTCTCACTTTAACCAACTTGAACTTATCTTTCGACTTTTAAATAAATAAATAAAAAAGATCAGCTTTCAAAGTTGGAAATCACAAGGTTCACTTTTTTTCCAAACTTTGACCAAATTTTCCTAAGATGGTGCAATGTAAATACGTTGGGAAAAAATGGATAAAAATTGCATAATTATTGTCCCATACCTATAAGAATAATCCATAATTAAAAAATTGCCTAAAGAACTCGTAGTAACTAGTAAAGGGGGCGCTTTATTTAGTTTCTGAAACAAACCCCACAACTTCACAGCAAAATCTCGGGAGGAGGGTGTTCCTTGGACAATTCATCGAGTCTGTCCACAACTTTTTGAGCTAAATCACCATATGCTTTGGAAACTAGAGAATCAGGCGCTGACACTACTATAGGAACACCGTCATCACCACCTTTTCTAATGTCCACTTCTAATGGTATCTGAAACAGCAATAGATGCAAACTAATTACAACATATTATTAGTTGATAAATACAATAAGCGTGTGAGACACATGTTTCATAATTAAATCACATTCCTAAGTCGCATTCCATAAGTATTTCGATAACATATACTCCTACTAAAGATGCACATGGCTGTCACGAAGTTCAAGAAAGGAAGAAAGTTTTGAAATCTCCCACCAATCATTCCAAATGCCCAAATACAAATAGTAGCACAATCACCTGGCTTCTTTCATTTACCTTTAGCAGCCACATTAATTGTATGTGAAATACAAATATCCTACCATCTCCTCTGAAATCTCCAACAGATAATTCGAAACCCAAATGGTCGCAGGATTATTTGAATTTCTTTCATCTACCTTTAGCAGTCAGATTATTTGTCAGAGACACAAATATCATATCCTTCTTCTTTGGAAGTGATGAACTTATACCAACTTAAAATTCTGGTAGAAATGTTAATCACAGCAAATAACTGTATGAAAAAAAATTCAGGTGGATTTGCTGATTGGAGGCATGCTCGTATGGGGTCAAGGTTTCAGTGAATCAGTGCAAGAGCAGCATTCTGAGTCCAAGAGAGCTTTTAGAGCGACAATATAAAAACTATAACATCTTCATCATCAGGTTATAATTTTAAGATACAAATCATAAATTGTTGATTTAGTAACATTTAGAAATGCCCTACCTTCTCTCTTTTATCCATGGATCCTTTACTCATTTTCAACTGGAAGTATTTGATCCGATTCAAATACAAATTATGTTTCATAGTCCATTTTTCTTTCATTTTTCAATTGAATCTTTTGGAACTTGGAAGAAATCACAAGGATGACTATTATTCCTTGAATCTTTTGTTGAGAGGAAAAAGATTAAACCCTTTTTACATCAAATTTTGTTTTCCTTGAAGAGCTCACAATTTATTTATCTTTATTATATCTCTTTAAAAAAAAAAAAAAAAGAAATTGGGATACCTTCCCCTCCCCAAACCCCTCTCCTCCCTACATGCTCAACCCAAGACCTCCTGTTTTAAAGTAGAGAGGTACCACCTGCCTATAATTATGTTTCCCAGCTTGGTGTTGTTGATCTTAAACTTTCCTACTTTCACTTTCAATCAAATAACTGTTGCAATTCTGTAAAATCCTAATTTGAACCAAGGTTTCATGCTCTATATTTTCAAATTATTTAGACACCAACTGATTAACCAAGAAAGGGGGAAAGAAGAATCAACTTCAAAGGGATCATATGGAAAGTCAACATTACCATGACATTAATGAAATAACAGAAGTAATCAGCATACCTCACCAACAAATTCCAAGCCCATTTCAGAAGCAGTCTTACGAGTTCCTCCATTACCAAAAATGAACGAAGGTTCACCACAATGTGGACATGTAAAGCAACTCATGTTCTCTACAATTCCCAAAATCTGTGAAAGCATTCAGAATTTTCATATAAATAATACAATTATGCTTCCTGTCTTTCCTTAGTAACACATGGATGAGGAAAACTATAAGACTAACTACAACTATAACTATTGTCATTCGTAATCTACAATGTACAATATTATGTTACTAAACTTAGATTGCATCAAGCACATTACTTGTAACTAAAAGTTAACAGTAAATTAAAAACATTTCTAGTGAACATATCAAAACTGCATGAAGTTGAGATCTTGCAACCAACAGCATTTGACTATATTATAATGCAAGAAACAGAAAAATCAGCAATTTAGAAAACAATCCCACATGTCAGGTGTTCAAGGGCTGGTAGAGAGAAAGAGAGAGACAGTTGGGGTTGTGGGGGGGGGGGGGGGGGGGGGGTGGATAAATAATAATAAGAGGAAGAAGAAGAAGAGAACAAGAGTGATCATACAGGAACTTGGACTTTAGAGAACATTTTAACTCCTCTACGAGCATCCATCAATGCCACATCCTGAGGAGTTGAAATAATCAATGCACCTGCCAGCAGAGCAACAATGGTTACAAAAAACCAAAGAAAAGTTTCACCAAAACAGACGATGCATGTGTCTCCTGCCCACTGGTGTTTTGGAGGGGGGGGGGGGGGGGGGGGGAATGGATTAAATGACATAAAAATGAAACAATAGTTTGTAGCATTATCATATGAAATTTTCTATAATAAATTAATAAAAAGGTGAAAATTCAAAGCAAAATAATTCTCCAAGTGTTAACAAGACATCCATTATCACTTCAAATACCATGTAAGACGCAATGGAAAAAAAAAATTTCAATTTACTGTCTGTGTCAAAAAAAAAAGGTCAGAAAGGATGTCAACAACAAAAAAAAAACATGAAAAGGATTGGGGGGGGGGGGGGGGGCGGCGGATAAGAAACAAGTTTAGAACTGCCAATAAAGACAGTTCAATCATTGAATAGGCAAAAGTAAATTTGATGGAAGTATTTTCTGCAAAGTAGTACCCAACCTCATGTGAACTAAATAACAACTCAAGAAGGGATGGAGCAATTTTCCCTCTTTTTACTTTTTCCTAATCTGTAACCCTTTTTACTTGAGTAACGTGCAGGTACTGAATGAAGTAAAATTGTGGCCACTTTGTTGCCCTAACAAATGAAAAAGTATCAGAAAATGGTGGAATATTGACAAATTTAATACTTAATATATATATATATATATATATATATATATATATATATATATATATATATAAGAATTACATTACCAGTGGAGATAGTCAGGAATCTTCGTAGCTTTTACTCTAAATCCCACCAAATAGCTAATTAATGTTAGCTAAATACTGCTAAGTTCTAAAATGCTTCAAATTTCATTATTATAGTTATCATACTTTAAATTTGAAACTATGGCTAGCAATCATACATTTTCAAGCAAGGGACAGCATCAGTAGTTCACTGACTTAACTGTCAGGTCTATGGTTGGAATACAACTTCATGATCAAACGACAATAGTAGGCTACACTATGGGGAGTAGACTTCCCTATTTAAAATCCCTCCCTCCCATGTATTGGATCCAAGAACTCCTCCTTTACCATTTGGCTGCAATGAGTAATACAAAAATATTAACTTCACTAAAAGTTGAAATCAATTATCTATTTAACTACAACTTAAGTATATTTTTTAAGTATTCATTTGTCCACACATCCCACGTATTATAACTTTTTGATAAAGCTTTATCAAAATATGGAAATATAGAAAAGGGAGAGAGAGGGGGGGGGGGGGGGGGCGTGCTGTCTCAATTTCTAATATATCGAAGTATACAAAGGGCCTCCAAGGGGGGAGCAGTACATCACAACATATTATCAAAAAGACAAGCAATCAATAAATGTGAGTGAAGTATACAAAGGGCCTCCAAGGGGGGAGCAGTACATCAAAACATACTATCAAAAAGACAAGCAATCAATAAATGTGAGTAAACATTTAAAAAGGCATATCAAATGGACATTAAACCAAAACTACATTTTCAGAACTCCCATTTTAATATACTGAATTACTGAATCATCTCAAATCTGCTTTCTGCTCCAATCACTTGGATTAGTGGTAGTTCACCTGATTTACACACAAATGCTGTGATTTTGTTTCCCTATGTTTCTTATTTAATCTTTCATAAGCTAGTTTGTACCAGTCAAATTGTAATCGATCATGTCCAGTTCACATACTTATCTGATCCAATGAATGGATTGAACCCAGAAATAAAAAAAATGAAATGATTGAACCCAAAAAAAAAAAAAGAGAGACTGGAACAAAACTGAACCTGAACTGATTCACTAACTTTTTTTTTGATAAGTGAACCTGAACTGATTCACTAACATTTACCAATCACTGGCAGATCAGGTCTGATTTTGTTAACTATGCTGAAAACAAGATAAACATATTGAGTTCTGTAAAGAACAACAGTAGATACATGCCCCTTTATTGGTTTTCATGTGCATAAGAAACACATACACACCATGTTATGATCCTAGTGTCCCACATGGATTAAATATAAGCTTAACCATGTGTTTATAAGCTCTTGGGCACCTCTCCTTGTTAGCCGGTTTTCAAGGGTGAGTTTTACCCATGAGTTCACAACATTTGGTATCAAAGCCAACAGATCCATCTAGTTTTTTATTAAAATAATAATAATAATAATAATAAATAAATAAAAATTAAATTAAAAAATTGACCCATATTCATTAGCAGAATCAGCCACCACTTATGAACAAGCCTTCAAGGATCTAAGACATGCCCTTCAAAACTTGTCTGCAGCAGTAGATCGATTGGGCTTCAAAATGAATCGATGCAATCTATCAAAAGAACGACCAACGACTTTGAAGGCAATGTTTTACACAATCAAGCCAAAATTATGGAGTCACCAAAATTTCCGATAGAAGTACCGATGACAACAAGTGTTGCTTCAGCCTTCGTTCTACAAGAAAGTGATTCATTAGATGGTGCACATCCTAAAAAGTTTGAGTTTGATGAATGTTTTTATGATGAGCCCTCCATGGTGCATGACCAACAAGAGCTTACAGAAGTTAGAAAGATTGAGTTTTCTCCAATCGAGGGAGGAGGACGTGGTGTGACGAAGCATCAATTTCCTATCTAGGAATCTTGAGGACAAGATTCATTTCAAGGGGAAGGGAATGCTACAACCCAATAAATTGTATTTGAATTATAAGTATTTAAAATTTAGGCTTAGTGATAGATCTATATCTGAATAAGGTAGTAGTAGATTAGCATTGTTATTTTGCTTGTTTTCAAATTGATTCCTATGTTTTAGGATAGGATTAGTTCTTATATTTTAGAATTTGTTGATGAGGTTATCTCATGCTTGGCTATTTATGTACGCTAAATGCATTAATGAGAATTAAGCAGAAAATTAACCCAAAAATGTCTATTTCTTCTCTCAAGTTCAGGAGGCTAGTCACCTCGAATTGACTAATCTATCTTTCAATTATCCTGGTTCACAACACACCACACATAAGATGCACCCAAGATTCCCTTATAACTTAATGCACAACCCTAGGAAACTTTAAGCTCCTAATGGTCAATTGAGACATCTAATTTTAGCTTCACTTGAAGGCAAATTAAAGAAATAGAACCCAAAGCCTAGGTTCATAAATTCTTCAACTACCTGACAAATGTAACAGTTGAGAAATAGCTATCTGAGCATCACCAGTGCCAGGGGGCATATCCACCACAAGAATATCAAGTTTTCCCCAGGTCACATCCCTGACCATTTTTCCAAGAGCATTCCCTACCTGCAAGAATTCAAGTTAACCCATCTAAAACAGTAGCAATCTCTTTGAACAGGCGTATCACATGTGAACTTTTTCTGTCTGTCTTTACAGAACTAATGGGATGTTTGAACCCAACCACGATGCAGTTAACTGCCACAAATTGAAGTATGAAGATTCCATGCTTTAAGGGCAAATCATGTGGAAGTAAAATTTAATTTGCTGTAATGCAATACACAAAATATTTTTAATCAACAGATATAACAACACATCAAAATTGGTTGGCTTACATTTCAATTACATCTGACATACTTCCCTGACAATTGAGACAACCATATGGATGGTTTAAATTACATCTGTAAACTACAGTCCAATAATATCATAATCATGTAAAAATTATTAGTCCATCTTTTAAATAGATATCCCCAGGGATTAGCCAATATAAATTTGTCAACCATTATGTGTCTTGAAGCATAAAGTTTGCAGTGAGCTTGGAAAATATTGATTACAGAAAGAAAGAAAGCATACTAGTAAAAGGAGTCATTTTATTCAATTTAAAAATGTCTTTATCCTAAGCAGGCATTGGGAAAGGGGGAGGTGGGAGGCGGGGGGAGGGGGGGGGGGGGGGGAAATAGAGTCCTTTACATAGCACAAACTAAATAAACCTTGGGATTCATTTCAAATAAAAATAATTTCAATAAATGTTACATTGCCATCCAGTGATTTTGAACCAATGAATCCCTAACTTCCCATTCCTTGATAGGAGAATGCGCAGAATTTCATGCATGTCAGGGAAAACAACAAATTGTAAATGCAAATATGATTAAAAAAATTGAATCAATTGCATATGTCTGGAGGATTAACAAAATAAAATATCAATTAAGTTACATACCAAATTTTTACATCCACTTGTATATATATATGCGATATCCATGATCTTTTCATTTTTATTTGATTGGCAAGGGTGCCCCATCAAAGTAAATATCATACATACAAGACCATTGACATTTGAAAGATAAAAAAGGGTTAAAACAAATGCATCTTCAAGCAAGCATTGATAACAAGGCAGACATACCATGGGACCTCTCCACACAAAGGCAGCATCTGTCTCCACAAGCAACCCCATTGACATACACTTGACTCCATAGTTCTCAATTGGAACCATTTTTTTATCTACCAGAGAAAGATAAAATATAATGAAATATCTCTAGATTAATAATTAAGAAGAAGGCCATCAAAAGGTATCGATTTGTATTTAGGCTAGAGCTTACTAGAATAAATCTACACGCGTGCGCGCGCACACACCTCTTCCATACTCGCAAAATTTCAAGGCAATTAGAGATCAATATCTATCGATCTATCTATAAGATGTTTAAATTTCAAGTTTTTAGTATTTTATAATTGTGCATAAAAGATGAGTTGTAGACCTAGACATCCTATTTTCCATCCCCATTAGGTGTTCCCTTGGATTACCAAATACACAGTCTTGGCATGTGGGGTTGTGTATCCGAGGCTTACTATACTCTCTAGGGATGGTTCTAAAGAGCCCTGCTGAGGTTCCAAGTCATAAAAAAATAAAAAAATAATAAAAATAATTAAAAAAAAAGGTAGTACAAAAGCACAAAATGTAAGCATACACCTAATTGAAGTTAATTTGTAAACGAACAATTGAGGACTTTCCACAAAACTGAAATTTTAGACTGCTTTGTAATAACAAGATTGTAAATTTGAAAAATGCATAGATCACATACAATTAAAATTTTTGAAGTAACTCAACCAACAACTTTTTTGTATTCTTAACCTGTTTCAATGGCGTTGGTTAGTTGATATGTGGTTTCTTCTCATAGCACATTCCAAAATCAACCAAAAAATAAAGAAGAAGCTAATTCTAGAGCACCTTAGGTGATGTTAAGTTAAAGAAATACCTTCATTCACCTCTGGCTTACTATTGATCTTCATCATGATAGGAACATTTGGTCCATACACATCAGCATCAAGCAAACCAACTTTCAGTTGGCACTTGGTAGCAAGTGCAACAGCCAAGTTAACTGCAATCCCAGCAGCATGCATAAGCCAAAAAATAACAGAAGTAACAGTTAAAAATCATTGGTAGGTGCCTTATCTAGTTCAAAGACAAGGCCATTATTAAAACCATTATATCATATTTAAATTTTCAAAGATGACAAATTGAAAACGTATTCCATGTGATACTTTGACCATGTTCTTCCTAAAACATCCTAAAACACCCCCGTTCCTTTTTTCATAACTTGGACATGCACCATATCTTCAACCCACAACTTTACCCTGAATCCCATTCTTATAGATGGAGGAGATGCTATTTGAGCTAAAGTCCATTGGTGTGTGTGTGTGTGTGTGTGTGTGTGTGTTTTTTGGGCTCTAATAGATGGGCTACACAACCTGGGTAGCCCTTTCTCTCCCTTAAATCCCCCATCCCTATGGTGAGCAGGATTCAATTATATTTCTCTAGAAGAATGCCAAGAGACTTCACCAATTAGTCTAATTGGCACCCACATCATTGGCATATATTTTAGTCTAGCATATTACAGAGTTTAACTTAGATGTCTAATGAAAAAATATAGAGGTTGGTAAATATCTTCATATGGTTTTTTATTAACCTAGACGAAGCATGTGGTAGGATCCCTAGAGATGTTATTTAGTGGGTTTTAGAAAGGAAATGAGTTCCTATAAAACATATTAAGTTGATTAAGGATATGTATGACAAGAGATAAAATTAGTGTGATAACAAGTGGAGACATCATAAGTGAGTTTCCTATCAGTATAGGTTTGCATCAGGGATAAGCATTGAGTCCAAATATATTTATACTAGTGATGGATGAGCTTAATAAGTTGATTCAAGAGGAAGTTCCATGGTTGTATACTTTTTGCAGATGATATGGTTTTAGTGGATAAAACTAAACATGGGGTTAATGCATAGTTAGAAATTTGGCAAGACATATTAGAATCTAAAGGCTTTCAGTTAAGTAAACTAGAATAAAGTACATGGAATTCAAGTTTAGTAACAGTTAAAACAAAAATAAATGGGTTGTAAGATTTGATGGTCAAGAGATACCAAAGAGAGAGAGAAAGCTTTTGATCATATTTGGAGTAGAGCAATTAATGCATCAATGAAAAAGAGTGAGTTAATTCATGATTTTTTTTTTTTTTTTTTTTTTTAATGGAGTTAATTCAAGTGGAATAAAAATAACATTAATAGAAGTAATAAAAAATGACATGTTAATTAAGGAAGTAACAAAAGGTATGACTATAGACACAATAAAATGGGAGAAAAATACAAGTGCCCACCATGACTCCCTGAATACCCAAAATTTTTGGGGTCTGAATGAGGCTTCTTGTTGTATGCTACTGGAAGTCTCTGCTTTTCCTAAAATGTGAATATAAAGTATCTACAGAGACGGCTACTATAAACACTATGATTAATGAATCATGAAAAACCCGCAGATGTTAACCCTTTCAGAATCAAAACTACTGTAGTAATCTTAGCAAAGGCCCGAAAACAGCCCAAAAGCCAAAAACCGTTTGATTAGGCGAAAATTCATTAATTCACCCCAAACCCCAAAAATAAATTCAAATTCAAATTCAAATTTAATTTGAGAAATGTAAATAAATCAAAACATTAACATCTATACAAAAACCCAAAATCTTGTTTTTGTTTTTGTTCGAGAAGAAGAAGGAAATACCTGCAGTTGTGGACTTGCCCACACCGCCTTTACCAGAAGCAACCGCTATAGCATGCTTAATCCCTTCAACCTTCTTTATGCTTGAATAACCTCTAACACCACCAACCCTCTATAAAAACAAAATAGAATATGCCCATTCTTTTAAACAACACTAACAAAAGCCTTTTGAAAAGTTTCATATGACTTACAGTGAAAGAGCTTAAAATTCCCTTCATGAATTCCTTCCTTCCTTCCTTCCTTCAAACCCAAAATGAAGATGATGGAAATTCCGACAACATTTAAGTTAATCCCTTCATGAATTCTTTTTTCTTTTTTATATGTTGGAACTCCGAGAAATGCCAATGGCTGGAATTTCGCTCTCTCAGGTGTTTATGTTATAGTCTAGCTGGGCCTTTTTCGACGACCCGAAAAGATAAAAACCCAGAGTTTATATTAGAGCATTCCACATTGGGCTCTTCCAACGGGCTTTTTTGCTGAATCCACCAAACTTAATAAAATAGAAACTGGCATGAATTGTTTCAAATTAGAATATACTATATCACTGACCTTGAGTTCATCGGCTTTTCTATTTTTTAGATAAATTTTAATTATTTACATCCATTTTTTTTAGATGAGGCTAGTATTCTATAAATATCATCCAAATTTTGTGTTGCTTCTAAGGTGAATGTTAATAGATAAATTTTGGAAACCATAATATAATTAGAATTAGAAAGTGTAGATTCATCAACAAAAAAAAAGAAAAAAAAAGAAAGAAATAGAAAGTGTAGAAGATTGCTTCAATTGGGTTTGTGATTGAAAAAAATAAAGCAACAATTCAATATTGTCATCTCCTTCATTTTTAGATCTCTCTATTAAACTAAGTCACTGATTTTAGTCAAATCCTATATAACCAGGTTTCTCTGCCATGGAAGGTCGGGTTTCTTTCCTTATTCTCTCCTCACAGCAGTAGAATTGTAGTCCCTACCTAGTGAGGCTGTTGTGTCCCCTGTGGTAACAAGTTACTACTAGGGCTAGTGGACTCTTTCTCGGGGGTTCTGGGAAACAGTTTGGTTACTCTTTTTTATCTTCTCCCTTCTACTTTCTCCCATCTCTCTCCCTCTCTCCGAGTTGTATTTTCTTCCCTACCAGATCAGCTATGGATGATATCACAAAGGCTTGGGATGATTTATCCCTCTCAGACAGGGAAGGGAACAATTTGAAGCTGCAACGGAAAAAACCAACGAAAGAATTCTCAATTGTGGCCAAGTTTTTAACAAAACGAATGTTAAGATTAATGCAGTGGCCAGGACGTTTAAACCCATTTGGAGGTCAAGAAACAGATTCAGCATTAAAAATCTGGGGGAGCACAAACTTCTCTTTATTTTCAATAATAAATCTAATGTTGATCGGGTTCTACAGTAGGAACCTTGGAGTTTTGATAAGCATTTAGTTGTGCTTTAGCAATTTTTGCAAAGACACCCCTCTAGAGGACCTTAAACTGCAGGAATCATCGTTTTGGATACAAGTACACAACATTCCACTAAGTTATATGGATAGGGAGACTATCAAGGAAATCTGTGCAGTAGCGGGACGAGTTATACGTACAACGGGTGATGCTAAGTTTGGAGGGGGGAGGTTGCATTAGGGTAAGAGTAGTAGTAGATGTGACGCGGCCCATTTGTTAGGGTAGAGTCGTTACCCTTGAGAATGGAAAGAAGACTTGGGTTTCTATGTTTTTTTAAAAATAATAATTTTTTTAATTGATCTGTCAACCATATCAACTTTCCCGTTAGTTTGGTGACGGAATGGTTTAGGGACTAAAAGTGCATTTACGTCTTTTTGTTATTGTAGGGACCAGATTTGGCGTGAATCCGAAACGGGAGTGGATCCAGGCCCACGTAGCCCAAACAATGAATTTATAGAGTGCAGGAAAGGAAACTAGTCTGATCTTGGGCCAAGATATTGGATTTTAGTGTAAAAAGATTAAAGATACGAGTAAGAAATGTAGCAATAGGTCTCTTCGGACATGCCCTAGAGTTCTGATTTCTCTTTTTTTTCTCCCTCCCCTTTTTTTTTCTATCCCTTTGGCGCCCTATATACCATGGCTTTTTTGCCTTTTTTATCATCCACGTGTGGACCTGGCATCCAACGTCCTTTTTCGTCATCCCCCTTGCCCTCTCTTGAATCTTCCATTCTTAGCTGGAAAGCTGTTCCTTCACTGTTCAGGTATCACCTCCACATTAATGCGGCCAGAAGGTTAGCTGGGAGACATTTAATGCGGAGGTGACAGCACCTTTAGATATTTGTTATTTCCTACCATTACTTTTTGTTTAATATTTCCCCCTTTGTTCTGTTATAAGATTTGTCCCAGGCGTTGTTCTGAGTGATTAACAAGTTCACCGGATACCTCGGACAAAAGTACCGAGGTGACCATCGTCCTCGGACACGGTCCAACTCCTGACAAGCATGCTCCATCTCTCCTCGGATGGTAATTTTGTCCATTCCTCGGCTGGATGTCCTCGGATATTCGTTTGCCCTCACACGGGATATTGGGCCGGGCCCTTCCTTGCTCCGTTTGTATGAATGGGGATAATATTGGGCCTGGCTTTCTCACACACAGTTTGACCACAGGGAAAGATTGGCCCACACAATAGCCCCTCAAAATCTTGCTTTTCGGCTCCTTGGGAGAAAAGAAGGATTTTGATTCTCTCTTCGGATCTTCCTTATGATCTGATTTTGTTGAGTCAAATCATAGCTGCACGTTTTTTTCTTCTTGCGACTCGTTCCTGACTCTTCAGTGTCCAGGGAGCGCCTTCATTTAATATTGGCAACCCCTCTGTCTCCCACGTTCAACGGTGAGATGGCAATCCAACGGTGGTTGGAACTTTTGGGAATTTGGGCGGGTGAACTCCCGCTTTTAACTTTTGCGCAACTATAAGTAGTCTTTCAAATCAATTTCTTGTCACTTTTGAACGATTGCGTTATTCTAGAACCTGACACTTCATTTCTTTCTCTTGTTCCTTTGTGCGTCTACAAATACATAAATTTTGTCCGAGGACCATTTCTCACACCTGTAAGTCCTCCTAAACTTTCTATAACTTTTATTCCTTTTATTGTAGAATCTCTCCTCTAAGGCCTCCTAAAAAATGGGTAGATTTAAGGAGTTAGTAGATACCGAGGAGGGAATGAGAAATTTTAGGACTAAGTATAACATCCCTCCTCATGTGGGCGTTAGATACGCGGCACAAGGCGAATGGTACGACGAAAGAAAAACGAATGAGGTTGTCATTCCTATGATCGCTTTCATAGAAGGGGGGATGACCATTTCCATGGGCACCCTTACTAGGAACTATCTTAGGTATTTTAGGCTATCCCCCACCCAATGTGCACCGAATATGTTTAGGGTATTAGGAAGTATAGAGGTCCTAAACGAAAGAATGAATCTAAATCTGACCCACCATGATATAAACTGGGTTTATAACCTTCAGCACCTAAAAAATCAGGGGTACTACCTGAAATCCAGGCAGGCAGAGGTCAGGCTGATTCAGTGTCTCCCCCAATCCAATAAGGGATTAAAAGAAGATTTCTTAATCTTCTCTGGGCAGTGGCATGATGGCTTGCCATGCCCAGTTAAAGAGGGTGAGCCAGGTGGGGGTCCAACTTATTTAATCTTTACGTTTAACTGTTCAGATTCTAGTTTTCCCATTGTCGTCGGCTTAAACTAAAGCGACTCTTTATCGTCTTTATTGACAATGCAGATCCACGTGCGACTTCGCCATCACTGCGCTTAGTTAACAAGGCCAGCTTGGATAGAGTTCTCCGAGCCAAAATCTACGTCAACCCGTCGGACGGTCAATTGAGGGCAGCTCACCTTATTCTCGGCTACAACCCCATCTCACGCGCATTTCAAGCCCCATCGTGCGTGATAAAGGCTAAGGATCCTCGGCTTCACCGAATCAGCGTTGCTTACGAAGGATTCGTAGTTCCCCAAGGTGTCCCCCTTCCAGAATACCCCCAGCGCACCGAGGAGCTGCCAGTTGCCAGTCTCGCCGAAGTCGCTCCATCTTCTCCCCACACTTCTCCAGTAGAGGAGGAAGAAGAAGTTGAGCGAGAAGAGGGAAGTTTTGTGGACCCCTCCTCGGCCACCGACGATTACGAAATCTTTGACTTACCTGCTCCATCACCCAACACTCCTGAAGACATGGGCATTCAGAGGAAGCCCCAGCGTAGCCTCCAGGAGCTCTTGGAGAGTCAACCTGGGAGGGGGAAGGTTGGAAGATCTACCCAACCCAAGCTTCCTCCCCCTCCTCCCAAATCCCCTCCTCGTGCCCCTCGGCCAGCCCTTCCACCCAGGGTTGAACAACCTGACCCGAAGAGGAGAAGGGAGCCCAAAGGCAAGGAGATAGTAGAGACTGAGAGGACTCGCTCCTCTAGTGAAGAGGAGTCCCATAGGCCGACGAAGCAGCTGAAGATCGGCCATGCTCCCAGTCGAGGTCCAGAGCCTGGAGAGGTTCAACAGTCTGAACCCCGGGCATGGCTTCCAGCTCTCATGCTAGGGGGTGAACCTCTGACCGATGATGCCTCGATCAGAGATTACAACGGGGGTATTGGCTGCCATGTGGCCTCGGCACTGGAAGAGACACTCCTGTTGCCCAGAGATATGATAGAGCTGCGTGGTTTAAGGAGGAATGAGGTAGTTCTCCAGGCCAAGCGGTCTCTAGGCATGGTATGTGTTGTTGCTCTTTAACTTTTGTTCTTCTCTTTTCATTGGGCATGATGGTTATTTCCCGTTGCTTATATATGCACACATTGTTATTCTTACACATTTTCTTTTACGTCTGTTCCGTTGTTGTTTTTTTTTTTACAGGTTGTTCAAGGCATATTCAGGATGGAGGAGATATATCACTCCGTCGCCCAGCAGTTAGATGATGAGAGGACCAGAAGGGTTTCTGCTGTGCAGACGCTGAATATTGCTGAGAACAGCAATAAGGACCTTAAGGAGAAGCTGAAGGTCGAGGAGCAGCAGAGGAAAAGTGCTGAGGCTGCCTTGAAGGGGGCTAAGACCCAGGCTGAAAGCTAGAGGAAGCTGGTCCTTGAGGTTAAAGGACAGTTGGTCACGGCCAAGGAGCAACTTGTAACTCTAAGGCAGCAATTGGAAGAGGCCAATAAGCTTAAAGCCTTGGTTGATAGAGCAAAAATGCAAGCCGAGGAGGATAAGTTAAAGGCCGAGAAGGAACGAGACGAGGCCGAGCAGCATGGGTATGATGTTGGCGTGGCGGAGACTGAGGACACTCTCCGAGCTGAGGTCCCTGCTGTCTGCCGCGCATACTGTGCCCAAACCTGGGAAGAGGCTCTCAACCAGGCTGGGGTTGAAGCCTCGTCAGAGTTGAGGAGGCCAGAAAGCATAATTTTCCCCTCGGCCCTGCAACTTCCTAAGCAGACCAAGCCGGCCCCTCTTGTGCCTCAACCAACTGCCGAGGCTCCCTCTCAGCCCCTTCCCTCTGCTGCCCAGCCAGACCAGGGTAAAGAGAAAGAGATCCAAAAGGGGCCCCTTTCAGGCGGAGTGACTGAAGCCCCTCAACCTGGGACAGCTTTTCAAGATTTTGAGAAGCAGTTAGCCTTAGTCACTTTACCTGCACAGGAGTCTCTTAAGGACCAGCAGAAGGAGACTAACCCTGAGGCAGCTGACCAGGCTTCCAAACCCAAGCTCCAGATCAAATTGAAGCCTTAGTTTTATATGCATATTTTGCTTATTTATTTTTCGTTGCTTTTCCCCTTTTTTTTTTTTTTTACAGTGATAACAGTTGTAATTTCATCTTCTGTGCTTAAAGACCAATTTCGATAATGTATGAGCAACTTTTCTTTATTTCAAGTAATATTTGTTGGCATCATTATTTTACTTACTTGTATCATATTTACTTTGCTCAGTTCTTTGTTTATTTTCACAACATGATTCATTATCAAGGAACCAGCATACATTAGTGAGGATCAAGAGGAGTTAATAAAACGCAATGTTGACCTTTCAAAAATGTATCTCCCTTTTACTTATCTCCTTAATAAGTTCCACAATTTCCAGATAATATCACAACACCTAAATAATAAGTAGAATGTGAACATGCTGAATTATATTCACACTTATCTGACATCCATGAAGTCAATCATGGCTTATAAAGCAGGTCAAGACTTTATCCAGAAAATAATGACTTATATTCAAAATCATGTTCTAAAGATCTTATCACAACATCTATTCCATTGAATATATTCCTTAACGCCGCACAAACAGTTATATTCTCCAGATTCATGGTCTGAGGACAAAACAAGGATGACTTGCCGTTTATCATTTTAAGAGATGTTCCGCTATACTTATTTCCACCAAGTCTTCAACAGATGCCATAGTATATTAATTTTCACTAAGTATGTGGTCTGAGGACCTGACATGACTTAGTTTCTGTTTAATATTTCAATAGATGCCATAGTATATTAATTTTCACTAAGTATGTGGTCCGAGGACCTGACATGACTTAGTTTCTGTTTAATATTTCAATAGATGCCATAGTATATTAATAAGCAAGAGAAAAACAAGATAACTTTTATTATCAATAGTAGTACCTTTTCAGATTATTTACATTCCAAGGGTGAAGTACAGCTCTCTCATCTAAATCTTCTAAGTAATAAGCTCCTATTCCTGCTACCGTCGTGATGCGATACGGTCCCTCCCAATTGGGCCCCAACTTCCCCCAAGCAGGGTTTTTAGCGTTTCCCACTACTTTCCTCAAAACCAAATCTCCTGGGGCCAATGGTCTCAATTTTACGCTAAGATCGTAACCTTGCTTTAGCTTATGTTGATAGTAGGCTAATTGCACCCTAGCGTTTTCTCGCCGTTCTTTGATTAGATCCAGGTTCCTTTTTAGTAATTCTTCGTTTCCATCCGGAGTAAATTCACTAGATTTCATTGTAGGGAAACCATTCTCTAGTGGTATTACAGCTTCAGCCCCATACGTCATTGAAAAGGGGGTCTCCCCAGTAGACCTTCGAGGCGTTGTCCTGTAGGTCCACAACACGTGGGGTAGCTCCTCCACCCACCTTCCCTTGGTGTCATCCAATCTCTTCTTCAACCCATTCACAATGACTTTATTTACGGCTTCAGCCTGCCCGTTTCCTTGCGGGTAGGCTGGAGTGGAATACCTGTTCTTTATTCCCAGATCAGAACAGTATTTCCTGAAAGCTTTACTGTCAAATTGAAGACCGTTATCCTAGATGAGGACGTTGGGAACACCGAACCGCGTAATTATACTCTTCCAGATGAACCTTTTGACATCCACATCCCTGATATTGGCTAAAGGTTCAGCTTCAACCCATTTGGTAAAATAATCTGTGCATACCAGAAGGTATTTTTTGTTCCCCGCAGCTTTGGGAAAAGGACCCACGATATCTAGGCCCCATTGAGCAAAATGCCATGGGCTGGAAAGCGGATTGAGCGTTCCTCCAGGCTGGTGGATATTCGGTGCAAATCTTTGGCACTGATCACATTTCTTGACATATTCATGCGCCTCCTTCTGCATGTTCGGCCACCAATATCCTTGGGTAAGAGCCCTGTGGGACAATGATCTTCCCCCTGTATGACTTCCACAAACCCCTTCATGCAATTCCTTCAAAAGTATCTCCGATGCCTTTGGGTGCACACATAATAAATAAGGCCCAGAGAACGAACGTTTGTACAATTTCTTGTCCTCGGACAACCAAAACCGAGGAGCTTTCCTCCGTATTTTGTCAGCCTCGGATTTTTCCACAGGTAGTACATCTTTTTCCAGGAACAGTGATATGACATCCATCCAACTGGGACCCAGTGCAACCTGGTGTATCCGTGGTGCATCTTGATGCGCCAGAGCTCGCACATACAGGTCTTCCACCAGGATTACCCGAGGTAGGTCCTGAGCCGAGGACGTGGCAAGAGTGGCCAGCGAATCTGCATGGGTGTTCCCACTTCTGGGCACATGAGACAAATCAAAAGCTTCAAATCTTTCCTGTATATTCTTGACCAATTGCAAATATTCTAGCATCCTTGAATCTCGCGCCTCTAGATCACCTCCTACTTGTCCCACAACCAATCTTGAGTCCGAAAAAGCTCTTACTGCCTTTCCCCCCAATTTTCGCACCATTTGCATCCCCTGCAGTAAAGTTTCGTACTCGGCCTCATTATTCGTAGCGGAGAAATTCAGTCTAAAGGATTTTTCTATGGTAATCTTTTCGGGGGACACTAGTACTAGCCCCACTCCTGACCCCCGCTGATTAGCTGCTCCATCAACGTACAATTCCCAGTATCATAGGCCCTGAACAGAGGCCATGCCTACCAATCTTCCCTCCACCGGATCGTCTCCCCTTTCCACCTCTTCTGGAGATTCAGCAAACTCAGCCACCAAATCGGCGAGCACTTGTCCCTTGATCGAGGTGCGGGCATGTATTTTATATCAAAAGCCCCTAGAATCGTACCCCATTTTGCTACCCTCCCTGTGTAATCGGCGCTTCTGAGCACTGACTTGAGGGGAAGTTGAGTTAGGACGACCACAGTATGCGCTTGAAAGTAATGGGGGAGTTTCCTCGTGGCATGCACCACAGCCAATATCGCCTTTTCCAGTGGTAGGTAGCGGACCTCGGCTTCATTAAACGACTTGCTTACATAATAGACTGGTCGTTGTACACCATCATCCACTCGTATGAGTACAAGGCTTATGGCGTGTGAGGCAACAGCAAGATAAGAAAAAAGGACCTCGTCCATTACTGGGCTGGACATTATGGGCGGATGGGATAGGTAATGTTTAAGTTCTTGGAAAGCCCTGACACACTCCTCGGACCATTGAAACTCTTTCCACTTATGCAACAACAGAAAGAAGGGTCTACACCTCTCGGCTGATCTGGATATGAACCGATTTAATGCGGCCATCATCCCAGTAAGCTTCTGGACCTCCTTTGGATTCCGAGGTGGTTGCAAGCTGTTGATTGCCTTAATCTGATCTGGGTTTACCTCAATCCCCCTATGAGTCACCATGTATCCTAGGAACTTCCCTGACCCCACTCCAAAGGAGCACTTAGAAGCATTCAGACGCAAACCATGCCGCCTAAGGATTTCAAAAACGTTGGTAAGATCTGTTAGGTGTTCAGATGCTAACCTGCTCTTCACCACCATATCATCAATGTAGACCTCGATGGTTTTTCCCAACTGCAATTCAAACATCTTTGTCATCATCCGTTGGTAAGTCGATCCTGCATTTTTCAGGCCAAAAGGCATTACTTTGTAGTGATAGTTCCCCACAGGAGTAACAAAAGCCGTTTTTTCCTGGTCCTCAACGGCCAATGGTATTTGATGATAACCTTGGAAGGCGTCCAGGAAACTCATCCGAGGATGGCCTACTGTCGCATCTACCAACTGATCTATCCTCGGCATAGGGAAAGGATCCTTGGGGCAGGCCTTGTTAAGGTCTGTGAAGTCTACGCAGACGCGCCATTTCCCTGTCTTCTTCTTCACCACTACTGTATTAGCCAACCACTGGGGGTAGAAAATCTCCTTAATAGCCCCTGCCTGTTTGAGTTTAACTACCTCAGACTTTATTGCCTCCACGTGTTCACTCGAGGGTCGCCGAGGAGGCTGCTTTTTTGGAGTCGCTGAAGGATCTACATTTAATCGATGACAAATGAATTCCGGATTCAGACCAGGGGCTTCATAGGCGTCCCATGCAAAAACGTCCACGTTCCCCCTTAACAACTCAACCAACTCTTCCCTCTCCTGTGGGGGCAACCGAGCCCCTACCTAGAAGAATCTTTCACGGTCATCCCCTATAATCACCTTCTCCAGGCCCTCACAACTCATCTCGTCATCTGGCCCTCCACGCAGCGACGACGAGGCCCCCGACTGCTATAAGACATTCTCTTTACTAGCTGAGGCGCCAGCCTCTGGTTTGTGCTGAATTGCTGCAATTAGGCATTGCCTAGCCATAGACTGGCTTCCCAATATCTCCATCACTTGACCGTCAGAGGGGTACTTCACTTTCTGATGAAGGGTGGAGGAAACGGCGCCCAAAGAGTGCAACCACGGCCTACCCATAATGGCCGTGTACGGAGAGAAGGCATCTACCACGATGAAATCTACCTCAACCACATCCCATCCAGCTTGCACAGGCAGTCTGATCTGGCCCCTAGGGACCACCATCTTACCCTCAAAACTCACCAAAGGCGAGCTGTAGGCAGACAAATCCTCGGGCTTTAAACCTAGACCCTTAAAGAGATCGGGATACATAATCTCCGCTGCACTTCCCTGGTCAACCATGACTCTCTTCACATCGTATCCGCCAATTCTAAGGGTAACCACCAGAGCATCGTCGTGTGGCTGTATGGTTCCTAGTTTGTCCGCTTCTGAAAAACTTAGCACTAGAGGGACGTTCGTCTTAGCTCTCTTCGGCGTTGAATTAGACTCATCGTCGGTGTAATGTGATACTGACATTATTCTGGTTGGGCAGGATCCAGTCCTCCCTGGAGCGGCGAATATAACATTGATGGTCCCCAGAGGAGGCTTGGATGCAGGACCTCCTTGAAACGCAGTACCTGTCTGGCCTCCTCGGCCACTGGAATGATGCAATAGATGCTTCAACCTGCCTTCTCGGACCAGTTGTTCCAAATGATCCTATAAGTTCCGACAATCCTCAGTAGCATGACCGTGATCTTGATGATATTGGCAATACAGGTTTTGGTTGCGATTGCTTGGATCTCCTGCCATTTTATTCGGTCACTTAAAAAATGGTTCATTCCTTACTTTTTCCAAAACTTTCTGCACTGGCTCTCGAAACACAACATTGACGGCCTGAGCATTGGCAGATGCAGATTGTCCTAAAAAGTCTCTCCGAGGACGATTATTCTGTACCCGATCCGACCTGGAATCCCTCCTATCCTGAGGAATCACCTTCACTTTTCCCTTACCTTGCAATTGATCTTCCTCAATTCTTCTATACTTGTCAATCCTATCCATCAGCAGACGTACACTGGTGACAGGTTTGCCGGTGAGTGATTTTCTCAGATCATGCTTCGCCGGTAACCCTGCCTTAAATGTACTAATGGCCACATCATCATAGTCCCCATCTATCTCATTAAACATCTCCCAATATCTGTCCGAGTAAGCTTTCAAAGACTCTCCCTCACGCATGGACATTGATAGCAAAGATCCTAACGGCAAAGGTACCCTACTGCATGTGATGAAGCGCGCTCCAAAGGACTAGGTAAGCTTTTTGAAAGAATCAATAGAGTTTGCCTTAAGGCCATTAAACCATCTCATTGCCATTGGACCCAAGCTGGACGGAAAGATCTTACACATTAGAGCCTCATCCTTCGAGTGGACGGCCATTTTTTGATTAAAATGGCTTACATGTTCCACAGGATCTGTTCGGCCATTATAAAGAGAGAAGGTTGGTTGGTTAAATCGCCGAGGAAGGCTGGCGCCCTCAATCCGTCGTGTGAAGGGCGACTTGGCCACTTGACTCAAGGCCTCATTCATGGCTTTGTTCCCTAGACCTTTCTGCAAAGTACTTCTACCTTTCCGTCTATAATCATTATAGTCCTCATCACCGGAGAAGGTTTCACTGGGTGGAGTTTTAGATCTTTGCCTATATGTATCATCCTCTGTATCCTCAGATGAAGACTCCGGTTCAAATGGTGCCCGTCTCCGCCGCGCGCGACGTAACTTCTTCTTCAATTCATCTATCTCGTGTTGCATGTCCCTCTCATTCTCTGCATGGGACACGTGACTTTTCCCACGCGATTGACTTCTATTAGTATGCATGGTTTGCCCACTTTGCTCATGAGCTCCTCTCTGGTGAGGGTGGGCCCCCGAGTAGTTATGCTGCGATCCTCCTGATGCCGCCTGGTGTGGATTGTCCTCACCCTGATGTGGCCCTACCGTTGGTTGATGCGAACCTGATTCTTCCATTTTACGCACTAAACCCAAATCTCTTTCTGATCAGATCAAGCAAGTTCCCATAGACGGCGCCAATTGTAGGGACCAGATTTGGCGTGAATCCGAAACGGGAGTGGATCCAGGCCCACGTAGCCCAAACAATGAATTTATAGAGTGCAGGAAAGGAAACTAGTCTGATCTTGGGCCAAGATATTGGATTTTAGTGTAAAAAGATTAAAGATACGAGTAAGAAATGTAGCAATAGGTCTCTTCGGACATGCCCTAGAGTTCTGATTTCTCTTTTTTTTCTCCCTCCCCTTTTTTTTCCTATCCCTTTGGCGCCCTATATACCATGGCTTTTTTGCCTTTTTTATCATCCACGTGTGGACCTGGCATCCAACGTCCTTTTTCGTCATCCCCCTTGCCCTCTCTTGAATCTTCCATTCTTAGCTGGAAAGCTGTTCCTTCACTGTTCAGGTATCACCTCCACATTAATGCGGCCAGAAGGTTAGCTGGGAAACATTTAATGCGGAGGTGACAGCACCTTTAGATATTTGTTATTTCCTACCATTACTTTTTGTTTAATATTTCCCCCTTTGTTCTGTTATAAGATTTGTCCCAGGCGTTGTTCTGAGTGATTAACAAGTTCACCGGATACCTCGGACAAAAGTACCGAGGTGACCATCGTCCTCGGACACGTTCCAACTCCTGACAAGCATGCTCCATCTATCCTCGGATGGTAATTTTGTCCATTCCTCGGCTGTATGTCCTTGGATATTCGTTTGCCCTCACACGGGATATTGGGCCGGGCCCTTCCTTGCTCCGTTTGTATGAATAGGGATAATATTGGGTCTGGCTTTCTCACACACAGTTTGACCATAGGGAAAAATTGGCCCACACAGTTATAGTCTAACTGGGCTTTTTTCAATGACCCAAAAAGATGAAAACCCAAAGCTTTTGGGCTAGAGTTTATATTAGACCACATTGGGCCCTTCCAACGGGCTTTTTTGCTGAATCCACCAACTTTAGTAAAATAGAAAGTGGCATGAATTGTTTCAAATTAGAATGTACTATATCAGTGACCTTGAGTTCATCTTAGCACTACTGTTGAGATATCAATGATTTGATTTCTTCTTATAATTAAAAATTAAAAAGCTGCTAGAAAGTTATTTGTTTATTTATTACTACTATAAAATTTAAAGATAGATTGGTAGGCAATCAAAAAAGAGATTGAATGTCAACAAAGCATTGATTATAACTGAAAGGGTACCACATGCATGTATTAATAGCTGTTGTTGGCATATCATGGTTTGGTCAGCTTCATATATACTCCACTCCATATATTTCAGACTCAAATTAATAGTAAAGAATAAAATATATAAGAATTCAAGCTTATTCAGCATTTAAAAAAAAAAAAAAAACCTAAATAAAGAAGAATGAAATATAATAAAAACCTATAGGTTATAGCAAAAATGGTATAGACTTTAATAGTTGAAGTGCCTGCAAGTTCTTTGGCGCCACACAGAAAAAAAAAAAGAAAAAAAAGAAAGAAAAAAAAGGTTATAAACAGAATTTACAGTACAGCTTTGGGTTGGGCTTTTCCTTTATTTGGCAAAGAAACAAACCAAAAAAATAAAATAAAAACAGTTGGTTTCAACGGTCAATCATTTCCCCAGAGAAGGACTTCCTTGTAATTTAGGTACTTCCTTTTAATAATATAATATATATTTTTCTAAAATTTTCAATTTACTAAAATTGCACCGTCCTATGGTATGCTATGCTTAACGCGGCCTCAACCAAACCTCTGTCTCCTTGGTTGTTTCATCAAGCAGCTCCACAACACAAGACGAGGTATGTCATGTCTATGAATTGAGGTACATACATACATTTATTTAATTTATTATTATTATTATTATTTTTTTGGTATTGGAATGGACATTGTGTTCATTTATCTCGCCCTTTTGATCTTCATTAATGCATGTAGGTCCCTTTGTTCGTTCCCAATTAATTTTGTTAATAATTTTTTTTGGACAACTTTTCTTTTCAATCTTACAATTTGTTGCCACCCACCCCAATTATAACCTCCAAAAATTCGGGGTTTGTGGATCACTCTTCTCTATGTGCATTCTTGAATTGAATTTGGGTTTTTAAAATTTTTAATTTAAGTTTGTGTCCTTGTTAGTTGAGTTGATTCTGGCATTAAGTCGCACAGTTGGGTTGGTTTGAGTTTATTTTCTGCTTTTCTTCACGGTTGTCATTGTTAGTTGATTCTATTATGACAATTGCGTCATTGGGTCATTTCCTTTTTTTAATCAATTCTTCTGTCTACTGCATACATGTTTGATGTTTTTTATTGTTCAGTTTAAGTTTTTTGGCATTCTGCTTTTCTGGCCATATTTTATGTCTCAAATTAACAAATTACTTTTTTGATTTGATTTTATTCAAAACTTCCGTTGAATTCGAATCTTTATTTGATATTGATCATTGGGATGTGTCAGCAACAGCATGTATGATTCCTCGGAAGTGGGTTTTCCTCCTTTCTTCTATTTCGATTTCTGAAAAGCGTGTTCTTTGTTGTTCCAGTTAGATTTTTTATCTTTTAGTTTGGCTGTTCCTAAGTTTTTTATTATTATTATTATTTTAGTTTCTGGTCTTTGGGTTATAAAAGCTTACAGCTACATTTTGGCTGTTCCTGAGTTGTTCCATTGTTTTCTTTGGGTTGTTGAAGCTTACAGCAACAATCAAGTTCAGAATGGGAATCTTAACTTTGAGAATCGGCGGGAGTGGAAAACTATCATTTTGACCAATCCAACCTTTCCTTGATTTACTCAATCAGGCACCTCATGCATTTTTAGAGCAATTTGGGTGGAAATGGCTGAAACGGGAGCTTCATTTGTCAAAGTAAAGAGGCATCTACCAGGGTTTACAGCTGTTCTGACATCTGCAGCTTGTGAATGGTTTTTGATTTTTCTGCTGCTTGTTGATGCTGTATTATCATATCTGCTGACAAAATTTGCTAGTTATTGTAAATTGCAAGCGCCCTGTATTTTGTGTTCCAGGCTAGATCATCTCTTGGGCCATGAGACACCCGAGTTTTATCGAGATTTACTTTGCAGCAACCATGTATCAGAGATATCATCTTTGATTTCTTGTCACATACATGGTAAGCTTGCTGATGGCAGTGGGATGTGTGAGGATTGTCTCTTGTCATTCACCATGAAGAACAAATCAAGCCCTGAAACACATAGGTTGTTGGTGGGTATATTGGGAATGGATCTTGTTGGTTATGGTTTCCAAAGCACATTACCAAACACGGATTTTATTTCTGGCTCCTTGGGCACAAAGCTCTGTTCTTGTTGCAATAAACCTTGGAGGTCAGGACAAAATGCCCCAAGACTACTCCAACTAAAATCACCTGGAACTAAACCTAATATTCCTTTGCCTTATTTGCCAAGCCGTGGCCGCCAGATCCATCGAAATAGCTTGAAGAAGATGAGGGATAAATTTTCTGGTCCAGTGATATCTCGTCATCTAGGAAACAGTGGTTTTGATCCCTTGTCTCATGTAGGATACTCCGAGCTGAAGATCACCTCTGATTCTGAGTCTGAGGTCCCATTTTCTGATGATGATGATGATGGTAGCAGTGTAATTTGTAAAAAAATTGAGGCTAAGGAAGATTTTGCAGTTCAATGTGCTTCCAAATTTCCACCCAGAACACTTTCCAGTGGTTTGGATCTCAAACAGCCAACCCATCATAATGATCTTGGTCCTTCACTTTTAGATTCATCTGTGCATCCTGATGGTAGCAAGCACCATGATGTGAGATTCATGGCTTCTAGTGTTTCTTTTGACCATGGCTTAGGTGAACTTAATTGGAATCAATTCAATCAGAAGTCTGGACCTTCCGCATTACCTGAGCTTATTTCACTAGATGATATTCCTCCATTGGCCAATGTTAGGGGAACTCCTTATGGAGAATCAACTGAAAGTACTCTCATACTTCCTCTCTGTCAGAGTTCCAATCCTTCGGCACTTGCTGAGCTTATTACTTTAGATGGCACCCCGCCATCTGTTGGAGCATCACTTGAGAAGCGTACGCTCCTCTCTCTCTCTCTCTCTCTCTCTCTCTCTCTATGTGTGTGTGCGTTTAGTGTTTGTTACTTGTAATTGATTACTCCTATCTGAAATGATTGGTAGCAGCGGATGTTACTGGAGCAAGTGACAGTGGACGTGTATCTATCATTGGGCATGAGGAAGTAGTAAAGTTGATAAGTACAACAGATGAAGCATTCATTAAAGGCAATCAAGTTGTAAATGACCCTTCTGTTATAAAGCCGATTCGTGAGTATTCAAGTGATGTGTGTCAGTGGGCTATCAGTAGTGAGGAAAGCAAAGCATCTGATATTGTTGCAGAACAACCTACCCTGAGGGAACCTGATAGAGTTAATGAAGAATTGAAGCTGTTTCCATCTCATGATTATTCTGCCCAACAGATGAATTTATCAATAAATAATACAAGTCCCATAGTACATGGTTGTGATGAAGAACAACAGATAACTGATACTTCCAGCCCTAATGGAATTCATATACTGCAAAAGTCGGTCTCAGTGGAATCTGGTCTTGAATCTTTGGATGGAAGTGTAAGTGAAATTGAAGGCGAAAGTCTTCTTGATAGGTTAAAACGACAGGTTGAATACGACAGAAAATGCATTAGAGCTTTGTATAAGGAATTAGAGGAAGAAAGAAATGCTTCTGCAGTTGCAGCAAGTCAGGCAATGGCCATGATAACGAGGTTGCAGGAGGAGAAGGCTGCACTACACATGGAGGCCCTTCATTACTTGAGAATGATGGAAGAACAAGCAGAATATGATGTAGAGGCACTGGAGAAAGCTAACGATCTCCTGGCTGAAAAGGAGAAAGAGATACAAGATTTAGAATTTGAGATAGAATTTTGTCGATCAACCTTGCCCAATGAATCAAAGACACAGATTATACAAGAGGGAAGTACTGATTCAAAGGGAGAAAATTTCACTTTGGAAAGTGCGAGTGTACCCTCCATAACAAATAATCTCAATGTTTGTTGTAAGTCAATGTTGACTGGGTTACCGAAAGGCAGTGATAAACCTTTTGTTGCTGAAACTCCTCGCTTAGAATTTGGGGAAGAAAAGTTGTATATTTCACAATGTCTGGAGAATTTGGAGAGGAAGCTTCATCAAATTTCTTGTGATGGGACTTTATCCAACAGGCCTAACGGTGGACATTCTGAAAAATTCACAGATGTTAGAAATCACCAGGAAGAGTTTCTTAATCATAAGGTGACTCAATCAAATGGTCCAATGGAAGAGAATGGTTTGTATATGAAAAAAGACTTATGTCTATCTAATGGAAGCTATACTTCTTATGATGGGTCAGCTGCTTCAGATGGTGATGATCATTTTGTTAGTAAAGAGAATGATCATTTTAATTCCAATGGGCATAAGTATATCATGCACCACGGAGAGATTGATTTGGTTGCTCTTAATAATGAAATTTCAGACCTCAATGACAGACTGGAGGCACTTGAGGCAGATCACGATTTTCTTGAGCATAGTCTGAACTCTCTTCAAAATGGTGATGAGGGGCTACAATTTGTTCAGGAGATAGCTCATCAACTGCAAGAATTGCGGAAAATTGGGATAAGATTAATATGTTAATCTGTTCCTTGACACGTATCATGACGTGGTAAGCATACTGAAAAATATTAGTTGTTCTAATTTTCACAAGTCTTTTAATTTCTGATTTTTACAATATTGTTTTTTTTTTTGGGTGGGGGCATTGATGATCTCTGCATAACATATATAAATATCAATTCTATGTCAGTGGTGGCTGAGAGCCGAAGCTTTTATTTTTATTTTTAATAATTAAATATGTATATCAATCCTTGAGCGAGCAATAAAACTGACTGTTCCTTTATTCTGGCTGCCAATGTTGATTTTGTTGTAAGTGAGTTGACTTCTGAACTGAACCTGGGGGTTGTTTGGAATGAATAGGCAATGTACACAAATTGCTCTAGTGAAGTTCTAAGCTCTTTTCATATTGATAAACATAGATAACTGTGATAATACACAGGTTGAATGGCATAGTGTAAGTATATAATCGTCTCTTGCTAAATCCTGGTGTTTAATTGAGGGGTGATAAGTCAATACAGCTGTTTTATTTTCACTAGAATCGTCAAATTCATGAGAGTGACTTACAAATTTTCCAAATTTTAGTTCCTTATAAAATTTTGGAATAGCAATGAACTGGTGTTGGTAAGTAGCATTTTGACACGGAACTATATCTCAGCTTTTTAGCAATGGTTCCTATTATGCATTATTTGATATCACTGAGTAGCATTCACAAAAGAGTAGCATTCAGATTTAAGAATGAGTCTCTGAACCTGCTGATGATGGAACTCATTTGACTAGCAACTTGAGATACACCTAATAAGGGAAACATTAAAAGAAAAACCGTTGTCAGCTCAGATTTGAGAATTCAAGGCACATTTGATGAGTCATGCATGTAGGGTTTGTTATGCTTATAAATTAACTTCTGTTTTCCATTCCTGGAAATTCTTTTCTACTTTCTAAAGATGTTGGCATTCTTTGCTTTTCCGTTTTAAATTTGATCTCTATAAGATGAAATTTATTGTGTTTATCTTCTGATAGCCTAGCCCTCTTCTTCTTTTTCCTGAATTATATTTCTCAGGTGTATACTAAATTGTTATGAGGAAACAAGAAACGAAAAGTCAATACTACAGGAACATTTTCAGCCAGTTGTGGGGGGTACATAGACCAAAATATCATGGCTCGTTTATTCTCTGCTCACCTACAAACATGAAAGATTAAGATAAGGTTTCATGTACAGCTTCCACATTAGATTCTTGGAGAAACAAAAAAGGTATATATTAGCAAACAGTGTTATCAAGTATGGAAGTAATGTCTTCTATTTCCTTTTGTGCCCTATTGGGCCTTGTTTTAAGGAAGAGATGTCGGGGTTAGTTTTTGTTATATCAATGATGATGAGGTTGTAAAATGGGTGTTTTAATCTTTTAGCATAATTTCTTGTTCTCAAGGGTGGTTCTGATGGTACCCAAACAAAGAGGTCCTCAGAATATGCTGCAAAACACAAGTTGCTGGCCATGGAGAGTCATCCAAATATTAGAAGACATTCTAGAATTGGTGGGGGGATCAGATTTTGGACGTAGGACTTTTGTTGTTCCCTCGGCTGTTTTGAGGAATGCCTTAGCTTTTAGTTAAGAAGGCCACAACTCATTTTGTTAATAGAACCTTTATGTTGAACTGCTTTATCTTTTGTTGCAATGGTATCAAAAAAAAATTGCTTCTCATGGGCAAACCAATTCTGTTGTAAATTCAAATAGAATGTTATAATTAGTGTTGTAGAGATTATAGGCCAAAGTCAATTCCAGATATTTTCCCTAGTACCTTATTACTTAACATGACTTGTCAAAAGTAGGACAAGTAATTGAAGTTTAGCCCAAAGCCCAGAGAAATAATGTCTTCCCACTCAAAGCCCTGAATCCCATATGGCGCAGAACTCACCAATGGCCCTACTTGTCATAGATCATCAGGGCTTCAAATCACACCTAGTTCATGGGTCTCAATAATGCACCCTAAACAAAAAAAAGTCCTATTACCCTAAGCAATAATCCACATTTAAGCCTCATCCCAAATACGTCAAACAGAAGCCCATGCTTGAACCTCTACCGTCCATACCCACCCAAATCGTGAAACCCACCAATTTGTCTGCGCTTAGAAGGAAACCCAACCCAAGGAGTTCACCCAGTGATTAATTGATAGAGGAAAGATTGCGAAGCCCCCTAGCTAGAGACTAGTGTAAAAAAAAGCATGTAAAGCGGCTGGGCTTTTCATTGGCAAAGAAGTTTCTTTTTTTCTTTCTTGCACGAAAATGGATGATACATATATATATATATATATATATATATATATATATATATATATTTTTTTTTTTTTTTTTTTTGAGGGGAAAAATGGATGATATATTAAAAAAAAAAAAAAAGCCACAAATTAATACAACTAGGAACAAACAAGTACGTACGTACGTACAGACCCGATATATTATTCACTAAAGTTTGAGCACACGGTACAAGAAACAAGATAACAAAAGAGCAAAGAAAAGAAGGGTTTCTATGAAAATAGAATCCGAGATTCTTAAGGAAATCAAAGAAAAGTCGGAAGAGCCTGTTTATGACGAAGTGAAAGACATGGTGTACACACACGCCTCTTTATGTGAAAGCATGCGGCTGTACGATTCAAAGGAGGCAGTGAACGACGACGTATTGCCTGGGGGAACGGTGGTGATCACGATTTTCATGAAGAAGGGGATGAGAGTAACGTACTTTCCATATGCTATGGGGAGGTTGGAGATGCTGTGGGGATCGGACTGGGCTGAGTTCAAACCCGCGAGGTGGCTGCAGATGCAGAAGGAGGAGAATTCCAAGTCATGGAGGTTTGTGGGGAGGGACTCGTACAAGTACCCAGTGTTCCAAGCGGGTCCTAGAATATGTTTGGGGAAGGAGATGGCTTTCTTGCAGATGAAGAAGGTGGTAGCTGGGGTTTTAAGGAGGTTTAAAGTGGTGCCAGCATTTGAAAAAGAAGGTGTGGAACCAGAGTTTGTTTCCTACTTGACTTCCAAGATTAAAGGTGGGTTTCCGGTGAAGATTGTGGAGAGAGCAAGATTAGAGGGATCATCATTCCCATGAGAATGAGTCATGAGTATACTCCACACAGGCCACACCCCACAACCACAAACACTTATAGTACTTGTGGAATGATCATCGCACTTATAAGGGTGTACGATAGTTACTTAGCTATTGTATTAGTTATAGAACTACACGTACCACTTTCCCTTCTCTACACGGATGACGCCTCATCCCTCACCCACATCCTATTCTATCTTCCTGAACATTCCCACCCCAAATTCATTCTCATGTTTTCATTCGCTACCTGCTACTTCCCTCACCCGAAGCCTTACATCTCTGTTGTTGAAGCAACAATCCCTCCCCTCTCTCACCCAAATATATATATATATATATATATATATATATATATATATATATATCACTCTCTATCTTTCTCAAGAATGGATCAACACACTATGAAGACTAGGGTTCAGCTTCTAGGTTTAAGGGTAAGAAAATAAAATGATTTCCTTGCCATGGGTATTTTTATCATCAAAACTGAAAACTATCGGGATTTTGAATTATTGTTTCTGGCTTAGAATAATTTCTGAAAGAAGTTTAAATATTAATATCTGGAAAATCTGTATGTGAAAAGGTACTTTATTGGCTTTTTTGTCTCTTGTGATGTTGGTCGAATCCATGTTGGAAAAGATTAAAACTATGGTGGTTAATTTAGTGTTTTGAGAGTGATCAATGCATGTCTCAGTTCCGTGATCTTTCCGTTATAATAAATTCAAGCCTAAATATGAAATTTTTTATGGGTAAAAATGCAAAACTGGCCCTCTAACTTTCAACATTTTTCATTTCAGTCCTCTAACTTTCAGTTTTGTCATTTCAGTTCTCTAACTTTCAATTGTTGTCAATTCGGTATTTTGTTAACCATCTGTTAAGTGTCTCCGTTAAATGAGCAAAACGACTCTGTTTTGGCTCTTTATTTTATTTTATTTTATTTTTTAATTTTTGTAAAAAATAAAAAAATAAAAAAAAATAAAAAAAACCAAAGTTGAAGAATCTGTCTGCGTAAAATAGAGCAAAGAGAACATGAAGAAAGAAAAATAACCCACAGGCTTGATCGATTTCTGGATGCAAGAGACTGTAAAGAAGTTAACAGCTTTATTTGAATCCGGCGAAACCACGGCAGCGGCGCTGCCAAACACCAGCAATGTTGAAATCAGAAGCTACCTCTTCGACTTTCTCTTCCCTACTCAGGATGCTTCCACTTCATCGCTCCTTTGGGCCGTGACTCTCATCGACTTGCATCTGGAGGTTTTGGCGAAAGTGCGTGAAGAAGTCGAGTCGATATGGTTGCCGGAGTTCGATTCTTTGATAACCGGCGACCAGATAGCACAAATAAAGTACACGCACACGATGGTGCGTGAGATTCTGAGGTACAGAGCTCCGGCGACTAGATAGCACAAATGAAGTACACGCACGCTATTAACTCCTTCATAGTCTCTTGCATCCAGAAATCGACCAAGCACGTGGGTTCTTTTGATCTTTTCCTATCTTCGTGTTCTCTTTGCTCTATTCTACCTAGACAGACAGAGTTTTCCTTTCTTTAACTTTGGGTTTTTTTTTTTTTTTTAAATTTCTTTTAATTACCAAAAAATAATAGCCAAAATGGCATCATTTTGCTCATTTAACGGAGACACTTAACAGATGGTTAACAAAATATTGAATTGACAACAATTAAAAGTTAGAGGACTGAAATGACAAAAATGAAAGTTAAAGGATTGAAATGAAAAAGGCTGAAAGTTAAAGGGTCAGTTTTGTATTTTTGCCTTTTTTATTTCTTGGTTAGAGATGTTTCATTAGTGGTTCTTTATATGTATGGTTAATCTGGTGATGTGTTATTTAGGAATATCATAATGTTATATTGTACAAAGTAAAAGAAAGATATATGCATGTCTACTAACTAATCTATGAAGATTTGTCTTCAAATGAAATATAACTCTTATGAATTAGTAGACTATACATTAAGTTCTACCATCATTATGTTATCACCATATTTAGGCTGGCTTCCTGCATGGGAATACAGCAAGTCTTTGCTCTTATTGACCCTTATTTAGGAAATGTTTACTTATATTATTTGTACCATATTATTACATCAATAAAATAAGGCAAACTATTTGCATTGTTATTTGAAGTAAAAGGTCCATTAGGGCTAAGCCATTTGGGCATTGACAAATCGTCTTTTTCGGTGTAATTTACAAAGATTTCATTTTATTTAACAAGCTGTAAAACCTAATGGACTCTTAGACCCTTTCATTAAGCTTGAATGTGATAACTTAGTGAGGTTTTGAATCTAAGAAAGTAATTTCCAATACATGCATTGTTGCTTCCCCATTTCAAGCATGTTTAGAATTTAGTTTGGTTCCATTTGTGACATGAAGTGAATACGAACATGAATGTGATGGTTTCTCTTTGTTTATGTGACTCATGCTATTATTGGATGTATGCATTTAGTGTTTTGGGAACCTTAGGATTTCCTTAATTTTGAGAGTTAGGTTTTAAGATGTATATATCTATAAGTCAACGCTTAACTTAGAATTAATAGAAACAAGATTTGATTATTGGTTTAAGTGTTACCAGCACTTAAGTCTGAGCTCCTTTGACTTTAGGCTCTCGATTCCTCTATTTCTAGGTAAGGGATAAGTTATATGGACATTTGGTAAGTCATGAGGTTATATGCATTAAAAGGTCTTTGATTAGAGATATGACATATAATCATGTTTCAGACAAAGATATGTTCGTGAGCTTTTGAAACCTTATATATCTGATTTAAATATATTGATGCTATTACTAATTCCATGAACATGATGTTTTAAAAAAATAATGGAAATGCTAAAGAAAATTTGTTCTTTAAAGATAAAAGTTTCTAAAGTTCTGTTGTGTTTTAAAGATAAAGTATTTGATGAAATGGTTTTAGTGTTCTATAAAGATAAAGCTTCTAATGAAAGCTTATGTTAAAAAGTTTTGATATTCTTTAAGATGTTTATAATTTAAAACAAAGTTACCAATTATTTGATTTAAGTCAAAATGATTATTTTGTAATAAGAATATATATATATATATATATATATATATATATATATATATATATATATATATATATATATGATTTTAAACAGTCAATATTATATTTGGTGACTTTATAAGAAATGAAAGAAATTTAGTCTGAAAGGTTTTGTAATATTATTCTGATAAGAAAAAGGAGAACAATTATTTTCCTATGAAAAGCGTATAAGTTAATATTATGAATAGTATAAGATACTATGCATGAAAAGACGTTCTCCTATTTGAATATTTATAAAATGAAATGGTTAGATTTTCATGCATTCTTATTAAATTCTCGTGTAACTTACCCTTATTGAGCTATGTAGCTCACCCCTTTCACTCTTTCAGCCAATAGGTTTTATTCTAGAGCAAAAGGAGCCTTAGTCGAGTTTTGGGAGAATCTGGTTTTAGTTTAAGAGTATAGATCCTAATTTAGCAATTTTAGGTTTAGCTCTGTAGTATTGTGTATTTTAGGATCTTTTGATTGGAGTTGTATATTTTTTTAGTGTAATTAGAGATGTATTATGTGAAAGTGTAGAAATTAAATGACTGGTGGATTATGATATTCCTTGAATATAGTGTAGATGTTCTGAATATTAAGTGAAACTTTTATATCAAGAAAGTAAAGAAATAAGAATGAAAAGAAAGAGGAAAGCTTTTGTTTAAAAGTTTAGTTGGTTCTTGTTAATATTAGATTCAAGCTTGATATTAATATGCCGGTCATGGTCACAAATCCGGGTATCAGGTTTAGGTCGTGACACAGGGATTTTATGCAACTTGGGTTGCATAAATTCCTACAAACACTATTAGGTGGCACACTAAAAAAAATTGACAATTGTCCTTAGTCATGTGAGAAGCACATGGCCAATTAAATGAGTTTTCTTTCTTTTCTTTTTTTTTCTTTTCCATTTTTTTTTTTTTGGGTTAAAAGGCAATTCATTAATAAACTGCGAAGTCATAGGCATAAGAGCACTCATAGTAGTGGTGCTAAAAAGCCATATTGGTATTTTTAGCTCCTCAAACACCCAAAAAGCATGCTCCAACAATGAAGCTAAACTTATTTTCTTTTAGCTCCATTGCTACAGTGCACATCTATAGATAGATGTGCACTATAGCTTAGAGCTAAAAATAATAATAATAATAATTTTTTATTCCTCTAGTTGGATTAAAATATTTTTATTTTTTTATTTTTTTTTCTTTTCAAAACTCTCACAATCTCTCAACTCTCTCTCACAATTTTCAGACCTTTCATGCTGCTGCCCCCCTGACCCACACCGCCACAGACCCAGCTCCGACCATGGCAACTCCTACCACCACCACATCAGTCACAAATCCAACCATACCCACACTTATCAAACCCACCACCACCATATTCAATCACCACCTCCACCACCACGGCAACCCCTACCACCACCGCCACCACAACCACATTAGCCACAAACCCAACCACACCCACACTCATCAAACCTACCACTATCAGGAAAAAAAAAGAAAAAGAAAAAAAAGAAGCAAACATTGGCAAAACCCACGGCCAAAACATCACCAAAACCCATAGCGGCAAATCGGAAGAGAAAGATGAAAGATTTGGTGGTTTTTGACTTTGACATCATCGGCAGCGGCTTTGACTTCTTCAAGCTTTTTGGGTTCGGTCAGGGGGAAAAGTGCAAAGCATGGATTTGGCGGCATGGGTTTTTGGGTTCAATCAGAGGGAAAAGGATCTTGGTGTGATGACAGCTTGGTTGAGGGAAGGGGAGCAACATGGGAGAAGAAGGCAAGGGAGTTGGGTGGCGTGTTGAGTCTGAACTAGAAAAGAAAAGGTGACCTAGAAAAGAAAAGGAAGAAAAGTAGCATGTGCGAGTGAGAAAGAGTAGAGGGACTTGGCACGTGTGGGTGGGATCAAATTGTATATATATTGATGGGATAGCGAGAAATTAGTTCATCTCCAATTCGTCCATAAGGATCGTCCATGTCCAAGAGAGCAGGCAGGATCAGGAACCACCCAAGAAGACTAAGAAATGTTCTTGGACGAGAATATGGTTCATGAACGACGAAGTCTCCCATGGACGATGATAAAAAATCCATGAATGACTGAACCGTCCATACAATGGACAGACGAACATGCAACATTTGGGAAACTTCGACATTTTGGAGCAGTTAATAAACCCATGATTATTGCCCTAGATTCCTCAAGTAGTTAATTTCCATTAGCGGTTGCAACTTCTATAGCCGTTGAGGAAGTTATGTCCGGACTTATTGGCTTCCGTGAATCTTGGGGAAGTTACTGGGCAAATAACCACCCAAGGTCTCTATATAAAGGACCGGTCTGAACAAAACAAGGGTAAGAACATTTTTCTAAGACTCGACTCCCAAAAAGTTAGAACTTCATTCTTGTGAGAGACTAACTTAGCCATCGGAGGGTGTTTGGCCGGTCCACGCCGGCCCCCTTTTTGATTGCGTGTTCATTTTGTAGGCCTTCTACAGCCATCAGTAGCCTATCGAAGTCGGAGCGTTCAACCTACTGATTCTGTGCGATATCAGTTGGTGCCGTCTGTGGGAAGGCAGTACGTTTGCAATTTGTCTTTCTACGACAAAGGGTTAAATGGTTTGAACTAGGTCAAGGGCTACCAGCCCAGGCCATCAAGAAAGTAGGGATGCTTCAAGTAATCCCCAACGTGACCGTCAGTCAGCCCTAGTGATGCCACAATCCTCTGTTTAACACGTGCATTCTATGGCAGCCACTATGGCGGAGTTAACCCGACAGGATCAAGAATTGACCAGGGAGATTAATTTGAAGAAGCAACGCTATGAGGGATACGCTGAAGGTCAAGCCCAAAATCGGGAAGATAGGGAAAATGCTGAACCAGGAAGCCAATTAAGGGGTACCACATCTAGAAGGGTGCCACAATTGGAGAGGGAAATGGATCAGATGAGAAAGGTTATGGCAGAGATAAGGGAAAACATGAGAAGGACAAATCCAGTAGAAGATCTAGTCCACCGAATGGATTCCTCATTCACGGCTTCCATCAATGGATACCCCTTGCCTCCGAAGTTCAAGATGCCTTCATTGGATTTGTACGATGGAGCGTATGACTCACTTGATCATATTGCAACTTTCAAGACTACCATGCACCTTCAAGGAGTCCCAGACGAGATTATGTATAGAGCCTTCCCTACCACTCTCAAAGGGCCAGCACGAGTGTGGTTCAGCAAAATACCCCTGAACACAGTAAGTTCTTTTGAAGAGTTAAGTAAGTTATTTGTCAATAATTTCATTGGAGGGTAGAGGCACAAACGTTCCTCGTCTAGCCTGTTAACCATAGAGCAAGGGGAGAATGAAAACCTGCGCTCCTTCATTACTCGGTTTAATAGGGAAGCCTTGACTGTGGACGAGGTGGATGACAAGTTACTCTTGGCGGCCTTCCATAACGGGGTTAATTCTGATCTATTCATCCACAAGCTTTATGAGAAGGAGCCTCAATTTATGGCTGAACTCGTCCATTCAGCCCAAAACTTTACGAATGTAGAAGACGCAATTATAGCTAAGAAGAGGAAGAGAGCTGAAAGGATGGAAGCCAACCCCGTGCGACACCCTGAACAAGGTCCTCGTCCAAAGAAGGGATGAACGGAAGATAAGAAAGACCGAGATAATAGGAAGACAGGACCGCCAGTAAGAAATCAGAATTATACACCCTTAAATGCCCCACTCAATCAAGTGTTCATGCAGATCAAGGACGATCCTTCCTTAAAGTGTTCAGAGAAGATGAAAGGAGATCCTAATAAGCGCAATAAGAATAAATATTGTCGCTTCCATAGGGATCATGGGCATGACACGGACGAATGTTATGACTTGAAACAACAGATTGAGAATCTCATTAGACAAGGAAAGTTGAGGCATTTTGTTAGAAAGGATCATAAAGATGAGAAGTTGAAGGGGAAGATGGAAGAATCGTCACGGCCCCCGTTAGGAAAGATAAGGGTCATCATTGGAGGGACTTCAGCAGGACAGACTTCTAAATCAAAGAAGACATACCTCAAAGTGGTACAAAATGTCCAACTCTCTGGACGATCCCTAAAGATGAGAGGAATTGACGAGCCAACTATTTCATTCACCAACGAGGAAGCTGAAAGAATCCATCATTCACATGACGATGCAATTGTCATTACCTTACTTATCGCAGATTACACAACTAGAAGGGTGTTGGTGGATAATGGAAGCTTAGCGGATATATTGTACTATCCAGCCTTCCAACAGATGAGACTTGGACGAGATTTACTTCGTCCAGCGTGCTCGCCATTGATAGGATTTGGAGGAATGAAGGTGCAGCCTGTAGGCACCATTACGTTACCTGTAGTGGTGGGATCATACCCACAGCAGATAACCAAGTTAGTCAATTTCCTCGTGGTGGATTGTTCGTCCTCGTACAATGCTATTATTGGAAGGCCAACTCTGAACAGTTGGAAGGCAGTAACATCTACCTATCATCCGTTAGTCAAATTCCCTATGGAGTATGGGATAGGACAAGCACAAAGAGATCAGTTGGCGGCAAGAGAATGTTACTTAGCCATGATGGCTTTAGATGAGCAGGTGTAGACAATGAGAATAAAAGAGAGAAGGTTTGTTGCTAAGCCCACTGAGGTACTAGAAGACATCCCTCTGGAAGAAGGTAATCCCAAGAAATTCACTAGAATTGGAACAAGTATGAAAGAGAAGACGAAGCAAGACCTCGTCCAATTCTTAAGAAAGAACATCGACGTTTTTGCATGGAGTCATGAAGATATGCCAGGGATCGATCCAAGTGTTATCACTCACCGCTTGAATGTGCACTCGTCTTCCAAACCAGTTCGTCAGAAGAAGAGAGTCTTTGCTTTTGAGAGAGACAATATTATCAAGGAAGAGGTTCAGAAGTTAGCCACAACGCAATTTATTCGAGAAGTCTATTATCCGGACTAGTTAGCTAATGTGGTGATGGTTAAGAAGGCAAATGGCAAGTGGAGGATATGTGTAGACTTCACTGATTTGAACAAAGCTTGCCCTAAGGATAGTTATCCTTTGCCACGCATTGATTAGCTGGTAGACTCAACAGTAGGTCATCAGTTGTTGAGCTTCATGGACGCTTTCTCAGGGTATAATCAAATAAAGATGGACGAGGCAGATTAAGAGAAAACATCCTTCATTTCCAGTCAATGGATATTCTGTTATAAAGTGATGCTCTTCGGTTTGAAGAATGCAGGGGCAACTTATCAGAGGTTAGTTAACCACATGTTCCGCCTGCAGATAGGACGGAATGTAGAGGTGTATATTGATGACATGCTGGTCAAGAGTTTGGACGAGGAGAGACACCTGGACGACCTACAGGAAACCTTTGATACTCTTAGACGACATCAGATGAAGCTGAATCCAAACAAATGTGCTTTCGGAGTTTCCTCAGGAAAATTTCTAAGATTCATTGTTTCACAAAGGGGAATTGAAGCAAATCTAGATAAGATCCAAGTCATATTGGACATGAAACCTCCAAAGAATATCAAAGAAGTCCAGTCTTTAATAGGACGAGTTGCAGCTCTAAACAGATTTGTTTCTAAAGCTACAGATAAATATTTACCCTTCTTTAAAATTCTCAGGAAGGCGTTCGAATGGACGAACTAATGCCAAAAGGCCTTCCAAGATCTTAAGGTCTACCTTACCACAGCTCCGCTGCTAAGTCCATCCATACTAGGTGAGGAGTTATACTTATACTTAGCAGTATCCCCGCATGCCGTAAGCTCAGCATTGATCAGGGAAGAAGGGAAGGTGTAGAAGCCCGTATATTATACAAGCCGGGCATTGAGGGGAGCAGAAGGACGATATCTGCTGATGAAAAAATTGGCTTTTGCATTAATAACGGCTTCCAGGATGTGAAGGCATTACTTCCAAGCTCATGTAATTATTGTTATGACTAATCACCCACTCAAGAAGTCGATGAACAAGTTGGAAGCCGCAGGACGATTGATCCAATGGGCTATCGAGCTTAGTGAGTTTGATATCAGGTACCAACCAATAAATGTAATAAAAGCTCAAGCCCTAGCAGATTTCATTGCAGAATTCACTCTAGGCCATGGTGACTTAGACGAGAGGGAAGGTAATAAAATGTGGTTCGTCCATGTGGATGGATCGTCTACGCTACATGCAAGTGGAATCGGGGTTGTTTTGAAGTCCCTAGAGGTGAATACGTTGAAGCAAAAGGTTCGTTTGCACTACCAAACAACCAACAATGAAGTTGAATATGAAGCCTTCCTTAAAGGGCTAGAATTGGCTAAGTCCCTAGGGGCGGAGTCAGTACTCGTCTAAGGAGATTCTCAGTTGGTTATAGGTCAAGCGAATGGAACGTATGAGGCCAAAGAAGAACTAATGAAGAAATATCTCAACAAGGTGAGACGCCTTATCAAGAAATTCAGTGAAGCTCATTTCGTCCAAGTTCCAAGGGAAGAGAAAATGGAGGCAGATACTTTAGCAAAAGAAGCGTCCATAAGTGAACTGATGAATGAGTTCGATGAAGTCCAATATATGCCAAGTATAGACCTTCCAGAAGTGCAACAGATAGGGGGCGAAGAAAATTGGATGACCCCGATAGTCGGCTATCTAAAAGAAGGAAAGCTTCCACAAGGAAGAGATGAAGCCCGTAAGCTAAGGATCAAATCAGCTAAGTATATCCTAATGGACGAGGTGTTATATAAGAGAGGTTTTTCCCAGCCTTACCTGAGGTGCTTAGCTCCAGATAAAGCCAATTATGTATTGAAAGAAGTTCATGAAGGAGTATGTGGCAACCATTCCGGGGCTAGATCACTCGTCCACAAGGTCGTCCGTGCAGGTTATTACTGGCCAACCATTTAGGCTGATGCTAAAGCATATGTCAAGGTATGTGATCAATGTCAGCGATTCAGTAATATCCCTAGACAGCCGTCGGAGTACCTTACCCCAATGATGGCCTCATGGCCCTTTGCATAGTGGGGGTTGGATATTTTGGGTCCCTTTCCAACTAGGACCAGATAAATGAAGTTTTTGGTGGTAGGGATTGATTACTTCACCAAATGGGTGGAAGCTGAACCCTTGGCGAAAATTACACAACAGAATGTTAAGAACTTCGTCTGGAAGAGCATTGTGTGCAGATTTGGGGTACCAAGGGTGCTTGTGTTTGACAATGGACGACAATTTGATAACACACCTTTCAGAAATTTTTGTAAACAGCTTGGAATCAATAATCATTACTCTTCGCCCTCCCACCCACAGGCCAATGGACGAGCAGAAGTAGCAAACCGATCATTGCTGAAAATCATCAAGACTCGGCTTGAGGGGGCAAAAGGAATATAGCCAGACGAGCTACCTGGTGTTCTATGGGCTTAAAGGACAACTGTAAGGACCCCCACAGGGGAAACTCCCTTCAAACTAGCCTATGGAAGTGAAGCAGTCATACCGGCAGAAGTACACATGGCCAGCCATAGGGTGAAGGAATATCAAGCTGAAGAAAATGAAGTACAGCTTCGTTTTAATCTTGACCTTATGGACAAGGTTAAGATGGACGCAGAACAGAGAACAGCAAGGTACAAAAATCTTATGGCAAGACAATATGATGCCATGGTGAAGCCCAGGTGCTTCAATATTGGGGATCTCGTCCTGAAGAGGGTTACCTTGGCAACAAGAAACTTGGCCTACGGGAAACTGGGGCTAAATTGGGAAGGACCTTATAGGGTTATCAACTGCAAGAGGCAAGGATCCTATTATTTGGAAGCATTGGATGGACGGAGGCTAGAACACCCTTGGAATGTTGAGCACCTAAGGAAATACTATCAGTAAATGCTGACTCTGGATGAAGGTGGCCACGAACGAGATACCTGGACAAGTGGAATTTAGCACTCTCGTGTTTGCTTGTTTACTACTATGTGTTTTAAGTGTTTTAATAATCCCCTAGAAAGTACATTAGTATTTTCACTTTTGTGCTATTCATGGATGAGTTAGTGTGTTTTTTATTTCCTAAAGGCACTAGCTCTTGAGCATGTGCCATGCCTATGGACGAATGTTTGCATAATTTTGGATTTTCAAATATATATATATATATATATATATATATATATATATATATATATATATATATATATATATATGATGTATTTTCAAGTATATACATAATTGTATGAGAATCCTTCACTTTTTGTACATTCATCCAGAATGATCCACGAGAGGCAAACAAGCATGGACGAATAAAATCCTTGGACGCAAGGATGTATTGTCTATAAGCTTTCCTTAAAAGGAAAAATAAACAAATAATAAACCTAAGGTATATCCGTCCAAAGCTTAAGACGGAATGTAACCTAAGGAATATTCATCCTAACCATGGACGAATAAAGATTGAGTAAAGCACAAACCCCATGGACGAGAAGTTACTGGGAACAATTTTGCTAAGGGCACAAACATGATCATCCCCAAATTTGAATAACGGATAAAAGCTAAGCCAAAAGGAACGTCACTCATAGACGAGCTCCACTTGGCAAGCACGAAGGATTCATTTTACTTTAGTTTGGTGATGTAAAAAGAAATTCACCCATATACTCAAGACGGGGTAAAAGGATTTCCTAAGTGGACGAACCACATGCCCACAGAATTGATATGGACATTATAAATAAAGTTCATACATAAAGATTTAAACATATTCAAACATAATGGAAGATGTAAATGGGAAGCATTCATTCATTTATAAAACTTGAAGAAGGGTGGACGACCAATGTACCAAAAACCTTTGAGTTATATAAAAAAAAAATATAAATAAATAAACTGATCGTATGTATAGCTCGTCCATAAACTTAGATGAGATAATTGTACTTGGATTAACGGAATATAATGCAAGAAACAGAGCCCAAAACAACGGGCATTTCCAACAAAGATAAATTATAAAGTTACTTGGGTAAGCCACTGGGGGCATTGCCCCCAGACTTGGAGATGTCCTGAGTTACTTCGTTATTGGCATCGTCCAATATGTTGACGTCCTCAGAGCTCGTCTGCAGCAAGGAGCTTTTAGCAGCAAGGAGCTTTTAGCAGCAAGGGGAAGCTTGAAAGAATCAAAATCCAAGTCAGGATATGTTTCCTTAGCATCAGCACGAAAGTCTTCATAGCTAGCTGCATAGTGACTGTCTAGAGCTTTCTTGTACTTGTCAGACTTCTTGAAGGCTGTTATACCTTCTCCACGTGCTTTCTCTAAGGACGAGACAAACTCAAAAACTTCCCCTCGAGATAGACGATACGAGTATCTTTCTTTATATTGTCAGCTTTAAGTTCTTCCACCTCGTTTTTCAACTTCGTCTCACTTCCTTGCAGATGATTAAAATCTTCAGTCAACCTGAGCACCTCCCCCTTTTTTAACAAAATTTCGTTGTTCAGCTCCTTAGCTTTGTTCTTAGCCGTCTTAGCCTTTGTAGCGAGCTCCTTAGCCTAGCAGGTTGCTATGTAAAATTTTGACATAGCTTGTGCATGGACGAATGGAAGTTCAATGTATTGTTCAAAAAAAAAAAAAAAAAAAAATTGAAAACACACAAGGACGAATGAAACACTACCTTAAAGAGGTCATGGATGCCAGAGCGTTCAAATTCTCTCATTGATATGTTGTAGCATTCATTAACTTCATGATCAGTGACGATCCTTTTGAACGTCCTCCATGCATAATTCTCGTCCAGCACCAGGTTAGAAGGACGGTCAGATGGCTCAGACGGACTAGGCTTGCGAGAATTTTTGACTGGAGGGGGAGGAGGATTAGTCTGGACGGGCTCCACATCAACTGAAGGATCGTCCAGGTTTACCGTTAGGGGTGTGAACTTAGGAACCTTAGGAATCAAGGTCTTAATAGGTTTCTGTTTCTTGGCACCTCGACGACTTGGAAGGTCGTCCAAATCCACAGCACTGGATATCGACTTAGATTTCCTTTTCCTTGTTTGGACGGAAGTTACTTGGACCACTAGAGGTTCAGCAACATTTTCATCCCCACCAGTTATGGCTTTTTCTTTGTTTTCCCTCATTGTAGTTATCCTTGTGACGAGGAAAACCAATTTAAAAAAAAAAAAAAAAAAAGAAAATAAAAGGAGAGAAAAGAAGTGAAGTGGAGTGGACAATACTTACTTCGATGAGTAGTTTCTTCGTGACTAAGATTTTCAGCAGTAGGTAATGGACCAAGCCCCTAAGCTGCTAGACGACTGAGAGTAACAAGATTGTGGAAAGTTCTCCCAAGGAAGGTACGAACTTCGTCGATCCGGTCCAAGTAAACTTTGTCCAAACGTGGACGAACAACAGCTGCGTCACCAAAGGAAAGGGTTAGACGAATGAAAGATAGAAAACATGTAAAGAAACATAAAATAAAATGGAAAGGAACCATACTTTCAGGACGAAGACGACCTAGAGGGCTGGTAAAAGGTGGGAAGGGGGGATTACCCACATCAGCTGGGCCCCCAGCTCAATTTCCAGAAATAATAAAAAATTATTTTTTCCAAAATCTGTCAGACAAGCTACGGCCCTTTATTAAACTGTAATAAGAGCCTCTGGATGAGAACTGGTAAAAACTAGCAGACTTCTTTATCTCCGAGGGCTTATAACAGTAAAGGAACTCGTCCACCGTAATTGGGCGGTTCCCTTCCAGTGCCTCACGCCATAGCACTTGCATGGCAACTATCGTCCTCCATTCATTGGGGTTGAGTTGGTAAGGTCAAATACCCAATCTATGGAGGAGGTCTCTGCAAAAGGAATTTCAAGGAAACCTAAAGCCAGCTAAAAGAGAGGAAGTATATACTCCTAAACCAGAGGAAGGAGAACAACACCATTCCCCAGCCTTGGGTAGACGAGGGTTAAACTCCATAGGAATTTGATATCTATCTACAAGAGTTTTTAATTTAGCAGCGTCTAAGGTGGATGATACCTCTAGGGCACAGCTATAAATGACGTCTTCCTCATCCTCTTCCTCGTCTTGAGGAGGGCTAGGTGGCCGTTTGGACGAGCTAGCCCCAGATCCAGAAGCCATCCTATGTTGTAGTTCCTGAAATTCCTCCAAAGGAATACCAGGTACCCCAGACGAATAATGTTCGTCAGAGGAACCACTACAGGACGTGCTACCTTCACTACTCTCATCACTACCCTCACTCCCAAAATAATCGTCCTGGTACTCGTTTATCTCTCTCTCTAAACTACTAGACGAAGACATGGTTGAAATGAAGAAAGATTAAGATGAAAGCCTAAAAATAAAGAGGAAGTAACTGATAAAACTAGGAGGAGAGCTAGACGAGGCTCTTGGACAAGATGGCAGAAAGGAAATTGCGAGAGAAAGTGAGGGGCAAGGAAGGGAATGCACTATTTATAGGCCCCAGAAACAGGGTCAGTGAAACAACGCGCACCACTCAAAGGATGACACATGGCAATTCCTTCGGGAAACAAGATCGACACAACAGGCCCACCAATGGCTTTGCGACGCGTGGCTTACAGAAAACAGTGTCAGTGAAACGATGTGCGCAATTCAGAAATTGACACGTGGTGTTTCCTTTGGAAAACGAGATCAACACAGAAGGTCAACCAACGATTTCGTGACACGGGGCTCACAGAGGTAAACCCATGTAAGTAAGCTTTAAATTACGCCAATATCCTGGACGACCCTTTGAACAAAGGGGCAACTGATGGGATAGTGAGAAATTAGTTCATCTCCAATTCGTCCATAAGGATCATCCATGTCTAAGAGAGCGGGCAGGATCAGGAACCACCCGAGGAGACTAAGAAATGTTCTTGGACGAGAATATGGTTCATGAACGACGAAGTCTCCCATGGACGATAATGAGGTCGTCCATGGACAACACGTTGTCCATGGACGATGATCAGAAATCCATGAATGACCAAACCGTCCATACAATGGACGGACGAACGTGCAACACTTGGGAAACTTCGACGTTTTGGGGCGGTTAATAAACCCATGATTATCGCCCTAGATTCCTCAAGTAGTTAATTTCCATTAGCGGTTGCAACTTCTATAGCCGTTGAGGAAGTTATGTCCGAACTTATTGGCTTTCGTGAATCTTGGGGAAGTTACTGGGCAAATAACCACCCCAAGGTCTCTATATAAAGGATCGGTCTGAACAAAACAAGGGTAAGAACATTTTTCTGAGACTTGACTCCCAAAAAGTTAGAACTTCATTCTTGTGAGAGACTAACTTAGCCATCGGAGGGTGTTTGGCCGGTCCACGTCGGCCCCCTTTTTGATTGCGTGTTCATTTTGTAGGTCTTCTACAGCCATCAGTAGCCTATCGAAGCCGGAGAGTTCAACCTACTGATTCTGTGCGATATCATATATAATTTGGGGTTAAAACAAAATATTATTGTTACACTAGATGATTATTTACTTGTTATCATGATGATTGAGAAATTGTTTTAGTAAAAAAAAAAAAAATGTATAAGTATAATTTGGGGTTTAAAAAATAGCTTGTTAACACTAGACAATTATTTGCTATCATGTGGCGGCGGCGGTGGAAGAGTTTGTGGCGGCGGTAGTGGAGGCGGTGATAGTGGCAGGGGTAGCAACTGTGGTGGCGATGGAAGAGTCGGTGGCGACAGCGGTAGTGGCAGCAGTAGCGGTTGCGGGTAGTTGTGATTATTGTTTATTGTAGTAAATATATTATTTTATTGTAGTAGATATATTATTTTATTGTGGTATTTATATTATTTTATTGTGTTGAAAACTAAAATAGATCTACTGTTGCAGCATGTGTATAGGTAAAATAGATAAAGTAACTTTTGGTGGAGCTAAATAGCTAAATTTTAGCTCCACTGCTGTGGATGCTCTAACACCTTACATAGTACACATCATTGGCATCAGAAATTACAAAAGAAGAAATATTAGGTGAGGGAGGGGGGGGGGGGGTTAAACATCACAAAAGTTTCTTGTTGTAGGCATCCCCTCTTAGCCATTGCATCTGCACAACTATTCACTTCTTGAAAATATATGGGTCACCTTGACTTGCTAGAACCTGTTGAGTAGGGACCTGCAATTAATCAAGAGGGATGAATAAGCTTTGTTAGGCATTGAGTTAGATAGGACAAGGTTCACAACAATTTTTGCATCAAGGTCAACTTCTAGGCAGTAAATCCCCATCTGAGACACCAATAGCAAGCCATCTCTTAGTGCCCAAAATTTTGCTGTGACACTTACGGTGTTGCCTATCAGTGACTAAATCCTTTTAGCCATGCCCCCCTTGTGGTCTCGGACTAGCCCTCCTCCACCATCTTTCTCGAGATTCCCTAGTGAAGCACCATCAGTGTTTAGCTTAAACCAACCTTCACGGGGTTTAATCCATTGGACTTGCATTGTTTTCATACTTTTGGCTTGAAGCAATTTTCCAATACAAAATGAGTAGTCTATAGCCTGTTTAATGCATGCACTATGAAGATCAGGGTTTAGAATAGTGTTTTCAAAATGTTAGGACATATGTGATTCAATGTTAGGAACATATGTCAATATAGAATTGGCTAATCCTTTGACAAAACACACTTTACTTGTAATTGGGTAGATTTAGGATGTGTTTAATGTTTCAAGGAACAAGATTTCAATATCAAGTATTAAAACCATACAAGTCTATCCAAGAAACAAGTGAAGAAGTGCTGGATTTTAAAGTTTGACAGCTTACTTGACAGCTAGTATCTATCAAGGTTTTTAAAGCTGCTGAAGCCCGATACTCGACAGATAAGCTATCTATTGAGGTTTATGAAAATCAGTTTTTCAGATCTGATTTCACTCAAATCCATGAATAGATGTTTGGGCTTTCATTTTTCATAACCTTAAACATATATAAGGATTGTTTTAAAGGCCGTCATTGTTGATGCAACTGAATGCAAAAGTTTTTCACAAGCATATTGTGAACCAGAGATATATGCCCTAGTTCTTCATTCTCTTCAAGAAGCTGCTATGTTTGTATACTATAGGGTTTTGTAACTAAGGAGCTTCGTGATCTTCATCGTGTTGATGAACTGATGAACTTTGCAACCAACATTTTTCTCAAGTCGGTGAGTAAGTCGCATATTAGGAATCGCGCATCGAATTGGTTAGTCACGTACTAGGAGCCATGCATTGAAAAGGAGAGATTGTTACTACAAAACAAGTCTAATTGGGTATTGGGGTAAAGGTTCAACTGTAAGTTGGTAGAAGGTACTGAGATTCCTTTACTTGTAATTGCTTGTTGTGATAATAGTGAATTCTCGGGAGTGGTGACCTTAAAATCACCTGGTGGGGTTTTTGTCGTGTAGGTTTTCCCCATTCGTAAACAAATCACAATGTCAATTTATTTTCCACTGCACTTTAACTTAGTTGGTGATTTGTTTGTGCTACCACGCTTTTTGCATGCAAATTGAATTAATTAATTAACTTGACTAATTGATTGGTTAATTCATCACAAGGGGTCAATACATTCTTAGCTTATCAAATGGTATCAGAGCAGACACACTCTGATTAGGTTTTAATCTTTGCTGTGTGATCCATTGACCCCTGTTTGTCATGGATAGAGGATAGTCTCTTATTGTGCCTCATTTATTTGATGACATTAACTATGCATATTGGAAAGTATGCATGAGAGTTTTCTTACAGTCATTAAATGAAAAAGTGTGGCAAGTTGTGGAGATAGGCTGGACCAAGCCAAAGGAAGCGCTGGCTGATTGGGATGATGCTAAGATCAAGGCAGCTAACTTCAACAACAGGACATTAAATGTTTTATTCAGTGCGGTTATGAATGAGGAGTTTAAGAAGATATCCTCTACTGAAACTGCGAAGGAAGCATGGACCATTCTCTAGACAACTTATGAAAGAACCAAGGTTGTCAAAGATTCAAAACTTTAGAGGCTTACCACGAGCTTTGAAGAGATTAAGATGGAGGAGAATGATTCATTTGATGAGTTTTATGCCAAGGTCAAGGACATACTCAACCTTTAATCTTGGGGAAACCATTCCCGAACCCAAAATTGTTAGAGATGTGCTTAGATCTCTACCCGAGAGATTTCATGCCAAGATCACCGCAATTGAGGAATCGAAGGATATTGACAAAATTCCTTTGACAGAGTTGGTTGGCAATCTGTAGACCTATGAGGTGGGTTTGATAAGGATAGGAAAATCTAGTAAGGGAAAGAGTATGGCATTGAAGGCCAAAAGCAGTGACACAGATGAGTCTTCAGACGATGAAGATTCTAAGATGAAATCCTATATCACGAGGAAGTTCAAAAAGTTTATGAAGAATGCCAATGCCAAAGGATTTGATAAAGACCATAAGCAGTCCAGCTCGTCTTAGTTCAAAAACCACGACAAAGAAAAGAAGGATGCTAAGGATGGCGGTCAGTACACTGTTCCCTCAGGACCAAAGTGCTTTGGGTGTCAAGGCTTCGGTTACATGAAACAAGAGTGCCCTACGTATCTCAAGACCATTAGGAAGAGCAAGGCACTTATTGCTACGTTGAGCGACACTAAGCCTGATGATGATTCTGATAATGAGGATGATGGAATCCTAAATGCCTTCACTGCCACCGTAAATCCTACTAAGGGGATTGTTGAAGATGTGGATGAAGAAGGAGACTTAGTGGAGTCAAAGTTTGAAAAGATGGATGAGCAAGATGACATCCACACAACCTATGCAAAGTTATACAAGGTCTCGAAAAAGCATGAGAAGTTGTATACGCTGGCCACCAAGAAGCTTAATGATGTGGAGTTTGAACGGGAAGAAATCTCCAAGAAGTTTGATGAAGCCAATCAGACCATTGGAGCATTGAGATTTGAGAACAATTTCTTGGCCAAGAGAACCAATAAGCTAGAAGCAGAACCGTTTCAAGTCAGAGCTCAGCTGGAGAGGACTTCAAGTGCAAAGCTTGATGAGATGCTTAGTCTTCAAAAATCTGCTTCTGATCGAACCGATTTAGGGTATGATTTCTCTTCTCATAGTATTGCTTCTGCTAGTACTACTGTTTTTATTCCTCCCAGTAATAATATTGAATCTGAAAACAATGATGTGCAAAATATGTTAGCTAGTGAGAACATAGACAAGAGTAAATCTATTTTAGGAGCACCCCCTAAGCAGGGTAAGAAAATGATAAAAAAACCTTAGGGCTAAGAAGGGAAACACTCAAAAGCCTAAATAGAAGAAGAAGCAGCATATCTGTCATCAATGTGGAATAGCTGGACATACTCGACCTAATTGCTACAAGTGTTTAGCCACTCAACAGAGCAACCAGTATGATCTTATCGGGAAACCAGAATCAGTTTCCATCCTCCTTTGCTCATCTTGGAGATCTTCTCAAAGCCCTCATGTTTCTTTCGAACTTGAATGGTTTAAATTCTTCCCCCTCATTGTCGGATCAAGAGTTTGTTAAACGAAAAGGTTCTTCCAAGGTGTGGAAGGTAGGGCTGTCCACGGGTCGGTTCGGGTCGGGTTTGTGCCCAACCCCGAACCGACCCGCCGGAATCGAGTGGGAAAAAAATGCACCCGCCGTTGACCTGCCGGAGTAATCGGGTTGGACGGTTTAGACCACCAACGGGTGACGAGCGGGTTGGTCGGAGTCATAGATCTGAGAACACGGCGAGAAACCGGTGAAAAAAACACAAATCCGGCAAAGAAACCCAGATTCTGGCGATAGTTTTCCAGATTCCAGCGATATTTCCCTGAGATCCATTGAGATTTCGCCAGATCCAGTGAGATTTTGGCGAAAATATCACCGTATTTGATGAGATATCGCAAGATCCGTTCAAAATCTCACCGGATCTAAGGGAAACATCACCAGAATCTGGGTTTCTTCGTCGGATTCTGGAAAACTATCGCCGGAATATGGAAATTTTGGCCGGAGTCTGGAAATATTTCAGTCGGTTCGGGTTTTTCGGGTTTTAGTGGAGGAAAACCGAAACCGATCTGCCGGAATCGGTTTCTGGTAGTGAAGACTTGTCGCCAACCCGCCGGAGTAGTCAGGTTGGCCGGATTCGGGTTGAATCCGGTCGGTTCTTCGGGTGGGTCGGGTTACCGGATCAATCTGGACAACTCTAGTGGAAGGAGAAAGGCTCAAAGTGATTTAGTCACTTTTTCTCTCTCTTCCCTTCTTGTTTTTGTTTTTGCATTACTTTTGTGTTTTGTTTTCTTGTTTTGAGTTAGTCTAGTTTTATGCTTTGCTTTGTTTAACATGTTTTTTTTTGTTTATTTTTCAATTTTATTTTATTTTACTTTTCATAAAAATAAAAATAAAAAATTGAAAAATTAGAAAAGTACAAAAATAGTGTGTTTGTGTACATTGGTACTTGTGTACCTTGGATGACCGTTGAAACAAAGTTTTCTAAACTTTGTATTTTTTGCAGCTTAGATGAGCATCTCTATACACAACTAAGCAAGTGAACTTTGTAGCTCGTGTTTATGACGAGTAAGATTAAGTAATCTTTTGTACTTAATACTTGTATCACTCTTTTTGACGGGAAGGACTAGAAAATCCTAAGAGAAAGGCATAAATAACCATCTTACCACTGTTGCTCGCCAATCATGAAATGATATATGTATGTTTTGGAATAGCAAAAGTGGAAAGTCAAATGCTTAACATCATTGGGTTTTTCTTTTTTATCTCTTATATACCCATGCATGGTTTGCTTAAAAGAAAAATACGCAAAGAAAAATAAAATGCAAAAAGAATCAAAATGCTTTATATATTATTGCAAGCGTGTATTCTAGGAGATGTGGGAGTTATAGGATGTACCTCAAATGTGATAGTCCCCATCAAATAGTTATGATTGTGTGTGAGTTAAAGTGATTTTCTCATATCTCAAATTGTCATAACATGTAGACACTTATGCAATCTTATGATGTTTTTCACACATTACACACAATATTCTTTGCTACTTTTGATACATGTGCAAGTACAATGTGATTTAGCCATCACAAGGAATACATGTGTTAATGTATGCTTACTAAACTTTCTTAACTTGTTTTTGAAATATAAAATTGGTTAGACTTGTTTAGTGTGTGTGTGTGTGTGTGTGTTTTGGATCTATGTGCTTGACATTTTTCTTGTTGAGAGATGATTTTGAGAGCTTGAAATGTTGTTTGGATTTTTGATTGTGTAGCATGCTTGATTGCATTCATGTCTTTGTTTTTCTCTTTTTTGAAAAATTGTTTTTTAAGCAATCTCGACAATTGCTGGACACCTTTCGACAGTTAGGCTATCTATCGAGCCCCTTCAGCTTCTTTTTATCGCATTCTCAATAGCTTTTCAACAGGTACTCAATCCATCAAGAAAGTTTCTAGATGCATGATAGCTTCTTGATCCATCGAGCACCTTTTGCTATGGACACCTCTCGATAGATCCTTGATAGCTCTTCGACAGCTAATTCACACGTTTTAAATCACGACACCTCTTGATCCATCGAGATTTATGATTTTCTTTATATACATTTCAGCGTGAATTTCTCTCATTCCTCCCTGATCTCTCTCGATATTTCTTGTCTCTTCACCTCCCAAAACCTCTCTCTCAATCTAAACTTCATTCCTAAGTGATTTTCGGCCTAGATCTAGCTCTTCTTCACTGGTAAGGGTCCTTAATCCTTCATTCTTCATGCATTTCACGCATTAGACCTAGGTTTTTGGGTTTTCGAAATTTTTTTGGGGTTTTTCAAAATTGATTAAGTTTTGATGAAATTTTTGGGTTGGATTATGTTTATATGATCCTAAATGTTCATACATTTCATCACATTTGCATTATAACTATATTTTCATGCATTATAGATGTGTGCTATATATGTTGAATTGCTGTGTGCTGTTAGGTTTGGATTAGGCTGAGCCCATGATGTTTTTAAGTTTGCATGTCACATGTTCATGCATACGTACCTTCATTTATCTTTATATTGATATTGATTTTATTGGTGCTTTTCTGTGTGTTTCTTTCTTTCCCTCTTTCTTTTGTTAGTTGCTCTATGGTACCTAAACTAAAATCCACTTTGTCCCAAAACCTTCTTCGTTCTAGGGCATCTTCTTCTTCTGACATTGTTCCTTCTCACGTACGATTCCATGATGATAAAGCCCGTAAAGATTTTTTGGAGAATTTTTCTAGATGAGGCATTCATTCGGAATGCCAAGTCATTCTATCAGATTTTTCCGATACTAACCTTCCTACTGTCATCTACAATCGGGGTTGGGAATCACTGTGTGGCATCCCGGTCACTTGTCCTTCTGTGATCATACAGGAGTTTTACTCCAATATGCACAGATTTGATACTTCTGTACCTCATTTTTCCATTCGTGTTCGAGGTACACGTATTGTAGTTACTCTGGATATAGTATTCGAGGTACTACATGTTCATAGGGTAGTGCATCTTGACTACCCTGGCTACGATCGTCTGAGGACTGTGTTCAAAACGAACTCTCGTCTCTATTTTGTGAGACACCTTCATCTTGGGGTGACTGTTAAAACACCCCTTGCTCAAGCTTTGCAAAAGGTCCGAGATTCCTTAACATGGTGATGACATTCATTCTTCATCATTTGTCTTACTATAACTCTATCATAGAGCCTCATGCTTGATTTTTGTTATCCCTCTTAAAGGAAATTTCTATTGACTTCACTTCTCACTTTATTCTATCTCTTATAGATATATACAGGGAAACGGCGACTTATGATAAGGTCATTTTTCCTTCCATTATCATGAGGCTTTTTCACCATTTTTTTGTCTCCTTTCTTGAGTCTCCTCATTTTACTGTTATGAGTGCTATAGACGTTGCTATCATGAGACAGAGTGAGGCCTAGCTTCGACTAAGGTGACCCCAGACCGAGACGACGACTCCTTCAGCTTCTTCCATTCCATCCACCTCCGCTTCTTCTCTTCTGTGGGTGGAGTGACTCTCGAGGCCATCATGGCATAACTTGTGTGCATGGATGCTCACCTTGACACACTCAATGATGAGTTGTGTCAGGTGAACACCTGTGTTGGTTGTATTGCACGACGACAAGCTGCTATGGGTGGTTTCTCTGCTTATACCTCTCCATCTCCACAGGCTTCAGAGGATTAAAGTGATGATGGCTCCGGCAGTGATGATGCTGATGAGGACGACGGTGCTAGCTCGCCCAGTGATGATGAGATGTCTACTTAATGTACTTACCCTTTGTCACTTGTGACAAAAAGGGAGAGTAGTTTTGATATGAGAGTAGTCATATACACAGGGGAAGAGTTAGCATAGGAGATTTTTGTGATAAGGGGAGTTTATACTATGAGGGATGTAGTGAGATTTTTATGTATTTTTCTTTTCTTTCTTTCACATTTACCTCATGTATATTGGTCTTGTGACCATTTGACATACATTGTACTTATATTTGAGTTTATATATATTGATGTATGTTATTCATCTACCTTTACATGTGTTGTTTCTTTTCTCTTTATGCACATGCTTCTTATATATTGTATGCAATATTTTATTTCTGTTTCACACTAAGATGTCATGATGAATTTTGTTTAAAGTGTTTCAGAAATATAGGTTGTCAAAATCTTCTTGCCATAAACTTTTTTCTTGCAAAATTTTTCAAGAGTTTGTGTTAGGATAGATTTCATTGTATTCAACAAGTGAGTATGAGTTGAGTGATTTATGACTTCTTTCATATGTTCATTTGTTTGTTGTGGTTTTATCACGAATTGCTAAAGGGGGAGATTGTTAGGACATATGTGATTTAATGTTAGGAACATATGTCAATATAGAATTGGTTAATCTTTTGATAAAACGCATTTTACTTGTAATTGGGTAGATCTAGGATGTGTTTAATGCTTCAAGGAATAATGTTTCAAGATCAAGTATTAAAGCTATGCAATTCTGTCCAAGAAACAAGTGAAGAAGTGCTAGATTTTAAAACTCGACAGTTAGCTCAACAACTAGTACCCATTGAGGTTTAAAAAGCTGCTGAAGCCCGATGCTCAACAGATAGCTTAACAGATAAGCTATTTATCAAGGTTTATGAAAATCAGTTTTTCAGATCTGATTTCATTCAAATCTGTGGATATATATTTGGGTTTTCTTTTTTCACAATCTTAAACATATATAAGGATTGTTTTAAGGGCCGTCACTACGATGCAACTAAATGCAAAAGTTTTTTTATAAGCATATTGTGAACTGGGGATATATGCCCTAGTTCATCATTCTCTTCAAGAAGCTGCTGTGTTTGTACACCATAAGGTTTTGTAACCAAGGAGTTTCGTAATCTTCATTGTATTGAGGAATTGAAGAACTTTGTAGCTAACATTTTTCTCAAGTTGGTGAATAAGTCGCATATTGGGAACCACGCATTGAATTGGTTAGTCACGTACTGGGACCCGTGCATTAAAAAAGAGAGATTGTCACTACAAAACAAGTCCAATTGGGTATTGGGGTAAGGGTTCAATTGTAGGTTGGTAGAAGGTACTGAGATTCCTTTACTTGTAACCGCTTGTTGTGATAATAGTGAATTCTCGGGAGTGGTGACCTTAAAATCACCAGGTGGGGTTTTTATCATGTAGATTTTCCCAATTCGTAAATAAATCACTGTGTCAATTTATTTTCTACTGCACTTTAACTTAGTTGGTGATTTGTTTGTGCTACCACATTTATATTGCATGTAAATTGAATTAATTAATTAACTTGGCTAGTTAATTGGTTAATTCATTACAAAGGGTCAATACATTCTTGGCCTATCACAAAAGCTACCTTGTTCCTATGCTTCCATAGTGCTTAAATAGTGAAGGTGAATACTGTTTTCCATGGGATGTCGTTGGAGAGGATTCCTATGCTTCCATGGCAGTTTGCTTTCAACCACTTAAGCACACCCAATTTGAATGAGGCTTCCCCTGGAACAGGAATTCCAATCTTTCTCCAGATTTGCATGGCATAAGGGCATTCTCTAAGAAGGTGCAGGATTGACTCATTGCAGTTCCTACAGAGAGAGCAGATAGTTTCACATTCAATTCCACTACTAGCAATAACCTCTCTCACTGGGACACTATTGTGATGGATGACAAAGCCATAGGAATGAGCATACTCTTGGCAAGGTATCCATCTTCCAAATCCATTCTCCTGGGAAGGGATTGCTCCGACTATCATCTGAGATTGCTAAAAGATATGCTGATGCTGAGTTGAACTCTCCATCTTTTGAAAAATTCCAGCTTAATATGTCTTCCTTACTCCTAAACATCTGAATGAGAGAGGCTTTGATCCTGTCCAAAATGTAAGTTGGAAGCTCAAAGGAAATATCATCCTAATTCTATTTATTTCCTTGCATCATATTTGCCATGGTCATGTTATTCTCCATCCTGTTGAGAGGTCCCTTAATTAAATGAGTTTTCACACACAAACAAACCCTTCTCCTCCCACCTCTCTCTTTCTTGATCTCTCTACCCTTTCAACACTAACCCAGTTCTTTTTCCACCAGTTTGAAATCAGACTCCATCCACCGGTTCCACCGTCATCCTTCTCGGTAATAGAGAATCTCATGGCCGACCTCCATGGTAGAGACTATTAGTTGCCACTAGTCTATCCTCCCACCTGCCACACAACCCCTCCATTGTCAATTACTTATCCTCCTCTCCCTCCTATCTTGGTTTTCTTGGCCTTGAGCCCAGCCACGACAAGACTTGAGTTGTTAGCACCACCACCAACTAAGTGGTTGCCAGCGATGCCACCATCGATGGTGGTTGACATCCTTTTTGCTCCAAAAATTTTTTTTTTGATAAGTTCTCTGCCTCAATTTTAATTTTTAGTCTCTATTTTTTCTGTTTGATTTTATTTTCTATGTGGCTGAAAGTTCCTTTAATTGGTTTAATCTTTAGAATCAAGAGAGTTGTAAGTGTGGCACGAACTTAACCATTTTGATACTTAAAGCAAATGAATCTTTCATATATGTTCCATTGTTCCTTATATAGATTTCTCTATATATATAGACTGGATTTACTTTTGTGATTAAGAAAACATGAACAACATACATATCTAATTATAAGCAATAAAACAAAAAGATGTTATAGGCAAAAACAATAAATAGATGTTGTATATATATAAGAAGAAACCTGTCAAATAATTAAAAACTCATAGATTAAATGTGTGAAGGATGAATGATATAGATCAAGTTTTTTGTTTGACACAATCTCTTTAAAGCAGATTTAGCCCCTCACACAATCTGTGGTGCTTTGAGACTTACGGACATTTTTCTCTCTGGAAAAAAATGATTTACAACATGGAGAAGAAGCATACAAGGTTTGTGCTCTACAAATCGAACTATGTCTCTTTCTCTCTCTTTGGCTCAATGCTAATGCACAAAATATTTTCTCTCTGGGAGAGTTTCTCCAAAAAAAAAAAAAAAAAAAAAATTCATAAATGAGGGACTATAAATATATATATATATATATATATATATATATATATATATATATATATATGTATGTTACTGAACAGACACACTGTTTCAGGAATAATTGTTGTATACAGACTTACTAACTCAAAAAATAAAATATTATTATTTGGACAAGAGAGCCTAGTCCAAGCATGCCTAAAGCCCAATCCAATGTCCAATCCATGAGCATATAAACTTATAATATCTATTTTCTATTCTATGTGGGATTCAAGGATTTTCACCATTTTAATACCATGTTCAAATGAACACATTAGGAGTCAATTTCTTATTCACTCAATAAATTTTTTTTAAAGATCCCCCACATAAATGGAAATTGACAAAACAAAACGCAAATGATGACGTAGGCATAGAGAAAGTAGAAGAAAAGTTACTATATTGGAAGAGGTGGCTTTTGGCTTAGAAACTTCCTTTGTGAAAGACTATTGGATATACTAGCTAATTAGTGAACACGATATTTTTTGAATTGTCAACCGTTTGCGCAATAGAATGAATTCACACAGTTCCTTTTTGAACACAATTCGTTCCTATAGTTGTGTTCATTTCGGCCCTGAACATATCCTGGTATTTTCATGAAGTGCTTTAGAGAATTCAGCCTTAAAAGTCTCATGGAAGCGGCCCATTTCATACTCATATAGGTGACTCTTATTAAGAGTATCTTGCTATACCCTTATTGACACTTCATTTTGCAACTCAGATTTAACCTCATATGGAGCGTAAAAGAGTAATTTCACATTGGAGATAAGAATCTTAATTGTGGTCGTTAGATCATTGATTTCATTTCATAAAAATGATCTTGATGTTGTAACGAGCAAATTGATTGGTCATAAGTCTTAATCGGATTATCAGATTGAAAATTATTCTCAAATCAATTTTTATTGGCCAAGATGCACTATCACAAATTAAGTCTGACTATATGTGATTTTGAAAAATTGATTCTAATTGGTTATAATTATAATCAATTTGAAATTAATGGCATGTCATAATCTGATTGGCTAAGACTACAGCTTATGGTAAGGTTGCACACACTTGATTAATTAGATAATCAAACATTAATAATTCAAAAGGTAATTTATGTAATTATCTTTTTTAATTGGGATAAATTTGGGATAGATTAATTATGAAATAGAAGAAATTGGAGTCTATTAATGTTAATTGGAAACTAATTTGGAGCCTATTAATGTTAATTATATTGAAACTATTTTCCAACAAATAACCTCTGCTCACCATTTCGTTGATATCTCTCATAATATTTTGAATTTGTGAGTGAGGTTAATTTTTCCAAAAACTAGACATTTGGGCTTCAATTTAAGCACAAGAATGAGACGATTCTGATTAGAATTGAGAAAGATATGATTTTCTGAATTTAGCTCTGAAAAATGTTATAGGAGCTAAGGGAAAAACCAAGGTTTTAGACATTTGGCTAGCTTATCACTCACACCAACCTCCAAATTTAATGCACTGACTTTCTCTAAATACTGAAATAGGGTCTAGGTTCATGATTCTCTTTGATCCTTTTTCAACCCTCATTAAATGCCATTTCATTCATATTTTCTCCACCACTACTATATAAACCCCTCATCTCCTCCATTTGAAAGCACACGAGAAGCATCCTCTCTTCTCCCCTCTTAAGTTCTAGTGAAGTAAAGTTAGTCTCGTCATATCTTGGTCTTCTTGAGACTCAAGGTATTGAGTGAGACTCATCTCCCTCTCCTAGTTCTTCTTCTCTACTCCACCTTTAGGACCTCCACCAAGAGCCTCATCCTCTACCATGTGGATCTTGCATGCAAGTATGATTCATTTTCCTAACTTGTTTATGTTGCTATGATAAGAATCTAAGATTAAAGCATGCTAGTAATTATTTAAATTCCTTGAATATGTTTGAATGTTTTTAATATTCTTAAATGTTCATATGCATTCTTCACATGTTCTTGGTTGTTCATCACACATTTATGCATGACACTAGTTTTGATCTTAAATCCACATCCAAAATATGAAAAATATGTTAGTTTCATAATTCTCTAAAATCCTTGAATCTAGGATATCACCATTCACACACATTCAATAGAATTAATTTTTCAATTTAAATGCAATGATTAATAAATGGATTAGGGTTTATCACATGCACACACATTAAATTCAAGCAAAGCAATGAACATGCAATTGATTGATAATTTGTTAGATGAAATTATATGAATGTTGGCTACCATAGTCTAGAAGAATGGTTTCACCGGGTAAGGTTGGTGCCTAACACTTTTCCATCTTGTAACATAGTATCCGAGCTTAGATCAAGGGTTAGTAGATTAGGTACTTATTCATGTAATTTTTTATCTCTAGATTGTAATTAGGAAACAAAGCCATGCACTTTATTTTAGATTGTATGTAAGACCAAAGCCTTGTAATTTCCTATAATCAATGTAAATTCGTTCTCAAATTAATAAAATGATGAATTTTTCAAGGGATAATTACAGTAAACCCACCTGAGGTTTGGCTCGTTTTCACTTTGCCTACCCGTGGTATAAAACTTATCACTTTTTTGCCCTCCTGTACTTCAATCCGTTACCCCCCCCCCCCCCGGTTGCCCACCTGACCCTCAGATGTTAGTCTAACACCCTTTTATTCCAAATTAGAACATAACAAGGATCAAACAACGAAAATCCACTCGCTTTTCTTCACGAGCCCTAGAATCGCGAAAATCGTTGTAAGATCTGCTATTGACATAGTGTTGCAAGTGTAAAACCTAGACGAGGGACTAAAATCTGCTATTGACATCTGCTATTGTTCGAGGGACGGAAATCCTGGTAAGAAATCAGTTCACTGTTTAGGTTTTTACTTTCGCTTGTGGTTGTTTTATTGTTTTTTGAGTAATCAATCAATGGTCAATGTTACATGTAATGGAATGTGAATATTGGTTGTGTTTGTTGATGTTTATGAAAAATGTGACCACTTGTTCTTTTGGATTTGTGTTTGTTTATGGGCATTTTGTCTGTCGTGGTCATTGTGTCTCACAGTGGACCCAAGTTTGTTTTGGGTTTAAATTTTAGTGTTTGCATGTGCTATTTAGTAAGACAGAATCAAAAGAAAAGTTAAAAATGTGGTCCCTCTGTGTGTGTTGCATCCCAAAAGCAAAACAGAAATATGCAACTGTTTTACTCTTTTGTTGTTTACAATTCTTTAATTGTTAATTGTATACGTGTCAAATGGTAATTTGTTATTGCAGATGGATGATGAGGAAGTGAAATTGGAGGTACATTATGGGGGTGCTTTTCTGTGGAACCCTAGTTTAGAATACTTTGGTGGGGAAGTTGAAATAGTGTATAGGGATCCTGATTTGCTTAGTTACTTTGAAATAAAAGGTATATGTGAGGAATTAGGGATTGATGAACCGTGTAGGGTTCATTATTTAGGTCCTGGGGGCAACTTGGAGGAAGACTTAAGGCTTATAGAAGATGACCAAGATGTGGTACACATGTGCAAGCCTAATGAAAGAGGGCCAAGTGACACCATCATACTGTATGTGGAGAGTGGTAATGCTCCACTTGCAGTTGAAGTTCCTGATGGTGGAAGGGTTGGTGTAGGAGCTGGTGCAAGGGCTGGTGTAGGGGGCGGTGCAGGGGCTGGTACAGGGGGTGATGGTTTGGAGGAGGAGTTTGATTGGTTGAATGAAGGTCTGGAAGGAGAAGACTTTGCTGATGACATTTTTGGTGAGTCTTCTCCACCTCACACAGTTCCAACCATTGATACACCTTATCCAAACAATAATACACCTAATCCAAACACTAATACACCTCAACCAAACACAGATGCACCTGGCCCAAGCAATGTTCCTCCTCCAAACATAGATTTAGATGAAGAGTGGGCTGAACCAGTTTTGGAGGATGATATTCTAAGTGTGGATAGCTCTGATGATGAGCAGGGGCCTGGCAATTTGGAGTTCAATGAGAGAACTGATATGGGAAATGTTAGGTTGGCAAAAGAGATGAAGTTCCCAAACTCCCAGGTGTTTAGGAAGGCTTTGAGGGAGTATGTGATTCAGCATCACATTGATGTTAAGTGGAAGTTGAATGAGAAGAAGAAGATTTCTGTACATTGTAAGAACAATTATGGATAGAGGATTTATGCCTCAATGGTGACTGGAGAGTGCACATTTAAGATCAAGACACTTTATCCCGAGTGTACCTGCCCCCTAACATTTAAAAATGGGCAAGTTACATCAGCCTATATGGCAAAGAGGTATTTTGAGGATTTTGGTAAGAATCCTAATTGGGAGGTCTCAGGTGTTAAGCACCATGTGATGCAAAAGATTTCAATTGATTTAAGTCTTAGTCAGGTGTATAGATCAAGGAAGGCAGCTAGGGGGCTGATTACTGGGAATGAAGAGGCTCAGTATGGCCTACTTAGAGATTATACAGAAATGATATTAAGGACAGATGTAGGAAGTAGGGTGATTCTGCAAACAGAGATGGAAAATGAGAATGCAGAGCCCAAGTTTAAAAGGATGTACATTAGGTACAATGCTTAGAAGGTTGGCTTTCTAGGTGGTTGTAGACCTTCTATTGGGCTGGATGGATGCCACTTGAAGGGTAGGTTTGGTGGGCAATTACTATCTGCCACTGCCAAGGATGCAAATGATAATATATTCCTAGTGGCAATGGCTGTGGTTGAGCAAGAGAACAAGGATAGCTGGACTTGGTTCTTGGAGCAGTTTGCAGATGACATTGGCAGGCCAGAGGAGCTCAATCTGGTATTCATCAGTGACAGGCAGAAGGTATTATCATCTAGCTCATGACTTATTACATGCTTACCTTCATTATATTGAATGCTTACTTACTTGCTTACTTGCTTACTTGTTTACTTGATTGCAGGGCCTTCTACCTGCAATGGAGACTCTATTCCCAACTGTGGAGCATAGGTATTGTGTGAAGCATATATACAACAACTTCAAGGTTAACCACAAGGGCATGGAGTTGAAGAGTGTACTGTGGAGGTGTGCTGGCACAACATCAGCCAGGGAATTTGAGAGGGGGATGGACCATCTTAAGAGTTTGGATGAACAAGCTTGGAAGTACCTGGCTAATATAGAGCCTGCATAGTGGACCAGATCCCACTTTTCTCCAAAAGCTTTGATAGATTGTATGGTAAACAATCTGAGTGAGAGTTTTAACTCTATGATTGTGAAGGCTAGAGACAAGCCCATTTTATCAATGCTGGAGTGGATCAGAGTTAGGCTTATGAGCAGGCTGTATATAAAGAAGACTGGCATAGAAAAGTATGGTGGCAACTTGTGTCCAAGCATACAAAAAAAGTTGGAGTAGTTAAAATTAGAGTGTAAAAGTTTTTGTGCAATACCTTCTGGGAAGTTTGTGTATGAGGTTGACAATGAGAGAGAAAGGCATGTGGTGGATTTGGTAAATAGGACATGCAATTGTAGAGTATGGGACTTGACAGGAATCCCCTGTAAGCATGGAGTTGCAGCCATTTTTGTGAATGGTGAGAAGCCAGAAGACTACACCCATCCATGCTACTACAAGGATGCTTATATGGAGACATACAAGACACCCATACCTCCTATGCCTAGCCAGTCTGAGTGAATGTCAAGTGGCCAACCCAAGCATGTTGCACCTGTAGTCTATAGGCCATCAGGCAGGCCACCCATGAAGAGGAGGAGAGATGCTGATGAGCCAAACCCTTATAAGGTGTCTAGAGCAAACAGGGCAGTGAGGTGTGGAAGGTGTTAACAAGAAGGGCACAATGCAAGGGGATGCAAGGCCAATGTCATTGGTGAGACACCATGGGAGAGGAGGCAAAGATTGCAGAAAGGGAAATCTGTAAGTTTTTAGCAATTTTTTTATGCAAATGCAAAATGGCAATAATTGACATTGTAAAAATATGCTCATATTTGGTTGCAGGGAAGTGGAAGGCCTTCTACACATAGAGAAGGATCCCAGGCCCCATCTTCATCACAAACCCAATCCTTAGCTTAGCCCTCACCAACACATCAGCCTTACACTATGGCCTCATCCTCATCCAACTAGGCAGCAGGGTCACAACCACAAGCTCCAACTCCACAGCCACAAGCTCCAGCTCCACAACCATAAGCTCTATGGTTAGGACCACCAACTCCATGGTCACAGAAACCAAGTCAGTGGTACTCTTCAGACTTCAGGTATACAGTTAGAGGAGCTCCTTGGTTCTCTTCAACCCAGCCAGCACCACACACCCCTGCAGAAACATGGGACAGTAGACCACTATCATCACATGTACTATAGTGTTAGGTTCATTGTTTTATTCATAAAACTGTGATGCTGGTAGCTAACATGTGAATTCTTGTACTTTGTAGCCTACAAGACCACCTGCTACCAGAGGAGCTTCTTTGAGAGGAAAGGGTGATGCAGCTAGGGCTCAGAAATGTAGAACAAGAGGTGGAAAGGCCAGCTGTGGTGGGAGAGGCAGGGGCAGGGGCAGTAAATGAAGATTTTTGTTGCTATGTATAATGTATTAGGGTTATGTAGTGTTAGGGTTTTATGTAGTTCATAGACAATGGCAGGGCAGACAATGGCAGGGCAACTGTATTTTTGTATTTTGTAGACAATGACAGGGCAGATAATGGCCAGTAAACACCTTTTGTATTTTTTAAAGTTTTTTAAACATTGGGCAGCTGCAACTGTTTTGGTTATTGTACCAAATGCCTTATATTTACTGGTGGTTGATGAAAAACTATTCAATGACACCAACAAATATGTATACAATTTCTCAACTTAATAACAGGTGTTTAGAATTATTATTTTGTTATATGAGTTATTATTATATGAGTTTGTTTATGTGTGCAGGGTGTATGTGTTGTCTTTTCTTGCGAGTTGACAGATTGTCATGCACTTTAAATTCACTTTCAACACAATTGTCTTCACACAATGCACTTTATGCATAAACCAACACAGCTCACAACATCCAACAAAACACCAATAGCTCATAAGTAGCCAATTCACTTTAAACAAAAATACCAACAGCATCTAACATAAATAACACTTTATCTTTAAAAAGGTTATATTATTAAGTGGCTTCATAGTTCTATTACACCAACATCAACAGCAAAATTCTTTCATAGTTCTATTACAATAAAGGACCAGCTTATATTACAACCCATCAGGCAGACTCAATCTCATCATTCCAACATTCTCACTTGAGCCAAAACATGAAAAAAACATAACCAAAAAAAAAAAAAAAAAAAAACCATGACAGAATTAGTGCAATTTTGCACTTTCTCTCTTGCTCTAAAGCTCTCACTGCTATCTCCTTGGCTTGAACAGAAGAAGCTTAAAACTTTCTCTCCCTCTCAGTGTCTTTTACTGCCCTGTCGTGAGCAATTTCTGCCATTTGGGTAGCTTTTGCTGTTGCTTGGGTAGCTTCTCTTTCCCTTTCATGTGCAAGTTGCAGCTCACTCTGCAGTAAATTCAGCTTTTGTTGCACCAAATGGGCAGCTTCATTCCCACGCATACAAGTGGGATTATCAATCCATTTAAAGAAAGGGCACTTGGGACGAAACTGTTCATAAATTGAATTGAACACATCACATTCCAATCTCACGTGAATCAACTAGAATAGGTAAAAAGTATACTTACCTTATATCGGCTACAACCCAGAAACCTTCTCCCAAAATTATCCACTGTCAGACTTGTTCTCAGCACACAAGTCTTATATGTACACATATGCCCACTTGAACCTGAGTAATTTCCACTCGAAGAAGACATCGATTATCGAAGCTACCATCAAAACTTGAAACCCCAGCTTAAAACTTGAAACCCCAGCGCAAAAATGTCGTACCTGGTGATGATCTATCTTCGAATATTCAATGCCTCAAGACAACCCAAAGTCAGAACCTCACCCTCACACGAAAGTACGATCAGAAAAATCAAAACACCAGCTCAGTTACAATGATTTTCATGATTCTAGGGCTTGTGAAGAAAAAAGAGTGGATTTTCGTTGTTTGATCCATGTTATGTTCTAATTTGGAATAAAAGGGTGTTAGACTAACGTCTGAGGGTCAGGTGGGTAACGGGGGGGTAACGGATTGAAGTACAGGGGGGCAAAGTGATAAGTTTTATACCACGGGTAGGCAAAGTGCAAACGGGCCAAACCTCAGGGGGGTTTACTGTAATTATCCCATTTTTCAATTATGGTTTTCTTATTTTTTTTCAATAATTAAATAAGTGGCAACTCCATTGTAAAACCCTTAATTTAAAGAGAAAAATGTAATCAGTCGAATCTCCATTTTGAGAGGCAATAACACGACTCTACCTATTCACATGGGTTTGTCCTAATTCCAAAATGGGTCGGAGGCGCGGTCTCTCACAACCCCACTTGGATTTACAAGATATAAGAATCATTGAAAGCAAAACTTACCCTGAACATCACTTGCATGGATCACTATTTCATCATAGGAATGAGTGGGAGATATTATCTCCATAGTGATAAAATTAGTCTCCACAATTTTGTTGTCCCTTTGAAACCTAAATCTTGGGATCTCCAGTCAACTAGGTGAGGTTACTATCATGGAAAGTTTTATGTCATAGGCTTTAATCTCATTCCCCTTAATGAACACGCAGTTTATTTGCTCTCCACTCAAACAATTGATTACGAATTCGTTTTATAATCTGGAGGTACTTTTATTTAAGAGCAACAGCCTCATGGTATTATGTCTTTGACGAATATGTCAAAACCTACCATAATTCTGTGCCTACCAATATATACAAATAGGAGGCACAACTATCCAACAATGCATGTTTGCTTAGATTTATAAGACTTCCCAAAAATACACATGCTCTTCACATAAGGTGTTCTCACTAGACCGTTGTCACATCTCTCATGTGATTGAAACAAAACAAGTCCATCAGATGTATTAGAAATTTTCATTTCTAGTATCACATCTACAATGCCTACATCTTTCAAGTTGAACTTAATGGTAAACATCATCTTGGTAGCTTTTATGCTACATACATGAGCATATCCCACAACGACATAGCCTCTTGTGATATATTCACATCACACACTAGTTGCATTAAACCTAAACTCATTTGACATCATCTCATTGTCAAATTTCTCATGTCATTACATTGAAACTTGCTTTAATCTATACAAAGATTTAACAAGTTTACAAACTTTGTTTCATCGTACAAGATTCATAAACCCCTTTGGTTTATTGTGTATCAAGAAAACTCACATCTTCCTTTTATTTGTAGCCTTCTACAACAAGTCTTGCATTGTAATAGTTAATAATTCCAAAAACTCTCAATTTCCTAGGTGATAGATCCACCTATTACCATGCATAGATTTCTAAGATGGATTTAGTGCACTATTGACGGTCTCTTTTCCAAAAAGGCACCTCAAGATATCACTTCTTTAGAGCTTTAAGTTCATCTTTTAACATTTAAATTAGAAAATTTGGACCAACCGAATTTAACGTTTGTCCTTTCACTACGCTTAGTCTCAAACTCTCTTCCATAAACTCTTAATCATGAGAGGTATTAGACGTAGACTCAAATTTTCTTTTAAGAAAGTTTAACACTTGAAATATATTCTAGTTTGCATGCATATAAAAATAAACGATTCATAAATTATAAATCACTATGCACTATTGTAATGAACATAACCAATGAAAACACAAGTAATAGCTCTTGGTCCTATCTCTATCCTTTAGGAATAGGAAACACCACCACCACCACCACCTTCACCAGACACCCCTATAATTAAAGAATTTATAGTAAGGCAGTCACCCTTCCATAATTCACGAGGTGTCTTAGTGGGTTTCTTTTGAGACATCTCATTGAAAATATAAATAATGGGAAAAACTAGTTTCTCCCCACAAGTTCTAGGGTAATCAAAGAACTTATCGCATTCATTGAGTTATTTCACAACTTCATTCTTATAAAGAATGAACATATCTAATGTCTCATCCTTGCTACTTAGTAAGCACTTATGAGAGACTCTTGCGCATTCCAAATTTTAGACAACTCAAACATGTCAACTAAGGCATGTAAAATATATTTCATCCAAAGAAATATTTCAAAACATATATTGGTATATACATGTATGTAATTAAATAATGCTATACGTGCTCAAATACAAGAATCATGTATTCTCCATATCAATACCAAAAAAAAAAAAAAATTGTAACTTAATCTTTATAATAAATAACACCTCTGGCCTAGGGATGAACTATACTCTTTAACTAAGAGTGAAACCCCATAATTACAGCCTCATTAGTGTGCAATTTGTCTCATTCTTTTTCAAATTTGAAGCTATCAAATGTTAGGCTTATATCCTCACTTTTGAATTTTTTTTTTTTTTGAAGAATACTTTTGAAATTATTAATAATAGCTCTTGTAATGTTATTTTAATTATCAATTAATGAGTCCCTTGATGAATTAATACAAAGCTAACTAGTGGCTAAGATGACAGCCACAACCAAAAGATAATAATTCATTAACCCTATACACCATTGCACATAAAAGACCAAGGACATGTTATTAGCATTAATGACATATTTAATTGTCATTTACATCTGTAACCTTGATATCAAAGTTCACATTATACAACCATTGTGTTTATAGTTGCGTTTTTTTTAGCCACGTTTATAAAAACACAGCTATAGATACCCTATAGTTGTAGCCATGTTTTATAAAACGCAGCTATAGGAAAATTCTGTAGCTGTGTTTTTAGTTTTTGCAGCCGTGTTTTATCGGGTAAGGCCTATGGCCGAGTTTAAAAAATGCGACTATAGGTCCAGCCAATTTTTTTTTTTTAAAAGAAGGTCTAGCCTTTTAAAAAGAAAAAAAAGAAAAAGAAGTCCTACTTAAAAGAAGGTCCAGCCCTTTTTGTTAAAAAAGAAGTCCTACAGCCACGTTTAGAAAATGCAGCCATAGGTACACTTAAAGCCACGTTTTACATAAACGCGGCTTAAAACCCTCATATTATAAAAAAAAAAACCCTCAGACCCTTAGGGGATGTTTGGTTTGTGTTTTCAAACAACCATTTTTAGTTTTTAAATAATATTTCACACATTTTAATATATTTTTTTATCCACACTTATTTTCATAAATATTTTTAAATAACAATTTTCAAATTTAAGGATCCTTATATTTCTCTCTCTCTAACTCAGTCTCTCACCTTCTCTCTCACTCTCTCCCAATGCTCATGCACCGTAAGGAAATCAAGGACTACGGCACCTTCAAGTCCATCGAGGTCGTTTTAGTCAAGGACCAAACCTGCCTCATCATCGAGGACCTCATTACTAGTGGCACGTCGGTGTTGGAAATAGCGGCGCCGTTGCGCGCCACCAGTATGGTGGTTTGCGATGCGGTGGTGTTGATTGATCGTGAGAAAGGAGGGAGGGAGAATTTGGACGAGAATGGGATTAAATTGCATTCAATGATTAAGTTGACGGAGATGGTTAGGGTTTTGAGGGAGAAAGGGAAGGTGGAGGAGGAGAAGGAGAAGACGATGGTGAGATTTTTGGAGGAGAATCGGCATGTGGCAGTGAAGGCGGTGGAGAGGCCGGTTAGGGTTAAGGTATTGGAGTTCGGAGAGAGAGCGAAGCTGACGAAGAATGTGATGGGGAAGAGATTGTTCGGGGTGATGGTGCAGAATGAGAGTAATCTTTGTTTGGCTGCCGATGTTGGAACTGCTAAGGAGTTGTTGGATTTGGTTGAGAAGGTATGGGAATTCTAGAATTCAAAGTCTCAGTTTTTATTTTTTCTTCTCCAATTTTCTTGGGAAAATTTAGTTTTTGTCATTGGTCCATCCCATTCTTTTTTGAGACACACAAACATTTACACATATGAAATGATCTTTTGCTGTACATCAATCAAGTTCTATTTCTTGGCTACATCTATTAGGTGTTTGACAAAAGGCCTACAACAAAGTCATAAAAATGAACATCGCCCTTGACCATGCAAAGACACTGTATAATTAGAAACAGAGAGCCCAGAAATAGCGATTCTTTCTTTTTTTGATTCATGACTTACCCTCTTCAGCACGAACCTAGTTTCTTTTTTCTTTTCTCTTTTGAGACTTGAAAACCAATTTCTTTTGTGATATTCATGTAGTGCTTTGAGAGTTTATATACATATATAAAACAAGTCAAACTATTTTGAAATTAATAGTCAAATGTAAAACGTGATTCTATGTTTTACCTAAACAATATATAGTACATACCAAGGCACGATTCAGCCTAACAATCCAAGAATAAACAAGATTAATATTTCACTACAAAAAAACATCACTTGTTTCAACCCACTTTTTCAAGGGTTCACTGAAAATGGTTGAAACAAACGCTAACAAACTGGCGCGCTAATTAAAATCTGACTAATCTTATTACAATGGTCATTAAAACCCTTGAAATAAAATAAAAAACTAAAATCCCACGTAATTGCTGCCTCCAAATTTTTACATTTTTCAAAAAAATTCTAACACAACCCTTAATAAAAGATATCCAAATGTTTCAACCCTCGAAATAAAGTCTCTCTGTCTCCCTCAAACTCAGAATTCAGAAAACCAATTTTTGAATAAAGTCTTTACTCACTCTCTTAGAAAATTCTCTCTCTCTCTCTCTCTCTCCAAAACTTTCATGGAGTCCAACAACAACAAAAAACATAGAGACCATCAAATTCCTCTGCAGTTATGGTGGGAAAATCCTCCCTAGCTACACTGACGACACTTTTCGTTACGCCGATGGCCTGACATGTGTCCTTGCCATCGATTGCTCTATTTCCTTCATAGGTTTGTGTGCTCTTCCATTTTCAGATTCGATTTTTGTAAATTCGTTTGGTTTTTTGTGAATAATTAATCAAATTTTTTTTCTTGTTGTTGTTACTAAGTTGATGGTGAAGCTCAGAGAGTTCTATGGCTCATTGGTGAATCTTTGGTGTCAATTGCCAACTGACAACTTGGAAACCCTAATTTCGATCACGTTCAACGATAGGTTGAGGCACAATGGTTGGCGATCCTATCTCCGATGACGACCTGTCGTTGATAGTCAGAGCTTTCTCCTCCGCCCTTTTGTCCGATTACATCTCTCTCTCTCTCTCTCTCTCTCTCTCTCTCTGTTTGTTTCTAGAGAAAAAAAAATTGAATTTGGAAATTACCTAGTAGAACTTTGCAAAGAATTTTTTGGTATTCTCTATTATTTTCTCTCTCTCATTCTCTCCATTGATATTTCTCTTCCTTGCCAATAATATAATTTGGGGCTAGGGTTTGGATACTTTGGAAATGGAATTACATACCAGTCCTTTGGAATCTGAAGTATGGTTTGAACATATTATATTGAAGAAATGCTTAAAAAGGAGTTGGTAAGTGTTAATGGTGTAGTATTTCACTAATATCAATTTAAGAATGGGTTGGATCTATGAGGTTTTTTTGTGTTGCTGTGTTTGTTAATTTTAGGTTTCCTATGGAAACGAGCATTGGTTTATCAATAGTATCAATTTAATTTTTACTTGGTTTGGGTCATTGTAATTCAATGCTCTGTTCAGCTTCTTTACATTGCAGAGATTTTTTACACGCATTTTGTTTATAAAACTTACTAGAGCTTATGAAGTTTGTAAATTCATTTTCAAGTTATGTAGCTTGGAATTGGCAATCTATTTTTCACTTATATTTGTTATTGTTCTATTCCAATGAATACAGAGCTTGCATTCTTTTTTCTTTTTGATAAGATGTTTATGTCTGACCTGAAAGTATTAACTTGGTGTAGTTATGGCATGGTATCAATGCATCATATTGATGCATTATAAACTTGTAAAACTTCCTGTAGTGCTAGAAAATTCATCATTTGAGTATGTGGGTAATAGGAATAAGACCTTCCATCTGAGTTAAAATTTTGATTGCAAATATGGGCAATTTGACATTTAAATGATGACTTCCAAGTTTTCATGAAGCATTCCTTTACCTTAACATTAAAATTAATTACTATGGATTAATGCCGTTCAAAAATGTACTTACAAGTATGCGGTCAATGATACAAATGATTTTAATGTCTTTTACAATCATGCAAACTCTAATTACTTTTCTTCTATTATTTATTGTTTTAGCAGTGTGAAAATTCTAAAATTCCATTTGGTGTTTGCAACTAGGTTTACCCTCATGTTGCTACTGGGTTCTCTGACACATCTGCTTTCCTTTATGAATTGACTGTTAAATCCATGCTTACTCTGGCTCCTAAGGTTTGTGCATCATATTTTCTAGTTTTAGGACTCCTATTTCCTTTGTTTTCTGTGTAATGGATTTATTGATAAAAACCAATGTTGATTTTGATGATAGCCCTTTAATGTATAAGGCATATACTGCAGTAATTCTGGTAGTTATTGTTGAATTTTTTGAGAAGGAATAATGAATTGCATTTAAAAAGTGCAGAAATAATAAGTGTTGATTTGTTGCATTAGTCTAATTAGTTTATTGAAGATTCAAAGCTGAGTTTTGGGACTAAGGCTTTGTCGTTGTACAAAACATATCGTAGGTTTTGAACCCACAACCTCACCCTCCTTTCATTCTTGTGAGAGGTAGTGTCATTTGAATTATAGCTTATTGGCATACCTATTTTAATGACTCTTGGGCTTTTGTCTTTTTCTTGGTGGGGCACCATACAGTTTGGCCACCCTTTGCAAGCTGTCTTGCACCATGTCTCACAAGATGAGAGAATGTCCTCTAACTTGCTTGGTTCATGCCTAAATTAGAGTAGTTTGAATTAAGTTGAATTCACTTCAAGGATGAGAAAGAATACAGGGAAAGAAAGGTCAAGGAACTAAAAAGACACGATGGCTTGTGATTTGATGGAGAATATGACCCTAGATGGAAGCCAAAATGGTAGAGGATGTTCAATATTTCTTACCCATGCTCAACAAATTGTTGTTTCAAGCTAATTTAATGCTGTGATTGAAATTGTAGTATCACAATATTTACGGGCAAATGATGCAACACACTTCTCTTCCTTATGTTATCATCTTAAGTCTACATTTCATGAGTTTTTTTCCCCGGTCATTTTATTAATCAATGGTAGATAATTATTTGTGTTTTTCTGACTCCTTTCTAAATGGTGTTCCTATTTCACTTGTCATTGCAGCTTTCTCAACGTACTATTTCAGGGTCATTATTAAAGTATCTCTCAAAGTTGCAGGTAATAGTTTCAACCATTTGTTTGGAAAAGTGGAGCCTATAAAGAACTGGTTATTCACTCATATTTTGGACTTCCTGTTTAATGACTTAAGTTGGTTTTATTGATCATTAAATGCCTATATTGATTTAGCTGACGATGACTTCTTTTTCTTTTTCTTTTATGTTCAATAGGTTTCTTAGTTTTATAAATCTTGCAGGTTGATGAAGATCCAACAATCAGAACAAATACTACCATTTTACTTGGGAATATTGCAAGTCACCTAAATGAAGGGGTTAGTATCAGCAATTTCGGATTTTATTGATTCATTGGCATCCTGAATAACTTGATATTCTTGTTTGAGATGCTTGTTCTCAAATATCATGCTTTCTTCCTTTTTTCATTATGGTCTAAATGGTTGTCATAAGCATATTTTGCTAAATGTTCCTTTTGTGAGTTTCAACTGATGGGTTCATATCTACAATGCAGACAAGGAAGAGAGTTTTGATTAATGCATTTACTGTTCGTGCATTGCGTGATATTTTCTCGCCTGCCCGAGGAGCAGGTAACAGAACTCTATGATATTTGTCTGTGGCAACTCTTTCACCTCATTATTCATGAAGTTCTTGGCATTAAAAATATTTCTACGTTTTGTTAATAAAAAATTGTGCATTTTATCTTCCATCTTCAATTCTTTAAATGTTGGATGTTGATTAACTCCAATGTTGTTGTACCAATTAGTTTATGGACCAATTCAAAATTTTATTGTGTCAAGGATTATGGCTCTATGTGCCACCAGTGCTTATTATGACGTCACTGAGATTGCAACTTGGATTCTACCGAACGTTGTTGTACTTACCATTGATCCTGACAAGTTAACTATTCTTCAAATGATTTGCCTATTATTATTTTAGCCATTTTCATGGTGTAAATGTTTGGGGCTGTGCTTTTTAACACTCATTTCCTTTTATTCAACTGTTTTTGCCTGTCCTATTTTATTTCTTGTGCTGATTAAGTCTTCCCCTTTCCAACTAATTGTCTAGTGGCCTGTCAATCCTAAGAAATGTTATGCGGTGATTGACAATATTTCATTTCCTGTATGAAGGCTCTTGCTTGATGAATGGTTCATGAACTTATTCTTCTGTCTCTCAAGATTCTACTTTTTAGGGTGGTTGTTCCTAGGCCGGGTTTAAGCCTCGATAGCGAAATTTGATTAAACTAGTGGCCCTATAAAGTTTGTTCTTACATATGAAATAATGGCTCAAGTATGTTTCTTCATCTTTCCTTCCTCAGTTCTTCCATCTGTTTGTCTTTTTAGTTGCACTGTTTTTGGATTTTGGAATATTTCTATTTTATTTTATAATACAATTATCACTTTCCCAGGTTATATTTTAATGGATCATTTGATCACATGAATATTGATGCTACCAGGTACCATCCCTTTCTTTCTTAATAAGTTAATATATTAATATATTAAGATACTTATCCCCTATCCCACATATATTACTGCACCTTTAAATAGTGGTACCTTCTATTGAAATAAATATTTGGTTGATGTAGGTAATGATCTAGTCTATTTTATAAACTGTTGTCAAGAAATTTTAAAGTTGAAATTCAATTGCAGTGTCCAAAATTTGGAAATTATTGAGCTATTTCATTCAAACCTCATTTGGAAGCTGTGTTAATGCAATTGCATTGTTTTTCTTCTAGGTTTTGAAGAAAGACATGGATGTATATCAGCTCCAGTGGTATGGTTATTGTCTGTTTAGGGCCCTTGCATGTTTGCATAAGCAAGTAAGATACTCCTACAATTGTTCATTTAGAGAAGTCTCAAAAAATGCCTAGTTGTAAAGGTCTTTATTTTGTAATTGCATTGAGTGGTTCACAGAGATGTTAAGCCTGGGAACTTCATCTTCTCTTGGAAGCTAAATAAAGGCTATCTCATTGATTTCAATCTTGCCATGGTTGAGTTGCTTATCCTGAGAGTGCTGCCATACTAATGTGAATTTTTAAGGCAATCATTTCATTGAATTAAGAGTTAAAACATCAAAATAATCTGATGGTGTCTCTGTCTTCATTTTTCTTTTTCACAGGATTTGCAAAGCAAGTACACTATTGGAAGTAAGCTCTGCCATTTTAATCCTTATAAGTTGTCCTACATGAATCTTTGTCCACTGTATGAGTAATTTCTCTTGTTGGCTACTTAGTTATGTTCTTGAGTTCCATTGTATGAGTCAGCTCATATCTTCTCAAATGACTATATTTTATTGCTATTTTGTTCCTTGGTTAACTGTGCTGTTAGTTATACTCAGTTATCATAAATATTTAGTTTCTTCGAAATTTCTATCCTTAATTGGCCAATTCATGCATCTGTGTAGGTAAATCAAAATCAAGTCATAATGTTTCTATTAATCATGTTCCTCTCCCTCATTCAAATTCTGGTACATCAATTAAAGATGATGAACTTGTGAATAATTTGGATGATGTAAGTTATTTTCAAACTCTATTCTTTACCTTAGAAATTGGTGAGTGTCTCTGAAACCATAAATCCAAAACCTTGAACCAAGACATTTATTTAATTCTTTTTGAAATTAAAAAGAATTATAGGAGAAACGTTGGTATTTGTCTCATCAATCCTTCCAAAAAGATCTACTATATATCCCATCTCTCTATTCTGTACATGGATTTTTATATGTATGTGTTGAATTGACTTTCATTTTTTTTTTTTTGGTTGTGGCAGATTTTTTCTGCTTCAAGGTTGGATATACCCAGTGCTTGGCAATTGCCACAGGTAATTTTTTCTTTTTTGGTTTTATATTAATGTGCTGTAATTTGATTGCTTTGGAAACTAAATTGCTGTGTTTGCTTGGTGTGATTATTTGTGATATTAAAAATAAAATAAGAAATAATAGACAGGTACCCACGTATTTTAGGGACCTATGTTCTTTCCAAGTGTTCTTCTCAATTTTATTTATTTTTTATTTTTTTATGGATAAATGGATTTTTATGAAAGAAAGTAATTTCGTAAGACTTTGTTGATGGATGACGTTTCTTTAATCAGCATGTTTTATTTAGTTATATGAACTCTATTATGCCTTTTTTGTTCTTTTTAAAATTGTGGGTATCTTGAATTTGATATTGTGGAAATGTGTGTAGATATATTTGCTAGGAAATTAACAAACTTTTGGTATCATTCTCTCTTTTTTCAGAAACTTGAGGCACTCATAATGGCTGAAATGTTCAATTGTACTGGCTGATAACTTCTTACTTTGGAGATGATGATGAAGAATAAAATGTATCAAAACTTTTTACTCTTGGACAGATTTGGTCTTTGTACAAATTGTGGTTGTTGATATCTTTTCTCTTAAACAATAATTGACATATCGGCAGTTTGTATGCTGCCCCTAATCTGTTAATTTGTAGGTTTGAGTTTAGAGATCAAAGAAAGTGTAATTGTAGCAATATACCACTTTTGCTATACATCAATATCATAGCATATCATCTCAACAATTGTGAATTTTTGTGTGTAATTGTAGCAATATATATATATATATATTTTGTGCATGATTGTGGTTTTTTTTTTTTAAATAAAATAAAATCTTATTTTGAGGGTTAAGAGACCCCTTAAATAACCTTATTTATCAAGGTTTGTAAATATAAATCTTTTAAACCTTGGTAAAAGGTTATTTAAGGGTTTATTGACCCTCAAAATAAGATTAAAGCACTTGTTTTGAGGGCCACGAAGGCCTTCAAATTTTCATTTTCGACGGTATATGTTTCAAAGGTTATCAAGGGTCAATTGGACTCTTAAAATAATTTTTTTAAGGGTTTTGACCCTTGAAAAAAGTCAGATTTGTTGTAGTGTTTGGTCACACAAACATGCTCACACTTGCTCGGTCTTAACAATTTTCCTTTTTTACTTTAAAAAACATGTATGTATTCCTACATGTTTGAGATTTTTTTTTTTTTTTTTTTTTTTTGGATATGAAAGCCAAGTTGCATTTACTCTATCCTCACTAATCTTATCAGCATCACAGTCTGTAAAGAAAATCATCGAAATCAATCCTTACATGCTTGGCATTATGGCTGGAGGAGCTACCGATTGTCAGTTTTGGCACAGAAATCTAGGCATTAAGGAAATGTATTTAAATATATATTTTTTCCCAAATATGTAGTATATATTTTCAGGCATGTTGGCTACAAATAATTTTGAGTCAGTGGATATATATCTATTATGATAGATTAGTATCTTTAACTCTGTGATGTCTACTTTGTGGCGCTGACGTTGTCATGCAAAGTTGAAGGTGTTAAGCGAACATTTTTAGTATAGTGAAGTGTAATGCTTTGTTTATACAAATAAACAATAATGGATTTCAATATTCACTCAATGGCTGAGAGTATCGTTGGTTAGAAAGTGGTGTAGTGGTGGCGGTTTCTACATACTGGGTTATCTTGACCTTATTTTATTTTTTATTTTTTAAATAAAAAAAATTACGTGTGTTTTCATCATGACACTTATTCCTTACTTCTTTTCAATGATGGATTTTTGAAATGGTAGAAGACTAGAAATAATAATAATCCCTCCCAATAAGGAAAATGAATATGATTGGTTAAAGATTTACCTCTAATTTGACAGTTTATGTGAAGTGAGATAGTCATATTTCTTAATTATCTTAATTATTTAAGTGGTGGCTTGCCAATTGCCATGGCCCAATGAAGAGACCATAGCGTAGCCATAGAAAATGGTTTGGTCTCCTGTGCATGACCTGGTGTGAATATGACACAGGTAGTTCCATATTCTTAAGTAAATGGAACCTTTGAAACCCAATATTTTATGTTTTTGTTCTTTTGTCACATCCTAATTGACGCTTTCTTGGCATTATTTAGTGCCAATTGCATGAATTGGCAAACAAGGACAGAATTTCAGTTATCGGGGCATTAAAGTTGTTGGCAAACATTCTGTACTCTTACCGTGGAATGGGTTTGTCTGTTGGGACCATGATTGCTGGATGGGATGAAACGGTAAAAACATATGAATGTATAATATCATGTTTTCACATTTTCTCTTAATCAGTCTCTTATAATATGTATTTTCTATGGGATTATAGGGTCCTGGACTATATTATGTGGACAGTGAAGGAGGAAGGCTCAAAGGAACACGATTTTCAGTTGGATCTGGTTCACCCTATGCTTATGGTGTCCCGGATAATGGGTGCGTGTCCTTCCCCATTATTCTATCTTGCCTAGTAATCTACTTGAAATTTGTTGAAAGGAACAATAATGTTGCATTATTGACAATATTTTGTGAAATTGATTGGAAGTATGTGGTAATATTTTCCTTGAAATATCAGATACAAGAGCAAAAAATTAAAACATGGCCACTAAGCTCTAGCTCACCTGGCACCTCCTACCCTTATAAGTGCTAGGTGTAGGATAAGGTTGTGGGTTCAAGAACCATTGGGCACGTGTGTAACTTACCAATCAAAAATAAAAATAAAGAATTCTGAATTTTTTTTTTTTAACTTTTGGACTTGGATTTTGCTTTTGGGCACCCATATGTGCTGCTTCCACCCAACTCCTCCCTGCTTTTTGTCAGGGTTTATGGATGTATGGGAGGACTGGATTGTGGACTAAATATTGAAACAACTACTAGAATGTTGTAATTGCAGGCAATAATATAGATGCTTTGTTTTAGCAATTCTGCACTTGATCAATTTATATAGCATACAATGTACAAGATGATTGAGAATTGAGGTGTATACAGAATGCCACTATCTAGGAACTTGGCCAAACAGGCCAGCCGTGTTCATATTGTTTAAAGTTTTTCAATTTGTGGAACAAACTTGTATGACTTGCATAAGCATAGGAGCATGCTGCCTTATCCTGCTTTTCCTTATTCCACACCTTTTATGTTAAAGTGAGCCCTACTTTTCTTTCTTTATTATTATTTTTTAACGAGATAATTAATATTTTTTCTGTTCCATTATCTTGCATTTTGTGCCTATTTTATTTGAGTCAAATATATTCTTATATATATATATATATATATAATTTTTTTTTTCTGTTTTTTATGATGTGCTGCTGCTTACACCAGCTATCGCTATGATATGTCAATTGAAGAAGCTGCAGAGTTGGCTAGAAGCTCTATTTATCATGCAACATTCTGTGATGGAGCTAGTGGTGGAGTTGCTAGCGGTACTCTCTCTCTCTCTCTCTGTGAACACCACACATCCATGATCACAATATGATTTAAGCTTGTTCTTTTTATCAGTTTATTATGTGGGGCCCAGTGGATGGAATAAGCATTCTGGTGATGATGTTGGAGAACTTCATTACAAATACTATCCGGTTATGCCAAGTATAGTGTAACAAGAAATGGTTGAGGTAGCTGGGGCATAAGGTTCCTTTTGAACTTGGACCCTATTATAGATTCCTAGACATGCTTACTAGCCAGAAAATCCTTCAAGAACATGTATGATCTGTTGGTCTTTGAAACAATTTACAGATAGACTAGTCTTTAAGGTTATCGACATTTTGACATGTCTCACCTTAATGCACTATTGTATGTTTCCACATGTCCTATTCTTTCAGTGTCCTTACTGTTAAGCATATATATTAAGTATTGCAATGCATTTTTGGTTTTGACAGATTGAAATGCAAATTGAAGAGGAAAGTTGTTGTAACTGACAGGTTAGTCATGTTATAGTAAGTGTTACGCTCGGTTTCATGTTTTACAAGCTCCATGTGGTTGAAAACAACTACTGCTACTCAGGTTATAGGAATCTTCCCCTGTCCCTTCTTTTTATGTAATATTGACTTTATGTTATTCTATTTCTGCTGGGAGAGATGCAGCCTCAACCAAGAAGGCTGACTCAGACTTAGAACAGGATACCCACAAAAAGAGAGAGGCGTGTCAAACAAGAAGAAGAAGGTATATATGACTTGTTAATAAATATATCAATCAATATTTTGTATAGTTTCATATAGTCATTATGATTGCAGCAGTTTGTCATAAAAGACTAAAGGATTTCTTTTTTCATCTTTCAGCTACAAAGGCGGATGAAGATTGCTGAACTGAAGCAAATTTGCTTAAGACCTGATGTTGTTTAGGTAGGGATATTTGCTTTTGCTTTGTATACAACAAAGAAGCTGGCTATTAATTTGTATTTTGAAGCTGCTGTGCGTATTTTTGTGCTTTATTGATTTTGATACACCTTCAGTAGTTGGTCCACTTATTATTGAAATTCTGTCTAGGCTATCAATACACACTTAATAGCTAGTCTTTTTTAAAATGTGGATCACGTCAAATTCTTACTATATTGAAATGGAAAGGCATACCAAGACTTCTTTTGGTTCTTACTGTTCCTTGCATTTTGTTAATTTGATTAAATGTAACGAGGTTGCATGCACACTTTATCTTATATTATGCCTCTACATAATAAAAAATTTTGCTTTTATTCTATATGTTAATTATTTCTTTTTTTCTTTCTGTCAGAATAATGAATATCCAGATATTCTTATTCATTATTATACTTCTACTTGTAAAGGTGCTAACACATTTTACATCTTTTGATGAGCAGGCCTGTTTCATTTGCAAACAGAAGTTACATTGGCGGTGTGTGCGGTGTCCAATAGCATCGCATGATAAGTGTGCACCATGGCCAGATCAAGTAAGGCATTTTGAAAGCCAACTAGGGAAAGCTGTTTGCTGGAGGCATCCTAGTGATTGGCGACTAAGATAGGAAGGTCAAATTTTCCTTTCCTTGTGAATTTGGTTTCATTACTATTATTACCTTTTGAAATATCTATTATAAAGGTATTGTCATTGCCTATTTAGTACTATTGATAAATGCTACCTTGGGTCCCCTCATCTTCATAACTTTTTTCAGCAATATTTCTAGTTATATCAATGCAATCCACATGAGGACCATTCTTTTATTATATAATACTCTATACCTTTTGTATTGACTCATTGTACCATGATTGTGTCTTGATTAACAAAAATTCATTAGTCAATTTTTATTAGTATTACATGTCTAGTTTTGAGTTTGTATAATTCATGTGAGGAAGCAACATTAGACAAGAAATAATTTCTAAATGTTCTCTTGTGAAGGCCTTTTTGTGTGTTGTGTGGGCATGTGTTTATAATTAAGCTGCCATTTTTTAATAACTTTTTAAAGCTAAACAATACCAAAATCTCTAATCCCACCAACCCAAAATTTTTCAATAAACTTTCTTGAGTTTTCCATTCTCCTCCTCCCATTTTGTCTTGTTTTTCTTTTATTGATCTTGACAAATGATATTCTTAAGTTAGGCCAAAATTTTTTTTTTTTGGCAGATCACTCTCACTCTCACACTCACTCTCACCAAAATCACTTGATTTTAGTTCTTTTTGGTAATTACTCTGAGTTAGATACATATGCATTTGTGAAAACCGTAAAACATAGGGCATTAGAGAATCAAAAGGAGGAAAAAAAGAAGAAAGGATTTTGATCTAGCATCTAAGGTTGTCATTCTATATTCAGTAACTCGCTGATGTTTTGCAGTTTCATTATTAATTCTAAATTTCTAACATATTAGATAATATAGCATTTTATTGCTTGAGAAAAATATTGACATTTGAACTTTTGTATTCTTCTTAGCCAAGGTTGTGGTTGAGCTTGGAAAAACTGATGAGCATATACAAGCTGTTGTGATATCCAATGCATTTGCCATCTAGCCAAAAAAAAAAAAAAACTATAGCTACATTTTAAAATCGCGGCTATGGAAAAATTCAAAAAAAAAAAAAAAAAACAAAAGGGTTATAGTCGCATTTTTAAGATGTGGCTATAGCTATCCCTTATAGCCACGTTTTCAGCCGTGGCCTAAAACCCGTAACTATAGGTTTGAGGGGTCTATAGCTGAGTTTTTACAAAAAAACGTAGGGCATTAAAGAATCAAAAGGAGGAAAAAAAAAAGAAAAAAAAGGATTTTGATCTAGCATCTAAGGTTGACATTCTATATTTAGTAACTCTGATGTTTTGCAGTTTCATTATCAATTCTAAATTTCTAACATTTTAGAAAACTATAGCCACATTTTAAAAACGCGGCTATGGAAAAATTCAAAAAAAAAAAAAAAAAACAAAAGGGTTATAGTCGCATTTTTAAGATGTGGCTATAGCTATCCCTTATAGCCACGTTTTCAGCCGTGGCCTAAAACCCGTAACTATAGGTTTGAGGGGTCTATAGCTGAGTTTTTACAAAAAAACGTAGGGCATTAAAGAATCAAAAGGAGGAAAAAAAAAGAAAAAAAAGGATTTTGATCTAGCATCTAAGGTTGACATTCTATATTTAGTAACTCTGATGTTTTGCAGTTTCATTATCAATTCTAAATTTCTAACATTTTAGAAAACTATAGCCACATTTTAAAAACGCGGCTATGGAAAAATTCAAAAAAAAAAAAAAAAACAAAAGGGTTATAGTCGCATTTTTAAGATGTGGCTATAGCTATCCCTTATAGCCACGTTTTCAGCCATGGCCTAAAACCTGTAACTATAGGTTTGAGGGGTCCATAGCTGCGTTTTTACAAAAAAACGTAGGGCATTAAAGAATCAAAAGGAGGAAAAAAAAAGAAAAAAAAGGATTTTGATCTAGCATCTAAGGTTGACATTCTATATTTAGTAACTCTGATGTTTTGCAGTTTCATTATCAATTCTAAATTTCTAACATTTTAGATAATATAGCATTTTATTGCTTGAGAAAAATATTGACATTTGAACTTTTGTATTCTTCTTAGCCAAGGTTGTGGTTGAGCTTGGAAAAACTGATGAGCATATCCAAGCTGTTGTGATATCCAATGCATAAATACATATATATACAATGCATTTGCCATCTGGCCAGGAAAAAAAAAAACAATAGCCGCATTTTAAAAACGCGGCTATAGAAAAATTCATAAAAAAAAAAAAAAAACAAAAACAAAAGGGTTATAGCCGCGTTTTTAAGATGTGGTTATAGCTGTCCCCTATAGCCGCATTTTATAAATGCAGCTAAAGTATGTCCTATAGCTGCGTTTGTACAGCCGCATTTGTAAAAATGTGGCAATAGACCCCTCATATCTGTAGTTACGGGTTTTAGGTCATGGCTGAAAACATGGCTTAAAAAAACGCAGCTATAGGCTGAATTGACCTATAGCCACGTTTTCAAGAGCTATAACCGCGCACAAATTTAGAATAACTGATTACTATAGAACATAGTTTCTTGATCACATTTCAACAAAACAATCTAATGTATATATCACAAACTGGTTTAATATCAAAGTTATGAAAGACCTCATATATTAAAATATGCCAAGACTAAGGGCAAAGATAACAGTGATATTCTAACAAATAAAACAATCTGATTGGCAATATCACACCATAAACAAATATATAATATTTTTAATATCCAATACAAAGTTCACTGATTAATAATAACTGTAATATACTGTTAAGGCCAATCGTATAAAGCAAGCAAAGATTAAAACTTGTACAAAGGACAATAACTTATATACCATTGCAAGATTAGCATTTAGCAACAGTACACATTTAGCATTCAAGATTATCAATCAAATGTGTCGTCCAATCAAAATCAAAATTAAATGTAACTTGCAATAATTAAAGATTAACCACAGTTTTTTGAAAAACCGTATCATATCAAACCATTAATCTCGCAGAGTTACAGTACGATTTCGTGAAACTGCCCAGGACTCAAAAGATTTAATATAGCACAGTAATACATGCCAATACACACAACAATCACAAAAATAAATTAAGAGAAAATTTGCTTTAAAATTGTTGCAATTTACTTTTGTGATTAAGAAAACATGAACAACATACAAATCTAATTATAAACAATAACAAAAAAAAGATGTGATAGGTAAAAACAATATATAAGAAGAAATTTGCAAAATATTTAAAAACTCAAACCAAATGCGTGAATGATAAACGATACATATCAAGTTTTGTGTTTGACACAATCTCCAAAAAGCAGATTTCGCCCCTCACACAATCTGTGGTATTCTGAAACTCAAAGATGTGTCTGTCTCTCAGGATAAAATATCTACAGCACAAAGAAGAAGTTGTTAGGATAAGTGCCATAAAATCTTATTGTATGTCGTGTATGACATTATGTTCTATGTAATAAAGTTGTATTATTATTATCTAAAATAATGGTAACATGAATATTTTGACATTATCATATAGTCCATGAGATGCATAATATGTGATTTAGTCACAGAAGATATAAATCACAAGTTTTTTGTAAACTCAGAATTTTAGTTCGTAGTCGGTGATGAAATTGGACATTTTATCTGCGAAGACTATAACATATCAATTAAGATGATTTGTCTTGATCATGGAAGTGGAGATTTCTAGTTGATATTGTTAACAATATAAAGTGAGAGAGAAAGACTGAATAGTCTGTATATTGATGTGTGTATAATAATGTACAATAGAGAGCCTTATATAGGCTAGGTATGTGTGCAGTACAAGCAAAATGAGTAAACTACAAGAATAGTATATTGGGCTAAGCCCAATGGGCTAAACTAGTCTAAGCTATACACTAACATCCCCCCTTAAACTCGCGGTGGCAAGGAGGAAGCCAACGAGAGTTTGGATATAAGATCTCGAAGACGACCAGGCGGGTGAGTCTTGGTAAAGATATCAGCAGGCTAGTCAGCAGAGGAGATGGAGAACAACTTGAGATTTCCTTTCTTGAGATGCTGGCGAGTGATGTGGCAGTCGATCTCAATATGCTTGGTGCGTTCGTGGAAGACATCATTATGAGCAATGTAGATAGCACTACGATTGTCACAATAAAGAGGAGTGGCAGTGGGCTGCGGAGCATCCATATCAGCCAAGAGCCAGCGAAGCCAAACAAGCTCGCAAGTGGTGTCGGCAAGGGCACGATACTCTTCCTCAGCGGTCTTGTCCTTACACCTCTCAACAAAATGGTCGTGCAGAACGAAAACATCGTCACATTCTTGATGTTGTCCGCACCCTTCTCATTTCTGCCTCTCTTCCTGAGTGCTTTTGGGGTGAGGCTGCACTCACTGCTGTGTACACCATTAATCGTATTCCTTCACCAACTACACACAGCAAATCACCATTTGAGCTTCTTTATGGTCAAACTCCTGACTACTCCTCCCTTCGGGTTTTTGGTTGTGCTTGCTTTGTCTCTCTTCCTCCTCATGAATGAACAAAGCTCCAGCCTCGTACTCGTCTCTGTTGTTTCCTTGGTTATGGTGTGTCTCAAAAGGGGTTTCGTTGCTATGATCCCATTTCTCATTGCCTTCGTGTCTCCCGTCATGTTGAGTTTTGGGAACATCGTTCTTTCACGAGTCTTCAGCAGTTTCCTGCATCTCTTTCCTCAGAGTCTCCCATTTTTACTGATCTTTTTCTCCCTCTCTATCCTGAACTTGTGGAGGATTCTTCAACATCGGCTGCCTCTCCAGACGACTCATCTCTGGTTCTGTCTCCGGCATATGACCCGCCTGTCTTGGATCCTGTGGCACCACCCTCTCCTGAGTCACCTGTTGGTCCTGAACTTCGTCGTTCCACTCGGGTAAGCATTCCTCCCCCTTATCTTACTGATTATCACTGCTCTTTTGCTCTTGCCACCCTCTATGAACCTCACACCTATCGTGAGGCCCATACTGACCCTCACACCTATCGTGAGGCCCATACTGACCCTCTTTGGCAGCAAGCTATGAACGAAGAACTAGATGCCCTTCATAAGAATAACACTTGGGATATGGTTGATTTGCCTCCTGGTCAGTCTGTAGTAGGTTGTAGGTGGGTTTACAAGATCAAGACCAAGGCTGATGGATCTGTTGAACGATACAAGGCTCGCCTAGTTGCCAAGGGCTTTACTCAGGAGTATGGTATTGACTATGAGGAAACATTTGCTCCTGTTGCTCGCCTTACGTCTGTCAGATGTCTCATTGCTGTGGTTGCTGTTCGCCGTTGGCCTCTTTATCAAATGGATGTGAAGAATGCTTTCCTTAATGGAGACCTCCATGAAGAAGTGTACATGCAACCACCCCCTGGCTATCCACATTCAGGCAGCCAAGTTTGTCGCCTTCGCCGTGCTCTTTATGGCCTTAAGCAGGCTCCTCGAGCTTGGTTTGAAAAGTTTAGCTCGGTTGTTGCTTAGCAAGGTTTCACTTCGAGTCCTCATGACACTGCTCTCTTTGTCCGAAGATCCTCTGCTGGTATCACTCTTATTCTTCTTTATGTTGATGATATGATTATTACTGGAGATGATTCTCCAGGTATCCGCTCTCTTCAGCAGTTCCTTAGTCAACATTTTGAGATGAAAGATCTAGGCACTCTCAGCTATTTTCTTGGGCTTGAGGTTACCTCATCCTCTGATGGATACTATCTTTCCCAGGCTAAATATGCTTCTGATCTTCTCTCCAAAGCTGGTATCACCGACAACAAGACTGTTTCCACTCCTTTAGAATACAATGCAAAGCTCACACCTTTGGATGGTGAACCTATATCCGATGCTACTCGCTATCGTCAGTTGGTTGGCAGTTTGATCTATCTCACTGTTACTCGTCCGGATATTTCACATGCCGTGGTTATGGTTAGTAAGTTCATGGATGCACCCCGTTCTGTCCATTATGCTGCTGTTCTTCGGATTCTCCGATATGTCAAAGGCACACTTTATCATGGTCTGCATTACTCCTCTCGATCTTCCCTCGAGCTTCATGCTTATTTAGATGCTGACTGGGCAGGTGATCCGACTGATCGATGCTCTATCACAGGTTTCTGTTCCCTGTTAGGTACTTCTCTTGTCTCGTGGTGCAGCAAGAAGCAGGATGTGGTTTCCCGTTCCAGTACTGAGGCAGAGTATCGTGCCCTTGCCGACACCACTTGCGAGCTTGTTTGGCTTCGCTGGCTCTTGGCTGATATGGATGCTCCGCAGCCCACTGCCACTCCTCTTTATTGTGACAATCGTAGTGCTATCTACATTGCTCATAATGATGTCTTCCACGAACGCACCAAGCATATTGAGATCGACTGCCACATCACTCGCCAGCATCTCAAGAAAGGAAATCTCAAGTTGTTCTCCATCTCCTCTGCTGACCAGCCTGCTGATATCTTTACCAAGACTCACCCGCCTGGTCGTCTTCGATATCTTATATCCAAACTCCTGTTGGCTTCCTCCTTGCCACCGCGAGTTTGAGGGGGGATGTTAGTGTATAGCTTAGACTAGTTTAGCCCATTGGGCTTAGCCCAATATACTATTCTTGTAGTTTACTCCTTTTGCTTGTACTGCACACATACCTAGCCTATATAGCCTATATAAGGCTCTGATACCATGTTAACAATATAAAGTGAGAGAGAAAGACTGAATAGTCTGTATATTGATGTGTGTATAATAATGTACAATAGAGAGCCTTATATAGGCTAGGTATGTGTGCAGTACAAGCAAAAGGAGTAAACTACAAGAATAGTATATTGGGCTAAGCCCAATGGGCTAAACTAGTCTAAGCTATACACTAATAGATATGTTGATTTGTTTTAAGTGTTAAGACATATTGAATTGGACCGTTGTGAGATTTATTATTCTACTAACAATTGTCAAATAAATAATAAATCTTAAAAGATAATAAATCTCACGACTTCTATTTATATGAACTCTTAATCCTGAGAGAATAATAAACCTGATTATGAAGTATAAGTTACTTTGATATATCAGGAGTGAGATCTAGAGTCACAATTAAAACCTTAGTATGTTGGGCAGCCACATTTAATTTTGAAGGAACATATATTCTTAAGATGAAATTTATAATCTCTTAACGAAGATATAAAATATTTCCTTGAGATAAGTTTAATGGGTTTGCTTATTCAGAGTGTTAGACCTAACCACTTTAGTATAAAGTTACTAAAGTATATATTTATGAAATTGGATTTCATAAATATATGATGAATGACTTAAAGGATTAGATTGGGTACTTAAGGATTAAGATGCAGTAATCTTCAAAGTAGCAATCAACATTCATAACTTTGTATTACTACGAATGTTGTAATGAAGGGGTTGAATGTATAATAAAGTCTTGAGATGTAATTTATTAATAAGGACTAGAGTGCAATTATATTTATATAGTGGTATTAAATATAATTAATGGTAATTTTGGGCATGTCAAGAGTTGATAGAAAGGCCCAAAACTCATTAGAGCTAGTGTCTTATTTGTCCATTTTGGTCCCACTCTAAGCCACATACTAAAGCCCAATTGGAATGGCCCAAAAGGCTAACTCAGTTAGATAATCAGTTATATATAAGGAGAGAAACATGCAGAATTTAGCAATGTATGAAAATGGTGTGTATGAGAGTGTAAGCCACTCTCTTATTCTCCCTTGAACACATACGTATAAATTGATTGAGAGACCACACTTCTTGGGCATAAGTGGAATTAGAGTGAAGATTAAAAGTGTTTCCAAGTACTTCTAATATTTGATTTTGAATTTCACCGCACCAAGGTACGCTATTTTATTCTTAAATTCTGAAATTTACATAGTACATGTTATCAATTGCAAATGATGTAGATCTGTTATTTTTCCACTGCTTATGTTTTGTATGCGATACAAACTATATTTTTTCAACTGTCTGTGCTCTACGAACTAAACTATTTCTCTTTCTCTCTCTCTTTGACTTAAATGCTAATGCACAAAACATTCTCTCTTGGAGAGTTTCTCCACAAATTTTTTTTTTCATGAATGATGGATTATAAATATATACATTACTGAACAGACATACTGTGTAACACCCCAAATATTTTTTTTAAAGCAATTTTCCCAATGAGAATAATATCTAACTTGGTCTTTTTTTTAATCAGTATGGTTAACTATTTTTATGGAGGAGTTTTGAATATTTGGGCATGTGATAGTATTTAGTTAAGTTTGGAATGGGCCAATTTAAATATGGGAGAAACCTTAAGGGTAAAGTTGTAATTTTGATCCCAAGATATTTTGGAACAAGTGATCCACAATGCTCCCATCAACTCAGCCCCTTTCTCTTATCACCATACGTATGCCCCTTCTTTCATTTCTCTATTTTCCTATCTCACTCAACCACCGAAGCCCACACACATACACCCTCTAGTTCCCTCTATTTCTCTCACTCCCTTACTGGTAAACCAGCCATCCACCACCACTTTTGGTGGATTTCACCGGAGAACCCCATTGGAAACCCCATACGCTCCATTCTCTCAAAGCTTTAAAGGAAAAACTCTTACTTGTTTGGTAGCTTTTCAAGTTTTTCTAAGATTTCTTTCTAATCTGTTAGGTTCTAAAAACTTAGGTTTTATGTATTTAGAATTCTAATTTGTATTGTTGGCAAATCATGATCAAAACAATGTATTTAAGTTGTTTTACAATTGCTCAAAGTTGATTCTTTGTTGTAAAGTTGGATTAAACTACTGCATGAATTAAAAAAACAGTTTTAGTCCATTTCGATCGATCAAAGCTTAGACTCGATCAATCGAAAATCGGGTTTGACGTTTTTTAAGCAGAATTTCCAACTCAGCCCTAAGTGTTTTAAAAGGTTTTGGGTTTCTAATTTACCCTAGGTATATAAGAGAAACCCTAGCCATGTTTTAGTATTGCTCATATTGAGGTTTGTGTGAATCTCTTGTGAGATCTTTGAGGAGCTTTCCTTCACATAAACTTAGGGTTTTCAAGGAGAAGAATTTTCTACACCTTGATGATCATTCCAGTTGCTGCCATTGAAGCTTAAAGAAAACACAAGCGGGTGTGCTTGTATTTGGTGGAGAATCCAAGAAAGAAGGAGTCCGTGGATTCGGAGCTTGCATGTGGTCGTGTCAGTAAGTTCTACTAGTGGGTAGCAATAAGAAGTCGAGCGTGGGGGCTTGTAAGTCTTATTGTATGAACTTCGATTCTTTCAAGATAATGGATTCAAGTTTACCTTGATGATAGCTAGGTTAAATTCTTCCCAGGTTTTTACCGGTTTGGTTTTCTGGGTGATCATATCTTTGTGTTATTTATCTTTCCGTTGCTTTACTTGATATGATTATTTGATTGTGTTAACCTAGATTTAATTAATTTGACTAAGTAACAACTTAGCTAAATTCCTAGGTTAATCCAATTGTGTTTTAAGGAGTCTAAAAACTAACATAATCTAAGCTACATGAGTGGTATACATGTGATTGAGTACATGAGTTTTTGATTTGGTGGATTTATTTGTTAAATGGTTAAGGGTTTTTACAAATGATGATCATTTGGGGTTTCTTTGTGGTTAAAAACTTGGGTTTCCTTGAGCAAAACGTGTGGGTTGTTTTTGTGGAGGTTTGGGTTGATTTTGGAAGTGTGTTCTTTGCATTTTTGATGACTTTGACATATGTGGGTGTGAGTGGAGTGATAACTACGAATTTATGCATGTTAAGTGTGAGTATGTGCTTTAGCATACCAAGTGTTTGATAAGTTGTTTATATGAGATTTTTGGGTTTGATTCCTTGTTTTTAATATGCTTTAAAATTGGTGGTTTTAATGTGAGTAAACTCTCAAACAATTTGGGCTAGTCTTACAACTATAGAAATTTTCTAAAGCTGTCATGACAGATTTGCGTCAGCCGCAATGCATGATTTTTAATAAATTACAGAAAAAATTTTTTGGGCTGAATTTTCTGTGGTACATTGTATACATATAGGGGAATGTTCCCTTAAAGTTTTGAATTAATCGGATAACATTTCATTGACCAAACAATTTTTACAAATGGCTGCCCAGTTATGTATTGAATCTGAAAGCAAGACTAAAACGCTGAGAAATTGTGGAATTAATCCCAAACCTCAGTTGATCTTATCTTGGCTTAAATATATTATTTAGTAATCAAAGAGATTCATGAGTATGTTATATTATCTTATGATGCACATTTTTGCGGTAATGAATTTAAAATGTTTTGGTTGTGTCAGCGCTATGAGTTTCTTGGATGCTTATTTAAGGTTTTTCTGAAGCTACCTGATTATAAACTATGTAATTGAAAGGAAATGTATACCTGTGAGTTTTATGTGGTTTTAACACCATGCCATGTGTGATTTCCTGGTGATCACCCGATTTGGTCTCTTTAGTCTTTGTAACAATGGAGTCAAATCTAAGTTAGTGCCCTTTCACTTTGTATGACGCGTTCTTCCCTGCTGTCCATGGGGGGAAGAGGTTCCTTGATTGTGTGTGGGTGAGGCTGCTGCCCATGGGGCTAAGAGACCACATGCAAGAGAGGTCCTATTTGACGCGCTCTTGCTGTTGCCCATGGGGGAAGAGAAAAACCTTGAGGGTATGGGTGAGGCTGCTATCCATGGGACCAAGAGTCTGCATACCAGAAAGGACAATATCATGCCAGTTGTGAATGGGTGGATTCCCTGACCGGTCTATGTGGTAGTATGGTAGATTTGTGATAAAATTACCGTATGTAGATTTTATGGCTTTGGAAATTATATTGTTAGTGCTCACAGATTATAATATACAGTTTTATGGTATTATTTTGAGAAACTTTGTGTTTCATCATTTAATCATTCTTGTTACATTATTACTAAAAATGATCTTGCAGTATTCAGTTAGCAATTTCCCAAACTAAAACATGTTTTGCAAACTATCTATAATCATGAAACTTGCATTTCCCCCACCCCCATTAATTATGCTACTTACTGGGTTTTAGCTCATCTCAATCTCCAACAGTTTTTCAAATAAATTAGCCACACGTTGGGCATGGAGCTTAATTTATTGGTGGTAATTGGAGTGCTTTATTAAATTGGGAGACTTGGGCCATTAATGGTTAATGACCCAATCTTGCAAAGTTCAACGAGATCATAATCAATTCTATTGGAGGTTGGATACTTAAGGTCTGTTAGCCTTGGGGTGTGGTAGGCCTAGATTTTCTATTGAGGTTGCATACCTTAGAGAGGATCATGACTTTGTGTTTATTTTATTTGGACTGTTGGATTGTTAAGTGTTTTTGGAGACACATGATTTGTAGTTTGTATTGCTTGTAAATGTGTCATAGAGCTCTGACTTGTATTGTGGAGAGATCAATATATTTAATTATTTTATCAAATGGAAAGAAGAAAAAAAAAAAAAAAAACTCCTACGTTCTCGCTTTTAATGGTTTTTTCTCACGCTTTGGACCCTTTTGGGTTTGGGGCGTGACATACTATTTCAAGAATAATTACTATATACAAACTTGTTGACTTAAAAAAAAAAAAAAAAATATTATTATTATTTGGACAAGAAGGTTAGTCTATATATGCCTAAAGTCCAACCCATGAACATATAAATTCATAATATCTTTTTCCTTTTCTATGTGGGACTCAAGAATTTTCACCACTTTAATACCATGTTCAAATGGATATATTAAGAGTCAATTTCTTATTCACTCCATAATATTTTTCTAATACAGACATGTTCAAGGAATGTTTCTCTTGATTTCAGCCATTTTTGTCCTCATGATCATAATGGATCCGTAATGAGGGGTTTAATACCTCCATTACATTTGAGATTATGGGCAGGTAACCATATATAGGTTCTCATATTTGAGTTAGGAAAATTATTGAATACTCTAGGAGTATCATAAATGCGTACTCCTCATTCTTACATGAATTGTAAGTCCCACCATAAATTTAATTAGTAAGAGACAAGTTGAGAGATTTCTAGGTTAGATTACTTACTCAATCAATAAATTAAATAAGCTTAAAAGAAAGATAACCCGATTTTACTGATTTTGATAAAATGATTAGTTAATTTTTTGTCGAATCATAGTAATAGACAATTTGCTATTAAATTTACCAAAAAAAATCAAGAAATAAATAAATAGAATAAAGGCACTTATGTTTTGTATGTTTTTTGGTAGTCTTTTAATTAGCATTCTCATGAAACGTCTTTACATATCTAGATAAGTCTGGAATATATTTTATTTGAAGGTTTTCATTAGTGTTAGTCAATAAAAACTATGTAATTAAGGGTTTGGAATGCAATAATTTTCAAACTATAGGATAAATAGTAAATGAATTAGAACTTCAAGGCTACAAATCTCCCTAAAACACTAAGAGATTTATATAAAAATTGGACACAAATTGACCCTAACACTCCAAATCCAATGCATTGAACCCATAATTGTGACGATAACATGTCCAATCATCCCAAACCAAATCTTATATAATTCGCTCTCCAAATCCATGGCTCTTCTTGTAAAAAACTTGGAACCTTTGTAGACGTGTAACTAGTTGCATATATCATAGATCACCTTCTACTCATACTTAGGATATTCCTGTTATATATATCAAACAAAAAAGAGAAATATTCCTATACTATCCTCCACTGCCAACCTTGGGAAAGGTTTTTTTAAGCTTAAAAGATTTAATACTATTTTTCTCAGCTCTCTTTAGTGCATTCCTGATGAGGGGCAGCCACTTGCATGTCTAGAAACCATTGTCTCTAATTAAGAAAGTATTTTAATTCGAGTGCTCGACAAATGTTTAAAATTATTGCTCAGAAACAAGTAGCTGTGGATTAACCCCGTATAATTACATTTTTCTCATCGTTGTAGCCTCTTAGAGCTTTCTCTGCCCACGAGATTTCATTGTACTTGAGGACTTCTAAGTCTTTCCACTGAAGTACGTTTAGACATTGTAATCTTTTCTTTTGCTTAAAAAAAATAATAATAAGGAAGAAAGTTTTATTCAAGAGGAAAAACAAAAGAGATCGAGGGACCAGGGATATAGAAACACATGATAATATATTTATTGTACATATCCAGCCTTTGAGGACTTTCGTCTATAAAAGGGGTCCTATAGGGGAGTTCTTCATTGTGAAACCCATCAATAGGATTGGTTCCAGAGAGAGAGGCTCCATTATATAAGATAGTAAACAGACTTTTTTTACATTTATCCACCCTAGCCTATCCCTTTTTATTCCAAAGATGGCAGTTAGTCGAGGAGATGTTTATAGCTATACCTACAAAATTTGCAAAATAATTTTCTTGTTAATAATTCTCATGATCACAACGACCAAACCTAAACCTCTCTTAGCATATAGGCCATTTAAGGAAGTGAAGGCAGCGCTAGGATTTGAAAAGAATGAAACAAAAGTTTCACTTGAAAGAAATCCTGTCCCACCTTCCGGTCCTTCTCCTTGCACTTACATAGGATACACCATGAGTGGCCACGATGCCAATTGCCCGATTCATCGGTGAATTTTCATTTGCTGCATATATTTGCTCATGTATCATGTGCAAAAAGCAGGGAAACATTACTAGTCCCTAAATATGGTACGACATCGTTTGTGGTTATATATATATATATATATTATGTAACTTAAAGAATAACAGTGTGATTTAATTAGCTTGTGTATATTGGTGTCTCTATTACGGTTTGTGAAATAGTTTAATGCAATAGTCTGTGCATGTGCTAATATAAAATACGATACTTTGGGGCTTCAAGTTCTCGCGTTACTAGTGTAATTGTTTTTTTCTTCCTCTTCCACATTTTCTAGACTTGTGTTGTCCATCAAAATCTACAACGTGTGTTTAATCAAATATTTAAAGATTATGAATTTGATCTTTTCTCTTTCAGATGTTTTTCTTTTCTAAATTCTAGGCGTGACGTAAATACGGGAGTAGCAAGCAACAGATTAAATGGAGTAACGCACCAATCTCCCTAGTAGTCAGTCTAGTTTCCGTTAAGTGGCTGGTTTGAGTGAGAAGTTTGAGATATTAATGTTTGGCAAAGTTTTTATTATTATTATTTTAGGATTTTTAAAGTATTTTTTCAATTATCCAGATGAGGTATGTGTAAATAGTTTGTATTTTAAGAAAAATGAGTGTAATAACTGAACATCTTATAAGAGGTTAACACAATATTTCTCCTATATTGAGAAATATAATTTGACCAAATCTCGTGTGAGTGAAGTGTAATTAATTCAATAATTAAACTACTTTTACATTTCAAGAAAGTTCTGTTTAATCCCTAAGGAATTACCATGCTGGTACCGTATAGGAATGTGCTTAAGCAACAAACAATAGTACGCGTGGCTAGTTCTCTCTTCTTAGGTTAATTAATTAATATATGCAAATTCTGAATGGCTGTATCAAAAAGAGACCAAATGATTTTCGAGTAAAAAAGACCAAATGATATAGATCACATAGTTTTGCAGAATTCGTTAAAAGGACAGAAGAATATTCTAGGTTTCACAATTTGTGTGCTAGTGAAACTTTTTCAAAGCCTCGTAGGCACATTTTGTATATGAAGGAGAATATATCAGGAAATAAAATACTATGTTGCAAATTACAGATGTTGCTTCCAAATTCCAAAGGGAAGTTTCTATCCAACTTCTCGATCAGTAGTGGCCGGGGGAAGGTTTAGAGAATTAAAAATATATAATACAAATCCTTAGATGTTGAACCTTCCGTCTCTAATGGAATTCAATTACGTGATTGTGTTGATCAAAAAATTTCATAGTTAAATTATTGTCCTAAAAAAAACAGATAGCATTCCATCTCTAATGAAACTCAATTATGTGATTGGGTTGATGAATAAATTTCATAGTTAAATTATTATCCTTGAAAAAAAATAACATTATTAAAATTTTATTGCATTGGTTAATATATCTATATAGTTAAATTTTAAAAACGATGATAATTAAAAAAAAATGATAAACTCTACTCGGCCATAAAACTACTGATCTTATTATATAATATGATATATATAGTTCTTTGTTGTATTATTGTTTGTGGGTAGTCCATATTTTCTTGAGATGCTTTGTCAAATTGATCATTGAAAATTACGTTACTGGCGGCTTTAATATTTTCTCCAGCTACTGTTCAGATTAATTAAGAAGTTTGTAGCCTACCATGCGAATTGATAAAGGAGATTTTGAAGGTCCGCGCATGATGAATCACGTAGAGATAGTAATATTATATCTTATTTGGAACTTTTGGTTTTAAAAAAATTTATATTTGGTTCCCCCTATATTGAAAATCAGTCTCCTAATTAAAATCCTAAAAATTTAAAGTGATGATCACCTAGTTCGTAGATGTGACTCATGGCTCCTTCCAAAACAAAAATAAAGTTCATTTCTTACTAACAAAATAAAAACAAAATCCTTATAATAAAATCTTCGCTCTGTAAAAAATATAAATGGCATATATATATATAATCCATTACTTTGGAACCAAAAATTAAAACTTTGGGACTTCGAGATTTTATGCTTCCATACCGTCGAACTCCACTAAAAGGATTATTCAAGTGTCTTCTTTGGTTTTTTTTGTCTTTATTAGCAAGATGACTTTACAACGGAGCATCTTTGTTGATTAGATATTTTTATTATTGCAATGAACTTTCAATTACAAGAATTGGATTATCAGTTTTGTGATCATATAGTATCGTGCTGGCTCTAGAAATTTTATTTAAGGTGGTTACTAAGAAATTTAAATTACCATAATAGAAATTAGAAATTATTTTTATTGAATAGGTTGAAACTGAGTTACAAATTTTATCTTTTTGTTTTATAATAGGTTTTTTGTTGAATAATTTTTTCACTTATTGTTGTTTGGTCTTGTATTGTTTTTGTTTGGTTTATGTTTGTTGTTATTTGGGCTAATATTTATTGTTGTTATTTAAGCTTTTAAAAAAATTGATTAAGAACTATGTTTGGGGGCAAAATTAATTTCGGAGTAATGTTATGTCTAGAACATTTTTACAATTAATTTTATGTAAAAAACTGTTATCGGTGGATAAAAAAATAATATTAGTATTTTGGCTCAAATTAGAATCAATAACAGCTTACCACGTTAGATTTGTTGTGAAATTATTGTGAAAATGTTGTGAATGTAGGGAAGGGTTTGTGTTCAGTGGAAGTTTCCACTAGACATGTCTGGATTCAGACACATGTCCACTCTTGGACACGTGTTCACTCATGAATGTAATAGCACTACTTTAATTTTTGTTGAATCCAAATTTTTATAATTCTCAAGTCAGAGTGTTCAAAATTTTTATTAAGGTAGTCACAATAAGTTAGTTTAGCATATACTCTTTTCATCCTAATTTGTTTGTCATATTTGAAAATTCAAACTTTTTAAAGGAACATCATTTATTGACTTGTCTGTTTTATAAAAAGGTATAAGTTTACAAAATTACCCTTAAATAAATTTATTAGTTTAAAAAAAAAAAAAGTTATTCTTAATGAAGCAACTAAAAAGGGCCCAAATTAGATTGATTTTTTAAATGCTTGTTAGTTTTCTTTTCAAATAGTAAATTAATGACTTTTATTTTTAAAAACATAACAATATTTTAAGACATCCCCAAATAGAATAGAGAACAAATAAACTAAAACAAAGGGAGTAATGTTTTTTTGGTAAATGTATATATACATTTTTTTTACAAATCAAGTTAATCTTGTGACCACCCTGGCTTGCATGTAGAGCCATCAATGACAGAGTATAGTTGCTCATTTTTATCTCAATTTTGAATTTTTAAGAACATGTGAATCTTTTTAGAAGTGATGATATTTTTTTGTTAGTAAATAAATTTAATGAAGGTCAGTTGCAGTAAGAAAAGAAATAAATTAAATGGGATGCGTGTCAAAAGATGAATGGTGTAGTATGATGTGAGAGAAGGAAGGTGAGATAAAAGTTTTGAATACCTAGACTAGGATTTTTTTCCCCCTTTTTTTAAATCGACGGGTTTTATTTTATTTTATAGATAAATATGTCAAAATAAAAACGTGATAATACCATATATTTTTTTAATTTTTTTTTTAAATTTTTAATCGTAAAATAGACCTATTCTCAATTTTAAAAATAAATGGGAAATATTTTAATATTTGAAAGCTGGCTCCATTAATTAAAATTAGTAGTGAGCCGGTACAATTGGCCAATGGCAATGAAATGGAATTTAAAAAAGTTTCGTTGATTTTTATGAAGACCAGTGCGCATGGCGAAGAAGACATGCAGGTAAAGTATATTTTTTTTTTATGAACTTTCATATAAAAAGCACCACTAAAAATTTAAGACTTGACTGGAAAAGGAACGAAGCATAAGGGTCAAATGGGAAAGCAAAAAGATCTGTCGGTTTAGTTGTCATCCTATCAGAAAGATTATTAGGATTAGTTCATATACTCGGTTTATCCTAAAGGATAAACCTCTTCCTGTCTTCCACCCAAAGATCGAGGTTGAGTATTTGTTTATTGTTTAGGTAAGAGTACATAATTGGGTGTATTAAGGTTTTGGGATGAGAGTACCTTGTTGGGAGTTTATTTGTGTGTAGAGTTGTTTGTTATTTAGACACCTGAATACTTATATTAATTGTTTAACTTAATATAATGGTTAAGTAGTTACTTAGGTTTATTATGCAGATCTAGATTAAATAATGACAATCATATCACAATAGCGGAAAAGTAAAAATGATAAGTAATATGATAACTCAAGAAAACTAATGAAACCGTTCAATTTCAAGGTAAAAAGCCTAAGAAGGATTTAATCTAAACAATCCACAAGATAACAAATTCACTTTATCGAATGAAAGTGTTTACAATAAATTTTTCCCTAAATCTAATGCTACCTCTTGTGATGCTTATTCACGTGACTACACACAGCTCTGAATCTATGAACTCTTCTATTTGAATTCGTTGCACACAAACACTTCAGTTTGTGACTTTGAGATCTCACTCAAAGGTTTAGATCATCAACAATAGTTGATCTTGTATGCAGCAACTTATCTCCACCGGTTCACACAATATCAATCTAATCTTCGGTAGATGATTGTTGATTTAGAAGGAGACAGAACCTCTCAGATCTCATAAGAACAACTCACAAGTCTTGGAAAACATGTATTAGGGTTTCGCTTTTATATTTAGCAGTGTTAGACTTAAACCTTAAATGTTTCACGAGCTTTCAAGTTTTATTTAAAATTTGCAGAAAACGCATCTTGATCGGTCGAACAAGGCAGATACTGAATTCTTCTTTTTGCAGCTTGATTGTTCTTGAATTTTGACTTGAATCAATTTGAGCAATATCTAAAACTATTCTAAGACATAAATATCTTATACTAAACATGCTTTTATACTTGGTTTGCCAACATACATAAAATTAGAACTTAAACATTTAATCTTAAATATCTAGAACCTAACACAAATGCAAAGTAAGATAATATTTGTGTTAATTTGCGCGTGTATGTAATTTTTCTTTCTTAAATTCTTCTATGTATGTGAGTTGCTTGAGAAAAAAATGTTTACATTAGTGTGATTTGAATTGTGTATCTTTATTTAATTTCTATTGCTTTGTTAGTGGTGGTTTTCTCTACAGTCGCATTTCATTTGTAAAAAGGAATTGTCACTTACTTTTACCTGTGCTTGATGCATCAGGCGGTGGTGGAGAAAGAATTGTCATATATGAAATCCTGCAACTGTAGTTACTGTACCCGTTGAAGTTGAACTGCCGAAAAGGTATGCACAAAAATTTACTTCTCGATACACATGACGAATCTCAATCTACTAGGATCTGTAGGCTTTTGCAATCAGATACCAACACAAAAATCCCAGGAGGACATAAAATAGTATTTGATAAAAAACTAAATATATAAAAAGCAATATAAAAATCAACATCCAAAATTACGTTTTTAAAGCTCTCGTCTCATCGCAATATGATATGAGGCTGTTATAGTTGTTTAGAGATTGAGCGAAAGAAGAGAAAATCGTAAGCAAGATTTAACATAATTCAATCTGATAAGTGATAACTTACATCTACAGGAAAAGTTTTTTTTTTAAGTTTTGTATTTAGGTAGGCAAACTGTGAATAAAGTGTGCTTTGTAGAAAGTGGTTTAATTTTGAATAAAAGACAGTTGCTAGGTTATGCTCTTCATTGTCAAGGTTCTGTAATTTCGATATCTATTCGACGGTTCTTCAATCAATCGAAAAGCTTAATTTGGATCGATTGAGCTTTTTTTTTTTTTTTTGATTGATTGAATGGCGTATATTAGATTGTAGATTTCAAGCCTAGCTCGCTGTCCAAACTTCTAGGGTTTCAAGTTACTTAAGCCAAGCTATAAAAGAGACTCTATAGGACGTGGTTACAGAGAAAAAGAAGAGCCACTTATTTTGTATCTAAGATTTACGTACTTAAAGCTCTTTTAAAGCTTCTACTAGTGATATTCCTTGAAAAAACTCAAAATCCGATGGTGTAGCAATTGCTGCGTATTCCCAAAAATATAGTTGTTGAAACCAAAACCTTCAAGTGAGTACTTGAAGTCATGGATGGGAGATTCATGTTCAACAAATTTTACTAACTAAAGAAATCTATGGATTTGGAGTTGCATTGGGTAATGTTAGTTAGTACTAATAATTGTAGCAATTTAGAATTGGGTAATTCTATTTTGTAAAAACTTCGATTTAATTAGTTAGTAGATTTGTTTTTCCTCAGGGTTGTTAAGGTCAAATCCTCCAAGTGGTTTTTACTTTGGAACTATTATTCTATTAATTTTTCCTAGGTCATCATATTGTGTGTTATTTATTTTCACTGCACTTATTATTGATTACATAATATTGGTGTTGATTGCATAACCAATAACTGTTCATAATTTTATTAATTAATAACTTGGCCTTAAAATTGGTTAATTGGTATTTTAATAGGGTTCTAAAACCAAATAGTTTTTAACCGCTATATCTTTACCTTTTCTATTTTTTTTTGTTTTACAAGTGTATGGACTTACAACATCTTTAAACTTTTTTTTTTTTAGTAGCATCTTTAGACCTCTTGGGCTAGCTATATGTCTCTTCCCCTCCTCCCCCCCCCCCCCCCCCCCCCCGCCAAAAAAAAAACACTTAAAGATCTAACCTTGAGTTTGTAAGGTCTTAAATGTATAACATGGCCAATTTGGAAATGCACAAGACATGTTGGGTATCAAACGACCATAGTTGATAATAATGGCTAACAACAATCATTGGAAGCTACGTCAATAGAGAGAAGTTTCTTGTGTGGCTAGTATTGCTAATGCAAAATATGTGGTTCGCAAGGCACGTCTACCTTAAGCTTAAGGAAAAAAGGCTCACATCCAGCTTTATAGCGGAGCTTTGGGCCCCAAGAGATACCTCCTTTTTAAGGCACAGTTTACATTTAACAACTGTAGAAATAGAACTTGACGCTAATTATATTATTGATTTGCTTGCTAATTCCAGTTATTCTGTTTCTCCCCAGGTAGATGATTGTAGGCAATTGATTTAGGGTTTAGGGTTTAGGCAATTGATTTCCCAGCTTCTTCAAGTTTGGATCAAGCATTGCTTTTGTGAAACAAATTGATGTATAAACGCTTTAGTTAGATTGGGTGTGACTCAATATAGGGATTTTGTTTTCTATGATATTCCACATGTGGACATTCTAGAGATTTTAAATTATGATTTTAATGGTCTGTACTTAACAGGCTTTGTCCTAAACCTTTATTTGCTCTTTAGTTTAATGCAATCCTGATGTTTTTTGAAATTTAAAAATTAAAAAATTTAGGAAAAAAATAAAGCTCAATGGGATGATACGAGATGTTTGCGCATGAGGACCTACATGATGTTGGGGGCTCGTGGACCTACATGCATGTATGCTGAGGCTCATGGGGTTACATGTATGCTGGAGGCTCGTGGACTTACATGCATGCTGGTCACATAAATAATTACCATTTATATTACAAGCAAAAACAAGTTTTAAGGGTCATGGAAACTAGCTGCACGTGGCAATATTGCACAATTTTAAACGAAATAGCACGTAGTCCCTGGGTACCCTACAAATATTGAAATGCCAAGACTAAGGGCTATATGATGGAACCCTTGGGGAAGGAAGAGCTTGATGAGAGAATATGCGTGTTTCTCTGTATATTTGTATATGTGTGTAAACGTGCATATGCCTTTGAGAATAATAGACTTATATATTGTGGACAATGTAAAATCCTAAGGTAATAGTGTGCACATGGGTGTTTATTTGGGCCTGCCTGCGAGCCCAAGTACTAATATCCTCACACCCGCCCATAGTGAATACTGAATAGTCCACACATTATTGGATGATATCTCACACCGCTTCCATTCACAAGTCCAACACAAACAAAGGAAATGGCCCGTGCAACTGTGCCAAGTCTAACGTACAAGGACCGGTGGAGTATATATATATATATATCTCAGTTGCGATGGAGCTTAGCTATCACTTATGTAATGTTGTTGACAGTGCCAAATAGCCTTATACCTGAAGACGCACAAAACAAAAACCTAAGACAAATCCATGGAATGAATTTGAAATTCTTTCACAAAGAAAAAAAGCATATGATACTTTACTTAAGTTTTGTGAATGTAATACTTTACGTTTTATGAAAGAAAGTGAGGGTTAGATTTGATATCTTTCATAAACAAATAAATATCTAACGTATTTGGAAATAAAGCAAATAGATATCTAACTATCATCACAAAAAAAAAAAAAAAAAAAAAAAAAAAAATTGATTGCTGCACATTAGAATTTCAATCTCAAAAATCTCTATCCTTGATACAATTATTAAATGAAAAATATTAATTAAACAAAAATTTAAATAAAAATTAGGAAAATTACTGTCAAGTGTGACTCCTAAAAAAATAAAAGGAAAAGAATGACTTGCCTTGCCTGAGGCAGAGGCTGAGACCTATCCTTTTTTTTTTTTTTTTGAGAAACCAGTTATGAATTTTATTCAAACCACAGCAAAATTACTGTCAAACAAAACAAGAGGTGGAACATCTCTATGGATGTCCTCTACCAAGACCTGGGGTGCAACTAGGGATGGCCATACCCATTGAGTAATGGATATCCAACCCTACCCGATCTAAATGTTTTGGGTAATAATCGATTCTTCATGGGTAAAGCTTAATCAGGTAGGGTATGGATATTACCCGAATAGTTCACGTAGGGTATGGATATTATCCAAACCCGACCGTATTAAAAAAAAAAAAAAAAAAATCCTAAACCTCTCTCATCGTCACTCACACTCTCACATCCAATTTGCCCAAATTTCTAAATACTTCCAAAAAAAAAAAAAAAAAAAAGTAAATGAAACTTATGTATCGTTATCAAATCTAGCAATATTTTTGTTCTCTGCAAAGAACTCTGCTAGAGATTCTACAAACAAAAACCCCCAAAAAACCTAAGGCTAAGGATAGCGTTCTCAAGCAGAGTCAGTCTTTCTCTCTCTCGCTCTTGCATATATATATATATATATATATATATATATATATATATATATAAGCGATTTTTGTATGTATATTTATCAATAATTTATATGGTTTTTTGTTTGCAGAATCTCCAGCGGAGTTCTTTGCGAAGAACAAAAATATTGTTGGATTTGATAATGTAAGTTTCATTTACTTTTTTTTTTTTTTAAGTATTCAGAAATTTGGGCGAATTGGATGTGAGTAGTGAATAATTTTTACATTAAAATGTTTTGGATTAAAAAAAAAATTAAATGGGTTTCAGGTTTTAGGTAGGGTATGGATATCCATGGATAATATATTCGGGTAAGATTCGGGTATGAATACTAATGGGTATTGATAATCGGGTATCCATGGGAAAACTTTTCAGGTAGGGTATGGGTATACCTGATCCATACCCTACCCATGGCCATCCTTAGGTACAACAATTACCGGTACCCACATTTATGTCCCAAACGCCTTGAGTCAACATGAAATCCAAATACATGCACAAGACCAAGATGTGTAATGAGATCGTCTTCCTTTCGGCCTAATGTCACTTAACTTTAGTTCAACGTTCTTCCAAGTCATGACTTGTAAGTAAAGCATGTATGACCTCAAGTAGTAAGGGTAAGGCAAAGAGACAGTTTTCGAGCCTTCATCTTATTACACATTTGAACGTCACATATATGTATAAGATCAAACTCATACAGTGAGGAAACAATGATTCATTCTCTCATTTCCCTATCCAGTAGTCGCTACTAGCATATGTGGTATGGACACATGCAGCAGTGGTCCGGTGGATCTCTTTTGTATCTTTTGGAGGAGTGCATGTCTCAAAGTGCATGTATTTTATATTTCCATCACATGAATCTTAGTCTACTCACTCCTAGCACCTAACCTAGGTCCTCTATTAGCTTCTAATTTTTGTCTATTTTTGTGCTACGTGTCTATTTTAATTTTATTAGTTTAGTGCCAATTGAATTATTTATAATATTTAGTGCAAAAATTGAGATGACAATCTCACTTACCTAAGTAAGACTATGTCATTATTACTACTGTGAAATATTTTTGTGTGTAAGTATGAGTTACAATGCAATCTTATAAAATGATTGCACACATTTTTTCCCTAAAATTTGGAAGACCATCACTTAATTTAGATCTATTGTAACAAGATTAGGTGTGTGCAATCAAACCACCGATCCACCAAAATCGACCCAATCCAACCCAACCTATCGGGTCGGGTCAGTTTTTAAGGGTTTGGATTGTCAAATTTTTTTTTATAGTAGGTCGGGTTGGGTGTAGGTCAATAGATTCACAAATCCACCTAACCTAACTCAACCCACCTATATTTAATATATATTTAACAAATATATTATATAATTTGATTATTTATTATTTTGTTTATCAACTAAGTTGGGATAGAATTATATGATTTCCTACTAACTTTGAAGCACTAATAAAATAATTTGTGTTGATTTGGGGCTATGCTAAGGTTTATTAGGTTATAAATTTACTCTTATTTGTATGAGTGTTGCTATAATGTTCAATTAATTTTTTTTAATAAAAAATATTGTCCAACCCATGGGTCTAACTCGATCTAGATGGGTTGGATCCATGTGATGAGTTGAGTTGGGTTGGATTTTTTTTCAACCCGACCACGGTGGGTTGAATTGAAAAAATCTTTCAACCCGACTCATGCACACCTTCTTAAAAGAGAGGGAATCTTTTAGTTGGTGTGACATCAAATGGTTTTGTTTAGTTTGTGAAGATCTAGTCGTCTTTTTCGACATCGTCATTTGCATGCGTGCAATGACTATTTTGTTGCTCCATATCTTTAATTTAGATAGTGTCACTTGTACATAACTCATTGATGCATATGTTTTGGATACATCCTTTTTATATTTGCATTTGTATTTTTTACTGACTGTTGGAAAAAATGTGTCTTGCTAGAGTAGTCTCTATGGCTAAGAAGTCTTGCACGTCTAATCCTATAAGATTTTGTTGAAATGAAAATCTTATTCACTTAATGAATGATTACATAGCTGTGCTCTTTATATACAAAAACAGAGCATCGGTAACTAACTTAACAAATTAACAGATTAACAAAACTCATTTAACACTAAACTAAAAACTCATGTGCAACACTAAAAGGCTATATACAATAGAGCTAAAAACTACCTATAGTTTATACACAGTGAACTATACAAAATTACAAGTTGTTGCCTTTTTGTTCTAAGTCTAACTCCTGCTCTGAATCCAACTGTTGTTGCTGCTGCATACTCTGCTACTGCTGCTTCAATCTTTGACACTCCCCCTCAAGATGGACACCATTGGAATGAATATTTAGGATTCCCATCTTGCCAATTAAGATTGTAAATTGACTTAGATTCAAGGCTTTTGTTAATAAATCTGCCAATTGAGAATGACTCCTAATATTCTTCAACCTTATAGCTCCGTCATGCACCTTGTCTCTCACAATATGACAGTCTATTTCAATATGTTTTGTGTGCTCATGAAACACAGAGTTAGACCCTATGTGGATTGCTGCCTCACTGTCACTGAATAACAAAGCAACCTTGTCATGTTCTATATTTAGATCCTTCAACAAGTACAAAATCCAAGTCACTTCACACACAGCCACAGCCATTGATCTATACTCAGCTTTTGCAGTAGATCTAGAGACTGTATTTTGTTTCTTAGACTTCCAAGAGACCAATAAGTCACCTAGGAAAACACAGAAACTTGTAATGGACCTTCTAGAATCTGGGCAAGCTGCCCAATCTGCATCTACAAAAGCTTTTATGTGTAGTGAAGTATTTGATGGAAATAACAACCCTTGACCTGCCATGCCTTTAATGTACTGAATGACTCTATATGCTACCTTCAAATGAGGCTTTCTAGGCTTAGACATGTACTAACTTAACTTGTGCACAAAGTAAGTAATGTCTGGCCTAGTGATTGTTAAGAACGATAGTCTACCTATCAACCTTTATACATTCCAGCATCATGTAGTAACTCACCATCATCTTTGCTCAACTTTAAACTGGCTTCCATGGAAGTTCTAGTTGGTTTACAACCAAGCATTCCAGCATTATGAACAATTTCAAGAGCATATTTTCTCAGACACAAAGAAATGCCCTTTTGTGATCTTGCAACCTCCAAAACTAGAAAATACTTCAAACTACCCAAATCCTTTAGTTTGAAATGCCTGCCTAGATACACCTTAAGATCTTCCACAGCTTTAGGATCATTGCAACCAATGAGAATGTCATCAACATAAACTAGAAGAGCAATGAACAATCTACCATCCTTCTTAATGAATAAAGAATAATCAGCTTTGGGTTGAACAAAACCATGCTGCAATAAGGTGTTTGAAAACTTTGAAAACCATTGCCTTGAAGGTTGCTTAAGGCCATACAATGATTTATGCAACTTGCAAACCAATTCCCCCTCCCCCTTGCTATCTAACTCCCCCTTGCTGTGCAAACCAGGAGGAAGAGACATGTAGACTTCTTCATGAAGATCACCATTTAGAAAAGCATTATTAACATCTAATTGGTGAAAAACCCAACCTTGCACAGCAGCCAATGCCAAAAACAACTTAACAGTGACCATTTTAGCCATAGGGGAGAAGGTCTCAGTGTAGTCCAAGCCCTCTTGTTAGGTATAACCTTTGGCAACTAGCTGTGCCTTGTACCTCTCTATGCTACCATCAGCCTTGTATTTAATTCTAAATACCCACTTACAGCCAACAACCCTCATAGTTGGTGGCAAAGGAACCATAGACCATGTATGATTTTGTTCCAATGCATCAATTTCAACTGCCATAGCAGCTTCCCAGTTAGGATCACCAATAGCTTGATGATAGAATTGAGGTTCCTTAAGGGTAGAAATACTATTGTAGAAGAGAGAATAGCTAGGTGACAAATGTTTAGAAGAAACAAAATTAGAAATGAGATACCTAGTAGAAACTGTATTGCACTGATAAGATTGGAGATATGGAGAAGGTTTAGACACCCTAGTAGACTTTCTAAGAGAGGGAATAGAAGCAGTAGGTAAGGCTGAAGGAATAGGATCAGGTTGTAAAGCAGCATCATCAACAATGTCATTAGGTAAGTATATGGACAAATCTTCTAGAAGATCAGAAAAATGATCTTCAAGGATGTGAGATTCTGGACTAACAGTATGAGAATGGACCTAGAATGTGTAATAGGATCATCAATAGGTAAAGGTAGGGCATTGGGAGTACAAATCTGAGATAAAGGATTAGAGGGAGAAGACAAAGTTGAATATGGAATAGAGTGAAAGGGAAAAATTGACTCATGAAAAGTAATATCCCTTGAAACAAAAATCCTTTTAGAATGTAAATCAAGTAATTTGTAACCTTTTAACAGCAAAAGGATAACCCAAGAAAACACATTTGATGGCTCTAGGATCAAATTTAGACCTGTTATGAGCCAATGTTGATGCAAAACATAGACAACCAAACACCCTAAGAGAATGATAATCAGGGATCTTACCATAAAGCAACTCAAAAGGGGTTTTATGATGAAGAAGAGGGGATGGAAGCCTATTAATGAGATGCACTGTAGTGAGAATACAGTCACCCCAATAGGCAATAGGGACATTAGACTGAATTCTCAAAGCCCTTGCAACACACAAAATATGTTGATGTTTCCTTTCCACAACAGAATTTTGTTGTGGATTGGCAACACAACTATGTTGGTGTATGATACCATGACTCTTGAAGAAATCAGTCATTTGAAACTCAAGACCATTATCTTTTCTAAAAACCTTAATAGATTTGTTGAACTGAGTTTTGATCATGAAATAAAAGGATTGTAAAAGAGGCTTAGTATCAGACTTGGACTTCATGACATAAACCCAAGTTGACCTAATACAGTCATCAACAATAGTAAGAAAGTATTTGGGGTCCATATTCACAGTGCACAATATCAGAAGGGAATTTTGAAATGTGATTTAGAAAAGAAAAAGACAATTTTTTGTGCTTTGCAAGTGGAAAAATCTCACAATCTTTATTAAAAGTACAAACAACATCAGAAAGTACATTCTTTAAGGAAGAAAGTTTAGCATTAGAGGGATGTCCTAATTTGAGATGCCATAAAGAAGAATGTACAACAACATTATTTATTATAGGAGATTGTGATTTATTTAGAACAGACTTGAAAACAAAATTGAAGAGAGATTGAAAGGATGAACCAGAGTTGATTGGAGAGATACAAGCATCTGAAGGGTTTTGCTGCAGCAAATACAACCCATCATGAACTTCACCCACACCAATCGTCCTCCAGCAAATAAGGTCCTATATGAAACAAAGATTTGCTAAGAAAATAAGGCAACAGGAAGAAAATTGTGTAAGTTGACTGACTGACAAAAGGTTAAAAGAAAAAAAAGGGACACAAAGAACATTATGAAGAACTAAAGTGGCTGAACGGGAAATAGAACCTATATGGGTTACCATAGCTGTTTCACCATTTGGAAGCTCAACATTAGTGCTAATGGCAGTAAAATTAGTAAACAAATGAACAGAATGCACAATATAGTCAGTTGCCCTAGTGTCAATAACCCAAGTATCTCCATTAAAGGCTGTCCTATTCACTACTTGAGCAGAAAAAACAGAATGCCTCAAAGTAATGCCTTCAAAAAGGGTCATACCTAACATATTAAGAACATTGTTAGACTGGGAAACACTTGCTTGGTATGCTGCTTGAGAGTCTGAATGAGAATTGATCACATTACCAGCCATATGGACCTCATTATTTCCCATATTAAATTGAGCAGCTTGCATCTGATTACCCAACATAACCAAGAACTGCTGACATTGTTCCTTCGTAAAAGGAAATTGATTAGCATTAGTGACTGATTGATTGTTCTCTGCAAGATCTTCTTGAACACCCACTTGATTCACCATTGAAGTCTTTCCTTTAGGCTTGAATCTAGGAGGGAATCCATGCAGTTTGAAGCACTTCTCCACAATATGACCAAGTTTCCCACAATGAGTACAGATAGGCCTATCCTTGCCCTTAGAATTCTTGCCTCCAGAGAAAAAGGAAATAGAATTGGAACCTTTCACAGCTTGGACTCAATGTAAGTATTAGAACTTCCCACACGCCTTTGCCTTTCTTCTTGAATCAACAAAGAGTAAACTTTGTTAATGGATGGAAGTGGTTCCATTAACAAAATTTGTCCTTTGATTTGAGAGTATGAATCATTGAGTCCCATTAAGAATTGCTTCGTTGAATCTTGAAAGTGAACATTCTCAATTCTTTGTGAAAGATTACAAGTACATTTTTCACAAGAACAGGTTAGGGCAAGCTTGAAATTCTTGAGTTGATCCCAATACAACTTCAATTGAGTAAAATAAGCAGTGATTGAAGAATCACCTTGATGGATTGATGTAATATCCTTCTGCAACTAAAAAACCCTAGGTCCATTTCCTTAGGCATGTGTGTCTTTAAGATTATTCCAAATCTCTAATGCCGTGTCTCTATAGGTGATGCTTACTCTGAGGTAAAACAGCTTTCATCAACCATGAACCAACCATGTTATCACAACAAATCCAAGTATCAACTGCTACTGGTGTATTGATTAGTACAGAAGATAAAGTGATTGTGCCATCAACAAAACCAAACTTATTCTTTACAATTAAAGCCTTCTTCATAGATCGAACCCAAGTATGGTAATTTTCACTAATCAAGACCTCTGATATGAGCATAGCTCTAGGACTTTCATCATAATGAAGATACAAGGGATTACAGATATCCTCTACCAATGCTGGATCATGTTCAATCGAAGTAGAAGGAGAATCTGATGCAGAAGCTATGGACGCCATTGAAGCAACTCCAAACTTTCAAGAATGAAAACCCTAGAATTTGGGAATTTTCTAGAACGAGACTCTAGAACTTGAGAGAACTAGGCTCTGATACCATATAAGATTTTGTTGAAATGAAAATCTTATTCACTTAATGAATGATTACACAGCTGTGCTCTTTATATACAAAAACAGAGCATCAGTAACTAACTTAACAAATTAACAGATTAACAAAACTCACTTAACACTAAACTAAAAACTCACGTGCTCTCTCACGTGCAACACTAAAAGGCTATATAGAATAGAGTTAAAAACTACCTATAGTTTATACACAGTGAACTATACAAAACTACAAGTCGTTGCCTTTTTGTTCTAAGTCTGACTCCTGCTCTGAATCTAACTGTTGCTACTACTGCATATTGCTGCTGCTTCAATCTTTGACAAATCCAGTGAATTGTTTCAAAAGTTGTTGACTAAACTAGCTGTGGATTTACTAATCTCTAATATTCGTGGGAGCTAATCATAATTTAAGTAGCTACTTAAAATTCCTTGCACCTTTTGGTAGCTCCCAAATCCTAATAACGAAGGATAGGGTCCTCTACATAAGGACTCTTTTGTCTTTCCACTCAGCACTCTACCGTGCTTAATTGCTAATATCATCATCTTTAACAATTATGATGATCAAGGAAAAAAAATACTATTGACAATAATAGTGGCGAATCCATCTATATTAGTGGTGGTTTTAGAAATATTTCTTAAGGTGTTCCTTAAAAAATATAAATTATACAATTTATAAATAAATAAAAAAATCATATATTGACAATAAAAACAATAAAAAAACACGTAAATAAATAAAGTTTACAATTGTCTTCTACAAGTTTTTATATTTTGAAATCGGTGCATGATAGTCTCATTATCAATGTTACAAGCTACATCTTTTTCAATGTACACAACCAAGCAATCATTCATCCACTGATGGAATATGATGATAGGGTTTTCTAGTTTTCTTCTCTCCTTTCTCTAATTCTTGCAGATGTTCTTCTCTTGGAAATCTACAGGAAAACCCTAAGGAGTCATCTCATGAGTGGAAGATTTATAATCTCTCTTGGTTCTAACGTTAATTAAACCTACAACATATGTTGGTGCAGCTGCCTCTGCTCTTCTTCTTTTAAAAATTAAAATTAAACTTTTTCTTAGATTCAACTTTTTTTCCCACCCCTTAAGTATGGAAAAAGATATATATATATATATATATATATATATATATATATATATATATATATATATATATATGCACACCAATAGAATTCCTTTCACGCGTAGTTTGAAGAATACTAGTCTCGTGATTTGTCATCTTGTAGACGATGTAAAATTTTTCACGATCACTGTATCTTTTCTAATATGATTTGAGTTTCAATCGAAAATCTTATATAGATCAGCGTTCATTGACTTATTTTCATGTTGAACCCATACTAGTCCACTTAAGGGTGACCACGGGTCAGTCTGGGTCGAGTTTGTGCTCAACCTGCGACTGACTCGACCAAGTTGGGTTCCAAATTTTCAGACCCGCCGCTGACCAATCAGAAAATTGGATCAGATTGGACAGTTCTTGCAGGAAAGTGGTCGGGTCTCGGTCGGGGTTAATTATTTGGAAAACGGCGAGAATCCAGCCAAGAAAATATGAAAAACGGCAAAATCCGGCAAGAAAATTTTGAAAAATGGTAGAAATCTGGCTAGATCTCGCCAAATCCATCGAGATCTTGGCCATTTTCGGCAAGATCTTGGCTAGATCTAGCGAAATCTCGCCGGAACTAGCTTAAATCTTCCCAAAGAAAACTCAAAACTCGCCGGATCTACCCAAAAAAATCTCAAAACTTGCCGGGAAAATGATGGGTCGGTCGGATCGAGTTTCTCGGATTTGAAAGGAGGAGATCCGATCTCCAACCCGTTGATCTCGGGTTTTGGAGAATGAAATCCGTTGCTGACCGCAGAAGCAATCTGTTTGGTTGGCGGCAGGTCGGGTTTGGTCGGCGGCAACGAGTGGGTTGGTTCCGGCAGGTCCTTGGACAACCCTAAGTCCACTTTACATTGTCACTTTATATATAATCCCTGTCGATGTCAACCAGAGGTAACTTTATAATTTAAAAAAAAAAAATTTGAGTGTGTTGGATTCTTTCATATCTGGTCTTGGATATTTTTAAATCATGCACGATCGATGGGTTTTATGATAGAATTTGGACTGATCAAGTAGTTCATGCTAGTAATGCTATAATCTATCTTAACCAAAAAAATGCTATAATCTAGGCCCACAGCCTTCTGTACGCAATATTGATTAAACCCCAATGCCAACAGTGTTCAATCTTGGTCATAGTTCTGGCCAAGCTTTGAGTTAATTTTGTATCGTGTGCATACGCAAATCAAGCGAAAGTTTCGCCCTTTTTTTTACACCTAAGTTTCTTTTCTTGTTTTCATGTTTCCAAATTCTTAAAACAATCTTATATAGATTCTAAAAAAAGAAAAAGAAAACAACCTTATATATATTTCGTCTTTTTGGCTTAATAATGATATATTTTTTTTAAAACGAATTAGAGCATTAGTATTGGTGAAGGCAAATAGAAAAAATGCTATATTTAGCAACTAAATAGTAAATATAAGGGCACATTTGGTAGACTGTAATAGACTTTGTAATATAATAGATATTCCTATGGCATAACTATTCAATTGTTTGATTATGTTTTTATTACAATGAATAATTATTCCTTATGAATAACTATTCTTCAAAATGAGGAATAACTGTTCCTTATCAAAAGGCCTGAATATCTATTCCTTCACCTTATGTAATAACTTTTTTAAAAAATTTCCTAAAAAGTCATTAGTTGCCACATTTTCAAAAGGAAAGAAATTAAATTTTCCTTATTGTTAATTATTAGCTCTATTTTGAACACCCTAAAATAAGTGTATTTTAGGAAATTTGATTTAAAAATGATTTGATTACACCTTCTTTTTATTCTCTACTAAATTGTGGATGCATATTCTAGATTATATTTCTAAATGGTCACCAAACTAATGAATAGTAATACTTATTAAATTCCAACTTGATGTATTCCTTATAATATTAATTCCTATTCTCATGTAATAATCATTACAATGTACCAAACGTGCCCTAATAAAAGAGGAATAAAAGGCTAATACATCAATGGAGCAAAAGCCATATTCTTTTACTCTTGAGCTATGGTGCGCAGGTAAACATGGTTGTGTACAGTAACTAAGATTGTAAAAAAAAAATATTTTATTAAAAAATATATTATTTTATTGTGTTAGTGGTGGTAGCTGTTGTTTATTGTAGTAGATATATTATTTTATTGTATTATTTATATTATTTTATTGTGTTAAATGCTAAAATAAAACCATTGATATTGAGTGGTTTTGTAGAGTGAAGTGGTAAAATAAATAAAGCAACTTTTTGTGGTGTCAAATTGCTAAATTTTTGGAACCACCAATACTGATGCTCTTATCATGAATAATGATAATAGCTTAATTTTGCATATTTATATCATTATTAGAAAGCATTATCATACTTATTTTGAGTTAATTCATGCATTTTATAGTTGGTTTTGGAATAATGCTGAATAATCAATTTTGTGCTTAATTGAATTTTACTGCGTAAATTTGTCTTTTGTAGGATAATGGAATTAAATAAGTGGATTTATGCAAATAAGAAAACTAATAGACTTTACTTTTACAAGGGCCAAGATGAAGTCAAAGAAGTCCAATCCAATTAAATTCGAGTCCAATTGAAGCAAGGAATCAAAGGAAATTTGCACCAAATCCAAGTTCAATTCGGATTAAGATTCCAGCCTGCGCACCAGTTAGTATTTGGAGCATAACTTTCGGCTCAGATGTCCAATTGAGATGATTCAAGTTGAGCTGGAAAGATAAATTAAAGGGATACAACTTTTCAGTTTACCAAAAGTCCAAATTCTGAAGTTAAATAGGCCGAAATTGTCGGTTAAATGAAGCCTAAAAACCTGGTTCTCCAAACGGGAATTCAACTTGTAATAGGATTCATTGGCCTATTTAAAGGCTCTTTAGGGCAAAATTCAGAGGAAGTCTGCTGTAAAACATAATTTAGGTTTTCTTAAATTTCTTTACAATTTTTAGAGTTTTATTTGTGTTATGGCTTGCTAGAAGCCTTGCTAAGGTAAGGGGTAAAACCCAACCGTTTATTGGTATGTTCTTAACAATTATTTATTAGTTTTAATGCTTATATTTTTATGTTTTTGATTATTTTACTCATCTAGAAAAGTGTTTAGTTCTGTATAATCCTTTGATTTATCGTAGACTTCGGGCACGTTAAATGCTTAGTATTCCTTGCGAACTAATTCACTGGTTTTGTTTTACCTAAAATCAATCAATTGCATGAAATTACCTTAGACAATTAATTATTGATCATCCGACTAAGATCATCATTCGTATGAATTTTAGTTGAGTTACAAAATAAATATTGTTAAGACTACTAATAGATGTGTTGTGTGTGGATCCCTAAACCTTAGCACTTTAATATATTGTTATTTTCTCTCAATTTAAATTACCTTTACTAAACTATCAAAAATCTTTTCAATTAAACTTTATTATTTTAGTTTTATTCTCCTGTGGTTTGTTAATCAATTCCCTTTTTCCTGTGGATTCGACCTCAGACTTACCGAGTTATTACTTCGTGACAATCCTGCACTTGGGAGCATTATTTAAGTCACAGCAATATAATTGTCAATTCCAGCCCAAAAAAAAATTATAATATTATTGTCAAAGAACTAATACCCTCCCTCTCTCTGAACGAGCGCGTACACAGAATATATTGTTTCTATGAAATTCTTGAACTATTCCATAGAAAGCTGGAATGACATCACTTCACTTTTAGTGATATGTACAAAATTCGACGGCAATAATTAGGTGTGGTTTGGATATGGATGATTTCGCGTTTGCGTTTTTTGCGGTTTTTTTTAAAATTTTTTTAATTTTTTATAGTGCCTGTTGTGGTGTTCATGGGACATGAACAGTGCATTTAGGCTTATGAACAGTAACCCGCATGGTTCATGCATGCAGATTACGCTGTGTAGAGACATTGTGCACTGTTCATGTACTGTTCACGGGACCCACCCCCCACTTTATTCAGAAAAAAATATTAAAAATGGGTTCCATGGTACTATTTACACATTTAAAAATTATTTTGCTACAATGTTTTCAGTTTTCAGCAAAAGAAGCTGTATCCAAACGGACCCTTAATTCAAACACCATTAGTTTATTTCCTTCAAAATAATCCAACGATTTGCTTTATCTAATTTTTGATATCACAGGCTTTTTCCATAAAAGTCATTACCGGGCACTAACAGCATTACCTTAGTTTCCAAACAAGCTTGCATGTGTAGTTTTCAAGAGAATTAAAAGGAGTTATAATTTGCTATTACAAATGGAGGCAGTTTGGGTCCAATGTTTTAATGCACTAGACCCACTAGGATGGAACATATATTTAAAAATGGACATGTGTCACAATCTAAATGGGTCCAGACCCATTACAAATCATCTATCATCATCGTTGTCTTGATTAGTAGATAGTTTTGGTAATATCTTAATCATTATACTAAATCGGTAAATCCTACTTCAAAGCTTTTTTTTTTGTTTTTTGCTAGATAGTTTTGGTAATTTCACTAAATATTTTTTACAGGTTGATGTAGCAATGAATATGCATGATTGGTAAATTTCAAAATATAATTAATGAATTTTTAAATTATTTTTTTTGTGATTTGTGACATATGACTACATGAGTTTGTAAAATTATGTAGTAAAACTTGTAATACTTTCAGTATCTCTTTTTCAATTAATTAAATTCAAATATGTACATTATTTCTCAATGCGGCTTTCTTATGTATATTTAATTACTATTTCTAAGGTCACCACTCAATTAAATAATTGTAACTAAATTTTGTCTTAAGTTAAATCACCTGGCTTTATCTACTTCTTCTTCTTCTTTATTTATTTATTTGGAAAAATTACACTTTACCATTTTAAATTATACCTTAGATTACGCTTTATACCCTAAACTTTTTGAATGCATGTTTTGCACCCCTTGTTACACTTTGCACCCTAACGTCAAGTTTGTTGTTATCTTGGATGAAAAAGTATGGTATCACATAAAAAGACTCAATTGTTCATCTTCTTAACATCCTAAACTATACTACCTATTACACTTTGCACCCTAAAACTTGGATTTTCATCTAAATTAATAGCAAAATTGATGTCAGGGTGCGAAGTGTAACAAATATCATAATTTAAGATGTAAAATGTACATTTGAAAAGTTTATGGTGTAAAGTATAATCAAGATATAGTTTAGGGTGATAAATTTTAATTTTCACTATTTATTTTAAAGAAGATAGCTTGGCTTTAATCTACTTGAACAGTGAATATACACTACAAAAAAAAGGGCTATCCCAGCGTTTTGAAAAGCGCTGGGATAGCCCTAAAAAGCGCTGGGATAGGGTCAAAATTCCTATCCTGGCGTTTTTTTTCCCAGCACTTCAGACCGCCGCTTTTTGAATGTGGGGATAGGGTCGTGCGGACCTGTACCAACGCTTTTCAAAAGCGCGGGGATAGGTCCCGACGCTTTCAAACCCTGTTCTGGCGTTTTTAAAAGCGCTGAGACAGCCTTTATGAAAATGTGAATATAACCTATACTAGCGCTTTTGGAAGGCCTATACCAGTGCTTTTGAAAGCGCTGGCATAGGTAGTACCTATGCCAGCGCTTTCAAAAGCACTGGTATAGGTCTTGAATCAGTATAATTTAAAAGGACCTATGCTGGCGCTTTTGAAAGCGCTGGTATAGGTCTTGAATCAGTAAAATTTAAAAGGACCTATGCCAGCGCTTTCAAAAGCGCTAGTATAGGTCCTTTTTAAAAAAAAAAATTTAATTTTATAGACCTGAAATATACCTACAATACATATTTTATAACACTTGTAATGAACCACAATTCATATTTTTACAAATAATAATGCAAAAACCAAAAACATAGATTAAAATAATTTGATTCACAGATTTTTTACAATAATAATGCTAAGACCAAATGTGTAAGTTAAAAGAATTTGATTCACAAAAAGCCTAAGTCATGCCAATCACAGGACAAACCAATAACCTGAAGAACTCAACCTAGGCAACCACAAGATCAGCATCAATCTACCTGCACGATACCAATAAGAGAAATTACCACATTCAAATAAGCGATGACCTTGCAAACATAAAATGGCCCCAAATTGAACCACATTTAGCAACAATTGATCTCTACAGAAGTTTGGTGCAACAAGGAACAACGATTCCTTTTGAGGGAACAATATATTAAACAATGTATGCGCAAAAAGTGAAATATAGAGAACTAGAAAAAAGTCATAAATTTTAGACCCATAATTACCGGCCAGCCAACAATAAGGGAAAGGAAACTTCATGTATTATGCTCCAATAGAAGAAACATATTGATCTACAGAATTGTAGCAAAAAAAAAAATTGATCTACAAAAGCTTGCTACAACAAACACCTTTAAAAAAATAAATAAATAAACCATGCACCCAAATCTATTAAATAAATGGAATGAAGTCATACCTGGACCATTCTTAATCTACCTGTCCCTCAACAAATGCCTTAAAAAGAAACCATGCACCAAGTCATTCCTAGAAAGCCTAACTTGTGTTATAGGATGAACCAAAAAAGCTGTATTATTTTCCCTGGCAACCATATTAAGGTTAAAGACTTTGTTAATCTACCAGTCCCTCAACATCAACAGGCATTACCACATTCAAACTAAATGACCAAAATTTAAACAAGAGAAGACATAGAAACAAGAAGAATTGCAAGGGAAATTTCAAGCCCTCCCTCGGTGGGACATGAATTTATGGATGTGAAGGAAACCAAAGCCTAAGAAAAGAATTTACAGGCACAAATATCAAAAAGAATTAAAACAATACAAAAAATTTATAATTCTTATGATTGCAAGAGAGAATAATGAAAGCAGGCAGAAAATAGAGCTTATCACCAAATGAAAAGTTCAGTTTATTAAAGCTGCTAAGCACAAACACAAAAAAATAAAAATAAAAACTAGTTCCTGTAGACAAACAAAGAATAGATTTTTAACATGTGAATTGCAGAAGTTGCAGAACAACAAATGAAAGAACTATATATTTCAAATGAAATTAAACAAGCAAAAAGTTTTTTAAGTTCTCATGATTGCAAAAGAGAATGATGAAAGCAGGATAAAAAGTGAATTTATCAACCTAATCAAACTTGGCTGCTTAAACTGCCAAGTACAGCAGAAGGAAAAAAAAAAAGTTCTATATACATATAAGTAATAGAATTTTAACATGCACAGAGAATCACAGGAGTTGCAAAACAACAAATGAAAAAACAACTATATTTCAAAGAATGCAAAAATATAAAGATAAATCCTTTCTAACTTAGAAAGCCAAGCTCTTCTCTGTTGCTAGATATTGGGGGACAAGGAAATCAAGTAGCAACAATCCAAGTTAACAATTACGATGCATACCAATGTAACTCCAAGAAAGCCCACAAATGCCAGGAGAAGAGAACGCAAAAGCGTTCCCTCAAGACACACTACGATTAAAATTGTGGACTACAACAATACTAAGCACTGCCAGATTAAGCTGTGAATTCATTATTGAAGTTGCCAACACATAATGACCAAAAATAAAATAAGACAGCAAGACAAAGGAAGAAAAATTGCAATAGAAATTTCAAACCCTCACTTTGCAAGACTTGGAATTATAATTCTTCTCGAAAATGAAACCTAGGAAATTTAGTCACAAACCCAAGTATTAGACAAAATTAAACAACAAAAATGTATCCTTAAAATTATTGTGCTTGAAGGAGAGAAAAACAAAGGGAAGAAAAAGGGAGTTTATCGCCAAACTCAGCTGCTTAAGTTGTGAAGCACCCAAACAAAAACATCTTGCTTCCTGCATACAGACAATGTGACAATCCAAACTAGAAAAAGAGCTGCTAGCACAACATAACCAGGTTCCACTATAAGCAAGAAAACATAATAGAAACAAGACAAGAAGACAAATGTACAAGTGCTATGTGAAAGATGACCACACGAGCAAACTGAAAAACAGAATTCTAGCTACATAGTTTGGAATAATTATAAATTATAAGATTTTACTTCTAAAGGAAAATATAAAAAAATTATAAAGAGCAAGACTACTCAAAAGCACGTTTCATCAAGAAGCAACCAAACAAAATCAACCTAGCTTAAGTACCACAAATGCATCACCACTTAAATTAAAAAAACTGACAAAGTAGACAAGCAAGATATCCAATCTCCAATAATAAAAATGTAGATTAAAATAATTAGTCATTATTATCATTATATATATAACAGAAAACCAAAAACCTCTTAAGGGTCAAGCAAGAAGTTAAGGGAGTATTAGGATCAAAAGCAAAAACTAAAACACAGTTGCAATAGAAGCCTGTTCTCAACCCAATGTCAGTCCAACAAATTGTTTTTCTAACTCATGTGTATCTTACTCCAATACTTAAAAACTTCAAATTAAGAAAAATAATAATGAAATCAAGACATAAAGAGAGCTTATTACCTGAGGTCCCCCATCAAACTTTGCCACCCAAGTAGATATACAAAATGAAAATTTTTAAACACAAGAATTGGGGCAACAAAGTCATAAGCCCCAAAATATCACCCCCACACAATCCAACTATACAAACCACATCCAATATATCACTTGTTTTGACTTTTTTTTTTTTTTTTTTTTTTCCGAATTAGGTGAGAACTTAGAAACTATACAAATAATCCACACACCTATAAGTGCTGAAGTGCATGAAAAGCTACCATCTGGACCAATGGATCCAGTGGTTACTTGTTTGACTTTGACAACAAGAATCAGTGCAGCAGCAAATTAAAAAGACACCGGACATTATCCACACAATTAAAAAAATAAAATAAAATAAAATACACTAACTACTTACCCAGTACTTTTTTTGGAGAGATAACCAGTACCTAATTAAACAATGATGCAATCCACACAACGAGAAGGAAAAAAAAATTTTAAAAAGAGAATAAAGTCAAACATAATTGTCTTTGCAAACAAACAGTAAAATACATACATATATTATTAATTATTAATTCATAACTTGGTGAATGAAGGTGATTGAGTTTTGTTGGAGTCAATTAACGTAAAGTCTTTTGACTTGTATTTGATAGCCACAGAGTATTTAAACCTTAAAATTATTAAACTTTCACAATATACAATAGATATAAAGTATGATTGTGAAGTGTGAATGCATGGATTCTAAAGCTAGCAACTCAGTCAATAGATTGACTATATATTATATGTTTTAATATATAATATAATATGCTACATTTACTCAATCACACCCGACATAAAATATTCAAAAACCCTAGTGCTACATTTGCTCAATGAGATACAAAATAAATAATAAAAAACACAAAGCAAAAACCTTGTTTCTACTTTTTTTATTTCCACTCCTTCAAACAAAGTAACCAGCTCAGTTGCCCCCAAATAGTTATCGAACTAAAACTTAACTATAATACAAAATTAACTTAATTATGAACTCGATAATATCATAAAACCAAAGAAACAAAACCTATATCCATTTTTTTCCTACAATTTCTAAGCAACCAAACACGGATGAACAACAGTTTCAAACACGAAAAATCCCAAACTACATAGAATGAATAAACAAAATAAATGAACAAGGACCTTTTTTGCGGCCAGCAGCGAGCAGATCGGTGCGGCTCTTGTTCTTGTCCATCTCCACACAAATCACAACCACACACAAGTCTCGATCACCATTAGGGACTCCACCTCTTTACAATGCCTAGAACAACAACAAAAAACGAATATTCAACATAAATAATCAAATGTCCATGTTTGCTGTTTGGTAGAAGAGAAAATTCTTATAAGACTCAACATTCAAAATCTCAGTTTCGTGCATTTTTCCCACTGACCAAATAGAACATTAAAAAGGAAATTCTAAAAGGAATTGATTCGAATTTTTCTACCAAATTAAACCCTAACTATCAATCAAACGGTAAATTGTTTGAATACAAAAACAGTTTGATTTGTGAAACATCGAAAATGAACTAAACTTTAACCAAAACTGAAACTAAAACCCATACAATCAACCAACAGTTACACAAAAATATACACATAATCCAAACCAAACTTCAACCAAAATCAAAAATAAAAAACCAGAAATTTAACAACAAATATATATACAAATATTGCTACAAAATGGAAATGAGAGCTAGAGAGACTTACCTTGCTTTGTACAGAGGCAGATTAACAATTTCTAATGTAAACCTTAGAGAAAATTTTTGTTAGCACTACTGCCACCTATAGTTCCTCCAAAATAAAGCAAACTTTAACCAAAATCAAAAATAAAAAGCCACAAAATGAACTAAACTTTAACCAAAACCAAAACTAAAACCCATACAATCAACCAACAGTTACACATAAATATACACATAACCCAAACCAAACTTCAACCAAAATAAAAAATAAAAGACCAAAAATTTAACAACAAATATATATACAAATATTGCTACAAAATAGAAATGAGAGCTAGAGAGACTTACCTTGCTTTGGGTAGGGTTTGTGGTTTTGGGTAATATTTTTGTGTTTGAAATTTCAGAAAAAAAAAATGGTGGGTTTTGTGTAAAGAAGAAGAGAGGAAGAGGGGAAATGGGTTAAGGAAGAGGGAGAGGGAGAGGGAGAGGGAGAGAAAATGTGGGTGAGAGGAAAACATCTAAAGCAAAGAAGAGGGAGACCAAAAACGAGAGGCCAAAGTGGTGGGAAGGTGAAAAAAATAAGTGGGAAGTCTGAAAATTTTTAAGTGGTGCGAGGGACCTATCCCAGTGTTTTGGAGAGACCTATCCCAGCACTTTTAGAAGTGCTGGAATAGGTGGACCCTATTCCAGCGGTTTCAAAAGCGCTGGGACAGGCCTCTTTTCATAAGGGAAGGGAGAGACCTGTCCCAGCGCTTTTAAAAGCGCTAGGACAGGTCTTTCTCATTCCCTTATCAGAATGACCTATCCCAGCGTTTTGGAGAGACCCATCCCAGCGCTTTTAGAAGCGCTGGAATAGGTGGACCCTATTCCAGCGCTTTCAAAAGCGTTGGGACAGGCCTCTTTTCATAAGGGAACGAAGAGACCTGTCTCAGCGCTTTTAAAAGCGTTGGGATAGGTCTTTCTCATTCCCTTATCAGAATGACCTATCCTAGCGCTTTTAGAAGCGTTGGAATAGGTGGACCCTATTCCAGCGCTTTCAAAAGCGCTGGGATAGGCCTCTTTTCATAAGGGAATGGAGAGACCTATCCTAGCGCTTTTAAAAGCACTGAGACAGCTCATTCTCCATAATGGAAATCAGTAACCCTATCGCAATGCTTTTAGGCTTCCTATACTAGCGTTTTTGAAAAACGCCGCTGTAGGCCTCCTATGGTAGCACTTTGTAAAGCGCCGACAAAAAGCGCTGGTATAGGCTTATCTATTACGGCGGTTTGTAAAAACGCCGGGAAAAAAACGCTGGGACAGGACGATTTTTTTGTAGTGATAATTTGCTGATCTAGAAGTCTTCTAGCCTGCCGAGCCAACTAAATGAACTGAGTTTGACATATAATTTCGCTTGCAGCTTTAAGTAATCCCATTAATTAGTTAATAATTAATCTAATGTGGATTATTATTGTAGCAATTTAATTAACATATAAGCTGTTCTTGTCCCTAAAACACACTAGTCATTGTCCCTCATCAACCCAACTTTACGGCTCCATATTTCAGATCATTAATTCAAAGCAACTCATTGGACCACCTTCAACTTTATTATATATGATATATAGTTCCAATTCATACGGGTAGCGTAACGACCAATGCCTATGGATATGGTTCTATCTATTTTTTTGATATTGGAGTAATCACTTGCAAGCTGCAACCCAACTGATGACCTGATGAGTAGCAGATTCATTTGTGGGGACTAATTACTTATATCATATTCTTAATTCCAAAGTTATTTTTGAAAAAAGTAAATAAATCTTTTGGCAGTACTAGTTCTTTTGCAAAGGATTATGTTGCATTTCTACCTGAGATATGATTGTTGTCTCTATATAATTAAGTACCATTGATTTTGAGGTTTGAAGAGTGGACCAAACGATAATAAAATAAAATAAGGAAAAAGCTGTATGCATTTTCAGGACATAATTAAATTCGATCTGTTTATCACAAAATTTTCCAAATGACAGATGGATGATTTATGATTCAATTTGTCTCTATCTTGTTTCTGAGATGGGATGAGAATTTTCTAGAAAATATTTTGGAAATACTAGTAAAATAATGAATTATAGAAACGTGAGATAAGAATATCAGCATCCATCAAAATTTAGTTGGGTTACTTAAAAAAAATGCCTGACTAGGGGTCCATTATAACAAAACGTGTTTGCAACTATGTGCGGTAGTAATCACATTGCACTGAGGATGGTTCCGATTCGCTAGGGAAAAAGGAGGCCTATAAAAGAAATTTGGGCGAGATTTGCTGCTCTTGCCTCTCTTTGAATCATATATATATATATAAGGCCAATGCGCATGGCAAATGATCACAAGAAAAGTGAATCCTACAATATATATTTTACAAAGACAGTAGCCGTTAACATTTAGTTAAGTACTTGACTGGGAAAGGATACGTCTTCTAATTCTTATTCTAAGGGAATGATTCCTAGGCTTGAATACATGATGACTGTTATCATAATCTTAGATTCCCTTTTTTGTTATTCTTTTCCCCGCTTTTCTTTTTTCTATATATAGAATAAGAATATTATAGTTATAATTAATTCTTAATTATTCTTTTTAATTTGTTTCTTCTCGATCTCTTTTGTCCACCAAAATATAATATATATTAAAGTGGACAATTTTACTTTTCTTAATTATAAGTATGCAGCAAGTGGTATGTATATCACATCAATTTCTACAAAGAAGACAAAAAAAAAAAAAGTTTTAATATATATATTTGCAGGAAGGAAACATACCATTAGCGAAGAACTAATGGTCTGTTTCGATGGAGGGAGGAAGGAGGGGGAGTGGAGGAGAGTAGAGTAGTGTAGGCTAAAAATAAGTAAATTTTGTACTAAATCTACTCTACTCTACTCTACTCTACTCCTCCTCCCTCCCCCTCAATCCAAACGGACTATAAATGTGAGTGTCAGCACGATTATAACTAAATTGAACGGTGTATAAGGTTTGATGCTTTATTTCATTAAAAGGTGTACGCCTTTGCATAATATTAAAACTTGGGGCACTCAACTATTTAGTGGATGTTGCTTAATTTAATATAATAATTATAATTATAATTACACGATGATAACTAATTATAATTAGGTTATTACCACTTCATTTTACAAAACACTCAACATCAATGGTTTTATTTTAGAATACAACACATTAAAAGAATAGAAATAACATAATAAAATAATATATCTAACACAATAAACAATAGCCTCAACCACCACCGCCACAACCACCCATAACAACCATCGCCATAACCACATGCAGAAACCTAGCCAAAGCCACAACCACCTATAACAACCACAACTCATAATAATGTTTTATTTGATTTTGGTTGGGTTCTGGTGTGTGGCTGTGGTGGTTGTTGCTATGGGTGATTGTGGCTATTATTTTATTGTGTTATTTAAATTATTTTAATGTGTTGAATGTTAAAATAAAACCATTGATGTTAGGTACTTTGTAAAGTGATGTGGTAAAATAGATAAAGTGGCTTTTTGAATTGTTAAAAGCTAAATGTTTTAGGAACTCTGCTGTGAATGCTCTAAAATGCCAAAGATGGCAGTTTACTGTAGCTTGGTTGCTAAAATAACTTTTAAGCAATTTTAACACCTTTAATGTGGATGCTTTTAGAGCATTAGCATTGGAAGTTCAAAAACTCCCAATTTGCTATTTTTTAGCTAGCATTAAACCACAAAATACATGCATTACTTGGGTAGCTAGTTGTAAAAAAATTTACAATTAAGCTATAGTAACATCTTAAAAATAGAACATACTGTAGCAAGGTTATAAAAACTAGCCTCATCACACGCGCTTCATGCGTGTGATGAGGCTTTTTTTTTGGTTAGTGGTCATATTTTATAGAAAAAAAAATGTGTTTTTTATTTATTTTATTTTGAAAATTTAATTTATAAGTGAATAAATCAATTTGAAAATTAATAGGAGAGTGATTTTATTTTTTAGGCAATATTTTAGTGAGAGTTAAAGTTGCATTTTTACCGAATTGTCTTTTAATTTTATCTCTACTTAAACATAGAAGTGTAGGGGTTTTTTTAAACTAAAAAATGAGGAATCCAAACAAGAAAAGTCTCTTAAATAATAGTATAGATAAAATAATACTTTTTATTCTCTCCTTCCTAAAATACCTGCTTCTCTCTCTCTCTCTCTCTCACACACACACACACACACACACACACACACACACACACACACACACACACACACCTGCCCTTGATGTCGATGTTAGGCCTCCAAGCCAACATAATAGAGAAGCAAAGATCGAGCTTGTTTTCAGCTTAGTCTCCAACAATTCGCTGGTTGTTAGGTGTTTCGATCCGGTCTCCACCAATCCATTGGTGGCTAGGTGTTAGTCTAACGGTGGTTGAGTTTTGCAATTTTCAGTGGTTGTAGCGCAGTTTTGGTTTTTTTTTTTTTTTTTTTTTTTTTTTTTAATTTATAATGGGTTTTGGTGGTTGGCATGGTGGTGGTGGCTATTTGTGGTTGTGGTGGTTGATATGGGTTCGTGGTGGTCGATGGGTTTGTTGGGATGTGAGTGGTGGTGGCGGTGTGTTGTTGTGATTGTTTGGTGGTTTTTTTTAATGGGTTTTGATGGTTGGCATGGTGGTGGCTATTGTGGTTATGGTGGCTGAGGTGGGTTCATGGTGGTCAGTGAGTTTGTTGGGATGTGAGTGGTGGTGACAGTGCGTTGTTGTGATTGTTTAGTGGTGTTTTTTTTTTTTTTTTTTTTAAAAAAAAAAAAAAATTTTAATAATGGGTTTTGGTGGTTAGCATCGTAATGGCGTGGTGGTGGCTATTGTGGTTCTGATGGTTGATGTGGTTTTGTAGTGGTGGTGCTAGCCAATGGCCGGTGGGTTTGTTGGGATGTGAGTGGCGATGGTTGCTAGGTTTGAAGTTTGGTTGTAGGGTGGTGGTCTCTTGCAGGAGGAAGAGAAAAGGGATAGTAAATAAATAATAAAGAAATATTAAATAATGAATAAAAAAGAATATTTAAATAAAGTTGTAAAAAATAAAGTTTGGGATTTTAGGTGTGTTGTAAAGTGGTATGGTATAATAGATAAAGATAAAGTAGTTTTTTAGATAGTAAAATAACAAATTTTATACAATCTCGAATGCTAATGCTCTTATACTACTAATTATTATTAGAATAAGATTTTTTGATATGTACTATTTAAATTTACTAAAATACCGTTTATCCATAAAACATGATAGAAATGTAATTGCCTTAATTTTTTTTTTTTTTTAATGAATTTTTCTCATATTGTTCTATAATTCTATTATCACTATTTATTTTTAACATCTTTAAACTTTTCAGGTTTCAACATGCAACCCACTCAGAACCAGCTACTTCAAAGGTGAAGTATAAAAGAAAAGAAGAAAACAAAAGAAGAAACAAGATTAATTACAAGAGGCCAGATGTACAAAAATTTGTGTTATGGTCTTGATTGTTGTGTGGGGTTTTTATTTTTTGGATTTGTTTGTGTTTAATTTTGTGTTTGTTTTTGAGAAAAAAAAAAAACAAAAGAAAAATAATTTTTTTGTTTAAAAAATAAAATTGAAGGAATTATTTTAAATTTAGAAGCTTATGTGGATTTGACGTGGCATTTTTAAATGCGAAATAAAATTTTTAATGGTTATGTTAGCATTTAGTGTGCTAGCAGTGCATTTCATCTGTCACATATGATATTTCCATTAGTAAGATAACAGTTGAAACTAAATTGAAATGATTTTCAATTTTTAGGAACCAAAATAAAAAAATGACCTAAAATATAAGGACCAAAAATGTATTTTTACCTAAAAAGAAACCCATTAACCCACCACAAACCAAATGCACCCACATGCTATAATGTTTGGGAAGAAGAGGAATAAGTGAGAGGAAACTTTGGAGTGTGTGGGAATTTTTTTTCTTTAAATAAAGGAAAAAGTTTAACTACAAACTTGGTTGTACCCAATAGTTACATGCCTACAACTTCCACTAAAAAAATTAACATGGCTATATATTTTGAAAATTCAACTGTTGGATTGCATATTTTTTATGTTTTTAACATGTATTGTCAAATTTTGTCCAATTGAATGTAATTCACTATTCGATTCATAAACGTAATTTTTATGCATAATTTTATACTACAAAAACTTGAAATTAAAACATTTGAGTATTAACATAGCTATTAATCTTTGATTTTTGAAAATTTCACGAAAGATGTAAGAAGAAAATGCAATCCAAAGATCGATTTTTCAAAATTCACATTCAATAAAAAGATATGAAATAAAGTTATAATCATTTATTACAATTAAGTTTATAATTAAAATTTATACTTAAATAAAAAGACATTGTTTTTGTCAAAAAAAATTACACTTTTTTCAATAAACACATATTCATACCAAATAACCAATGCTGTGTTTTCTGTTTTGAAAAAAAATGTTATAAAAACATGATAGCAAACATTTTGAGTATTCAAAACACATGTTTTCACCATATATATTTGGAGAAGATTTCACCATACAATTTAGATCACAATTTTCACATTGTTTTGAAAACTAATACCCCAATACTACTACCAAACCAGCCTTAGTTGAGTATACACTATAAACTTGAACTAGAGATTAGTTTGCTTACTAAACAAACGCATAAACAAGTCACTTCACGAGACAAAGCTCGAGAGGTTGATAGACGCCTTGGTCCATTTACATTCTACAGCGTTTTATGCAGGACAAGATCAATTGTAATTACTGTGGTTTGTGGCACTTCCTCTGTTCATTTTGTTCACATTTGATTTTGTCGAGCTTAAAACCGCGACACATACCGTGTCTGTTTGGCATGATTAATTTTGTCAACTTATTTTACTATTTAGTTTATTTTTGTAATTATTCGTAGGTCCTGTTGCACTTTTGATATTATATATGAGTCTCACTTAACTTTTATTATTATCTACAATACTTTCAATAATAAACTTTCAATTTCAACAAAAAAATTAGATCCCAAACAGACACATAATATCTCATTCAAAAATAAAATAGAAATTATAGGGCAATGTATAAATTAAAAAATAATAATAATAATAAAACAAAAGAGGAGAAAAGACATGTGGGGCTAAAACAAGGAAGAAAGAAAGAGAGAAAATAAAAGCATTCAGATCTGAAACGAAAAGAATCCATGCTCCTTGTCTGGTGCGTTTGTGGTAGTCAGGTGAAACTGGAGGATCCAGATTGTTTTTAATCTCGACCAGCACGTTAATTTTCAGGTAAAGTCTATTACTTCTAGTTAGAGCCCTTTTCAGAGTCTTGTAAACTATTTCTGGGACTCTTAAATACTTAGCTTTGAAACAATCACAAACTGACTAGTTTTTGTATATAGGATATCTTCTGAAAGATTTGTTAACTGGGTACCACGCGGATTCCTGAATTTTGTTGAATTTCTTTGTCTTGAATTGAGCTTCAGAGAGAATTTATTGTTTTCTTTAAGAGATTGTTTCGAAGGTCTGCTAGATGGGTAGAGCTAAATTTCTGAAATTTGCCGAGTTTCATATGTTGTGATAATTTAGAAGACTTTTTAAGTGTAGAAGAACTGAAAATATTTGTTAACAGAAGCCCTCAAAGATGTTCCATCTGGGAAGACCTCAATTCCTTATTTTTGCATAATCTCAGTGATTTTTGTCTTTGTAAGGCCTTCGTGTATTTATTTAATTGGCTGCACTTGACTTCTCTAAAGTTTTTTTAGTTAGTTTGAGAATTTGGGGGTGAGGGTTTGCGGAAGTGGAAGATAGTTGTAGAAGAAGAAACATGGGTGACAAATTTTGGGTGAATGAAGAAGACAGGGCCATGGTGAAGTCAGTATTGGGTACAGAAGCGTGTGAGTTCTTGGTCTCATCAGCTTCTGAAAATGTGTTATCAGATTTAGTTACACCACGCAGTGAATTGGGTGTGCAGCGGGGCTTGTGCCAACTTGTTGAAGGGTCCTGTTGGAATTATGCTATTTTCTGGAGGGTTGTGAGCTTGAAATCTGGTGGGTCTGCCTTAATTTGGGGTGATGGGCACTGCCGAGATCCAAAAGGTGCAGGGAATAGTAGAGGAGATGGCAGTTTGGAGGGGGTTGAGAAGGAGGACGTGAAGAAGCAGGTGCTCCAAAAGCTTCAGGCGTGTTTTGGTGGGTTGGATGAGGATAATTTTGCAGCAAGGTTAGATGGTGTGTTGGATGTTGAGATGCTTTACCTCTCTTCAATGTATTTTACTTTTCCGTGTGATTTGCCGTGTCGCCTTGGGGAGTCATATATGTCTGGTAAATCAATTTGGGCTTCAGATATGCCTAGTTCTTTAAATAATTATCAACAGAGGTCATTTCTAGCGAGATCAGCTGGATTCCAAACTGTGGTGTTTGTACCAGTGAAATCTGGAGTTGTGGAGTTTGGGTCAATCAAATCAATTCCAGAAGAGCAGACTATCTTGGATATGGTTAAAACTGTATTTGGGGAATCTAATTTTGTACAGTCAAAGGTGTTTCCGAAGATTTTTGGACATGAACTTAGTCTGGCTGGTACAAAATCCCGATCAGTCAATATTAATTTTTCCCCCAAGGTGGAAGATGATACAGGTTTTTCTTCAGACACTTTTGAAGTACAAGCAATAGGTACCAATCATGTTTATGGAAATCCTTCTAATGGATGTCAAAGCGATGATAATGAAGCAAAACTGTTTCCGCAGTTGAACCAAATGGTTGTTGGGGGTTTTAGTGCTCAAACAAGAGTTTCTAGTTTGGAGCTGTCTAAGGATGACTCATCACCTCAGCCTGATGAGCGGAAACCCAGAAAGAGAGGGAGAAAGCCTGCCAATGGGAGAGAAGAACCATTGAACCATGTGGAAGCTGAGAGGCAGAGGCGTGAGAAGCTTAACCAGAGGTTCTATGCATTAAGAGCTGTTGTTCCCAATATATCTAAGATGGACAAGGCCTCTCTGCTTGGTGATGCCATCACCTATATCACTGATCTCCAGATGAAGATCAGGGTTTTGGAAACTGAAAAGGAACTAGAAAAAAATAAGCACAAGCAGTTACCTGCATCAGAGATTGATTTTCAGGAAAGGCCTGAGGATTCAGTTGTGAGGATGAGCTGCCCACTGGATGCTCACCCGGTTTCTGGAGTCATCAAAATGTTTAGGGAACATCAAATTGTAGCTCAAGAGTCTAGCGTTTCAACAGAAAATGACAGGGTTGTTCATACGTTTTCCATTCAGACTCAAGGTGGTGCTGCAGAGCAGTTGAAGGAAAAGCTAGTGGGCGCCCTTTCAAAGTGAATCGACTTAAGTTTGAGTTTAGGTGACCCAGTGCATCTCTTTGAAGAAACAAATGGAATTTGTTGTTCTCGACTGACTCGTCAGATTGTCCTCTGCCATTAATGATCTGTAATCTAACTTCAGATGGCTGAATGATGTTGCTTTGTTAAATTCATGGAGAGTTATTCATGTTCTGAAATTTGTTTTTGATTGCATAAAGAGCACGAGTCAAGTAGGTTGGGGATTCGGGCTAAGCGAACTATTAGATGGCAAATGTTTGGTTTTTTTTTTTTTTTTTGGGTACTATTAGATAGCAAATGTTAACCTAGTATAAAACTGAGCTAAAAGATAGCACTGTACTCATATATGATAAGTTCTCTTGTACACTATTTTTATTTTAATTTTTTTGGCCGAGTCTCTTGTACTCGTATTTTAATTTGTATATATAAATTCCGAGAACATGATAGTGCTAAGAACTAGGAAAATTAATAATTTTAGTGGTTCTGGGACCATCTAGAGCCCAGACCATGACTTCTGACGAACGTGGTGGTGGGAGAAACCAGTTTGCTCTGTGGGACTGTATCTTGCTAGTGGAGTTTCGTCAATCACTCGAGCAAAGATGCGAGCGCCTTGGGAGGCACAGTGGTTTCATGGATCTCACTGCAGATCTGCTGCAGAAAATGGACAGTCCAGAAATGGAGCAGTTTTATTAGTTTGTACACGGGGACACTTGGAAAACCCGAGCTGCATTTTAGAGTATGCCATGTACAAACATGAATATCAACAAATCAAACCAAATTACACTTGGAATGTTATTGGTAGTGATGTCAAAAAAACAGTTCTAGTTTGTTTAAATAGTGGGGCTTCTATAGAAAAATAAGTCGCGCCTATATCATTCTCGTTCTAGCAGTGAAAAATCTTGAGCTTGTCATTGAGCCAATAAATCTCAACGTCATTATTTTGATCGATCCTACTTTTTCTGTGTTTAAGGAAGCGAAATAACCCCAACCTGCTAAATTTGTAGGATCTCTCCAGAAAGCATTACTTGCAGCCAGCCTACAAACCTTAGGTTAATTATTCTGGATTTTGTGGCAAATACAGCAAGCCAGATCAATGTTTTTATTTGCATTTGTGGTCAGGACATGGGTTTGCTCATGGACTTTCATTTTTTAGAAGTGTTTCCAACTCACAAAGAAAAGCGTAGGTTTGGATTCATGGGTAAGCCCAAATAGGCTCACTTATTACCCTCTAAACCACACTCCTTTAATTCCTCAAATAAAATATAAGGGGCTTGGAAATATATGAAAATAAAATGCTGTACATAGAGATATTAGGCGCACAAGAAATTTGGGTTTTGCCTCATGTGAGCTTGTAGGGCTTTTAACAAAAGTAGTCATTAACCCACTCTAATTCGTTCACTTCTATAAATAACACCCCCTTCATCAAATTGAGGACTTTTTGAGGGAGAATTTCAACCCATTTATCATATTAACAAAGTGGTGCTAAAATTTCTATTAAAACTTAACAGAGACATTAGGTTGCTTCATGCAATATCACTATTCTTACGCTACAAAAATCCTAACAAACTTAGTCTACATCCATCCCATCCACAATCATCCATCTCAGCAATCATCTTTCTCAAATCAGACACTACAATCTCCTACATACATCACCACACACAACTCCCCTAAACAATCAAGCGGAAGACTCATGGATTAAGGAATCGAGCACATTAAAGAATTTCATATCCATAGAAGAAATATGACATCATGCCATTTGAAAAAAAAAAGTTGTTCATGAAATTATAAATTATAAATTTATAAATCCCTAATCCTAACCTGATGATTTTCAATGATATGATTATTATTACCATGCATATAGCTATATGATCATGCATTATAATAGATCTTAATTTCCATAAATATCACACAATAAGCACATTTAAATTCAAGTATTGCATCATCATGACACATTAGGTTAAAAAAGTAAATAACATACTATAGCCTTCAATTTCTCATAGACTAATTTATAGATTGGGTGGAGTGGGTGTCTTATACATTTCTATCGGTCAAAATGGCCAAATATCATCTTTGGTTGAAATATTTAGCAATTTATCATTGCTTATGAAATACTTAACAATTTACCACCTTTTTAAAACTCGATTTCGTGAAACTCGAGTTCCATAAAAAAACTGTCACGTTGGCACCCGTTGACCTGGATTGTTTTAATTAAAAAATGTCACGTGAAACTCGAGTTCCTTGTAATGTGTTACTTAAGCTTATAAAACTTGAGTACTATAAAAGTACACTGAACAAAGAACCTTTATTAAAAATTAGACCCTTTAAATTACAACACTTTACAATTACTATTATTACACCAGGGCACACATAGCACAACTTCTTGCAATTCACACACTAGCTTTTTTATTTAATGCACTCACTCACCAAATACTCTTGCACACATGACACACTTCACACCTTACTTCTAGACACCTACACACTATGACTTTTAGACTTGGTGCTTTTTACACACTTCACTTCACATGTCCTTAATTCACAAGTCACACGGCATGGGCATCATTCTTTAGTATATTTCTTTTCTTCTTTTCCTTCAGCTTTTCTTCTTCACTTCAGCCACACTCATAAGGCCACATCTTTGATATGAAGTGAAGTTTGTGAGACAAGCTCCTTAAATGAGTCTTTGACTTGTCGACTCTAATGACCACACTTGCTCCCTGGAGATGGTGTGATTTGACTGGTTTCAACGGAGGCTTGGGTAAAGACAATGAAATGGGAAAAGAAAAGGAGAGGTTCAAATTCTTAAAGAAACTCAAGCTTCAAGAGAAACCAAGGAACTTGAATTCTTAAAACTCAAGTTTCATGTGAACTTCTAAATTATAAAATGCCACATCTCAGTTTCTGCCACAGTGTCACATTTTTTTGGAACTCAATTTTCATAAACTCAAGTTCTATGTAGAATGTGAGCTTCATGAACTTGAGTTTTAAAACAGTAATAAATTGTTAAATATTTTGCAAACAGGATAAATTGTTAAATATTTCAGCAAAATATGGTATTTGACCATTTTTGCCCCTTCCCACCTTCATAACCTAGCATTCATATTCAAATCTTGAGTCTAAAGACCAAGTCCTTATAATTTCTTTTTGCTTTTCTCTTAGATTACATTTAGGAAAAAAATCAATGTACTGGAAGATTGATTTATAGATCGAACAGAATGGATGCCTGATAATTCACATGTTGTTCTTGCCTAAATGCTTTAATTTCTTATTGCAATAACATTCTCTTTAGAGCTTGACAGGTTTCTATCCAGTATATACATTGTGAAGCCAATAAATGTGCTTGATAGTCAAGCTAACTTGGGAACCATGGTTTTCTTAATCCTTTTGTTTGTATTGGACTTACCCCATCTATACATTTTGTGTACTTACCAAGGACTATCAACTCCTAGACTTACTACATAATTTGTGTTGTTCTTCTCTTTGTACTCTTAATCTTTTCCTTTTTAATATAATTAGTTTTCGATGTCAATTGCTAGTTAAAAAGTTTTCATAAACATACACACGTAATAGAGTTTGAAACTTATGGTATTTGCTTAAAACGTGATAATGTTTGACACGATATATGAACATGAAGCAAACATGATATAATTTTTTGCGGAAGAATTTTTAGGTGTAAATGGATTCATGTCAAAATGAGTCAGACATGCTTTGACAAGATTAGAAATTTGATCAGTTTTGTATTGATCTATTTAACTAGCAATAGTTCCTTAATGCTTTGTCCATGGACCTTGTACCTTACCGTACCTTAAGTTTCCATTTCTATCACCATATAGAAATAAAAATTCTAATAATTCTTGCAACAACATCAAAATCATTAAAAAAAAAAAAAAATACAAACTATATCATAAATGATATAAAATAAGAAAAATGAAAAGTTAAATGATGCAAAAAAGAATTAATTGGACACTTGGACTATTCATGAGAAATTTAAATATTAAAATCACAATACAAAAGTAGACGAGCTAATTGAGAAATACAGCATTGTTATGGTCCGATTGAGACACTGCTTGCATAAAAAATTAGAATCAACTTCAGGTTATCAGAAGATAATAGAGCATGCTAAAGGAGAACTCATTCACTAAAAATAAAAATTATGCAATGAAAATCATCTTGGCAAACTCATCCTCTTAAATATTTTAGATCACCAAATATAGAGATATGCAGTGTTGATATTCTTACAAATCTTAATATTATTTTAAGAAAATTTAATTTAATTTAATTTATTTTTTGAGAATAAGGCTAAAAATTCCATTAATGAAAAATCATATCAGTTATGATTATAGCATTAAGGTGTGAAGGAATATCTTTCATCCATACCAATATTCTTGTGACATGTTTAGCATATCTAACAAGGTTATGAGCCCCTAAGTTATCTTGTCATCTAACATATAAGAAATTAATTTGCCAAAAGACTTTGCAAAAATCTTAGCATCCTGAATCAAAAGACCAAGCGAAGCAAGAGAAACCTCATATGATATCAGGGAATTTATAATAAGCTGTGAATCTCACCAACTATCACCTTTGTAATCCCTATAAGTCTAGAGAAAACTCAAAGGCACATTTTAAAACATAGAAGCAATATTCAAACCTGTACTATCTAGGACAATGACCCCTATACCAGCCCGCTCTTCTTCCTTAAATACAATTCCATCATTTGCTCAAAAAAAAACAAAAAAAAAAAAATTCCATTAAAATTTATTTTAAAGCAATCACATGTAGGGATGCCCTAAAACCCGAGCTCTGTTTTGAGGAAGGGAGAGGATCAGCAGATGTCCTAATCTGGTTCAACAGAAAAATGAAGAAAAACATATAAAGTTTTTTTGTTTTTAAATTTTTATATAAAAGAAAAACATATAATTATCCAAATTGCTTTTGAGGCCATTTTTCTCTATAACGATATGCAGCTAAGAACATTCAGTCATTAATCTGCCAAGAAAAATATTCTAAGAACATTGAAAGCAATCGTCATCATCAATTTAACCGATAGACACTGCACGTATCTTTTTATCATGAATCAATAGACTTAATTCATTATTGTTGTGTAGTCATGGACCTTCCATCATGAATGCACTCAGAATATTACAATTCGGTATCACCACAATAGGTTAGAATGTTGAAGAGATACTGTGGCATGTATAAGTTTACGTTAGTCATGTTCTCTAATAAGCTCGTCATATTTCTTCATTCATTAGTGCTATCGCCGTTGTTCGGTAAAACCATTGAGAGCTGAATTGGGATTTACATTCAAAAATACATAATAGTTAATTGAGAAAGCCATAATACAGGGAAAATGAATAGAAGCATCACAAAAACAAAACATTCCAATACAACAAAATTTTAAACCAGATCAAATCATTCATTAATGCTATTGCCGTTGCATAAACTATAAAGTGCTCTGGGGTTAATAAACCCTGCATTGGTATCTGATTAAAGCATGAAAGAGAAGCTTAGAGGAATTAAGAAATGTTATCCGACCAAAGATTGATGCTTCTTTCCGAGAAAGGAGTTTAATATAAGAACAATCTGTCATATGGGAAATTTCCATCTAAAGAATGGGCTCTCATTAGGGTTATTAACGTATAGACTACTACTAACACTATTTAATATTTATTCAAGATGAGGATATCAAAAATTCAAAATTATTCAAATGTATAAGCGTGCTTCTAGTGGATAAAAAGAAACAGCCAGTGCATTGATCTTATGCAAGTTGAAGGTTAGTGTAATGGTAGTACAAACTACAAAGCCTATACAGACAGATATTAACAGAACTCTCCCACGCACCCCAGGGGTTGGGAGTGAGTAACTGCGGATAAGCTAGTACCACACTGGGACATCAGGTCTAGCCGTCTAGAGTATTGTTGTCATTGATAAAACTAAATGGTAGAATAAACAGCCATGTCGTCACAATAATTCTGTTGTTGAAGAATGGAAGCTAATTAGGTAAGTCAGAAGACTTGAGAGTAAGAGTAATTAAGCAAAAAAAAGAACTTTCTTTCTGGCTGAATAACATAATTAAAATAAAAGCAAGTAGTCTTTAAAAAAGGCAAATCATAACTATCAACAAAACAACCAAAGAAATTACGGGTGGGAATTCCAGCTAGTAGCATACAAAGGAATGGCATTTTACCATAATAATATCGTCATGCATGCACTCGAAAACTTTTGAAGCATCACAGTTCTTTTTGGTTAACAACAAACACCTGAAAGCCAGAACAACAAGATCATAAGTGAAGGTTCAAAACTATTCCTATATCTAAATCTAAATTTGTAAGCTTAGTTTCCTTTCTTTCCCTAAACTTTCTTTCCCTACCTTTTTTCAGCTACCAAACAAACTTTAATTTAACTAAGAAAATTATTTCATACGAAGCATTTTAGTATCATATAAATTACGAAGAAGAAATTCTTTAAAAAATATCTCCAACCCAAAACACCAAAAAGGAAATAAAGGAACCTAAACTGGAGCTGAAATCTTGCAAGGGATGCAGAAAAAAAGAAAGAAAAAGAGATGATTCACATGTTGTGTTGAGCCAAAGTACCAAGAACCACAGAGAATCCCCTTTTATCATCTGCTTCTCTCTTTCACACTCTAATCTCAAAACCCATAAACAAATACTGAGCAGGTAGAAATCCACCTGCTTTTTGCTCCTATCATTTCAATCATCCTTTGCCCTCAGCGACTGTCCTTGCCTTCTCTCTCTCTCTCTCTCTCTCTCTCTCTCTCTCAAGTCTCAATGCATCCCCTGCTTGACGTGTCTATACTCTACAGCAGAAAACCCAACACAAATGCAATAGATCATATATTTGAAATAGTCAAAATACAAAAAGTCCCTCCTTAACTCTCAAGACCAACACAACAAACTTACCGCCAGTTGTTTAGGCTTTCTAAGGCTGTTTTATTACACCACAAACAAAGGCTCAAACTAGACAAAATAAAAGCATAACTAGAAAAAAAGAAAAAAAAAAAATATATATATATATATATATGTGTGTGTGTGTGTGTGTGTGTGTGTGTGTGTGTGTACAGAAAGTCAATAGCACTGAAAATTTATATAGACAATTGTTTTTCCTGGGTTGAATGAGTTGTTTACTCCATTAAGGTTACAATCGAGACATTATATAGCACTTACATCCATTCAAACAAACACGTAAACCTGTACATTGAGGTCTATACAAATAAGCCGAAGGCAAACGACCACGTCAATTAACATCAATCACTCACACATGAATCATTCTTCTTTTTTCTTGCTTCACCCTCTTTTCTATTTGCTGAGATAGAGTAAATTTGTGGTTTGGTAAGACTTCTTGCAACACACAAATGAGAATTACTATAGTTCACAATCGAATGCTGCACATTACTGCAGTATTAAAATCTAAAGGGTGATGGAATGGTGACTTTGTAATGAGAGTTCTCCAGGTCTTCTTCTTGGGATGGTAGATCTGGATGTAAAGTGTTCCAGCCCTCTTATGATGTTGCTTCCTTCGGGTTTCTTGTGGATCAAATGCATTCAATAGGGTCAATACATGCAATTCCCCATCCAATACAACAAAACCAAATGCTGAGTTATGAGGAGTTTTTTTTGGAACATGCGACTCCTCCTGCCAACGGTTTGAAGCCATGTCATATCTGTAATGCAGTAAAGATAGAAAGCAAATGAGTGTTCCCAAGTAGATCGAAGATGACTTTTGTTAATCATGTGGAACTAACAAAAAAGTGAAAACCATAAATGCAGGGTTCTAAACTGATCATTAACATATTGAAGGGAACAGCAATAGTTAAGGCTACCATTTGCCAGTCAAGTCTTCACAGTTTTGCTTTTGTTAGAGGATTACTAGCAAGTCCACAAAATCAGGTAAAGGCAAAGGCAAAGGAATAGAAGTGAGCACACCAAATGAACATGCATGGATTTGGGTGTACATGGCTTATGATTTAAGAAATTGTATATTAATTACATACATAATGCTACCTTCAGCAAAATTAATCAAATAATGTAGTATGAAGTCCCATAAAATTGTGCCTCTTCTTTTCTTATTAGGTTATTACAAGCAAGATTCCATTGCCATTGCATAATTTTGATTTTATTAATCAGTCAGTTGCAAGACCCTAATTGATACAGTTAAAAAACTATCTTAGGCACAATAGGCCTTCTAGGTATGGAGCACAACGAAAAAGCCTGTGTTAAGCAAAGTGCATTTACACAGAACTCTTTCGAAGTCTCTCCTAACCTAGTTTTATACCGTATGGAGCCGACCATTGCGTATAGTATAGCAGTGGAATGGCGAAAAGGCTTTATAGAGGGCACCACCCCTCGTCCTAAGCACCAACCACGCCCAATGTCTGCAGCAAGGAAACAGAAAGGATCCACTGCAATAGGCCTTCCCCCACCCAGTTAAGGGCCACATGAATCCTGTAGCTTCTTTGGACAACTATTGCCGTCTTGTCTTCAAGTGCAATGCATGGAGATGACCACATACTGTGATTATGCTTCCTGTAAGAACATCCCTTTAGTTTCTTAAAGAGTGTCACTTGAAGGCTCAATAGTCACTTATGACATTAGGAAGTGAAGGGACTCATTGATATGAGGCCCGAACTACTGTTTCTATCCTTATGCTTCATTCACCTAAAGGTAGTGAAAGCAGGTAGTGAACAAGGAATGTAACCAGGGGGTCCCCGGGGGATGTGCCCCCAGGAACTACGCTAAGATAAAGAAATGAGTTAAAGGTAGATATCAACGCTTAACTCCTGTAAATAGGCTTTCAAGGGAGTGAAGTGACTCATCAATATGAGGCACAAACGCTCTCACATGGACAAGCGAAGGAAAGCAAGCCAGTCTAGAGTTAAGAGCTTCACTCCTTAACCAAACTATCAGTAAACTAAGGGGCTCAACTGCTCTCAATCCCCCTGGGGAGGACTTGGGGGGTAACAGTCCATACTATGAGTTATGAGCTAGTAGTACTAGTCTAACAATAGCTGTAAAAGGAATACCAATGATAGGAATAGCTATAGGACTCTAATACCTTACTACAGTTCTCTCTTAGCCCTTTCATCTATCGATAATAGGGCATTAATGGAACTCTCTTTAAGGAATACTACTACGATGGAGCTTCCTGTATTAACTACTCCTTTATGGTAAGGTAACTCAGAAGTGACATTTATCTCCTTGGCAACTCATAAAGCTTGGATTTCTATATTCAAGAGAAACTAAGTTCATGGCATCAGGATGTCAATTTAACATTAGATTTAAATTAAAGCCACTTTAAAAGTTTAATAGAAACTTAAATAACAGTTATGAGAATAGTTCACTTTCTACCATCCAGAGAGTGGGATAGTGAGTGCGAACAAGCACATGTACTTGCACGCGTGCACATGCACAAACAAGAGAGAGAGAGAGAGCTATTGTTTTGCATTTTTATATAGATACTTGATGGAAGACCATGACAACAACCATTGAAGATATATAAAAAGCATCCTAAGACTTTTAATTAGTTTTTAAGTGTTAGGGGTATTTTAGTAATTTTATGTTTTCTGGAATGGACTGTGCTATTAGTCCATTGGGTTTTGTTTTAGTTTTATTTAAGTTTAGTTATTTAATTTGGGTTTAGTACTAAAGCCCAAGGAGTCTAAGTCCAAATCTTATTAGGTTTAGTCTTCTATTTAAAGAGTTGTGGTGTTTTCTATTGAGGTAGAGATTAATAATATTTTCAGACTTTAGAGCACATGTTCCCGGTTACTATTCACAGCACCGTTCACAGCAACCAAAATCTTGATTTTCACCTTTGTTTCATTCCTAAAGCCCTATTAAACCATGTTCCCCTTGTCCTACATCAATACTCCTCTCTAAAACAAAATGATTCAATTCTCACAAACTTCAAAAGTTGTTTCCATTTTCAACACAAATCTTGATTGTCGGTATTTTAAAATAAAATAAAAAGTTTTCAAAAATATATAAATAAACAGAAGAAAGAATAGTAGATTAATGCTAAACAAAAGCACCTTTACAACTCCAAATTTCAAATTCTTTTTGCTTCTTCCATATTTTTACAAAACCATAGGTAGTAATGATAAGCTCATCACCACATGTGCCGTAGTGTACAGTACAAGTATGTGATGAATGTGAATATATGGTTAAGAGCATATAATATAAGCCACCATCCAATTTCCCAATATTTTACATAAATTTAACATCCTCACTCGCAAGCCAAAAGATTCTGGCACATATAAAAGAAAAGGAACAGATAAAGATTTATGGCAATCTGTTCCAATACATCAGTTTCTATCAACAATTCGAAGATCCAATCCAGTATCAAAATGATGGAAGAAGTGAGGAGGGGGTAAAGAAAAAAGGTACACTAAAAAGTCCATTTCAATACGTTATGTAAAGAAATTTGGTCTTCAGAGAAATTATTCAAAAATGTGCTCTGTGCGTTCTCAATTACGTGGACTGGAGTGTTTATTTAATTAGAATATATTTTCATTTGAACTCAAATAATCAATATATTTTAGGTGGGAGTGAATGATATAGACCAGAAAAAAAGGGGAATGAAATCATTAAAACAGTAGCTCTCTCTCACCAGTCTCCTCATCGTTGGACCACCCCAGAGTCCAGACTCCAGAGGGACTTCAAGACGCAAAGCATGAACTACTCCAACCAGAGAAGCATTCCAGCAGCAGAAACTTTCGAATTAAATCCATATAAATCATACTTCACCATTCTACACTCTTCACTCACACATATTTTAAAAGCTAATTCAAGCAAAAGGAAATAATCGCTAAGAAGCTAGTATATGTATGTATATCAAACTGTCTTCACACCAGAACACAGTTTACAAACACAAAAGTGAAAAATCAATATAATTACCACACATATTTAAGCAAACGCGCCACAGCCAAATTTACAAATGAGAAACAAAAACAGAAAATGTAATTGAAATGAAATACTTGACTATAAATAAAAACTGTACTGGAAAAAGAAAGAAAAAGAACCTGAAAATATGGTTGCCGTCGAGCATAAAGACCCCGGGATGACCCGATCTCTCGTGATTCTCGACAACCACAATCTTGCCAACCCTGACTTTCTCCCCTTGTTCCCACATGTCCCCAACCTCTCTCCAGTTCCCACGCCCAGTGCTGTTGTTGAACTGCATGACCACAGCGTCCCTGCAATACTCATCCACGGGGAACACCCCACCTATCGTCCTCTCCTCCCCGTACCCTCCCATCACCCAAAACCCGATCTTTTCTTCTTCCTCCATAAAGAACCCCACGCACCCGGCTCGCATACCAGGCAAACGCTCCAATTCCACCCACTCGTTCTTCCCGATATCGTATCGCTCCACCGAATTCATTCTAGTCCCAGCCGCACTGAATACCGTGTGGCGGGACCCGCCTCCGGCCACCAAGATGTGGTTGTTGGATCCAGCAGCGCAGGCGAAACTCCCCCGCGCGTGTATCATAGGGGCGAGGGATTCCCAAGAATGGGTGGTGAAATCGAAGCGGAAGGTGGAGGAGGAAGGGGAAGGGCGATCGATGGGGAAGGATCGGGTGTCGAAGAGGGACCCGCCGAGGACGTAGAGGTGGGCTCCAATGGAGAGGGAGGTGAAGTTGCAAAGGCCGTAGGTGTGGGGGTTTGGGGGTGTGGTTGGAAGTGGGGCCCAGGCCAGGTTGTCCCTGTCGAAGAGGAAAGGGGACTCCAGTGATGGGTCTTGAGGGAAGATACAGAGGAGGTGGGACTGGGAACAAAGTTCTCGGAGTCGAAGTCGGCGGAGGGTTTTCGATGAGAGGAAGAGGCGCCACGATTTGCAGGTGGCCTTCAGCCGCGCCTGGTGGGAGTAGGGGATTAACGACAGGATCAGCGCCGCCACATCCTTTGGGAGGCCAGGAATTAGGGTTAAGCTTTCAACGATTTCGACTTCTTCAACTACTGAAGAAGAAGCAGAAGAAAATGGAGGAGGTTCTGGTTCAGTCATTTCATTTCAACAACAGAACAAAACAACGCTAGTGTGATAACATGATGAATCCGGATTTTAGCTTAACTATTCTATTTATTTGTTCGTTTCCACTTTCTCAACGCCTTTTGCGTGCCAACAGTGCAGGATTTTCAATACTTACACGTGGCATCTTCATGTCGAGACTTGAGGAATAAGCTAAAGTGCTAAACCAATCCCATTTTTCACCTAACTGCATTGCCCAAAACTTCTTTACATTTTTTTTCCTTTATTCAAGTGGAAATTAAAATATAATGTAAATAATCATAAACTTATACTAGTTTGTACGCCCGGGTCTTGCACGGGTTTAAATGTGGTTCACCATCCATGTTAAAGTTAGCATAATAAACATGTACAAATTACTAAAAATAATTTTTTTAAAAATAATAAAGAATGCAAAAATACTATAAAAAAAAAATTCAACTCCGCCAAGAACATATCTGGTATTAATAACCGCAAACTTCTTCGATTCACTTAATAGTTTCTATTTTATTATTTAAAAAGTTATTTTATCTATTATATTATACCATTATACAATACACCCAGCATACCAAACTCTATTTTCACGTATAATCCTTTAAAATAAAATTCACTATTCCATAAAATAATATATCTTATCTCCTTCTCTTCTCCCCATCTCTCTGTTCTCTTCTCTAATTATCTCTCTTCCCCTTTGTCTGTCTCTCTCAACCACCCAACACCCAAAAATAAAAAAATAAAAAAATAAATAAAAGACCAACTCATCCACTGACCACCTAAACGCATACTCAGATCAACTCATCTACCACCCACCATCTAAACCCATATCATCCCAACCACCACCACCAACAGAAACTAAAACCACCACTAACACCATAACAAACACAGTCAGCACCACCATGCCACCACCAAAACCCATTAAATCTAAAACCAACACCAAATCCAAATCCAAAACCAAAATAGCACCACAACCACCACCAAATCCAAATCCAAAACCAAAACAACATCACAACCACCACCCAGCAACCAATGAATCGATGGAGACCGAATTAAAACTCACAACCATCTTTGCTCTCTATTTTGTCGCCTTGGAGGCCTAACACCAACATGAGAGAGAGAGAGAGAGAGAGAGAGAGATAGAGAGAGAGAGAGAGAGAGACTCAAGGATAAGGATGAGGAGAGAGGACAGAGGAAGAGAGAAAATATACCAAAGACTGAGAAGAGATAGAGGCGAGAGAAAGAGAATAAAAGCGATTAAAAACATAAATACAACTTGCTATAGTAATTTGAACATATACAATTTTACTATAGCATGTGGCTAAATTTGTTTAGAAATAGACACCTAGGTAAAGAGTGTTTTTTTGTGTGGTTTGATGCTATAAAATAGCAAATTGGGAGTTTTAGAACTCCTAATGCTGATACTCTTATGTCTAGTCTGTTTGCCATCCACACCTCCGTCATGTTTGGCGAGTAAAATAGTGCATGAGTTATAGACTTCAATTCTTTATTGCATATCTCTCAAGGGATGTTAGCCAAAACATTCCACAAACTTAAATAGAGCTCTCCCTTACATGTTACTTCATTGCTCATTTATGCTTATGTTTCTCTAAAGGTCACTTCCAATATACAAAAAGACATGCAATTTAATTTTGTAGTTATTGTACTTAATAATAGCCAATAAGACAAAATATTATAAAATCCAAAGGTCTACTCATTATAAGTGTATAACTGTATCTCTATAATAATATACTATTATTTACTAAGAAAAATACTATTAGATGAGTGGAGAAAAAAGAATAAGAAGAAGCACTGACCTTTGAATGTTTGCATGTTTAAAGAGTTACTTTAGGAGTAATATAATTATGGTATTAGATAATCGGCCCATATTTATGGTATTATACTTTTAATAATGTGCATTATATTAGGAGTATTTTTTTTATTATCAATTGATCATTAATTCTCTATAATTATTGTGGCTATGATTTTTTTTTTCTTGTATATCCCACTTAAATAAGCTGTTTATTTTCCACATCTGTCCTTTTTTTTAGGGAGTTGCAATAGTATTGTATTTAGGACTTGCAATATTTTCTCATTATGGTGGATTTTATTGTGTATTGATTGGAAATTCAAGACACACCTCTCTTTACCAACTACCAATCACCAACTCTCCCTTTCTTCAAATCTTTTTCTTGTTCTTCCACAAACACCTCACTTTGCTGCCACCATAGCCAACAAATCCAAGTTCGGCTTCTTTCAAAAACCAATTCTACGTTATTGGTTTGTGGAAAGGAAATAGTGTGTTTTTTCATTACCAAGTGTTTTCAAGGTTTGATGTGGGAGTAATGATTTTTGAAAGTTGAGATTTAGGTTTATGATATGAAATTTTCTTGAAATCTTGTTCTCCAGGCCATGGAAAATACATAGTTGTTGAAGAAAAGTGTGGAGAGAAAAAAAGTGACTTGTCTATGGTGATGATGGTGTTTGATTTTTGTTCCATTAGGAAAAGTGTGGAGAGAAAAAAGTTTCTATGTTCAACAAAGGTTGTATTCAGTAAATATTTGGGGTTGCTAGATATTTTACATGTTTGTTGAAATTCTTGAATGAGTTTAGGGAAGGGAAGCTCCTCCATAGAACTATAGAGGCATTTCAATCAAATGTGAACTAATTAGAAGGAGAATCTCTTGTGATTAGTTAATGTGTCATGTGCCTTAACATGTCTAGATTTTTAAAACAATTGATACAAATAGAAAATAATTGGTTTCCATTAACATTAATTTGGGAGCTTGCTCTCTTGTATATATATTATTGCAGAGATTACAATCTGATTTGAATATACAGATAACATTTGATTTGAGTTTTAGATTATATTATTTTATCAAACTTTATCTGATAAGGAACGACTTGGTTGGTTGTTATCTACTAAGAAGGCTAGAACTATTATTATTTTATCAAACTTGCTTGTTTCTCTCAACTGGAGCCATAATCTCTTAAAAAAAGAAAAAAAAAAAGTAAAAAACTGGAGCTATAAGACAAAACAAAAATATGTGACAGCGAAACAATAAAACTTTTGGTGACTTATGCATAGCAAGGACTAAGGAAGAAGATGAAAAGTTGAGGATAGAGAAGAAATAAACCAAAAACAAAGGCAGTTGAAGAGAGTCAAGAGAAAAAAGATGTCGGAGGCATTTTTTGATAGTTTTTAGACTCCTTAAAACCACAATTGGATTAACCTAAGTAATTAGCCAAGTTGTTACTAAGTCCAAATTCCAATTCTAGGTTATCACAATCAAACAATCATATCAATGTAAAGCAATGGAAAGATAAATAACACAAAAATATGATCACCTAGGAAACCAAACCGGTAAAAATTTGGGGAGGATTTAACCTATCTATCCTCAAGGTAAACCGGAATCCACTATGAAAGAATTGAAGTTGTTCAACAGGATTTAGACCACTAACACCCTATCGCTACCCACCAGTAGAAACTTATTAACACGACCACGTGCAAGCTCCGAAACCACGGACTCATTCTTTCTTGGATTCTTCAGCAAGTACAAGCACACCCGCTTGTGTTTCTTTAAGCTTTTATTGCAGCAACTGAATGATCATTAAGTTCTTGAAGAAATCTCCTCCTTGATAATTCTAAGCTTGTGTGAAGGAAAGCTCCTCAAGGATCTCACAAGAGATTCACACAAACAGCAATATGAGCAACATCTAAAATGTGGCTAGGGTTTGCCTTATATACCTAGACAAAACATAAAACCCTAAAACGTTTTAATGAGTTAAGGCTGAGTTGGAATTATGTAGAAAAAACACATCAGACCCGAAATTCGATTGATCTAGCCTAAGCTTCGATCGATCGAGCCAAGCCGAGATGCACAGTAACTTTTGCCTCAGCTCAATTCCAACTTTACAAAAACGACACAACTTTGAGTAAGTCTAAACAAGACTAAACAACATGTTTTGATCATGGTTTGCCAACAATACAAATTAGAATTCTAAATACATTAATCCTAAGTTTTTAGAACCTAACAAACTCCTCCTTTGGCAATCCGTGACAAAACACAACTAAAAACACAAAGTTTACAAGGAAAAAGCCCTTTACAAACAATGTGCTCATTACAACAAATTCAATCCTAACTACTATCCATTAGTTGCAAGTGTAGACAGTAGCTCAATTGAATCAACCTGTATTTTTCCTGAAATACTAAATAAAATGCATAAACGCATGTGTGGAAAATACAAGTAAACAAAATAAGTTCTTGATTTCACAAAAACACAAAATAAAGACAAATATCAATGAATAACATCATGAATATAAGTCAATAAGCAGTGAAACAAGAAACATATGAAATAATAAATGTAACTCCCCCTAAAATGATAATCCCAACAAGAATACATCAAGAGCCAAAAAAATAAGTACAAAGTGAAGCATCTAGATACAATCTAATCTCCACAGGCTCCAGTAAAAAAAAAAAAAAGTATTTCCCCCTGAAAACAAAACTCTACAAGTGCTCAAATATGTACTTTCCATTTTTGTGACGGAATGCCAAAGGGCAGTCAAAATCCATAATCAAAAGGAGGTAGCAGTGAGGATCGACGAAACTGTGCCAACTCCACACGCAATCCACGGATCTCATCGAGGACGTCCAACAAAATCTGTCCATGAGCCGCTTGAACGGTCAAGACATGATCCAATGTACGTTGAATGTTTGAATCATCCAAAGTAGTTGGTGGAGAAACATCAGCATCAGCAGCAGCAGCACCAGACGCCTCAACAGTATCAGCACCTGTAGAAGAGGGATAAGGGGGAACAACACCAAATGACGCTCCTCTAGGACGTGTAGGACCAACTCTCTAGTGAGCAGCCCTCTACCTAAGGAAGGTGGCACCTATGGGAGCAATAATATGAACAGGCTCACCAGCGGGGAAATCATCTAGACTAAGAAACAACAAAATCCTATGAATGAATATAGGTGAATAAGAAGCATGAGTTACAATAGAACTCCTACGAACTTTGTTCAAAGAACGAAGAAACAGATGAGGAAAACTGATAGATGCACCTGAAACAAAAGCATACAAAAACACACATTGCTCAAGAAGGATGGTGTGGAGATGAGAGACTAGCAACAAAAAATGACACACCTATCCTAAAGAAAAGATAGGTAGTTTCAGAAAGCTTAGCAGACGTGATCCGAGGATCAGTACCCCACTGGATAGAAGACCCAGTAATGTATGACATTACGTCATCTAAGGGTGGAGACTCCTCATAGGGATAGACAGGCTCCCTAGCGACCGAAACCCTAAGAGCATCAGCCACTACCCTAGGGGTAATGGTGAACTCAACACCTTGTATCCAACTCCTAACAAAGGTGTTGGAATCATAGATGTGGCAAGAGAGATTCGAAAAAAACTCTCTAACCAGGGAGGTCGGGTGTGGATGATCTACCTTTAACAAGGGTAGCCAACCTTGACTCTTAAGATTTACCCTAATGGCAGGATCGACCTCATCTAAAACAACAGAATGCTTAGCCCACATCTTATGCTTATAGTTCAATTTCTCAAAAACCTCTCTACAATGGTCATTCCTAAATAGCTGACTCTTAGAGGGAGACACAGAGGAAAGGGAGAGAGTCCTATTAGCTCTAGTTTTCCTAGGCATGATACTAGGATAAGGACAAAGACCAAAAAAAAAAAAAAAAAAAAAAAAAAAATACAGAACCAACAAAAACAGACAGAAAAACCAAGAGCAAACTGCAAGTTAGCACCAAAAAGAAAAAAAAAATTTATATGATGCATGAACAGTTCAAATGTCATGATGCATGCTCTATTGCAGTGAGACCAAGTTCAATTGAAGTTCAAATTCACAAAATTGGCTTGAGTATAGAGTTTCTAACAAAAAAAACAAAATTTGAAAAACCATTTGAACAATTTGTAATAAATTGACGAATTGATCATCACACATGAGAGAAAATAGATAAAGATGATAAATTACATCAATATAACAAGCCAATTTCATCAATTAAATCAATTTAGAACAAAATCCCCAATTGGGGTTCAATACAAGCCCTAGAAATTTTAATTTATCACAAAAATCCAAATTGATCAAATTAACCATTATAGATCAGGTATATAACATCTAGCAACAAAACCCATTGATTGATTTCACAAAATAAGGCTTGATACATCAAAAACCCCAATTTATGCATAGTTCGAAAATAACCCTTCAATGCATGAAAAAATGCATGTAAAACAGAAAATAAATGAAAAGAGAGGGTAATATGGACATACCGGCTTGGAGAGAGGAAAACCTTGCAAAAATTTTGGAGGAAAAACGACAAAAATTTGATGTGGAGCCTAGTTCGAATCGGAGAGAGAGAGAAAAGTTTAAGAACTTTTGAAAAGTGAGGTTTGAATAAGTCAAGATCTGACTTTTAAAAAAGCTTATTCACGATTTTCGATTGATCGAAAATCAGTTTCGATTGATCGAAATAGATAGAGGCTCACATAAAATTTTAAATGCAATTTCGATTGATCAAAAGACAGATTGGATCAATCGAAATTCTGGAAAAACAGAATTTTTGTAAAAATAACCTAGTTTTTGAAAAAACTCCTCAAAGCATTGAATATAAGGAATAAAATGTATGAGTATGAGATAAAATGTTTTTCCAAAATACAAGTTTTAAACCTAGTTTTCCCAAAATTAAGATTTTCAAACATTCTCCCTTTAAATTCTTAAACACAAAATATGTTTTGCACAAGAACTCAAAGTAATTGCAAACTTAGTTGGTCAGACCGAAAAACACACACAATAACATGTACAATGTTTAGCAAAGAGTAACTTGTGTAGTGTGTGAAACTAGCAAAAACTTGAGATACATGTGAGGTGATATGTGAATAGCAATAAGCACAAAGTCTATAAAATTCATCACATAGAATTTGGAAGAGACTATCACCAAAGATTTACATCATATAACTCCCATATCTCCTAGATCATAAGTTTGCAATCATGTAAGTTTCTTGATTTTACCTCATATTGTACACACAAATTTTTATTATTCAGAAACTTATTAAGATAATCGGGATAATGTACACACCAATTTTAGCAATTTTTGATTTAGCTTTAAGTCCAATAATGTACATACCAATTTTAGCATTTAAACTGAGGTTACACCTTTTGTTCTTTTTGTGCATGTGCTACACTTTCTCGAGCACAAAATCTTATGATATACACTAAGGTGTTCATGATTGGCTAGTGAACAGTGGTGAGATGGTTATTTATGTCTTTCTCAAAAGGTTCAAGTCCGACAGTCAAAGACATATGACTTCAAAATCAAGACAAAGTGATCAAAACCATAAACATTTTTCTCACACAACATGCACTACAAAGTTTTGACTAGTAAAGTGCAGAAAGTAAGCTCATCAAAACTAAACAAGGTACAAAAGACATGTTATGTGAAAATAAATTGACCAACCTTGTTTTCAAAAACCAAGAGAATAGTGCAAAACATAATTTTCTTCCTTTTCCTTCCATTTAAAAAAAATAAAATAAAATAAAACACCTAGAATGAAATGCATGAATGTTATGCAATGTAAATCCTAGAAACAAAAAGAAAAAAAACACAAAAATTAAAGAACAATGGTCACAAATGGAATAGCAAAGAAGCACAAAGACCAAGAAAGCTAAGACAGATCAGGAACACAGAATCATACCAATTACTTGACGAAGTGTCTCAAATTTACTTCTATCAAGAGGTTTGGTGAAGATGTCGGCATTCTGCCGTTCAGTAGGAATATACTCAAGACACACAATCTTTCTTTCAACAAGATCCCTAATGAAGTGATATCTAATCTCTATGTGCTTAGTCTTAGAATGTTAAACAGAGTTCTTAGATATATCAATAGCACTAGAGTTATCACAGTAAACAACCATGGTATCTTGGGATATCCCATAATCAGTTAAAACCTTTTTCATCCAAAGAAGCTGTGAGCAACAACTTCCAGCAGCAATATATTCTGCCTCTGTAGTAGACAAAGACACATAATTTTGCTTTTTACTTATCCAAGTAACAAGATTGACTCCTACATAAAAACACCCATCGGTGGTGCTTTTTCTATCATCAGCATTACCAGCCCAATCAGAATTAGAAAACCCAACAAGAGACAGGTTAGACTCTTTACTATAAAATAATCCATAATCACAAGTTCCACCAACATATTTAATAATTCTTTTGATAGCATTCAAGTGTGAAACTTGAGCATTAGATTGAAATCTAGAACAAACACCAACACCAAAGGCAATATCAGGCTGACTAGCAGTCAAATACAAAAGGCATCCAATCATACTTCTGTATAATGTAACATCAATAGACTCACCTGATGGATCATTTGTTAATTTTGCATTGGCAGCCATTGGTGTTCTAGCATGTGCAGTATTGTCCAGTCCAAATCTTTTGACTAGATTCCTTACATACTTTGCTTGGTTGATGTAGATTCCTGAGTCCATTTGCTTCACCTGTAATCTCAAGAAATAAGTTAGTTCACCAACCATACTCATTTCGAACATACCCTTCATTTCATCTGCAAAAGAATGAGCAAGAGAGTTATTAGTAGCACCAAAAACAATATCATCAACATAAATTTGAGCTACAACAAAACTATTCTTATCCTTTGTTATGAAGAGAGTAGTGTCTGCAGATCCCATTTTGAATCCATGCTTAGTGAGATATGCAGTTAGTCTATCATACCAAGCTTGTGGAGCTTGTTTCAAACCATATAGGGCTCTCTTTAATTTATACACATCATCCGGTCTATGAGGATCAACAAAACCCTTTGGTTGTTTAACATATACCTCTTCTTGCAACATTTCATTTAAGAAAGCACTTTTGACATCCATTTGGTATAACTTGAAATTTAGATGACTAGCTATAGCCAAAAGTATCCTAATGAATTCCAATCTTGCTACCGGTGCAAATGTCTCATCGAAGTCAATCCCTTCCACTTGTGTGTAACCTTGAGCAAGAAGTCTTGATTTATTTCTGATAATAGTGCCATGTTCATCTGACTTGTTCTTAAGGATCCACTTAGTTCCAATCACATTTATATCCTTTGGTCTAGGAACTAATTCCCACACATCATTCCGAACAAACTGATGAAGTTTTTCATGCATAGAGTTTACCTAGTCAGCATTTTGAAGTGCTTTATCTACCTTTTTTGGTTCACATTGGGACAGATAACATGAGTGTATAATTACACTTAAGACTTTTGATCTTAATCTCATGTTATCATTCAAACTTCCCAATATGTTTGAGGAGGGATGATTAAGCCTTACTATAGAGGAAGGACCTTCGACTAGAGATGTGGAGGTACCTTTCTATTCTGATGAAGGACTGAACTCATGTTGTGCTTGTTGAGTCTCATGTACTGGTGTGGATGGTTCCGGACTGGATGGTTCCGGACTTGATGGCATAGAAACTGCATCATTCAGCACCATCAATTCTTCATCACTATGCTTCCCAACATAATCAACAGGAAATGAGTCATCAACCTCCATAGGCTTATCTTGAACCAGAGCAGTATTTTCTGAATGTGCTTCTGAACATACTTCATCATTGATCACAACATTTGAAGATTCCATTGCTGTTTTGGTTCTCAGATTATACACTCGATATGCTCTACTAATAGAGGAGTACCCTAGAAAAAATCCCTTGTCACTCTTTGCATCAAATTTTTCTAGGTTCTCTCTATCACGTAGAATGTAACAATCACTACCAAAAATCCTGAAATACTTAACAACCGGCTTCTTTCCTCTTCAGAGTTCATAAGGAGTCTTCTTGGAATCAGGTTTGAAATACACCCTGTTGAGTGTATGGCAAGCAGTGTTAACTGCTTCTCCCCAGAAAGATTTGGGAAACTTTTTGTTGTGTAGCATGACACGCGCCATCTTTTGAACAACTCTATTTTTCTGTTCCACTATTCCATTTTGTTGTAATGTCTTGGGTGAAGAGAATTCTTGATGTGTGCCTTGATCATTGCAGAAGGTAGCCAGCTTGGTATTCTCAAATTCTCTTCCATGATCACTTCTGATTCTAGCTATCACAGTATCTTTCTTAACTTGTAATTTCTTGCATAGATGTATCATCTCCTCAGGAGCCTCAGCTTTATCTTTCAAAAGCACAACCCAAGTATATCTAGTAAAGTCATCCACAACTATTAGAATATATTTCTTACCACCTAAACTCTGAACTCTGGCAGGACCTATAAGATTAATGTGTAGTAACTCTAGAGGTCATGAAGTTTGAACACTTGCTACAGATGGATGTTTAGATTTTATCTGTTTACCTATCTGACATGGTCCACATATGCACTTGTCTATCTTCTTAAACTTAGGTAAACCAACAACTGCATCACACTTGGAAATCTTCTCTAATTGCTTATGACTTGCATGTCCCAACCGTTGATTAGTCTTTGCACTAAAGCACTTGTTGCTTATACTTGGTGTTAAACCATAACAGTTGTCTGCTGTCCTTACACCAACACACATACAGTCACCTCCTCCATCAAGTATTTCACATTCATACTTAGTGAAGAGAACATTCAGTCCATTGTCACAAATCTGACTGATGCTGAGTAAATTTGCTTTTAGTCCATCAACATACCAAACATCTTCAAAGACCGGTAACCCTGGAATGTCCACAGTTTCAATGCCTCTAATTATAGATTTGCTTCCATCTCCAAAAGTGACTGTCCTAATCTTTTCTTCAAAGAGTGTCTTGAATAATCCTTTGTTTCTTGTCATATGCCTGGAACAACCACTATCCAAATACCAAAGACAAGAATCACGTGCCTTTAAGACGGTTAAGGCAATATAACACAAGAAATTATTATCACATGTGATAAGACCAAAATGTTCAAGGAAAGATTTAACAAAAGCAACAAGAGACAAATACAGCAAGCAAGCAAGGTGATAAATAACAAAACAGATTTTCCAAGAATCCATAGGGGTCAAGGATCAGCTCAATGATCAAAAGATCAACAATAAGAGAGCAATCCGCTCTGATACCACTTGATAGTTTTTAGACCCCTTAAAACCATAATTGAATTAACCTAGGTAATTAGCCAAGTTGTTACTTAGTCAAAATTCCAATTCTAGGTTATCACAATCAAACAATTATATCAATGTAAAGTAGCGGAAAGATAAATAGCACAAAAATATGATCACTCAGGAAACCAAACCGGTAAAAACCTGGGGAGGATTTAACCTAGCTATCCTTAAGGTAAACTTGAATCCACTATGAAAGAATCGAAGTTTTTCAATAGGACTTAGAGCACTAACATCCTATCACTACCCACTAGTAGAAACTTACTGACATGACCACGTGCAAGCTCCGAAACCACGGACTCATTCTTTCTTGGATTCTCCAGCAAGTACAAGCACACTCTTTTGTGTTTCTTTAAAATTTTATTGCAGCAATTGAATGATCATCAAGTTTTTGAAGAAATCTCCTCCTTGATAATGCTAAGCTTGTGTGAAGGAAAACTCCTCAAGGATCTCATAAGAGATTCACACAAACAACAATATGAGCAACATCTAAAATGTGGTTAGGGTTTGCCTTATATACCTAGACAAAACATAAAACCCTAAAACGTTTTAATGTACTAGGGTTGAGTTGGAATTATGCAGAAAAAACATATCAGACTCGAAATTCGATCGATCCAGCCTAAGCTTCGATTGATCGAGCCAGGCTGAGATGCACAGTAACTTCTGCATCAGCTTGATTCCAACTTTACAAAAACGGCACAACTTTGAGCAAGTCTAAACAAGACTAAACAACATGTTTTGATCATGGTTTGCCAACAATACAAATTAGAATTCTAAATACATTAATCCTAAATCTTTAGAACCTAACATTTTTTTTTCATTGCCAATATGATATTTGGGAAGTCAAGACCGAAACTCGACTTTGGGCTTGGAATATGGCCCAAAGGCTATCGGTGAAGTGTTAAAAGTCCATTTTTGCTCAAAGTTTGGGTTGCATCCAATAAAGATTATAATAAGGCCCCAAAAATACCTCTTGCAAAGATAATCTAACACAAAGGATGGCTCACCATAATAAGTGCTTAAATAATAGTCCAACGGTAAACACGAGAAACGTGTAGTGATAGATGTTTGGAAAATTAATAAATGTATTTGCATAGTAAAAATTATGCATTTCCTCCATAGTCGGTTAATATAAAAGTGGGCCTATTATAACAATTACACAAGAGGAAAATGGTCCAACAGTGAATATGATAGACCTCCAGTGGTAACATCTGATTAGTCATAAATGCGTTTACATGATAAAAATCATATATTTTCCTCATTATTATTAAGTCAACATGAGGGAAAATTTCCATAGGAGACATTATGGCCTTCATTATAATAGCAATAAACAAGGATAAAAGGCTTCATAATTACAAGTAAAAGATGAAAAATTAGGATGGAATGAAAGGAGAGAAAGAGTGTCCATCTAGTGTAGCAAATGTTTAAATAAGATCTTTATGTGCCATATCATGCCCATAATGATGAATATATGTGTATAGTAAGTGATGGGAATGACTTTATAGAAAGTATGAGTGAATATATGGAAATATGAAAGAGGGATGAAGTGATGTTTAGCCCATTTTAGGTATGGTGTAAAGAGGGGCTGTTTATGACTATTTAAGGTGCTGAGATTTTCTGAGTAGATGGAATGGGATGTTTATGGGTAAGCATACATAGGTATTTATGGATCAAAAGTTGATGTATGAACTAAATGACTGATTTATAAGCTGAAAATAGCATGATGAGTGAGGAATTTTATGAGGAAATCTTGTCCCTTTGATGAGTTGATGGTAGTTCCTTTTATAGTGAAGCTTAAGGGGTTGATTAGCAAAAGTTAGAAGGGACCAGGTTAGACAATAGCAAAATCTCAGAATATCTCCTCTAAGATTTGGCCAAAAATGGTTAGACTTGCTTTTAGAGTGTTTTGCTTATTTAGGTAATGTAGCTGGAGGCTGAGATGCTCCTAATCTAGGAGTTAAATGTTGGGATTTGGAGATTAATTTCATCCAATAGGATTAGAGCAAGTATGAGGACTAGAGATCTTACTTACTGTAACTAGGATCAAAGCTCAAGAGGGTTGGTTGACACTCCAAGCCAGGTGTCAACCATTGATGCCTCTGCTAGATACCTCCTTATGCCATCCAAACCACTTTTTCCTAATTTTCTCCATTTTGGGATTCATGACCTTGGTTCATGAATCAATTACATATTTTTTTAATAATAAAATAAACTATTTAGTTAAGGATTTCATGAGCTTGGAGGTCTTGTTATGGCTTCCCTGAGTAGTGACCAAAACTTGGAGAAGAAGGGTATTTATTGCCCATTAGCTTTTAGGTGTCAGCTCAGCCTCTGGTACTGTTCACGTCAGAGTTGGTAGTGGCAGAGAGGTTGATGGGATTAGTGGCCAGCTCCTAATTTGGTTTGGTAGCTTGGTTGCTTCTTGAGGTGCTCTCCAGCAGAAGGTAGAACTGAAGTGAGTTCTCCAGTTGGGTCAATTTGCACACATGAGTTGTTTTGGATGAGACTTCATGTTGGGCTTGGTCATGAGGGCTGAGTACTTTGGTGAGCCTCTGGCTTGGTGGTCATTTGAACCTATCCTTTTGCTTTCTCATTGTGAGACCTACAAAATGGGCAGAGCTACCATATATTGCCATTGATTTTTATTTCACATGGGCTTTAGTTGTTAGTAAAAATGAAATGTATTCATGAGTTTTAATAAATATTTATGAGAGGTTTAGGGTATTAATTTCCATGGGCTTTAAATATCAATTTGTATAGTTTCTCATAATTTTTGCCATGGATTATTTTGTAAATGATATTTTCTTTGGGACTTTTAAATAGTAACCTCAATTATTTCTTGTGAATAATATTTACCATGGGTTTTAATAGAAGCAATATCCATGGGTTTCAAATAAAATATGGTAACAACACTATAATGGAATAATGTGATATTCTCATGAGTTTTTTATTTTATTTATTTTATAATTTTTTTTAAATTTATTTATTTATTTATAGATAATCATAATTGGTTTGTAGGATAAATAATTATAATGAGTTTTGGAAATAAATATTATGAATGTTGTGATATAAGATAAATAGTGATCATGGGCTCTTATTATGTAAATTTCATGAGTTTATAATATAGTATGAAATGAATAAATGTCATAGGTCTAAAATAAATAATCATAACTTTCCATGGCCTTTTATATTAGCAATATAAATTCATAATTCTCCATGGGCTTGATATATGTCTACAATGGGTTTTGAGAATAGATAATTATTATAGATTTCATTAGTTTGTAATATTATAGCAATAGATTTAAGAACTTAAAGCATTGTTCATCATTAGACTTTAAGTGAAATAATTATAATATAGTATTTTGTCAAGTATTAATAACCTTGGGCTTCTGATAAAATTGTGTCGACTAGTTAGCTTGAGCTTTTAATAGTGCCAACATAAATTGGGCTTTTGATTGTGCCGATGTGAATTGGGCTTTTAATATTGTCAATGAGAATTGGGCTTTTGATGTTGCCAATGTGAATTGGATTTTTGATATTGCCAATGAGAATTGGGCTTTTGATGTTACTAATATGAATTGGGTTTTTGATATTGCCAATGTAAATTGGGCTTTTGATATTGCCAATGAGAATTGGACTTATAATGTTGCCAACGAGAATTGGGTTTTTGAAAAATAAATTGACATGGGTTTAAACCATGAGTTTTGGTGGAGTTTGCTTATAACAATAGCTATCACTCCAGTATTAAGATGGCACCTTATGAGGCTTTGTATGGGAGAAAGTGTAGATCCCCAGTTTGTTGGGATGAGGTTGAAGAAAGGAGAATCTTGGGTCCTGAGATTGTTCAAAGGACCAGTGAAAAGATTGATGTAATTCGGGAAAGATTGCGGGTAGCTCAAAGTAGACAGAAAGGTTATGCTGATCCACGAAGAAGAAAAGTGGCATTTGACATAGGAGACATGGTTTTTATTCGAGTGGCACCTATGAAAGGAGTTATGAGGTTTGGCAAGAAGGGTAAGTTAACCCCTAGATATGTGGGGCCCTTTGAAATTTTGGAGAGAGTTGGTTCTATTGCTTACCAGCTTACTTTACCACCAGCTCTGCCAAGGTTACATAACGTTTTCCATGTATCCATGTTGAGAAGGTATGTCCCTGATCCTTCTCATATTCTGAGTTATGAGCCACTTCAAGTCAAAGAGAACTTGTCCTATGAGGAAGTTCCAATTTAGATTTTAGATCATAAAGAGCAAGGGCTACATAATAAGACTATACATTTGGTCAAAGTATTATGGAGGAATCATTCCATAGAAGAAGCTTCATGGGAGCATAAAGATGAAATGCAATCCAAATATCCCCAGCTATTTCAAAATTGAGGTATGTTTTGAATTTTCGAGGACGAAAATTTTATAATGTTTTGTTTTGGAAGACATCCTCATGTTATGTAGTCTCTTATTGGGATTCCAGCTCACCCCCTTTCTCCACCCTTTCAGATTAGAGCAGTGGAATATCTTTTGATGGTAGATCATTGGAGCAATAGATTGAAGACTTCTTTTGGAGCTATGTTAATTGATGGACTGTTTTAGTATATTTTCTTAGGATAGTAAGTTTGATATTTGTGGAACTCTTTGAGATTTTATTTGGAGAATTTATTGTTAAAGCTCTGATACCATAACTGTAACACCCCAAAACCATACCAAGGATTTACATGCACAACTTGTCTTATAAATAATCAGAATTAATATAATGGAACAGAGCGTAATTAATTATCCACAAATATACTTCAAACCATCAAAATCTTTCCTATAAAGTCTATAAAACAAAAACTTTAACAATAAAGTCTCCTAATACAATCTCAAAGAGTTCCACAAATGCCAAACTCACTATCCTAAGAAAATATACTAAAACAGTCCATCACTAACATAGGTCCAAAAGAAGTCTTTAATCTATGTCTCCAATGATCTACCTCCAAAAGATATTCCATTGCTCTAATCTAAAAGGGTGGAGAAAGGGGGGTGAGTTAGAAACCCAATAAGAGACTACATAACATGAGAATGCCTTTCAAAACAAAATATTAGTGTCAATAGTAATATAATATATTCTACAAAACTGTCAAGAATAAAACATTTACTATAACACTATAATCATTAAACTTTAGCCAGACAAAGACATAAGCTGCTAAACACTCGGTGGGTGATTCCCATAGGGAACAATAACACTAACCTCAAAGAGGCAACACTGGCTTCAATGAGCAAACGATAACACTAGCTCCGAAGAGCAAACGATAAAGCTAGCTCTGAAGAGCAAACGATAACACTACACCACACCACACCACAATAACACTACATTGGCCAAAGACAAACACTTAACCATGTGTTGGCAAAGGTTGCAGACTGTCTAGCTGACTATTTGAAAACATTCTTACGTTATATATCATATAACAAATACTTTCTCAAAAATATAGTTTTGAGTCATTCATAACATAGACAGTTTCAAGGTAATACTTAAGAAATAATAAAATTCAAGTATGTGTACAAAGCATTGATAATGGTACAAGTTTTTGGAAACTTCACTTTTGCAATTATGTATATATAAATATATTTTTACCAAATATATACGTCCTGAGAGACGTCATGTTCTGAAGTCCACTTACCTCTAGTTGCTAATACTTGTAGTTTCAACTCAACTGTCTGAATCAGCGTCAACTAAAACCTAAATAAGGATAAGACAACTCAATAAGAATGGATACACTGAGGCAGCAATGAACATATAAATTTCACACTTAAAATCAATACCTAGTAAACAATTCTAATGAGCCGAATATGTAGATCTCTATATTACTTAATTCTCCCAGTAGAAGTTGGCTTCCAAATAGTTTTATGCTTATAGATCATATTATCCCAAATTACATATATATGGCATCCAATAAGATTCCTACACGTAAGACATAGAAAGGATGCTAAAAGTTTACAAAGTTATTTCGACTCGTAGGACCTAGTAACCTGTATCATGCATTGACAATAATTAGAAACTCGAAACAATTATATAGATTACAAAAGTTATGAAGCTAGCACCACTACCAATCTGTGTAAATCCCAGCGACAAAACATCTACTAGTGCTTAACCAATGTAGGATGTGATGCTACTCCATGTACATATATGAGGATCTGTTTCGACAATCAAATCAACTAATGCATGTCTATAATAACACATCCAAGATAACTTCTATTCCTATGCAAATGTTAGCATATTCCAATATTTTTAAAGCAGCCTAGAGAGGAACCTTCCTAGGGTTTAGGGTTTAGGGTTTAGGGTTTAGGGTTTAGGGTTTAGGGTTTTAGGGTTTAGGGTTTAGGGTTTAGGGTTTAGGGTTTTAGGGTTTTAGGGTTTAGGGTTTAGGGTTTAGGTTTTAGGGTTTTAGGGTTTAGGGTTTAGGGTTTAGGTTTTAGGGTTTAGGGTTTAGGGTTTAGGGTTTAGGGTTTAGGGTTTAGGGTTTAGGGTTTAGGGTTTAGGGTTTAGGGTTTAGGGTTTTTAGGGTTTAGGGTTTAGGGTTTTAGGGTTTAGGGTTTTTTAGGGTTTAGGGTTTAGGGTTTAGGTTTAGGGTTTAGGGTTTAGGGTTTAGGGTTTAGGGTTTAGGGTTTAGGGTTTAGGGTTTAGGGTTTAGGGTTTAGGGTTTAGGGTTTAGGGTTTAGGTTTTTAGGGTTTTTAGGGTTTTTAGGGTTTAGGGTTT